>CAJGYO010000004.1:69670861-70926334 GCA_904845875.1 Miscanthus lutarioriparius
CGCCTTCCTCCTCCCACCGATCCCCGGCGGAATGCCGTGAGAAGCGGCGGACTCCCGACTTCCACCAACTCGCTTCCCTCGCGTGGAACCACGAAGGGTCCCTGCAAGGGTGGATTGCCTTTGGTCGGCATGTCCTCATCCTCTAGGACGCCCTAGTCCACGTCGGCTGCTACCTCGCCGTCATCGTCGTCATCATCATCATCGCCGCTCACGTCTTCCCCTCGACCCCGTGCTTCTTGCTTGATTGCCTCTCCGCCTTCTTCTGCTCCCTTGCCTTCTTGTCCCATTCGGCCGCAAAGGCGATTCGCGCCGCCACGGCGAGATCCCTTAGCATCATCGGAGGGGCGGTCTTTGAAGGAAAGCCTCCTCGGTGGTCCCGAACACCCGAAAATAAAAAATCAGAAATACGGAGATATTGGCGAAAGAAGGAGCAAGGGAAAAGAAGGCTTATGAATTCAAAGAACCCAGGTTTCGGCCGCATTGGGGGATGTCCGGGCACTGGATATACAATGTCTAGGACGCCACCAGGAGAATCCTTCGTCGGCTCCGTCGCCTCCTTAACGCGCTGCGCCACTTTAGAATAAGGGAGCGCCTCGTCAACGAGCACCGTCCCCTCAAACAACGTCCTGGGCATCATCCGATACAGGGGAAGCGCACACGCCATCAACGGCACCACCCTCCTTGCATGATAGTCGCCAATAATCCCCACCCCCTTTACGCCCCGATCCATCAGAGCTCGGAGGGCGGCGAGAAGGTCGTCAAGGTGCTTCTTGTCCTTTCGCTGGACCCCCCAACCCCACGACGCTGGGGCCTCTTCGATCAGGCGCCCGGTGTACTTAGGTAGGGTAGCACTCAGGTCATCCCTGACGTAAAACCACTGCGAGTGCCATCCCTTGTTCGAGGTCACCAGACGCATGAGCGGGTAATCCTTCGACCGGGTAGGGCGCAGATGAATGCTGGCACACCCCATCGGCACATTCACCTCCTTCCCCCCGACCCGCCTCTTCGACAAACTAACGGTGAAAAAATATCACCACAGATCGAAATGGGGATCGATCCCCAGGAAACCCTCGCACAGGGCAACGAACGCCGCCATGTGTTGAACCCATTAGGAGTCACATGCTGCAGCTCCACCACATAATAATCCAGCAGCCCCCGAAGGAAACTATGCGCGGGTACCCCGAACCCCCGCTCATGGAAGATGGCGAAAGAGACGACATACCCTTCAGGCGGCACCAGCTCACCCTCGTCGCCAGGTAGCAACCACTCCCGGACGGCGGACAGTGGGCGGAGAAGGCCACGGTGGACGAGGCCCTCCAGACGCCGGGAGGTGATGCTTGAGCTGCCCCATAACTCCATCACAGCAGTAGGGGGGAAGGGCAGGCGCGAGCTCGACGACGGCCGGAACACGAACGCGGGCCGGTCGACGGTGGCGATGCGGGCGTGAGAGGCTGGGACGATGGGCGGCGGATGTTTCAGAACGCAAAGGTAGGGGAGCGAAATACAGAACCTTGGGGGCGAACCCCATGGTTTTATAGTGGGCGACAGACGCGAGAAGGGCAACCATCCGCCTCGATCTCCGGGCCTGCCACGCGTGCCGCTGCGTCACGTCGCGAGACACGTGCCCGCAGTCCCTATCCTTTCACCCCAAAAAACTCGGCGGATGGATCGCCTTCCCCAGGCGAATCCGGACTCTCTTCCCACCCGTGGAAGCACGGGTCATAAAGGTTTGTTCTCTCTCTCTGGCCCACCTAGGGCTCGGAGGCTCGCTGGCCGGCCCAACTAAAAAAGGATCCACGGACGATCCGAAATCAAGGGCAGAAGCACCAGTTAGGTCAACCTCGAATCAGTTCCCAGCGAACGGGATACCACGACCCATTCGGAAAAATGTCCGGTTGATGAAAAATTAAGTCCTTCAACCTTACCCGTGAAGAGACCGAAGAAACCCCCCGGATGATTCACCCCGAATCACCCGAGGGCTCGGGGACTACACCCACCGGGTGCGCTCGCGCGCACCCTCTAGAAAGGTAACTCCGACGAGACCGAAGAAACCCCCCGGATGATTCACCCCGAATCACCCGAGGGCTCGGGGACTACTGTCGGGATCTAATACCGGGGTACCCCAAAGAGGAGGAATCAATGCACCATCGAATGGTAAAAACTCCCGAGAGCGCGGCTGTATCTCTTGCCCGAGCAAAACAGGAGTCTTGCTCGCCTCGCCCGACCCCCGAGGGCTGGGCTCGGCCCCGCCCGACGGCTAGAGGGAAACTCGCCTCGCCCGACGGCTGGATAACAGCTCACCCGACCCCCAAGGGATACACTCCGCCTCGCCCGACCCCCGAGGGCTGGGCTCGGCCCCGCCCGACGGCCGAGGGACACCTCCGCTTCGCCCGACGGTAAAAGCTAGGTTTTACCTCATCCAACGACCACTGACGGACCTCGTCTTAAACCGATATCCGGAGGCTGGTTCAGCTCGCCTGACGAAACGTACCCCAGATCCTCATGATGGCGACTACAGGGTAAGACAAGATATTCGGGTCAACCACAGCGACAAACGCCATGCCCTGCACCCCTGCAGAGAGGTACCGTCAGGATGTGGCAGAGCCAAGCATCTGACCTCTCCAGGCGTGGCAGAGCCCGAACAGTGTTGCGGGCGCCTGCTATTCATCCTACAGTATTGTAGGCGCCGCCCACAACCTCCGGACGAGGAACCCGGCGCAGACATACGACAACCACTACGTTCCAAGGGAAAACCAATAGTCACCACGCCACCCGACCCCCTCGGGGTCGGGGCTCGGCAAATCCTATCCGACACGCCGCCCGCAGCGGCGGGATGGGACGTGCCCACTTGCTAAACAGTGGCCATGGCACGGCCCACGATGATCTACAGTCACCTCACTCCTGACACGGCCTGCCATGATGGATAGGTCAGGCATGGGGAAGAAGGAAGGCCCGAGTCCCTCGAAGGACCTTCTACGCCCTTAGTGCTCTTTTACTTTGTCTGTAAACCCTGCTCCCCCTTGACCTATAAAAGGGAGGGTAGGGCTCCCCACTAGAGGAGGGATCGATTTCTGAACAGGTTAACACACACACACACGCACCACACGGCCAAGCTCCAACAGAGCTCTTGGCGTCCTTCCAATCACTCCATCAGGGACTTGGGGTCTTTCCCTCTCCCGACCGTTTGTATCCCCTACTACGAACCTCATTCGGTGCTAATAACACGAGCAGCAACAGACTGGACGTAGGGACATTCGGCCCGAACCAGTATAACCCTTGTGTCCTTTAGTGCACCATCCGGGCCTAATGCGCATCAATTACAAATTTACTCACCGGTGTTTGTTCGAAATACCGACAAGTATATTCCAAGAATAAGGAAGAACATGCGAAACACCTCAGAATTGTTCTGACTCGTTTGAGAGAACATCAACTATATGCCAAGTTCAGCAAGTGTGATTTTTGGCTTAAGGAAGTACAATTTCTTGGACATGTCTTGTCAGCGGAAGGAGTTGCTGTTGATCCAAGCAAAGTGAAGGATATGCTGGATTGGAAACCGCCAACCACAGTTCATCAAGTTCAGAGTTTTCTAGGATTGGCGGGGTATTACCGTCGGTTTATTCCAGATTTCTCTAAAGTATCAAAGTCCATAACTGAGTTACTGAAGAACCAAGTCAAGTTTGTATGGTCATCTGATTGTGAAGAGGCTTTCAAACTTTGAAGAGACTGTTGACCACTGCACCAGTATTAGCCCAACCTGATATCGAGAAGCCGTTTGATGTTTATTACGATGCTTCAGGTGTTGGTATTGGGTGTGTGTTGATGCAAGAAGGCCGAGTCATTGCTTATGCATCCAGGCAACTTAAGCAACATGAAGAACACTATCCGACTCATGATCTAGAGTTAGCAGCTGTGGTCCATGCTCTGAAGATTTGGCAGCATTACCTACTTGGTAATACGTGCCATATTTATACATACCACAAGAGCTTAAAGTATATCTTTACTCAGTCAGAGTTAAATATGCAACAAAGAAGATGGTTAGAGCTGATTAAAGATTATGACTTGGAAGTACATTATCACCCTGGTAAAGCAAATGTGGTGGCAGATGCCCTTAGTCACAAAAGTTATTGCAATTGCCTGACAGTAAGAACAATGGGTTTGACCTTATGTCAAGAGATGGAGAAGTTGAATGTGGAGGTAATTCAACAAGGTAGTTTGACCAACATAATTGTTGAAGCCACTATTCGAGATCAAGTTATTGCTGCTCAGAAGGAAAACAAGGGTGTAGCCCATATCAAGGAAAGAGTCAGGAATGGAAAGGCGGAATGTTTCAGTATAGATAATGAAGGTGTGCTATGGTTCAAGGATCGCTTGGTGGTACCAAAAGTTACTGAGTTGCGGTAGTCAATTCTTGAAGAAGCACAAGCTACTAGGTTATCTATCCATCCAGGAAGCAACAAGATGTACCATGACTTAAAACAAAGATTTTGGTGGACCAAAATGAAGATAGAAATTGCAAGATATATAGCAAAGTGTGATACTTGTCAGAAAGTGAAAGCTATACATTTGAGGTCTGCTCGAGAATTACAACCATTGCCTATTCTAGCTTGGAAGTGGGAGGACATAAGTATGGACTTTATTGTTGGTATACCCAAGACATCAAAGGGATTTGACTCAATATGGGTTATTATAGATCGACTCACTAAGTCAGCACATTTTCTTCCTGTCAAGACTATATATCCCACTGTCCAATATGCCAAGATATATTTAGCAAGAATTATGAGTCTCCATGGAATACCATAGACCATAGTGTCCGATAGGGGTACACAGTTTGTCTCTAGTTTTTGGAAACAATTGCATTCTTCATTGGGTACCAAGCTCCTATATAGTACAGCTTATCATCCACAGACTGATGGACAGACTGAAAGAGTCAATCAAGTGCTAGAAGATATGTTAAGGCGTTGTGTCCTTAATTATTCCAACAAGTGGGACGAATGCTTACCTTTGGCCGAGTTCTCATATAACAATAGTTATTAGGAAAGCATTAGAATGGCTCCATTTGAAGCACTCTATGGTCGTAGATGCAGAACATCGTTGAGTTGGTCTGAGCCCAGAGAAAGAACATTATTTGGAGTTGACCTTGTGAAAGAAACAGAAGACAAGGTTAGGCAAATACAGAGTAATTTGAAGATAGCCCAGTCCCGCCAAAAGAGTTATGCGGATAGACGACGGAGACCATTGGTGTTTAGCAAAGGAGATTTTGTATATCTAAAAGTATCACCAATGAAGGGAGTTACCCGTTTTGGTGTTAAAGGCAAGTTGGCACCTCGATATATTGGACCATTTCAAATTTTGGAGAGATATGGAAAAGTGGCCTATCGCTTGAAATTACCAGAACATTTATCAGCTGTACATGATGTGTTCCATGTGTCTCAGTTGAAGAAGTGTCTTCGAGTGCCTGAGCAGAATGTTGAAGTTGAAGGAGTAGAACTTGAACTAGATCTGACTTATTCAGAATATCCTATCCGAGTGTTGGATCAGAAAGATCGTGTTACTCGAAGGAGGACAATAAAGTTCTACAAGATACAATGGAATCAACATTCAGAAGAGGAAGCTACTTGGGAATCAGAAGATTACTTGTTAGAAAAGTTTCCAGAGTTTCTTGCGTCATTATAGAATAGAGTACTGTTAGTTAAGCTCGGTTGTTACAAATTGTGTTTTGTAAAGGAACCTCAGTTGTTTTATGGATGAGAATTGGATGTTTTTGGATTGACACATTTCCTTTTCCATTACTTACCCTATGGCTTTGAATCTCGGGGCGACATTTCTTTTAGGAGGAAGGATTGTAACACCCCGGGTGTTTAAGTATTAAAAACTGGACATATCATCATATGCATTGCATGGCATTGGTCATATTGCAAACTTTGATATGCATTCACTAAAACAAGTTTACATGTATGTTATAAGTATTGCTTGGTATTGTTTGAATCAAGTTGAAATCTTTGTATTGATTTGAAATTCCGAAAACCCTGATTTTTAATATTTAAATCCGACCCTGAAAACCCATTTCAAAATTAAAGCACATTTTGGGGTTGAGTCTTAAAGCAAAGTTGTAGAGCTTGTCGAGTTGTACAAAGTTTGTTTTTGGAGTTTTTCAAGTTGTTTAGTAAAAATTGAAGTTATTTGAAAAGGCGAAATTCCTTAAATGTCCCCTATTTGAATTCAAAAGTTCATTTCAAAATGTAGACCGAATTAGGGGTTGGTTATAAAAGCAAAGTTGTAGAACTTTTGATTTTGAACAACTTTTATTTTTGGAGATTTTTGAGTTGTTATACAAATTTGGGAGTAATTTGGATTTTAAACTAGATGGCAATTCTGTAATTTCGATGAACAGTGTTCACCGCTCTTGCTACATTGCCGGCGATCCTTCGTCTTGCTTCCAGTCGCGCGCGTGGCCATCTAGGCGACGCGCTGGCGAGGGAAATGGCTTCGCCGTGGCTTCCTTGCGCTTCCTAGCCATCCTTTATAACCTGAGCTGCTGTCGTATTTGCCGTTTCCTCCTCCTCTGTTTTCCCGTCGCCTTGCTCATCTCCAGCGAGCTCGCACCGTCGCGGTAGTGTCTTCACCCTCGCGGCATAGCGCTAGATAGCTTCGCCTACACCTTGCGCACCCAGCCAGCTAGCTCTGGTCGATTGATTTCGCCGTGAGTTCGCCGTTCGTCGCTTTCTTCCTCGCGGCCGGCCACCTCACCTGAGATTCTGTTTCTCCGCGGCCAACATCCTCCGGTGAGCCGTTGCCCATGCTATCGATGTTGTGGTGCTTAATCCTTTGTTGCTTGCTTGTTTTGATCACTGCAGTCGCCGGTTCTCCCTCACCGACGATCTTTGCTCCGCCGTGATCACCATGGTCGTCGTCACGCCTCTCCGTTGCTTCTTCGACCTCGCTTCTTGCTTCAACGCGTTCGGGGTGAGCTACTGGTGCTTCCTGGATCCTTTGTTTAAGCTCTACTAGTTTCACGTCACTGGCGTAGCGCTGCCGTGCCACCGTGTCCGCCATGGCCAATGTCGAGCTAGTATAGGGCCGTAATCAGTACATATAGGGACGTCAATCGATGCGCCTAGTCTTGGTGATCGTTTTGGTACTTTGGCCGTCGCCATTGGACTCACCGTCGACGAGTTTACGTCGGTCAGCGCCGTCACCGTCGTGGTCAAACGCGCGAGGTTAGGGATGATAGGTGGGGTCGGGATGTCAGTGACTGTGTAGTTCAAAAATGGATTTTTCTATTTTCTAGAATGAATGAATAGTGTCTGTTTTTGTTATTTTTGTATAGAATTATTTAGAGTTCCAAAAATTATGAAAATTTTTGTGTGACTTCTCTGAGATTTATATTATTTAGGAAAAATATGAAATGTTGTTTTTCAGTACTTTTTGAATGTGATACAAATTGCTCAATTAATTAATAAATGAGTTTCCATGATTTTTCTAGGCTTATTTATGTATCCAAAAATTATGAAAATTGTTTTGTCACTTAGTTATCATGTGATGAACATTTACAAAAAAGTTGAGGCCAATTGGAACAAGTTGATTTATTTCATAATTCTTAATTAATTAATTAATTCATAAAAGCAAATAGTAACCTTTAGTGATTTAGGTTTTTTTTTTTAGTTTTTGATTGAGTGATGTCCTTGGGTCATTAGTTGGTGATGATCCTTGGCAATTGATGTGAGTGTTGCGAAAATGGTTTAGTTAGTTTAACTTGTAACTGTACCGCGAAAGAAAGTTGTATTCAAGTTGTTAATTTTGCATCCATCGTCGAGCATCATATTTCGTATTCCGCATCATGTTAAACATGGCATTGTTGCTACGTGTAGTGAACAAAGGTGAAAACGTGGTAGTTAATCAAGTAGTTGAGGAGGTTGATCCGTCTGTGGAGGTTGGTGTTGATATCGGTGGAACGACTCCGGACCCAGACTTTTCCGTCAACGAAGGCAAGCCCCGGATGCATACAACCCTACCTTGTATTTTACAAATTGATTTCGCTTTTGCTTCTTTTTACTGCATTAAGTGATTAGGAGTCAAGTGAAAACCAAATTGGTACATTACCAACCTTGTTATTCCATATTTACCATATTACCAGTTTTAAATTCGTATATATCTAGTTTTGCTTAGCTATGCTTAGAACGATGAAAGTCGGGTGATTACCTGTCATCTGCAAGTTTTAAATGGAACTGTGGTTACTTATGTTATCATGTGATATGGGAATGTGGAGTAATAAATCTAGACCGGGCGGACTCGGTGTATGGGAGCCACAAGACATGGAGGTCTTGTGAGCGGGTTCTTTCCACCTGTGTCGATTAAGGTCCGTCCATTGTTGAATTGCATGAGGTGAGACTTTATAGTACTAACCACATACTCCGGTAAGCCTTAACTTGGCTATTCTATTATGAGAATGGCTACTCGCGCACTAAGAGTGGAGAGATGGAGGGAATAGCGTGTACCCACGTGGCAATGGGCTGGATTGGTGGAGTATTATATTCTTGGGTGGCACGGACCCGTTCTTGTTTAGAGGATCCGAGGGTAGGTTGATATATGTAAGTCAGGGACATGCATATGTCGTGTGGTCTGGAATTCCTAGCTGGGTTTTTAATTGGTTCGAATCGTCGTTGCTCCTCGGTTATGGAGACTCAACTCACTATTCATCATCGTAGTAATTAATAACTGGAACTTGAGGATGGTCTGTGAAGGTGTTGGTTATGAAGTTTCATGATCTCATTGCAGATCGTGTGAGCTTTGTATATGAGTTTATGAAGTTTTAAATGTTGATGTAAAGAATTTTATTAAAAATCTTTTACGCAAAAGAGCTTTGATTATTGCTAAAGCCATACCTTGAATCCCCGAGCCTGCATTCATAAGTTCTATCAGTTTTTATTTCGGTTAAGTCTTGTTGAGTACTTTTGTACTCAGGGTTCGTTGACCCTTGTTGCAGGTGAGGCTCATGAGCAGATCTGTTTTGGATCATATTGCATGACTGTTGTTCAGTGCGTTGACGATAAGTAAATGTGTGGCCTTGGGCAGGGCAGCTTATTTGTGTGTTTTGTAATATATTATAATGCCACTCCACTACTTTGTTTTGTATTAATTATCAAACTTAGTTGTATGGTTTGAAACAAACGGTTTGTAAACTATGTTATTGTAAGACTTCTGTTGTTTTTACTCTGGTGTATCTATTTGAATAAACTGTTGTAATACTGCAATAACTCGGTAATGTGATCCTACTCGGAAACCGTGGATGATTCAGGGTTCCCCGAGGACACCCGACAGTCTTCTTAAGTTACCGGGAACGTATGCATAGATGTCAAAGGTCGTTGGACAGTGACAGGTGCATGTGGGCCCTGTAATTTAGGAGGTTCTGCCACACATACCGGCCCCCCTCTCTTTCCCCCTCCCTTCTTTCTTCTTTTGGGGACATGGCCGCCCGCATGCCTACCTCGTCGAACGTACCCACATCTCCTCTCCTTTATTTCTCCTCCGCTCGCTTGTGCAGGGAGTGCACCATGGCCGACCTTATCCCCACAGCGTGAACCGGCAGTGTATCTCATCCATGCCGCCTCTACTTTTGGTGTGTTGCGCCCCACCTCCATTTGCCACTATAAGATACCCTTGGTCCTTGCTCTTCTTCTTCATCCCCATTCCGCTCGCATTCAGAGTAGAGCTATGAGATCCAGTCGTCATTCGTGGGACTAGGCTCGTCAGTCTAAGGTGATGGTGTAACCTGAGAAGAAGAAAGGATCTGGTTCTTAAAGAAGTTCAAGTCTACCGTTGGTTAATTTGGTCTTAGGGTTCACAATGTTTGATTTCTCAGTCTCTTGTTTCTAGATCTGTTGGACCTACGCCATGTTTTGGATAATCATCTTCCTACTGTTTCTCCATTGTCCTCGTCTATCTCAACTTTTGGATTAAGTCTCAGTTGTATTAGGTTGCTCTTAACCAAGTATCTCTGAATCCCTATGTGGTTTAGCATTCGAAGTCGTGTAATTTTTCGTGTAACCTCTGATTTACGAAATGTAATCACGTTTTCCCCTCTTCTGATTCTTGCTTTGAATCTCAGGATGAGATTCTTTTTAGGGGGGGTTGGTTGTAACACCTCTGGTGTTACGAGCTCGCTTAGCGCCTAGGTTAATGCCTAAGAGAAATTAGCAAAACAAGTTTTCGGGTTTAAAAGTTTAAAACACACATGGAATGACGAGCGAGTCTTGTGTGGTTCACTTTGTTGGACTAAACTAAATATCTGAGTTAATTCACTTAGTGCGTAAAAGTATTTAAAAATGTCCGATAACGATTCTAGCAAGTAAATAGCGAATGGCTTGTTCTGTTGGATTGAGTATGAAAGCAATTTTTTTATAAACAAAATAAAATATAGTTTGTATTTAGTACTTGAATAAATCTGGAGCGCAAGTTTAATAGATGAAAATGAAACTCTTGTTTCGGTAAGTAAAAGTTATTCAATAGTATATACGATAGCTCAGAAATCGAATCCGAGATTTAAACTAGAACTTTTCATGAGTCGGCGAGAAATAGGATTTATGTTCGAAAGGTCAATTTTGGCAAATTATGTTAAGCAAAATAGTTCAATAGTGCTTAAGTATTTCGCTCCTATGGGTTAGTATGTAGTATGGGCTAGGTCACGATATACTTGTTAGTTGATATCGATAGGATTTCAATCTTTTGGTTTGCTGACGACGTGTCGCTGTTCACATCCATGTCGAGTCGTCTCACGCGCAGGCAGGCAGCCAGCAGAGCCACACGACGCCCATGTGTTTAGCTATTGCCTGATCTCTCGCATTCATGCTGCTGCAGCTGCTGTCCTTGCCTCACTGCCGTCCTAGCCGCTTAACTATGGTGGTGCGTTTCCCCTGCTCAGAATCAATCATCGAAGTTATTCACGTCGCACTGTGTTGTCGGGTCCCGCCACTGTGTCGCTGCTCCCTCTCCCTCGTGTCCTTTCTCAGAGAGTGTCTTAAAGAAAGTTGGCCAGGCTGCTGCTACAGTGTATTGTTTTGCTTGCATTCCCCCTAGGAGAGCACATGGTCTGCTCCTGCCCACGCCGTGTACTTTCACTTCCCTGTGTGCGTGTAGGCGCGCCGCTGCCGGCCACGCTACACCATCCTGTCCCGCCCCCGCATCCGTCCTCTGGCATGCACACAATGTTTCCCTCCCTCACGCCGCTTCCTCCTCCCTTTTCTTTTCTGCTGCCGAAGGAAGGCGACCCAGCTCCTGGTCGCCCTCCTAGCTTGCTCTCTCGCTCGGCCCCTCTCCTCTGCTTGTGCGCGCCGGTGCCGGTGCTCTGCCACCGTGCTATCATGCCCCGCTGCTGCGTCGTTGCCCGGTTCCCCTCATGAGCGCGTGTGCCCTGTGGTCGCGCCGGTCCTACAGCTTTTTCCCTACATTGCCCCGCAACGCCCTGCCGTGGCCGGCCCACTGCCGCCCGAGCCTCCAACGCCGGCCTCGCCTCCTGCCCGTCCGTCGCATGCCCCATGGACTGCGCTAGACCGTAGCTCTCAGCACCAGTGCTCCCCTCCTCTTCCTTCCCTGCCGCGGCCGCGTGTGGCTGTCGTGCCCGCCCTGGTCTACGCTAGAACACGCCCCTCGGCGCTGCCCCTCCCAGCATGACAGCCGTCGTGACATAGGAGCGTCGTCGCTGTGCCTTCCGCCACTACCGTCGCTGGCCCTTCGCGTGCACGCGAGCCCGCTCGGTTCCACGCTGGACCTATGGCTCCATGGTGTTTCCCTCCGCAGCGCTGCCTTCCCGAGTCTCCTTCCATCGCCATGCCTCACCATCCCATCACGATAACCGTGTCACCGGGGGTGCACCATATCCGCCGGTGTCAAGGAGCTTGCCTCGCCGACCACCGTGCCCTACAGCCACCCCGGTGCGCCTAGGCCCGTGTTGTCGCACCTCGCCGTGGTCATTTCCACCGCCACCACTGCGCGCGAGACGGCGCCATGCCACCCGGTATCGAGGAGCCACCCTACCAATGCTGCAGCGCCATTGCCGCCTCAAACGCGTGCGGCCAGAGCTACCGACTTGCGTCGCCACGGTGTGTGCTCGTGGCCGTCGTGCGGTGTCCCGCCTTGGTCCGCGCCATGGCCAGGCCCGGGTCCGGCCATGGTCCATACACCTCCCCGCGCCACCCCGTGACTACACCGTCGCCGGCGAGCCGTCCATCGGCCAGTAGAGTACTTCCCCTGCTCGGTGCTCTGTTTCAAGGTAGAAAAGGACTTGAATGCAAATAGAGATTTTTACTGTGTCCATTTTGCATAAACGTTAGACTCATAGGTTTACAAATAAGGGTTTAGTTAATTTGAGGAAAGCTCGGGGGCCCTCGTGCAAATTTGCCATTGCGCTGGGCGCATCCACGCGTGGGCCGGCTGCTCCCGGTCACTGGGCCACCGAATGTTTTGGCTGGGCCGCTCACGCCCGTCCCCGCGTTGGGCCGCGCTGCCGCCTGGGCCGCTGGCCGCGCACCCCGCCTGGGCCTTGGGCCGACCTGCTCTCGCGTGCTAGGCACCCCTGCCTAGGCCGCCGTGCCCTTTATCATGCCGCTGGGCCGCGCCTGGCTAGCAGGCCACGCGCGCAGTTTGCTGGGCCGTTTTGCCACCGGCCCTTTCTATTTTCTAAATGCTTTTCTAATATAGGTTTCTAGTTAACTTGTAAAATCAATATAAAATAGTATAGGAATCTAAAAATTGTGAAACTAATTTTCTTAGGTTCCTAAAATTGGGATCTATTTGTTAGTATAATTTGTTCACCTAGTTTTAAGATGTTTCCAGGGTTGCTCTAATGGATTTAGAATGCTTAATATTGTAAAAATATAAACTTATAGGAATTGTTGTGATAAATTGGTAATAGTGTTGGATCTAAACTTTTTACAGTAGGTTCGTATCAATATTAGGTACTTATTGTAATTTTTTTAGCTCTAGAATAATTAGTCTGCTAGATAGATAATGATGCCCTATTTTGAATAATGATTAAATCGATAGAATGGAATAAAGAAACAACTTGGGTTTGTATAACTAAAATATTTGTTGGGAAATAACGCCTTATTCGACAACATGGATATGTAGCCTAAGTACGGTCGTCGTTAGAACTAGCTCGTTAACTTGAGAGGCATAATCCGTATTTTGCAAGTCACGGTTGCAGTTGATTAATTACGTCTTTGCATTGCATTGCATTGCATATCATAATAGGGACGTCGATGGATCACGGAGTCATCTGGAGTATCGGAAAAGATGGTGTCTCGATGGTCATGCCATCGTGATGGAAAGCTAACTTCTGATTAAATCTTACCCAGGCAAGCCCCAGTGCATAACCCCTACTTTTCTGCACTTTAAATTATATTTGTTCATTAAGTTTTAAGGAGTTGAATGAAACCCACTTGCGTATATAAATCTTTATCCTATGAGTCTTACTAGTATGACATACTCGTGTAGATTGCTATGCTACAGGACTCCGGTAGAAGTCGAGTGATTGCCTGTCACTCGTGAGAGTCTGTATTTTTATCACTTGAAAAATATAAATGGTGGAAAGAAAAATTGGTGACTGGGCAAGGATATGGTTTGGGTATTGGTGGGTGTAAGAGGTTGTGTTCCACGGCCAACAGGGCATAGCTTGGTTACACTATTTTCCCTGTCTATGTCGGTTAAGGACCGGTCGTTGCATTAGGCTCTAGGCAAGTCAAAGACTTATTATCCCGAGCACATAGTTGGGTATGGGCGCAGGGAAGACTTGTTACTCTCTTGTCATGGGTTCCAACTCTTTCTGGACCGACTATCAGGGTGGTTTTTGAGTGGAGGTCCTTGCACCGCACTAAGTCCGGGACTCTGGGGCGAGGGCTTGGAGTCCTAGTTTGGACAGGGACCTAGACCCAGTGACAGGAGGGTAGTGGGTTGGTCCTGCTTGTGCCTGGGGTACAAGTGGGGCGTGTGTTTTTAGGGTACCTAGCTGGGGGCATTGATTCGTGAATCGCCGGTGTTCCGATATGGCTTGTCTATGGTCTAGCACCGTAGTAAGAATTGAAAGATGAAAGATGGAAAAAGGAACTCTGATTGTTTACCACCTGCTTGAAAGTAGCATAGGTGCTTACATAGAATGGTTAGTTAATGAACTAATGCGACTGCTAATAAAAATCGAATATAAGGACGCACGCTTAGTAATGCTTCCTGCAGATGCAATAAACCCACAGGCCAGATAGCCTTGCATATCCTTGGAGTCTTTTCTTTCCTCCTGTCGGGTAAGTCTTGCTGAGTACAATTCAATACTTAGGGTTTTATTTCCCCCTGTTGTAGGTTTCAGGTGGATGCTAGAGCTGACTCTTGTGTGTGGATTCCTCCTGGTAGGCTCAAAGAGGATTTCCTTTACGCTACGATCATAGTCTCTATTTATAACTCTTACGAAATGTTTTTATAAATGAAAGTTTTATAATTTGTTTTCATAGTTTACATACCAATGCTTCATCATGTCATGAATAGATATTTATTTCCGTTGTAATTCTGATCACATGTTTATATTCCGCTGTTAAATTAAATTGTTCATAACTCTGATAACATGTTCCTATTTCGCTATTATAAATAATAAATGTTATACTCTGATGTTACATGTAAAGTGATGTAAGAAATGGTTAATAATGATGTAAGCTTTATTCTCTCATATGTGATCTTGATGGAAAAATGTAGATCTTTGGGTTCTCCCCTGGGGTGTGCCCGATGGAACTACGTAATTTAGTGTTCTCCCTGGAGTACTTAGTGTCTAATGGAAGACAAGTACTCCTGGGAGGCATTAGATTAGGCGGTTCTACCACACTGGTGAGCAAAGACGTCGTAGCCACTGGGGCATAGGTTTCCCAAAGCCTGATCGGTTATACTCAGAGCTTGTTTCGCAAACCTAGCTCCTAGGTCTTAACGTGAAAGGGGGTTGGGCACTGAGAATGTTTGCTAGGTGGATAGACTTTTAAACGCATACCGGCCCTTTCCATGGCTAAGGCCTAAAAAAGCCCGGGGTGTGGAAAAGAAACTCTGATTACGCTGGTGAGCAAAGGCACCGTACCCGCTAGGGCGTAGGTTTCTCGCGGTCCGACCAGTTTTACCCAGGGTTTATTTCTGCAAACTTCGCTTTTGGGTCTTAATCATGAGAAAGGGTCAGACATAGAGATTATCAACCAGATAGTTATGCCCTTATTAGTCCTCGAGTGAGGCTCGACCCCCCGCCATATGCTAGGGTCGGGTGTCACAAAAAATCAGGGAGTTCGACAGCGAAACTAATAATAAGAGAAAGTGTGCGTTTATTAAGGGTAAAAGTGACATAGCTGCTCAATGTTCCAGGCGTTGATGAAGACCTCACCGTTGACAGTTTTGAGCTTGTAGGCGCCTAGCCAAAACATCTCCATGATGATGTACAATCCCCCCTACGACGGGGAGAGCTCATGGCAGTCCTGGCTGGTCTAGACGAGGCAGAGCACCAGGTCCCTGACGTTGAAGGCTCGACCCCGCACTCGACAGCTGTGGTACCGGCGCAACGCTCACTAGTACTAGGCCGAGCGAAGGAGGGTGATGTCACGCACTTCGTCTAGCTGGGCTTCGTCCTATGCTCCCCCTTTTTAGAGCTTCCGGACAAGAACCATTTCAAAAGTACGCAGTCCTTGTGCAGGTGCTTGACGGGGAAAGCATGGTTTGGGCATGGCCCTTCAAGCAGCTTCTCGAAGTGGCTTGGGGTGCCCTCCGTGGGCTTCCAGCCCTCCGTGCGGTCGGCATTGGCCACTAGCGAGCTCTCGCGCTGCCCCTTGTTCTTCCTTTTGTTGGGAGGCTTGGAGGCGCCTTCGTCGGCATCCTCGTCCTGCTTTGCCTTGCCCTTGAGGGTGTGTCGGCCAAAGGCCTGAGGTCCCGTCAAGTTGGGGCTCAGGCTCTGGTCCTCACTGCCGTCATAACGTCCGCCACAGTGTGGATGGTAACCGCAGCTAGCCCCCTCCTTCGCATCATCGCAGGCATGCCTATGGGCATCGCAGTGGAGGCCGAGACGCTCATGCACCGGAACCACGGTATGCGGCCCGCCACCCTGTTGGGCCTGATGGACCGGTACGTCCTCGTCGGGTTGCTCTCAGGGCGCTTCGCGTCTGTGAGCATTGAGGGTGTCACACGCGTCGTGGTGGAGCTTGAGACGCTCGTGCACCGTAATCACGATGCGCAGTCTTTCATAGTCAAAGCTGAGGAGCTGGTTGCTTTTGGGGGCACGGACTTCCGGTGTAGGCAGCTGTAGCTCCTTGGGCGCCTTGGTGAATGCTTTTGTGTGGCAGCGAAAGACCGCACCAACTCTCCCTCCGTCGTGATGACGAAGTCTAGGTTCCCAAAATGCATGCACGCGCCCGGGACCTAGCTGACGTTGCGATTAGCCATCCGAGGCCTGGTGTTGATGTCGAAATGTGCAAAAGGCCCCTACCTGCCGCGCCAACTTACGATGTTTTGAGTAAACACTAATGAGTAAATTTGTATTATTGCGTATCTGGCCCGGATGTTGTGCTAAGAAGACACAAGGTTTATACTAGTTCGGGCAGAATGTCCCAACGTCCAGTTCTTGGCTGCTGCTTGAATTACTTAGCACTGAAAGTTCGTAGTAGGGGTTACAAACGGGCGAGAGAGAAACTGGTCCCAAGTCTATGGTGATGTGTTGTTCGTGATGTGGTGCGGTGAACCGATGCTGCGTGATGCACTTGTTCGATGTTTTTTAGTGGGATGCCCTGCTTTCCCTTTTATAGCCCAAGGGAAAGCAGAGGTTACAGTCGAAGGGAAGAGGGAAAGAGAAGGAGAAAACAGGCTCGCGGAGGTGTGCCGTTCTCCTCTTCACGTGGGTCCCGCTGACCCTGTAGATCGTGGTAGCAGCGGCGTCGTACCGAGGTCCTATTGGCCGCAGTAGCATACGTGCGGGCGTCATGCGTTGTTCTTGTCTTCCATCCCATTCGAGCGGACGGAATGGTCAAAGAGTCCCCTGACAGGGGCCATGCGGGGGGCTAGCGGTACAATGCCAGTCAACTGACACCGGTCGACTGACGTTGGACAGTGGTCAGGCAAGGAGTTGGCAGCACAGTGACCACACGTCTGTCACTGTGGGCGATGTGAGTTCCCCGTAATAACATGTCGTGGGGATGGGTCGTGCTGAGATGTGACCGCTCCCTGCATGATGCCAGAGGTTTGACCTTGAGTAGTACTTTCTGGGCCATAGTGGTTGGCGATGACGTGAGCTTCCATTAGGAACCGTGTTTGAGGGATCGGGCGAGGCGGAGCTAGCCCTCAGACGTTGGCCGAGGCGGAGCCGACCCTCGGGGTTCGGTCGAGGCAGAGCCTACCCTCGGGAGTCAGCCGAGGCGGAGTCTACCCTCGGGAGTCGGCCGAGGCGGAGTTTATCCTCGGGAGTCAGCCGAAGCGGAGCCAGCCCTCGAACGTCGGACGAGGCGGAGCCGGTGCTTAGACGTCGGGCGAGGCGGAGCCAACCCTCAGGGGTCGAACGAGACGGAGCCGACCCTTGGAAGTTAGCCGAGGTGGTGCCAATCCTCGGGGGTCGGACGAGGCGGAGCCAACCCTCGGGGGTCGGACGAGGCGGAGCCCATGGCCTCGGTGGTTAGACGAGATGGAGCCCAGCAAGAGGTGTAGTCGCGCTCTTGACCACTTGGATGAATCAACGTTGATGGTTATTAACTCTTCCTCTTAGGGTACCCTAGTATTGGTCCTTGACAGTGACCATGTGCCTTACCTGTCGAGAGAGGGAGTGGACATATACGTAGAAATGGGGGAGAAAGGTTTACAAGTTTTACCGGACCTCATCCATATTAGCATGGCCACATAAGCATCTACGGGTGTCGTGGTGGGCTCGTGGGAACTTTTATACTTGAGCGCGGCGTTAGAATGAGAATTCAAATGGTTGTTTTTTTAGTTAGAGGATTTATCCGTGAATCTGTGAAAAGTTTAAAATCCTAGTGCATTTTACTCTTTTATCAAAGGATGTCTGAGTGCTATGGAACCCATTTTTAGAAGAGCTGGTTTTGCTTCATCTCTGTTTCATTTCATCTTTGTTCTTTATTTTAAATTATTACATTCTAAATCATGATAAAGTGTCAACTTCTGGTGCACAAATTCAAATTAGGATTCAAAACCGGGCAGCAAGTTGGTCGTGTACTGCAGGTCTGGTCAGCACAGCGTAGCTAAAATATTGGTAACACAGTCCATATACGTATAGTCCAGCTAGGAGTAATAATGAATAATAATAATAATGGTCAATGTTATAATACCGAGGAAGGAAAGAAGACAATGCACGGTGGACCCATGTCGTCATTCCTTCGTAGCTAAGCAAACAAGACACCCACCTTAGACCCTGTTTAATTCCACTTCATTTTGCCAAATTTTTCAAGATTTTCGGTGACATCGAATCTTTGGATGCATGCATGAAGCATTAAATATAAATAAAAAATAAAACTAATTATACATTTAGACGAAATCCACGAGACGGATCTTTTAAACCTAATTAAACCTAATTAAACACTAATTACAAAATAACGACGAAAAACGCTACAGTTGCATTTTAAAAAAAATTCGGATCTAAACTGGACCTTAACCACCGGGAAAACAAGTGGTCATGGCGCGGGGTGGTTGGGTGACGCCGTGGCGGGGTGGGTGAGGTGGGCCCGCATTGATCCATTGCAATGCAAGCCACTGCTGGTGCGGACTGCAGACCTCGCATCGCCGCGGTCAGTCGGGTCAAACGTTGGGAGGGAGGCCAGCAGGCAAGTGGCACACGCGCACAACAGCAGGCCAGGCCAGGAAGCCGCCTGGAGACTGGAGCGGAAGGTCCCGTCGTCGTCGATTACTCGATTCCACCGTCCCCACTGGCACCACTCCCCAGCCGAGCCGCCAGTGCAGGCCCTATTTGTACGGGTCGCCTTCCTCGTGTTGGTCCAGTTCGTGCAGTCGTCACCGCGAAAGCAAAAGCTTTCCCTTCCATCCATCCTTCCTTCCCCTGAGAGACGTGATCCATCCCGCTCGGGCACCAGCCACCAGCGATGGGCTCCCGCTACGAGGTGGAGGTGACCGTGGGCTCCGCCCGTGACCTGAAGAACGTCAACTGGCGCCACGGCGACCTGAAGCCGTACGCCGTGGTGTGGATCGACTCCGGCGCCAAGTGCTCCACCCGCGTGGATCTCGACAACGGCGAGAACCCCGCGTGGGACGAGAAGCTCCTGGTCCCGCTCCCGCCCTCCTCCCGCCTCGACGACGCCGTCCTCTACATCGACGTCGTGCACGCCAACGCCGCCGAGGGCGTCAAGCCGCTCGTGGGATCCGCGCGACTCCCGCTCCGCGACGTCCTCGACGACGCCGGGATCGGGGGCAAGGCCTCGCGCAACCTCCGCCTCAAGCGCCCCTCGGGCCGCCCCCACGGCCGCCTCGACGTCCGCGTCGCCGTCAAGGAACCGTCCAGGTACTACGACCCCAACCCTTACCCGGCCCCGGCGGGCTACGCCAACGCGGGCACCCGTGGTGACCCCTACGGCTCGTCCGCCGCCGCTGCTGCTGGCGGCGGCTACTACGGCTCCGGAGGTGGCTACGGCTCCGGTGGCGGCGCCTACGGCAGCGGCGGCGGCTACGGCGCCGCGCAGCCCTACACCGCGGCGCCCCCGGCGGGGTACCCTTCCACCTACGGCTCCGCGCCGCCGCCTCCTCAGCCGGCGTACGGCGCTCCTCCTGCCGCCGCGTACGGCGCTCCTCCTGTCGCCGCCGCCACCGCCGCGTACGGAACCAGCGCCGTTGGTGCCGACGGCAAGAAGAAGAACAAGATGGGGATGGGGACGGGGCTGGCGGTGGGCGCGGCGGCGGGCGTGCTCGGAGGCCTGGCGCTGGCCGGCGGGGCCAGCTACCTGGAGGACAAGTTCGAGGACCGCGTGTCGGAGAGGGTGGAGGAGAACCTGGAGAGGGAGGACTCGTACGGAGGCGGCGGCTACGGGGGTGGCTATGACGACTACGGCGGCGACGACGACTACTGATCATCGGACCTGATGGATCCTCCAATCATTTGGCCGGCCTGCGCTTGTCGATCATCTACCTTCTTCACCTTCGTCTTGGTGTCCTAAATATTTACTTTATGATGAACCGCAAATTAGATCATGTTCTATTCTATCCCCATCCTTGAATTTCTTTTCTCCGTTGTGGTTTAGACTTGAGATCCTCATCTGAGATTTGAAAAATGCCGAGTTAATTAATCCTGTCGCTAAGTGTGTATTGGATTGGATCATACATCGAGCTGTTTCGATTGATTCACGGATAGATAGCTGCGGAGCAGGAGTATCTTCGTTGATCGGCAACAACGCGCTGCGATCTCGTCCTCGGGCGCCATTGACTGCTCTACCCTTGTCCCATCGCTGCGTTATGAGTGTATCGAAGACGACCGTAAATTTTCAGCCGGGAAAAGTATTTTTCTCTCACATTAAACCAGCCAACAGTAAATAATTCACGATACGATACGGCCTCCCGAACAGGCTGCAAGTTGGCAGTGACTCGGTGGGAGCCACCAGTCCATTTTCATTGCTTCCGATTCCAATTGGATGGAGTAAGCAGCGAGATGCCGTGCCGAGACCTCTATTCGGCATATGCTTTTCTTCTATGTTCGTGTTTAGATGGATGGATTTGGAAATTTGGGTTACTGTAATATTTCTATTTTTATTTAACAATTAGTGTTTAATTATGGACTAATTAGACTTAAAATGTTCGTCTCGTAATTTCTAATCAAATTGTGCAATTAGTTTTTTTTCGTCTATATTTAATACTCTATGCACGTATCGCAAGATTCGATGTGATGGATACTGTAGCATTTTGAAAATTTGGGGTTGAAATTAAACGCGCTATACTTCATGGATTTAATTGGATCACATATCTCCATCAGATTGTATTGCAGAACGACAACTTTCTTTCATTCTTTGCTTGCATTTTCGTGCGACTCCGCCACTGGGCAATTTGCAGTTACGACGAGAAGGAAGACGTGGTACCATGCCCATTTCGTTTTACGGTGGAAATAAAATTGCACGCGAGCATGACGTGCAACGTTCTCTGCAACTTGTTCTGCCATTCCGCACTTCGGAGATGGCTCAAAAAAAAACAAATAAATCGGCAGCGATCCTCAATTCCTCATCCTCGACAAACTCAGCGGCAAGCGTTGATCTGCCTCTGCCATACGGCTTACTCCGTATGGCAGTAGGATAACTCTGCCGACCGGCAGTAGGTTGCAGGCAAAGGGAGCCGTATCCTCCTCCTCCTCCCGTTTCTTCTTCTTCTTGGTCTTCTTCTTTTGAGAAAAAGGGAGCTGTATCCGCAGCCTTCTGCCATCAATAATGTCTATGGGCAAGCAAAGTGTTGGTCCTGATATATATCACGGTTCAGATTGTTGGCGCCTCTGCATCATAACCAGCCACCAGCAGAGCTGTGCCGGCCGAGCTACAGGAAGGCACGGAGGGCAGCTCCAGTAAGGGAAGGCCGAGGCGGGCCAAGACCATGAACCCGCGGGTGTTTAGGCCGGACTGGGCCAACGTGTGAAGGCCAGCTGAGGATTTCGTGTGTGAGAGTGCTTTGCTATATAAGCCAGAGAGCTTCTTGTAAGAGGGGTTATGTTATTTCTGTAACAAACTCTCCCAACTCGTGATCGAAGAACTCATTTGTTCCCTGACCTCTACTCTTTTTCCTGTCCTTCTCTCCGATTCCTCTCTTCTCCTACCTTTGCTGCTAACAAATTGGTACCGGAGCCACCCTTCCTCGGCCTTCTTCTCCTCGCTCTCACCTCGATCTGGGAACGTAATCCCCGACGGCAAGTTGATCACCGCCCTTCACTTTGGTGTCAAGCGTGTGATTCCATAGGTCCATGCCGAGGTCATTTTGATCGGTGATGAGCGTAGCGAGTCGATTCGAGCCACTACCCTGGAGCCCCACCAAATAGATCACGACCACTACACCAGATTCTGCCGCTAGCTTGGGGCCATGGATCCGAACACCAAGCTCCTCATCGATGAGATGAAGGCGATACGTTCGGCTTTGGAGGGACGCATCGGAGGCATGGAGTCATCGCTGGGCAAGGTGGAAACCTCGCTGGGCCGACGGATCAGGTCGGTCGAGAGCTTCATCTCCGAGCGTTTCGCCAAGCTGGAGGATGCAGCCCAGGTGTTCGACACCTGGAAGCCGACTATCGACGCGTCGGTGAACGAGTTGCGTCTCGAGATGGGCACGATCCGCAAGTCCGAGGAGGCCGTGGAGAAGATGCGTGAAGAGATTGAAAGCATCTAGGCCTCTAGTTGGGTTTCGGTGATTAATGACAATACGAGATTACTGTGACTAACGTGTGTTTTGCAGATGCAATTAAGTTAGGTCATGGTAATGGCAATTGATTGGGCAATCATGGTTGTCATGCCCCTACGATGGAAATCATTTCGGTTTTCAAAGGATGGACGACAAGGTTAAAGATGGACTAGTTCTAAGTGTCGTTTGGTGTTAAAGAGACACTTAGAGTAGTTTAGGACTTTGTTTTTCCTTTGGCCGTACTATTAAAGGGGGTATGGACGGGTAGCTTGACCTAGGTGAGTCTAGTGGGTTAGGTGTGGTGCATATTTGTCAAATCTAGCACTAGGTAGCTCCTAAGTAGCCCTAAGATCAATTGGAGCAAACTTCATTCACATATGATTGCGAGTTCAAAGTGAATGGAGGGTCAAATATTGACTGGACGCTGGTTCCGGTGTGACCGGACGCTGGCGCAGAATCCAGTCAGTTCATTTGATCAAGGTGAAGTCGTCTGGATGCGACTGGACGCTGAGTGAAATGTGACCAGACGCTGGGTGCTAGAGTCCGGTCAACTCCTGTAAGGCTCTAGAGAGGGAGAATCCTGATCGGACGCGTCCGGTCAGTACTGACCGGATGCTGGTCAGGTTCCGGCTACTGACCGGACGCTGGGTGCCAGAGTCCGGTCAACATCAGTAAGGTTCCAGAGGGCAATTTTTGTGACCGGACGCTGGTTTGTGTCCGATCACAACTTAATGGCTCGGTGGCTGGGAGAACTGACCGGAGCATCCGGTCACCTTGACCGGAGCGTCCAGTCACCCCGCAGTGGCACATAACGGTTCATTTTGAATGAGGAGTTATAAATACTTCCTCTATTCACTCAAGAGATCACTTTTGCTCATTTCAACAGTTGGGAAACACCCTTGAGAGTGCCAAGGAGAGCAAGGTCCTAGTGAGGTGATTGAGATTTGAGAATCCAAGAGAGAGGCCTCATTAGTGAAAGCAAGAGTAGCAAAGTGTGCATCCACCCTTCTCATTAGGCTTGTCGTGGTCAAGTGCGAGTTTGTGCTTGTTACTCTTGGTGATCGCCATCACCTAGACGGCTTGTTGGTGATTGGGAGTTTGGTGATCATCCGGTGGAGCTTGTGTATGACCCAACTCAAGTTGTGAGCGGTTGTGGGTGATTCACCGCGACGGAGTGTCGAAGAATCAATCCGTAGAGAGCACTTGATCCTTGAGCGGATCAAGGGGGAGCTACACCCTTGCGCGGGTGCTCCAACGAGGACTAGTGGGGAGTGGCGACTCTCTGATACCTCGGCAAAACATCGCCACGTTCCTCCTTCTCTCTTTACTTTGAGCAATTCAATTCTTGTCTTTACATTTATAGAATTGCCATGCTAGAGTAGGATTGAAACTTAGGGTGCAAAACTTTTGTGTGGTAGAATATTAGAAATACTTTCTAGGCACAAGGGGTGAAGTGGGCTAAGTGTAAGGTTTAATTATTGCAAAGAATTTTAGAATTAGCCCAATTCACCCCCCCTCTTGGGCATCTTGATCCTTTCAATTGGTATCAGAGCCTCATGCTCACATATTTAGGCTTAACCGCTTAGAGAAAGATGGCTCACGGGGATGGACCTCCTCCTATCTTTGAGGGAGATGATTTTTCTTATTGGGAAATCCGCATGTAGGCATATTTAGAAGCTCTAGATGTTGGAATACTTAGAGCTGCCTCACAAAGATTCCCAAAACCTCGGGATCCCACGCACCTTCAAGGCGATGAAGTGAACTATGAAAAATGGAATGCAAAGGCTAGAAACATCATCTTTAGAGGCCTTTGCAAAGATGTGTTTAACCGAGTGAGGAACCACAAGGACGCCCATGCACTATGGTCAGACATTTGTGCGCTCCATGAGGGAACTAAGAGCGAGCGTGAGGAAGCTATCATCTCGTAATGAAAAAGCTTAATTATTTTGAGATGCTTCCTAAAGAGAGTGCTAATGAAATATACTCACACTTGAATGTTCTTGTAGAGAAAGTCAATGGGCTTGGACTCACTCAAATGCAACCATCCGATGTTGTAAGAAAAATCTTGAGTGTCCTCCCCATTGATAAATATGGGCATATTATGACCGTGCTTCATCAAGGTGATCTTTCCACCGCTACACCGACTCAAATCTTGGGAAAGATCAACGCTCATAAGATGTACATGCACATCACACCACAAGATGGCTCATCCTCTACCAAGAAGAAAGACAAAGACTTGGCATTTAAGGCTAGCCAAGAGAAGGGCAAAGCAAGAATTGAGTATGAGAGCTCAAGTGATGATGAAGTTGATGATGCAAGTCTTGCTCTCATGGTGAGAAGAACCGCCAAGATGCTAAAGAAGCTCAACAAGAATGTCAGCAAGTTTGATGGCAAGAAAAAGAAGTTCTTCACTAGCACTAGAAGGAAGCCAATCTCCGAGATGGATTGCTACAATTGTGGAGAACTTGGTCATCTAGCTCATCAATACACCAAGCCCAAGAAAGACAAGTGTAAGAAAAGTACAAGGGCAAGAAAGATGACTCAAGTGATGAAGATAATGATGAGAAGAAGAAAAACAAGCCATACCAGAAGAAAGATGGCAAGAAGAAGGACTTTCACAAGAAGAATTAAAATGGAAAGGCATACATCATCGGTGATTGGCTCACAGACATTGATTCATCTAGTTGCTCATCCGATGATGATAGTGACAACGAGAAGGTGGCCACCATTGTAATTGACTCTTTATCATCTTCACCGACACCACCGCCATCATCCTCTACACACCTATGCCTTATGGTCAAGGGTGAACGAAAGGTATCAAATGATGATGATAGTAGTGGTGATGATCATGCTAACAATGATGATAGTGATAGTGATAGTGATGATGATAAATTTGAATCACCTTCATATGATGATCTTGTCAAATTGCTAAACCAATACACTAAGATCATTAGAAAGACTAGAGCTAAGAATGGAAAGCTAGAAGCTAAGAATGATTCTCTTTTAGCTAAACGTGATATAGCGGAAAAGGCTAGTGTTGAGCTTAGAGAAGCAAATGATGCTATGTCATCCAAACTCAAGGAGCTCAAATCTTCTAAGAAAGAGCTTAAAGATAAACATGATAAACTTGAGGGGATACATAAAGAACTCATCACTAGCTACAAAATACTAAAAGAAGAATATACAACTCTCAAGATCAATCATGATAATCTTGTTATCGCTCAAGAATTTTTATCCAATGAGCCACATGATGCTACTAACGATGTTGTTAAGATTGATATAGCTACATCATGTGATGATTTAATTGTTGAGAGCATTGAGCAAGGATCTAGTGGCAAAGGCAAGCAAGTGGTTGAAACCGGCAACTATGATGAGTATGTCAAGCTCAAGAAAGATCTTGAAGAGCTCAAAACCACCAACACTATAGTGTTAGAAACTCTTGATCATGATGGTGATTTGATTCTTGAGAATGAGAAGCTCAAAGAAGAGAACAAGACACTCAAGGAAGAGAAAAATGATGATGCACTCAAAGAAGAGAATAAGAAGCTCAAATTGGAGAAAGAACGTCTCAAGATTGGCTTGAGCAAGTTCACAAGAGGCAAGCATCTTCAAAGTGAGTTATTCATGAACACCGTCATGAAGATGGATAGAAATGGAATTGGATATTTGGTAAATCAAGAGAAGAAGGCTCAAGCTCAACACCAACAACACAAGTTAAAGCCAAAGCCAAAGAGGTGTTTTGAGTGTGGACAAGAAGGCCACTTTGCCCATGAGTGTCAAACTCCTCCACCACAACCCTTGCCCAAGCATGCTAGACCATTTGCTTTTAATGCTCATTACATGCTTAGAAAGGACTCTAGTGGAAAGATGAAAGTTATGTTCTTAGGACCTCCCAACAATAATAGGCCTAAGAAAATTTGAGTAGCAAAGTCACTTGTTAAGAAAGTCAAGGGCCCTCAACAAGTTTGGGTTCCTAAAGCTTGATCTCTTGTGTGTAGGTGAACTACAAGACCGGTGAAAGTCATTGGATAATTGATAGTGGTTGCACACAACATATGACCTGTGACCCTCGTATGTTCACCTCACTAGATGAAGAAGTTGATGGCCAAGAAAGAATTACATTTAGAGATACTTTAAAGGGCAAAGTCAAAGGATTGGGCAAAGTGACAATATCAAATGATCACTCTATTTCAAATGTGCTTTATGTTGCTTCCTTGAGTTTCAACTTGCTATCCGTTGGACAATTATGTGATCTTGGCTTCCAATGCTTATTAACCGAGAAAGAAAAGTTGTTGTATCTAAGAAGGATGATGATCAAGTGATATTTAAAGGATTTAGATACAACAACCTATATCTAGTGGATTTTACCTCCGAAGATGCTAACTTGAAGACATGTCTATTCACCAAAATATCACTTGGGTGGCTATGCCATAGAAGACTTGCTCATGTTGGAATGAGTTCACTCAAGAAGCTTATGAAGAATGAATTGATGAGAGGGTTGAAGGATGTGAAGTTTGAGAAGGACAAGCTTTGTAGTGCATGTCAAGCCAACAAACAAGTTGCAAACACTCATCCTACAAAAGCTTTCATGTCAACAACAAGAGTGCTAGAACTCCTTCACATGGACTTATTTGGACCAACAACATACAAGAGTTTGGGAGAAAATCTGTATTGTCTTGTGATTGTTGATGACTACTCTAGATAGACATGGGTTTTCTTCCTTCATGATAAATCCGAAGTGGCATCATGTTTCAAGAAGTTTGTCAAGAGAGCGCAAAATGAGTTTGAGGTGAAGCTCAAGAAGATTAGAAGTGATAATGGTAAAGAGTTCGACAACACAAACATTGAAGCCTATTGTGATGAAGTTGGAATCAAGCATGAAGTCTCCGCAACTTACACTCAACAAAATGGTGTAGTTGAGAAAAAGAACCGGACACTAATCACACTTGCAAGAACAATGCTTGATGAGTACAACATAGCCGAAGCTCTATGGGCGGAAGCTATCAACACCACATGCTATGTATCCAACCGCCTATTCCTTTAAAAGTTTCTTGGCAAGACACCTTATGAGTTGCTCAATGGGAAGAAGCCGGACGTCTCCTTCTTTAGGGTGTTTGGTTGCAAATGCTACATCTATAAGAAGCGGCAACACCTAGGGAAGTTTCAAAGATGTTGTGATATTGGTTTTCTTGTTGGTTACTCATCAAAGTCTAAAGCATATATAGTATTTAATCATGCCACCGGCTTGGTTGAAGAAACATATGATGTGGAATTTGATGAATCTAACAACTTCCAAGGAGCATATGAGAATCTTGATGATGTAGGTGATGAACCATTGAGGGAGGCTATGAAGAATATTCCGGTTGGAGACATCAAGCCTAATGATGATGAAGATGATGTACAAGTGATCAATCCACCTTCTTCATCAAATATGCCACAAGATGGTGATAAAGATGGGAGAGTAGAAAATAAAGATACTCATGTCTCTCATGATCAAATGGTGGCACAAGCACAAGATGTTGATGCTCCACAACCTCCCCCTCAAGTGGTTGATAGAAGAAACTCACCTCTACTACAAGCTCATCCACAAGATCTCATCATAGGGAGTCCATCAAAGGGTGTAATGACTCAATCTCAAAAACTTGCTTCATTTATTGAACATCACTCTTTTGTCTCTTGCTTTGAGCCTATCAAGGTAGAAGAAGCTCTTCAAGATCCAGATTGGATAAATGCCATGCATGAAGAGTTGAACAACTTCGCCCGCAATTAAGTTTGGACTCTTGAAGAGCGACCATAAGGTGCAAGAGTCATTGGAATAAAGTGGGTATTCCGCAACAAGCAAGATGATCAAGGCGTTGTTGTGAGGAATAAGGCAAGACTAGTTGCAAAGGGGTTCTCTCAAGTTGAAGGGTTGGATTTTGGAGAAACCTTTGCACTGGTTGCAAGACTAGAAGCCATTCGTATCCTCCTTGCATATGCATCACATCATGAAATGAAACTATATCAAATGGATGTGAAAAGTATATTTTTAAATGGCTTTATAAATAAACTAGTCAATGTTGATCAACCTCCCGGGTTTGAAAACCCTAGATATCCTAATCATGTTTATAGGTTGTCCAAGGCACTATATGGGCTAAAGCAAGCCCCAAGAACTTGGTATGAGCGCCTTCGGGATTTCCTCATTGAGAAGGGCTTCACCATAGGAAAGGTCGACACCACACTATTCACCAAGAAGCTTGATGGAGATCTTCATTTGCCAAGTATATGTTGATGATATCATATTTGGATCATCAAATGAAGATTCTTGCAAAAATTTGGTGAATTGATGTCGAAGGAGTTCGAGATGCCAATGATTGGAGAGCTTACATTCTTTCTTGGTTTTCAAGTCAAGCAAATGAGAGAAGGATTTTTTTCTCTCAAGAAAATTATACCAAGGATCTTCTTAAAAGGTTCAATATGGATGAATGTAAGCCAATCAAGACACCAATGTCATCTAATGGACATCTCGACCTAGATGAGGGAGGTAAAATGGTTGCTCAAACTCTCTACCGCTCTATGATTGGTAGCTTGTTATATTTAACCGCATCTAGGCCCGACATCATGTTTAGTGTGTGTATGTGTGCTAGATTTCAAGCTAATCCTAAGGAAGCTCATTTGATTGCCGTTAAAAGAATCCTTAGGTATCTTAAGCACACACCAAGCATTGGCCTTTGGTATCCCAAAGGAGCAAGATTTGAATTAGTTGGCTATTCTGATTCGGATTATGCCGGTTGCAAAGTTGATAAGAAAAGCATATCCGGAGGGTGCCATTTGCTTGGTAGATCACTTGTGTCTTGGTCCTCCAAGAAGCAAAATAGTGTGGCTTTGTCCACCGCCGAAGCGGAATACATTGCCGTGGGTGCTTGTTGTGCACAAATACTTTACATGAAGCAAACTTTGCTAGACTATGGTGTAGTTCTAGAAAAAGCACCTCTTTTGTGTGACAATGAGAGTGCGGTAAAGCTTGCTAATAATCCGGTTCAACACTCTCGCACCAAGCACATAGATATCCGCCATCACTTTCTTAGAGATCATGTTGCTAAGAATGATATATCATTAGAAGGTGTAAGAATCGAGGATCAATTGACGGATATCTTCACTAAATCGCTAGATGAGGCTACATTTTGTCAGTTGAGGAATGAGCTCAATGTGCTTGATTTTAACAACTTCACTAGAAAATGAGCCTGTGTTGTCCCTTGCATTGCATTGTAAAATACAACATGTTTAATTTTTTGTAATGCATTTAGGGCTTGTCTAACATGGTTAAGATAACCACCGAAAAGCGTGTGAAGAAGCTTAACCTTGGATCAAACTTGACAAGCAACTAGAATTACTTTCAAGTATTGCATTGCATATGCATGAATGTTGTTTTGTCGTTTCTCTTCAATCACTCTTTTATTGCCTATTTTCTTAAAAAGAATTATAGCCTAAGGCAAAATACTTTGAAAAATTTGAGGGTTTGAGAGAGGTCACTCACATCAGTCCCAATTGATGTTTATTTGGGTCTTATTGAAGTTGGGACTTGATTGGAAACAGGCAGCGTGAAGGAATATTGAAGATCTGCTGAAAAAGAGTGATCGGACGCTACACCGGACTCTGATGTCCAGCATCCGGTCAGTTCACAGGAGGTGAACCTTTGCTACGAAGGAGTGACCAGACGCTGAAACAACTCTTTCCCTGTGTCCGGTCCAACGAAGAAGAAGATCTAAGGATCGACCGGACTTTGGCTGCATCCGGTCTGTGGTGATCAGACGCATCCGGTCGTGACTCAAGAGGATTTGGAACTCTCTGGAGTCGACCGGACTCTAGGTGGCAGTGTCCGGTCCTTGCCACCAGAGCATCCGGTCAATAGTAATCGTGCAGGATCTAGATTCTTCTCTATTTCCTTTTCTATCACGTTGGGGGCCACCATAAAATCGAGCCACGCCATGACCTAACCCGCATCCACCCACGCCGCCTGACCGAGCCGCATTGCTCTGCCATGACCTCGCCCCGCGCTCGTGCCCAACGTTCACGCCCGTGCCTTCACGCCGCCGCGCCCTGCCTGCGCTGCCTTGCCCGCATTGCTCCATGCCACCGTGCCACGCAGCAGCACCGCCGTGCCCTGCTCCAACGCCGCCGCCACACCACCGAGCTCATGCCCTAGCAGCGCTGTCATCGCCAGTGTTGCCACCAGAGCCTCGCTGGAACACTAGCTGCCATGCACGCCAGAGCCGATAGCTTCCACGTCCTGCAATAGTGCCGCATTGCTCGACCGCCGCATCGTGATCCTAACCCTAGGCGACTCTCGGTGGTTCTCCGTGATCCGTTCCTCTTCTCTTCGGTCGCCGATTCATCAGGTAGCAAGCCCTCGATTCTAATTTCGTATCTATTGCTTGCTTCTTAGGGTTTCATATCTCTAGATGAATATTGTAATTATTTATATATCCAATCTATTCCATCGTGCAGTGAGTCGGTGTTTCTGAGGTTACTTTGGCAGTTGACAGTCAACTCGAGGCCAAGCTCGCGAGTACGGATCGAGGCCAAGACTCAGGAGTGTCAGTGACAGTTGTTTCTTGTCCGAGGTAGCAGATCGTTCCAGATGGCACATGTCAAGAATGTTGGAGGTGGTCCTGGTGATGAGGATCTGAGGCCTCCGCCTCGCTTGCCTGCTAATGTGAAAGGCAAGGCGACGAAGAAGATTACGTCGAAGAAGCAGAAGTATGCAGATGCTGATACAGCGAGAGCAGCAGCAGTGGCAGCCATCGCAGAGCGTGTAGAGACAGGAGGTGCTAGGAGTGGAGTCCAGATTGTAGATTAGCTTTCACCAGCACAGAGGACAGCTATTGAGTAGGTTGAGCGCCATCATGGTAGTCCAGCTAGGACTGTCATGCTTGAGGGACGGCGTGTTGTTTTGGAGGAGACTCAGCCTCAGGGGGAGTCATAGCAGCAGACAGAGCAGGCAGAGCAGACAGAGGAGACAGAGCAGGCACCATAGCTTCACCACTCTAGTCGTACCCATACCTAGGTGACACCGAAGCCAGAGACACAGCGGAGGGGTTCTCGTCCGCCTCCTAGACCACAGGGTCCGCCTCTAGTGACTCATCTGGATTTGAGGGCCGCCACGGCCAAGCAGGTGCAATAGCTCAAATTCATATAGTTCGAGGATTGGTTCCTGCCGAGGAGGGATGAGCGTGCTTTAGAGGGCTTCTATACACCACTACAGGAGGATTTTTATAATGCATATCTTAACAATGGGGTTGCATTCAGGTCTTAGAGGGTTTGTTCTATTGAGGCCATTATAGCAGTAGCTGGAGAGCAGATTCGCCCTCACCTATCTTACTTGCCAGGGCTGATAGATTTGCTTGGACGGACGGGCAGATATGTTCCATCTTGGGTCTGTGAGTTCTATGCTACACTTTGGATTGACCCAGCTCACAAATTTATTCACTTTGCATTCTGAGGCCGTGACTATAGGCTGATGAGCTTCCGGGTCAGAGAGATTCTCAGGTTACAGGAGTCACCCATCCGCATTCACGAGGTTTGCTATGGACACACAGAGCCTCCTAGATGCCCTCATAGCGGTCTTGTGCCTCCCATAGATCTCATCCGACCTTGCTTCACAGAGCCATTCGGCGAGGGGTCGAGCAGGACACCCAGGGATCTTACTCCTACAGCGAGACTGCTAGATGCTATCATGAGGAGGACCCTGCTACCGAGGATGGGATATCGTGAGGGATTGACTCGCATTTAGTTGTGGCTACTGAACGCCCTGGTATAGCAGACAGTCTTTGATGTTTGGGATGTCATTCTTTCTAAGATGAAGGATTCCCTTGCAGAGGGATTCAGAGGACCTGACAGTATGTCAGATGCTCACCGGATTACTTTTTGATTCATGCTCATGAGGCCTCCGGAGATTAGTATAGTGGTGCTACTACCGAGTTTTGATTAACTTGGCAGATGCCACGGTGAAGTGAGGCCTAGCCGAGAGATCTTTGGTAGAGTATAGTGGTGCTACTGAGGAGTTCCTGCATATAACTTGACAGAGCTAGATGCTCGAGGAGGTATGCAGCATAGATGATGATTATCAGGATATCCCTTGGATGCCAGTCGAAGTGATGGTGGACACCCTCAGCTCCACACACACACCTGTGACGACCCGCCTCCTTGCTATTCTTGCCGAATGAGGTGAGATCGGGCTCTAGGCCTGAGGAGGCGAAGAGCTAGATGAGACTATCGAGGGGCATTCGGCAGCAGCAATTACTTGGTTTCATCATGCAGCATGTTAGAGGAGGAGCACGGCTTACAGCTAGATGCTCACAGACTCCAGAGGAGTGGGTATGGTCGAGAGCACCCCTCAATTTGCTTCACCTCTGAGATAGTTTGATGATTATCACAGGATATCCCTCGGATGCCTCCTCGATGTCATGGAGCCTTGGTGATGAGTTGACAGGAGGCCGCTAGATATACATGTCCCTAGTCCTTCCACAGTTGCTCCTATTATCGGGACTACAGAGACACTCCCTTCATCAGTTGCATCATCGAGCCACCCATTGATACCTGCAGAGAGCCACGCTAGTCCTTGATCTCCTTGCTATTCTTGAGCGAATGAGGCGGGATCGGGAGATGATCGCTAGCCTGATTCAGATCCGATCGAGCCACCCCAACGACCCTTAGGTTTTTTTGGTGTTTGGCGCCAAAGGGAAGAGGGATTGACTTAGGGAAGCGATACATCTAGGTGGAGTTATCTATTATATTTGGCTTTTTAAGTTCACTATTATGCATTCATGTTTACTTTCATGCATCGAACTATATTTATGTGATAGTGATATCTCGTGATGTGATATTTATGTGATATGTGACATGTGTGCTCTCTACTTTGAATTATTTATATGTCATGTCACTTGGTTGTGCTCATTTGCTTTGGTTTCATCCGATGCAAATGAGCTTTATTTCTTGTACTCATGTTGTGAGTACATCATGTTGGCTTAGGCTATTGGGGCTAACTCTTTTGTTCTTATTGTCAAAAGCTTATATGAACCAAGCATGTTGAAAACCTCATCTCTCTTACATACTCGAGGTTGTATTGTCATCAATCACCAAAAAGGGGGAGATTGAAAGCATCTAGGCCCCTAGTTGGGTTTCGGTGATTAATGACAATACGAGATTACTGTGACTAACGTGTGTTTTGCAGATGCAATTAAGTTAGGTCATGGTAATGGCAATTGATTGGGCAATCATGGTTGGCATGCCCCTACGATGGAAATCATTTCAGTTTTCAAAGGATGGACGACAAGGTTAAGGATAGACTAGTTCTAAGTGTCGTTTGATGTTGAAGAGACACTTAGAGTAGTTTAGTACTTTGTTTTTCCTTTGGCCATACTATTAAGGGGGGTATGGATGGGTAGCCTGACCTAGGTGAGTCTAGTGGGTTAGGTGTGGTGCACACTTGTCAAATCTAGCACTAGGTAGCTCCTAAGTAGCCCTAAGATCAATTAGAGCAAACTTCATTCACATATGATTGTGAGTTGGAACTGAATGGAGGGTCAAATGTTGACCGGACGTTGATTCTGGTGTGACTGGACGCTGGCACAGAGTCCGGTCAATTCATTTGATCAAGGTGAACTTAATTTGGATGCCCGAGTGAAATGTGCCACTTGAGTGTTAGAGTCCAGCCAACTCCAAAGAAGGTTCCGAGAGGGATCGATCGGAGGGGAGCTACACCTTGGTTAGGCTGCTCTTGTGCTCCAAGCGAGGACTAATGGGGAGTGATTAACATCGTAAGGTTTCTCCGATACCTCGGCAAAATATCGTCGTGTTCCTCCTCTCTCTTTACTTTGAGCATTTACATTTTTGAGCAATTCAATTCTTGTCTTTACATTTATAGAATTGCCATGCTAGAGTAGGATTGGAACTTAGGGTGCAAAACTTTACTTATTTCAACGGTGAGAAACACCCTTGAGAGTGTCAAGGAGAGCAAGGTCCTAGTGAGGTGATTGAGATTTGAGAATCCAAGAGAACATTAGAAACAGCAATGGTTCATCCAGGCACAAGGGCTTGAAGTGGGTTAGAGTATGTGGGTTTAATTATTGATCGCCAAGAATTTGGTGGTGATTGGGAGCCCAATTCACCCCCCTCTTGGATGACATCTTGAGCGGTTGTGGGTCCGTGACGGAGTGTCAAAGAGATTTGTAGAGAGCACTTGATCCTTGCAGCGGATCAAGGGGGCTACACCTTCATGCTGGGTGCTCCAACGAGGACTAATGGTGAGTGGCGACTCTCCGATACCTCGGCAAAAATATCGTCGTGTTCCTCCTTCTCTTTACTTTTGAGCAATTCAATTCTTGTCTTTACATTTATAGAATTCCATCGGGATTGGAACTTAGGGGCAAAATGCGGTAGAACATTAGAAACACTTTCTAGGCACAAGGGGTGAAGTGGGTTAAGTGTAGGGTTTAATTATTGTAAAGAATTTTAGAATTAGCCCAATTCACCCCCCTCTTGGGCATCTTGATCCTTTCGAGATGTTTTGGGCCGGTGAGCCGCGATCGAACGATGCTGGTCCACCAGCGGGACTTGAACATCCGATTCGATCTCGCGTCGGTCAAGGCTGGGAATGATAGCCCGTGTTTTGGGCCCCGCATCGAACTTGGTCACCAGGGACTTGAACATCTGATTCAGTCTCCGGTCAAGGGTATGATTCCGATCTCTGCTCTACCTTCCACACTAGTCTGATTCCTGTTCTGCTACCGCGTCCGTTCCCGGGCATGTACCGTTCGCTGTCTGGGTCCGTTCTAGAGCAGGGAGGTTGTATGTTTTAGATTGGGGATGGTCCAGTTCGGGAGCAGCCGCAGCGTGATCCTCACCGTCATGGGGCTATGATCATGGGGGTTACCACCACTCCAATAGCAAGCTGCCTAAGTTCAATTTTCCTAGGTTTGATGGGGAGAACCCTAAGCTGTGGATTTCCCGTTGTGAGGACTATTTCGAGATGTATTTTGTTGAGCCTAGTCAGTGGATTCGAGTAGCCACGATGCATGTGTCGGGGGCGGCAGCTTGTTGGTTGTAGTCACTTGATCCTAGTTTTTGGTCAGGGAGTTGGGGGGAGTTTTGCCGCTTGCTCTTAGATCGTTTTGGCAAGGATCAACATGAGGTGTTGCTGCGGCAAATGTTGCACATTCGGCAAACAGCTGGGGTGCAGGAGTACGCAGATCGTTTCACTAAGATGGTGATCAGTTGTTGGCTTACGGCAAGAACATGGACCCTCTGTTCTATGCCATGAAATTTGTTGATGGTCTTCGAGATGATATCCGTTCTGCAGTGCAAATGGAGTGTCCTACTTCGGTCGATACTGTGGTGTTGGCTTTGTTACAGGAGGAACTGGTGGACCCATCCAGGCATCGTGATGGGAGACGATCTGAAGGTAGGCCTAGACGAAAAACTCGTAACCTGCTAGCTCGCTCGGCTCGCTCATTAATATCTTGGCTCGGGCTTGACTCGTTTAAATTTTTAATTAATAAGCCAGCTCGATATAGCTCGTTTAGTTAACGAGATAGCTCACGAGCTGCTCGCGAGCCATAATGAGCCAAGTTAATTTCACATCGGAGCAACTAAAATCGGCCCATATAGCAATATATCTTTCGGCCCAGCCCAATATAGATCAAACCCTAACCAATATATACCATGTCACCACTAGTCACTCCACTTCCACCTCCCGAGCCGCCATTTCCCTTTCCCCTGTTGCCTGTTGGGCGTTGGCTGCTGCCTGCTACCTTTTGTCGTGTAACAGCAAGCCTGCTAGGCTGCTAGTGACCTGCTGCTGTTTATTTTCTTGGTCTAGTTGTTGCTCATCTATTTTGCTCCAATCTAGAAAACTGTATGGATGAATGGAATTGTTCAATGGATGATGCTCTAAGCTGTGTATGGATGAATGGAATTCGTCCGTTAGTGGATCAATCAATGGATTATATTCTCCATCGATGAATTTCTCTACATTGTTTATTTCATTCATACAAGTCATGTGTTTGCTCTTTACTATATTTTTATGCTTTGGAGCCGGCTTGAGCTCGTTAACGAGCCGAGCCGAGCTAGTCTTCTGATTGTATAACGAGCCGCTTGCTCGATATCTAGCCCTATCTGAAGGGCACAGCTACGCTAGGCTGCCGCCGAGGGGGCTATGCCACTGCCTCTTCCACCTTAGGCGGACAAGGGTGGCCGTGCTCCGTTGGGGGCTATGGCGTCTGATGATCGGTGCGCTCGCCCATGATCGACGCCAAGCTCGCGACGCTGCGGGATTATCGCCGTGCTCATGGCCTCTGCTTCCGCTGCGGTGACCATCGCTGCCCCAAGAAAATTCAGGTTCATGTGCTTCAGGAAGTCTGGGATCTTTGTCATTCTGATGAGTCTGATGAATGTGGTGATTCAGGGGAATCTGAAGATCAGGTGTTGGCTGTGGAAATATTAGCCATAGTTGGCCATGCAGCCTGAGCCCGTCGGCCCGGCCCAAGGCCCGCTTTTTTGGCCTAGCCCAAGCACGGCCCGGGCGGCCCGGCACGGAGGAGCAGGCCGTGCCTGGGCCTTACCCTAGGCACGTGGGGGCACGCACGACGTCTGCACAGAGAGCGGGCGGCCGCTAACGCCCTGCCCGCTGCGCGCCCAGCCGGGCGCCGCCACACCCCGCCGCCCCGGTCCCGCGCCCCACTCCCACGATTCCCCGAACCCTAAGTCCCTAAGTCCCTTCCCCTCCCCCTCCCCGCCGCCCCGCGCCCCGCTCCCCGCTCGTCGGCTCCTTCCCTCCTCGCGGCCGCGCCTCGGGAGCGAGTGCGCCGGCCCCAGGCTCCGCGAAGTCCGCGCCTCGGGTGCGCTGCCGCGGCCTGCAAGGCCGCCGGATCCGGCTCAAGCAGTTGCCTGCCTGCCTCGCTTCCCCCGCCTCTCTCTCATCTCTGCGGTAGTGCGGCGAGGCCATGCACCGCGCGTCGGCCTCGGCTGGCGGCCGGCCCGGCAGGCGGCCGGATCTGGCGTCCGTTGCTCGCTCCGACGGATGACGCGCAGCTGCGAATCGCCTCGAGGCTGTGCGGCGAAGCACGCCGGCGTCGACCGCTGCCACCGCGCTCCTGTGCTGCCCCTCCTGTTCTTCCCTTTCCTCTCTCTGATGCCGCCGACGCGCCGTCATCACCTGCTGAAGCGTGCCTTGGGCTGGCCCGGCCTCCCTGACAGGCCGTGCTTACCGAGCCGGCCCGGCACGAAAAACAGCCCAGCAGGCCGTCGGCTAGGCCCGTGGCCCTTTTAGGCACGGCCCGGTGGCCCGGCGTGCCGTGCCTGGCCCGTTAGCGCCGTGCCGTGCTTTTGATGGGCCCGTGCCGGGCCGTGCCGGGCGGCCCGTTGGCCATCTATAATATTAGCTGATACTTCTGGATCAGTTTCTGCTCGTGCTATTCTGTTGTCTGGGTCTGTGCAGGGCAAGGCAGTTTCTATCTTAGTAGATTCGGGCAGTTCCTGTTCTTTTCTCATTGAAACACTGGCTACTCAGTTGTCAGGTGCCTCACAATTGACCAACGCACCTTGGGTCCGTATTGCGGATGGAAGTCTGGTACCTTGTTCTTTGGGCTTTCGTGATCCCAATTGGGAGGTGCAGGGAATTTCATTTCAGTCAAGTTTTCTGGTGATGCCGTTACCATTTTATGACATGATCTTGGGCATGGATTGGCTAGTTCCTTTAGTCCCATGCAGATTGATTGGCAGCACAAGTGGTTGATTATTCCATATGGTGACTCTATTGTCAGGCTAAAGGGCCAGCTTACTGAACTTCCGACCGGCTCTGTCATTCAGGTCTCAGCAGTCTTTACTGAGTCCACTCCACAGGCTCTGGTTGAGATCCCTCCAGTGGTTTCTGCTCTGCTCAGCGAGTTTCAGTCGGTGTTTGATCCTCCCTCGGGTTACCCTCCACCCAGGCAGTTTGATCACCCAATTCCACTGGTTCCTAGAGCGTCTCCTGTGCAGGTACGGCCATATCGGTACTCACCGGCCGTTAAGGACGAGATTGAGCGGCAGGTTTCGGAAATGTTACAAGCTGGCATTATTCAACCCAGTACAAGCCCATTTTCATCAGCAGTCTTACTCGTGAAGAAAAGGATGGCAGTTTTCGCTTTTGTGTGGATTTTTGGCATCTCAAAGCCAAGTATCCAGTACCGGTTATTGAAGAATTACTGGATGAGCTCACCCACTCTTCTTGGTTCACTTGTCTGGATTTGACAGCCGGATACCACCAGATCCGTTTGCAACCTGGTGAGGAACCAAAGACAGCTTTTCAGACACATTCAGGTCAATATGAATTTCACGTCATGGCTTTTGGGCTGACAGGGGCACCGGCCACTTTTTAGAAATCCATGAACACTACGTTGGCACCACTGTTGAGAAAAGAGGTTCTGGTATTCTTCAATGATATTCTCATCTATAGCCGTTCTCTTGAAGCGCGCATCCAGCTGCTGCGTCAATTCCTGGAGTTACTACAGAAGGATAGGTGGCAGGTGAAATTATCCAAATGTGTATTTGCACAGCGTCAGCTTAAGTCCCTGGGCCATGTGATCTCTGAGCAGGGAGTTGCTACTGATCCTAACAAAATCCGAGCAGTGAACCAATGGCCTGTGCCGGCTTTGGTGAAAGAGCTACGGAGCTTTTTGGGTTTAGCGGGGTACTACCATCGATTTGTCAGGAACTTTGGTCTCATCACTCGGCCTCTGAATGACCTGCTTAAGAAGGGAGCTATTTTCAGTTGGACAACAGTACATGATCAAGCCTTCCTAGCATTAAAGCAAGCTCTCACGTCTGCACCTGTTCTGGCATTACCGGACTTCTCCAAGCCTTTTTTGTGTCGAAACTGATGCTAGTGGATCGGGTATTGGTGCAGTCTTGACTCAGGCAGGACATCCTTTAGCCTATCTTAGTAAGTCTTTATGCCCTCGTTCTCAAGGCTTATCGGCTTATGAAAAAGAGTATTTGGCTATTCTGTTAGCCTTGGAGCACTGGAGGTGTTATCTACAGCATACTGAGTTTACAATCTTGACTGATCATAAGAGCTTGGCACAGTTATCTGAGCAGCTTGCATACGCCGTGGCAGCAAAAGGTTTTCACAAAGCTAGTTGGCTTGCAGTATGGCATCATCTATCGTCTCCACCAACTTGAATGCTCGGCTGTTTCTATCGCTCAGCCCCAATGGTTGCTCGAGGTTGCTGATTCTTATGCTTCTAATGACCAGGCCAAAGAGCTCATCGCTAAACTTGTTGTGGATCCTCAGGTTGTTCCTCATTTCACTTATCGCGATGGCTTACTGCGTTACAAGCAGCGGGTGTGGATTGGTAATAACCCTCAGCTGTAACAGAAAATCATTCAGGCATTACATGGCAGCGCAGTGGGCGGTCACTCAGGAATTCCAGTGACATACCGGCGTTTGAAACAGTTCTTTGCTTGGCCCCAGATGAAGGCCTCAATTCGTTCTTTTGTTCAGGCCTGCATCACCTGTCAGCAAGCCAAGGCCGATCGCTCGCGTTTACCTGGTCTGCTACAGCCACTACCGGTGCTAGATCGCGCTTGGAAGATTATCTCCATGGATTTCGTGGAAGGGCTGCCATTATGTGGAGGATTCAATTGCATTTTAGTTGTGGTGGACACCTTTGTTGGATTGATCTCTCACGCCATTAGGCCCAACGGCTTTTTGGGCCTTGTTCTCACGCCCTGATCGGAGGCGCCCAACCCTACATGGTTGGTGGGCCCCCGTCGCACAGCGCTATAAAGGAAAGGTGGGGGCCGGGGCTCGTGGTACGAGGTTCACCGCACCGCCAGACACCCCATCGACATCCTATCCCTAACCCGATCTTGAGAAGGGGCGCTGCCAGTGACGGGAAGCACCACTGACGCCGGCAACGCCACCCTGACGCATACGCCGCCGCCAAGGACGTCACTGCACCGACTCCTCTCTCCACCGAACGTCGCTGCCGGCGCGCAGATGGCATCAGCGAACGAGATCCCGACCGGCGCTTCCACCACTCGGACTGCTTCGACCACTACGGCCTTCGATGGTCTGCAACCTCTCACTCCCCTTCTATCTGCCTCTTTGTAGATCGTGTATTAGGATCTTTGATTACTGGGATTCAAGAACATATACCCCTACTTCACTGTGTACATATATTCCTATTACTGTGTACCTGATCTGATGAACTTGACTCGATTGAGTCCTACGAAATATCAACAATGGTACCAGAGCCACGGTTAGAGAAGAAACCAGATCGGGTAAGAAATGAAATGAAACTGACCGATCTTATGCGGATCGGGAAAAAGAAAATAGAAAGAAGAACAGAGACACTCGATTTCGAATCAGGCGAAAGAAAGAAATCAAATCGAACCGATTTCAAATCAGTCAAAGAAACCCTAACCCTAGAGAAATCAAAGAGAGGAAGAGACCGCCGCCGTGTGGTACTTTCCCGTACCCGCACCGGCGTGCGGGATGAAGCCGAGGCCACCCTCGTGGCGTGTGGGTGCAGGGCACCACCGCGAGGCCACTCGACGACGGTGGCCCGCGGCGGCGCCGATTCCTCCAACCACTGTGGACGCCATGGCTCCACCGCTGCTGCTCCCTCACTCTGGAATCGGCTGGGAGAGGCGGGGGGGAGAAGAAAGGAAATGAACTTTAGGGTTTTCGGGGGGCGAAGGTCAGCTGCCGGTTTTGATCTGGCGAAATCGCCGGACAGCCGTCGGAAATGATGAACGGCTCAGATGCGGCTATTGCTGGCGAAAACCTAAGCGACGCGTGTTTGCTAGGCCACGTTAGGGCGTCTTGGTCTTAGGCTGCGGTGGCACAATATTTGTATTTGAGCATGTATTTGAAGTAAAAAGAATTTTTTTTTTGTTATTATTTTCTAGGAGCAATTTTAATGCATATTTTTTTTATGAATTTGAATGATTTTGATACAATTTTTTCTGTGCAAATATTATCCAACGATATTTTGCCAGAAAACAGTAAAGTACTCAGTGCTTCTGGAAAATAATAATATGAAAGATTATTAATGTTTCCGCTGTGCATGATAATTTTCGTTCTCCTTTGATTAAATTTGAACCAACGGGATAATTTAATTTTAAGAGAAGTGATGAATTTCTGATAATTTTGATGAGATTATGATGTTGTTATTTTCTGACCAACGTTGTTAATAATAATATTATAATTTTAATCCATGAGAAATTATGCATTAATTTTACTTCTGCCCAACGGTGATGTAAAATGTTTGCATGGATGAATTATAAGTTTTAATTTGACCAACGTTGAGTTAAAGTATGAAATTGTATGTATTTATGTTTCTTACTTACTCTGGTGTGGTTTCAGGAGGCAAATGCATTGTGAACATTGCCAACATCCCGACACTCAATGGGACCAATCACTGTGTGTGGCGGGAGAAGTATGAATTAGAACTTGCGTTGGGAGAGGTCAATTTTGTCATCACCTCACCGTGTCCTACTGAGCCAGAGGACCCAGTGAGAGGTGAAAATGAATCTGACGCTGATTTCGCTGCTCGAAAGCGTAATCATGCTGGAATAAGAATGAAATATGACCTTGAACATAGGCAATAAACTCTCTCCAACTGCAAGTGCCTGTTGGTGGTCAAGGCCACCATGGAGGAATAGATAAGGGGCTCAATCCCTGAATGTGCTACTGCCACAGAATATCTTGAGAAAATCAAGAGTCAGTTTACTAGGTCTACCAAGGCCACAACAAGTTCACTGATTAAGAAGCTTGTGAATGAGAAATTCACTGATGGTAGCATAAGAGAGCACATTTTGAAGATGAACACTATGGCATCTAAGCTAAAGGAAATGAATTTGAAGGAGGATTTCCTGATTCATTTGATTTTTTCTTCTTTGCCAAAAGAATATGACACCTTCATTGTGAATTACAATATGCAGCCTGAAAGATGGGGCATAGAAAGACTTATCTCAATGTGTGCTCAAGAAGAGGAGAGGATAAAGTCCTCATAGGGTGAATCCACTCATTTTGTGAAGGATAACAAAAGAAAGAATTTTAATGACAAGAATTCTAAACCACAAGGGAAACCCAAGTGAGATAAGGCCTCTTCCTCCAATTCACAGGGAAAGAAACCCCAGGATTCTGAGAATCAGCAGTATGGTGGAGCTGAAAAAGATTAGTGCAAGCACTGCTTCAAGAAGGGACACTACAAGATGGACTGTCCGGACTTCCTGAAATCTCTGCTAAAGAAAGGTGATGAATTTATTACATTTGTAGATGAATCTATGTATTTATGTTATGATAAATCCACTTGGTGGGTTGATTCAGGAGCAACTACTCATGTTGCAAATTCCTTACAGGGGTTAAGTGGGACGAGAACCTTACAAAGAGGAAAAAGAACGATTAAAGTTGCAAATGGAGTGCAAGCCAATGTTGAAGCCATTGGAGTTTTTCCTTTAGAATTGAATAATGGTTTTGTACTTAGACTTAAAGAAGTACTTTATGTTCCCTCTTTGCGTAGAAATTTGATAAGCGTTTCGAAACTTGATGATGATGAAATTGATTGCCACTTTGGTGGTGGCAAGTGTAAGATACTGGTTGATAATAAATGTGTTAGTCTTGCCTTCCGATAAGACAAGCTTTATTTATTATCTCTTGCTGAGAATGCGAACAATGTATGCGATGAGAATGTGAATGATTCCCCATCTGCGAATGTAACTAAGAAGCGGAAGAGAATTGATTATGTCTCTTCGAAATTATGGCATTATCGCTTGAGCCATATTTCGAGGGGGAGAATAGAACGATTGGTTAAGGAATCAATTCTCCCGTACTTAGAATTTTTAGATTTAGAACAATGTGTTGATTGTATGAAAGGAAAATATGTCAAGAAAATTAAGAAAGATGCCAAACGAAGTATAGGAATTTTAGAAATAATCCACACAGACATATGTGTTCCTTTTCCTGTGAAAAGTGTGGATGGTTATGATTCGTTTATAACATTCACAGACAACTACTCTCGTTATGGCAATATTTATCCAATTAAAGAAAGATTGGAAGCATTGGATAAATTTAAAATATTTAAAGCTGAAGTTGAAAATCAGCACAATAAGAAAATCAAGATAGTACGATCAGACCAAGGTGGAGAGTACTATGGGCGACATACCCCATATGGCCAAATTCCTGGACCGTTTACAAAGTTTCTACAGGAAAATGTCATAGTTGCTCAGTACTCCACACCGGGGGAGCCTCAGCAGAATAGAGTGGCTGAAAGACGTAACCGTACCTTAGTGGATATGGTAAGAAGCATGATAAGTTACTCCACATTACCGATTAGTTTATGGATGGAGGCGCTGAAAACCGCCATTCATATTCTTAATCGTGTACCAAGCAAGTCGGTGCCTAAAACACCATATGAATTGTGGACAGGAAGGGAACCCTCACTCAACCATTTGCGTGTGTGGGGCTGTCCAGCCGAGGCAAAAGTTTTCAACCCGAATATAGGAAAGTTAGACTCCAAGACAGTCAGCTGCTATTTTATTGGTTATCCAAAAAGATCGAAAGGATGTCGCTTCTATTGTCCTGACAGACATACGAAGATTGTAGAAACAAGACATGCTGTGTTCTTAGAGGATAACATGATCAGGGGGAGCATGGTAGCACGAGAAATCAGCCTACAGGAAAAGTGGGTACATGTACCCACTCTGATGGTTGAAGAACCATTCTTCACGCTACCTGCTGCTGTTGCACCGACAGTGCAGGACACTATATCGAAAGTTTTGAGTAAGAATTAAAGAACGGATAAAGTGATGAGAGATCAAGAGGGAGAATGTTGGATTGATCTCTCACGCCATTAGGCCCAACAGCCTTTTGGGCCTTGTTCTCGCGTCCTGATCGAGGGCGCCCAACCCTATATGGTTGGTGGGCCCCCATCGCACAGCGCTATAAAGGAAAGGTGGGGGGCCGGGGCTCGTGGTACGAGGTTCACCACGCCGCCAGACACCCCACCGACATCCTATCCCTAACCCGATCTTGAGAAGGGGCGCTGCCAGCAACGGGAAGCACCACTGACGCCGACAATGCCACCTCGACGCATACGCCGCCGCCAAGGACGTCACTGCACCGACTCCTCTCTCCACCGAACATCGCTGCCGACGCGCAGATGGCATCAGCGAACGAGATCCCGACCGGCGCTTCCACCACTCCGACTGCTTCGACCACTACGGCCTTCGATGGTCTGCAACCTCTCACTCCCCTTCTCTCCGCCTCTTTGTAGATCGTGTATTAGGATCTTTGATTACTAGGATTCAAGAACATGGACCCCTACTTCACTGTGTACATGTATTCCTATTACTGTGTACCCGATCTGATGAACTTGACTCGATTGAGTCCTACGAAATATCAACAACCTTTTCCAAATATGCTCATTTCTTGGGGCTCAAACATTCGTTCACTGCTGTAGATGTGGCTAAGCTCTTTCTGTCACAAGTCTATAAGCTTCACGGTATGCCTTTAGCAATTATATCTGACAGGGATCGTATCTTTACCAGTAACCTATGGCGGGAGCTTTTTCGTTTGGCCAAAGTGGATCCGTGTATGTCTACTACCTAGCACCCACAGTCTGATGGTCAATCTGAGCGCGTCAATCAGTGCTTGGAAACCTTTTTGAGGTGCTACGTGCATGCTTGCCCTCGATAGTGGAGTTCTTGGCTGGACCTCACCAAGTTTTGGTATAACACATCTCTTCACTCAGCCTTGGGTCGCTCACCATTTGAGGTTCTCTATGGATTTGCTCCTCAACAATTTGGGCTCCATGCTTCGGATGATCCTCCCATCTCTGATCTGGCTGATTGGTTACGAGATCGTGAACTCATGTTTGAATTGATTCCATGTTTGGTTCGGTAAAGCCATTTGTGACACGAGAGCTGCAGTACATAAAACTAGACTCCTAGTTTAATTTGGTGAATGGCGGTAGACGGATAAGAGGCACTAATAAGAATCGGAATGGCGCTTGGTGGGATTTTTATCAATTCTCACATATAGTGATTGGGAATATGATTTTAAGCGTATCTAAACAGGGTCTTGGTTGAAAGTTTCACTATTGAGATCTTCCTCGCTACAAATAATCCATGAGTCCAACACGGGTCGGTTGAGATTCCTGGACACCAATATAGTCGATGATCAGAGAATGGACATGATCATCTTCGCCTCACCCTGCCCTGTAGGGATGTTAAGATTTAGGACTTAGGAGATTGATAGCGGCGATGTTGGTCACACTTCTGTATGATCTTATCAAAAATTGTGTGAGTAGACATTACCGCATGTCGCTCATGGTGGGGCACATAGGCATATACAATTTTTTTCTCGATGATACAACAAGAGTTTGACATTGATAAATCACCCTAACTTAGGATCACTAAAAAGGTCCATTTTTACCTCCGTGAAGTAGGTTAGATTATTCTCCTCGAACTTTAAAACCAAATATCTCATCCCTTAACTCTCAAAACCGATCAAATGTCTCTAAATATTCTAAAAATGTCTCAAAAACCATTTTATTGGAAGTGGTCATACAATTTTTGATAAATACATTATAAGGTTTTTCAACCACAAAAAATGTCTCTAAAGATTCTAAAAAATCAATTAAAAACCATAGACATAGATTGGGATACCACAAATTCAAATGAAAATTTAGAGCTCATGAAAATGTCTCTAGAAGCTTTGAAATTTTGATTTAGCTCTAGGAAAATGAGAAAAATCTAGAAAATCATTGAAATACTCTAGCTGATGTCTAAATGTGTTTTGATAACTTTCCACAATAGAAATATAATATGCAACCAACATAAATGAATTCAACATTAATGTATGTTGCATTCATACTAGTTGCATCTCATATTTTGGCGTAGAAATTTTTAAAAATTGTTTGGACATCAATTAGAATGTTTTAGTAGCTTATCCAAAATTTTTGGATATTTTTTCGTTTTGCTAGAGGTAATTATAACTTTCTGAAGCTTCCAGAGATATTTTCACAAATCTATATATTATTTTTGGGTTTGTGGTATATCAATATATCTCTAGTTTTTTTCTCAAAACTTTTAGAAGCTTGGAGATATTTCCATGGTTTAAAAACCTTATCAAGCATTTACCAAATTTTTATTAACTAAAGAAAAGATAGAACTGCCTTCAAAACCACTACAATCCAGGACGGGGACGTGATTTGAACAGTTTTGAGAAATCGGGAGATAAGATTTTTCTATTTTGGAGTTTGAGTAGGAAAATCAGACGACAATGCTAGTTTCTTTAGAATGTAAATGGACTTTTTCTACAACCACTGAAGAAAAAAGAATGCAGGCCCAAAAGGTCCACCCCGCTTGGGCTGGGCCTGGTGGTAGAGAGGCAAGGCCTGGGCTCACCTGGATTTTTGTGAAGAAAACAAAATACGCTAGAGAAAAGATACAGCAATTTGCAAGGTGGGTAAGATCGTATAATGTTGCTGCCCTCTTATTTGGATGATCTTGTCTTCATTTTTCATTCACTTCTAATCATGTTTTTTTTTAAAAAGTAAACGCCATATATAGCAACAACAAAATTCTCTAGTTGTAGAGAGCAGCGTTGCAGGCAGCAGGCTGCTTTTCTGCTCCGGGTCCACGAGCATCTCCTCCTCGGCTCCTCCTGCTCGTGGCGGACTCGCATGCTGCCAGCGGAAATGGAGTGGGATATGTGCGTCATTACGCGTTCAATCAATGGTATAAATGGTTCATGTGCATTGGGTGCTTAGTTCCCGGCCACAGCAGGCCACGCCACGAGCCATAGATATCGAAATGACTGTTTGGTTGATATATATCGAAGTGACTGTTTGGTTGATGAATATGCGTATAGAGATTCATAGTGCAGATCAGATGGAATCTCGCCACAACATGTGGCGGCTATTTTTTCCACCACACTTGTGGCATCGCCGTAAGCTCAGCGTGCACTGGCGGGCAATTAAACAGCCCCTGATGCTTCTAGTTCTTGATTATTTGTTGCAAATTTACAATATAATTTGATGTTACCTGACCTATATATATATGCATTGACTTATCCATCCTTACTAACACCCAGTGACGAAGCCAGAAAAAAATTTAGGAGGGGCTGAACAAAAGAATATAGGTTTTTTTTATCTTCTCTTAACCTTAGCTTCTCCTACCTAATACATGTATGCATAAAAATTTAAGAAAGGACTTATGAAAACTCCACGTGCTCAGGATGGGTAGGGGGGGCTGAAGCCCCCCTAGCCCCACCGCTGGCTACGTCCCTGCTAACACCAAACGGATCGTAAATTTGTTTCTGCCATCTCAACAGAATACAACAACAAATCTTATTGGGCCAAAATTTTGAACAAATGACGACAACCAAATCAGTTCACATATGAGATTGACAAAGCCCAACAAAAGACAACAAGAAGATATCACAAATCTTGAGCGCGTGTTTAGTTGCGTGAAGTTTGGATTTTGGGCTACTGTAGCACTTTCGTTTTTATTTGATAATTAGTATTCAATCATAGACTAATTAGGCTCAAAACGTTCGTCTTGCAATTTCCAACCAAACTGTGCAATTAGTTTTTTTTCGTCTACATTTAATACTCCATGCACGTATCGCAAGATTCGATATGATAGATACTGTAGCACTTTTTTGGAAATTTGGATGAACTAAACACGCGCTGAAACAATACGCTACGTGATTTTTCTCTTTTGTTGACTTATACGCGTATTTGGGTGGCCTGCAGCAGCAATCGTCTTCATGTACGTGTAGTATTTTTTTTTCTGTGCTGCTGGGTGCTGGCTGGCTCTCTCAGTCTGGTGGTTGTCCGTTGTCTCTGGCCGGCCATGCTAAAGTGCGACATGGATAGACGATCCATGGACGCGTCGGCGTGCCGTGCTGGAGCAGGCGCTGTGTGGTGGATTTTGGACATCGTCCGACAAAGACCCTACTAGTTCGCGGAGGTGTACCGTGTCCTACATGACATGCTGCCTCACGTGTGGGTGTGGGTGTGGGCGTGTGGCACGCCTAAGGTACACGCGCATGAGCCGTCCGTGGACTTTGCATGGACGACGAAAGCCGAACCAGATGGATGGATTAGTCGTTACGTTCTCGTTGCTAATTGGACGATTGATTAGTGCGTGCGTCCGTGACTGACCCGCACCCTTGGAGTCAAACCTTGGATTGGGTTGTTTGGCTCGGATGGGATGGATGAAATGAAAGATGAGCTGCCTCTGCCTGCATTCTCAGTCCCACCCCACGCATGGCGTGACGCGCCCGGCCGGCCGGCCGCGCCTTTTCCTTCCTTAATTCTACTCCAATTAAAGCAACACAATCGGCTGATCCATCGATTGATTGATCCAGCAAAAAGCTGCTTCTGATCCACCATCGATTCGTTCGGGACACATACCATATATATCCAATAAAAGCAACAAGCTGGATCCATCGATTGATCGAGCAGGAAAGCAAGGGAAAATAGGAAAAAGATGCAGCGGCAGCAGGATGATGACACGGTGCACGCCGCAGCCATCGTCTTGGCCGCCGCCGCGAGATCCACCAGCACAGGCCTCCTGCGCCACCAGCAGCAGCTCGACGATGACGACCACGCCAGCTGCGCCGCCGCGGTACGTTATATACTAGTACTTGCTTTCGCCTTACCTGTTTGGTCACGCTACCTGCTTTCTTTCAGAATTTCTGAAGCATCGATTGAGTTTCACAACTCAAAATCATATCAAGAACACGTGCACAGGTCGCAAGGATATACTAGGAAGTACTGTTTTCTGATTCAACAGTAGCATTGCTAAGCTCATCCATGGTGTGTGTCTAATTCTGATGGAGTTGTTTGCTTGCCTTAATTGCCTTCATGCTTTGGGTCTTGGAATGGCATGTGCAGAAGAAGACGAGATGGTGGTCGCGTCTGAAGGCGAAGCTCAAGTGGTTCCGGCCGCACGGGCACCCGCAGCGCATCGCCGACGCGTCGCGGTCGCCGGAGCCGGGCGCGCCCTGCGCCGAGCAGGCGGCGGGCAGCTCCAGCATCCACTACTATGCGCGCCACGCGGCCCAGCCTGCGCTGGCCTTCGTGGCGCCGCCGTCGTCGCCCGCCTCGTCCGTGCTCACCTCGGAGTCGCCGTCGCCCGTGGTGCTCCTCAACGCCAACAACGCCAGCAGCAGCTACAGCTCGCCCACGGCCTCCATCTTCGCCATCGGCCCCTACGCCAGGGAGCCGCAGCAGCTGGTGTCGCCGCCGGCCTTCTCCGCGTCCGCGGGCCTCACCGAGCCGTCCACCGCGCCGGTCACGCCCCCGCCCGAGTCCGGCCTCCACCTGCCGGCCACCACGCCGTCGTCGCCGGAGGTCCCCTTCGCCCGCTTCCTATGGTCTTCCGCTGCCACAGACCAGCAGCCGCACTGCTCCGGAGGCGGCATGGTCACCGGGGGCTTCCTCCACGCCTACCAGCTGCAGCCGGGGAGCCCCGTCCTCGTGTCCCCCGGATCGACCTCGTCGTCGCCGCCACCATGGAACATGCAGCAGCAGCACTGGGTGCCAACGCACAGTGATGGTGGGCGCGTCCCCATCAAGGACGAATCAAATGATGATGAGGCGGCCACTGGCGGGGGCGAGTTTGTGTTCGGCAGTAACGCGGATGCGGCGGCCGGCGAGCGGTTTGCCGGTGGTGAGGTCGGCGCCGGTGGAGACGCGACTGAGCAATGGCCTTTCCTCCTTGCTCATACTTATAGTTGATTGACTCTACTCCTTACAGACCGAGGATCAACGGTCCACATTGCAGACTGATTATTGACTGAATTTACTAGATTTACATGCTGCCGGCCTGGCCATGACTAAATTCGGCAGATATGATGATGTCCTCGCCGGCGGCGCCCTGCATCTGCATGGGCGGAAGCAGAGGGGGCACTGCCCACTGGTTGCCGTCGATGTAGGAGACGTCCATGAATGGCGCGGCCTGGCGCTGGTCCAGCTGCCTCGCGTACGCCGCCCTCTGCGCGGTGCCACCGCTGGCGCCGGGGCCCGTGCAGTCGTACTCCCCGAAGAACACCGACTGCTGCCTGGCGGGGTCGTTCCAGTCATTCCATCCCCCGGGCGCAACGACGGCGGAGAGGTACGTCCTGGCGAAGACGACGGTGGCGTAGGGGCCCCACGCCCTGCCCAGCCACACCTGCCCCGTGCCCACGACGGTGCAGCCCACGAACGCGAAGCCCGTCCTCTCGGCGGGCGACGCGCGGCCGTGCGCCGTGACGCTCCCCGTGACGGTGCCGTCCGCGGCGGCGTTGGCGACGGAGCTGATGGTGCAGCCGAGGTAGAGGGAGCGCGCGTTGCCGAAGATGAAGTCGATGGAGCCCTCGACGTAGCAGCCCCGGAACAAGTGGCGGCCCTGCTCGTCCAGCAGCGTGTCCTGCGAGCTGTAGAAGCCGCACCAGTAGAAGGCCGCCTGGTCGCCCGCGACGCGCAGCGCCACCGCCTGGCCGCCCGCGCCCCCCGGGTCGGCGGGGGCAGCCGTGTTCTGGACGCTGACGTTGTAGGCCACGAAGTTGGCTGCGAGGACGGCGACGGTGGCGCTGGAGAAGGTGCCGCCGCTGGAGTTGGCGGTGTCGTTCCAGACGACGGTCGTGTTGAGGTTGCCGCGGCCCTGCAGCGTGACGCCCGTCTTGTTGCTCCACACCACCACCTTCTCCGCGTACACGCCCGCGTCGACGGCGATCAGCGTGCGCGCCGCGGCGTAGTCGGACACGGCGTCCACGGCCTTCTGCAGGCTGGTGAAGTTGGCGCAGCCCTTGCGGTCGACGGTGAGGACCAGGGTGGCGTTGTGCAGGGACGCCATCTTGGCAACCCACCTTGCCTGGTCGTCGCACGCCCGGCGCCGGTGGTGGTGCCGCCCCTCTTCCGCTTCCGCCCCGGGGGAGGTGTAGGGAGAAGAAGCAGGCTGCTGGAGGTAGAACGATGATCTGGAGGCGAGCAGGACGGCGAGAAGCGCAGAGCAGATGGCCGATGCTGCCCATAACACCAACGCCGCCTTATTAGCACCAGCTCTGCCTGTGCTTCTTGCTGTACGACGCAAAAGCCTCCTCATCGTCCTTTCCGTTCTTCAGTTTCAGTACACTGGAAATTAGCTGCTGAGCAGATCGAGCTTGTGTTCTTCTCGATCATACTGTTGTACTAGTAGGTGTTATCCATCATCAGTGGATTTAGGCTGCACTCCCTTGCGGCTTGTGCTCGTGATGATAAGCCATCAGCCATGCGTAACGTAATGTGAGTGCAAAGCAAAGACAGATTGTGATTGTCGAGTGCTCTCGTCTGGTAGACATATAAAGGCATGATGGATGGAAGAGGGGATGTTGGGCATTGTCGATTTTCCATCATGAACCATCTTAGAATAGAAGACATAAATATAACAGGTTTTACACGCCCCGTCTAAATCCTTAGAATTGAATTCATTTTAATAATTATAATTTAGACACAGATTAATTTAGTTAATAGAATTGTATATGAAATATATTTGTATATTCCTAATCTTATTCGCTTCAACTTATCAGCCTGGTTTATCAGTCATAGTACAATATTTTTCTTTCACAACAAATCAGCTTCAACCGACTTATCACCCGCAGAAACTATCAGCCAAACAATCCGTTGAAGAGCGTGCTATAAGTTGGAGAGTAGAAAAATAACATGGTATTCTATAGAATCAATTTTCATCTTTCACCCTACGATCGAGTTTGAGATAGACTTATACATGAGCTTGAAAAAGTTATAGATTGTCAAATTCTAAGCTAAAATAGCTTAATCCAATGAATAGATTCTAATTCTTCCAAATTAAGGGGATACAAACGCCCCAAAATTACTCATCTTTTTATATCTCTTTGTTTATTTTATAACGCTGCCTTTTCATAGGTACTCTATAATCTATATTCAATTGTGATAAACTTATCAATTACCCTGAGGTAGTGTTTGTTTCGGGAAACTGTAACGTGACTTCATTACAGAGGGTAACGGATCCCTTTGATACTTGTTTGTTTGAGCCCTCCTGCAATCAGGTTCCATCGTTATCAGATACCGCTCTATACAAAGCTGTTGTCGCTCTCTCCCCCGCGTAATTAGATCGCTTGTTTCCAACTTTCTCCAATACCGTTACATCAAGTGAAACAAAGTCCGTCTTCCGATATTTTGTTAACGGCATATTCCAATCACATTTGTCGTCCCGTTAGCATTCCTGATCCAAACAGCACATAAGTGTTTTTGTATTGGTATCTCTATAGTTTTTCTCACTCTGTATGGCATCTACATGTGTCTTTAATATATGTTTAGTTGAAACCTTATGTTAATTATTATGGCTCTTGCTGTAACACGTCTTATGACATCACGAATCTAAATTTTAATTTAAAATTCGATCTTATTAGCTGTTATAAAATTTTTAATCCACATATTAAGTCGAAATAATTGTTTAAGCCTACATCATGGCACTAAAGATTAGTTGTATAGCGCATTTTTTAAGTAAGGGCAGGAGCTCTGCCATTCATTAAGAGAATAAAGAGGAGTTATATGTATAGAGTGGCACCAGGACCAAAAGGGGCAAGCAAACACATAGCCAAACTGTGGAGGCAAAATGTACACATGGGGGCTTTAGCCTAGCAGTAGAGCCTAATGACTAGGTGTTGTGAAAGCCCTTCTATATTGTACTAGATCATCTTTGGCTCGCCCGGCCACCTGGAGTGCTATGGAGTAATTATTGTTAAAAATTCGACGATTACGTTCCTTCCATAAATTTCACATGATATGAAGTGAGATCTAGGAGGGGCCATCGGTTCTAACCTCAAGGGAACAACAATATTTAAGCCTAATAGTCTTTTTTTTTGAAAGATCCAGATTGGTTGCCGGCTTGTATTAGTATAAGATGGGTAGCAGTTACACGTGCAAGTTGTGCTACAGCACTGATTTCAGCAGGTTGTGAGAACAACAGAGAAAATGAAACAAAGTAATTACTCCCTAAAGTTCGCTGCAACTAGGTGGTCTAAGACTTTTGCACCCACTGACTTCCATAAAGCAATTTCATCCCGTATTCTGTAGACAATATCAGCCACTGGCCTCTATTTGCGATCAAAGATCCGGTCATTTCGCTCTTTCCAGATTTCCCAAACTGTAATTACTGCAATCAGATGGTCTGATTTCCTTCCCTCCTTTGCTATGTTCCAAAGCCAGCTCTGTAGATCATCCCTGCAAGCCCAATTTTCAGGGTCTAGCTTCCTCCCTTTGCACCAGCCACTGATTTTCTTCCAGATCTTCCTGAAGAATGGGCATTCAACAACCAAGTGGATGGAGGTCTCAAGATTTATCATGCAAAGTGGGCAGAAATAATTGTTTGGCCATCCTCTGAGAAGGAGACAGTCTGAAGTCCACAGTCTATTTTGAAGTAGCAGCTAAAGGAAGAACTTGCATCGTGACGGTGCCCAAATGTTCCATACAAGTTCAGGCAGCAGAGATTTCTCTCCACCCGAGGTAATTTGGAAAAAAGTAAAAATAAATAAATTTCAAAATCTGAAAACTTAAAAAGATTTTCCGTGCACTAAATGGATTTAAATGAAAAAATCATCAACTACAAAGTTGTATATATCTTCGACTACTATAATGGACCAAATTGTCAACCGTTGCTAGAAATTAATTTCTAGAGAGGTTAGAATTCCAAGCCACCTCTAGAAATGGAGGCATTGGCAAGTTGAACTGTCTCTAAAAATGACATATTTAGAGGCGGTTCTACGTGCTAGTTATCACTGAAAATAGAGAGCTATCTCTAATTAAAAAGGGAGATACCTCTAAAAACGGTTTATATAGTTGTGAGGTGCATAGTCCATGCACCATAGCTGGATCGAAAAGATATGAAGTCACAAAAAAAAAAGATATGCCTCGAACACCAGGACCGCTCAATGACTGGATGCACTTGGGCTTGACAACACGAAGCACCCAAATGCCAAAGCTCTTGGACTCGGGCTAAAATCATTTGGGCAAGAGAACAAGAGCAGACGAAAGAGTGCGAGCAAGACGAAAATGATTGGGGGAAGGGGGAGTACTGTTCTCACTATATCCTTTCCCCGATAAAGGCCAAATAGTACCAACATCTTTACCATTGCTAATTTAACCATATCATCAACTGAATGGTAAACATTGTTGTCTGCATACTGGGTACAGTTGCCATCATCTTCAATAAGCCAAACTTGATGTCTAGGTGCAATATGCCCCAATACCCCAATACGCCGAACCATCCAAGTTGCTAGCCTCACCCTTCCTCAGCTTTTTCTTGAAATTCTTAGATTTTCTAATATCTGGGCAGCTTTCATCATCATCCCCTGATGTGCAGGAGTCCCTAGGCATATACTCTATCAATGCTTGGCTTGTTCTCTGTTCAAAAAAAAAAAAAAAAAAAAAAAAAAAACGCTTGACTTGTTCTCCACATATTTGTTTACTACGAGCTTCCATCTCCTTTCTTTCCTCCACTGCCCTCCAATTTCCAACTTCCTCGTCCTTCTTGCTTAGGCTATTGTTAAATTGCCTGACCAAAGTCACCTGCTTCTCTATTTGTTCCGCTTTCACTAATCTTTTTCATTCACAGGTTGTAAATTTGTAATTCCTCATCTTCTGTCCCCTCGTCCTTTGAAGCATCTTCCATCACATCCTCATAATCAGTACTCCCTTTCATTCCAAATTATAAGTTACTTTAACTTTTTTGGTTCATCTATTTTGCTATACATCTAGACATATTATTTATCTAAATACATATAGTGGATGTACAAAAAAAGTCAAACCGACTTATAATTTGGAACAGAGGGAGTATATTTATGTGCTACATCCTGCACACCAACTGAACTAACATTTCAACATACATTTATGTAGAACCACCTTCACCAATGCAGTCAGACATGTATGGTAACACCTTGTAATCAACCAATATGTGCAAGCCAGTACTCAAGTCTTTCATTGGAGAAAGGTAATATGCAACAATATGCCGTCCGTGATAGTGCAGTCCTCATGCATATTTCCAACAATCTCAGGTAGGGACATCCAAATAGCGGCATCTTTTTTACAGCTATAAAGCTATAGAACAGAAGCTATAACAGATAGCGGTTTTTAACAGAACCATGAAAAATACAAGTAATTGATTCATAAAAACATAAGAATCATGAAATTTGGTGGACACAAGTTTCTAAAGCTTTAGGAGTCTAGGAAACATTAGTTAATATGGCATTACATCATGATTTGTGGAACTCAAGCGTTAAATTTTTTAAAAGACCAACTTAGCACCAAAAATTAAATAGATAGTACCTAAATTTTCACTCTTATAGCTAAAATTGAAATATTGGTGCTATTTCAAAGCTATAGCTAAGCAATTCAGTGATGTTAAAGCGCAATATAGCGGTTATATATGACATAGTGGAAAAAATAAAGTAGCTTAGCGTAGACTCTCTCTAGAAGCTATAGCAGCGCTATAGCACGGCTATAACTCGCTATTTAAATCTATGTCATACGGTGATAGATTCATGAAACAAAATGACATCCCGGTGTAGACAAGAACCCGTCAATTACACTGAAAAAGAACGCCAAAGTTTCGCTAGGAAGCTCGTAAAAGTTGAAACTTTGGCTTCAGATCTAGAGCGCTACGGGTGATAGCTCAGGATAGAGTATTTAGATTTGTGATGATCACATTGAGCATGTATGCGTAGGGTTTTGGGTCCGGAAAAATTAGGGTTTATTTTCTAATTTTTGGAATTTCCAAATATTCATTTCAGTTAAAAAACAATTCGAATAAAATCATTTTTAATTCTTGGAAAATATTTTGAAACTTCTAGAAAACCAAAGAAAATCCTGTAATATATACTATAGGACATGATGAATCAAATAAAATATTTTAAGATCATGAAAAGATTTTTTAGAGAAATTAAAAGTTTGGACTTTGGCCAAGAAAGATGGTAAAAACTTGTAGAAAAATCCGAAAAAAATCCTAGAAAGATGAGACATGTTTAAACGCATTTCAAACCCTAAACCCTAAACTAAAACTTCTAACTATACTTTCTATATTTTCTACTACGCAATCAACATGCTAGATCAAGTAGTACTGACTAGCCAATGCCCGTGCATTGGTACGGGTAAAAAAAACTATGTTAATTCAATTTATTGCTCCAATAAGAAGGGTTTTCAAAACGACGTTGATGCCAATAATAAAGTTCAAGCGACACATGATCTATTAATTTGCATCACCGGTATAAGTGGAAATGAAATATTAATCAAACTATATAAGGCATGTACATCAACAAAATAAAGCATTGAGTTCCTCCGGTCTAGGTAATGCTCAACCCTAAAATGGGACGTTGCATACCATAAAAAAATGAGTATATGCAACCAGTGACGAAGCTAGAGCAAATTAGAGGAGATACACTTGCCTTGTGGGTGCATAGATATGTTCCATGGGGGTGCATATATGGTGAAATCTTAACTAACCTCACTGTTTTTTTTTTGTTTTTTGGGGGGTGCATTTGCACCCACAACTTACTACTTACCTTCGCCCCTGTATGCAACTAACTGCATATCAAATTTTCTCGAATCTAGAAACTTGAATGAAATTATGTACTTGTTCAAATGCCAATATCGGGACTAACATACTCCTCCCGTTCTAAATTATAAGTCGTTTTGACTTTTTTTGGTACATCCATTTTGCTATGCATCTAGATATAATAATATGTCTAGATACATAGCAAAATAGATGAACAAAAAAAGTCAAAATGACTTATAATTTGGAACAGAGGGAGTAATATTTACATATTAATGATTTATACACAATAACTTTTGTTTTCAGAATGTATTAATAGTGTGGATACAGAACAATTTATAGTGCACCATTACTGGGTCGTTGGCATGCAAGGAACCAGAATTCACTAAGCAACTTGAATGTAGTAGGTCAGTTTTAGACAAAATCTTGTGATTAGAGTTTCCTTGGAATGGAAGACTGCCCATCAGTAGAACATGCAGAAGCACCCCCAGCAGCCCCTATATCTATACCTTTTGTGAGTAATTTCCTAGTAGAACCTCAGGTGCCACATATGCAGTACTGCCAGGAACACCAATCAATTTCTGACCTGCTCAAGGTAAGGAACATATTAGTGAGCATCAAACCTGCAGCTAGTAGAGTCAAAGAGATGATTCAAGAGCATCATCTAGTATTGACCTAGATGGCTAGATGCAACTCTAGCCAGAAAACACCACCTCAAGTAAATACATTTCAATAAAGATCTATAGATATTAATTTAACATAGCAGCCAGCATGGCTAAGTTAGCCTAAAGTTCTCCAAATCAAAGAGTAATATGAGACAGTAAAATTCAATGAAGTAAAAACAAGTCATATAAGTTACCTCAAGAACTCATGTAGTCACCATGAGAGTGCAAACATTGCCATCGATATTCACTTTGTGATGTCGAACTTGCTCAAGCAGCTGGTGAATACACTCAGACTCAGCTGGGTGGACAGCATCACTTTCAGCAGCTTCTATAAGAAAATAACATCGGTAGCTTCTCCTCCGCGGCAGCTCAAGCAGCTTCGAATTGCAAATCTATAAGAAAAAAATAACATCGACAACTTCTCCTCCGCGGTCTTCTCATACTATAATATTTGTGGCCATGTAAGTGCAATCAAGTTCTAATTGTGGGTTTTGGTGATAATGACCACGCAATTAGAGGACTAATAAGATTTATCGAGATGATAAGCAGAGAATCAATATTTGAGGATGTTATACGAAATGGAGGATACCCCAATTATGATTGTTGAAGGATTCAAACTCAAAGGAAGTTTAAATTTTTTTATATTTCGAATTTGAGTATAGGAAAAGCCGTACTATAAAGGGGGACACATTGCTTAAGCTAAAGTGTGCTACCAAGTGCTCAATCTAACACGTACATCCTCAGTTACTCAACCAAGACAACCATCACTTCATTCTTTACCCTTGCTATCTTATTTGGTGCGGCAGTGACGCACCTCAAGAGAGGCACTACCGCTAAGTGGCAATGCCGCACTTAAGCCGTGGCACTGTTGCGACTTAAGTGACCGTTGGGGGAGGTGGGTATTTATACTTTTCCCTTTCCCCTCCAACGTCTCTCTTCTTCTCCCAACCATTCAGTTCGTGCAGAAGCTAAAAAGCGCTCTTCTCTCTCTCCTCCATTGGTAACCTTGAGCTCCCAAGCTTCTCCATTGATTTCCCCATCAATCCTTGAGAGAAAAAGGTGCCAAACTCGATTAGAGAGCAGATCCACTGATTTTCAAACTCTAAAGAGCACTTGGTTCATGTTTTGGCCGGCGGTTGTGTTTGTTACTCTTAGAGCTTGGCTCCTAGCTGGCTAGAGCGTCTCCCGTAGAACTTGCCAACTTGTGTGGTAGCCCCGAAAGGTTTGTAACCAACTCCTACAACTAGTAAACTCACTCCTCATCTCAAGAGTTAACTTTCTTGACTTGAGAATGAGGAAGGGTTGTAAAGCCCTAAGCCTTAATGGCTAACCTCAACAACATGGACTTAGGCAAGCCTTAGTGGTGAGCTGAACCACGGGATAAATCATTGTGTCACCTTGTGCTTGCTTTACATGCTTGTGATTCATATTGTTGTTGTGGTGATTTCTAGGGTTTGTGGCCGATCTAATTGTGTGTGGTGTTCCTACCACTTCCTGTTGTCAATCTGTATTCTACACACTTGTAGGGACCTTAGTAAATTCTTGGATTCAAGTTTCCTTTCACTGATTTTGAATTATATATTGAAGTTGTCTGTAGGTGTGGTAGTGCCGCGGGAATAGAGCGGTAGTGCCGCAGGTTGAATTTGATAAAAGTTCAAGTTTTATTTTAACAGGCCTATTCACCCCCCTCTAGGCTAACCAGGGATCCTACAAGTGGTATCGGAGTAGGTTACCTTGTGAGCGCTTCACCACGTGCGGTATGGAGCCTGGAGGTGGTACTAGTGGTGCGAAGCCCATTGACGTCGATCCGGAGGATGTGGAGTTGCATGACATCGACAGCAGCAAGCTAAGTGCTTCTACAGCAAGCAATACCACACTCCCATAGCTTGAGGCTACCGATGCTGAGAAAGCTCTAAATGATGAAGAAAGAAGAAAAAGGAAGGCATCTAAAAAGGCAAAAAGAGAATCAAGAGAAAAGAAGAAGAAGGAGCAACAAAGGCTTGAAGACAAGAAGCAAAGAAAAAAAGAAAGAAAGCTTAAGAGAGAAGCAAGAAGAAAAAGAAGAGAAGCTAGGAAAAAAAGAAGAAGAGAAGGCAACAAATGCATCATCAAGTGACATATCAAGTAGTTTGAAGATGGAAATGATGATGAGTCCTACCAAGTGTCAAAGGGGGGTAAGAAGGAGAAGAAAGGAAAGGGCAAAGTCGGCAACAACAACTATGCCGCCATATTCTTTAACTATTCTTCTATGCCTATGACTAACCATGATCGAAGGTATTTCATCAATGTGCCTGGCCAAGTTACCTCATTTCGATGGGACCAACTTTGCCAAGTGGAAGCACTTGATGAGAGCCTATCTTATAGGTCTTCACCCCGGCATTTGGGAGGTTGTTTTGCAATGGATTTGAGCCACCGGTTGATCCCAAGAATCCAACACTAGATGAAATGAGAATTATTCATCTCAATGGTCAAGCCACAAGTGTATTGCTTAATGCTTTGGATGGTGATAAATACAATAGGGTGATTGGTGCTGATGTTGCCAAGCAAATATGGGACACTTTGCACCTTGCACATGAAGGAGTTGACAAAGTGAGGATGGCAAGAATTGATTTGTTGATGGCCAAGCTCAACCAATTTGTAATCATGGATGGAGAAGGGACACAAGAGATGTTTGATAGATTGATGACTATGGTGGACAAGATTAGAGGCTATGGTTGTAATGAGCTAGATGATCACAAGGTGGTCAAGATTATGTTGGAAGCTTACTCACCTAGAAATGAGACCGTAGTGACTCTAATTAGAGACAAAAAGAAGTTTGAGTACTTCACACCAAATGATGTACTTGGGAGAATCTTGACATTTGACATGTAAAGAGAAGAAGCAAATGAGAGAAAAAGCTTGGTGAGTTGCAAGCAAAGCTAGATGGCATAAAGATCAAGGATGTAGCTCTCAAGGCAAACAAATCAAGCAAGCAAGGCTCTACTAGCAAGTCCAAGGTCAACAAGCAAGCCCAAAGCAAGCAAGTCCAAGAGCAAGTAGAGACTACATCATCCTCAAGTGAGAGTGAAAATAATGATGGTTAATATGAGAAGGTTGATGATGTTGCTCTCTTTATGAAGAGATTTCAAAAGGGGCTAAAGAAGCAAGGCTACAAGGTAGTGAAGAGAAAGTTTCCAAACAACAAGAAGGGGACATGCTACAATTGTGGTAGTACTGATCACTTTATTGCCAAGTGTCCATACGAGATCAAAGATAACAAGTATAAGAAGGACAAGAAAGAGGACAAGGCCAACCATAGAAAGAGCAAAAAGTACATGGGAGAGGCTCACATTGGGCATGAATGGAACTCAACTAGAGAGAGCACAAGTGAAGAGGATGAGAAAGTTGCAACCGTTGCTATTCACAAGTCATCCCCTACACCAAAGCTCTTCAACAACATGTCCGATGATGACCACTACTCCCCTCACATTTGTCTCATGGCAAAGGGTGAGAAGGTAAAACCAAAATCCAAGCCTCCACCTCCACCTCCTAGTGATATCTCTAGTAGTGATATTAGTGATAGCTCTAGTTATGATGAATCTAGTGATGAAGAAATTGATCAAATAACTAAAAACTTGGATGGAAAGACCAAATTATTCATCACTAAGCTAATGGAGGATTTAGAGAGTGTCCAAGCCAAGCTAGAATCTAGAGAGAAAATTCTTATCCAACAAGAGGATCTCTACATTGCTAACAAGAAAGCTCTTGAATTAGAGAGAAGTGAGATGGAATCCTTGTGCAAGGAGCAATAGGACCATGCCATCACAAAGAAATCTAATAATGCTCTCAAGAAAAAGTATTGTGACTTGGATGAAAAGCATAAAAAGCTTGAGCTACAATATGGCATTCTTTGGGATAGCAACTCACATCCCTCCAAGGCAAAGGAAACCTCTACTCTCTCCACTAGCCAAAGTTGTGGAAAATGTTATAATCTTGATTTGAATGCCTATTCCACTAACCTTACAAACATGGAGGCTATGAGAAAGGAGATTGCTAGGCTAAATGAGATCATTGGTAAAGGGTGTATGATTGACAAGGCTCAAACCAATGACAAGAAGAAGGATGAACAAAAAGGACCACAATACAAGCAAGGAAGGCATCTCTCAATCAAGCATGGACTCGACCACACAAAAGAAGCTAAGACAAATGGAAGAAAGATAGTGAATGGCTATGAGTGTGTGCAGTTTAAAAGGAAGAACAGAATTGGTACAGATCAGCCTGCATAGCCCGTGGCAGTGCAGCAGCCCCGAGTAGCAGTGCCGCGCAGCAGTGCCACGGTGAATGGCGGTAGTGCTGCACCCCACAAAAATTGGAAGGCTACCAATTCTGTTCCTGATCAGACTAAGCCCATGAAGGTGTTCTAGCAGAAACAAGTTTTCTAGAAGCCAAAGGAATCAATGTGGGACACCAAGAACAAGTATACCTACCAACCGAAAACCCATACACAACGACAAAGCTTAACATCATGCTTTGTTTTGAAGAACAACAATAGTTGAAAAGTAGTTACAAAATATGTTGAAAGGAAACCAACATATATAGGAATACTTCTATTTGGGTTCCTAAGTTTGTTGTGACTAACATGTAAGGCCCCAAGTCAAGTTCGGGACCTAAATCTAGCAACTAAACTTGTTTTGTAGGCATACTCCTCCAGTGGATCAAGTTGGGTGCTTGATAGTAGATGTAGAAATCATATGACCGGAGAAAGGAGTATGTTCTTATCATATTCCCCGATGACACATTCAAATGAAAATATTGTCTTTAGAGACAATTCAAAGGGGGTGTGATTGATCTCGGTAAAGTTGCTATAACCCTTGAGCATTCAATTACAAATGTATTACATGTTGATTCGTTAAGTTACAATTTGTTGTCCGTTTCTCAATTGTGTGAGATGGGCTACAATTGTCTCTTTACGAATAAGGGTGTGGAAGTCTTTAGAAGGGATAATTCCTCTATTTTGTCTCTACGGGTCGATTAAAGAATAAGCTTTACTTAGTTGATTTCAACAAAAGTAAAGCTAAGCTTGAGACTTATTTAGTGGCAAAATCTAGCATGGGTTGGCTTTGGCATCACCGACTAGCTCATGTTGGGATGAGGAACTTGGCCAAACTTTTAAAAGATGAACATATACTTGGACTAACAAATGTTCACTTTGATAAAGATAGGATTTATAGCGCTTGTCAAGCCAGAAAGCAAGTTGGTGTACCTCACCCACCGAAGAGCATCATGACCACCGAGCAATCATTGGAGCTAATTCACATGGATCTCTTTGGACCGGTCACCTACCTAAGCCTCGGGGGTAACAAATATGGTCATGTTATTGTTGATGATTATTCCTGTTTCACTTGGGTATTCTTTTTGTATGACAAGTGCCAAGTTCAAGAGAAAGTGAAGACATTTGTTAGAAGATCACAAAAGGAGTTCGATCTCCTAATTAAGAAGATGAGAAGTGACAATGGGACCGAATTCAAGAATACTCTAGTTGAGGATTTTCTTGATGAAGAGGACATCAAGCATGAGTTTTCAACTCCGTACACCCCTCAACAAAATGGTGTACTAGAGAGGAAGAACCGAACACTTATTGACATGGCAAGGACAATGCTAGATGAGTACAAGACGCCGGACCTCTTTTGGTGTGACGCCGTCAACACCGCTTGCCATGCCATCAACCGTCTCTACCTACACAAGAAATTAAAGAAGACTTCATATGAGCTTCTAACCGATAACAAACCTAAGGTGTCTTACTTTAGAGTGTTTGGGTGCAAGTGTTTCATACTTAACAAGAAACCCAAAACCTCTAAGTTTACTCCTAAAGTTGATGAAGGTTTTCTTCTTGGTTATGGATCAAACGAGCATGCCTACCCGTTTTCAACAAAACCTCTAGGAGAGTTGAGATTGTGGTAGACGTGACATTTGATGAATCTAATGGCTCTCAAGTAGAGCAAGTTGATTTAAGTATTGTAGGAAAGGAGAATCCACCATGTGAAGCAATCAAGCAATTGGCTATTGGTGATATTAGACCACAAGAAGATCGGACCATTGAAGTGGAGGTTCCTCAGGTTGCTGCTGCACCAATTTCCACTGGTGTACCTGATGCTGAACAGCAGCAGACACCTGTTGCAACCCCAGCACATGGCAGTGTCATGCTTGAGAGCGGCAGTGCCACACATATCTAGTCAGCAGCAGTTGATTCGTCTCTAGCTCTTAGACAGAACCTACAACCAATCTTCGAGCAAGCAGAAGATGAAGATCCATAAGATGAACAAGAGGCCATTGATCATCCAAGGCTAAGGCAAACAATATAACGGGATCATCCCATTGATAATATCCTTGGGAGTCTTCGAAAGGGATAACAACTTGTTCTCACTTAGCAAATTTTTGTCAATATTACTTGTTTGTTTCCTCTTTGGAGCCTCTTAAGGTAGAGCAAGCACTTGGTGATCCGGATTAGGTGATGGCCATGCAAGATGAGCTCAACAATTTTGAAAGAAATCAAGTGTGGACCTTGGTGGAGAGACCCAATACCAATGTCATTGGGACCAAGTGGGTCTTCTGCAGCAAGCAAGATGAGAATGGCGTGGTGACAAGGAACAAGGCAAGATTGTTTGCTCAAGGTTTCACTCAAGTAGAGGGCTTGGACTTTGAAGAAACATATGCACCGGTGGCAAGGCTTGAAGCAATCCTAATGCTTCTAGCCTATGCCGCTCATCACAATTTCAAGCTACATCAAATAGACGTGAAGAGCGCATTCCTCAATGGCCCTATTCAAGAACTTGTCTATGTTGAGCAACCACCGGACTTTGAAGATCCCAAGTTCCCCAACCATGTTTATAAACTCCAAAAGATGCTCTATGGGCTTAAGCAAGCACCAAGAGCATGGTATGAATGCCTTAAGGAATTCTTGCTTAAACAAGGCTTTGAAATAGGCAAAGCCGATCATATCCTTTTCACTCACAAAGTTGGTACAGATATCTTTGTGTGCCAAATATATATCGATGACATAATATTTAGTAGTACTAATCATACTTTTTGTGAGGAATTTAGTAGGATCATGACCAAGAGATTTGAGATGTCCATGATGGGTGAATTGAAGTTCTTCCTCGGATTTCAAATCAAGCAAGTAAAGGAAGGGACTTTTGTTAGCCAAACGAAGTACACCCATGATATGCTCAAGAAGTTTGACACTATAAAATCCAAGCCTATCAAAACTCCCATGCCAATCAATGGACATCTAGATCTCAATGATGAAGGGAAAGCTATGGATACCAAGGTATATCGCTTCATGATTGTCTCTCTACTTTATTTATGCGCATCTAGATCCGATATTATGCTTAGTGTGTGCATGTGTGCTAGATTTCAAGCTAACCCAAAAGAGTATCACTTAGTGGCCGTTAAGAGAATCTTGAGATATTTAGTACACACTTCTAACCTTGGCTTGTGGTATCCTAAGGGTTTCAAGTTCGATCTACTTGGTTATTCAGATTTCGATTACGTCGGTTGTAAGGTAGATCGAAAAAGCACTTCAGGAACATGTCAATTCCTTGGACGATCCCTAGTGTCTTAGAGTTCTAAGAAGCAAAATTATGTAGCTCTTTCCACCGCCGAGGCCAAGATGTTGCAGCCAGTGCATGTTGTGCTCAACTACTTTGGATGAGGCAAACCCTTCTTGATTTCAGATGTCGCTTTACCAAAATCCCATTATTGTGTGACAATGAAAGTTCCATAAAGCTTGCAAATAATCCCATAAGTCGCTCAAGAACTAAGCACATAGACACCCAACATCATTTCTTGAGAGACCACGAAACCAAAGGAGATATCAAAATTCGCCATGTGAGCATCGAAAAGCAACTAGCCGATATCTTCACTAAGCGTCTCAATGAGTCAAGGTTTTGTGCTTTGCATAGTGAGCTAAATATACTTAATTCTTGTAATGTGGTTTGAACTATAGCACACCTTGTTTGATGAACTAGCATGAATAGGAGAAATGAATTGCAAAGGTTTAAATATTGTGCTTCAAAATGATTTATCAAAAGCTACAAGTGCATTTTGATCATTGTTTGTAATGATTTTCTGCTGCTGATCATAGTGTGCTTGAGATATATGTCCATATGCCGCGCTATGGTAGAGCCGCGTGGCAAGCGGTAGTGCCGCACTTTGAATTCCAATCAAAATTCAGCCCACGATGGCAGTTACTGTGGGACCCATCTCCTTTACTCTTTTCTCCATCTTGCCCATGGCAACTCTCTTTCTCTCCCTCATGCACCCCAGGCGCCGACGCTGCACGCGCACTCTCTCCCTCATGTCACCACATCGTCGCCCCAGTTGCGCCGCCACCTTCCGGTAGTGCCACGTCGACCACTGGCCTTCTCCCTTGTCACCGGTGGCCGCTGAAGCTCTTGGGCGGAGCCATTTCATCTCTTTCCTCCCTAATCTGCGAGAACCAAAGGTGACACCCTATTTCTTCCGATCTATGCAATATATCGATTCTAGTTGACTTGGATGATTGATTGGAAGATAGATAGTAGTTTGGATGCTGCCATAGGGATTGATTGAGGTAGAAATCATGATTCAATCTTGGAGCCAAAATTACCTGCTGTAGTGCCACGCCCTCAGCACGGCAGTGTCGCACCTCTATGGGAAAGTTGGCAGTGCTCAACACTTGGTTCGATGGTTGACTCACTTTATCTATTTCACTCAGCTCCCAAAGTCAAGATTCATGATTACTAGGCTTCCTTTCAATCATATCTAGATGAATCGATGACATAAACATGTTTATACTTGCTGAGATGGTATAATGGGCTGGGAGTTAAATTATGAAGTAAGTTAAATAGACAAGAAGATGCAAAATGCAGTCTTGGTGAAATAGTTGGTGCGGCGGTGCCACTCCTAGGCTCGGCAATGCCGCATGTCTAGGGGCAGTACCATATCAGCTGCTTCCCTCGCTTGCACTTTGACTCCTCTTGAATACGTAACTTGATTTATAGCATAACTTCTACTCTCCATTTGTATAGTTCTTATTTCGGTCTATGTTTTTGCATAGATGGCCTCTAGAGGTGAAGATGACCAGAGGAGGAAAAGGAAGATGATAGAGCCGCGGGACAAGCCAACTCCTCGCCGTGGCCGTGGGAGGATAGCAGCTGGCAGCAGCAGTGCAGCAGCTAGAGGAGACCCAAGAGACAGGGGGAGGAGGGATCAGATGATCTAAGAGGAGGAGAACTTGGAGAGGGCTAGCCACACCATTCCTCATGATGCTTGCCTAGACACTCCTCACCTTGAGGAATTTGATAGAGATTATATCACATAATATTCGAGGAGGTGATTATGAGGCATCCTAATGATACCCATGCTCAATTATGCGGGAAAGCAGAAGATGATAGAAGAAGCATGTGACAACAATCCTTATAAGCAGCCAAAGGATTTGGGGGTTGACTACAAATTCTAGAATGAGTTTTATTCCAACTTTTATGCCTCAGTGATCTTCAACTCAAGGAAGTCCAAGATTGTCAAGATGCAATATGTTGACTGGGAGGAGATCAAGGAGAAGGATGACCCTAAATTCAACAAGGTGATCAAGGCTTTATGAACTCTTTGGCCTCACTAACATCATGAGCTTCTAGTACAATTGGAATGAGGAAGTGTTAGCCTAGTTTCATTCTACCTTCTTCTATGACATCTATACCGATGAGATACATTGGATGACTGAGGGACGGCATTACTATGTTGACTTTATGACTTTCAATTGGATCCTTGGTTTTGGTGAGGAGGAGCGGGGCTTCACTTATATCCATGATGAGGCTAGAGCAGAGATCCGTGACATTGCATACATGTGGATTGATAGGAGAGGAGCAGATGGTCGAGTTAGTGGCTTGCAAAGCTACTACTACATCTTGAACAACCTAATCAGGCACACCATAAATCATAAGGATGGAGCAGCTTTAGATCTTAATGGCTATGTGAGGAATGTGCTTGCTAGGTTTGCTCCTGAAGGTGATAGGTTCAATGTCCCTCGCTTTATGTGGCGTGAGCTAAGGATTGCCATGGATAATGGGAGAAAGGGGCTGCCCTATGCCCCCTATCCCATGTTCATGATTGAGAGGGTCACCAGCTACAAGTTTGACAAAGATGATCTCCACACTGTCTACAAGATTGAGAAGACCCAAGCCTCAGGTGCTAGCAAGGCAGTGAGATGCTCTCCTTTAGCTGAGGACATGCCTGAGTCCTTTTGCTCTAGGTCTCACAAAGGTAAGAAGATGGAGAAGTTTGAAAAATGAATCAAGGCCATTCTTACCACATGCACTTATGCAGCAAGGACCACCTATGAGGACCGGTTGGAGAACCATGAAGCCAACCAAGAGGCTAGAGAGAGAGTAGGGCTACCACCCCTTCCTCCAGCTAAGTCACCGCTGAGGTTTAATAACCTTCCTAGCCTCTCTAACATGGTTTTAGAGGATTAGGAGGAGGAGCAGTAGGAGTTCAATTATCAGTCAACCTTGGGATCGACCTTAGAGTCCTTAAGGAGGAGCACCAGACACACTTGCCACACTTTGACCACACATCGCCAAGGGAGGGTGGTGGTGTCCTTCGACAATGACAGTAATGATGATGGTGATGATGGTCTTGCTATAGGTGGTAGTAGGGCTACTAGTGGAGATGATGTCGACTGGGAGGGCATCCAAGAAGATGAGGAGTGAGTTCGTTGGTCTTTCTTCTCTTTTCGATGCTTTATGCCAAAGGGAGAGAAAATTAGAGGGGTCAACAACTTTTTAACGCCATGAAGAGGTTGCTGCAGTAGAAGCTTTCATGTTCTATCCATTGAGAGTAGTATTCGCTAGGTTGAGAGTTTGAGAGTCGCTCAAAATTCTATTTGTGTAATAATGCTACATATGTACTCTATGTGTGAGATATGGACATGTATTGATCTGTGTTGTAGCTTATCATATAACTATGCTAGAATGTACTTCTTTATATGTGTTACATACTGTGTGGTGCAAGTTTTTACCTATCTTTTGTTGACAAGTGTGCAGATGTCGCACCAAAGAACCCAACAATGCCGCTCTGTAGTAGTGTTTGCAGATATGGGAGCGACGATTGTCGCACCGGTATTGGCCAAGCCTATCTTGTTGTGCATGAACTGTCATTTGCATCACATTTATATATTTGACACAGTGTGCAACATCCCACAACAACATGGATGTAGGGGGAGCCCCTTCACTTTCACTAAAGATGTGAATCTTGGCTTCTTATGCCAAATTGAGAATTCAATTCTTAATTCACACATTTAGAGGGAGGCTGTACATATCTTAGTTTTTGTTCATATCTTTTGAAAGCTCTAATTGGGTTGTCATCAATCACCAAAAAGGGGGAGATTATAAGTGCAATCAAGTCCTAATTGTGGGTTTTGGTGATAATGACCATGCAATTAGAGGACTAATGAGATTTATTGAGATGATAAGCAGGGAATCAATATTTGAGGATGTTATACGAAATGGAGGATCCCCCAATTATGATTGTTGAACGATTCAAACTCAAAGGAAGTTTAAATTCTTTTATATTTTGAATTTGAGTGTAGGAAAAGCCATACTATATAGGGGGACACATTGCTTAAGCTAAAGTGTGCTACCAAGTGCTCAATCTAACACTTACATCCTCAGTTACTCAACCAAGACAACTAACACTTCATTCTTTACCCTTGTTGTCTTGCTTGGTGCGGCAGTGCCGCACCTGAAGAGAGGCACTGCGTTAGCGGCACTGTCGTAGTTGAGCCACGACACTACCGAGACTTAAGTGACCCTTGGGGGCGGGGGTATTTATACTTTTCCATTTCCCATCCAACGTCTCTCTTCTTCTCCCAACCATTTAGTTTATGCAGAAGCTAAAAAGTGCTCTTCTCTCTCCTCCTCCATTGGTAATTGAGCTCCCAAGCTTCTCCATTGATTTCCCCATCAATCCTTGAGAGAAAAAGGTGCCAAACTCGATTAGAGAGCAGATCCACTGATTCCCAAACTCTAAAGAGCACTTAGTTCATGTTTTGGCCAGCGGTTGTAATTGTTACTCTTGGAGCTTGGCACCTAGCTGGCTAGAGCGTTGCCCGTAGAGCTTGCCAACTTGTGTGGCAGCTCCCGAGAGGTTTGTAACCAACTCTTGCAGCTAGTAAAGTCACCCCTCATCTCAAGAGTTAACTCTCTTGACTTGAGAACGAGGAAAGGTTGTAAAGCCCTAAGCCTTAGTGGCCAACCTCAACAACGTGGACTTAGGCAAGCCTTAGTGGTGAGTTAAACCATAAGATAAATCATTGTGTCACCTTGTGCTTGCTTTACATGCTTATGATTCATATTGTTGTTGAGGTGATTTCTAAGGTTTGTGGCCGATCTAATTGTGTGTGGTGTTCCTACCACTTCCTGTTGTCGATCTATTTTCTACACACCTGTAGGGACTTCAGTAAATTCTTGGATTCAAGTTTCCTTTCACTAATTTTGAATTATATCTTGAAGTTGTCTGCAGGTGCGGCAGTGCCGCGAGAATAGAGCGGCAGTGCCGCGGGTTGAATTTGACAAAAGTTCAAGTTTTGTTTTAACATGCCTATTCACCCCCCTCTAGCTAACCAGGGATCCTATAGGCCAACTCTGTCTCTATGCCCAAACAATTATCAATTTCTCACATTTAGTCTTACTAACAACCTCTGATTTGCTAATGGCACTTGTTCGAATGTTATTTGGTGACCTGATCATGAAAGTAAGAAAAATGGACTGATGTATAGTTAATTAGTTCAACATAGAGAAACAAAGAAAAATCAATCCTAACATGGCCAAAGCAGTAAGGCCTCAACCATACAAAAGAAACTGCCACTTTCTCTTTCTCAAAATGTAATCATGCTTGTTGGAACCCATGTATGTAATGATCTATTACTGAAATGAATTGCCCCTCATATGATCTAATGATCTATTACTAACGACAAGTCCATTTAGAAAGTTTCAGTTTAGAAGATTTTACGAATAACACATAGTGTTTACCATATTAAGAGGTGGCTTGTTGTCATGAAATACTACATCGTTATTCTTCCATGGGCAGAATCAATTGCTTCAATGCTTGACTTGCCCTGCATACTTGCTTATTAGAAAGTTCTCAGCAGCTCGAAATTCATCTTCAGATGCTTCCCTGCTGATTTCGAGACGCTTATATGGATACATCACATGGATTCTAGGAAAGATAACTGAAATAAAATCAAGCAGTCAAAACCGGTGCTCAAGGATTATTATAACAACTGTTACAATACAACAAAATCAAAAGGTCAAGCATAGGTACATGTGATCTATAGAACAAAGTGGGGACAAAAATAGGTGATATTGATTATGCAAAATTACTGGCATCAAACATAGACGAATGTCAAGTGCAGTGCACTTGGCACTGACAACACTCGATGTTTATGTAACATTAATTATTCTAGAAAACAAATTACAAATTTGATGTTCTTTATAGAAAACCATACCTTAGGTTTATTAAAATTCAATATGAAAGAAGTGAAACATCATCTCATGTATATAAACTAATTATGTAAGATTCTCTGATCATAGACAGTTGCTCTTGAAGCCAATAACTTTAACTTGGGATGGAAATTTGGATAGATAGTTTGTATCTTTTCTAGGGTGATAATATTTTGTAAAACAATTGAAAAGATAGTGTGCCGCTAGAGGCCAAACTTCAGACAACTAGCAAATTCATCAGAAATTGAAAGATGATATATTCTGACCAAGTAACCATCAAATAATCATTTTATTTATCTTCAGTACTCACAACACATTTAGGAAAACACAAGTGAAGATAACATGACAATCTGGACATATTCCTTGATCTTGTGCAAAAAATATATTCTTCAGAACTGTGTGTATCTTAACCGAAAACTGTATGCGTTCAAAAATTGGCCAAGAAAGATTGCTGGCAAAACTAAATAGTGAGTTAGTGACTTGTGTTTGAGAAGTCTTCATGCACCTTTAGCAATAAATTGCTTCTCCTCTTTGTCGCACTGATCCTAGAGCAGGCCGCGGAGCCCGCGGTGCACAGCAGCATAGAAGTGGAAGACGAGAGTCAGTGGCGTCTCATAGATTTCAACGAACATCTAGCCCCTCCTTCAACACCACGATGTGGACGCGGTCCTTGCCAGCCTTCCCCAACAACCACTGTAGCCCGGCAGAGTTGGTGCCGCAGAAGGCCGTGGTGTCCAGCGAGCCAAGATCCATCGAATCCTAAAAATTACCTGCCCATGCAAGAAGAGGCCTGACATGACATCGTCAGGGAGAGGGCCAGACATGAGCTTGGTGTCGAGGGGGCCAGGATGAATATGGGCCCAGAGAGGAACCCGCTCCTTGGCTGGTGGTGGTGGCGTAGATGGGCCCTGATGGAAAGCTCGTACCTGTTGTAGCAGCCACCACAGCGAATGACATCAAGCTCTTAAACATGAACGAGGCAACATCAGCTGCTGAGGCCACGGACTCGTCCGGCCAGCAGGAGGAGAACAGAATGAGCACAATGGCTAGGCACGATGCTGCGACAGCGGGGAATGCGGCACACGGTGATAGTGGGATGCATGGTGGAGGAGGGCGGTGGCTAGACGCGGTGGGCAGCAGCGACGGGGAGTGGCGGGGAAGCAGCGGCGGCTAGGCAGAGTAGGGGTGGGGCAGTGGCACGGTAAGGGAAGGTGAAAGGATCAAGATGCCCAAGAGGGCGGGGGGTGAATTGGGCTAATCTAAAATTCTTTGCAATAATTAAACCCTACACTTTGCCCACTTCACCCCTTATGCCTAGAATGTGATTCTATTGATCTACCGCACAAAAGTTTAGCACCCTAAGTTTCAATCCTACTCTAGCATGGCAATTCTAAGAATGTAAAGACAAGAATTGAATTGCTCAAATGTAAATGCTTAAAGTAAAGAGAGGAGAAGGAACACGGTGATGTTTTGCCAAAGTATAAGAGAGTCACCACTCCCCACCAGTCCTCGTTGGAGCACCCGCGCAGGGTGTAGCTCCCCCTTGATCCGTGCAAGGATCAAGTGCTCTCTACGGGCTGATTCTTCGACACTCCACTGCGGTGAATCACCCACAACCACTCACAACTTGAGTTGGGTCATCCACAAGCTCCGCTGGATGATCACCAAACTCCCGATCACCACCAAGCCGTCTAGGTGATGGTGATCACCAAGAGTAACAAGCACGAACTCTCACTTGACCACAACAAGCCTAATGAGAAGGGTGGATGCACACTTGCTACTCTCCTTGCACTAATGAGGCCTTAATCTTGGATTCTCAAATCTCAATCACCTCACTAGGCTCTTGCTCTCCAAAGCACTCTCAAGGGTGTTTCTCAGCTGAACAAATGGGCAAGAGACCTCTCTTGGATGAATAGAGGAAGTATTTATACCCCCTCATTCAAAACGAAATAGCTAGGAGGTTGAGTCAGCACTCTGCGGGGTGATCGGACGATCCGGTCAAGGTGAGCGGACGCTCCGGTCAGTTATGCCCGCCACAGAGCCATTAAGTTGTGACCGGACTCTGACCTATGTCCAGTCAGCACTGATCGGACACATCCAGTCATGAAAACAACTCTTTGGAACCTTACTACTATTGACCGGACGTTGGCACTCAGAGTCTGGTCACTTCGTTGTTTAGCGTCCGGTCAATAATCAGATCCTGACCAGCGTCCGGTCAGCACTGACCGAACGCGTCCGATCAAAAATCTCCCTCTTTGGAACCTCTTTGGAGTTGACCGGACTCTAGCACCCAGCGTCTGGTCACATTTCACTCAGCGTTCGATCACAACCAGATGGCTCTAGTTGATCAAATGAACTGACCAGGCTCACCCTTCAACATCCGGTCACAACCAGACCAGCGTTCGATCAGTCATTTGACCCTCCATTCACTTCCAACTCGAAATTATATGTGAATGAAGTTTGCACCAATTGATCTTAGGGCTACTCCTGAGCTACCTAGTGCTAGATTTGACAAGTGGGCACCACACCTAACCGACTAGAATCACCTAGGTCAAGCTACTAGTCCATACCCCCTTAATAGTACGACCAAAGGAAAAACAAAGTCCTAAACTACTCTAAGTGTCTCTTCAACACCAAACGACACTTAGAACTAGTCCATCCTTAACCTTGTCGTCCATCCTTTGAAAACCAAAATGATTTCCATCGTAGGGGCATGACAACCATGATTGCCCTATCAATTGCCATTACCATGACCTAACTTAATTGCCTCTACAAAACACACGTTAGTCATAGTAATCTTGTATTGTCATTAATCACCGAAACCCATCTAGGGGCCTAGATGCTTTCAATCTCCCCATTTTTGGTGATTGATGATAATACAACCTCGAGTATGTGAAAGAGATGAGGTTTTCAACATGCTTGATTCATATAAGCTTTTGACAATAAGAGCAAAGGAGTTAGACATGCTTATATGACCGAAGCCAACATGTTGTACTCAATAGATATGAAATATGCATGAGTACAAGAAACAAAGCTCATTTGAATCGGTGTAAAATGTGGAAGCAAAGCAAATGAGCATACTGAAGTGGCATGACATATATATAGATAAAAGTAGAGAGCACACATGTCACATATCACATAAGTATCACACTCATACGTATATAGTTCAATGCATGAAAGTAAACATGAATGCATAATAATGTATCACACATAAAAAGTCAAATGTAATAAATAGTAAGCTCCCCCTAGATATATCGCTCCCCCTAGATCTAACATACTCGATCCCTCTCCCCCTTTGGTGTCAAGCACCAAAACCTAAGGGTCTATCGGTGGGGTAGGAGCAGACGAGTCGGGCACTGAGGTGCGGTGAGCGATCTAAAACTATGTAGCATCATCCTCTGATCCAGAGCTCTGAGCTATCTGACCCTCTATTGCTAGAACTAAACCTAAAGTGGTCTGGGTCTTCTCTAGAACTAGCACGGCCTGTGACTCTACAGCTATGACTATAGCAGCTGGCTCTGATGATGCAACAGATGATGGGAGCATCTCTGTAGTCCTAGTAACTGGAGCAACTATAGTGGGAGCAGGGACACATAGCTCTGGGGGTGTAGGCTGCCCTATAAGCTCGCTGAAAGTAGCATCGAGGCTCCTAGAAACTGGGGTGTCAGTCACAAGCATTGAGGAACTCTAAGCCAGTGTGAAGCCCATAACGATAGGTGTGAAGTGAGGACCATGGGCTGTCATAGGAGAAGCAAACCATTGGGACACCTACTCTGTCGGTGAAGCAAACTGAGTAGCTGGCTGTCCCTAACCTTGAAGCCCACTAGGCTAGAAAGCTGGAGTCACTGAAGTGGTGGCAGGCTGGCCAAGCTAAGGTGTAGACGGTGGTGGAGCAACCCAAATAGCAGTGATAACATGCTGCATAAATCCAAGTAACTGCTACTGCATCAGGAGCTACTGCTGCTGCATGGCCTGCTGCTGCTGCTGTCTCTAGAACTCATCCTATCTGGCCTGAACCTGTGCTAGTGCAGCTACGGTCTCCTGGGCCTGGCGTGCCTGATCCTGCCTCATCCGCTCAAGAATAGCAAGAAGAGTGTAACACCAATCTTTTGCTAAAACACTACATGTGCATCATGTTTATGTGATACTGTATGAATTACAGTGTGTAAATCAATTCCTGTGACTTGAAACGTTCATCAGAAACGCGAAACAAATGTTATATTTCATGTCGCGTTATATCGCTTAGAGTTCTAAACGAATTTTTACTGAACGAAAATGCTATAGAATGCATAGACGAAACTTTAATAAAGTTTGTAGTACAAACTTCGTAGGTGATGATGAAATGCCTACGATCGCGAAAGGAATTCACTAGCTAGCATGGTTGGTAGCTTGGAAATCGAAGTTGACGCAAATCTGAGCGAGACTTAACCAAATTTCTTAAGTTAGAAAACAGTGTGTCGAAGCTAAGTTCGACAATTTTTGTAGGAGATTTGGGTTAAGTAGTGGCAAGATGCTTTAGCTTAGTTTGGTATCCCTATGTACCCTCTTGAGTATAGAAAAACTAGTTTGGCATTTGAATAATCGAGTTTGATTTTTGGAACGCTTTAAAAATCGTGCATGGCACGTTACCGTTGGTTTCGGCATCAGGGCGTGGTCACCGTGCCCAGCACTCAGCGTTGCCATGCCGGCCATCCGACAAGCGCGCGCACTCGGGATGCTAGGGCCGGCGGGCCTAGCCACCTTGCTCCGCCGCTGCCGTTTGCCACGCTTGGTCGCCTGCGTGCGCTCTCACCGCCTGCATCTCTACGCAGCCATCCCATCACCGTGCTGCTGCCACCCACTCCGCCGTCGCATCTGCCTGAGCCACTTTACTCGCCATCACCATTGTGTCGAGCTGCGTCCCCGGTCATGCTGCGCTCCGACCGCCACTCGCATGGTCACTGCTGCTACTGACCCTTCATGGCTGCACGCGCGTGGGTTTGCCCTGCCTGCCTTCGCCATCATGTCCGCGCTCGATGCGACACCATGTTGCTACCTCCCTAGACTAGCACCAGCCACCTAGGCATGCAGGGCCGAGCCGCCATCATCTTGCGAGTCAAGCCGCTGCGGTCGCACGTTGTGGTGCCAGTCTCATACACGCACGTGGAGCCGTCTTCCGTCCTCTCCCAATTAGTGATTGCGCCACGCCAAGCTCCTATCACGTCGCCTTGAATGGCGTCACGCCAGCCGACCGAGCTGCGCCAAGGCCAACCCACAGAGATGGCCCCATCCTTGTAATTGCACACATCTGGAGGTTGATTTGGAGTCCAGCTTCGCTCCAAGCTTGCCACTACTGCTGCCATACGGCGTCTGTCTTCAATTTGAGTTTCCCCTACCATTGACCCCCTTAAGTCCGAACGACATTGTCCAACCAATTGGCCATACATAGTCCACCTCCTTCCAATTAACTGTGCACCCAACTAGCCCTATTAGTTAGCCCATGATTGGAGTCATCCCGATGAGCTTCCATCCTCCAGTGAGGTAATGCGGGGCATTTTCCTCTCTGCGGTCCGCCATGGCCGTCGAGGTGGGTGCTCGGCTAGGGCGTCGGTCCATGCTCTGTTGTCTCAATTGAGTAGTGTGTTTGCATCTCCTTGACTTGGTTGCCTCGCTGTGTAGAAGTTTCACCATCGAAGCAGCAGGTCACCGAGGATGCCGTCGCCGCGCTTGCCGTGAACCAAAATGACCCCGCACACGTGACCAACAACCTTGACGCGCCCCATGACTTCATCAAGTCTGCCCTACATGTCTCTGGTGAGGCCCTCTTGCTCCTATGGTAGGTGGTTGTGCCGGTTGGGGTCTATGTAACACCCCAGGTGTTTGGCTTCCACATTTGCACTTGCATTTCATTAACATGAGCATCATTCATCCATTTATGAGCTTATATTGCATGAAACATGCTTGTGAAACATTGCAACATATTGTCATATTTCATGTATGTGTTGTTTTATGAAATAAATAGTGTGCAACACTAAAGTGCAACATGTCACCTACTTTAGTGAAACATGGTTAGTTAGTACTATGCAACAAGATCATGAAACATGGGAAACATGACTATGAAACAAATGTAACATTTCATGTGTTTTTCATTGTTTCAGTACATACCTTGCTTGATTCTTGTGTGACCAATGTATGGTGTGGCTAAAAATTCTTTTAAGTAACTTAGTTACACCTAGAATGTCATTTTGAACATAGTTCATGTTGATCATTTTGACTAATTAGGTTCCCAAGTCATGGTTTGACCAATTTTGACCCCTAAACCCTTTTGTTTGACTATTTAAAAAGTGTAGCTTAGGATGTTTGCATGTCTGAGCAACCTAAAGCAAAGTTGTAGCAAATTTTATAAGGAACAAACTTTGTTTAGAAGCCAAGTCATGAAAATGTGTACAACATGCTCAAAAAGGTCCCACAAGTCAGAATTGAAAGCTGATCCAACACTTAGAAAAATTTCTAAGTCTTGTATTGAAATTCAGTTTTCATGTACCCCAGTTTAGAGCTCTATAGTTTACAAACAAAGCCAAACCAGCTCGAGCTCCAACTATAAAAGTTGTAGTTCACATGTAGATGTTCAACTTTGTCAATTACACCTTGAGCTATATCATCACGGATTAGGAGATAATCATCGTCAAACTTCGCCTGTTAGTCGGTTGATGGATCACTGAATCAGAGTTTCAGGCGAGCTACAGTGACGACCGTTTTCAGAAAACGCCCGACGCGTGGCGCCACCCGTCGTCGGCCGTCTGACCGCACGGCCACGCGCCACGAACGCCCTGGCACGGCCGGCCACGACATGAACCCGCCCACGCGCATGCCCGACCAGTTCACCAGCTCAATTTCCATTTCCATCGCCTCCACCGCGAGTAGCAATAGAGCCGCAGCAGCTTCGCCATTGTCGACCAAGCTTCGCCATCGCCTAGCTCGCTCGCCGCTGCAAAAACGCGTCGGCCAGCTCGTCAATAGCTTCGCCGTGTTCTCCTCTACCTTCTCCACCTCCTAGTTGAGCCATTTGAGCTTTGGTAAGGGTGTAGTGACCATTCCAGCCACCGCCGCCATGAGCGTGTCCTCGCCGGAGTTGAGGCCGCCGTGGTCAGGGTAGCTAGGAACCTTCCCGCCTCTTCTCTTTGCTAGGATATCACCGTGGCGACCTCCTGTAGCTTGTACCGAGCTCGGTTGAGCCGTCCATGGTTTGCCGCCGACCGACAGCTCGTGCCAAAGCTTTGTCGTGCCGCCATCACCGGCGACGAGGCCCCTCCGCTAGGTCTTAGGTCATGCCACTAGCACCAATCGGTTCCCCTCATTCCATAGAGCACGTAGGTGGCCTTGGTGTCGCCGGAGTCCTCGCCGTCGGTGAGCTAGACCACCGCCGCGCCATCGAACGCCGCCTCCCCTGTTTCCTCTCGCTGACCTGTGGGGTCGTCTGACCCGAGGGCCCCGCTTGTCAGTGACTGAGTATTAGAAGCTTGTTCAAATATTTCCAGTTTTGAATGCTGTTTTATAAATTTTGTAACTCCAAATGTGTAGATCCAAATGGTGTGATTCAAATTTTGTTAGACTCACTATGAGGTCTAGTATTTAAGAAAAATATGTCTTGAGCACATTATGTAGAAATTTTGGATGAATTAAATAGGAACTTGAAATGTGTTTTTGAATGCATGCAAACTTGTTTAAATCATATCTTGAGTTTCTGTGATAAAAAAATTGTGAAATTTTGTGGGTAAGCTAGTATTGCTTAGTAGAAGCTCTGCTTAAAATTTGAGGGTCATTGCATGTGTAGTTTTTGAGTTATAGATTTTCCTTTTATCATTGGTGGATACTTGTGTGAATTTTTGTAAATTATCTAGGAATCCTATGTCCATGAAACTTGGTAGGTAGTATCTTAGTACCTTAAGGATGCTAAGAAAAATATAAAATCTGTTGCTTGACACTTTTCATTCGGGTTTCCTAAATATGCCATTTTAAGCCATTATGCCTTATCATTTTTATGTAGGCTGTTATACTAACTCAAATTGTGTGAAATTTTTATGGTAGTCTACTTAGAGCATGTAGTATCTACTGTAATTTTTGGAAATTTAATGGTGTAGTTTTCGTATATGTTTACCATTTCCTCTAATTAATTAAATAAATTAAGAAAGGTATGCAAAGAAATGTTTGGGTGATGAACACCCTACTTTCTGGTGTTCTTGTGATATGTGTAATAAGTGAGTAGAGTTAGTTTTGTCCAATTATTTGTTTACATCATAAGTTAATAATTATTTTGTTTGCATCATGTCCCTCTGGACAGATCTGGGGACTTTGGAAAGTTTCCCATGATATTTTGATTTGCTGTGAATGTGATGAATACAAGAGTTGTAGATAATTTATGTATCTAGCTCCTGTCAAAATTTGAGGGCATTTGGCCCAGTAGTTTAGAAACTATAGCTGTTTAAAGTTAGGTTCCAGTTTTGCTTACTCTCTGTCTTGGGAGGACAGAGTTGTGTTGATCAAAGAATTCGACCTGGTAAAGTGTTGAATCATGCTTTGAGGTCTAAAAATGAATTGTAGACAATTTTATAAGCTTTCCAAATTGTCTTGTTGCATGTCAATTGATTTATAAATCTCCAGTTATGGCTAGTTTACTGTACCGCTACATAGTCTTCATTTTGCTGAAATACAAATGCTTGAGTGTATGCTTGATGCAATATTCTCGTTGATTGTTTAGGGGTTAGCCTAACTTGAGGATATGCTTAGGTACAGGTGTTAGGTCATTAACTGAAGATGAGCAATTATACATTAGGTTGTATAAACTTGGTAAGTAAAGTGATTTGAATAGGGCTTAAGTTGGAATATGCAAACTACAGCGAACATGCGCATTCCCCGAGCATCCCTGACATTCGTTCATGTGCATCCATGATATTTATCTTGCGCATTCATGCAATAGGTGTGCCAGAGGGAGTGATGTTGCTGGAGTTCGAGGGAGCCAACCAGGAGGAGGAGCCCGAGGTGTAGGAAGCCGACGAAGCAGTTGCCATGGAGGAATTGCCCGAGTGCCCTGACCACCAGCCTTCCTCGTTCCTGAAAGGCAAGCCCTAGAGCATATTATGCCTCCCATGCTTTCACAAATACATTGAGTACCTTTTATTGTTGATGATGCATTAAGTATAGGAATTGGTTGGAACCAATTGCTGCATTATATATATCCTTCCTTGTCCAGATATCGCACTGGAGTCCTATTTAAGTTCAGGAACGGGTTAAATGCTTCGCCATGCTTAGTGCGGTAGAAGTAAGGTGATTTCCTGTCACCTGCGAGCTTTAGGATGAGGTGGATCACGGTTGGCTATATTTGCTATCGTGGAAAAGAACCATGTGAATAATGAATTAAGACCGGGCGGGGTCTTGTGTAGGTTTGAACATAGTGACTCCGTCTGAGTCATTTAAGGACCGATACGCTGTACGTCCTCATGTCATGTTGAATGCAGCCTAACACTTAGCTGGCCGGATAAGTCGTTCCAACCGCGAAGCCTAGTAGCTCGACTCAGGCCGGGGACATGAGCAGTGGCGTGCATTCTGGAGGTAGTAAGGATGTGCGGAGAGCCATTGGCATAAGTCCAAGGCGGGTTAGAGTCCCGAACAACCTTGGCAGAGTGGTTCTCTGAGAATGTCGATCTGTTCGGACTCGCGACTCCTGAATCGTACCAAAGGTGACTTGTTTGCGACCCTGACGGGGGAAGCAGGGTTTGTGTTTAGGAATACCCCTCTAGCTGGATAGGAATCGATTTGAATCGCCGTCTCTCCCGGATAGTGAGAACTTGATTGAGCAGCGGCAACATAGATTCAATTAATTTAACGATATGGTTAAATGGATGATGATGATAATGTTGCCACAGTGAATACCTGATATGGTTATTAATGTTTGCACCCTAATGAAATGATTGCTTAGTATAGGTGCTAATATAGATGACAGGTTAATGGCTAAAAAGTCACTGCTAGTTAGGCTAAGAGTTGATCATTATTACTTATGCTTTTCTGCAAAAAGAAAGTGTCAGCCAGATCCACTACATTAAGCTATGCATAATCCTTGGTGTCATTTGTTTGGTTTTCGACGGGAAAGTCTAGCTGAGTACATTCCCGTACTCAGGGTTTATTCCCTCTTGTTGCAGATGACCTTCTATATCAGGGATTCTGTAAGTATTGTCTCCACCCGGCGGGTGACGAAGACTAGATCATGGGCATGATCTCTGTTCTCTTATCTGAATGCTTTTGCGGGCTATGATCAGCGAACCAGTATGTGTATTTGAACTCGGGTAAAGTGCAATCTCTCAGCAAAATAATCCTCTCACGTGAATTGCATCCCTTTTTGATACAGATGGCCGCGCCCATGTTTCCTACTGGTAGCAGCACCTTTTTGGACCAGTTCGGTACTCCCACCTTGCTTTGGAGGGTGCTCAGTTTAGTGGGGGTACCCGAAGGCACCCAGCTACACATGGAGGCAGGCGATACCATTGGGAGATGTACCATGGTACGTTGTGACCTTTGTAGTGCCACAAAACCCCATAAGACCGTTGTGGCATGGGTGGAACATTGAGACTGATGGACAAAGCCCATGGGAAGCCGCTCAGGTTGCTGCCCTGGATGTGGTGATGGATATAGCTCAGAGCTTCGGGGATGAGTTAGTGGGTGGACCTGCTTCATCCATTCCCCGAGTGTCTCCTACTGAGGCTGAGTGGACTCAGGACGTTGGTCAGGCCTTGGTTCGAGGCCGTGGCGAACATGTACAGAGCGACAACGCTGGAATGAGTGCTATGATGGCAGTCTTGAAGCTTTGTCGAGTCAGGCAAAACACCCTTTCTAGTGCGTTAGATGAAGCTGGCAAGGCAATGGAAGCCCAACACAGGTTTAGGTTGCGTGCCCACAAATATTGCCGTAGGGCGGATGCATGTGGGAGAGCTCAGCAAGAGGTTGAGGAGATTCATGATATTGCAAATTATCGTCTGCAATAGTGGGCTCAAACCACACGCGAGAGAGATGAGCTTCATAACCAGCTGATGAACCTCACTATTGAGAGAGATGAGGCTGCACAAGAGTTGGATCGTGTGACACATCACCGGGATGCAGATTTAGAGTTAGCAGAAGACAGACGTCGGGGTTGGATTTTGGCCAACCACAACGCCTTTGAACGGGAGCAAGCACTACAAGAACAGCTTGAAGAGCTTCAAGTTGAGCACCATCAATTGCACAACCGTCTATTTCCTATTCCTCGCCCCATACCAAAGTATCCAAATGTGGGTGGACCTCAAGTGATTGAGGCCGATGAGGAAGAAGAGGACGTGCAGATAGTTGACAATGCAGCTAAGCCGGCAGATGACGAAGAAGAGGAAGACCCAGAAGAAGTCCAAGGTGTCTCCGATGTGGACAACGATCACTTTGACGAGTAGTTCGTTAACAAGTCTCACTAGTTTAGCTTTTGCAGTCATGGATGTAATGAACTTAAGTACGAAGACTGATGTTGGATGTACCTTTTTAAATTCGAACTCGGCATGTAATGTACTTTAATTCGCTCCCTTCGGGATGCGTATCATAATGGTTAAGTTTAAAACTTGTCATGTTGGAATGCACTGCGTATGGCGCTAGTAATCTACTTGATGATGTGGTGATTGGAGAATGAATTATTGCCTCTGTTTATTGTATGAAGTTTTCATTCTCGTCAGTAAATTCAGTTTGGCACCATTACATTGTTCCTCTCCAATGTGCTAACATCATCAATAATTACTGATTGCACATTGTTGTAGATGCCTCGCACTCGTTCTAATGGTGTGGCTGGTGATGATGATGATCTTCCACCACCACCACCCACACCAATGGAATTGATAGCAATGCTTGCGGAAGGACAGCGCACTATGGCCGAGGCCCTCTGTACGATTGCAAATCGTGATGGCCATGGTCCACGCCAAGGACCAGAACCAAATCAATACAGTGATTTCAAGGATTTCCTTGACACGAAACCCCTGATCTTCAAGGAGGCTGAGGAGCCTCTACAAGCTAATGAGTGGTTGAATACTCTCGAGCAGAAGTTTCATCTGCTCCGCTTGACTGAGGTGCTGAAGACTGAGTACGCATCTCACCAACTGCATGGGCCAGCTGGCATTTGGTGGAGTCATCATCGGTCCACTATGCCCGCTAATGCCCAAATCACTTGGGATCAGTTCAAGTCTGCTTTTAGGGGAAATTATATTCCTTCTGGTCTCATGGCGATCAAGCATACAGAGTTCATGAAGCTAACCCAGGGGAACAAGAGCCTGAATGAATACCTGCAAGCTTTCAACAACCTTGCAAGGTATGCTACCGAGTTTGTGGACACCGATGCCAAGAAGATAGCTAGCTTCAAGCGGGGACTTAGCCCCAAACTGATGAAGACCATGGGAAATTGCAAGTGTGCTCATTTTAATGAGTTTGTGAGTGATGCTTTATCGCAAGAGAACAACAATGCTGTGTATGCTGCTTCAAAAAGTCGTAAGAGAGCCTATGAGGCGGGTGCCTCACAATCCAAGGCTCCCGTCACACAGAGGGCTCCATTCCGTCCTCTAGCGTCAGCCGCTAAGTTTCACCCACCGCAGAAGAAGAATCCTGCCAAGACTGGGTTTCGCAAGGCATTTATAGTTGCTCTTCCCAAGGGCACTACCAGTCAAGGCAGGTCCAGGGTTCCTCCTAGCAACATGCCATGCTTTAACTGCAACAAGCCAGGCCACTAGGCAAGGGAGTGCCCTTACCCTAAGAAGAATAACTACCAAGGTGGCCGTCAGGGGCAGGTGAACCACACTAATATTACTGAGATTCCTTCAGGAGAGGTAGTGACTGCTGGTAAGTTTCTGATTGATCAACACCCCGTAGTTGTACTATTTGATTCAGGTGCTTCACATTCCTTTATTAGTCCAGCATTTGCATCCAAGTTTATGCAGAAAACATATACTGTTGAGGGTGAGGGTTATTGTATTAGGGCTGCCAGTGGTATTATCCCAACCAAGCTGGTAGTTGGGGACGTACAATTTGAGATAGAGGGGCGAAGTTATCAGGTTGATCTGGTAGTTTTACCGGGGTTAGGTATCGATGTGATATTGGGAATGAACTAGATGAGCCGTCATGGAGTGCTTATTGATACATCGACTAGGGTAGTCATGCTCAGAGATCCTGGTAATCAGGAGGGTTTTCTAGTACAGTTACCCCGAGACATTAATCTTTCTTGCACGACCAATGCGGTGCAAGCAAAGTCTCTGGCAGATATCCCTGTCGTGTGTGACTTTCTGGATGTTTTTCCTGATGATTTGCCTAGATTGCCCCTAGATCGGGAAGTGGAGTTCAAGATAGAGTTGCTTCCTGGCATAGCTCCTATCTCTAGAAGGCCATATAGAATGCCTCCCAATGAACTAGCTGAACTTAAGACCCAGTTGAATGAACTTCTAAAGAAAGGCCTTATCCGTCCTAGTTCATCTCCATAGGGGTGCCTAGCTATCTTTGTGAAGAAGAAGGATCAATCTCTACACATGTGTGTAGATTATAGACCCTTGAATGTAGTTACAATCAAGAATAAGTACCCTCTGCCACGCATAGATATCTTGTTTGATCAGTTGTCTAAAGCAAAAGTCTTTTCCAAGATTGATTTGAGATCTGGGTATCATCAAATCAAGATTCGGCCTGAGGATGTCCCAAAAACTGCATTCTCTACGAGATATGGTCTATATGAGTACCTGGTTATGTCTTTTGGATTGACCAATGCCCCCGCACATTTTATGTATCTGATAAATTTGGTGTTTATGCCTGAGCTGGACAAATTTGTGGTGGTATTTATAGATGATATCCTGGTCTATTATGAAAATGAAGAAGATCATGTTGAACATTTGCGGGTGGTTCTCACTAGATTGCGGGAACACCAACTGTATACAAAGTTCAGCAAATATGAATTTTGGCTTCACGAGGTACCTTTTCTTGGACACGTATTGTCGGATGGTGGAATTATGGTTGATCCCACCAAGGTGCAAAAAGTGTTGAACTGGAAGGCTCCAATCTTGGTGCACGAGGTTTGGAGTTTTCTGGGGTTGGCTGGCTATTATCATCGCTTCATCCCGGATTTCTCTAAAATAGCCAAGCCTATGACTCGGTTTCTACAAAAAGACATGAAGTTTGTCTGGACTCCTGAGTGTGATGCGGCTTTCCATACCCTGCGAACTCTTCTAACTTTGGCTTCGGTTTTGGCACAACCGGATATCGAGAAACCTTTTGATGTGTTCTGCGATGCATCAGGTATTGGGTTAGGAGGTGTTCTTATGCAGGAAGGTAGAGTCATTGCTTATACCTCTGGCCAACTTCGGAAGCATAAATTGAATTATCCAACGCATGACTTGGAACTTGCTGCCGTTGTTCATGCTTTGAAGGCCTGGAGACATTATTTACTTGGCAATGTGTGCAACATCTACACTGATCATAAAAGTCTCAAGTACATCTTCACTCAGCTAGAGTTGAATATGCGTCAGAGAAGATGGCTCGAGTTGATCAAGGATTATAACCTCCAAGTGCACTATCACCCTGGCAAGGCAAACGTCATAGCGGATGCCTTAAGCAGGAAGTCTCATTGCCACTCATTGATTGAGAGTGATGTCCATTTGTCGAAGCTCCTTCATCCTACAGTCCTTCATAACATCACTGTTAGTTGTACTCTACAGAGTCAAATTATCGAGCTATAGAAGATAGATGCAGGTGTGTTTCACATCAAGCGTAAGATGAAAGAGCAAGAAACCAAACATTTTTGAGTAGATGAGGAAGGCGTGTTATGGTTCAAGGATAGGTTGGTAGTTCCGAAGGATAGAGAGCTTAGAAATCAAATCATATCCAAAGCTCATTCCTCTAAATTATCTATTCATCCTGGTAGTAGTAAATGTATCATGATTTAAAGCCTCGATTTTGGTGGACCAAAATGAAGAAAGAGATAGCCGCTTATGTGGCTAGGTGTGACACTTGTTGTCGGGTCAAGGTCTGTGCACATGAAAGTTTGGATTACTTGACCACTCTCTATTCCAAGGTTGGAAATGGGAGGAGATAAGTATGGATTTTATTGTTGGACTCCCTACTACTCAGAGGAACTTAACTCTATTTGGGTGATTGTAGACCGTTTGACCAAGTCAGCACACTTCATTCCTGTCCGCATAGACTTTCGTCCCACCGACTATGCAGAGTTGTACTTTAATCAGATAGTCCGACTTCATGGGATCCCTCATACTATTGTCTTGGATAGAGGACCACAGTTCACTGCTCGCTTTTGGGAGCACTTACACGGATTATTAGGAACTAAGCTAGTAAGAAGTTCTGCTTATCATCCGCAAACCAATGGGGAAACTGAGCGAGTGAATCAAATCTTAGAAGATATGTTGAGAGCATGTGTCATCTCGGCTAAGGGCTCATGGGAAAAATGGTTGCCCCTAGCTGAATTCTCGTACAATAACAGTTATCAAGAGAGTATCAAGATGGCACCGTTTTGAAGCTTTGTATGGTCGAAAGTGTAGAACCCCGTTAAACTGGGTAGAAGCCGGTGAAAGGAGATATTATGGAATTGATTTTGTTCAAGAAGCCGAAGAACAAGTCCATACTATCCAAACTCACATGGCCGTAGCTCAAGCTAGGCAGAAAAGTTATGCGGATCGACGTAGAAAACCTATTGAGTTCGAAGTTGGAGACTTCGTTTATCTGAAAGTCTCACCTATGAAGAGTGTCCAACGCTTTGGTGTGAAGCGAAAGCTTGCGCCGAGATATGTTGGTCCATTTGAAATCATTGGACAAAGTGGTAAGGTGGCATACAAGATTCAATTACCTCCAGAGATGAGTGCTATCTTCAATGTCTTTCATGTATCCCAATTGAAGAAATGTCTTCGCGTCCCTGAAGAGAGAGTTCTATTGGGGGATATCGAGTTAAAATCTGATTTGACCTTTGAAGAAAAGCCGGTCCGAGTGATTGACACTCGTGAGCGAGTGACTCGGAGTCGAGTGGTCAAGTTTTACAAAGTCATGTGGAGTAACCAGGGTAGTGAACGCGATGGAACATGGGAAAGGGAAGATTATTTGAGGGATGGTTATAAGGAATTCTATCAACAATGGTACGCTTTTCAAATCTCGGGATGAGATTTTTATAAGGGGGAGGGCTATAACACCCCAGGTGTTTGGCTTCCACATTTGCACTTGCATTTCATTAACATGAGCATCATTCATCCATTTATGAGCTTATATTGCATGAAACATGCTTGTGAAACATTGCAACATATTGTCATATTTCATGTATGTGTTGTTTTATGAAATAAATAGTGTGCAACACTAAAGTGCAACATGTCACCTACTTTAGTGAAACATGGTTAGTTAGTACTATGCAACAAGATCATGAAACATGGGAAACATGACTATGAAACAAATGTAACATTTCATGTGTTTTTCATTGTTTCAGTACATACCTTGCTTGATTCTTGTGTGACCAATGTATGGTGTGGCTAAAAATTCTTTTAAGTAACTTAGTTACACCTAGAATGTCATTTTGAACATTGTTCATGTTGATAATTTTGACTAATTAGGTTCCCAAGTCATGGTTTGACCAATTTTGACCCCTAAACCCTTTTGTTTGACTATTTAAAAAGTGTAGCTTAGGATGTTTGCATGTCTGAGCAACCTAAAGCAAAGTTGTAGCAAATTTTATAAGGAACAAACTTTGTTTAGAAGCCAAGTCATGAAAATGTGCACAACATGCCCAAAAAGGTCCCACAAGTCAGAATTGAAAGCTGATCCAACACTTAGAAAAATTTCTAAGTCTTGTATTGAAATTCAGTTTTCATGTACCCCAGTTTAGAGCTCTATAGTTTACAAACAAAGCCAAACCAGCTTGAGCTCCAATTATAAAAGTTGTAGTTCACATGTAGATGTTCAACTTTGTCAATTACACCTTGAGCTATATCATCACGGATTAGGAGATAATCATCGTCAAACTTTGCCTGTCAGTCGGTTGATGAATCACTGAATCAGAGTTTCAGGCGAGCTACAGTGACGACCGTTTTCAGAAAACGCCCGACGTGTGGCGCCACCCATCGCCGACCATCTGACCGCACGGCCACGTGCTGTGGACGCCCTGGCGCGGCCGGCCACGACATGAACCCGCCCACGCGCCTGCCCGACCAGTTCGCCAGCTCAATTTCCATTTCCATCGCCTCCACCGCGAGTAGCAACAAAGCCACAGCAGCTCCGCCATTGCCGACCAAGCTTCGCCATCGCCTAGCTCGCTCGCCGCTGCAAAAACGCGTCGGCCAGCTCGTCAATAGCTTCGCCGTGTTCTCCTCTACCTTCTCCACCTCCTAGCTGAGCCGTTTGAGCTTTGGTAAGGGCGCAGTGACCATTCCAGCCACCGCCGCCATGAGCGTGTCCTCGCCGGAGTTGAGGCCACCGTGGTTGGGGTAGCTAGGAACCTTCCCGCCTCTTCTCTTTGCTGGGATATCACCGTGGCGACCTCCTATAGCTCGTACCGAGCTCGGTTGAGCCGTCCATGGTTTGCTGTCGCCGGTAGCTCACGCCGGAGCTTTGCCATGCCGCCATCACCGGTGACGAGCCCCCTCGCTAGGTCTTAGGTTGTGCCACTAGCACCAATCGGTTCCCCTCATTCCGTAGAGCACGTAGGTGGCCTTGGTGTCGCCGGAGTCCTCGCCGTCGGCGAGCTAGACCACCGCCGCGCCATCGAACGCCGCCTCCCCTGTTTCCTCTCACTGACCTGTGGGGTCGTCTGACCCGAGGGCCCCGCTTGTCAGTGACTGAGTATTAGAAGCTAGTTCAAATATTTCTAGTTTTGAATACTGTTTTGTAAATTTCATAACTCCAAATGTGTAGATCCAAATGGTGTGATTCAAATTTTGTTAGACTCACTGTGAGGTCTAGTATTTAATAAAAATATGTCTTGAGCACATTATGTAGAAATTTTGGATGAATTAAATAGGAACTTGAAATGTGTTTTTGAATGCATGCAAACTTGTTTAAATCATATCTTGAGTTTCTGTGATCCAAAAATTGTGAGATTTTGTGGGTAAGCTAGTATTTCTTAGTAGAAGCTCTGGTTAAAATTTGAGAGTCATTGCATGTGTAGTTTTTGAGTTATAGATTTTCCTTTTATCATTGGTGGATACTTGTGTGAATTTTTGTAAATTATCTAGGAATCCTATGGCCATGAAACTTGGTAGGTAGTATCTTAGTACCTTAAGGATGCTAAGAAAAATATAAATCTGTTGCTTGACACTTTCCATTAGGGTTTCCTAATTATGCCATTTTAAGCCATTATGCCTTATCATTTTTGTGTAGGCTGTTATACTTACTCAAATGGTGTGAAATTTTTATGGTAGTCTACTTAGAGCATGTAGTATCTACTGTAATTTTTGTAAATTTAATGGTGTAGTTTTCATATATGTTTACCATTTCCTCTAATTAATTAAATAAATTAAGAAAGGTATGCAAAGAAATGTTTGGGTGATGAACACCCTACTTTCTGGTGTTCTTGTGATATGTGTAATAAGTGAATAGAGTTAGTTTTGTCCAATTATTTGTTTACATCATAAGTTAATAATTATTTCGTTTGCATCATGTCCCTTTGGACAGATCTGGGGACTTTGAAAAGTTCCCCATGATATTTTGATTTGCTATGAATGTGATGAATACAAGAGTTGTAGATAATTTATGTATCTAGCTCCTATAAAAATTTGAGGGCATTTGGCCCAGTAGTTTAGAAACTACAGCTGTTTAAAGTTAGGTTCCAGTTTTGCTTACTCTCTGTCTTGGGAGGACAGAGTTCTGTTGATCAAAGAATTCGACCTGGTAAAGTGTTGAATCATGCTTTGAGGTCTGAAAATGAATTGTAGAAAATTTTATAAGCTTTTCAAATTGTCTTGTTGCATGTCAATTGGATTTATAAATCTCTAGTTATGGCTAGTTTACTGTACCGCTACATAGTCTTCATTTTGCTGAAATACAAATGCTTGAGTGTATGCTTGATGCAATGTTCTCGTTGATTGTTTAGGGGTAAGCCTAACTTGAGGATATGCTTAGGTGCAGGTGCTAGGTCATTAACTGAAGATGAGCAATTATACATTAGGTTGTATAAACTTGGTAAGTAAAGTGATTTGAATAGGGCTTAAGTTGGAATATGCAAACTACAGCGAACATGCGCATTCCCCGAGCATCCCTAATATTCATTCATGTGCATCCATGATATTTATCTTGCGCATTCATGCAATAGGTGTGCCGGAGGGAGTGATGTTGCTGGAGTTCGAGGGAGCCAACCAGGAGGAGGAGCCCGAGGTGCAGGAAGCCGACGAAGTAGTCGCCGCGGAGGAATCGCCCGAGTGCCCTGACCACCAGCCTTCCTCGTTCCTGAAAGGCAAGCCCTGGAGCATATTAAGCCTCCCATGCTTTCACAAATACATTGAGTACCTTTTATTGTTGATGATGCATTAAGTATAGGAATTGGTTGGAACCAATTGCTGCATTATATATATCCTTCCTTGTCCAGATATCGCACTGGAATCCTATTTAAGTTCAGGAACGGGTTAAATGCTTAGCCATGCTTAGTGCGGTAGAAGTCAGGTGATTTCCTGTCACCTGCGAGCTTTAGGATGAGGTGGATCACGGTTGGCTATATTTGCTATCGTGGAAAAGAACCATGTGAATAATGAATTAAGACCGGGCGGGGTCTTGTGTAGGTTTGAACATAGTGACTCCGTCTAAGTCGTTTAAGGACTGATACGCTGCACGTCCTCATGTCATGTTGAACGCAGCCTAACACTTAGCTGGCCAGATAAGTAATTCCAACCGCGAAACCTAGTAGCTCGACTCAGGCCGGGGACGCGAGCAGTGGCATGCATTCTGGAGGTAGTAGGGATGTGCGGAGAGCCATTGGCATAAGTCCAAGGTGGGTTAGAGTCCCGAACAACCTTGGCAGAGTGGTTCTCTGAGAATGTCGATCTGTTTGGACTCGCGACTCCTGAATTGTACCAAAGGTGACTTGTTTGCGACCCTGACAGGGGAAGCAGGGTTTGTGTTTAGGAATACCCCTCTAGCTAGATAGGAATCGATTGGAATCGTCGTCTCTCCCGGATAGTGAGAACTTGACTGAGCAGCGGCAACATAGATTCAATTAATTTAACGATATGGTTAAATGGATGATGATGATAAGGTTGCCACAATGAATATCTGATATGGTTATTAATGTTTGCACCCTAATAAAATGATTGCTTAGTATAGGTGCTAATATAGATGACAGGTTAATGGCTAAAAGTCACTGCTAGTCAGGCTAAGAGTTGATCATTATTACTTATGCTTTTATGCAAAAAGAAAGTGTCAGCCAGATCCACTACATTAAGCTATGCATAATCCTTTGGTGTCATTTGTTTGGTTTTCGACGGGTAAGTCTAGCTAAGTACATTCCCATACTCAGGGTTTATTCCCTCTTGTTGCAGATGACCTTCTATATCAGGGATTCTGGAAGTATTGTCTCCACCTAGAGGGTGATGAAGACTAGATCATGGGCATGATCTTTGTTCTCTTATCTGAATGCTTTTGTGGGCTGTGATCAGCAAACCAGTATGTGTATTTGAACTCGGGTGTGTAAGTTAAACTATTTGCTTCCGCATGTTTTACAAGACTGGTTTTGTAATAACGATGACTCTATGATGATGTAATCTAATTGCGAACATCTACGAAATGTTGTAACGTACGATATGTTATGTTGAATTACTGTGATCTTGGTTGTATGCAAGTTGGTTTGAAATCCTTCGAGATTTCAGTTGACTACCGGGTTTATATGGGCTCAAGTTCGAGAATTTGATCGTTTCGGCGATTGTTTTTGTACTTGTGCTCTTATAAATTGGTCGGTTCTGTGACAGTCTAGGTCGCCCAGGACACGTTCTCTGCTCGCCGGCGAACTATGTTGGATGTCATTCCCATGTTCGGCGCGCTTGAGTGTAGTAGCAATTCAAATAGGACTTCTATCTTGTTGCCCGTAGTCTGTAGATGGATAAAGGGTAGCGGTAGAGGCGTTGGGCTAGTTAAATTCACCGGCAGCCGGTGTTGCCGCGGCCAGACCTCGCCGCGGCGCATGGCCACATCTACGCGCTGCACTATTTTTTAGTGTTAGATACCTCAATCGATTGCGCTTCGCTCGTAGAGTGCTAGGGAGGAGATGGTTGAGGCCGAGGAGGTTCGTGCTCACCGGTGTTAGGTCGGAGGGGCCATGGCCTCTGTTAAGTTCTGGCTAGGGTATTCAAAATGTGAATTCAGAGCAAACCGAGGGGGTTAGTGAGAGCGTCAGTGAGAGAGGGAAATAGTACTACGGGTCTATTTGATTGAAGGTCGAGAGCATTTTCACAAGATGACCGGCGCGCGCGGGTCCTCCTCGTCGCGGGCCATCATTGCGCGGACTGGGCCACGCCCATGTGGGCCGTGCCATCCATCGCGTGCGTGTTGCGCAGAGTGGGCCAAGCCACTCGTGCTTTGGGCCACGTGGTAGATTTAGGTTTTTCAATTTCTAGTGAAGTTATGAATGTTTATTCAATTCAGTTTTGAGCTGAACTTTGAAAAATAATAGTAAATTCTGTAGATGCCCAAAAATAGTGAAACAAAATTTGTTAGGTTCACAAAAATGCTATCTATCTGTTAGTGTAGTTAGTTTATAGTTAGCTATGATAATGATAGGTTCGTAAATTCAATTTAGAAAGCTTAGTATTATTTAGCTTAATATTTGTAGGAATTTTTGTGACAAATTGATGATAGCTTTAGCCATAAAATTTTTATAGCAGGTTCATTAGATTATGATGTACTTACTGTAAATTTTGTAGTCCTAGAGTAGGTTCATAAATAGAGTAGCTAGTACTCCTCGTTTTATCATATATAGAGTAAATCGGTATTAAGAGTAAGGATGCCTTTAGTTGCTAAGATAATATATGTCATGCTTCACATTTGTTAGTGGTAACAATAGGTAACTTAGCACCTTAGTCGGTAGAACTAGCTTAGTAGCTTGATAGATGTATTTTTATTTTAAAGAGTTGCTGTTGCCGTATTACTAAGTGTCGCATCATCATTTCATGCATGCAGATCACGAGTTGGTAGAGTTCGTGCCTACAGACGAATAGGACTATGAGGAGGTCATTGAGGAGTATGAGGAGGAGATTGTCGTATAGGAGGGAGCCCTGGAGCCGTTCGTTGCTGACTTTGTTGATACATCGCCTGCCCAAGGCAAGCCCCGGTGCATAACCCTTATTTTTGAATGATTACTGAATATATATATGAAGCACATTTATGTTATAGGCATTTTATGGAAACTACATGCATAGATATATCTACCTATGAGTCCTACTAGTATAGGTCATGTAGCTCCTATGCTCAGGAGTTCGGTAGCGTGAGTGACCTGTCGTTACTCACAATAGGTGATAATTTTGATCACTCATGATAAAATGGTGGAAAGGAAATGGTGACCGGGCAGGGATATGGTTTGGGTATTGGTGGGTGTAAGAGGTTATGTCCTGCGGCCAACAGGGCATAGCTTGGTTACACTTTTTCCCTGTCTATGTCGGTTAAGGACCGACCGTTGCATTGGATGCTAGGCAAGTCATAGATTTATTATCCCGAGCACATACTTGGGTATGGGCACAAGGAAGACTTGTTGCTCTCTTGTCGTGGGTTCCGGCTCTTTCTAGACCGATTGATTGGAGGAGGGGATGGTGGAGGTCCTTGCACCGCACTAAGTTCGGGACTTAGGAGCGGGGGCTTGGACTCCAAGTTTGGACGGGGACCTGGACCTCGTGATAGGAGGGTGATGGGTTGGTCCTGCTTGTGCCTAGGGTACAAGCGGGGCATGTGTTTTCGGGGTACCCAGCTGGGCACATTGATTCACGAATCGCCGCCGTGTCGGTTTGACTTGTCTAAACTCTAGCACCATAGTAAGAACTGAAAGATGAACGATGAAGAAATGGAACTGATTGCTCAACTCTTTCTTGAAAGTAGAACATGTGCTTACATAGAATGGCTAGCTAATAAATTAATCATGGCTGTTAATAATGACATAAATAAGGACTTAGTATTAGTATTGCTTTCTGCAAAAAGGAAACCAGCAAACCATAAAGCTTTGCATATCCCTTGGAGTCAGGAAATTATTCTCACTAGTCAGATAAGTCTTGCGAGTACATTGTATACTCAGGGTTTATTTACCCCTGTTGTAGGTACTGCTTGAGACATGCCATTGTGTGAAGGATTCTTTTGGAGGGCATAGACGGATCCATGTTCGCTATCGATAGATGTTTATTATCATTCCGCTATTTAATATTCCGCACTCTGAATTTGGCAAGTAATAATGAATTTCTAAGAACTCTGGATGTATGAAATGGATTAAGTATTGTAACTCCTTCTCATTATTGGATCCTTAGGAAAAATGTGGATCTATCGGGCTCTCCCTTGGGGTGTGCCCAACGGAACCGCTCGCTGTAGCTTGCTTTCAGGGTGCTTAGTGTCTGATGGAAGATGAGCGCCTCCGTAAGTACGTTATTTTGGGCGGTTCTACCACAGTTGGTACCAGAGCCAATAATGAGTTTACGAGTTCATCACTCTTTTCCAAAACTTAAAAATTTGACCAACAAAGGTTTGTGAAAAGTAGGATGCGATGAAATTATGTAAATAAGTATAAGCCCTAGCAATATAGTCTATCTAGGATAGCGACACTGGTTTTATCTAATTAGTTTTCTATAGGTACATTGACTTATGTTGCATAAGAAATCGCTTAGCATACGGAAAGTGAGTGTGCGATGTGCCGAAATTTTGTGAATGCCGCTATATTCTGTCTTGAGTGAGCGTACAGGCCGATACATGCATCATGATTATAACATCTTGCTTAAACTAAAGTCCCCCTACACGTATAATTTGGATTAGTAAATTGATAGGATAACAAAAAGAATGCTTTAATAAATGTCTTATCATTTCTATAATCCCTTGCTTCTGATCTAGAGGTTGTCTTAAATGGATGGTTCCTATCTGTTACAGATGAACCTGAGGTCCGGTCGCTGGAGCACCAGTGCTGGGGCGGGCCACGGTCTTGGCGAAGGCCAAGGTGAAAGTGGCCAGGCCAATGAGCATGGCAACGGGGAGAGCCATGAGGCTCCACTTCTAGCTCCTCCTCCTCCTCCACCACCACCTTCGATGACTCATGCGGAGATGATGGTGGAGCTATTGGCTGCTCGTTGCGAGTCAGCCCGTGCCATGGAGCAGCTGGCATAGGCTATCGATGGCTTCACTCGTGGTGGTCACGGGGGCAATGGTGGGAACAGGGGTGGTGCCTGTGGTCCTGAGGGACCCTGTTCTTATTAGGATTTCTTAAAGACACACCCGCCCACATTCACACCGATGGCGGAGCCCTTGGATGCGGAGCATTGGCTTCGCATTCTAGAGCAAAAGTTTCTGTTGCTCACTGTGACTAATGAGCAGAAAGTGTGCTTTGCAGCACAACAGTTGTTGGGGTCCGTGAGTGCATTGTGGGATACCTTCAATGCCATGCATCAACCAGATCACCGGGTGACCTGGTAGGAGTTCACCGCAGCATTCAGAGAATTTTATATTCGTGCTGGTGTTCTCAACAGGAAGCTGACTGAGTTCCTAGACCTACGGCAAGGGAGTATGTCCATGATGGACTACATCAATAAGTTCAACCACTTGTCCCAATATGCTAGAATTCATGTGGATATAGACGAGAAGAAGAGGGACCGCTTCTATCGTGGCCTCTCTTGTAGCTTATAGAAGGAGCTATATACTGGGAACTATTAGACCTTTGGGGCGATGATGAATGCTGCCATCACCATGGAGGGCTTGTAGCGGTATTCCTAGGCGGAATGGAAGTGCAAGTAGGTGGCTACAGGGTCTTCTAGTCACCCCCATACTCAAAAAGTACAGGTTGTTAGGCGGGTGCCCTATCAATCTTCAGGCGGGCATTCGTTTCGATAGCCTCAGCAAACTGTTCAGGCTCCTTCCATGTAGTACCGTGCACCTACTCAGCAGGTGCAACATTAGTAGCCCTAAGGACAGTAGGTCCCACCTTGTCTGGGATAGGGAAATAGGTCGGGTGCTTGTTTCAAATGTGGCAAGGATGGCCACTATGCCTGAGAGTGTCCGCAAAACCAGCCGGCCTAGTCTGCTCAGCCATTGGCTAACTCCAGGCTAGTCAAGCGGATAGTGATCAAGAAGAAAGTGCCAGTCAGCCGATCTGGACAGGTGAATTTCACGGAGGCTGAGCAGATATTGCAAAATGAACTGGTGATGGCTGGTATGTTCACCATTGATTCCCATCTAGCTTATGTGTTATTTGATTCTAGTGCATCACATTCATTCATGAGCATGGGATTTGCACACCAGCACAATATACCCCTTATGGCTATACCGTTTGCCTATAGAATCAGTCCTCCAAGTGCGCAGATGTGCATTAATACTCGGACGGACATAGTGAGCTTGGTATTAGCCACTCACACTTACCATCTCCAGTTCATGATATTGCCTGGGCAAGGCATTGATGCTTTTTTGGGAATGAATTGGTTACGTGTATATGGAGTAGTCTTGGATTTGAAGTAGAGAATTGTGGAGTTACATCTTCCTTCTTCTGAGGATAGGAAGTCTCTTCTGATACCCTCAGATCCACCCTTACCTGTTGTTGCTCATGCTGAAGCTTCTCCTGATCTTACCTCTATTCCTATGGTATGTGAGTTCCTAGATGTTTTTCCTGAAGATCTACCTGGGTTGCCACCGGACAGAGATGTGGAATTCTCCATTGAGTTAGAGCCTGGTACTGCTCCTATCTCTCGATGCTCGTACCGCATGGCTCTGAAGGAATTGGCTGAAATGAAGAAGCAGTTGGAAGAGTTTCTAGAAAAGGGTTTCATCCATCCTAGCTCTTCACCATGGGGTTGCCTAGCCATTTTTGTGAAGAAGAAGGATGGCACTCTTCGGATGTGTGTGGATTACCGCCCTCTTAATGCGGTAACCATTAAGAACAAGTATCCTTTGCCCCGCATAGATACTTTGTTCGATCAACTAGCTGGTGCCAAGGTGTTCTCCAAGATTGACCTTCGTTCAGGCTATCATCAGATCAAGATTAGACAACAAAATATACCAAAGATAGCTTTTTCTACTAGGTATGGGTTGTATGAATAACTAGTCATGTCTTTTGGTCTCACCAATGCCCTACATTCTTCATGTACCTGATGAATTCAATCTTTATGCTAGAGCTAGACAAGTTTGTCGTGGTATTCATTGATGATATCCTGATATATTCAAAGAACAAGGAAGAGCATGCCCAACACCTTCGGATAGTACTGGCTCGATTGAGGGAACACAAGCTGTATGCTAAATTCAGCAAGTGTGAATTCTGGTTAGATCGAGTGCAATTTTTGAGGCATGTCTTGACACCTAATGATATTTCTGTAGACCCTAGCAAGGTGAAAGATGTGCTAAATTGGAAGTCTCCTAAGTCAGTGCATCAGATTCGTCAGTTCCTTGGTCTAGCTGGATACTATTGGCGTTTCATCCTGGATTTCTACAAGATAGCTCAGCCAATGACCAAGCTGCTCCAAAAAGAAGCCAAGTTTGATTGGAGCCCGGCCTGTGAAGAAGCCTTCCAAGCTTTGAAGAAATTTCTGATCACTGCTCCTATCTTGGCCCAACCAGACATTGACAGCCTTTTGATGTATATTTTGATGCCTCAAAGACGGGGTTGGGATGTGTGCTTATGCAGGATGGGCGTGTGATAGCTTATGCTTTGTGCCAACTGAAAAAGCACGAAGTGAATTACCCCACCCATAATTTAGAGCTGGCTGCTATGGTCCACGCTCTAAAAATTTGGAGGCATTATTTGTTGGGCAACAAAGTACACATCTTTACTGATCATAAGAGCCTCAAATATATTTCTACTCAGTCTGAGTTAAATATGAGGCAAAGGACATGGTTGGAATTGATTAAGGATTATAACTTGGAGGTACATTACCACCTAGGAAAGGCCAATGTGGTAGCTGATGCCTTGAGCTGAAAGTCATATCAGGTCGAAGAAACACCTTTGTCCCTCAACCATGCAGAGGTGCTGGCTCACATTGCCTTGACCTCAGAATTGCTGGAGCAGATTATTCTGGAACAAAGGCAAGACACTTTGGAAATTCCTCACATCAAGAAATTGATTGCCAAAGGGCATGGCCCTCAGTTTAGTATTGATGAGCAAGGTGTAGTGAGGTACAAGGATAGATTGGTGGTTCCATCAAATGAGGAGCTGAGAAGGAAGATTTTGAATGAAGCTCATCATTCAAAATTGTCTATCCATCCTGGCAGCAACAAGATGTACCATGATCTGCGCCACTTGTATTGGTGGTCCAACATGAAGCAGGACATCACCCAGTACGTTGCAGAGTGCGACACTTGTGGGAGAGTTAAGGCCGACCACATGCATACTCTAGGATATTTGTAGCCCTTGCCCATTCCTATGTGGAAATGAGAAGATATTTCCATGGATTTCATTGTGGGTTTACCCCACACATCCAAGGGCTATAACTCTATTTGGGTCATTGTGCATCGCCTTACCAAGTCAGCTCATTTCCTCCTAGTGAATTCTAAATATTCTGCCAGATAGTATGCCGAGTTATATTTAGACCAGATTGTGACACTGCATGGAGTCCCCCTTACTATTGTTTCTGATAGAGGGTCAGTTTTTATCTCTCGCTGCTAGGAGCAACTCCAGGAGTGTCTTGATACTAGTCTCCTCTACAGTTCAGCCTATCACCCCCAGACTGATGGCCAAATAGAAAGGGTAAACCAGGTACTAGAGGATATGTTGAGAGCGTATGCCATTTCTTTTCTAGAGAAGTGGGATGGACGCTTGAACTTAGCTGAATTTTCTTACAATAATAGCTACCAAAAATGCATCTGCATGGCACCATTTAAAGCTCTATATGGAAAGAAATGTAGGACACCAACTAACTGGGTTGAAGTAGGAGACCGTGGATATTTTGGGCCTGATTTCATCAAAGAGGCTCACAAGCAGGTGAGCATTATTCAGAGTCACTTGAAGGCAGCTCAGAGCCAGTAGAAAGCTTATGCGAACAAGCATAGAAGGCCTTTATAGTTTGTAGTTGGGGGTTACGTGTACCTCAAGGTGTCTCCTATGAGAGGGGTGCATCGGTTTGGTGTCTATGGCAAGCTAGCTCCTCGATACGTGGGTCCTTACCAAATTTTGAAGTAGTGTGGCCCAGTTGCTTATCGTCTCCAACTTCCTGATATTTTATCGGTGCTACATGATGTGTTCCATGTATCTCAGTTGAAGAGATGTTTGCGGGTGCTTGATGAAGCGGTGGAAATTGAAGGGCTTCCTCTCCAGTTGGACTTGACGTATATCGAGCACCCGTCAAAATCCTGGATGAAAAGGAAAGAGTGACAAGGAACAATGTGGTGAAGTTCTACAAGGTGCAGTGGCAAAACCACTCAGAGGATGACGCCACGTGGGAACAAGAGAGCTACATATTGAAGCATTACCCCCACCTTCTCTCTAGTTTTGATAGGTAGTTGTTATGTTGAAATGTATTTCTTATCTCCTTCCCATAATAGGCACATGAAATCTCGGGTCGAGATTTTGTTTTAGGGGGGTAGATTTGTAACACCCTCGGTGTTACACTGTACAATCTTTTATTAAAACACTGCATGTGCATCATGTTTATGTGATAGTATATGAATTATAGTGTGTAAATCAATTCCTGTGACTTGAAACGTTCATTGGAAATGCGAAATGAATATTATATTTCATGTCGCGTTATATCGCTTAGAGTTCTAAATGAATTTTTACTCAATGAAAATGCTATAGAATGCATAGATGAAACTTTAATAAAGTTTGTAGTACAAACTTCATAGGTGATGATGAAATGCCTGTGATTGCGAAAGGAATTCACTAGCTAGCATGGTTGGTAGCTTGGAAATTGAAGTTGATGCAAATCCGAGCAAGACAACCAAATTTCTTAAGTTAGAAAACGGTGTGACGAAGCTAAGTACAACAATTTTTGTAGGAGATTTGGGTTAAGTAGTGGCAAGATGCTTTAGCTTAGTTTGGTAGCCCTATGTACCCTCTTGTGTATAGAAAAACTGGTTTGGCATTTGAATCATCGAGTTCGATTTTTGGAACGCTTTAAAAATCGTGCATGGCATGTTACCATCGGTTTCAGCGTCGAGGCGTGGTCACCATGCCCGGCACTCAGCACTGCCGCGCCGGCCGTCTGACAAGCACGCGCACTTGGGACCCTGGGGCCGGTGGGCCTAGCCGCCTTGCTCCGCCGCTGCTGTCTGCCTCGCTGGGTCGCTCGCGTGCGCTCTCACCGCCTGCATCGCTGCACAGCCTTCCCATCACCTCGCTGCTGCTGTCCACTCCACCGTCGCATCTGCTTGAGCCACTCTGCTCACCATTGCCATCGCTCAAGCTATGTCCTCGGTCGCGCTACGCTCCGACCACCGTTCGCATGGTCACTGCTATTGCTGACCCTTCACGGCTGCACGCGCGTGGGTTTGCCCCGCCTGCTTTCGCCATCACGTCCGCGCCCAATGCGACAACACATTGCTACCTCCCTAGATCGGCACCAGCCACCTAGGCATGCAGGGCCAAGTCACCGTCATCTTGTGAGTCAAGCTGCTGCGGTCGCACGTTGTGGTGCTGGTCTCGTACACGCACGTGGAGCCATCTTCCGTCGCTGCTGTCCTCTCCCAATTAGTGATTGTGCCACGCGAAGCTCCTATCACGTCGCCTTGAATGGTGTCGCGACAGCCGGCCGAGCCGTGCCAAGGCCAACCCGCAGAGATGGCCCCATCCTTGTAATTGCACACGTCTAGAGGTTGATTTGGAGTCCAACTTCGCGCCAAGCTTGCCACTGCTACTGCCATACGATGTCTGTCTTCAATTTGAGTTTTCCCCCACCATTGACCCCCTTGAGTCCAAACAACGTTGTCCAACCAATTGGCCATACATAGTCCACCACCTTCCAATTAACCGTGCACCCAACTAGTCCTATTAGTTAGCCCGCGATTAGAGTCATCTCGACGAGCTTCCATCCTCTAGTGAGGTAATGCGGGGCATTTTCCTAGCGGCGGTCTGCCATGGCCGTCGAGGCGGGTGCTCGGCTAGGGCATCGGTCCATGCTCCATTGTCTCAATTGAGTAGTGTGTTTGCGTCCCTTGACTTGGTTGCCTCGCCATGTAGCAGTTTTGCCATCGGAGCAGCAGGTTACCGGGGATGTCGTTGCTGCACTTGCCATGAACCAGAACGACCCCGCGCATGTGGCCAACCGCCTTGACGTGCCTCGTGACATCATCAAGTCTGCCCTACATGTCTCTGGTGAGGCCCTCTTGCTCCTAGGGTAGGTGGTTGTGCCGGTTGGGGTCTAGGTCGCCCAGGACACGTTCGCTGCCACCGACGAACTGTGTTGGATGCCATTCCCGTGGCCGGCGCACTTGAGTGTAGTAGCGATTCAAATAAGACTTCTATCTTGTTGCCCGTAGTCTGTAGATGGATAAAGGGTAGCGGTAGAGGCGTTGGGCTAGGTAAATTCGTCGGCGCCGATGTTGCCACGGCCAGACCTCGCCATGGCGCATGGCCACATCTACACGCTGCACCGTTTTTAGTGTTAGACACCTCAATTGATTGCACTTCGCTCGTAGAGTGCTAGGGAGGTGATGGTTGAGGCCGAGGAGGTCCGTGCTCACTGGCGTTAGGTCGGAGGGGCCATGGCCTCTGTTAAGTTCTGGCTAGGGTCTTCAAAATGTGAATTCAAAGCAAGCCGGGGGGCTTAGTGAGAGTGTCAGTGAGAGAGGGAAATAGTAGAAAGGACTATGGGTCCATTTGATTGAAGGTCGAGAGCATTTTCGCAAGATGACCGGCGCGCGCAGGTCCTCCCCGTCATGGGCCGTCATCGCGTGGACTAGGCCACGCCCACGTGGGCCGCGCTGTGCGTCGTGTGCGCGCATGTGTTGCGCCAGAGTGGGCCGAGCCACTCGCGCTTTGGGCCGCACGGTAGATTTAGGTTTTTCAATTTCAAGTGAAGTTATGAATGTTTATTTAATTTAGTTTTGAGCTGAGCTTGGAAAAATAATAGTAAATTCTGTAGATGCCCAAAAATGGTGAAACAAAATTTGTTAGGTTCACAAAAATGTTATCTATCTGTTAGTGTAGTTAGTTTACAGTTAGCTGTGATAATGATAGGTTCGTAAATTCAATTTAGAAAGCTTAGTATTATTTAGCTTAATATTTGTAGAAATTTTTGTGGCAAATTGATGATAGCTTTAGCCATAAAATTTTTACAACAGGTTCATTAGATTATGATGTACTCACTGTAAATTTTGTATCGCTAGAGTAGGTTGATAAATAGAGTAGCTAGTATTCCTCGTTTTATCATATATAGAGTAAATCGGTATTAAGAGTAAGGATGCCTTTAGTTGCTGAGATAATATATGTCATGCTTCACATTTGTTAGTGGTAACAGTAGGTAACTTAGCACCTTAGTTGGTACAATTAGCTTAGTAGCTTGATAGATGTATTTTTATTTTAAAGAGTTGTTGTTGCCGTATTACTAAGTATTGCATCATCATTTCATGCATGTAGATCATGAGTTGGTAGAGTTCATGCCTGCAGACGAATAGTACTATGAGGAGGTCATTGAGGAGTACGAGGAGGAGATTCTCGTACAGGAGGGAGCCCTGGAGCCGTTCATTGCTGACTTTGTTGATACACCGCCTGCCCAAGGCAAGCCCCAGTGCATAACCCCTATTTTTGAATAATTACTGAATATATATATATATATATATATATATATGATGTGCATTTACGTTACAGACATTTTATGGAAACTACATGCATAGATATATCTACCTATGAGTCCTACTAGTATAGGTCGCGTAGCTGCTATGCTCAGGAGTTCGGTAGCGTGAGTGACCTGTCGTTACTCACAATAGGTGATAATTATGATCACTCATGATAAAATGGTGGAAAGGAAATGGTGACCGGGTAGGGATATGGTTTGGGTATTGGTGGGTGTAAGAGGTTGTGTCCTATGACCAATAGGGCATAGCTTGGTTACACTTTTTCCTTGTCTATGTCAGTTAAGGACCAGCTGTTGCATTGGATGCTAGGCAAGTCACACATTTATTATCCCGAGCACATACTTGGGTATGGGCACAGGGAAGACTTGTTGCTCTTTTGTCATGGGTTTCGGCTCTTTCTGAACCGACTAATTGGAGGCTGGAATGGTGGAGGTCATTGCACCGCACTAAGTTCGGGACTTAGAAACGGGAGCTTGGAGTCCAAGTTTGGATGGGGACCTAGACCTCGTGACAGGAGGGTGATGGGTTGGTCCTGCTTGTGCCTAGGGTACAAGTGGGGCATGTGTTTTCAGGGTACCCAGCGGGGCACATTGATTCACAAATCGCCGCCATGTCAGTATGACTTGTCTAAACTCTAGCACCGTAGTAAGAACTGAAAGATGAACGGTGAAGAAATGGAACTGATTGCTCAACTCTTGCTTGAAAGTAGAACAGGTACTTACATAGAATGGCTAGCTAATAAATTAATCATGGCCGCTAATAATGACATAAATAAGGACTCACTATTAGTATTGCTTTCTGCGAAAAGGAAACCAACAAACCATAAAGCTTTGCATATCCCTTAGAGTCGGGAAATTATTCCCACTAGTCGGATAAGTCTTGCGAGTACATTGTGTACTCAGGGTTTATTTACCCCTGTTGTAGGTACTGCTTGAGACATGCCATTGTGTGAAGGATTCTTCTGGTGGGCACAGACGGATACGTGTTCGCTATCGATAGATGTTTATTATCATTCCGTTGTTTAATATTCCGCACTTTGAATTTGACAATGTAATAATGAATTTCTAAGAACTCTAGATGTATGAAATGGATTAAGTATTGTAACCCATTCTCATTATTGGATCCTTGGGAAAATGTGGATCTATCCTTGGGGTGTGCCGGACGGAACCGCTCATTGTAGCTTGCTTTTGGGGTGCTTAGTGTCTGATGGAAGACGAGTGCCTCCGTAAGTATGTTATTTTGGGCAGTTCTACCACAAAGAGTGGGGTCTATCTACGATGGCTGGGGTGGAGTTGAGCTAGAGCCACCGGCCTCACTATCCTATCATCGAGGAGGCATCTGAGGGATAGTCTGATAATCATCATCAGAACTATCACTGGGGTCGCTCTCGACCATACCCTCTTGCTGAGCATCTAGCTGCTGCTCCTCTATCGCTGCAATGCCCTTGATGATCTCTTCCTACTGGGCTATAGTCTCTAGCACCTCTGGGCGATGGCGTGGCTGGCTAGGTGTCCTCGTTGTACTATGGTGGAGCATCTGAGTCATGTTGTAAGGAGAAAACTCTGTAGTAGCACCAGTGTACTCAGCCATCATCTCTAGGGACTTCACTATATCTGCCTTACGAATCAAGAATGTGATTGTTGATGTTTGACCACCGATAACCTACCACGGGGGTACCCGGGGTAGTATGTTCGGGCTTCAGCGTATGCGGAACTCGACGGTGAATGTAAGAGACAGTCGTTTTATCCTAGTTCGGACCCTCGATCGTTGATCGAGCAATAGCCTCATGTCCAGTCGGCGTTAGCCCTTACGTTGGATTGATTGTCTAGAGTTGTGTTGCTACAGTCGTAAAAGTCATGATCCTCCTATCTCTAGGAACCCTGCCCTCCTTTATATAGTTAGGAGGTCAGAATCCTAGTCTATTTACATTGAGAGTTCCTAGTAGGATTACAGAATACTACTACTACTAAGATTATATAGGAAGAATCCTAGTTAGACTAGATCTTCTCCCTTCCTTGCGGGGTATCCCGTGGGTCCCGCACCGACAAGCCCCGAGCACTTCTTGGTTGAGCTCTGGAAGCTTCGTCTTGTTCCTTCAGGTCTTGCCGAGCAAGAACAAGCATCGTCCGGGTGCCTTCTTGAGCAAAACTATGTAGCGGTTCGTGAGATCTTCGTGTGATGTGTACCTTTTTGAAGAAAAAAAAAGTACTCTCATTTGGGTGTAGCCCCCGAGCCTCTTGTTTTTTGGCACAAGGAGCTGGAGGGTCTTCTTTTGAATTCACTCTGATTCTTCGTTGAAGGGTTCCTGAGCATATACCCGGGTTCTTTATCAAAAAGAGCTCGGATATAGTTAGGTCCGGGTTCTTTTTGTTGTGAGGTCTTGAAGTGATCTGTCTTGAAGAAGTCTTTTTGGTGATGTGCGCTTTTTGAGAAAAAAGTGCACCCACTGAGTGTAGCCCCTGAGCCTCTTGCTATTTGGAACAAAAAGTTGAAGGGTCTTGAATTTTATGTTGTTTGAAAACTACTGTCTTGAGGAAGTCTTCTGAGTGATGTGCGCTTTTTTGAAGAAAAAGTGCACTCAGTGAGTGTAGCCCCTGAGCCTCTTCCTATTTGGAACAAAGAGTTGGAGAGTCTTGATTCTGAGTTGTTCAAGTTACTGAGAACCTCTTCTGTTGTAGCCCCATCTTGAATTTGAGTTGTTCAAAGGACTAAAAGCCTTTCCTATTGCAGCCCCTGAGCATATACCCGGGTTCTTTTATTCGAAAAGAACTCAGATACATGATCTTGGCATGTTCTCTGGTAGTCTGCTGTTGTCAGATGTAGTTGTATAATGGTGGTTGAGGGTAAATGCTGTTGGTTCACGAGTTGTACAGTGTTGGTATATTCTTCCGAATATGCTCGTTCTTGAGTACTGCTCCTTCACGCCTGAGTCTTCTTTCATTGAATTCTGTCTTTTCATTATGTCCTTTGTTAGGTTTGCTCTATTGATGCTCCCGGTCCATGTGCACCGCTTCTTTGGTCTATAAATACCCTCCTGGTGTGTTGTTTTGATTCATCGAGCATTTTGTTGCGTGGTCTGAAATCTCCGTAGCCATGGATATGATAGTTTGTGTTGTAAAGCAGCCCCGGGCATATTCTGTAGTTCTTGTACATCTTGTCATAGCTGGAGGAAGTCTTGTGATAGGGATTAGAGGTAGACTAATCCCGCAGCGGTATTGTACTTGGAAGTACATGGCAGAAGTTGGAGGAAGTCTTGTGATGTGGGATGCGTTCCTTCATCCAGCAGTTCTGGGTTGATCTTCGCCGCCTGTCTTGAGAATTCCGGTGCAGATCAACACCATATCCGGTATCACATCGGACTTGGGTAGACAGATGCCTGCCGGCTTCCCCTGGTCTATGTTGTCCCACCGTGCTGCTGATTTCCGCCTTGGATGCACTGCGTCCGTCCTTTGAAGAAAACAATGTCACCGAGTGCGGTTTGTTCTATCGAGTAGCAATTTGGAACACGTAGTCGTTCTAGAGCCTAGCTGTGTCCGGGTTCCTCTTTGCTACCTTGCTTGTTGTAGTACCGAGTTCATTGGGTCTTGTAAGATGTGTAATTTTCTATTTTTTGAAGCCATTTGTAATGAAAAGAACCTTGTCTTCTGAGTTGTCATTCTTTTCTGCTGAAGTCCTGGTTGTTTATGAGATTCCCGAGTTCTTTCTATAAGGACCGGGTTGTTATGTTCCTTGTGAGGTAACCTTCCGTTGCTTCATGGTTGATGAGTTCTTTTTGCAGCAATATGGTAACTCTGCCGTTTTGCTAGATGGATAAGTCCGAAAGCTGCCCGTTGAACTGTACCGTTGTGTGGATTTGTGCCTTCCGTCATTTTAGCTATGTTAGTAAATGGACCTTTGCGTTCTCACACCGTGTTTTAACGGGCCCGGTGGGCCGTGTTTTACTGCTGTAAAATCTATTTAAAGGCCTTTCACCTTCTTCTTCTTTACTGCTCAGTTTTTGCCTTGAAACCCTAGTTTTCATAAATCCACCGCCGCCATTATCGCCATCATCTGAGCGCCGCCATCTGAGCCTCATCTTTCCCTAGTGCCTTTTTGCTTCCACTAGTACATGGGTAGGAAGAAAGCCGCGAGCAAGTCCCAAGCAGCCTTTGTGGACGAGGAGTCATCACTTTCCGTGATCGAGAACCAAGAGTTCATGGCCATGAGGGTTGCCCAGAAGGTTTGGCCGGCTCCGACTACCACTGAGGATCAGCTACATGAGCTCGTTAGTGATGGTCTGATCCAGAGCAAGGATATTGCTGATTGGAGAGCTCTAGGCGAGCACCGTGTCCCCGCTCTAGGTCCTGGAGAGATTATTCTTTTCGTCTCCTTTATCCGTGCCGGACTCTGCCTTCCGGCTTATGCTTTTCTTCACCAATTTCTCAACTATTTTGGGATTAGCCTGAATCATCTTGCTCCCAATGTTGTCCTTCATCTTTCTATCTTTGTTCATCTTTGTGAAACTTTCCTTGGAATTCCCCCTTCTCTTTCTCTCTTTCGTTACTTCTTTCGTCTGAAGCCCCAACCCCGCCGCAATGACACCAGCATTCTTGGTGGCTGCAGGATTCAGTTTCGCCAGGGTCTTAAGAGCAAATTCTTCCACTATGACCTGGTTGATTCTGTGAGGGATTGGCGTGCTGACTGGTTTTATGCTGCCAATTTGATTCCTCCTCTTGCTGTTCATTCTGGATCTGGTCCCTTGGTTAATGACCGATGGGATAAGTATCCTGTGACGACGGCTGAGGCCTAGGCGATCAAGCCATTTCTTGAGAGGATTTGTGCTCTGAAACAGCATGGCTTGACCGGCTTTGGGATTATTTATAGTTTTCTTCGCCGCCGAGTTCAGCCTCTAAAAGAGCGGGAGCATTTTGGGTTCGAGTACTCTGGGGTGGAAGACCCTTCTCGTATGGTCCCTGCCCTTCAGTTGACTGATGAGGAGGTGCTCGAGTGTCTTCAGAAGATGCTAAAAGGAGTAACCATCGTCCCGCTTGCTGTCCTTGAATATAGTGCTAACAACCCGCCTCCTGCTGTAAGTTATTTTTTGTTATGCGGGTACTTTTTGTATTTCCTTTGTTGTATCCACTTTTTGCTTAATCTTCCTGGTCTTGTTGTTTTACTCTTTTATAGGAATTGGGGCGTAACTTCGCTGATCCGATTCCCCTTGATGACCTCCCTATCGTGGTGAATACTAGGGAGAATCTTGCTGGGGCATCCTTAACCAGTGAGTTTCAAACCACCATGATATTTCCTAGTGTTTCTTCCGCGAACCTTGATGTATATGCAGAGTATGTTCCTCATCCAGTTCCTCAAGCTCCTCGTACTGTTGGAAGAGGGGGCGAGCGGCTGGTCCTTCTTCTGGTTTGCTTGGTACCAAGAAGCCTCGCCAGACGAGTACTCGTCTAGGTACTCGAGTTCTAGGTAGCATGCTCCTAGGTGAGCATATTAATACGCTTTGTCTTCTTTTTGTTTGTTTGCTCCTTTAACCGAGTACTTTCCCCCTTTTTCAGATGGCGCTATGGTTGCCGTGGTTGAGGATGAGGAAGAAGAGGATGATGATGCAACCCTTGTCACGCGTCGGTGAGTTGTTTTCTTGTTTTCCTGTTGTTGAACCCCCTCCTTTGTTTTGACTTTGGTCTTGATTTCTTTGTAGTAAGCGGTCGTCGGGTACCAGTTCTTCTAGGGCTCCAGCACCGAGTTCTTCTGTAGCTCCGTTACCGAGTTCTTTTGGGGCTCCGGTACTGGCAACGCCGCTCCTGTCGTCGAGTGGCATTGACATTTTTGCTGCCATAGTTCCTCCTGTAAGGTGTTCTCTTGGTTTTATGAAGAAGAAGATAGCTGAGTAAGTGATTCCTTGTTATGCTTCTTTGCTTCTCCTTTCGTTTTTCCTTGACTCATATTCTTATCGTCGATTTTTCTTATCATCTTGCAGACCCTCGCCTTTCCTTAACCCTCTGCCGACTTCTTCTCAATCCTCTGACCTGCCTCTGCGCGCTGAGTCTCGGGACTTGGAATGCTCGGTTGGCTAGGTGGCTGTGAGGGAAACTGAGTCCCCTGCCGCCGCTGATCCTGTTGCTCCGGAGGTGACTATGGCCATGGCGGTGGGTACTTCTGAGGAGGTAGCCGGGGCCTCCCTACTGTTTTGCCTTTCTTTGGGTTGGAACGACGATGTGATGTGCTCATGATCGATGCCACTCATCGTTTGTCAGAGTTAACTGCTGCCTGGGGAGCCCTTTCGACTTCCTTTGGGGAAAAGCTCTAGGTAAGTTTTTCTAAAGTTCTTTCTTTGGATGTTCATCTTTCTGTTGTTCTTATGCCTTTTCTCTCTCTCTCTCTCTCTTTTCAATCTTTTTCTCAGGATCATACCGACTTCTTTTTCTCGTCTGAAACCAAGAAGAAGTTGTCTTCTGAGGTAAGTTCCCTAAAGGCAGAGCTTGACCTCTGTCGGGCCGAGTTGGAGACCGAGCGCCAAATGCACCAAAAGGAGGAGAAAGCTCTTCGTGCCCGGGTGGTGGAGGTAGAGAAACAGAAGGATGCTGTGGTGGAGTCCATGAAGAACGAGTGCAAAGGTATTGTGGGTTTTTCTTGTTTCCTTTTGTATTCTGATTTCCCTTTCTGCTGACTTGTTTTTCTTGGTCTAGCTCTCCGAGTTAAAAAGTAGAAGCTCTTAGAGGGTATTGAGGAAATGAAGACACTTGCTCGTACTAACCACAACAGGGCTGAGGAGGTAATTACTCAAGCTGAAGAAGAACTCGCGCTTGCTAAGTTGATTAGGCGTGGAGCTGAGAGGGATCTTGTGCAGGCTCAAAAAACTATTGAAGTCTTGACTAGCAAGTTGGCGATGGCTACTGAGAACTAGAATGCCTTATGGAAATCTTTCCGGTCAGTAGCCGACCTTCTCCGGACTCCAGCGGATGATGGTCAACCTTGGGCTCAATTTATCCCCTAAGTTCCGACTCGTTTCTAGGAGTTCGTGAAGAGGTGCACCTGCTTATGTACCAAAAACGTTCTTGCCTAGGTCTGGGTTCTTGCTTCGGAGTTCCCTTTGTCCATGGTTACAGATGAAGCCAAGAGCCAAGAGTATCTAGATGCTGTTGAAAGGGCGGAGCCTGAGGTCGAAGAGTTAGCCAGTAGGATTGTAGATAATCTTAATATTGATGTTTCTTCCCCTGACGATGATGCTTGATGTAATTGACCTTAACACTCCGGCCTCTGTAACAGGATATTATACTTGCTTTTGAATGAAGATCCTTTATTTCTGTTCATGTCTTCTTTGCTTGGATGTCTTTGCCTTGCTTATTTTTTAAGTGAGTTGTCCAAGTGGTCAGAATTTTCTCCGAGTAGTTGTTTGTTCTGGCTTTCATCTGCGTTGTGCAAATTGCTCGGCATATGTAGATTGTTGTCTTGACAAACTTTTTTGATCTGTCGAGAGCTTGTCTGGTTTTCGTCTGCGCCATGTAAACAACTCGGTATAGATTGTTGTCTTGACAAACTTTGTGCTCTTGTTAGTACTGAAAGGACTTAGGACCAGCGATCTCAAGTATCTTCAGCTTCTTCTTTTCAGCTTTTTTGCTTAACTCGAGCTGTGTTCAGCATCTGTCTCTTTCCTTAGTTGCAAAACTTCTTAGGATTGGTAGGCCCCCGAGCACTTCATGGTTGAGTTCTAGAAGCCTCGTCCTGCTCCTTCAGGTCCTACCAAGAGGTACAAGCGTCGTCTGAGTGCTTTGCTGAGCGAAACCGTGTAGCGCTTCTTGGGGTCTTCCGGGTTCTTGCGTTTTTGAAGAAAAAGTACATCCATCTGAGTGTAGCCCCCGAGCCTCTTGCTTTTTGGCACAAGGAGCTAGAGGGTCTTGTCTTAAAATTGCTCTGATTTATGCTTCAGGCTTAGTTTCAGTCGTTTTGCTTTTTGTTTCGGGTGTTAGCTTATTAGCTACCCTTATTGGCGGGCTCAAGCATCTTTTCAGCTCTTTTGCTCTCGGCCTTGACGCTCAGGCGTATTTTCAGCCATTTTGCTTTTTGTTTTGGGTGTTAGCTTATTAGCTACCCTCATCGGCGGGCTCAAGCATCTTTTCAGCTCTTTTGCGCTCGGCCGGTATGCTCAGGCGTATTTTCAGCCATTTTGCTTTTTAGTTCGGGTGTTAGCTTGTTAGCTACCCTCATCGGCGAGCTCAAGCATCTTTTCAGCTCTTTTTCTCTCGTCCGGTATGCTCAGGCATATTTTCAGTCATTTTGCTTTTAGGAAACAACTCGTGGAAAGCCAGACATGTGTTGTCAAAAAACCATCTTTATTGATCATGAGCATTGATAAGCCATAATAATACACATGTTGTCGATGGACACCATCTTTATTGACCACGAACATTGATCTCTTGTGGCTTATATATATATTCTTCCTTGAGTTGTTTTCATGCATAGAATCTTCTTAGCTGGCTGATGTGCCATGTATTGTTGACTTCTTTTCCATCTTCAGTTATCAACTTGTACGTGCCTGGTCTAGTGACCTTTGCTATAATAAAAGGACCTTCCCATGGACTGAGTAGTTTATGGCGTCCATCAGTTTTTTGTATTCTTCTTAGTACTAGGTCTCTGATTTGTAGTGATCGAGGCTGTGTATTCTTGTTGTAGTGGCGCCTTAATCCTTGGAGGTATCTTGCTGATTGAAGGGTAGCGTTTACTCTGACTTCTTCTGTACTGTCGAGTTCTAATCTTCTGGTGTGTTCTACTTCTCCTTCGTCATACTGTTCTATCCTTGGTGATGTCCAGATCAAATCGGCAGGTAGTACAGCTTCTGACCCATAAACTAGGAAGAAAGGTAAGTATCCGGTGGCTCTGCTTATTTGAGTTCGTAGCCCCCACACTACTTTGGGTAATTCTTCAATCCACTTGGATCCATACTCCACTAGTTCTTCATACAATCTTGGTTTTAATCCAGCAAGTATGAGTCCATTAGCCCTTTCTACCTATCCATTGGCTTCTGGATGTGCGACTGATGCGTAATCTATGCTGAAACCGCAAACCTGTGCCCAACTTTGGAATTCTGTAGCTATGAATGGAGAACCTAAATCTGTGATGATTCGATTGGGCATGCCAAAGCGGTGCATAATGTCTTGGATGAACTCGACTGCTTTGGCTGCGCTGTATTTTGTGAGCGGTTTGTATTCAATCCACTTGGTGAACTTGTCAATTACTACGAAGATGTACTCAAAACCGCCCTTTGCTTTCTAGAGAGGTCCTACTTGATCTAGCCCCCAGCAAGAGAAAGGCCAAGCGGGTGGGATGCAGATGAGATTGTGAGCTGGCACATGAGCTTGTCTTGCGAACATTTGACAACCTTTGCATTTTCTGATGAGTTCTTCTGTGTCTTTCAAAGCGGTTGGCCAGTAGAATCTGGTGCGGAATGCCTTGCCGACTAGTGTTCTTGAAGCTACATAATTTCCACAGCAACCTGAGTGTATTTCTTCTAGGATCTCTTTGCCCTCTTCGAATGAGACACATTTTAGGAGTACTCTTGATGATGCAGCTCTTCTGTAAAGCTTGTCCCCCACTAGGACGTAGTTCTTGCTTCTACGAACAACTCGGATAACCTCCTCTTTATCCACTGGCAACTTATTCTCTTTGATATAATCAATAAAAACCTAGGTCCATGAGGTGGTGATTACCATAATCTGGTTGTCCTTGGCCGGGTGTTCAGGGGCTATCTCACCGGGTTGTTTGATAGAGGGAGCTGATAACTCTTCTATGAATATGCGGGTGGGACCTTCGCCCTATCTGATCCGAGCTTGGCGAGGACATCTGCTGCAATGTTGGAATCGCGCAGGACATGTAGAATTTCTAATCCTTGGAAATGTTTCTCGAGTTTTCGTATTTCAGCACAGTAAGCACCCATGTTTTCTTTGGTGCAATCCCAATCTTTGTTGACTTGGTTGATGACCACTACCGAATCACCGTATACGAGTAATCTCTTGATTTCGAGGGTAATTGCCACTCATAGCTCGTGGATGAGGGCTTCATATTCTGCTTCATTGTTTGTAGCTTGCCATAATATCTGAAGGACATACTTGAGTTGTTTTCCGTCTAGAGAAATGAGGAGAACGCCTGCACTAGCTCCGCCTAGCTTGAGTGATCCATCAAAGAACATCTTCCAGTGGTCAAAGATGGTATTTGACATAGGTTGTTGAATCTCTGTCCACTCGGCAACAAAATCAGCAAGGGCTTGAGATTTAATTGCCTTCTGTGGGGTGAAATCGATACTGAGAGCACCAAATTCAACTGTCCACTTAGATATACGCCCCGTTGCATCTTTGTTGCATAAGATGTCTCCGAGTGGGAAATCTGTCACCACGGTAATCTTGTGGCTTTCAAAGTAGTGGCGAAGCTTGCGTGAAGTGATCAGTAGGGCATAGAGTAGTTTTTGTACATGCGGGTACCGGATTTTTTATTCTTACAGTACTTCGCTGATGTAGTATACGAGGCGTTGTACTTTATACATGCGCCCTTCTTCTTCTCTTTCTACGACTATCGCCGTGCTGATCACGGTAGAAGTTGTCGCAATGTATAGCATCATGTCTTCGTCTTTCTTTGGAGGTGTGAGAACTGGCGAGGAGGTGAGGTATGCCTTGAGTTTCTTGAAAGCTTCATTGGCCTCTTCCGTCCACTCGAACTTGTCTGTCTTCTTTAATAGTTTAAAGAAAGGTAACCCTTTTTCACCGAGTCTTGATATGAAACGATTGAGGGCCGCCATGCAACCTGTTAGTTTCTGCACGTCTTTGACACTTTGAGGAGGGCCCATCTCTGTTATGGCTCGAATTTGCTTGGCGCTTGCTTCGATTCCGCGATGACTGACCAAGAATCTGAGTAATTGTCCTGAAGGAACTCCGAATACACACTTGTTTGGGTTCAATTTCCACCTCCACCTTTTTAGGTTTTCAAAGGTTTGCTTTAAGTCTTCAATCAGTGTATCCGGGTTCTTTGTTTTTACTACCACGTCATCCATGTATGCTTCTACGTTTTTGCCGATTTGATCACCAAGGCATGTTTGAATAGCTCTTTGGTAAGTGGCGCCCGCATTCTTGAGTCCAAATGACATGGTCTTGTAACAGTAGGCACCAAACAGAGTGATGAAAGATGTCTTGCTCTGGTCTTGTTCTTTTAATGCGATCTGGTGATATCCTGAATAGCAATCAAGAAAGGATAATAGGGTAGATCCTGCTGTTGAATCAACTATCTGATCAATGCGTGGTAGCCCGAATGGATCTTTCAGGTAGTGTTTGTTGAGATCTGTGTAGTCGACACACATGCGCGACTCGTCGTATTCTTTTTCTATACTAGAACTGGGTTTGCTTGCCAATCTGGATGAAGGATTTCTCTGATGAATCCGGCTGCCATTAGCTTTGTGATTTCTTTTTTAATTGCTGCCTTCTTGTCGGGTGAGAATCGTCGTAGTCGTTGCTTCATGGGCTTGGAGCCTTCATTGATATCAATTCTGTGCTCAGCCAACTCTCTTGGGACACCTGGCATGTGGGCCGGCTTTCAAGCGAAGATATCTTTGTTGTCCTGAAGAAAGTTGGTGAGTGTGAGTTCCTATTTTGTCGAGAGATGGGCGCTGATGGTTGCTGTTTTGGAGGGATCACCGGTGCCCAGGTTGATATGTTTGACGTTGGCTTCTTTTGGTGGTGCGAGGATGCTGGGCTTTTTAGCCGGTATCTCTAGCTCTTCTGGGTTCATTTCTGCTACAATAGTGGCTATTTCTTTTCTTCCATTGGCGGCTTGTGCTTTTGCTGCAATTTGGATTGCCTGAACGTCGCAGTCAAAAGCGCGCTTCAAATCACTTCGAAGAGAAAGGACACCGTTAGGTCCTAACATCTTAAGCAATAGGTACAAATAATGCGGTATCGCCATGAATTTTGCTAGTGCTGGGTGCCCGAGGATTGTGTGGTATGATGAATCGAAGTCTGCAACCTCAAACTTGATGAACTATGTATGGTAGTTCGAGGGAGTTCCAAAAGTAACTGGTAGAGTAATTTATCCAAGTGGCATGGCTGCCTTGCCGGGTACTATGCCATAAAAAGGTGTACTTGTTGGTGTAATCATCCCGGCGAGTTGTAGTCCCATCTTCCTTAGCGTTTCTGAAAAGATGATGTTGAGTCCAGCTCCTCCGTCGATTAGTACTTTGGTGATAGTCATGCCGGCAATAGTTCGATCTAGAACTAGTGGGTAATGGCCTGCGTTTCCTATGCTAGTCCATTGGTCTTCTCTTGAAAACTGGATTGGATACTGTGACCAATTGAGATATCTTGGAGTAGCCGGCTCCGCTGCCATGATGGTTCGTAGAGCTAACTTTTCTTGATGCTTGCTTCTGGAATCTAGGGCCCCGGCGAAGGTCACTGCTACCGCCCCCCTGGATTTTTGGAATCCTTTGTCTTTGTGGTTGTCTTCTTTTTTCTGACTGTCTTCTTTAGTGTTCCCCTTACTATCTTTCCTTGTGTATCGTTTGTTGAAGGTGTAGCAATTTTCGATGGTGTGCTTTCCATTGGGGTGCAAGATGCAATGCATGTTTTCAATGTCGTCATACCTTCTTGGTTTTGAAAACTTTGATTTGTCAGCCATCGCTACTGTGTTGTCTGGTCCACGTTTTCTTTCCTAATGTCTGTTGTTTCGATGATTTTGCTTGTCCGGGTTGTCTCGGTTGTTTTTATCCGGGAACCTTTCTCGTGTCTTCTCTTCTGCAGTAATCATCTTTTCTACTGTTCATCTGAATTCTTCATTGTTTCTCGGGTTTTCTTTGCAGAAGTCCTAAAATTGCCACCTAGCCATGATTCCATGAGAGAAAGCTTCTGATTACTTCTCGTTCGGTGATATCGTGTACTTGAGCACGTAGTTCGCCAAATCGTCGATAGTAATCTCTAAGACTTTCACCTCCTTTCTGCTTGAGTCCTTTTAATTCTGCGTGGGTGATTGGGTGTGTAATGATACCCGTGAAATTTTCACAGAAAGCTCTTTGCAAGTCCTCCCAATTTCTGATTGATCCTAGATTCAATTTGTCGAACCATTGGAGGGGCATGGTTTCTAGAGGCCATGGGAAAGAATAGGGTCTTGATATCGTCGTCTCCTCCAGCCAGTTCAATCGATTGTGAGTATATCCTGAGTCACTGCCTTGGTTCAGTCTTGCCATCATACTTAGAGTGGTTGGACGGCTTGAACTTTTGAGGTAGTCGTATTGAAGAAAGTCTGTTTACAAAACAGGGGAATCTATCATGCGTTCCGGCTTCTTTGTATTCTGATTCGGCACCTCCTTCTAGCCAACTGTTGTTTTGATGAGAGTAGTTGTACGAGGTTGTCTAGGCAGGCGCCCTGCTTCTGGTCTTTCTTGGTTGTTCAACTCGGTGGTTCTGACTATGGTCCCTTCTACTTTCTCTGTTATGACTTCCACTTGGTCTAAGTCTCTCGAAAGCAGACTTCCTTTGATTTTGATCTTCTTGCCTATGAGATATTGACCTGGCGGGTAGTCTTGAGCGGGTCCTTCCCTCGTGCATCCTTAGGGCTGCTGACCGAAGAAAGTCCTGGAGTTATTCTTGTTTTTCACAGGGATGTGAAGTCGCTCTGAGTTCTTCTAGTGCTTGTCTAATCTTATCGTAGGGTGTATTTGCCGTGCACCTTTCTTCGACTTCTCGTTCTGATTTTCTTCTATCGTACTCGGCCAGTTCTGACTCATATCTAATCTAAGCTTCCTTGAGATGCCTAGCATGGTGTTGGCGTCCTTGTTTCAACTTGTTTTTTTTCTCTGGCTTGCTTCTGATTCTCGGTCTCACCATCGTAGCCCTAGGCAAAGGGTGATATGTTGGACTCTGATTCATCCGATGACTTGACATCGGGTGCTTCTAGGGGAACCAATGGTGATCAAGGACGGCGAACCATGAGTACTTCAGGTGCGTGAACTGTTCTGCTATCGGCGTCGGTTTGCACATTGTCGGAGTCACTGATCACTTTAGTAGAGGCTTCAAGGTCGTAGATCAAGTCTCCTTCTTGGTAGAGTAGAATTGTTGTTGTCGTCGCGTCAACCAGTTGGGTTCTGCTATCCCCAGGAACAGAGCCTGGCTAGTGGACGATGTAGTCTTGAGATATTATAGTTAGTACGAGACCTTCTTGAGCTCCCTTCCGTGGCATTCTAAGCACCGGATCGAGGGATCCTTCGAGCCGTGCCTGATAAGACTTTGCCATGTTGTCGAGTCCAAACGGAAAAGGATCTGACTTCTTGAAAAGACACTGAGTGTTCTCCGAGTTGTATTCTTGATATGCCAAGGCCGCATTCTGGAGCCCCATCAAAAAAGAACTTGGATTCTCAAAAGAACTCGGGTCAGACTCCATCTCAGATGCGGAGCCTGAGTTCGAGTCGGATGCGCAAAGCCATGAAACTTGGGTTGAATCGGACATCACGAGCTGCGCGAATCTTTCGGTGATTTGATCTGTCGTCGTCGCCAAAATGGAAAAGTCTTCGTGCTGAACTGAATCTTCGAGGAGACGGCTTTGGAGCTTGCCATCATCGCCTACCTTGCAGATCCACGAGCCGAAGATGAAGGTTGATCCCATTGAGAAGATCATGCTGTCGAGGTCCATCGAGCTCTCGGATGCAAATTCGTCGAAAGCCCCTACCTGGCGCGCCAGCTGTCGATGTTTGACCATCGATAGCCTACCACAGGGGTACCTAGGGCAGTGTGTTTGGGCTTCAGTATATGCAGAACTCGACGGTGAATGCAAGAGACAGTCGTTTTATCCTGGTTCGGACCCTCGATCGTTGATCGAGCAATAGCCCTACATCCAGTCGACGTTAGCCCTTGCATTGGATTGATTATCTGGAGTTGTGTTGCTACAGTCATAAAAGTCATGATCCTCCCATCTCTAGGAACCCTGCCCTCCTTTATATAGTCAGGAGGTCAGAATCCTAGTCGGTTTACAATGAGAGTTCCTAGTAGGATTACAGAATAATAATACTACTAAGATTACATGGGAAGAATCCTAGTTAGACTAGATCTTCTCCCTTCCTTGCGGGGTATCCCATGGGTCCCGCACCGATAGTGATCCAGTGAGCATAAGCAGCTGTCTATGACCTCTGAACCCCTCTACAAGAGTGTCCTCCATCTCTGAAAGGATGACATCCCAAATATCAAAAATCATCTGCTGTATCAGAGAGTTCACTAGCCACAAGCTGGATGTGAGTCAATCCCTTACGATAACCCATCCTCGAGAGCAAAGTTCTCCTCATGATAGCATCAAACAGTCTAGCTGTAGGAGTAAGATCTCTAGGTGTCCTGCTTGACCCCTCGCCAAAAGGATATGTGAAGCAAGGTCGAACCAGATCTATAGGAGGCACAAGACTGCTGTGAGGGTGTCTAGGAGGCTCTGTCTAACCATAGCAAACCTCGTGAAGGTGGATGGGTGACTCTGGTATCCTGAGAATCTCTCTGACCCTGAAGCTCATCAACCAGTAGTCATGGCCTATGAATGCAAATTGTATGAACCTATGGCCTAGAGCAATCCAAAGTGAAGAGTAGAACTCATGGACCCATGATGGAACATAGCGGCCAATCCATCCAAGAAGGTCTGTCAACCCTGGCAGATAAGATAGATGGGGATGAATCTGCTCTCCTACTGCTACCACAACTGCCTCAATAGAGCAAACTCTCTGAGATCTAAAAACAACCCCACTGTTAAGATATGCATGATAGAAATCCTCCTGTAGTGGTGTGTAGAATCCCTCTGAAGCATGCTCATCCTGCCTCGGTGGAAACTAGTCCTCGAACTGCATGAACCTGAGCTGCTGCACCTACTTGGCTATGGCTGCCCTCAAGTCAAGGTGAGTCACTGGGGCAGACCCTGTGGTCTGGGAGGCTGACGAACACGCCTCCTCTGTGTCTCAGGCCTCGATGTCACCTGACCACGAGTACAACTAGAGCATCATAACTGTGGTTGAGGTGCCTGCTCTATCTCCTTAGTCTACTCTACCTCCTGAGTCTGCTATGTTAGCTAGGTACCCTCTGACTGCTCTGTTGGCTGTGCCTGCTACTCAACAGTCTCCTCCTAAGGCTGACTCTCATCTATAGCAACACGCCATTCTCCAAGCATGACAGTCCCAGCTGGACTACCATGAAGACTCTCAACCCTCTCGACGGTAGCCCTCTGTGCTGGAGAAAGCTGATCTGCAATGCGGACACCACTCTGAGCTCCTCCTCTCTCTACACGCTCTGTGACGGCTGCCATTGCTACTCCTCTCTCAGTATCAGCATCTACAAATCTCCTCTTCTTCGTCATGGTCTTCTTCGCCTTGCCTTTCACCTCAGCAGACAGGTGAGGCGGAGGCCTCGGATCCTCATCACCTGGACCACCTCTGGCATTCTTGACACATGCCATTGCTGGAGCTGAAAAGAACTACTACCACTGACAAGAACCGACTGCCAACTAACACTCACCTCATCATCTGTACTCATAGGCTTGGCCCCGAGTTCACTGACCACTGCCAAAGGAACCTCACAAACATCGACTCGTTGCATGATAGAATAGATCAAATATATGACTAATTACAATATACATTTAGAGATACGAAACCCTAAGAAGCAAGCAATAGATATGAAATTAGAGGCGATGGCTTGCTACCTAACGAACTGGTGAATGAAGAGCAGAGGAACGGATCATGGGGCACCACCGAAATCGGCAACGTCTAGGGTTAGGGTTTGGCGAGGCAATGCGGTGCTAAATGAGCTGTGGAGATGTAGGCGCCGCAATGGAGATGCTGCTGGTGGCGGCACTGTGATGTCATGGAGAGGCAGAGGTGCTTGCGGGGGCGCTAGGGCAAGGGTGTGGCATGGATGCGGTGAGGGAGGTGCGGCACGGCGGTGCATGGTTAGGCAGCATGGGCAGGCGGTGTGGCGAGCAGTGTGGGTAGACGATGATGTGGTGGTGGCACGGGCTCGGCTGCACTGTGGCATGGGTGCGGTGGCGCGGCAGACGACACAGGCAGGACTGCGTGGTGGTGGATGCGCGGCTCGGCTGCGACGGTGAAGTTGGGCTAGGGCATAGGCGAAGATGGTACGGGCGGCACGGGTGCGAAAACTATTTATGGTGGCCCCCACGTGATGGATAAGGAAAGGATAAAGAGTTATGGATGCAACTAACTTCTACTGACCGAACGCTCCAGTGGCAATGACCGGACACTGCCACCTAGAGTCCGGTCGACTATAGAGAGGTCCAAATCCCATCAAGTCATGACCGGACACATCCAGTTACCCTTGATCAGATGCAGCCAGAGTCCTATCGGTCCTGTATTCATCTTCTTCGCTTGACCGGACATAGGACCACCGTCTGACCGGACGTAGGAAGAACACTGTTTTAGTGTCCAGTCACTCCTTTGCGCTTCTGTTCACCTCCAGTGAACTGACCGAACGCTGGAATCCAGAGTCCGGTGCAGCGTCTGGTCACCCTTTTTCAGCAAATCTTCAATGTTCCTTCACGCTGTCTGTTCCCAATCAAGTCCTAACTTCAATAAGACCCAAATAAACACCAATTGGGACTGATGTGAGTGACCTCTCTCAAACCCAAAATTTTTTCAAAGTATTTTGCCTTATGCTATAATTCTTTTTAAGAAAATAGGCAATAAAAGGGTAATCGAAAGGAAACAACAAAACAACACATATGCATATGCAATGCAATACTTGAAAGTAATTCTAGTTGCTTATCAAGTTTGATCCAAGGTTAAGCTTATTCACACGCTTTTCGGCTGTTATCTTAACCATGTTAGACAAGCCATAAATGCATTACCAAAAATTAAACATGTTGTATATTACAATGCAATGCAAGGGACAACACAAGCTCATTTTCTAGTGAAGTTACTAAAATCAAGCACATTGAGCTCATTCCTCAACCGACAAAATGTCACCTCATCTAGCGGTTTAGTGAAGATATCCGCCAATTGATCCTCTGTCCTTATACCTTCTAGTGAAATATCATTTTTAGCAACATGATCTCTAAGAAAGTGATGGCGAATATCTATGTGTTTGGTGCGAGAGTGTTGAACCAGATTATTAGCAAGCTTTATCGCACTCTCATTGTCACACAAAAGGGGTACCTTTTCTAGAACTACACCATAGTCTAGCAATGTTTGCTTCATGTAAAGTATTTGTGCACAACAAGCACCCGCGGCAATGTATTCCGCTTCGGCGGTGGATAAAGCCACACTATTTTGCTTCTTGGAGGACCAAGACATAAGTGATCTACCAAGCAAATGGCACCCTCCGGATGTGCTTTTCCTATCAACTTTGCAACCGGCATAATCCGAATCAGAATAGCCAACTAATTGAAATCTAGCTCCTTTGGGATACCAAAGGTCAATGCTTGGTGTGTGCTTAAGGTACCTAAGGATTCTTTTAACGGCTACCAAATGAGCTTCCTTAGGAATAGCTTGAAATCTAGCACACATACACACACTAAACATGATGTCGGGCCTAGATGCGATTAAATATAACAAGCTACCAATCATAGAGCGGTAGAGAGTTTGATCAACTGTTTTACATCCCTCATCTAGGTTGAGATGTCCATTAGATGGCATTGGTGTCTTGATTGGCTTATGTCAAAGAACCGACCAATTTATAAGAGCACAAGTACAAAAACAATCGTCGAAACGATCAAATTCTCGAACTTGAGCCCATATAAACCCGGTAGTCAACTGAAATCTTGAAGGATTTCAAACCAACTTGCATACAACCAAGATCATAGTAATTTAACATAACATATCATATGTTACAACATTTCACAAACGTTCGCAAATAGATTACATCATCACAGAATCATCATTATTACAAAACAAGTCTTGTAAAATATGATGCATGCGCGTTCCGTACGTCCTCACAAACCTATTAAAATTTAAGCTTTAGCGGAATATATGGTGGCATACATACATTCTCTCAAATAGCGGTAACTAGTCGATCTACACATGGTGCGTTGTTAGCGTACCTGCAGAAACTTCATTGCAGCCCAACCCAACAAGATATAATGCTAATTACACAAGCAGTAACTAAGATACTCTCCATATATACATCGCCCGATATATATACTTCGATATCCAAACTACCCGACAAATGTACCCACAATTAAGTACCTTCATATATACATGTATACAACATGTAAATACTCCAGTAACCACAACTAGCTCTCCCCTAGAGCGACGGTTGGACGGTCATGCTCTCACAACTCACACTTACCTTAGCATAGAGGCAATTGATCCATACATTACCATTCAAACGAATGGCATCCATACAATATCACGCCACATGGACGCATTTAAATAGAAACAATCAATTTCCCCAAGTTAGTAATTAGATATAAGCCACCTCAAGTCCTTAAGTGGGCTATAAAGGATGTGATCACCAAGATACCATAAAAATTTTGATTTTTGAACACTTATATATAACTATAAGTTGGAAAACCATTTTACAACAAAAGCTTTTGTTTTAAATAGCCGTAAGACATGTTTAATGTTGAATCTAGCTCTGATGCTAGCTGTCACAGAACCGACCAATTTATAAGAGCACAAGTACAAAAACAATCGCCGAAACGATCAAATTCTCAAACTTGAGCCCATATAAACCTAGTAGTCAACTGAAATCTAGAAGGATTTCAAACCAACTTGCATACAACCAAGATCACAGTAATTCAACATAACATATCGTAAGTTACAACATTTCGCAGACGTTCGCAAATAGATTACATCATCACAGAGTTATCGTTATTACAAAACAAGTCTTGTAAAACATGCGGAAGCAAATAGTTTAACTCACACACTCGAGTTCAAATACACATACTGGTTCGCTGATCACAGCCCACAAAAGCATTCAGATAAGAGAACAGAGATCATGCCCATGATCTAGTCTTCATCACCCGCCGGGTGGAGACAATACTTACAGAATCCCTGATATAGAAGGTCATCTGCAACAAGAGGGAATAAACCCTGAGTACGGGAATGTACTCAGCTAGACTTACCCGCCAGAAACCAAAATAAATGACACCAAGGATTATGCATAGCTTAATGTAGTGGATCTGGCTGACACTTTCTTTTTGCAGAAAAGCATAAATAATAATTATTAACTCTTAACCTGAACTAGCAGTGACTTTTTAGCCATTAACCTGTCAACTATATTAGCACCTGTACTAAGCAATCATTTTATTAGGGTGCAAACATTAATAACCATATCAGGTATTCATTGTGGCAACCTTATCATCATCATCCATTTAACCATATCGTCAAATTAATTGAATCTACGTTGCCGCTGCTCAGTCAAGTTCTCACTATCCGGGAGAGACGGCGATTCGAATCGATTCCTATCCAGCTGGAGGGGTATTCCTAAACACAAACCCTGCTTCTCTCGTCGGAGTCTCAAACAAGTCACCTTTGGTACGATTTAGGAGTCGCGAGTCCGATTAGATCGACATTCTCAGAGAATCACTCTACCAAGGTTGTTTGGGACTCAAACCCGCCTTGGACTTATGCCAATGGCTCTCCGCACATCCTTACTACCTCCAGAATGCCGCCACTGCTCGCGTCCCCGGCCTGAGTCGAGCTACTAGGCTTCGCGATCGGAACGACTTATCCGGCCAGCTAAGTGTTAGGCTGCGTTCAACATGACATGAGGACGTACAGCGTATCGGTCCTTAAATGACTCAGATGGAGTAACTATGTTCAAACCTACACAAGACCCCACCCGGTCTTAATTCATTATTCACATGGTTCTTTTCTACGATAGCAAATATAGCCAACCGTGATCCACCTCATCCTAAAGCTCGTAGGTGACAAGAAATCACCTGACTTCTACCGCACTAAGCATGGCTAAGCATTTAACCCGTTCCTGAACTTAAATAGGATTCCAGTGCGATATCTGGACAAGGAAGGATGTATAATGCAGCAATTGGTTCCAACCAATTCCTATACTTAATGCATCATCAACAATAAAAGGTACTCAAAGTATTTGTAAAAACATGGGAGGCTTAATATGCTCCGGGGCTTGCCTTTCAGGAACGAGGAAGGCTGATGGTCAGGGCACTCGGGCAATTCCTCCGCGGCGACTGCTTCGTCGGCTTCCTGCACCTCGGGTTCCTCCTCCCGGTTGGCTCCCTTGAACTCCAGCAACGTCACCCCCTCTGGCACACCTATTGCATGAATGCGCAAGATAAATATCATGGATGCATATGAACGAATGTCAGGGATGCTCGGGGAATGCACATGTTCGCTGTAGTTTGCATATTCCAACTTAAGCCCTATTCAAATCACTTTACTTACCACGTTTACACAACCTAATGTATAATTGCTCATCTTCAGTTAATGACCTAGCACCTGCACCTAAGCATATCCTCAAGTTAGGCTAACCCCTAAACAATCAACGATAACCTTGCAACAACATACACTCAAGCATTTGTATTTCAGCAAAATGAATACTATGTAGCGGTGCAGTAAACCAGTCATAACTGGAGATTTATAATTCTAAATGACATGCAACAAGACAATCTAGAAATCTTATGAAATTGTCTACAATTCATTTCTAGACCTCAAAGCATGATTCAACACTTTCCCAAGTCGAATTCATAAATCAACATAACTCTGTCCTCACAAGGCAAAGAGTAAGCAAAACTGGAACCTAACTTTAAACAGCTGTAGTTTCTAAACTACTAGGCCAAATGCCCTCAAATTTTGACAGGAGCTAGATACATAAATTATCTACAACTTGTGTATTCATCACAATCACATAAAACCAAATTATCATGGGGAACTTTCCAAAGTCCCCAGATCTGTCCAGAGGGACATGATGCAAACAAATAATTATTAACTTATGATATAAACACTTAATTGGACAAAACCAACTTTACTGACATATCACACATATCACAAGAACACCAGAAAGTAGGGTGTCCATCACCAAAACATTTCTTTTAATACCTTTCTTAATTTATTTAATTAATTAGTGGAAATAGTAAACATATATGAAAACTACCCCATTAATTCTACAAAAATTACAGTAGACCCTACATGCTTTAAGTAGACTACCATAAAAATTTCACACCATTTGAGTAAGTATAACAACCTACACAAAATTGGTAAGGCAGAATGGCTTAAAATGGCATAATTAGGAAACCTTAGTGAAATGTGTCAAGCAACAGATTTCATATTTTTCCTAGTATCCTTAAGGTACTAGGACACTCTCCAACAAATTTCATGGTCATTGGATTCATAGATAATTTACAAAAATTCACCCAAGTATCTACCAGTGATAAAAGGAAAATCTATAACTCAAAAACTACACATGCAATTACTCTCAAATTTTAACCAGAGCTTCTACTATACAAGACTAGCTTACCCACAAAATTTCATAATTTTTGGATCACAGAAACTCAAGATATGATTTAAACAAGTTTGCATGCATTCAAAAACACTTTTCAAGTTCCTATTTAATTCATCCAAAATTTCTACATAATGTGCTCAAGACATATTTTTCTTAAATACTAGACCTAACTGGGAATCTAACAAAATTGGAACCACCCAATTTGGATCTACAAAACAGGAGATATAAAAATATCAAATCCGCATTCAAAACTGCATTTTTGAACTATCTTTCTAATATACAGTCGTTGACAACTGGGGTCCACCGGTCAGCTGGGCCCACGTGTCATAGACACAGAAACAGAGGACACGGCTGCGACGGCATGGAAGATGGCGTAGCTCACCAACGGCGACCTTACCGGCGACGAGGAGGGTACCTCCGTGCTCACCATGACCTCCCACGTCGATTTACCTACTAACACTAAGCTCTAGCGGACTCCAGGGACGTCGGCCACGGCGCACGGCGGTTCGGCCATGGCACACGGCGGCGCTCCGGCGAACCCCGGCATTCGGTGACTGGACAAGGCGTGCATAAGCTTGATGAGGACATCGACACACCGACGCCATGGTCTTTCCCAAGTTGCAATTCGTTCCCAACTCAGCTGCCACGTCGCCCTCGGATTCAGCAGACACGTCGTCACTGTTTCGGTCATAACTTTCTCATACGACATCGAAACGGGCCGTTCTTGGATGCGTTGGAAAGGGGACGACGACGTCGTCGTTTTGGATCTGGTCCCAGCTCTAGAAGGTCCGTGGATCATTCTGTGTGACCACGGCAAGGTGCTGCGTCACCTATTTGGGCCAACTTGGCCATGTATCATGTCGGGCCTTAAGCCCAAGTTGTGGGCGCCCAACCCCTGGCCGTCCCCAACCCTAGGTCGAGTCTTAGACTATAAACACAGCCGCCGCCGCTGCTACACAATTGGGTTTTGTTTAGAGTTTAGTTTTCCATCGAGAAACTGAATCGTTCATTGTAACTGTGGTGACAAATCCTTTTACAGTGATCCAGGGCCCCCGTTCTTGATCTCCTCCACTGTGTCGATTAGTCCTTTGGAACCAAGTTCTAGAACCCTCTATTGATAATCGCGTCATTCATATTTGCAATATCAGATTGCGTGTTTTACCTTCTTGCTTGTGCTCTTCGATTCGCTTGCAGGAAAAGCCTTCTTGGCGAGGTCAATCAAGTTGTGCTTGGTTGATAACCAACGGAGCAGTGGTGTAACGGTTGCAGTGGTTGAATCGCGTCGATTTGAAGCCGGATCGCTAACGTCGAGATCTCCACAAATCGAACTTACGGCTACCTCTCGGAAGATCGGGCTGTACTCATCAATTGGTATCAGAGATTTCAGGTTTACCGCGAGGTATAATCTCGTTTGCCTTAGATTCATATTTGTTCATTACCTAGAGTCCACAAAAAGCCCAAAAATATTTCAATTTCCGCTGTCCTATCACCTTTTCGCCTTTTGCAATTTCGTTTCAGATTCGTGTTGTTGAGTTTGTGTCCGTGGTCGAGTCTTGTTGTTGGTTTAGGATTGTGTTCGTGGTCGTAGTTCAATCGCCCGTTCTTTGTGATTTTGTTTTCCGCCGCTATCCCATCCACCGTTCCCACACAACAAGTCGAAGCCACCACACTACTCGACTTGCCCCGCTTAGCCGCCTTGTGTCACTTCTCGCGCCGCGCAAGCAAACCCTAGACAAAGTTGTTACCGCTCTTATTTTGCTCGCATCGCAGCCCTCCTTACATCATCGGCGAATACCTCTCTGCTGTTAGTCACAGTGACGATCCTGTGATTGGTGTTAGAGTTTCGGGACGCTTTGCCCTAACTGCCGCCGCCGTGCTGTGCCTCCCGGAAAACATACCTTGAGATACCTTCGGTAAAACAGGCATAACTTTTCGCTCGTTTATCCGAAAAATCTGAAATTTTTTCAGCAGCTTCTTGACACCATTTGGGGCCGACCCAAACCCGGCTTCGCCCTGTTTGGTTTCATCAAAATTGCCAAAAAAAATCAGGAAAATATAGAAAAAAAATTGTCAAAGTTTTTGCACGCTTTTCAGAGAACGTGCTGAATTTCTGTAGACCACATCCCACCTCAGTTGTCGGTGCCAATTTTTGTGGTTGCATCTTTTGTGATCCTTGTTCAGATAAAAGTATATAAAAAATAGTAAAAAAAAAAGTTTGTTTCCTACTAGTGCCTTTTGGAAAAATCCGGGAAAAAAGGAGAAATCCGGACTATTTGCTTGTTCTGTGAGTTCTTTCGATCGTCCTTTGTTTTCACCTTGTTGCGCTACGTCTCGACACGTCCTAGCCAGCACCTGTGATTTGTACTTTGGATCCGGATTGAACAATCATTAATCTATATTCGTTAATTGCTAATCCTTGCTGTCATATTGTGTGCCTACCCATAGCTCCACATATTCTTCTGTCAGCACAGGTTCATCTTGCAACTGTTACCCACGCTCCACAACAGATTGCTTCGCCATTTTAGTTTTGCTCCTGTTTGGCGTTGGTAAGAATACAGGCAAGACAGTGGTAAGCCGCTTGTGATTTTGCATTCCACTTTCACCACCATCACCACCACCACCACTTGTTTCCTTTTAGTTGATAGGAATAATACTTTGGTGTTGTCTTTTTCTATCTTCTAACCATGGTAGGAACTCCGACGGACTTCAATGAGTGCGTGTCCAAGGGCGAGCTTGCAACGTTCATGACTGAACAACGCAATCTTATGACCGAAAGTGACGCGCAAGCGTGAACAATCTGGTCACCCGCATTGAACAAATTTTTGAGCAACGCCCTCCGCCTTATCGTGGTTGATGATGAAGATGCGGATGCTTTTGGTGATGAAGATGCGATCTTCGACGGTGGTGCCGTCGCCTCCTCAACTTCAATCGTCAGCGGCATGGGAGGTAATAATCATGGTAATTATGATCCTTTTGCTAAAATTAAATTTAGTCTACCTCCTTTTTCTTTGGTAATGTTGATCCGAGGCATATTTAGATTGGGAGCTTGCTGTTCAACAAAATTTGATTCTCATAATGTTCCTCCCGAGCATAGAGTTAGACTTGCTACTAGTGAGTTTACTAATTTTGCTTTGTTACGGTGGAGTGATCTTTGCGGTTAATAATAATGTTGTCTTTGTGCCTCAAACTTGGAATGTTTTAAAGCAACGTATGAAATCTTGTTTTGTTCCTCCTTATTACCAACGTGATTTACGTTTGAAACTACAAACTTTAAAACAAGGTGATAAAGGAGTAGAAGCATACTATCAAGAATTGCTTATTGGTTTAGCACGTTGTGGTATAAATGAAGATGATGATGATGCTAGTGCTAGATTTTTTGGTGGTTTAAACCATGATATACAGAACATACTTGATTACAAAGAATGGCGCAATTTTTCCCAATTGTATCATCTTGCTATTAAGGCAGAACGAGAAGTACAGGGACGCAAACAACACCAGCCTTTCAGGTCTCACAATGGGAGGAATTTTCAGCAGCGTTCCGAGCCGGAGACGCCCAAGCTTCCTATTGCACCACAGCCATCTACACCTCCATTTTCTTCCGGGGTAAGTAAATTGTCTAATGTGCAGTTTCCACAGCTGAAGAAAGGTGGAACTCCGGGTGCTTCTACTAGCTCCTCCTCGTCCAGTTCTAAAATCATTTGCCACCGATGCAAAGGCATGGGACATGTCATGAAGGAGTGCCCCAGTCATCGCGCTTTCATTGCTACCGAGGATGGATATGTAAGTGCTAGTGATGTTGAAGATGATCTAGCCCTTGCTGCTAACATTGATGCAGATCCCACCGAGGGCGATCAAGACAAGGAGGCCATCATCATTGACTCCGTGGCTGCTGCCGCGGACTACCCTAGCCTTCTTGTGCAGCGTGTGTTGAGTACACGTGTGGGACATGAAGAAGAGATGAAGATCCAACGCCACAATTTGTTCCACATGTATCTCATTGTGCAGGGTTGTCGTGTTCTCACTATCATTGATGGCGGGAGTTGCAACAACTTGGTGAGTTCAGATTTGGTTGACAAGCTTGGCTTGACCACACGACAACATTCGTATCCATATAAACTTCAGTGGTTCAATAATAGTGGTAAGACTAAGGTAACTAAATCAAGCACGCATTAGCTTTTTCATGTGCTCTTATCATGATCTCGCTGATTTTGATGTTGTCCCTATGCAAGCTTGTTCCATTTTGTTAGGTCGACCATGGGAATTTGATAATGATGCTTTACACCATGGTAGAACTAATACATACACTATCATACATAAGGACAAGAAAATCACATTGCTGCCTTTGTCTCCTACGGATATTATTAAACATGCTAATGAGATTAAAAATAAACCTCCACAGACATTGCTAAAAATAATGGGATTAAGTTAAAAGGAGGTGCTTTTCTTGCTACAACTTCGCTCACTTTGAGTTATGTGATAATCTCGATGCACCATGTTATACTATGTTTTGTCAACCTTTTATGTCCGGTGCATTGCCCATCATCACTAACCTTTTTGCGGGAGTTCGGCCGATGATGGGATGGAGTCGAGGGCGACTCCAATTCTAGAAGGAGGGATGATGAGGACATCGCCAAGATGGAGTTGAGGACGACTCCAATTCGAGAAGGGGAGGATGATGAGGACATCGACACACCGACGCCATGGTCTTTCCCAAGTTGCAATTCGTTCCCAACTCAGCTGCCACGTCGCCCTCGGATTCAGCAGACACGTCGTCACTGTTTCGGTCATAACTTTCTCATATGACATCGAAACGGGCCGTTCTTGGATGCGTTGGAAAGGGGACGACGCCGCCATCGTTTTGGATCTGGTCCCAGCTCCAGAAGGTCCGTGGATCATTCTATGTGACCACGGCAAGGTGCTGCGTCACCTATTTGGGCCAACTTGGCCATGTATCGTGTCGGGCCTTAAGCCCAAGTTGTGGGCGCCCAACCCCTGGCCGTCCCCAACCCTAGGTCGAGTCTTAGACTATAAACACAGCCGCCGCCGCTGCTACACAATTGGGTTTTGTTTAGAGTTTAGTTTTCCATCGAGAAACTGAATCGTTCATTGTAACTGTGGTGACAAATCCTTTTACAGTGATCCAGGGCCCCCGTTCTTGATCTCCTCCACTGTGTCGATTAGTCCTTTGGAACCGAGTTCTAGAACCCTCTATTGATAATCGCGTCATTCATATTTGCAATATCAGATTGCGTGTTTTACCTTCTTGCTTGTGCTCTTCGATTCGCTTGCAGGAAAAGCCTTCTTGGCGAGGTCAATCAAGTTGTGCTTGGTTGATAACCAACGGAGCAGTGGTGTAACGGTTGCAGGGTTCGAATCGCGTCTGATTTGAAGCCGGATCGCCAACGTCGAGATCTCCACAAATCGAACTTACCGGCTACCTCTCGGAAGATTGGGCCTGTACTCATCAAAGCTTCCAGTGACCAATGCGGACCTACCTATGCTACGGCTACTGGCTACGGTGAAGCGGTCAGGCGTGGCCGCGTGAGATCACCGGCGGCGACCATGGCGGCCATGTCACGGTGGTGCGTGGTTCGGCAATGCCGCTCACCTAAAGCTTGGATGGCTTAGCGAGGACGGTGACGAGGTCCGTGAGGCGATAGCGGAGCTATGGTTGGGACGGTGGTGGCTGTGGTGCCGCGGCAAGCTCGAGTGAGCTCGGCGGGCCGATGGCATCGGCGGTGTGCTGCTGCGCTTCGGATGTGAACAGGGAAGGAAATGGAGGAGTGAATGAGGGCAGAGCGCGTGCGGGTGAGTGGAGAGGCAGCAGGGCGTCGTCTACTTCAAGTCGGCCAGCGCGCGGCGCGGTCAGGCCAAGTCGAGCGCATGGCAGCCACGCGGCGGCAACCTCCTAGCCATGGTTGGCCATGATCGGTCTGGTCAGAACGGCCATCAGGCCTGATGAAGCCGACTGACAGCGCCATTTGGAGCCGATGGATTTCCGAATCCTTTGATCATTAGCGCAAACTCCCTAAACAAAAGTTGAAGACCTATGTGCCAGCTACAAAACTAATTTAGAGACCAAAGTCTAATTCGCAAACGATGGAGAGTAAAATCATGCCAAAGTCGAGTTCATGAAACTGAAATCTAGTATCACACTTAGAAAAATTTTCAATTGTTGAAACAGCTTTCAATCCTGACTTGTGGGCCATTTTTGAACATGTTGTGCACATTTTCATGAGATGGTCATAAAAGAACTTTTGTTCCACATATAATTCTCTACAACTTTGCTTGAGGTTGATCAGACATGCAAACATCCTAAGCTACACTTTTTAAACAGTCAAACACAGGAGCTCTAGGGGTCCAAATTGGTCAACCATGACTTGGAAACCTAATTAGGCAAAATGATCAACATGAACATTGTTCCTAATAACATTCTAACTATGACTAAGGTTCTTAGGAGAATAATTAGCCACACCATACATTGGTCACACAAGAATCAAGCAAGGTATGTACTGAAACAATGAAAAACACATGAAATGTTACAATTGTTTAATAGTCATGTTTCACATGTTTCATGATCTTGTTGCATACTACTAACTAACCTTGTTTCACTAAATGAGTGGCACCTGTTGCACTTAAGTGTTGCACGCTTTACATTTCATAAAAGAAACACACATGGAATATAAACATGTGTTGCAATGTTTCAAAAGCATGTTTCATACAATCTAAGCTCACGAATGGATGCATGATGCTCATGTTCATGAAATGCGGGTGCAAATGTGGAAGCCAAACACCTAGGGTGTTATAGCTTATATTCATCCATATTGAAACTCTTGAGAAGATCCTTGGTACACTTTTCTTGAGAGATGAAAATCCCTTCTCTCATTTGCTTGACTTGAAAACCAAGAAAGAATGTAAGCTCTCCAATCATTGACATCTCGAACTCCTTCGACATCAATTCACCAAACTCTTTGCAATAATCTTCATTTGATGATCCAAAGATGATATCATGAACATATACTTGACAAATGAAGATTTCTCCATTAAGCTTCTTGGTGAATAGTGTGGTGTCGACCTTCCCAATGGTGAAGCCCTTCTCAATGAGGAAATCCCGAAGGCGTTCATACCAAGCTCTTGGGGCTTTCTTAAACCCATATAGCGCCTTGGACAACCTATAAACATGATTAGGATATCTAGGGTCTTCAAACTCGAGAGGTTGATCAGCATAGACTAGTTCATTTATGAATCCATTTAAAAATACACTTTTAACATCCATTTGATATAATTTCATTTTATGATGCGATGCATATGCAAGGAGGATACGAATGGCTTCAAGTCTTACAACCGGTGTAAAGGTCTCTCCAAAATCCAACCCTTCAACTTGAGAGAACCCCTTTACAACTAGTCTTGCCTTGTTGTTCACTACAACACCTTGATCATCTTGCTTGTTGCGGAACACCCACTTAGTTCCAATGACTCTTGCACCTTGTGGCCACTCTTCAAGAGTCCAAACTTCATTGCGAGTGAAGTTGTTCAACTCTTCATGCATGGCATTTATCCAATCCAAGTCTTGAAGAGCTTCTTCTACATTCTTAGGTTCAACACAAGAGACAAAAGAGTGATGTTCAATAAATGAAGCAAGTTTTTGAGATTGAGTCATTACACCCTTTGAAGGACACCCTATGATGAGATCTTGTGGATGAGCTTGTAGTAGAGGTGAATTTCTTCTATCAACCACTTGAGGGGGGGTTGTGGAGCATCAACATCTTGAGCTTGTGCCACCATTTGATCATGAGAGACATGAGTATCTTCATTTTCTACTCTCCCATCTTTATCACCATCTTGTGGCACATTTGATGAAGAAGATGGATCAATCACTTGTACATCATCTTCATCATCTTTAGGCTTGATGTCGCCAACTAGAATGTTCTTCATAGCCTCCCTCAATGGTTCATTATCTACATCATCAAGATTCTCATATACTCCTTGGGAGCCATTAGATTCATCAAATTCCACATCATATGTTTCTTCAACCAAGCCGGTGGCATGATTAAATACTCGATATGCTTTGGACTTTGATGAGTAACCAATGAGAAAGCCAATATCACAACGTCTTTGAAACTTCCCTAGGTGTTGCCGCTTCTTGTAGATGTAGCATTTGCAACCAAACACCCAGAAGAATGAGACGTCCGGCTTCTTCCCATTAAGCAACTCATAAGGTGTCTTGCCAAGAAACTTTTGAAGGAATAGGCGGTTGGATGCATAACATGTGGTGTTGATAGCTTACGCCCATAGAGCTTCGGTGTAACACCCTAAAAATTGTCTCTTTTTAAAAAGGGTTAAAATGATTTAAGTTGGAATTTTTGTGCACATGAAATATAGGAAATAAATCTTTTCATTAAATTAAAATACATCATAAGGTAGTAACATGTGTGAGCATACATGCTGTTGTATTTTATTTATTGTGATGAATGGTGTGATCCAAACTCCAAAGTAATTTGGAATGCTTTTGAAATGAAATTAAAAATGGCTTTGAAATAAAAGAAAAGAAAGAAAAGAAAAAAATTAGAAAATAAAAGTATTTTTAAAGTTGTAAAGTTTATCTTAGAAAGCCTAATAAAATTGTCCATTTTTATTGAATGGGAAAGTATATTTGAAACCATACTCGAATTGGATTTGAATTTAGCTTAGAATTGGAAGATTAGAAATAGAAAAGAATTTAATTTGGACAAACTTCATCTTCTTTCAGCCCAGCCAGGAATGCCGCTCACCATGGCGGCCATGTCACGGTGGTGCGCGGTTCGGCAATGCCGCTCACCTAAAGCTTGGATGGCTCAGCGAGGACGGTGACGAGGTCCGTGAGGCGATAGCGGAGCTATGGTTGGGACGGTGGTGGCTATGGTGCCGCGGCGAGCTCGAGCGAGCTCGGCGGGCCGATGGCGTCGGTGGTGTGCTGCTGCGCTTCGGTTGTGAACGGGGAAGGCAACGGAGGAGTGAATGAGGGCAGAGCGCGCGCGGGTGAGTGGAGAGGCAGCAGGGCGTCGTCCACTTCAAGCCGGCCAGCTCGCGGCGCGGTCAGGCCAAGTCGAGCGCATGGCGGCCACGCGGCGGCAACCTCCTGGCCATGGTCGGCCATGATCGGTCTGGTCAGAACGGCCATCAGGCCTGATGAAGCCGACTGACAACGCCATTTGGAGCCGATGGATTTCTGAATCCTTTGATCATTAGCGCAAACTCCCTAAACAAAAGTTGAAGACCTATGTGCCAGCTACAAAACTCATTTGGAGACCAAAGTCTAATTCGCAAAGGATGAAGAGTAAAATCATGCCAAAGTCTAGTTCATGAAACTGAAATCCAGTATCACACTTAGAAAAATTTTCAATTGTTGAAACAGCTTTCAATCCTGACTTGTGGGCCATTTTTGAACATGTTGTGCACATTTTCATGAGATGGTCATAAAAGAACTTTTGTTCCACATATAATTCTCTACAACTTTGCTTGAGGTTGATCAGACATGCAAACATCCTAAGCTACACTTTTTAAACAGTCAAACACAGGAGCTCTAGGGGTCCAAATTGGTCAACCATGACATGGAAACCTAATTAGGCAAAATGATCAACATGAACATTGTTCCTAATGACATTCTAAGTATGACTAAGGTTCTTAGGAGAATAATTAGCCACACCATACATTGGTCACACAAGAATCAAGCAAGGTATGTACTGAAACAATGAAAAACACATGAAATGTTACAATTGTTTCATAGTCATGTTTCACATGTTTCATGATCTTGTTGCATAGTACTAACTAAACTTGTTTCACTAAATGAGTGGCACCTGTTGCACTTAAGTGTTGCACGCTTTACATTTCATAAAAGAAACACACATGGAATATAAACATGTGTTGCAATGTTTCAAAAGCATATTTCATACAATCTAAGCTCACGAATGGATGCATGATGCTCATGTTCATGAAATGTAGGTGCAAATGTGGAAGCCAAACACCTGGGGTGTTACAGCCCTCCCCCCTTATAAAAATCTCATCCCGAGATTTGAAAAGCATACCATTGTTGATAGAATTCCTTATAACCATCCCTCAAATAATCTTCCCTTTCCAATGTTGCATCGCGTTCACTACCCTGATTACTCCACATGACTTTGTAGAACTTGACCACCCGACTCCGAGTCACTCGCTCACGAGTGTCAATCACTCGAACCGGCTTTTCTTGAAAGGTCAAATCAAATTTTAACTCGATATCCCCAATGGAACTCTCTCTTCAGGGACGCGAAGACATTTCTTCAATTGGGATACATGAAAGACATTGAAGATAGCACTCATCTCTGGAGGTAATTGAATCTTGTACGCCACCTTACCACTTTGTCCAATGATTTCAAATGGACCAACATATCTCGGTGCAAGCTTTTGCTTCACACCGAAGCGTTGGACACTTTTCATAGGTGAGACCTTCAGATAAACGAAGTCTCCAACTTCGAACTCAATAGGTTTTCTACATCGATCAGCATAACTTTTCTGCCTAGCTTGAGCTGCGGCCATGTGAGTTTGGATAGTACGGACTTGTTCTTCGGCTTCTTGAACAAAATCAATTCCATAATATCTCCTTTCACCGGCTTCTACCCAGTTCAACGGGGTTCTACACTTCCGGCCATACAAAGCTTCAAACGGTGCCATCTTGATACTCTCTTGATAACTGTTATTGTACGAGAATTCAGCTAGGGGTAACCATTTTTCCCATGAGCCCTTAGCTAAGATGACACATGCTCTCAACATATCTTCTAAGATTTGATTCACTCGTTCAGTTTGCCCATTGGTTTGCGGATGATAGGCAGAACTTCTTACTAGCTTAGTTCCTAATAATCCGTGTAAGTGCTCCCAAAAGCGAGCAGTGAACTATGGTCCTCTATCCGAGACAATAGTACGAGGGATCCCATGAAGTCGGACTATCTGGTTAAAGTACAACTCCACATAGTCGGTTGGACGAAAGTCTATACGGACAGGAATGAAGTGTGCTGATTTGGTCAGATGGTCTACAATCACCCAAATAGAGTTAAAGTTCCTCTGAGTAGTAGGGAGTCCAACAATAAAATCCATACTTATCTCCTCCCATTTTCAACCTGGAATCGAGAGTGGCTGAAGTAATCTAGCTTTCATGTGCACAGCCTTGACTCGACAACAAGTGTCACACCTAGCCACATAAGCGGCGATCTCTTTCTTCATTTTGGTCCACCAAAATCGAGGCTTCAAATCATGATACATTTTGCTACTACCAGGATGAATAGATAATTTAGAGGAATGAGCTTCGGATATGATTTGATTTCTAAGCTCTCTATCCTTTGGAACTACCAACCTATCCTTGAACCATAACACGCCTTCCTCATCAACTCAAAAATGTTTGGTTTCTAGCTCTTTCATCTTGCGCTTGATGTGAAACACACCTGCATCCGTCTTCTGTAGCTCGATAATTCGACTCTGTAGAGTACAACTGAAAGTGATGTTGTGAAGGACTACAGGATGAAGGAGCTTCGACAAATGGACATCACTCTTAATCAAAGAGTGGCAATGAGACTTCCTGCTTAAGGCATCTGCTACGACATTTGCCTTGCCAGGGTGATAGTGCACTTGGAGGTTATAATCCTTGATCAACTCGAGCCATCTTCTCTGACGCATATTCAACTCAGGTTGATTGAAGATGTACTTGAGACTTTTATGATCAGTGTAGATGTTGCACACATTGCCAAGTAAATAATGTCTCCAGGCCTTCAAGGCATGAACAACTACAGCGAGTTCTAAGTCATGCGTTGGATAATTCACTTCATGCTTCCGAAGTTGGCGAGAGGTATAAGCAATGACTCTACCCTCTTGCACAAGAACACCTCCTAGCCCAATACCTGATGCATCGCAGAACACATCAAAAGGTTTCTCGATATCCGGTTGTGCCAAAACCGGAGCCGAAGTTAGAAGAGTTCGCAGGGTATGGAAAGCCGCATCACACTCAAGAGTCCAGACAAACTTCATGTCTTTTTGCAGCATCGAGTCATAGGCTTGGCTATTTTAGAGAAATCCAGGATGAAAGCGACGATAATAGCTACCAACCCCGTAAAAACTCCGAACCTCATGCACCGAGATTGGAGCCTTCCAGTTCAACACCTCTTGCACCTTGGTGGGATCAACCATAATTCCACCATCGGACAACACGTGTCCAAGAAAAGGTACCTCATGAAGCCAAAATTCACATTTTTGAACTTTGCATACAAATTGGTGTTCTCGCAATCTAGTGAGAACCACCCGCAAATGTTCAACGTGATCTTCTTCATTCTCAAAATAGACCAGGATATCATCTATAAATACCACCACAAATTTGTCCAACTCGGGCATAAACACTTTGAATTCATCGATACATAAAATGTGTGGGGCATTAGTCAATCCAAAGACATAACAAGATACTCATATGCACCGTATCTTGTAGAGAATGTGATTTTGGAACATCCTCGGGCCGAATCTTGATTTGATGATACCCGGATCTCAAATCAATCTTGGAAAAAGACTTTTGCTTTGGATAAGCGATCAAATAAGATATCTATGCGTGGCGAGAGGGTACTTATTCTTGATTGTAACTACATTCAAGGGTCTATAATCTACACACATGCGTAGGGATTGATCCTTCTTCACAAAGATAGTGGGCACCCTTACGGAGATGAACTAGGATGGATAAGGCCTTTCTTTAGAAGTTCATTCAAGCTGAGTCTTAAGTTCAACTAGTTCATTGGGAGGCATTCTATATGGCCTTCTAGAGATAGGAGGCGTGTGGAGGAAGCAACTCTATCTTGAACTCCACTTCCCGATCCAGGGGTAATCCAGGCAAATCATCGGGAAAAACATCCGAAAAGTCACACACTACGGTGGATATCTCGCAATAGCCTTTGCTTGCACCGCATTAGCCGCACAAGAAAGATTGATGTCCCCTGGGTAGTTGCACCGTAAAACTTTCCCGATTACTAGGATCTCTCGAGCATGACTACTCTAGTCGATGTATCAATAAGCACCCCGTGCCTACTCATCCAATTCATTCCCAATATCACATCGATACCCAGCCCCGGTAAAACTACCAGATCAACCTGATAACTTTGCCCCTCTATCTCAAATTGTACGTCCCCAACTACCAGCTTGGTTGGGATAACGCCACTAGCAGCCCTAATACAATAACCCTCACCCTCAATAGTATATGTTTTCTGCATAAACTTGGATGCAAATGTTGGACTAATAAAGGAATGCGAAGCACCTGAATCAAATAGTACAAGCTGCTGGGTGTTGATCAATAAGAAACTTACCAGCAGTCACTACTCTCCGAAGGAATCTCGTAATATTAGTGTGGTTCCCGCCTCGACGCGACCACCTTGGTAGTTATTCTTCTTAGGGTAAGGGCATTCCCTTGCCCAAATGGCTCTGTCTTGTTGCAGTTCCAAGAGACGGCATGTTGCTTGGAGGAGCCCTAGAACCGCCTCGACCGGTAGTGCCCTTGGGAAGAGCAACTCAGTAAATGCCTTGCGAAACCCGGTCTTGGTGGGATTCTTCTTCCTGCGGTGGGCGAAACTTAGCTACCGACGTTGGAGGACGGAATGGAGCCCTCTATGTGGACGGAGCCTTGGATTGTGAGGCACCGCCTCATAGGCTCTCTTACGACTTTTTGAAGCAAAGATACACAAGATTGTTGTTCTCTTGCGATAAAGCATCACTCACAAACTCATTAAAATGAGCACACTTGCAATTTGCCATGGTCTTCATAAGTTTGGGGCTAAGTCCCCGCTTGAAACTTGCGATCTTTTTGGCATCAGTGTCAACAAACTCAGTAGCATACCTTGCAAGGTTATTGAAAGCCTATAGGTATTCATTCAAGCTCTTGTTCCCCTGAGTTAGCTTCATGAACTCTATATGCTTGATCGCCATGAGACCAGGAGAAATATAATTTCCCCTGAAAGCAGACTTGAACTGATCCCAGGTGATTTGGGCATTAGCGAGCATAGTGGACCGATGATGACTCCACCAAATGCCGGTGGCCCATGCGATTGGTGAGATGCGACTCGATCTTGACACCTCGGTCAAGCGGGAGAGCATGTAACTTCGCTCGAGAGTATTCAACCACTCATCAGCTTGTAGAGGCTCCTCAGCCTCCTTGAAGATCGGGGGTTTTGTGTCAAGGAAATCCTTGAAATCACTGTATTGATTTGGTTCCGGTCCTTGGCGTGGACCACGACCATCCCGATTCACAATCGTACGGAGGGCCTCAGCCATAGTGTGCTGTCCTTCCGCAAGCATTGCTATGAATTCCGTTGGTGTGGGTGGTGGTGGCGGTGGAAGATCATCATCATCATCACCCGCTTGCTGGTAGAGAACGAGTACGAGGCATCGCACAATGCGCAACCAAGAATTATTGATGATGTCAAGACATTGGAGAGGAACAATGTAATTGTGCCAAACTGAATTTCGACGAGAATGAAAACTTCATACAATAATGAGTCAATAATTCATTCTCCAATCACCACATCATCAAGTAGATTACTAGCGCCATACACGCAGCAGGCATTCCAACATGACAAGTTTTAAACTTAACCATTACGATACGGCGTCCCGAGGGGAGCGAATTAAAGTACATTACATGCCGAGTTTGAATTAAAAGAGTACATCCCACATCGGGTCATCGTGACTTAAGTCCATTACATCAATGATCGCAAAAGCTTAAACTAGCGAGATCGGCTAACTAACGAACTACGCGTCAAAGTGATCATTTGTCCACATCGGAGACACCTTGGACTTCTTCGGGTCCTTTTCTTCTTCTTCTTCTCGCCGCCACCAAATTTGCATTGTCAACCATCTGCACGTCCTCTTCTTCCTCATCGGCCTCAATCACTTGAGGTCCATCCACATTTGGATACCTTGGTATGGGGTGAGGAATAGGAAATAGACGGTTGTGCAGTTGATGGTGCTCAACCTCAAGCTCTTCAAGCTGTCCTTGTAGTGCTTGCTCCCTTTGAAAGGCGTTGTGGTTGGCCAAAATCCAACCCCGACGTCTTTCTTCCGCTTTAACTCTAAAGCTGCATCCTAGGGACGTGTCACACGATCCAACTCTTGTGCAAACCTCATCTCTCTCAATAGTGAGGTTCATCATTTGGTCATGAAGCTCGTCTCTCTCGCGTCGGTTTGACCCCATCATTGGTGAGGCGATAATTTGCAATCCCACGAATCTCATCAACTTCTCATTGAGCTCTCCCACATGCATTCGCCTTACGACAATACTTACGGGCATGCAACTTTGAACTTGTGCTTTGAGCTTCCATTGCCTTGCCGCTTCATCAAGCACACTCGAAGGGTGTTTTGCTCGACTCGACAAAGCTTCAGGATCGCCATCATAGCACTCATTCCGGCGTTGTCGCTCTGCACCCGTTCGCCACGGCCTCGAACCAAGGCTCGACCAACGTCCCCGAGTCCACTCAGCCTCGATGAGGGAGACACTCGGGGAATGGATGAAGCAGGTCCACCCACTAAATCATCCCCAAGCTCTATGCTATATCCATCAAGACATCCCAGCAGCAACTCGAAAGCAGCTTCCCATGGGCTTTGCCCATCGGGCCTCAATGTTTCTACCCATGCCACAACGGTCTTGTGGGGTTTTGCGGCACGATGAAGGTCACAACGTACCATGGTACATCTCCCAATGGTACCGCATGCCTCCACATGTAGATGGGTGCCTCCGGGTACCCAACTAAACTGAGCACCCTCCAGAGCAAAGTGGGAGTACCGAACTGGTCCAGAAAGGTGCTGCTACCAGTAGGAAACATGGGTGCGGCCATCTGTATCAAAAAGGGATGCAATTCACGTGAGAGGATTATTTTGCTGAGAGATTGCACTTTACACTTGGGATAAGCAATTATAAGGGAGGGGTAATGCAATATGAATGACATGAGTGAATATGATGCATGTGCGTTCCGTACGTCCTCACAAACCTATTAAAATTTAAGCTTTAGCGGAATATACGGTGGCATACATACGTTCTCTCAAATAGCGGTAACTAGTCGATCTACACGGTGCATTGTTAGCGTACCTGTAGAAACTTCATTGTAGCCCAACCCAACAAGATATAATGCTAATTACACAAGCAGTAACTAAGATACTCTCCATATATACATCCCCCGATATATATACTTCGATATCCAAACTACCCGACAAATGTACCCACAATTAAGTACCTTCATATATACATGTATACAACATGTAAATACTCCAGTAACCACAACTAGCTCTCCCCTAGACCGACGGTTGGACGGTCATGCTCTCACAACTCACACTTACCTTAGCATAGAGGCAATTGATCCATACATTACCATTCAAACGAATGGCATCCATACAATATCACGCCGCATGGACGACGAAATAGAAACAATCAATTCCCCCAAGTTAGTAATTAGATATAAGCCACCTCGAAGTCCTTAAGTGGGCTATAAAGGATGTGATCACCAGTATACCATAAAAATTTTGATTTTTGAACACTTATATATAACTATAAGTTGGAAACCCGTTTTTACAACAAAAGCTTTTGTTTTAAATAGCCGTAAGACATGTTTAATGTTGAATCTAGCTCTGATGCCAGCGGTCACAGAACCAACCAATTTATAAGAGCACAAGTACAAAAACAATCGCCGAAACGATCAAATTCTCAAACTTGAGCCCATATAAACCCGGTAGTCAACTGAAATCTCGAAGGATTTCAAACCAACTTGCATACAACCAAGATCACAGTAATTCAACATAACATATCGTATGTTACAACATTTCGCAAACGTTCGCAAATAGATTACATCATCACAGAGTTATCGTTATTACAAAACAAGTCTTGTAAAACATGCGGAAGCAAATAGTTTAACTCACACACTCGAGTTCAAATACACATACTGGTTCGCTGATCACAGCCCGCAAAAGCATTCAGATAAGAGAACAGAGATCATGCCCATGATCTAGTCTTCATCACCCGCCGGGTGGAGACAATACTTACAGAATCCACGATATAGAAGGTCATCTCGCAACAAGAGGGAATAAACCCCGAGTATGCGAGGGAATGTACTCAGCTAGACTTACCCGCCAGAAACCAAAATAAATGACACCAAGGATTATGCATAGCTTAATGTAGTGGATCTGGCTGACACTTTCTTTTTGCAGAAAAGCATAAATAATAATGATTAACTCTTAACCTGAACTAGCAGTGACTTTTTAGCCATTAACCTGTCAACTATATTAGCTTTTTGTACTAAGCAATCATTTTATTAGGGTGCAAACATTAATAACCATATCAGGTATTCATTGTGGCAACCTTATCATCATCATTCATTTAACCATATCGTTAAATTAATTGAATCTACGTTGTCATTGCTCGGTCAAGTTCTCACTATCCGGAGAGACGGCGATTGAATCGATTCCTATCTAGGTCGGAGGGTATTCCTAAACACAAACCCGCTTCTCCGTCTTGAGTCGCAAACAAGTCACCTTTGGTACGATTCAGAGTCGCGAGTCCGATTAGATCGACATTCTCAGAGAATCACTCTACCAAGGTTGTTCGGGACTCAAACCCGCCTTGGACTTATGCCAATGGCTCTCCGTACATCCTTACTACCTCCAGAATGCCGCCACTGCTCGCGTCCCCGGCCTGAGTCGAGCTACTAGGCTTTGCGATCGGAATGACTTATCTGGCCAGCTAAGTGTTTGGCTGTGTTCAACATGACATGAGTACGTACAGCGTATCGGTCCTTAAACGACTCAGACGGAGTAACTATGTTCAAACCTACACAAGACCCCACCCGGTCTTAATTCATTATTCACATGGTTCTTTTCCACGATAGCAAATATAGCCAACCGTGATCCACCTCATCCTAAAGCTCGTAGGTGACAAGAAATCACCTGACTTCTACCGCACTAAGCATGGCTAAGCATTTAACCCGTTCCTGAACTTAAATAGGATTCCAGTGCGATATCTGGACAAGGAAGGATGTATAATGCAGCAATTGGTTCCAACCAATTCCTATACTTAATGCATCATCAACAATAAAAGGTACTCAAAGTATTTGTAAAACATGGGAGGCTTAATATGCTCCGGGGCTTGCCTTTCAGGAACGAGGAAGGCTGATGGTCAGGGCACTCGGGCAATTCCTCCGCGGCGACTGCTTTGTCGGCTTCCTGCACCTTGGGTTCCTCCTCCCGGTTGGCTCCCTCGAACTCCAGCAACGTCACCCCCTCCGGCACACCTATTGCATGAATGCGCAAGATAAATATCATGGATGCATATGAACGAATGTCAGGGATGCTCAGGGAATGCACATGTTCGCTGTAGTTTGCATATTCCAACTTAAGCCCTATTCAAATCACTTTACTTACCACGTTTATACAACCTAATGTATAATTGCTCATCTTCAGTTAATGACCTAGCACCTGCACCTAAGCATATCCTCAAGTTAGGCTAACCCCTAAACAATCAACGATAACCTTGCAACAACATACACTCAAGCATTTGTATTTCAGCAAAATGAATACTATGTAGCGGTGCAGTAAACCAACCATAACTGGAGATTTATAATTCTAAATGACATGCAACAAGACAATATGGAAAGCTTATGAAATTGTCTACAATTCATTTTTAGACATCAAAGCATGATTCAACACTTTACCAAGTCGAATTCATAAATCAACAGAACTCTGTCCTCACAAGGCAGAGAGTAAGCAAAACTGGAACCTAACTTTAAACAGCTGTAGTTTCTAAACTACTGGGCCAAATGCCCTCAAATTTTGACAGGAGATAGATACATAAATTATCTACAACTTTTGTATTCATCACAATCACATAAAACCAAATTATTATGGGGAACTTTCCAAAGTCCCCAGATCTGTCCAGAGGGACATGATGCAAACAAATAATTATTAACTTATGATATAAACACTTAATTGGACAAAACCAACTTTACTGACATATCACACATATCACAAGAACACCAGAAAGTAGGGTGTCCATCACCAAAACATTTCTTTTAATACCTTTCTTAATTTATTTAATTAATTAGTGGAAATAGTAAACATATATGAAAACTACCCCATTAATTCTACAAAAATTACAGTAGACCCTACATGCTTTAAGTAGACTACCATAAAAATTTCACACCATTTGAGTAAGTATAACAACCTACACAAAAATGGTAAGGCAGAATGGCTTAAAATGGCATAATTAGGAAACCTTAGTGAAAAGTGTCAAGCAACAGATTTCATATTTTTCCTAGTATCCTTAAGGTACTAGGACACTCTCCAACAAATTTCATGGTCATTGGATTCATAGATAATTTACAAAAATTCACCCAAGTATCTACCAGTGATAAAAGGAAATTCTATAACTCAAAAACTACACATGGAATGACTCTAAAATTTTAACCAGATCTTCTACTATACAAGACTAGCTTACCCACAAAATTTCATAATTTTTGGATCACAGAAACTCAAGATATGATTTAAACAAGTTTGCATGCATTCAAAAACACTTTTCAAGTTCCTATTTAATTCATCCAAAATTTCTACATAATGTGCTCAAGACATATTTTTCTTAAATACTAGACCTAACTGGGAATCTAACAAAATTGGAACCACCCAATTTGGATCTACAAAACAGGAGATACAAAAATATCAAATCCGCATTCAAAACTGCATTTTTGAACTATCTTTCTAATATACAGTCGTTGACAACTGGGGTCCACCGGTCAGCTGGGCCCACGTGTCATAGACACAGAAACAGAGGACACGGCTGCGACAGCGTGGAAGATGGCGTAGCTCGCCAGCGGCGACCTTACCGGCGACGAGGAGGGTACCTCCGTGCTTGCCATGACCTCCCGCGTTGATTTACCTACTAACACTAAGCTCTAGCGGACTCCAGGGACGTCGGCCACGGCGCACGGCGGTTCGGCCATGGCACACAGCGGCACTCCGGTGAAACCCGGCATTCGGTGACCGGACAAGGCGCGCGTAAGCTTCCAGTGACCAATGCGGACCTGCCTATGCTACGGCTACTGGCTACGGTGAAGCGGTCAGGCATGGCCGCGTGAGATCACCAGTGGCGACCATGGCGGCCATGTCACGGTGGTGCGCGGTTCGGCAATGCCGCTCACCTAAAGCTTGGATGGCTCAGCGAGGACGATGACGAGGTCCGTGAGGCGATAGCGGAGCTATGGTTGGGATGGTGGTGGCTGTGGTGCCGCGGCAAGCTCGAGCGAGCTCGGAAGCCGATGGCGTCGGCGGTGTGCTGCTGCACTTCGGTTGTGAACGGGGAAGGAAATGGAGGAGTGAATGAGGGCAGAGCGTGCGCGGGTGAGTGGAGAGGTAGCAGGGTGTCGTCCACTTCAAGCCAGCCAGCGCGTGGTGCGGTCAGGCCAAGTCGAGCGCATGGTGGCCACGCGGCGGCAACCTCCTGGCCACGGTCGGCCATGATCGGTCTAGTCAGAACGGCCATCAGGCCTGATGAAGCCGACTGACAGCGCCATTTGGAGCCGATGGATTTCCGAATCCTTTGATCATTAGCGCAAACTCCCTAAACAAAAGTTGAAGACCTATGTGCCAGCTACAAAACTCATTTAGAGACCAAAGTATAATTCGCAAAGGATGGAGAGTAAAATCATGCCAAAGTCGAGTTCATGAAACTGAAATCCAGTATCACACTTACAAAAAATTTCAATTGTTGAAACAGCTTTCAATCCTGACTTGTGGGCCATTTTTGAACTTGTTGTGCACATTTTCATGAGATGGTCATAAAAGAACTTTTGTTTCACATATAATTCTCTACAACTTTGCTTTAGGTTGATCAGACATGCAAACATCCTAAGCTACACTTTTTAAACAGTCAAACACAGGAGCTCTAGGGGTCCAAATTGGTCAACCATGACTTGGAAACCTAATTAGGCAAAATGATCAACATGAACATTGTTCCTAATGACATTCTAAGTATGACTAAGGTTCTTAGGAGAATAATTAGCCACACCATACATTGGTCACACAAGAATCAAGCAAGGTATGTACTGAAACAATGAAAAACACATGAAATGTTACAATTGTTTAATAGTCATGTTTCACATGTTTCATGATCTTGTTGCATAGTACTAACTAACCTTGTTTCACTAAATGAGTGGCACCTGTTGCACTTAAGTGTTGCACGCTTTACATTTCATAAAAGAAACACACATGGAATATAAACATGTGTTGCAATGTTTCAAAAGCATGTTTCATACAATCTAAGCTCATGAATGGATGCATGATGCTCATGTTCATGAAATGCGGGTGCAAATGTGGAAGCCAAACACCTAGGGTGTTATAGCTTACATTCATCCATATTGAAACTCTTGAGAAGATCCTTGGTACACTTTTCTTGAGAGATGAAAATCCCTTCTCTCATTTGCTTGACTTGAAAACCAAGAAAGAATGTAAGCTCTCCAATCATTGACATCTCGAACTCCTTCGACATCAATTCACCAAACTCTTTGCAATAATCTTCATTTGATGATCCAAAGATGATATCATGAACATATACTTGACAAATAAAGATTTCTCCATCAAGCTTCTTGGTGAATAGTGTGGTGTCGACCTTCCCAATGGTGAAGCCCTTCTCAATGAGGAAATCCCGAAGGCGTTCATACCAAGCTCTTGGGGCTTTCTTAAACCCATATAGCGCCTTGGACAACCTATAAACATGATTAGGATATCTAGGGTCTTCAAACTTGAGAGGTTGATCAGCATAGACTAGTTCATTTATGAATCCATTTAAAAATACACTTTTAACATCCATTTGATATAATTTCATTTTATGATGCGATGCATATGCAAGGAGGATACGAATGGCTTCAAGTCTTACAACCGGTGTAAAGGTCTCTCCAAAATCCAACCCTTCAACTTGAGAGAACCCCTTTACAACTAGTCTTGCCTTGTTGTTCACTACAACACCTTGATCATCTTGCTTGTTGCGGAACACCCACTTAGTTCCAATGACTCTTGCACCTTGTGGCCACTCTTCAAGAGTCCAAACTTCATTGCGAGTGAAGTTGTTCAACTCTTCATGCATGGCATTTATCCAATCCAAGTCTTGAAGAGCTTCTTCTACATTCTTAGGTTCAACACAAGTGACAAAAGAGTGATGTTCAATAAATGAAGCAAGTTTTTGAGATCGAGTCATTACACCCTTTGAAGGACACCCTATGATGAGATCTTGTGGATGAGCTTGTAGTAGAGGTGAATTTCTTCTATCAGCCACTTGAGGGGGGGTTGTGGAGCATCAACATCTTGAGCTTGTGCCACCATTTGATCAAGAGAGACATGAGTATCTTCATTTTCTACTCTCCCATCTTTATCACCATCTTGTGGCACATTTGATGAAGATGGATCAATCACTTGTACATCATCTTCATCATCTTTAGGCTTGATGTCGCCAACTAGAATGTTCTTCATAGCCTCCCTCAATGGTTCATTACCTATATCATCAAGATTCTCATATACTCCTTGGGAGCCATTAGATTCATCAAATTCCACATCATATGTTTCTTCAACCAAGCCGGTGGCATGATTAAATACTCGATATGCTTTGGACTTTGATGAGTAACCAATGAGAAAGCCAATATCACAACATCTTTGAAACTTCCCTAGGTGTTGCCGCTTCTTGTAGATGTAGCATTTGCAACCAAACACCCAGAAGAATGAGACGTCCGGCTTCTTCCCATTAAGCAACTCATAAGGTGTCTTGCCAAGAAACTTTTGAAGAAATAGGCGGTTGGATGCATAACATGCGGTGTTGATAGCTTACGCCCATAGAGCTTCGGTGTAACACCCTAAAAATTGTCTCTTTTTAAATAGAGTTAAAATGATTTAAGTTGGAATTTTTGTGCACATGAAATATAGGAAATAAATCTTTTCATTAAATTAAAATACATCATAAGGTAGTAACATGTGTGAGCATACATGCTGTTGCATTTTATTTATTGTGATGAATGGTGTGATCCAAACTCCAAAGTAATTTGGAATGCTTTTGAAATGAAATTAAAAATGGCTTTGAAATAAAAGAAAAGAAAGAAAAGAAAAAAAATTAGAAAATAAAAGTATTTTTAAAGTTGTAAAGTTTATCTTGGAAAGCCTAATAGAATTGTCCATTTTTATTGAATGGGAAAGTATATTTGAAACCATACTCGAATTGGATTTGAATTTAGCTTAGAATTGGAAGATTAGAAATAGAAAAGAATTTAATTTGGACAAACTTCATCTTCTTTCAGCCCAGCCAGGAATCGGCCCAGCCTTCCTCCCCTCTCTCTTTTGGCCCGAAGGCCCAGTTCGACCACTCTTTTCTTCATCCCAGGCTCGGCCCAGCTGCCCCTTCCATGGCTTGCTCCATTTCCCTTCCCGGCGTCGGCCCGATGCTGGCGGCCTAGCCGCACTCCCCTCCCTTCTCTCCTTTACTGCACCGTGGGACCCGCTCGTCAGCGCGCACCCGCACCCGCACGCGCTTCGCCCTTCTCCCTCTCTGTCCCGCTGGCCCACCCGTCAGCCGGCCCCATTTCCTTCTTCTTCCCCTTCCTTTTTCTCCCCTGTTTCTTTCCTTTCCTCCTCACCACCGATGGTGCACCACGAATGGAAGCCATCGGCCGCCGCACCCGCATGGAAGGTAATCAATCCGCCCGCGTGCCCCGCTCGCCTTCCATCCACCGCGCCTTGCCCGCCTATAAAAAAAGCTCCAGCTGAGCCCTCGTCTTCTCCCCTTTCCTCTGCCCGCGTCCAATAGCTCACCACCGCTGGCGAACTCCCCCTCCCCGAGCACTATCCTCATCGCCGTCACCTCCCGGAGCTCCGTCATTGTCCTCCGCGCCCGTAGGTACCTCCATCTCTTGTTTTTGGTCACGATTGGATCGGATTCAACCTCAACCGCATGTCACTTCTCTCTCTAGATCGCAGCCGCCGCTGTCTACCCGCCCTACCGAGCCTCCCGGACGCCGCAACCACCTCCAAGCGCATCACGGTGAGCTTCTCCGCCTCCCGGTGTTCTCCGTTCATCAACTAGCATGATAGAACTCCGTATCCGCAAGCGCCCATCGCCGTCGTCCATGGTGCCCTCACCTGTGTCACTGTGCAGCCACCGGTATCACCCGATCGCGCCCTGCGCCGTCAGTTTCGCAATGAACGGCCACGATTAGAACACACCGGTCCACCGTGGACCTGTGGACACGGTCCACAGCGACGCGTCAGTGTGTCCACCGCCACATGGTGCACCGGACCAATCCTGTGCCGCCATGTGTCAACCCATCAGTAGCGACAGTCGACCCCCAGTCAAGCCTTGCACGGTTTGCAATTTAGCCCCCGCGTTTCCCAGTAATCAACCCGCAATCCAATCAGTTCAAAATAATTTCTTTTAGGCCCTGTTTTTATTCGTTTAGGACCCTGTAATTTCCAAAAATAGTACGCTCAGTCCAAAATCCATTTAAATTCAGAATTTTAATTGTTTTAATTCAAAAATGAGTTTAAATATTTACAGAAATGCCACTGAACCTTATTTCATGCGTAACTTTTGTGTTTTAAGTCCGATTTGATCCGTTCAAATTATGTTAGGATCGTATTTACGTTTTCTACATGTTTATATAACTATTAGGCATGTTTTCAACACTTGAAATTCATGAGTAGATTTAATCTATTATTCAATTAAAGGAAAAAACTTGTTTAAGTCATAACTTGTTTATTTTAACTCCAAAATAGTCCGTTCAAGTTGTGTTTGTTTCATAACGACGAGATCTACGCTTTAGTAATGATGGTTACTACATTACTATTTCATAAAAATCATAGTTTAAATCATATCTTGATTAATAATTATGTAACTGAGTTTTATACATAAAATATGATTTGTTTTACTTTTGTTTTATAATTTAAATCTAAAATTGACTTAATTCAATCCATATTGTTTATAAAATATCTTTTGTACATGAATTCATATAGTTAACATAAATGAAGCCTATAGTTTTCTTTTCCACGTATTGAGTAAATCTCTCGGTAGTTGTAACTTTTCAACCGTAGCTTCGATTAGCGTGCTTCTCGCGACTGTGCGATCGTAGCGATACGTAGAATCGTATTTCAATCTCTTTTACTTATTTTTCTATGATTGTTGTACTGTTCTGATATAGATGCAATTGTATGATATGCATGTATGTGTATGGATGTTTGTGTGGTGTTCTACAATTACGTCCAGTCGGTGAGATACACGTGGTGATCCAGAAAAAGAAGAAAGACATCAAAGAATAAAGCTTACCGAAGGATCGGTGTATAAGACAAGTATAGCATGGGACATCCTTGTTACCTATTCACATTTAAACACTTAATTCATATTGCATGTGTCTACCTTGTTGCCAATAAGGATATCCTAGATATTTGATATCTTGTACCTTGAAAACCTTTGGGACAATGCATTGGGATAGTTTTTGCTAGTGCCTAATCAAAACCATGATCTTGTAACTTGACTAATGATATATGCAATAAACATTAAAACATGACTTTTTAGTAACATGGACACAGGGGGCTGGAGTGTTTATATGCTTCAGATTCCTCTCCCTAAGGACTTATCTGTAAGCGATCATCCGGGACTTACAGTACAGCTGTGAGGGCCATATGGCTCTGGCTTTAGCTCAGTATGAGGATCTTTTCTAGCTTGTTAGTGGTTACCTTTGAGGCACGGGGTATGTTTCCTTTGCTGCTAGGAAGTGTGTACCGTGCTGCGATGCCCACGCTTACCACTCCTAGAGATGGGCCACATACGCCTGGCGGCCCTAACTTGTTAGATGAATTCTTTGAAATGCTTCATAGTGAACCCTGCCGACCTTTCTTGGAAGTGGGTCAAGAGAATAGCTACCTCGGGCGAAAGGGTAAATCACAACTCACAGTGAATGTGTACAAACTCTGCAGAGTATAAAACTGTTATAACAGCCGTGCTCACGGACACGAGCGGCCTTGGACCCTTATGGAATAGAGATGATCACTAATGGATAATGATGATGCTAATGATCAATTGTTTATGCTATACATTATTCATGTTTACCTGATCATGTGTTTATGGGAATGATAAATTCTTTGCCACTCAATTGCTTAAAAAGATGACCTATTAAAGCTAATCGTAGTTAAACCAGTGTCAGCCCTTTTGAGCCTCATGAACCCCATGATATAATTGTTAAGTACGACATGTACTTACGCTTGCTTTATTTTTCTATACATTGGATAAAAATCCCGGATGGGTACCAGATTGCTGGTTTGAAGGAGTTAGGCTTATGGTCAACCAGTCAGTCGTCCCTGTGGATTTGGAGTCTTCGCCTAAAGATCGGAGTTGCCTTTCCGCTGTCTATACTCTGAGGTTATTTTCCTTTTACTAATACGTTATGTAATAAGTATTGTCTCTTGATATTACCTTTATTTGTGGCTATATGTGAGATTTGACTTACTGGGCTCACATATAGTGTGTATCTGGTTTTATCTTTAAAACTGGGTGCTACATTCGGGTGTGTTGTACTCAACAAGCATTGTTCTTGCAAGTGTGATAAGTGTCCGGTTCTTTCTCTCAATGACACTATTTTGTTGAGGAGTATATGTTGCGGAGACCTCATGCTTGATCCCAACTTCATCACAATAAGCTTCAATGTTTGTGTTGTCAAACTTTTTTCTATTATCACTTCTTATCTTCTTGAGCTTCACTTCAAACTCATTTTGTGCTCTCTTGGCAAACTTCTTGAAACATAAAGCAACTTCGGTCTTGTCATGAAGGAAGAACACCCATGTATATCTAGAGTAGTCATCAACAATCACAAGACAATAAAGATTTTCTCCCAAACTCTTGTAAGTTGTTGGTCCAAATAAGTCCATGTGAAGGAGCTCTAGCACTCTTGTTGTTGACATGAAAGCTTTTTGTAGGATGAGTGTTTGCAACTTGTTTGTCAGCTTGACATGCACTACAAAGCTTGTCCTTCTCAAATTTCACATCCTTCAACCCTCTCACCAATTCATTCTTCATAAGTTTCTTAAGTGAACTCATCCCAACATGAGCAAGTCTTCTATGCCATAGCCACCTAAGTGATGTTTTGGTGAATAGGCATGTCTTCAAGTTAGCATCTTCGGAGGTGAAATCCACTAGATATAGATTGTTGTATCTAAATCCCTTGAATATAACTTGATCATCATCTTTCTTAGATACAACCACTTCCTTCTTGGTAAACAAGCATTGAAAGCCAAGATCACACAATTGTCCAACGGATAGCAAGTTGAAACTCAATGAAGCAACATATAGCACATTTGAGATTGAATGATCATTTGATATTGCCACTTTGCCCAATCCTTTAACTTTGCCCTTTGAATTATTACCAAATGTAATTCTTTCTTCATCAAGTGAGGTGAACATACGATGATCACCGGTCATATGTTGAGTGCATCCACTATCAATTACCCAATGACTTCCACCGGTCATGTAGTTCACCTACACACAAGAGATCAAGATTGTTTAGGGACCCAAACTTGTTGAGGGCCCTTGACTTTCTCAACAAGTGACTTTGCAACCCAAATTTTGTTAGGCCTATTCTTGTTGGGAGGTCCTAAGAACATGACTTTTATTTTACCACTAGAGTCCTTTCTAAGCATGTAATGAGCATTAAAGGCAAAGGGTCTAGCATGCTTAGGCAAGGGTTGTGGTGGTGGAGTTTGACACTCATGGGCAAAGTGGCCTTCTTGTCCACACTCAAAACACCTCTTTGGCTTTGGCTTTGACTTGTGTTGTTGGTGGTGTTGTGCTTGAGCCTTCTTCTCTTGATGTGCCAAGTACCCAATGCCACTTCTATCCATCTTCATGATAGTGTTCATGAGTAGCTCACTTTGAAGATGTTGACCTCTTGTGAATTTACTCATTCCGGTCTTGAGATGTTCTTTTTCTAACTTGAGCTTCTTGTTTTCTTCTTTGAGCTGATCATGATTTTTCTCCTTCTTGAGTCTCTTGTTCTCTTCCTTAAGCGTCTCATTCTCAAGAGCTAGATCACTATCATGGTCAAGGTTCTCTATCACAATGGTGTTGGTGGTTGATTGCTTTTCAAGATCTTTCTTGAGCTTCTCATTCTCATCCTTGATCTTGACATACTCATCATAGTTATCGGACTCAACCATTTGCTTGCCTTTGCTACTAGAACCTTGCTCAATGCTCTCAATAATTAAATCATCACATGATGTAGCTATATCAATCTTAACAACATGGTTAGTAGCATCATGTGGCTCATTGGATAAAAACTCATGAGAGACAACAAGATTATCATGATTGATCTTGAGATTTGTATATTCTTCTTTTAGCATTTTGTAGCTAGTGATGAGCTCATTATGTATCCCATCAAGTTTATCATGTTTTCTTTAAGCTCATTCTTAGAAGATTTGAGCTCCTTGAGTTTGGATGACATAGCATCATTTGCTTCTCTAAGCTCAACACTAGCTTTTTTCGCTATGTCACATTTAGCTAAAAGAGAGTCATTCTTAAGTTCTAGCTTTTCATTCTTAGCTCTAGTCTTTCTAATGATCTTAGTGTATTGATTTAGCAATTTGACAAGATCATCATATGAAGGAGATTCAAATTCATCATCATTATCACTATCATCATTGCTAGCAAGTTCATTACCACTATTCTCATCATCACTTTGTACCTTTCGTTCACCCTTGGCCATAAGGCATAGGTGTGTAGAGGATGATGGCGATGGTGTCGGTGAAGATAGTGAAGAGTCAATCACAATAGCGGCCACCTTCTCATTCTCATTATCATCATCGGATGAACAACTTGATGAATCAATATTCATGATCCAATCACCGACGATGTATGCCTTGCCATTTTTCTTCTTCTTATGGAAATCCTTCTTCTTGCCATCCTTCTTCTTGTATGGCTTGTTTTTCTTCTTCTCATCATTATCTTTATCACTTGAGTCATCTTTCTTGCCCTTGTACTTCTTCTTGTACTTGTCTTTATTGGGCTTGGGGTATTGATGAGCTAGATGACCAAGTTCTCCACAATTATAGCAATCCATCTCTGAGATTGGCTTCCTTCTATTGCTAGTGAAGAACTTCTTTTTCTTGCCATCAAACTTGGCACCGTTCTTGTTGAGCTTCTTTAGCATCTTGGTGGTTCTTCTCACCATGAGATCAAGACTTGCATCATCAATTTCATCATCACTTGAGCTCTCATATTCAACTCTTGCTTTGCCCTTCTCTTGGCTAGCCTTGAATGCCAAGTTTTTCTTCTTGGTGGAAGATGAGCCATCTTGTGGTGTGATGTGCATATACATCTCATGTGCGTTGATCTTTCCCAATATTTGTGTTGGTGTAGCGGTGGAAAGATCACCTTGATGAAGCATGGTCACAATATGCCCATACTTGTCCATGGGGAGGACACTCAAGATCTTTCTTATAACATCGGATGGTTGCATTTGTGTAAGTCCAAGCCCATTGACTTCCTCTACAAGAACATTTAAGCATGAGTATATTTCATTAGCACTTTCTTTTGGAACATCTCAAATGAATTAAGCTTTTTCATGACAAGATGATAGCGTTCCTCATGCTCACTCTTTGTTCCCTCGTGGAGCGCACAAATGTCCGACCATAGTGCATAGGCATCCTTATGGTTCCGCACATGGTTAAACACATCTTTGCAAAGGCCTCTAAAGATGGTGTTTCTAGCCTTAGCATTCCATTTCTCATAATTGACCTCATCGCCTTGAAGATGTGTGGGATCCTTAGGTTTTGGGAAACCTTGAGAGGCGGCTCTAAGAATTCCAACATCTAGAGCTTCTAAGTAAGCCTCCATGTGGATTTTCCAATAAGAAAAATCATCTCCCTCAAAGATAGGAGGAGGTCCATCCCCGTGGGACATCTTTCTCTAGGTGTTTAAGCCTAAATGCGTGAGCATGAGGCTCTCGATACCAATTGAAAGGATCAAGATGCCAAGAGGGGGGTGAATTAGGCTAATTCTAAAATTCTTTGCAATAATTAAACCCTACACTTAGCCCACTTCACCCCTTATGCCTAGAATGTGATTCTATTTATCTACCGCACAAAAGTTTAGCACCCTAAGTTCCAATCCTACTCTAATATGGCAATTCTAAGAATGTAAAGACAAGAATTGAATTGCTCAAATGTAAATGCTTAAACTAAAGAGACGAGAAGGAACGCAGCGATGTTTTGTCGAGGTATTGGAGAGTCGCCACACCCCACTAGTCCTTGTTGGAGCACCCACACAACGGTGTAGCTCCCCCGTGATCCGCGCAGGGATCAAGTGCTCTTTATGGGCTGATTCTTCGACACTCCATCGCGGTGAATCGCCCACAACCACTCACAACTTGAGTTGGGTCATCCACAAGCTCCGCCAGATGATCACCAAACTCCCGATCACCACCAACCCATCTAGGTGATGGCGATCACCAAGAGTAACAAGCACAAACTCTCACTTGACCACAACAAGCCTAATGAGAAGGGTGGATGCACACTTGCTACTCTTCTTGCATTAATGAGCCCTTAATCTTGGATTCTCAAATATCAATCACCTCACTAGGCTCTTGCTCTTCAAAGCACTCTCAAGGGTGTTTCTCAGCTGAACAAATGGGCAAGAGACCTCCCTTGGATGAATAGAGGAAGTATTTATACCCCCTCATTCAAAACAAACCATTAGGAGGTTGAGTCAACACTCTGCGGGGTGACCGGACGCTCCGGTCAAGGTGACCGGATGCTCCGATCAGTTATCCCCGCCACAGAGCCGTTAAGTTGTGACCGAACTCTGACCTGCGTCCGGTCAGCGGTCACAAAAACACCTCTTTGGAACCTTACTGAGGTTGACCGGATGCTGGCACCCAGAGTCCGGTCACTTAACTGTTCAGCGTCCGGTCAGTAACCGAATCCTGACCAGCATCCGGTCAGCACTGACCGGACACGTCCGATTAGGAATCTCCCTCTCTAGAACCTCTCTAGAGTTGACCGGACTCTGGCAGCCAGCGTCCGATCATATTTCACTCAGCGTCCGGTCGCAACCAGACGGCTCCGTTGATCAAATGAACTGACTGGACTCACCCTTCAGCATCTAGTCACAACCAGACCAGCGTTCGGTCAATCATTTGACCCTCCATTCACTTCCAACTCGAAATTATATGTGAATGAAGTTTGCACCAATTGATCTTAGGGCTACTCCTGAGCTACCTAGTGCTAGATTTGAAAAGTGTGCACCACACCTAATCCACTAGACTCACCTAGGTCAAGCTACTAATCTATACCCCCATTAATAGTATGGCCAAAGAAAAAACAAAGTCCTAAACTACTCTAAGTGTCTCTTCAACACCAAATGACACTTAGAACTAGTCCATCCTTAACCTTGTCGTCCATCCTTTGAAAACCGAAATGATTTCAATCATAGGGGCATGACAACCATGATTGCCCAATCAATTGCCATTACCATGACCTAACTTAATTGCCTCTACAAAACACACGTTAGTCACAGTAATCTCATATTGTCATTAATCACCGAAACCCAACTAGGGGTCTAGATGCTTTTAGAAGGGAAGCAGTGGCTTCGGCTAAATGCATAGAGCAGAGAGAAAAGAAACGGGCCGTAATTTTATACCTACTTTAGGCACATGAATAGAATTTCTATGAGAGAGTCAAGTAGGTCATGCATCAATAATAAAAAGCTAACTACTGTATGAGTGGATTGAGAAAGAAACTAAAAAAATCTCACAACCAACAAGCCGACTGTACTATTAACCTTGCTTTTACAGAGTCGAGTGGGTGCGGGGGCTAGGGAGACAAGGAGTGGAGTCAAGTGGGTGTGGGGGTCAGGGAGACAAGGAGTGAGAGGCACGTTCATTGACAGTTGACGTCCCCTCTTTGATCTTTTTAGGAGTATACATTAGGCAATTTGGTAGGCGATCAATTGGGTGTCTGACAGGTATATATGCAGACTACCTCTACGCACCTATGCGATTGTACCGTCGGTGGGCCCAACTTAAAAGTTTTAATATAACATAAGTAGTGCATTATTGATAACTGTTGGAGAAAAGAAAATAAATCCTCTCCCTACTCTCTTTTAGATTTTAGATTAAAGTTAGTTTAAAAAAAGTTTTAGATAAAGTTGAAATAATCCTTTGATTTGAGAAGTGTTTTTTACGGTATGCCTATTTCTCGGACGTCTGGCGCTAGGAGTCTAGACGCACCTCCAAAAACGGCACCCGCATACAGAAACATCACTAGCATGCATGCGCGCATCTCCATACGTGACCTATCTCCTCCACAACCCCATCCCGCCACCACGCTGCCATCTCAGGCACCCTCCCTCTGCAAGCCCCTCGATGCGCTATGCAGCACCATGCCCTGTTTCAAGCTGCACGTGGGGCCGCGCGGCCCTAGTGACAAGAGGGGAAGGGCACGTAGTGTCTCCGATTCGGAAGGACCCGGCCACGGCGTCTCTGATTTGGAAGGGCCTGGCCGCGGCATCGTATGGATGCCCTGCCAGCTCTGGGAGAGACGATGCAGCAGAAGGTGGGGAGGATGAAAGGATCAAGATGCCCAAGAGGGAGGGTGAATTAGGTTAATTCTAAATTTCTTTGCAATAATTAAATCCTATGGTTAACCCAATTAACCCCTTGTGCCTAGAAAGTGTTTCTATTGATCTACTGCACAAAAGTTTAGCAATATATGTTCCAATCCTACTCTAGCATGGCAATTCTATGAATGTAAATGACAAGAATTGAATTGCTCAAAGTAAATGCTCAAAGTAAAGAGAGAAGGAGGAATGCGGCGATGTTTTGCCGAGGTATCGGAGAGTCGCCACTCCCCACTAGTCCTCATTGGAGCACCCGTGCAAGGGTGTAGCTCCACCTTTATCCACGCAAGGATCAAATGCTCTCTACGAGTTGATTCTTCGACACTCCATCGCTGTGAATCACCCACAACCGCTCACAACTTGAGTTGGGTCATCCACAAGCTCCGCCGGATGATCACCATGCTCCCAATCACCACCAAGCCATCTAGGTCATGGCGATCACCAAGAGTAACAAGCACGAACTCTCACTTGACCATGACAAGACTAATGAGAAGGGTGGATGCACACTTTGCTACTCTTGATCTCACTAATGAGGGCTCTCTTTGGGATTCACAAATCTCAATTACCTCACTAGGACCTTGCTCTTCTTGGAACTCTCAAAGGTGTTTCTCAGCTGTTGGAATGACCAAAAGTACCCCCTCACACGAATGGATGAAGTATTTATAACCTTGGTTCAAAAACGAACCGTTATGTGCCTCTGCAGGATGACTGGACGCTCTGGTCATGATGACCGGATGCTCCAGTCAGTTCACCCCGACCTCCAGTGTTAAAGTTGCGACCGGACGCGTCTAGTCATGATTTTCCCTCTCTAGAACCTTACTGGAGTCGACCGGAGGCTGGCACCCAGCGTCCGGTCGCACCAGACAAAATCACCTCGATCAAATGAACTGTCCGGACTCTGCTCCAGCATCCGATCACACCGGAACCAGCGTCCAGTTAGCATTTGACCATCCATTCAGTTTCAACTCTTGATCATACGTGAATGAAGATTTCTCCAATGGATCTAAGGGCTTTTTAGGAGCTACCTAGTGCTAGTTTTAGCAAGTGTGCACCACACCTAACCCACTAGACTCACCTAGGTCAAGCTACCCGTCCATACCCCCCTTAATAGTACGGCCAAAGGAAAAAACAAAGTCCTAAACTACTCTAAGTGTCTCTTCAACACCAAACAACACTTAGAACTAGTCCATCATTAACCTTGTCATCCATCCTTTAAAAAACGAAATGATTTCCATCGTAGGGGCATGACCAACATGATTGCCCAATCGATCTCCATTACCATGACCTAACTTAATTGCCTCTGCAAAACACACGTTAATCATAGTAATCACGTATTGTCATTAATCACCGAAACCCAACTAGGGGTCTAGATGCTTTCAATCTCCTCCTTTTTGGTGATTGATGACAATACTACCTCGAGAATGTGAAAGAGTTGAGGTTTTTAACATGCTTGGATCATATAAGATTTTGGCAATAAGAACAAAAGAGTTAGGGAAGCTTATATGACCCAAGCCAACATGATGTACTCAAAAGATATGAAATAAGCATGAGTACAAGTAATAAAGCTCATTTGCATCGGAGTAAAACACAGAAGCAAGGCAAATGAGCATAACACAAGTGATATGACATATAAATAATTCAAAGTAGAGAGCACACATGTCACATATCACATAAAAATCACGATCACATTAATATCACGATTATGATCACACTTATGTAGTTCAATGCATAATAGTAAACATGAATGCATAATGTATCACACATAAAACTCCAAATGTAATAGATAAGCTAATAAGTAAACTCCCCCTAAATGTGTCGCTCCCCCTAAGGCCAACATACTCGATCCCTCTCCCCCTTTGGCGTCCAACACCAAAATCTAAGGGTCGGTCGGCGGGGCTATAGTGGACGAGTCGGGCGCTGAGGTGCGAGGAGCGAGCTGAAACTGTGTGCCATCATCATCTGACCCTAAGCTCTAAGCAGTCTGACCCTCTGTAGCTGGAAGCGATGCTGAAGTAGTCTGGGTCGGATCTAGAACTGGCGCTGCCTGCTCTGATGATGCAACAAAAGAAGGGAGCATCTCTGTAGTCCCAATAATAGGTGCAACTATGGAAGGACCTAGGACATGTAGCTCTGGCGGAGTGGGTTGCCCTATCAACTCACTGAATGAAGCACCAAGGCTCCTAGAAACGGGGGTGAGCACTGACGAACTCTGAGGTGGAGTAAAGCTTGTATGAAGAGGAGTGAACTGCGGGGCTGGCACTGGTGAAGCAAACCACTGGGACACCTGCTCTGTAGGTGAAGGAAACTGTGGCGCTGGCGGTCCCTAACTCTGAAGCCCACTGGGCTAGAAAGCTGAAGTCATAGAAGTGGTGGCAGGCTGACCAAGCTGGGGCGAAGGCTGTGGCGGTGGAGCCCCAATAGCTGTCACAACATGCTGCATAAACCCAAGTAGCTGCTGCTACATGAGAAGCTGCTGCTGATGCATGGCCTGCTGCTGCTGCTGGATCGCCTGTTGCTGTCACTGGAACTCATCCTGCCTGGTCTGAAACTATGCAAATGTAGCAGCTGTCTCCTGAGCCTGGCGAGCTTGATCCTACCTCATCCGCTCAAGTATGGCAAATAGAGCGGGGTCTGTCTGCGGTGCAGGTGGAGCTGAACTAGAGGTACCGGCCTCATGGTCATGTCGTTGTGGAGGAATCTAAGGAATATCCTGGTAGTCATCATCTGAGCTATCGCTGGGGTCGCTCTCGACCATCCCCTCCTGCTGAGCATCAAGCTGCTCCTCCTCTGTAGCTGCTATACCCCTGATGGTCTCATCCTACTAGGCCGTAGTCTCTGGCACCTCTGGACGACAGCGCAACTGGTTGGGTGTCCTCACTGTACTATGGCAGATCATCTGAGTCATGTTGTATGCAAGGAACTCTGTAGTAGCACCACTATACTCTACCAGCATCTCAGGTGGTCTCACAGTAACTGCCCTATGGATCAGGAATGTAATCAAGTGAGCATATGGCAGCTACTTGTGACCCCTAAACCCCTCTGTAATAGTATCCTCCATCTCTGATAGAAGGAGATCCCAAATGTCAAACATAGTCTGCTGCATCAGAGAGTTCAGTAGCCATAACTATATGCGAGTCAAGCCCTCACGATACCCCATCCTCAGAAGTAGGGTCCTCCTCATAATAGCATCTAGCACTCTAGCTGTAGGAGTGAGATCACTGGGTGTCCTGCTTGACCCCTCGCCAAAAGGCTCTATGAAGCAATAGAGGACTAAATCTGTCGGAGGCACCATACCACCATGAGGGCATCTGGGAGGCACTGTCTGTCCATAGCAAACCTCATGTAGCCGGATTGGCTGCTCCTGAAGCCTGAGAATCTCCCTGACCCTAAAGCTCATCAGCCTGTAATCTCTGTCTCTAAAAGCAAAGTGAATGAATCTATATTGCGGGTCAATCCATAGTGTAGCATAGAATTCATGGACCCAAGATGGAACATATAAGCCGGTCCATCCAAGTAGATCTATCAGCCCTGGCAAATAAGATAGGTAAGGGTGAATATGCTCTCCAGTTGCTGCTATAATGGACGCAATGTTGCACACCCTCTGAGACCTAAATACTACCCCACTGTTAAGATATGCAATATAGAAGTCTTCCTGTAGTGGTGTGTAGAAGCCCTCTGAAGCTCGGTCATCCCTCCTCGGTGGGAACCACTGATCAAAGTCCACAAATCTGAGCTGCTACACCTGCTTGGCCGTGGCGGTCCTCAAATCTAGATGAGTCACTGGAGGCGGACCCTGTGGTCTAGGAGGCAGACGAGAACCCCTCCGCTGTGTCTCTGGCCTCGGTGTGACTGGAGCACGGGTATGACTAGAGTGGCGTAACTGTGGCTGAGGTGCCTGCTCTGTCTCCTCGGCCTACTCTCCCTCCTAAGTCTGCTCTGCTAGCTGTGGCTGCTGTTGTGACTCCCCTAAGGCTGACTCTCATCAATAGCAACATGTCATCCTCCAACCATGGCTATCCCAGCTGGACCACCATGACGGCGCTCAACCTGCTCAAGTGCAGCCCTCATTGCTGGTGAAAGCTGATTTGCAATAACAACACCACTCCTAGCACCTCCTCTCTCTACGCGCTCAGCGGCCTCTACAACTGTGGTTGCTCTTGCTGTATCTACATTAGGGTACTTGCGCTTCTTCGTCGCTAGCTTCTTCGTCACCTTGCCTTTTGCATCTGTAGGATGACGAGGCGGGGGCCTCGGATCCTCATCACCGGGACCACCTCCGACATTCTTGACACGAGCCATCTGATGGATCTAAAAAGAATAACTGCTGCTGACAAAGATCAACTGCCAACTGTCACTTCTGAGGCTTGGCCTCGATCCATACTCGCGAGCTTGGCCCCGAGTTGACTGACAACTACCACTGAGACCTTAGAAACACCGACTCACTGCACGATGGAGTAGATCAGATATATAAATAATTATAATATATCTAGAGATACGAAACCCTAAGAAGCAAGCAATAGAAACGAAATTGGAAACGAGGGCTTGCAACCTGACGAACCGGTGATCCGAAGAGAAGAGAAATGACACGCGGGGAACCACCGAATTGGCTAGGGTTAGGGTTCCGGTTCGACGAAGTTCGGCGACCGAGAAGATGCGGAGGCAGTGGCTAGGTCACCGACGAGGAGCAATGCAACATGTGCGCGTGACTGGGGCTACTGGCACGGCGGCGCTGGAGCAGGGCAGGGGCATGGCGGCGCTTGGGCACAGTGTGGGCGAGTTGCGGCGTGGGCATGGCAGTGCAGTAGGGTGGCTCGCTGGCGCGAGGAGGCGTGACTGTGCGGTGGCACTGGCACGGGACCAGGGTGGCGTGGGCATGGCAAATCAGGCACGGGATGCACGGTGAGCTCGAGCAGTGGAGGCGCGGCGGCGATGTCGGTGGATGCGGCTTTAGGTCAAAACACTAGCATGATTAAATAGTGGCCCCCAACGTGACGGGAAAGGAAACAGAGAAGAGTTGGAATCCCGCACGATATCTACTGACCAGACGCTCCGGTGGCAACGACCGGACGCTGCCACCCAGAGTTCGGTCGATTCCAGAAAGGTTCAAAACCCCTGGAATCGCGACCGGACGCGTCCGATCCCAACTGACCGGACGCAGCCAGAGTCCGGTCGATCCTGCCTTCTTCTCCTTCGCATGACCGAACGCAGGAATGCCATCTTACTAGACGTTGAACAATAGAGTCCGATCACTCCTTCGCAGCATAGTTCACCTCCTGTGAACTAACCGGACGCTGGACTTCAGAGTCCGATGCAGCGTCGGTCATACTTTTCCAGCAAATCTTCAAAGTTCCTTCGTGCTGCCTGTTCCCAATCAAGTCCTAAGTTCAATAATATCCAAATAAACATCAATTGGGACTGATGTGAGTGACCTCTCTCGAACCCTCAAATTTTTCAAAAATATTTTGCCTTAGGCTATAATTCTTTTTAAGAAAATAGGCAATAAGAGGGTAATTGAATATAATTGACAAAGCAACATTCATGCATATGCAATGCAATACTTGAAAGTAAATCTAGTTGTTTGTCAAGTTTGATCCAAGGTTAAGCTTCTTCACACGCTTTATGGCGGTTATCTTAACCATGTTAGACAGGCCCTAAATGCATTACCATAAAGTAAACATGTTATATATTACAATGCTATGCAAGGGACAACACAAGCTCATTTTCTAGAGAAGTTGCTAAAATCAAGAACATTGAGCTCATTCCGCAATCGACAAAAAGTCGCCTCATCTAGCGGTTTAGTGAAGATATTCACCAATTGATCCTCAGTCCTTACACCTTCTAGTGAAATATCATTCTTAGCAACATGATCTCTAAGAAAGTGATGGCGGATATCTATGTGCTTGGTGCGAGAGTGTTGAACCAGATTATTTGCAAGTTTTACCTCATTTTCATTGTCACACAAAAGAGGTACTTTTTCTAGAACTACACCATAGTCTAGCAAAGTTTGTTTCATATAAAGAATTTGTGCACAACAAGCACCCGCGGCAATGTATTCCGCTTCAGCGGTGGACAAAGCCACACTATTTTGTTTCTTGGAGGACCAAGACACCAGTGATCTACCAAGCAAATGGCACCCTCTGGATGTGCTCTTTCTATCAACTTTACAACCGGCGTAATCTAAATCGGAATAGCCAACTAATTCAAATCTAGCTTCTTTGGGATACCAAAGGCCAATGCTTGGTGTGTGCTTAAGATACCTAAGGATCCTTTTAACGGCAATCAAATGAGTTTCCTTATGATTAGCTTGAAATCTAGCACACATACACACACTAAACATGATGTCGGGCTTAGATGCGGTTAAATATAACAAGCTACCAATCATAGAGCGGTAGAGAGTTTGATCAACCGTGTTACCTCCCTCATCTAGGTTGAGATGTCCATTAGTTGGCATTGGTGTCTTGATTGGCTTACATTCATCCATCTTGAATCTCTTAAGAAGATCATTTGTATATTTCTCTTGAGAGATGAAAATCCCTTCTCTCATTTGCTTGATTTGAAAACCAAGAAAGAATGTAAGCTCTCCAATCATTGACATCTCGAACTCCTTGACATCAATTCACCAAACTCTTTGCAAGAATCTTCATTTGATGATCCAAAGATGATATCATCAACATACACTTAACAAATGAAGATATGTCCATCAAGCTTCTTGGTAAATAGTATGGTGTCGACCTTCCCAATGGTGAAGCCCTTCTCAATGAGGAAGTCCCGAAGGCGCTCATACCAAGCTCTTGGGGCTTGCTTAAGCCCATATAATGCCTTGGACAACCTATAAACATGATTAGGATATCTAGGGTCTTCAAACCTAGGAGGTTGATCAACATAGACTAGTTCATTAATAAAGCCATTTAAAAATGCACTTTTCACATCCATTTGATATAATTTCATTTCATGATGTGATGCATATGCAAGAAGGATATGGATGGCTTCTAGTCTTGCAACCGGTGCAAAGGTCTCTCCAAAATACAAACCTTCAACTTGAGAGAACCCCTTTGCAACTAGTCATGCCTTGTTCCTCACAACTATGCCTTGATCATCTTGCTTGTTGTGGAACACCCACTTTGTTCCAATGACTCTTGCACCTTTTGGCCGCTCTTCAAGAGTCCAAACTTCATTGCGGGTGAAGTTGTTCAACTCTTCATGCATGGCATTTATCCAATCCGGATCTTGAAGAGTTTCTTCTACCTTAGTAGGCTCAAAGCAAGAGACAAAAGAGGGATGTGCAATAAATGAAGCAAGTTTTTGTGAGCGAGTCATTACACCCTTTGATGGACTCCTTATGATGAGATCTTGTGGATGATCTTGTAGTAGAGGTGTATTTCTTCTATTGACCACTTGAGGAGGTTGTGGAGCATCAACATCTTGTGCTTGTACCACCATTTGATGAAGAAGGTGGATTGATCACTTGTACATCATCTTCATCATCTTGAGGCTTGATGTCTCCAACCGGAATATTCTTCATAGCCTCCCTCAATGGTTCATCACCTACATCATCAAGATTCTCATGTGCTCCTTGGGAGCCGTTAGATTCATCAAATTCCACATCATATGTTTCTTCAACCAAGCCGGTGGCATGATTAAATACTCTATATGCTTTGGACTTTGATGAGTAACCAACAAGAAAACCAATATCACAACATCTTTGAAACTTTCCTAGGTGTTGCCGCTTCTTATAGATGTAGCATTTGCAACCAAACACCCTAAAGGAGACGTCCGGCTTCTTCCCATTGAGCAACTCATAAGGTGTCTTGCCAAGTAACTTTTGAAGGAATAGGCGGTTGGATGCATAACATGCGGTGTTGATAGCTTCCGCCCATAGATCTTCGGGGGTGTTGTACTCATCTAGCATTATTCTTGCAAGAGTGATCAATGTCCGGTTCTTTCTCTCAACTACACCATTTTGTTGAGGAGTATATGTTGCGGAGACCTCATGCTTGATCCCAACTTCATCACAATAGGCTTCTATGTTTGTGTTGTCAAATTCTTTGCCATTGTCACTTTTAATCTTCTTGAGCTTTACTTCAAACTCATTTTGTGCTCTCTTGGCAAACTTCTTGAAGCATGATGCAACTTTGGATTTGTCATGGAGGAAGAATACCCATGTGTATCTTGAATAGTCATCAACAATCACAAGACAATAAAGATTTCCTCCCAAACTCTTGTATGTTGTTGGTCCAAATAAGTCCATGTGAAGGAGCTCTAGCACTCTTGTGGTTGACATGAAAGCTTTTGTTGGATGAGTATTTGCAACTTGCTTGCCGGCTTGACATGCACTACAAAGCCTGTCCTTCTCAAACTTCACATCCTTCAACCCTCTCACCAAATTATTCTTCATTAGCTTCTTGAGTGAGCTCATCCCAACATGAGCAAATCTTCTATGCCATAGCCACCCAAGTGTTGTTTTGATGAATAGGCAAGTCTTCAAATTAGCATCTTCGGAGGTGAAGTCCACTAGATATAGGTTGTTGTATCTAAATCCTTTGAATATCACTTTATCATCATCCTTCTTAGATACAACAACTTCATTCTCGGTAAACAAGCATTGGAAGCCAAGATCACACAATTGTCCAATGGATAGCAAGTTGAAGCTCAATGAAGCAACATATAGCACATTTGAGATTGAATGATCATTTGATATTGCCACTTTGCCCAATCCTTTAATCTTGCCCTTTGAATTATCTCCAAATGTGATTCTTTCTTGTCCATCTACTTCTTCATCTAGTGAGGTGAACATATAGGATCACCGGTCATATGTTATGTGCAACCACTATCAATAACTCAATGACTTCCACTGGTCTTGTAGTTCACCTACACACAAGAGATCAAGCTTTAGGAACCCAAACTTGTTGAGGGCTCTTCACCTTCTCAACAAGTAACTTTGCTACCCAAATTTTTTAGGCCTATTCTTGTTGGGAGGTCCTAAGAACATGACTTTCATCTTCTCACTAGAATCTTTTCTAAGCATGTAATGAGCATTAAAAGCAAAAGGTCTAGCATGCTTGGACAAGGGTTGTGGTGGTGGAGTTTGGCACTCATGGGCAAAGTGGCCTTCTTGTCCACACTCAAAACACTTCTTTGGCTTTGGCTTTTGTTGTTGTTGAGCTTCAGCCTTCTTCTCTTTGTTTGACATGTACCCAATGCCACTTCTATCCATCTTCATGACGGTGTTCATTAGTAGCTCACTTTGAAGATGCTTGCCTCTTGTGAACTTGCTCAATCTAATTTTGAGATACTCTTTCTCCAACTTGAGCTTCTTGTTCTCTTCCTTAAGAGCATTATTATTTTTCTCTTCCTTTAGCTTCTTGTTCTCTTGTTTGAGCTTCTCATTCTCAAGAATCAAATCACCACCATGATCAAGAGTTTCTAGCACAATAGTGTTGTGGCTTTTAATCTCTTCAAGATCTTTCTTGAGTTTTTCATTGTCATTCTTGAGCTTGGCATACTCATCATAACTATCAGTCTCAACCACTTGCTTGCCCTTGCTACTAGAACTTTGCTCAATGCTCTCAATGATCAAATCATCACATGATGTATCTATATCAATCTTAACAACATTGTTAGTAGCATCATGTGGCTCATTGGATAAATATTCTTGAGCAATGGCAAGATTATCATGATTAATCTTAAGAGTAGTATATTCTTCTTTTAGCATGTTGTGGCTAGTGATGAGCTCATTGTGTATCCTCTCAAGTTTATCATGTTTATCTTTAATCTCTTTCTTACAAGATTTGAGCTCCTTGAGTTTGTATGATATAGCATCATTTGCTTCTCTAAGCTCAACACTAGTCTTTTGGCTATATCACATTTAGCTAAAAGAGAATCATTCTTAGCTTCTAGTTTTTCATTCTTAGCTCTACTCTTTCTAATGATCTTAGTGTATTGATTTAGTAATTTAACAAGATCATCATAAGAAGGTAATTCATATTCATCATCATCACTATCGCTATCATCATTGCTAGCATGTTCATCACCACTACTATCATCATTTGATACCTTGTGATCACCCTTGGCCATAAGGCATAAGTGTGTAGAGGATGATGGCGGTGGTGGCGGTGAAGATGATGAAGAGTCAATAACAATGGTGGACACCTTCTCATTGTCACTATCATCATCGGATGAGCCACTAGATGAATCAATGTCCGTGAGCCAATCACCGACGATGTATGCATTTCCACTTTTCTTCTTCTTGTGGAAGTCCTTCTTGCCATCTCTCTTCTTGTATGGCTTGTTTTCTTCTTCTCATCTTCTTCTTCATTGCTTGAGTCATCTTTCTTGCCCTTGTACTTGTTCTTGAACTTGTCTTCATTGGGCTTGGTGCATTGGTGTGCTAGATGACCAAGTTGGTGTGCTAGATGACCAAGTTCTCCACAATTGTAGCAATCCATCTCGGAGATTGGCTTCCTTCTAGAGCTAGTGAAGAACTTTTTTTTCTTGCCATCAAACTTGATGCCACTCTTGTTAAGCTTCTTTAGCATCTTGGCGGTTCTTCTCACCATGAGAGTAAGACTTGCATCATCAATTTCATCATCACTTGAGCTCTCATTCTCAAGCCTTGCTTTGTCCTTCTCTTGGCTAGTTTTGAATGCTAAGTCTTTTTCTTTCTTCTTTGTAGAGGATGAGCCATCTTGAGGTGTGATGTGCATGTACATCTCATGAGCATTAATCTTTCCCAAGATTTATGTTGGTGTAGCTGTGGAAAGATCACCTTGATGAAGCACGGTCACAATATACCCATATTTGTTAATGGAGAGGACACTCAAGATCTTTCTTACAACATCGGATGGTTGCATTTGAGTGAGTCCAAGCTCGTTGACCTCCTCTACAAGAACATTCAAGCATAGTACATTTCATTAGCACTCTTTTTAGGAAGCATCTCAAATGAATTTAGCTTTTTCATGACAAGATGATAGCGTTCCTCACGCTCGCTCTTAGTTCCCTCATGGAGCGCACAAATGTCCGACCATAGTGCATGGGCGTCCTTGTGGTTCCTCACCCGGTTAAACACATCTTTGCAAAGGCCTCTAAAGATGGTGTTTTGAGCCTTTGCATTCCATTTCTCGTAATTCACCTCATCGCCTTATAGGTGTGTAGCATCCTGAGGTTTTGTGAAGCCTTGTCAGGCGGCTCTAAGTATTCCAACATCTAGAGCTTCTAAATATGCCTCCATGCGGATTTTCCAATATGAAAAATCATCCCCCTCAAAGATAGGAGGAGGATCATCCCCGTGAGACATCTTTCTCTAGACGGTTAGGTCTAAAAATGTGAGCACGAGGCTCTGATACCAATTGAAAGGATCAAGATGCCCAAGAGGGGGGTGAATTGGGCTAATTCTAAATTTCTTTGCAATAATTAAGTCCTACGGTTAACCCAATTAACCCCTTGTGCCAAGAAAGTGTTTCTATTGATCTACCGCACAAAAATTTAGCAACCTATGTTCCAATCCTACTCTAGCATGGCAATTCTATGAATGTAAATGACAAGAATTGAATTGCTCAAAGTAAAGAGAGAAGGAGAAATGCGGCGATGTTTTGCTGAGGTATCGGAGAGTTGCCACTCCCCACTAGTCCTCGTTGGAGCACCAGCGCAAGGGTGTAACTCCCCTTTGATCTGCGCAAGGATCAAGTGCTCTCTACGGGTTGATTTTTCGACACTCCATCGCGGTGAATCACCCACAACCGCTCATAAATTGAGTTGGGTCATCCACAAGCTCCGCCGGATAATCACCAAGCTCCCAATCACCACCAAGTCGTCTAGGTGATGGCGATCACCAAGAGTAACAAGCACGAACTCTCACTTGACTACGATAATCCTAATGAGAAGGGTGGATGCACACTTTGCTACTCTTGATCTCACTAATGAGGGCTCTCTTTGGGATTCACAAATCTCAATCACCTCACTAGGACCTTACTCTTCTTGGCACTCTCAAAGGTGTTTCTCAGCTATTAGAATGAGCAAAAGTACCCCCTTACATGAATGGAGGAAGTATTTATAACCTTGGTTGAAAAACGAACCATTATGTGCCTCTGCGGGGTGACCGGACGCTCCGGTCAGTTCACCCCGACCTCCAGTGTTAAAGTGGTGATCGAACGTGTCCGGTCACGATTTTCCCTCTCTAGAACCTTACTAGAGTCGACCGGACGCTGGCACCCAGCGTCCGGTCGCTCACCTCTCAGCGTCCGGTCGCACCAGACGAAAATCACCTCGATCAAATGAACTGACCGGACTCTGCTCCAGCGTCCGGTCACACCGGAACCCGCGTCCGGTCAGCATTTGACCCTCCATTCACTTTCAACTCTCGATCATACGTGAATGAAGATTGCTCCAATAGATCTAAGGGCTTTTTAGGAGCTACCTAGTGGTAGTTTTAGCAAGTGTGCACCACACCTAACCCACTAGACTCACCTAGGTCAAGCTACCCATCTATACCCCCCTTAATAGTACGGCCAAAGGGAAAAAACAAAGTCCTAAACTACTCTAAGTGTCTTTTCAACACCAAACAACACTTAGAACTAGTCCATCCTTAACCTTGTCATCCATCCTTTGAAAACCGAAATGATTTCCATCGTAGGGGCATGACCAACATGATTGTTCAGTCGATCTCCATTACCATGACCTAACTTAATTGCCTCTGCAAAACACACGTTAGTCATAGTAATCGTGTATTGTCATTAATCACCGAAACCCAACTAGGGGCCTAGATGCTTTCAGAGGACATATGCAACATCTAATCTACTTTTGAAACATCAAAAAACAACAGTTGTAACATACGTCTGAAGGCAGTTGAAACACTTAAAACATGCTTCTAAAACACATGAAAAAAACACCTGAAAACACATTTGAAAATCATGGCAACCATACACAACATCCAAATAAAACACATGCAACGTAGTGTGAAACATATGCAACATCCAGATAAACACACTTGCAACATACGTCCGGAAAACACAGATGAAACATACCTTTGAAATATCTGTAATACTTAAAATATATACTTGCAACATGCTTCTGAAATAATTGCAACATATGCGACATGTGCAACATCCCCCGATCTACTTTGCAACATTCATATGAAACAATACAACATACATCTAAAACGCCAGAAACAATTGAAAAACATACATATGCAACATAAAGGAGGGAAAGTCTGCGCCGGTTGATTTCGACCGCCAAGGGTCGGCGGCGACGTCTAGTGGCGGCTGCTCCGGAGCCTGGCCATCGCCGGTGGTGGCAATGAGGACCGCCGCGACGGCGTAGGGGCGCCTTCGCCCCACGGTCTCTACTCCGTGGTGCTCGCTGCAATACCGGTGGCAGTGGTCGACACGGGCACGGGGAACAACGAGGACTGTGTGGTCTACCTCACGGAGCTCGAGCCCGGGGAGAAGGCCCTCGCGCTGCCGCGATGTGGCCACCACTTCCACGTCGAGTGCCGGGTTGGGGGAAGGGGCCGCGCGCGGGGTGGGGAGGAGGAAACCGAGGTGGGGAAAGGAGCCGCCGGGGTGAGGCAAGAGGACACCAGGGGTGGGCGAAGGAGCCGCCGCCGGCGCGTCATCGGGTCGGGTGTGGAGCAGGACGCAAAAGGATAAGAATGGGGAGGGGTGCGGGTGCTGCGGAGTGAGCGAGGCGTACGCGAGGCGTCTTGAAACGGCTAGAAATACTCTTATTAATTATGTTTTTCCTTTTTTACTGGCATTTGTGGGCCGTGCCGTCCCGCTTGATGTTTGTTAGAGTAGGAGGTGATGGACCTGAAACTAAAAGCCACACACCGCTGCTGTCGAAGGAGGGTTAACCTGAACTGAGTCTGCACGAGCAACATTTATTGGTTCCGAGCCTGAACCGTAGGCGGTAACCGAACAGGTACTCAAACATGTCCAGGAACGACCAGACCAAGTAACCACGCACGTTTGATCCGTTCCTGGGTGCAGAAAGCAGAGTAAATTTCAGAACAAGGATGTCATCATTTTCAGAAACTGCCTAACATAGGCATGATTAAAATTTCAGAAAAGCAGAATGCAGACTTGACTGAATAGTATTGGTAGTTTGGTACATGATGGATTGAAGTGTGGCTTCGATGTAATTCTGCAAGAACTGCGACCTGAACTCGTTGTCATAGCTGTTTCCACCTGACGGATCAGGCCGGTCGGCAGCTCCTGATTTTTTTTGAACAAGGGGCATGCACAAGATGACTACTATACTTCATGATGCGCATCTGCTGCAAAATGTTGTTCATTTCTTGTGAGAGAAATTCAAGACAGAATTCTGGCCAAGTTACCATTTTCATGAATCAAGACTGCTGGGTTCTTGTATTTCACTCGGCGATGCTTTAGCAATTTCTTCAGAGCCCAGGTTTTCGATGTCTTAAAATCAATTGTCAACTTGATCGGGAACTGGTTGCCTGACATCAGGAGTCGTACAGAAAAGCTCAGCTCATCCATGGCTCCTACTGTACTTTGAAGCATTGTAAAAGTATTAAAACTCTTAGGGCCCTTACTGTCATATTTCACAGCTGCATCACCCACGTAATCTCAGTTTCTGTTTCAGCCGCTTAAGATCAGCTCTCACATGGACGGCAATGTAGAGCCCGTTCGCTTGGAGGAATCTGGATGTATCTGGAGGAATTTGTGAGAGCGTGAACATTGTTTTTTCATCCGGGAACAGTGGAATCCGGCTGGTTTTCGTACCGGCCGAACGCAGCCGCAGTGGTTAACTCCAACAAAATCGAATGACCCCTTTACTTTTTTTCCCCTTTTTCAGTGAAAGATGGTAGCCTTGACCCGATCCGTCAGTGGAGGGTAGTTACCACTATAGGATGCATGAACCTGAAACATAAACAGACGTTTTACATGTAGTTTCACAGTAAGTTGTCTGCATGATACCTGAGAATAGAGTGGAACTAACCATCCAATGTGGAATTCCTTCATCCTTTCAGCTACTGCTGCATCATCCGGAGTCTGTGGCTCAAACCACCAACCAAGCAAGGTCAGTCCAATTTGTCCTCCTTGCTCAGCCTGGTCAGCAAGCAAAATATACAGCAAAACATCATGTCTGTGAGAATGACTCATCCAGAAATGTCAGTTTTGCTTTGAAAAGAGATGGCAACATATTAAACCTGGTACTTCTCTCTATACAAGGACACTGCTGAGGCATGTGCAAGCAGAAGATGGTGACTGGTGTGCTGCTATGTGCTATAAGGGAAGCTGAATGGCAATGAGCACCTCTGGTGGCAGAATTCCTTCGTCATATCCACCAACCATTTCAATGTTAGGTTCATTGACAGTGCTCCAGTACTTCACCCTGTTGCCAAAGTTCTTAAAGCACACAAAGCCACAAAATGCAAAAGTAAATGACCCTTCATCTGTTTGTAGATGTGGTTGCAGTAGGGTTAAGGGTTAGGAGGTACTGACACGTACATGAATTTATGACTAATCATCCCATTGTATTCATCTTGAACTGCTTGAGGAAAATCGAAATGATAAATTGTCACTCTCTCTGTCCCAAAATAGATGTTACTTTTGACTTTTAGATATCATGTTTGACCATTTATCTTATACAGTTTTCTTTTAGAAATAATAAAATAAATAGGTTATTATTGTTAAAATATCTCTAATGATAAAATAAGTCATAACAAAGTAAATAATATTTATACAAAAAAAGTTGAATAAGATGAATAGTCAAACAAGATGTCTAAATGCAAAAACCGTCATGTATTTTGGGATGGAGGGTGTACATGAGGTTGTATTCCTACATTAAGAGAAAAAAAAAGATGCATCACACATATTTGCACAGTTGGAGACTCAAGTACCAAATCAGATTGAAAAAAATCAAAGAAAAGATCAGTAATAATTTGGATATCAAAAATTGGCCACATCAACATCCACAACTTTGTTCAAGCTAAACTACCAAGCACGAGAGTTGGGAGCAATAATCCGAACTCTAGATTGAAGCTACTGTTCATGAACAACAACGAATTCACATACATTTATCTAGATCGACACTACATGAATCATAACAATACAATACATCCTAAGCGTGCACATCCATGATGAACAAGCAAATCAAGCCGGAAAAAGAAGCGTGCACATTCACCCAGCTAGATGGCACTGCGGATGGTCCCCTGTCCTCTTGTGCGTCGCGACGCCAATCTAAAGGAACGGTGAAATCCTTGGTCTCCTGCCGCATGAGGTATAGGGCTACTGCTAGGGTTAGGGAAAGGAGAGAGAGGAGTGGAACGAGATGAGAGTGAAATGTCGGTCAATCACGGTTAAGAAGAGAGTTTCTGTCTATCCAACAACCATGTGTTTTATGTAGTTTCAACACATGAATTTTTTTGCACCATAGAATTAAGATCCAACAGCCTCTACCTTCTTTTCTACCTCCAGCCTTTAGCCTTTTTCTATCTCCAGACAATCACAAATAACAATATCACAGATTCATAGATAACAAGAAATAATTTTTTTCTATGAAAGGACAAATCACAGCAGAGAAAAAAGAGCTGCACGTTGTCGGAGCAACGTCAGAGCTCTTGGCGGGATTGGATCGATCTTCTCATCCTCTGTGCATGCCAACGTTGCGCTTGGCCGGATTGGATTGGACATAGCGACGGCGTGAGGCGGACGTCAAACGGCGTGGGCAGACGTCAAAGCTGCACGTTGCGCGGCGTTAGCAGAATGGAGGGACAAAGAGAGAAGAAAATCCATGTGTTTTTTTCCACTAAAACACATATGTGTTGTATAGTATTTATGTAAGAAAACTCTACATCTTGTGGTCTCCAATTCATCAATGAGAAGGATGCATATTTTCGCTGACTGAACTCACGTGTCAAGGCCTTGTTTAGATGTCAAAAAATTTGGCAAAATGCTATTGTAATGATTTTCGTTGTTATTTGGTAATTAATGTCTAATTAGGCTTAAAAGATTCGTCTCGTGAATTTCGTCTAAACTATGTAATTCGTTTTATTTTTTATTTATATTTAATGCTTTATGCATACGTCTAAAGATTCGATGTGACGGAAAATCTTAAAAATTTTAGTAAAATTTTAGGAACTAAACTGAGGAAAAGCCAACCAAATATGGACGGAATGCAAAATCTCGTCTGTTCGCTGTCGGGCTCATCGCCCAATCGGCCCCACCACCCGTCCTCGTCTGTCCTCCTAACCAAATGCCACCTAAAAGCAAAATCTCGTCTCGCCGCCGTCGGGCTCATCGCCGTCGCGGTGCGTGGGTGACCGCGATGGATCCGAGCCGCCCTCTGCTTCGGCGCGGCGCCTTCCTCTCCTCTTCCGTCCACGCTGCAACCGCCCTCCTCCTAGTCGTCGTCGTCCTCGTCCTCGTCACGCTCCTCCGCCTCCCCCTCTCCACCTCCCCACACGCCGCCGCCACCCTCACCGACCAGAAGCCTCAGGAGCAGACCTGCGATCCTACCTCCCCACTCGACTGCGCAGACCCGCGCTTGTTCCATCTCATGATGCGCAGCGCCATCGAAGCCTTCCCGGCCGTCCATTTCGCCCGCTTCGGCCGGCCCGTCCCTGGTGAACCCCCATCCTCCTCTTGCGACATGGCCTGGCGCGCCCGCTCAGACTCCGATTCCCCCTCCAAGGCCACTACCAAGGACTACCGCCGCTTCGCCATCGCCCGCGACCCCCACACATGCGCCTATTCCGTCCTCTCAATCGGCGATTACCATTCCGGCCCCAACGCTCGCAAGCCCCGCCCCGGCGCCACTAATGCCACCATCGCCACTCCGCCACCGCCTGCGCTCTCCCGCTCCCAGTTCATCCAGGGCGCGTACATCGCTTACCTCGGCGGCGGCGATCGCTGCAAGCCCATGCCACACTACCTGCGCAGCCTCCTCTGCGCCCTCGCCGAGGCTCGCTACCTAAACCGCACCCTCGTCCTCGATCTCACACTCTGCCTCGCTGCCTCCTATGCCGCCCCCGGGACGGGGGGAATGCCTGAGGAAGGCAAGCGCCTTGCCTTCTACATCGACGTCGAGCACCTACACTCCCAGGTCCCCATCATTGAGGAGAGACAGTTCTGGGCGGACTGGGACAGTTGGGGGGTGCAGGGCCAACTCCGGGCACGCCTCATTGAGGACACCAAGCTTGCACCTATAAAGTCCTCCAAGGTGAGGGACACCCTCATCGTCAGGAAATTCGGAGACGTCGAGCCAGGGAACTACTGGTACAATGTCTGTGAGGGTGAGGCAAAGCATTTGCTACGCCCATCGCGCTCGGTGATGCGCTGGGTACCAAGCTTGATGCACATTGTTGATGATATCATCTCAAGGATGCAACCAGCCTTTGATTCGGTCCATATGAATGCCAAGGGTGAGGACCTCAGACAGAGGGTTGAGGAAGTTCTTGGTGGAGGGCGGCAGGTGTATGTTGCGGGGGAGGGGGTCAACAGTGCGTTGCTGGAGTCACTTAAGGCAAAGCGCATTATACATTATCTGGATGAATTTGAGGACCTGTGGGGGACAGACAGCAAGTGGTTCTTGGAGATGAAGAGGCTAAATGGCGGTGTTCCTGTGGAGTTTGATGGGTACATGCGTGAGGTTGTTGATAGAGAGGTCTTCCTCAAGGGGAAGAAGAAGGTGGAGGTGCTCCGGTGATTTGTTTTCTTCCCTCACCTAGATAATTTGTTGTTTGTTGATACATCCTAGAGAAATTGTTGAAAAGCACAAGCGTGCTTTTGTCAAGCTAGTCTTGTAAATCTCACTATATCTGAATTTAGTTCTCAGACTCATCCATATGGGATTTATTTTGCTAGCCACTATCACTTCTGTGGAAATTTTGGTAACCATCAATATATGTATAGTTTTGTGCTTCTGATAGCACCGGTTCCATTTAATTTACCAGTTTCTTAACACTGGTTGCTGCTCAGTTATGTAAGAAGGATTTGTAATGTTTATTTTGCTATTTACTTCACTTCATAATCTCTATCTTTTCCTAGGGGTTTTCCACTACACTTAAACATATGTTATCATTTTTGTTTCATTTGCATGGGTGTTTTGGCTGCTGGGCATCTCTGTTGTTGAGCTTTGAGTGATGCACCAGCAGAAGTACAGTTCTGAATCCTGTTTCTGAGAACAAAATCCTGCTATGTATATGAAATAAGGATACCTGTGTGAGTATTTGCTTGCTAGCTAAAGTTATATGCCTTCCTTGCACTCCTTCAAAATATAATGACTTATGAGTTTATCCTAAAATCAAACTATTCTAGGTTTGACCAAATCTATAGAGAAGTGTATTAACATATATCACATCAAAACAGTCAAATACGAAAATCTATTTCATAATGGACCTATTTGTACATTGTGCTTTTTGGAATTGTAATATTATTGTTTGTTTCTATAAACTTGGTTAAGCTTAAGGTAGTTTGACTTAGGTCAAACTCTAAAGTCCATGTACTTTGGGGTGGAGGGAGTATTACTCAAGTGCTGGAAACTGAAATATTTCATTTGGACAATCTGGAGTTGATCCACTTGGGGTGGAGGGAGCATTGCTTAAGTTCATGCAAAGATTTCGCTGTTTGCTTTACCATCAACCCGACACTGATAACTGATAAGCTAAGAAACAGAAGGATCTGCTGTGATATCTCAGTACTAAACTACTTGCATGCATTTCATTCTATGGAACATTCTCTGACCATGAATTTCTTTCCATGTGCCTTTCAGGTATAAGGTATGTTACATTATGACTAGCATATTCCGTGTTTACCACTATGAGTTGCCTACCTGCTAGTTTGTGTATTCCAGCGGCTATATGCAGTTTGTTTTGATATAGAATTATAGACATAACTTTGCAATTGATAGGCAGCTTCTGTTAGACATTGCTAAATATCTTATAACAGACCCTTTTTTTATGTATATAATTTTGCTTGATGACACAAAGTATTGCTTGAAAATTGAGCTTCTACTAAACTTACTCACCATACAATAACTGTTGCAGAAATGGGTTTCTGTGGACTTTGCTGAGGTATGCTTCAAAGAGTTTGGTAATCGAGTGAAACACTCAATACTGTTTGGTGATCACTGAACCTGCCTATGGGCTACTCATCTGTCTTGTTTGGACCAGCCAGGGTTTACCATGGAAGAAGGGAAACTGCAGCACTGGGGATTCAGGAAGGGAGCTTCGCAGTCTTAACCCTACAGTAATGTAGAAGCAGTTTGTTGTATGAAGAAACATGCCAGGTCAATGGTGGATTTTTGTGGGACCATGCACTCTCTCAGTTCGTTCAAGAATGATGAATCAATCAGAAATTTGTGATGGTAGAAAAATTGACTGAAAAAAAACCAGGCACTTGATGAAAAGCCATTAATAAAAGGTGAGATGGAGGAATTGGAAACAAGATGGAAAAATATTTACTACTTGACAGCGGTACACAGCAGATCTGGATACAAACAGGAACCAATGTGCAGGTACAATAAGTAAAGCACAACTGAAGATTGAAAGCACTTGCATGTACAAGTACCAGAGGATGAGATGGAGGGATTGCAGCACATGCAAACTACTACTAGTAATTTGTAATATCAATGGACTGTAACCTGCATAATAGTATCAATGACTCAAACCTAACAGCAGCGCAACCAATTGTGTGCATAATTTCTGCTCCTGTACAGTACAGCCTCGGGGGAAATTTGCTGTCCCATAGGGCTTTATTGGTGTTGGCAAGGTACTCAATCCAGTTTCTGGCAAAAAAGGAGGGCGTAGTAATAGTTTCCAGGTCATGAACTTCCTCAGTGATGGACGTTTGTGTCAGGCTGTTCTGCATGGCAGTTGACAATGCTAGCTTCTGACTGCTTTGCTTAGGGGTAGTATTGGAAGAGGAAACTCTTACAGCTGCAGGAGAATGAAGGGAAAACTGAATCACTGCTATTACTGCTGCAGTGTCAGTGCCAGTGTAAACAATTTTTCTGATATCATAACACAGTATTTTGGTGACAATAGACATTGATCACAATGGTACAGAAATTGACATCTTATTATTATCTTGGCCAGAGATCCAATACAATTGCACACTTCTAAGTTCTAACAACTGCTGAACTATCAAGAACGAAAAAATAGAGGGGAAACATGAGGATACTGCCTCTGTTACACTGCTTTGGCACTAATATAAGTTTCTTTGACTAGCTGCTCCACCTGTAAGGGGAGCTAGACACTGGAGCTCTAGGTGAGTCGGAGCTGCAAAAAGAGGTGCTCCAAAACTCCACCTCCATTTGCACTACAGCTCCATGGAGTTGGCAGCTCCATGGAGTTTTGGAGTTGGGGTGTTTGGCTGGAAAATTGGCTGGAGTTGCTGGAGTTCAGCTCCAGAGCCATGCCAAACACCCCCTAAGGGTGCACACTGGATTATGACACGAGCTCCAGACGCAAGCCTGTGATGATTAAAATAAGGTTAACTCCTTACACTAAGGGAAAGCAGAGAAAAATATATATTGGTTTCCTGAACAAACTGCAATCCATGAGAGTATTACTCACCTTTCTTCAATCTTGATCACTTTCTCCATTTCGTCACGGAATGATACTACTCTTGAAGGTCGTGATGATGGATCGATCATCTTTTTGCTCGTACTTCTTGACAATGTCTTGGATTCTTGTTCACCACCTACATCTGTGGTTATGGTTACCAATGTCCCACTTGTGGGTTGCTGAAATGGTGCCACCCTGATTTTTTGTGGGGTAATTTTACTTCTGTCCTCCAAATTATCCAAATTTGCTATGGAGACTTCTTTCTCAGAAACACTGCAACATGTTCCTTCTACGTTTACATTCTATGTAGATGAACAGTAGACAGAAAGCTAATTTTGTACAGAGAGATCATGTTGAAGGAGACAGGCATTGAGATAGTGATGGGCATGATGGAATTTGTTTGTTTATAAGACTATCAGCTAGTGAAGTAGAAGAATGGGCATAAGTTTCTCACTTGCATCAGTTCATCAGAAAGGATAGTGAAGAACAGGAAAAAGGAAGTAGAAAAGTTACCTGTTATGGTCACAATATGAGGAGGGCCTAACATTGGTGGACACCACTTTGCCTGACTCACACCTGTTATCTGCGGTTTGAAGCAGTCTCCCTCTGCAATGGCCGCAGTCTCCTGAGTCTGAAACTCCTCTGGCTCCATCAGCATTTCTAGGACGCATGATGAGCGTGCCAAGGGGAGACAAGACTGGAGATGAAGGCAGGAACTCAACATGTTGGGTCAAGTACCGGGGCTTGTGCGTTGTTCGCATGAGACTGCAGGCAGGGAAATGCTGCCTTGCAGACATGGTCGACCCACAAGCCACGAGTCGCATCAGCAGGTTGGCAGGGTTCAGCTTTGTGGCCAATGACTGTACTGCTTCCTTGTCGTCGTCCTCTTCTAGGATCCTCTTAGCAGTGGCACCCCTTCTGCCAAGAGCCTCAGCCCTTATCAGGGACTCCAAAGTCCCACTCCTACCACTTCTGCTAGAGGAGAAAGATCCTGCATTTCCTGGTTGCTTGTCGTTGGTAGGTATGGTTGCCTTGGCTGGTGTGCTATCAGTACTGCAACTAGTGTCCTTGTGAAGCTCCGTCCCTGTTGATGTTCCTTGGGTCTGTGTCGCCAAGTCTTGTGCTGCTGCGATGACAGAGCTGCACCCTGGCATCCTCTGCTTGTTGTGAAGCGTAAGGCTAGATGGAGTGGGAGAGCTTGCGCCACCTGAGGATCCTTTTGTTGTTGGCTTACTAGGAGAGGAGGGGCTGCCTGAACAGCTTGAATGTGCTGATGCTGTCTCCTCATCTCCATCCCCAATGGCGCAACAAGATGATGGTGATATTGATGATAGTGCTGGCTGTGACCCTTGGTGCAGAGCTAGAGGTGGTGCTTCATCCTCAACGTCGACCTTAACCGTGGGAGGAGATGATGATAATGAATTGGCAGTCCATCCTTCTTGCGAATGAGTTGGTGACTCTTCATCAGGATTCGGCTTGACACTTGGGACCTTTGGAATAATAGTTGTGTCAACATTCGGCTGGTCATGATCTGAAGCAAGAGAAAACAATATGGAGGCATGCAATAAGTAAGTAAATCCAATAATTTGTTAGTCAATAAGATCAGCTTGGCCATACATGCTGACTAACTGAGAGGTGGCAATTGGCCACAATGCGGAACATATATTATGTATATAACATACCTTTTAGTGGTGGTGCAGCTACAACTATAGGTGGTGTTGAGTGGCGGAGGGGCAAGAGGGATCCCTTGAGGACATATTCGCTTTCCTGGGCGGGGAGCAGCATATCATCCTCCATCACATCATGCCACACGAATCCGGTCTTGTACCTCCTGAATTGTATTGCATATGTCAGTTGCCAGAAGCAAGGAAGCAAATGATCTGGATGGTTAAGTTACCTTTTGCAGGACCAGGAATACATGGTGGCCATGCCCTTCCCTCGCAGTGCATCCAGCCGGTAGATCACATCTCTGAGGTAGAGGGCTTGATTTGGGGAGGCGAGCTGCAACTCCATCATGTGTGGGTGCTCCAGGTGCCGTCCGCTGCGGCACAGGTAGTACACCACCGTCACAGGCACACCACCTTGACCTGGGCTGCTGCAGTGCCTCCTTGGTGCCATTCCCTCCATCTTTGCCACTTCCTCCTCGGATGACATGGTGGCTTCTCTGCCGTTCCCTCTATACTGGCTGATCCAAGCAACTTGGAAGCAAGCGCTTAATTGCAGAAACAGAATGGTGCTAGCTATCTGCAGCAGGGAATGTCAATGAAGCTTCCTTACCTTGTGCTTAAAAGAAGCAAGTGGTGGTGAAGAAGCTAGCAAAGCGATGCGATTGACAGGAGGGTGTGGAGGCCTGGGGCTGGTACTTATGTATGTAAGCACGTTGTTGCCTGCCCTTTTTTACCCTTGCTTCTCATAGAGGTGGTTTCGATTTTTTGCATGCTGCAGCATGATGAGAGGCTGGGCTTCGCTTGTAGTGAGTATGCTTGTATGAGCAGCAGCAGCCAGAAGGAGGCATGCATACGGGTGAGCTAGCTGCTGCAGTGCTGATTGCTACCAACACACATGGATCTCACTGGCGTTACTGCCTGCTGGCCTGTCCTCACAGGCATACAGCCCAGGTACGAGAAAGTAATAACGAGAGCAGGACTATAGGAGTATAGTACACTTGTACAGTACAGTTGGGTTGGTTGGGAGGCTATACACTGTGGATTATATTATATTTACTTACTGAGTGTTGAGCAAGTTTAATACTAGTAGGCAGTAGTTTACTCCATCCATCGTGGCATCCTCCGTGCAGTGAGTCCAGCTGCTTTTCTTGAGTTTCCCTGCCTTTGCATCTCTTCCTCGCGCCTCGCTTTATTTCTTTCCTACCTTTTGCCTCACTGCTCACATGATATGAGACGCAGTGTAGTATAATATCAATGGTGCCATCTTATTCTCTTATCTTTTTTATAGGAGGATAATGAAAGAAAGGGGTTGCCACCTTGCTACATCCCCATGGTAATGGAGGCCCACTTGCGATTTGATTCCCCTGTCCTGCAGTCGTCCCAAACTGACACGAGTACACATTCTTGCTGTAAGACACGCACGCAGCTACCTACGTGGTGTTGGAAGAAGAGCTGTTGGTGCCAGAGCAACCAGAAGCTGCTCTGCCTCTGCAGGCTGCATCTTGATATTGGCGGTTGGCATCAGATTCAGATGAGCATGAGCTGTGTCGTTGTAGAGAACTTGGTGGTTGCGTGAGGCATATATGCATGCCGTGCAAGCAAGCGAGACAGACCATCGTACGTATGATGTTCGGTGTAGCTGCCTGCAGGTAAGGCGGTGCAGCAAATGTAAAAGGGAGAATTGCGTCGAGTCCGTGATGTCCGAGGGTTGCACCTAGCTAGCCAGCTAGGTAGGTACGGACGTTTTGCTTGATTGCTTTCCTTTGATTTCACGTAACCTCTCCTTTGATTTCACGTATCCTCTTCTTTTTCCATGCATTACTAATCTTCTGCTCCTCACGCACCTCTTTGAGCCTTGGTGGACCGGCCTAGTCTGGGCTGGTCGATCACCCAGATGTCTGGGTTGTTATAAGTGACAGACCGACTCGTCCTCAACTCGTTTCAAGAGTTTATCAATTCTGCCTGCCAGGCAACCCCTGAATTATATAATCTAGGTGGAAGAAAAATATGCCAAATTATGTATAGATTATGGGACTTGCCTGAATTTTAGTTTCCTTTCAGGCGACAGCTGTTGCATATCTTTTATACTAAAATTGTAGATTTCGTTTAATGCAATTTCTCTAGACGCTATATGCAATTTTTGGCACCGATAATAAAAAATTCGTTAGACAAAACCATAAATCCAAAAAAATCTGATTTGTGTTGGGCACAAAGACAATTAACAATTTATAATTATTTTCTATAGGAAGACAAGGACAAAAATTTTATTATGTTGTGATACAAAGACAAATAACAAATCATAAAAATAATAATTTACTTGTACTAATCAGAGGTACAAGAGTGTTGCCCGAAATCATGTTAAAATCCAGGCACCTGAAATATAGGAGAAGTGATAGATTATATAATCTAATAAGCTGCACTGGAATCTATGGGCAAGTTTGGTTCCTAAGCGAGCATAACCTCACCTTGCTAGCTTGATCAAGTTTACCTTGCTGGCGCTGGCGAGCAGAATCCATTCACCCATGGAAGCGAAGCTTGCTAGCTTAGGTCCTAAGAAAACCTTATTCAGCGATCAAAAGACCATGGCATGCTTGGATGTGTGACCAGTTTTGCCTAGCCTTGCTTAGCTAGGCGAGGCTATCCTTGCCCAGTGAGGTGTGCCAATTTGGCTCTCCAAGCCCTGCAAGAAAAAACTTGCCTGCATGGAAATTAAGGTAACAGGGCAAGGAAACCAAACAGTCTGTATCAGAGAGTCGCTACTCCTCACTAATTCCCGTTGGAACATCCATGCAAGGGTATAACTTCCCCTTATCCACGCATGGACTAAGTGCTCCCTACGGGTTAATTCTTTGCCACTCCAGCACGGTGAATCACCATCAACCGTTTACACCATGAGTTGGGTTTCTCACAAGCTCCACCGAGAGATCGCAAAGCTCTCAATCACCATCAAGTTGTCTAGGCGATGCCGATCACCAAGAGTAATAAGCACAAACTCTCACTTCACCTAAACAAGCCTAACGAGGAAGGTGGATGTACACTTCTACTCCCTATGCACTAATGAAGTCCTTAATGCAATTAGCAAATCTCAATCACTCCACTAGGCATGAACTCCCCCTTGCCCTCCAATGGGTGTATTGACACTCTTCTGAATGGCAAGAGAGACCTCTTGCACGAGATGGAGGGGTATAAATACCCCACACTCAACCAACTAGTTGTCGGCCCTCCACTCATTGAGAACGACAACATCAGATTGGTCTGGTTCCCTTTTGAACTGAGCACCGGATTAATCCGATGGCCTCCAATGGCTAGATCACTAACTAGTCGTTAATGTATGGCAGCAGTAACTTTTAGTCCGATGCCTAGCACTGGATCAATCCGATGGCCCAAAACCCTCTCTGGATTGGCAAATGTCCATCACCTGATCAATCTGGTGACATTGTGCAGCAAACCCTAGCCGAGGGACCCTGTAGCTTATAGTCCGGTGGTCCTTTGACCACACCACCAGATCAATCCAGTGAACCATGTAAACCCTAGGTAGCCACTGCATGTGACTTTTAATTTGGTGACCCCTAACCAGGGCACCGATTCAATCCGTTGAAGCCAGAAACCCTCTATTCACTTCCATTTCAGTCCACTTTGTGAATGGTCTTGCTTCCAATTGATCTTTTTTTGGGCTATTCTTGATGTACCTAGTGCTAAATTTGACAAGTGTGCACCACACCTACTCACTAGACTCACCTAGGTCAAGCTATTAGTTCATACCCCTTTATAGTACGACCAAAAGGAAAACAAAGTCCTAACCTACTCTAAGTGTCTGTCAATGTCAAATGATACTTAGAACTAGTCCATCCTTAACCTTGTCACATATCCTTTAATAACCGAACGAATTTCATCAAATAGAGGCATAAAAACCATTGATTGTCCATTCATCAATCATTATTGTGACCTAACTTATATTGTCTATGCAAAACACATGTTAGTCACAATACTTATGACGTCATTAATTGTCAAAACCGAATTAGAGGTCTAGATGTGTCGGTGCGAAAAGTGACCAACTAGTAAATATTTGTCGTTTTGCCGTACGTTGTGATCGGATGTGGCCTAGCACTCAATGACACAGGGTTTATACTAGTTCAGGCAACGTGTCCTACGTCCAGTTTGAGTCGGTTGGTGACTTTATTTCTGAGCCCAGGTGCTTGAAGTTTGCTGTGGCATTACAAACGAGTGGGAGTAAGATGGGGGTGTTAGGGGTCCGGTCGGACTCTGGACCGAAGGGCCAAGAGTGACGGGAGCTCCTATGTGTGCTAAGTATTCGAATGTGTGCTCTGTGTAGCTTTAGAATGTCTAAAGCTAGCAGAGAGTGAGCTGGAATGATCCGTCTATTGTTCGTTGTTCATCCGTCGATTGATCCTCTTTCTTTGGGAGAGAGCGCATCCTCTTTTATAGATGAAGGGGACGGCCTTATAAGTGAGAGAGAGGGAGTGTGCGCTACCTAGTTTTGTTGCCCACGCCATCGGGTACGAGACGGTTTGTTGGCGCCTATAATACTGTTGATGCCCTGATGCATGTGGTTGGTTCCATCGTGTTCTTCTGGTATGGCAAATGTCGGCGCCTACCATACTATAGGACAAATGTCGGCGCCCACAACACTATTCATGTCCTGACATGTCTGGAAGGTTGCAAAGTACCTTTCTAACATGGCCTGACAGTACTGTCCTGCAGGTGTGTAGGGTACGGTCCTCGGTATTGTGGTTGACTTGTGCACCTTACCTTATTTGCTCCGCTTGATTTCTCGGGTCCTCACCGAGCGGACGTCCCCGTTCGATCGTTCCTAGTCGGCTTCGACCGCGCCGGTTGGAGAAGAGCCACAGGTAGAGGTTTGGTGTGTTCTCAATCGGAGAAACGGGTCAGAGTTGGAAGTGAGTGTCGCCCCTCCTTGGCCAGGCCTTCTGGCCGGAGAAGCCGGTCGGAGTTGGAGGCCTTCCGGTCGGAGACTGGATCACTCTTTCGGCCTGTCGTTAGGTATCTGGGCCGGCCCAGGAGTTGGACGTCATCCGCAACGTCGTCTGCTGGGCCGAGCTTTTTGCTGGGAAGCAGGCCCATTAGGGACCTCGGGTTTATGAACTCGACAGGAGCCCCCGAGCCCCCGGGCGATTCAGGTAGAATCGTCGGGGATTTCTTCGTTTTGTCAGCGGGTGCGCGCGAGCGTACCCAGTGGGTGTAGCCCCGAGCCCCCGGGCGATTTGGGTAGAATCGTCTGGGGGTTTTTTCGACTTGCCAGTGGGTGCGCGTGAGTGCACCCGGTGGGTGTAGCCCCCGAGCCTGCATCCGACTGGCTAGTCGGTTGGAGGCTAAATATCTTGATACTCTTTCCTTGGGCCGCAGACTCTTGTTGTTTCTACCGTTCGGGGTGTTTGCCCATGTTTGTCTCACCCGTGACTTGCGCGGTCGGTTGTTTTCCGAGTCGGCGTCGGGCGACTTGAGCCCCTGAGCCCCGTTCGGTTCGGTAGGGGTTGGTCTAGTTCCATGCGTTACCCCGTCCGTGGTTTCAACAACTGAAGGGGCTGAGCTAACGTCGTTTGCCTCAATGGCTCGAGTGACGCGCTCGGTGAGCTCACTAACGGGCGCGTTCGAGTGGAATCCGGGTCCGTTGTTCATGATGGGGTCAGCATAGCCCTCATGTGACATTCCACTGCTCCTTAACCCACCTCCCGGTAGATGCCGGGTCGTTTCAGAGACCGACTCAGGTGGCCCGCTGGCTTCCCCTCGATGGAGATTCTATGGGCATGGCTCGAGGTTAGGATCAAATGAGAAGGTCGAGATGACCCTATGTGCTTTTGAGCATACTCAGGCGAGGGCCGCTGGGGCTCATCTGTGTTTTCTCCCCTGGCTCTGTTTGACGTGAGGCAGCCTCGAGCCCTTCGCGGGCCGGCCTTCGAACCCCGGTCGGTCGTTGCTCATGTTGAATGAGGCAACTACCGCCTCGTGATGCAACACAAAGTGTTGTGATGCATTAATTTGCATATGCAATGCTTTGGATGTATGGGATGAATGAATGATGGTATGAATGCGTGTATGAGAAAGGATGAATGAATGATTGCATGAATGAATGTGTGAATGCGTGTGTTAGAAAATAAAGAAAGATGAAAAAGAAAGAAAGGTGGTTTGGTAAGGTTACCTTGATGACTCGAGTGACAGGTTTTGAGGAGCTCTTATCGGATATGTCCGAATGGGATCTGAGTCCGTCGTTCATGACGGAGTCGGCGTAGCCCACATGGGGCATCCCACTGCCCCCTTACCTATCTCTCGGCATTCACCTAAGTCGTTCGATTGACTTAGGAAGCCCGTTGGTCTCTCCTTGATGGAGATCCCGTCGTTGGGCCCTTCCGAGTCCTGCCTAGGAAGGTGGAGGGCCGCTTGCGTGTGGCTGTGCCTTATTTCCTATGCCCGGCATGCGGTGGTGGTGGGCCATGCCCAGGCCACGTCCCGTCTAATTAGGTGTCGTTTTGTTGGGCAGGGCGTGTCCCATCAGTCAGGACGCGTCCCACCGCATCCCATCCGCATTGAATAGGGGAAGGGAGAGGGTTTTTTTCCCCAATCCTTCGCCTTTCTCCAACTGTTGTGTCTTCTCCTTAAATATGGGAAGGAAGAGGGTTTTCATCCCATTCCTTCGCCTATTCTCCAACTGCTGCTTCTCCTCCTTGTTCCTTTTCGCCAAGCCCATTCGCGTGCCACGGCGGTTCCTAGGAGAAAGAGGGTAAAGCGAGGGAGAGGAGAACTCATAGATTTGTTCATGAATCTAGAGCGAGATGTCGAGCTGGAGGCCATCCAATGTGGACGAGGCGGTGCTGGCCGCCTTCGCCGAGAAGGGGCTGCTCCCGCTGAAGGAGGTGGCGCACTATAGGGCTCCTGTGAGGGAGGCTTTTCTATGACCTCAGGCCGACGAGGTTGTCTCCTTCCTTGCCTTCCATGAGTGCGGGCTAGGATATCCCACGCACTAGTTCATGAGCGGGCTCTTCAATGAGTGGGGCTTGAGCTGCAGCACCTCAATCCGACTAGGGTGCTGCACGTCGTTGGCTTCATCACCGTCTGCGAGGCCTTCCTCGGGATGGAGCCGCATATGGACTTTTTCGGTGAATCTTCACCAGGCGAGCCCTATTAGAGGGGAAGCCGCCTTGGACCGCACCGGTTGGGGACTTCACACTGCAGAAGAAGCTGAGGCCGCCGGGCTCCTACCCCGTGTACTCCCCCTATGACTCCAATCGAGGGTGACATGGGGAGTGGTTCTATATCAAGAATCCAGCGAGAGGCGCCATTCTCGCCGTTCACTAGAAGGAGGCCGGAGAGGCGGGATAGCTAGTCGTGGGGCCCCTCCAGCCGACAGAACAAGTTGGAGGTCAACGAGGTGGAGCTCCAGAAGTTGGTGCAGCACGGCCTTGACTTGGTGCGGGTGTTCCACACCTTCTTTTGCCATCGAGTCGCCCCGCTGGCGGAGAGGAGGCGGCCGATGTGGAACTACTTGGACCCAACAGATCCCGACCGTGCATCATCGGAGGAGTTCGCGAAGGACGAGGTCTGGAGTGGGCTCGACCAGGTGCTGCAACTGAGGGCTGCAACTGAGGAGTTCCCGTGAAGCTATCCACTTTGGTATGCTCCCCCCGTCTCATTCCATGTCCTTTTCCCTTTTGCTCTCCCTTGTTCTAACTTTGAGTCATCCATTTCGTAGGGACTTGCTGGTTACAAATCCCAGCCGCATCTTCCAAGGGGGACAGAGGGCGCGGCTCGGCAAGCTGCCCAGAAGGAGGTGGCGGACGCCAAGAAGAAGAAGAGAGCTGAGAAGGCTCGGAGGAGGCATGAGATGGAGAAGGAGATCGCCCGATGGGTACGTGCCAAGGAAAATAGGAGCGACATGGAGGCAGAGATTGAGTCGAAGGAACCCATGGAGATGGGTGGCGATGCGAGCTCTTCCAAGGATGAAGGAGCCTCGGGACGTCATCGCGACCTCGGTGGAGCATCTGCCAACGCTGGGCGGGATGTGAAGAGGCGCGGCGATGTTCCCGCGTCAAGGAAGCACACCGTGAGCTCGGACGCTGCTGTTGAGCGAGAGGCAAAGCGGACGCGGTCGCCTTAGCTTTCGGAGGCATTGCTGGCGTCGCCCCCCTTCTCCAAGCATGGTGGGGTAGGCCGGCCGGTCGGAGGAGAGGGCTCGCACCCCCTCATCTTCGGGGCCAGCGCCGACGCGTGACCCACAACGGGGGGACGCCCTGCCACTGCTCCGGTGGGCGCGTTATGAGCCTGGCGGTCGTGGTGGCTCGCGGGCCGATCGAGAACCATCCGGGTCAACTCCCCCCTTGGTCGATGTGAGGGGGCATGGGTCATGACCCATGAGCGGTCCTCGTCCGGTGGGCTCGTTGCCAGTGGTCGGGGCTTCAGGGTCCTGCCCCTTTCATCTAGGTATGTACCCATGTTTCTTTTGATCTCATAGTTTGAGTTTTTCGAGCGCGACTGACTTGTACTTTTTCGACAGCGGCTAGATATTGACGGGATTGAGCATCGCCCCGCCTCCCATGTGGGAGGAGTGGAGACCCAGCCTGCAACTAGTAACGACAAGCGGTGGGGAAAGCAGGCTGGTAGCGATGCGACCTTACCCTCTGGGGGTTGCGCCTTCCCGGTCGGTCGTGGGCTCGACGACAGCGGCTGTGGTGGTGATGGCGGCGATCCCGGTGGTGATGGCGGAGGCTGTGTTGGAGGTGACCCTCATGATCCCTCCCGCACCGGCTGCAGTGGAATAGAGGAGGGAGACCAGGCTCCCTACCTCGCCTGGTGGAGGGACGCATGGCTCACCCTCCTAGTCGGAGCTGGAGACGTCGGGAGGTGATGCAGCCAGGCCGGAGGCAGAACATCCACCGGCGGGCCGTGGGGTCGAGGTAGTAGAGATCCCCTGCTTCGGCGAGGCGGGTGCTAGGGTGGAGCCGTCGGCCATCCCGCCATCGCAGGAGCTGGCGGTGGTCCGGTCGTCGCATGATGCTACGGTGGCTGGATCTTCCAACGGGTTGGGGGCGACCCGTGACCTGGTGTGGTCCTGCCCCGGTGACCCGAGGAAGGCTCGGTTCGTCCTATGCGACAGGGAGGAGGTAGCGCTCTAGCACTTCCTAGAGGAGAGCGGACTGTCGATGGAGTCCGACCTCGCCCAAACCAAGGCGAAGCTCAGGGAGGCCTTGGAGCGGGTTGAGCTCATCCATCAGGCGTTCTTAGTCGACCTCCCATGCATCGCCGAGGTAAGCTTTCTGTGCTTTTAGTGTTTGTCCTCAACTCCTTGGTATTCCGCTGGTCGTGTCAGCATGCTTGCTTCTTGCTTTACAGGAGTTAGAGGCAAAGTCGCTTCGCAAGTCCCGTTTTCTTTGGAAGGAGCAGTGTCGGATGGAGCGAGAAGCTGCGATGTCACGGTGGGTCGACGAGCTTGAGCGCTAGCTAGAGTCCGCCCACCGTAAGTCCCAAGACCAGGCGGTTGAGGTGACAGAGCACGGGCGGCGGAGCTGCTCGTGGCAGAACGAGTGACCGCTGCCGAGCCGGGACTCGCGGCAGCGAAGGTCCACCTGACGGAGACCGAGGCGGCGCTCTAGAAGTCCCTAGAGGCCCTGGAGTCGGAGCGGAAGGCCCGATGGGAGGTCGATCGGGAAGTGCTCGCGCTCCGAGGGCAAGTGCTTGGGGCGGAGGAGTCAAATGCTCGGCTGCTCGAGAAGGTGACCCGACAGGAGGAAGGACTCTCCATCCTCGAGAACACCCACCTCGGTACGTACCTATTATGCCTTTGGTTGATGTCTTGGTTTTTCCTTTCCCTTGCTTCTGAACTTGTCGTGCCTTTTCCAAAACTAGGCGGAAGAATTGGTTCTCTGGAGCGGGACCTGCAGACAGCCAAGGCGGCGATTGGTTGGAGTGCGGAGGCGCTATCCAAGTCCCTTGAAGACTGGCGTGCTCTCGAGGGGGAGCTTGACTAGATCCGCAACATCACCTAGGTCATTGTCTCGGAGGTGTTCGGGTCAGCGCCGAGCACCAGCACGCCTGCCATCCAGCTGGCGGAGGTCTCGAACGAGGTTCGGGCGCTCATCTTCGATGAGATGTTCTATGGGACATCGGGGGTGCTGACCTCAGTGGCGACGCACCACCCGGACCTAGACTTCGCCGCCATCTGTAGCGGATACGCCGACGGTTGCAGCGCGGACGCCATCCATGCACTCAGGGAGAGCTTGATGCCATGCGCACAGATGGTGGCCGAGCTAGTCTCCGCGCAGTGGGTGATGGAGGCTCACCGTGCGAGCGTGGCTAAAGGCATGTGTCAAGAAGACGTCACCCAACCTACGGATGGAGTGGTGGCTGGGTTGAAAGCGAGCGTCGTCCTGCCTCCGACTGAACCGAATGTCGCCCTATCGGAGAGCGAGCAGCCTTTATCTTCGTCGGTCGCGCCGTCAGCCGATGCCGCCAGGCGGCCACAGTAGTATTTAGAGTAGAAGTAGTTAGCAAATGTAAAAGTTAAGTTCATGGGGGAGCCCTCGTGTGAATAGTTTGTATTCATGAATACATCAATTTTGTTTTGTGATGGAATCACTTCGTAAGGGGAAGCTTGTCCCATCCATTCTTTGTTTTTACCCAAGCATAGCTCTATTTTTATCCTTTCTTTTTTGTACCTGCCCTTTTGACCCGTAGGCTGCAACTTTAAGAACCCGGGCGTGACCCACGAGGCTCAACTGCTCGTAACCGTATGTAGTGGCAGGGTGTGATCGATCGGGAGTTTAAGGCAAAGTTACATAGGGTAATGAAAGGAACGGACTACCCTTTCGTTTGGGTAAAAAGTATTTACTATATGATAGTAAAAAAGAGAGGTGGTATCGCACCCTTGTGGAGCCCCCGAGCGACCCGGGCCGAGAGTGTTCGGGCCGGGGTGCTTGTAGGAGCGAACGTTGAATGAAAGAAAGCGGTAAGACCAATTTTTAGGGGAAGAAACGACGTAACTATTCGATGTTCCAAGTGGTGGTGAGAACGTTGCCGTTGTCGTCCTTCAGTTGGTAGGTGCCTAGTCGGATCACCTCGGTCACCGTATAGGGACCTTCCCATGGCGGAGAGAGTTTGTGTTTCTCCTTGGTTGATTGGGTTCTTCGGAGTACGAGGACTCGACCTGGAGGATCCTCCCTCTAATTTTCCTTTCATGGTACCTGCGGAGAGTTTGCTGGTAGCGAGTGGAGCAGATGACGACCGTCTCGTGGGTCTCCTCGAGCAGGTCGACCGCGTCTTGCTGAGCCTCCGTGGCTCGGTCGCGGTCGAAGGCCTTCACTCTTGGGGCGCCATGGTCGAGGTCGGAGGGCAACACTACTTTAGCTTCATAGGCCAGGAAGAAGGGTGTGAACCCTATGGATCGGTTTGGGGTCGTTCTTAGGCTCCAGAGGATCGTTGGGACTTCTGCAACCCATCGCCCGGAGTACTTGTTGAGTCGGTTGAAGATGCATGGCTTGAGTCCTTGGAGGACCATGCCATTGGCCCGCTCTACCTAACCGTTGGTACGCGGATGTTCGACCGAGGCCCAGTCGATCCTGATGCTGTATCCATCACAAAAGTCCAGGAACTTCTTACCTGTGAAGTTAGTTCCGTGGTCAATGATGATACAATTAGGAACACCGAACTAGTAGATGATGTCAAGGAAGAACTTGACCACCTCTTCTGAACGAATGTTGGTGATGGGCTTCGCCTCTATCCACTTGGTTAATTTGTCCACTGCTATGAGTAGGTGATTGAAGCCACCCGGGCCCTTTTTGAGGGTCCTACCATGTCGAGGCCCTAGACCACGAACGGCCAGGTGATAGGGATGGTTTGAAGCTCCTGTGCTAGCAAATAAGTTTGCCGAGCATACAACTGGCATCCCTCGCACCTTCGGACGACCTCCTCTGCATCTCATAGCGTGGTGGGCTAGTAAAAACCTTAGCGAAAGGCTTTTCTGACCAGCGACCTTGGGGCCACGTGATGTCCATAGATTCCAGCGCGGACTGATAAGAACCCGCTAGGGTTTGTTCCCGATCTTTCAATGAGAGGTGTGGGATAACTCGATTGATGGGTGGAGACGACGTTCACGACCCGACTATAGCCTTCCAAGCTACGCCTTAGCAACCGATATACCACCTCCAATGGCCATCGTGATCTTGTGGAGCACGATCAACCAAACCACTAGGGTAATTCCTGCAAGCAATCGAGGAACAAGCAAGAACAAGTAGAACAAGCAACTCAATTGCAAATATGGAGATGAAAAACCAATCTGAACTCACAAAGTTGAGGTTCTGAATCAAGTAGAACGGATGGTCTAGTCAACACACGCGTCTACAAAGAAGTAGCAATGGCTAAACTTTCAACAAAACAAAACCCAACTATTCTTGGTGGCGGCTAAGGAGTATATGAAGGTGGAAGGATGACCACCAGGGTGTTGGGGTCGTTCTCCAACCCTAGGACGCGTCCCTAATGGACCCAATTTGATACACGACCCATTGGACCAAACTAAGGTGACGCAGCACCTTTGGACAGACAAGCTCTTAGTCGTAATTCAGTCATTGTGGCCACCTCAAAACAGATATGGACTTGATTCTAGATCCATATGAAAATAGACTTCATAAGGATTCCATGAAGTACTTGAACGCTCCAATCTGAGTCCGTATGCGACCGTAGTGACCATCACAAGTTGAAGCTGTCCTAGAGTCCGAATTTAGCCTCCGCGAATCCTTGTCCCTTTCGGTCCTCTCCCTGGTTCCTAACCAAAATAAGAGTGCACGCATCTCCATGGTCTAAATATGATAGACAGGAACTCAAGAGTGAACTTACTTGATGATTAATGTGATGAGAACGGGCGTGAGTAATAGGACCAGAAACTGGTACTCGTGTCGGTGTGGATGTATCATTGGTGTTGATGTCCTCATCATCCTCCCCTTCTTGCATTTGAGGTGTCCTCGACTCAAGCTCGTCTTCTCCCAAATATGGCTTCAAATCTGCAATGTTAAATGTGGGACTAACCCCAAATTCTGCAGGCAGATCGAGTTTATATGCATTATCATTAATTTTCTCTAACACTTTAAATGGTCCATCAGCCCTAGGCATCAATTTAGACTTTCTGAAATCAGGAAACCTATCCTTTCTCAAGTGCAACCAAACTAAATCTCCAGGTTCAAATATTTGTTCCTTTCTACCTTTATCGCCAGCAAACTTATATTTAGCATTCATACGCTCTATGTTTTCTTTAGTTGTTTCATGCAGTTTTAACATCAATTCAGCATGCTTAGTAGCATCAAAATTTAGTTTTTCAGAAGATGGCAAAGGCATCAAATCAATAGGAGCACGAGGCAAGAAACCATATACAATCTGAAATGGGCACATCTTTGTAGTAGAATGCAGCGAACGATTATAAGCAAATTCAATATGAGGCAAACAATCTTCCCACATTTTGATGTTCTTTAAAACAGCCCTTAACATAGTAGACAAAGTTCTATTGACAACTTCAGTTTGACCATTAGTTTGGTAATCAGAGCAAGGTTTATCGGTGAGAGACTTCCAATCCTTCGCTGTTTTAATTTTCCTAGTCTAGAAAAAGCCAAAAAATTATAGTAGATTAGTTTACCCATCAATCGAGTTATCCCACACCTCTCCTCGAAAGATCAGGAACAAACCCTAGCGGGATCATATCACAGACCTCGAGGAGGAGCTGTTTCCCTTGGTTGGTAGGGACACACTTCATGAGTACTCCTGACGGACTTCGTTTGTAAAGTTCATTATCGAATGCGACGAACGTCTTGGCACGTCGAGCGATCCATCATGCTTTAGTCCTTTCAGGTGGGAGAACCTCCTCGAGGAGGTAGGCGAGTAGCGGAGCTTACTAGTCGGCTTGATCGAGTGCTACCACGGCGACATCGGTGGGCGACGTCGTCATGGAGGCACCGAGGTCGGAGCCCCCGAGCGCTAGGTTGGCATCGGGGTGTGTCTAGATCGGACCTTCCAGGATGCGGGCGGACGGCTCGTGAAGGTCGTTGATGAAAACCCCATCTAGAGATGGAACCTACCTGACAGCCAATTTTGCGAGAAAGTCGGCAGCATCATTGTCCTTTCAGGGGACATGATGTAGTTCGATCCCCTAGAATTTGTCCTTGAGCCTGTGCACCTCCTGGCCATATGCTACCATGAGGGGGCTTTTGCAAGAGGACTCCTTCTATAACAAACCGGATTTTTGGAGAAGCCAAAAATATGAACTTTTTTAAAAATTTTCCTGCAATATGTGAAGCATGTAGATGCTAGGTCAAACAAAGAACAATTTATAAATAAATTTCCTTTTCCCCCTCTCTTGTTCTCGATGGAAAGCCGAGCAGAGATGGTCGGGACCGGTGGATTCAGGCGACGGGACCCGTGCGCATCCGTGGTTCTGTCCAGATCGGGCCACGATCGGCGGAGGTGGCCTGGCCGCAGCGGCATAGCGCGCTGGCGGTGGCGGATTCGCCGCTCCGGTGTAAGACCGGATTAGATATGGTTTGATAGGGCACTAGGAGGCTCACCATGACTCGCTTGTCTCGGTGGTTGAAGCGGATGCAATGCGGATGTGGCTGCAGACATTGAGGTCGGACGTGGCGGCGCGAAACAACGGCAAGGATGGCGTTTCGTTGGATCTGGGACTTTCTTGACCAAACAAACAGGTCTTTGAGCATCAACGAATATCTAGGAAGCTAAAACAATCATCGGGAGGGAGAGATATGCAGGGAGGCGAGCTATCCACGACTAGGTGCCCATGGCGGCCACGGTGGCTCGGTCACGACAGCAAATGGCGCTGAGAGCGATTGGGGTGACGAGAGGTGAAGAGAGCGGGTTAAGGTGTCATGCAAGGGTGAGGCGAAGCTACCCGTGCGAGAAATTGGCTTGGGGTGGAGCAGGCGCGACGAATTTCATAGGCCGATCGAGCTCGTCGACGATGGAGCAGAGGAAAGGAAGGAGGGCTATGACCAGCGGTGTCGCATTATAACAGCAGCTGCTTGCGCTTGCCACCGCGAAGCAGCTGCGTGCCATGAGCTGAGGAGGTGGCAAATGGGGCGATGGCGTCGGCGGTGAGCAGGGACCTACGTGGCAGCAGCTTGCCGCCCTACTGTAGGAATATGACAGCCCATGTTCTTCCCTCTTTTTCTCCCAATTCCAAACAACAACTCGAAAAACTTCATTACTAGCACTTGTTCATCCATCTCTGGTCTCCATCTTTCCTTAAAGCACAAACCCTAAAAGAGCAAAGGTTTTGAAGTTTTGGAATTTTGAAAATAGTTACAATGAAACTGAATTTCAGTTTCAGGGTTTTGTAAACAGTTCTTGATTAGCTAACTTTGGTTAATTAATTATGGCTTAATTACTGTTCTATTAACACAAACAAGATTATCACTTCAAAGTACAAACTTCATACTTTGAAATAGTACCAAGGTTGCATACATGTTTATATATGAAATATATTTTAATAAATCCCCAAACGTTTGAATTTAAAACTAAAATTCAGAGGGTTAAGTAAAAAATTGGCCAAGTCTAGAATTCAATGCTTAATTCATTTCTGGAGCTCAAATTAAAACATGTTCCATATGTTAATAGTGCCCAACCTTGTCACTAGTGTAAAGTTTAAACTTAGCACTTCAAAATTTATTAAGGCAAAATTTTAAGTGTTTAAGAAGTTTTCACACCAAAACTACACAAAGAACCTTAATCAAGATTATTGCTAACATTCCAAGTTCCACTCAAAGCACATCATAAGCAACATAAACATGTTATAACTTAAACATGAATTGCATTAGTGACCCAATGCTTGCTAAATATGTTTCATGATGCTCATGTTCAAAATTTTATTTGCTTTTTAACATCTAGGATATTACAATAATCCCCCTTAAAGAAATCTCATCCCGACATTACGAAGTGACAAAAGCCTTGGGTTAAGTAATGGAAAAGGAAATGTATCAAGCACATTAACTTATAAGAAGTTTATAAAGCAACAAGGATTGGTTCGAGAATTACAACGAGATCAAAGGAAGGTTGTAATTAACAAGGGATTTAGGAAATTCAGGAGAAGCATTGATGTGAATTCCTAAAAGAGATTCCAAGGAGAGAAAGTACATTAATTGTGGACTATAATGGATCATGACCGCAGACCTTGATAACAATGAGCAACCGATAGTATTTCCTTTTTATGACCGTGGTCAATAGGAGACCCCAGGTTTTGACGCTACATCATGGTCACTAATCATGGTACCACCGTAGGGCATAATTGTAGTAACTTTCAACCAACACATGTCGGCTATTAAAATCATGGTATAGCATGTGTCATGGTAGAAAAAGACAAGGGCTGACATATGTATAGATTGAGAAGTCAAGGATTAGCCAGGTTTTCGTATTGAGTTGGCATAGTAAATAAATACATCCAGAAGTTCCCCAAGGATTAGAAACTTATGGAGCAAAGACTAACAAAAGGGAAGTTCATTGGTAAAAACCTGGCACATGATGAGATTTAATTGAAAGAATAATAGCTGCCCCCGGAATAAAGGAGGAAATTTGAACACCATTAAATTTTATCCTTATGTGGATGGTATGATGCATGTTCGTCCTATACGTCTTTGTTGGTATTTATTAACTTGTCACTTATTTTAGTAGTCAGCTAATGTATGTCTACGTCTCTTAACATTATTTTACTAGGTTGTCATCCTTAGTGATGATGCCCGAGATGCTTGTTGGTACTACCTAGTATTACTATTAGAGTAGTTCTCTTATTATTTTATGTGACTAGGAAGAATATATATATATAATCTGCAAGCGCACATATAATTATACTATTGTAGCACTTCATCTGGGAGTATTTTAGGTATCGTTATTTATATTTTTACCACAGGGAAGGTCTAGTAAGGACATGTATTGATAACTTATACTATTGATGGAGAAGTAAACCATAACCAATATTTTACTCACAACAGGGGTAAGTCAAGAGGTAAATGAATATGAATAGTGCATAATAACTAATCATTGATCACTCAGAGTATTTCTTTCTATAGCATTAGCATGGTTAAGAAGAATATTAGAGGAATAATTCCTAAGTTATTCTTAATTACAAGTCAAAGCTTACTTTAATTAGTGCAATTACACCTAGTAGTCATGGCTAATATCAACTTCGTATCTACACATAAGGGATATTACTAAGGAATATTAAGAACAGAGCTTGTCTTCGTTCGTAACTAGATCCTACTTATAGACCTATATTCGGGGAGTGGACTATAAAGGACTCAATGGGAGTGTCACATCCATGATCTACCACATGGCCTGGAATATAGGGTGTATCCACAGGTAAATAACGTATAAGCACCACGCTTACACAATGTCGACCACTCACCCCATGTACTTTGGAGCAAGCGTTATACGAACTTATGTATAAACATGATGATAATCTAACTATACTAAGCATATAATCAAAGTAGACAATGAACATTATAACTAGGAATATGATAAATATGAAGATGAATGTCATGACAATTGTAACAAACATATAAAAGTAATGAGAGACATAAAAGAGAAGGGGTACAAAGATTATACCAAACCACACCCTTGACACGATCGGGAATCCAAGCGAAGCCTGCTTGCCTCCCTCTAGACCTAGCCTAACTAGCTATGCCCTAGAATATGGTGGAGCTCTGAGGATAATTAGGGTTTCTATCTTCTCAAATGACTTATGCCTCAAGGGGTGGTAGGGGCTGGTATATATAGGCTAGAGCATCAATCCTGAGCCCTCGAATCAAACCGACTTGAATAAATGGCGTAGATGCAATTTAGGAGGCGGTGGAGAACCGACATAACAACAGGGGCTAACATGTGGGCCCTAGGGGCCGGCTGGCTTGCAGGTTTTGCTAGCGCCTCGCATTTTGCTTCGGTGTGGAGTCCTCTCGAGCCTTCTAGAACCTTCTAGGGTTATTTTTGCTGTGGATAAGCGCGATTAAGTCTGACATCTAGGTCCACCTTGATGGTTTTCTGGATAAACTCTGCAGAAAATACAGATTTACTAAAACTCATGGAATTGGTTAGTTTAAACCCCTAGACCTTCGTTGGTGATTATATTTATGCCTTTATGCATGTTATATTGACGGTTTGTTATGGTTGTTAACTACCATCAACAAACTCCCCCAAGCTTAACCTTTGCTAGTCCCTTAGCAAAGCTAAACCTAGTAAATGGATCAGGAGTTGCTTCAATGCTTTAACTCCTCAAAAGTACACATGCGTTCGAACTAGAATTCTCCTCTAGATTAGAATTAACCGATCTGACTTTCAAACTTACCCATATTACCTTCCACCATGGGGATTCTTAGCTTTCACTTGGGTCTTGAGCAATTGAATGACAGAACGATCAAGTCAAGCACTATGTCTCAAGTTCTTTGCTCAACCATTATTCTAGAGTTTTTATAGGTTTTCAAAAACTCAGAGCTTTCATTGTATGACACTCTCAAGTCTCTTAATATATGTGGTATTTATGGATCCTTACCAAGATAATAGTGATGTTATGCCTTTCTCTTCCTACAACTAAGGCTTATGTGGAGCTCATAGGAGTGGAAAAAGTATGAAAGAGCATACTTGCAATACATATATTGTAAATTCAAACCTCGGATCCAAAGAGAGTTAAGTCATACAATCAAATTAAGATGTGCATGTGTGTGGATGTATGGTGGATATATGTATGGTGGCTAACCTAATTATACTATGCTCCTTGAAAACATATCTCTCTTTTGAAACTTGAAAATACTTTGCAAGAAAATATGGGCTCTTATTCATCTTTCTTCTTTTTTAGGCGAGCATCTGAGTATCCATTGTTTTAGATATCTCGGACACTTGTCCATTTTTTTCTCATCTCTTTTTTTTTTCTTTATGAATAACTTTTGCATAGCCCCATGCTTTTTTTATGCAATAAAACTTTTTAGAGATGGCAATAAGAACTTGGAGCATTTATTTGGTGGATATCCTATCAAGAATTTTTTGTGTTTCACTCCCGGTGTAGGAGTAAAATATTTTAGGTGGATCTAGATGGAATGGCATGGTTTTTGCGCCTACCCCCAGTGTAGGAGTAGTGCATATGTGAGTGGTGTGTACGTGATCTTGATTTTAAGAGCATAACAAACCTCTCATAAGGGTCAACAAAGCTTGACTAAACTCAATGCAAAACAAGCAGCATATGTGAGGAAGTTTTCCTATTCTAAATATCATATATGGCTCTAGTAGGAATTCAAACTTTGTCATACAGGAACTCATCATGTAGTATTTTTATGTTTTTCAAAAGATAAATCTCAAGAACTGAAGTATCACTTGGAACAAGATAAATAACAGCTCAGACCTTCTCATATCATATCCATCAATTACCTAGACTTAGATTAAGCATATGCTACCCACGAGTTTTAAGTTTAGAGAAATTTTTATATCAAAACAGTCATATCCAAAAGCGGGAGAATTCAAGGCTGAAAACTAGGTACTTGAAAAGAATTATAACAGAGCAACTATTTATTATTTCCATCGTAAGAGATTATCCTCTGAGTCCATTTATTTAGCTCTTAAAAATCAAATTTAAAGAAAACTAAACACACATTTTATTTTATTTTCTCACTTTTAAGATCACCCCTTATTATTATCATAAACACAAAACTTTTATTTTGCTTTTAATTTGTTATGCATCTTTTTTTAGCAACTATATAGCAAACTTAGAAATAAAAGGGAAAGCAATACTTATCTTGATACATGGGGATGCCTCTCCCCTAAGCTGAATGTTGGCGTGGTCGAATGTTGAAGTTGAGTGATCCTTCTTAGAGTAGTTTTGCCAACTGATGTCCTTCTCGTCCATGGGTGGAGCGAGATAAAGATGACCAGGTGAACTTGCTTTTGATCATGTGTATTATCCTGCAAAATGTCAACAAGAACACCAAAACTCGTGGAATGGATTAAGATAAAGGGTTAGTGGTTAGCCGTTCGAAGATTAGTCATTCTTGAGGTTTAGAAATATTTCTGATTTGGCAGAATTTTAGCAGGATGTCTGTCTAGTATATATTTTGGATTTTCTAGTTTTATGATATGCAAAACAGAAAATATATATGCATGGTATTTTTAATTTTTATGCCACCACAGTGAATATTTGTAACACCCTCGGTGCTACATTATACAGTTTTTGCTAAAACACTGCATGTGCATCATATTTATGTGTAAATGTGTGTAACATAAAGTATAAATCAATGTACGACACTTGAAACGTTCATCCGAAACAAGAAACAAATGTTACGTTTCATGTCGCTTAATATCGTTTAATATTCTAAGCGAAGTTTTTATCGAACAAAAATGCTATAGAATGTTTATGCGAACTTTGATAAAGTTTGTAGTATGAACTTCGTAGGCGACGATGAAATGCGTGTGGTCGAGGACGAGGTTCGCTAGCTAATATGTCAAGAAGCTCAGAATTTGGAATTCGACGCGAAACCGTTCGAGGTTTATTCATTTCGCGTTAAGTCTGTAATTGGGTCGACGAAGCCATGGTTGGCAATTTTTGTAGAGCGATCGGCTTAGGAAGTGGCAAGATGTCATGGCTTAGGTTGATAGCCCTACGTACCATCTTGCGTATAGAAGAATTGGTTTGGCGTTTGGACCATCGGGTAGGATTTTTCAACAGCTTTAAAAAGCATGCACGTCACCTAGTTTCAACCAAAGCCAGCGCTGATCGCGATCACCGCCTCTGCCTGGCATCGCATGCTACCGTTGATGGCCTCCAGCGAGCGCTGCCGAGCCGGCCACGTCGACACTGCTACGCTTGTGTGGGCAAACCACGCTGCGGGCCGCCGCACTGGCCATCCCGGCCGCTGTCCTCGCCCTACTAGCTGCGCTGCGCTGCTGCTGACCGGCACGCCACAGACACTCCCAAGACCGCCGCCGCCGCTGCGTGTGTGTACACCCGTAGCGTGGTTCTGCTGCCGCCGCCACCTAGGTCTCTTTGTTGTCATGTGTTAGCACATGGCGCCTGTGTATTGGGCCGGGCCCAACCATGGCGATCGCCGCTCTGCTCCTCCTTCAACAAGATCCGCCGTAGCTGCTTGCCGCCATCGTTGCATCGTGTTGCTTGCACTACGCACCGTCCGGTGCTGCCATCCTGCTACTACTTCCGTTGACATCGGCTGTGTGTGCACGTGGGCTCGTCCTATTTGTCTCGTCCTCACGCTTGCACTCGAGGCCACGCCAAAGGTGCCAGTCACGTTGCCTGGAAGGTCGCCGGCCGGTTGAGCCACGCCAAAGCCGAATCGATGCGCTGGCCCTTTTCTGTGTATCATGCACATGTGGTGGTTGAGTGGAAGGACGGCATCGTGCCAAACCGGTCACTGTGGCGGTGGTACAAGGGAGGGGCGCTAATTTGAAATTCTGCCATCGCCAACCGCCATAAGTCCTTAGGAGTCGTCACTGCAATTGGCCTCACCCATTCCACCGTTTTCCAATTAACCGTGGCCACTACGAGCCCAAATAGTTAGTGTCGATGAAATATGGTCGGCAGTCTACCTAGGGGTATACCCAAGGTAGTAGATTGTCGGCAGACAGATGCGCAAGCCACAAACAAGACGGTGACGCAAGACAGACACAAGGTTTTATCCAGGTTCGGCCGCCAAGAAGGCGTAATACCTACGCCCCTGCGTCGATTTGTATTGTTTGTATGTCTATGAGAGATGTTTTTAGAGGGTCCCCCGCCGCCTTTATATAGTTTGGGGCAGGGTTACAGATCTGGAAACTAATCCTAGCCAGTTACAATTGCCATATGTGGCCGGATAAGGATTCCTATTCTAACCGACCAGGATCTTGATTGATCGCCAAATCCGCCTTGACTCCTTGCGCGGGATTCCGATCAGGTTAACCGGGCCACACATCGTCTTTTGGTGGACCGGACCCACCGATCCGGGCTGGCCCAAGCTTAACCATAAGGGTATAGGGGTTAATACCCCCACAGCTAGTCCCCGAGCACCATGTATTATGCTGCAACACGCCATTTTAACCTTCTCCGACAAGTAAGGCTTGAGTCCTTGACGTCTCTGACCACCGTTGTCACCGGAGAAGTCGGTTGTCCAAAGAATATATGGTGCTCTTAAGAAAAAAGAAAAAGATTTTCATCCTGGGAAGTGTGCCCACTTGTATTTCTAAACAGAAATGTAAGTGCGTCTCGGAGCGTAGCGTCCTTGATCATCAGAGGCGTAGGGGTCAAAAAACAAACACATTCACCACAAGGTGAAGTGTGCCCACTTAGTCCCCGAGCCTGGTAGTAGGTGACGTAGGCACGTGGTGCTAGGGTCTAAAAAGAATTCCCAGTTAAGTTGAGAAACGAATCATCGTACAAGCGATACAAGATGCACCGGTAGGTGCATCGTACCGATGTAGTCCCCGAGCTTGCTGGAAGGCGACGTATGAGCCTTGTAGCAAGGTCTAAATAAATGTCTCTCAACTGTATGTGAGTACAAATCACATGTAGCCAAGAAGAACGATCTCCGAGCAGTGGTCGGGACAGTCCCCGAGCACATCAAGAGTCGGAGCGGTCCCCAAGCGTGGTAGTGGTCTCGAATAGTGATTGCAGAAACACGGCGGTGGTCCTGGCGATCCCGAGCAGCTGGCGGCGATGGTCGGTCCATCATTGAGCTCAAGATATGTAGCCAAAAGAAAAGAACGCCGCTTGTATTATTATTTGGTGTATTTATTTATCTCCTTACTCTGTCAAGTCCAATCTGCCACGTCTAGTCAAAAAAGCAGACGGATATAACATATCACTCTGCCTTCTTACTCTTTACGGCAAGCAAATCGCTTGGCGCTCAGATGGAGGTGTGTCATGTGGGCCCTCTCACATTATCAACGAAGAGGCGTGTACACTGGAAATGAAGAGGCATGTTTGTTGGCGTAGATCTCGAGGTTGTGAAAACAACCGTCTGCGGCGCGTGCGCACATCTCCCAAGAATCTCGGGCGGACGAAACGATGAAGCCCTTGGTTATTTATAATATAGAGCTGGTAAGTTACTTTTTACCGATCCCCATTGTCATTCACCGCCGCAACCTTCTTCTTCCTCTTGCCGAACCCTACTCCTCTGAAAATCACCACCAATCCCTCCTCCACCGCATCCACCCTCTTAACAAGGGTAGATCAATGGCGAAGAGAAACGCCCAGAAGAAAGGCGGAGTCATGGCGAAGGAGTGGTGGAAGTCAAGGAGCAATGAGCAGACCATCGAAGACCTCGTCGCCATGGGAGTGCTCCACAACAAGGCACTCGCGGGATGGCGTGCGCCGGAAGTAGAAAGCTTCCCCGATCCACAACCAGGTGAGATTGTGGTTTTCGAGGATTTCTTCAAGCGGGGTTTTGGGGTTCTAGTGCACCCTTTCCTTCAGGGGCTCTGCTTATATTATGAGATTGGGATTTGCAATCTGCATCCCAACTCGATTCTTCTTGTCTCCACCTTCATCCATCTTTGTGAAGCTTATGGTGGCTTCTAGCCCCATTTCGACCTCTTTCGCCATCTATTTTGTCCGCGGAAGAAAGGGAGCGGAGGCTCAAAGATAGCTGGAGGCGTATACCTCAATCTGCGTGATGGTATGAAGGCCCAGTACCTGCACTGCCCATGGAACACCTCACTGGACAAATGGTACAAGAAATGGTTCTACATCCGCGAAGAGCCAAACACGATCACCCTGTGTGACGTGGGGTTGATTCCAGAGAAGAAGAACAGCTGGTCGGAGAAGCCCGAGCACTTGGAGCAGATCACAGAACTGCTCGGGTTGATCCCGTGGGGAAAGCTGGATGGTCCAAGCGTGGTCGGGAACTTCATCAGCCGAAGGATCCAGCCCTGCCAAAAGAGGGTACATCCTGGCTTCGAGTACCAGGGTAGCGCAGATCCGACGAGGACCAGAAAAGAGGCGCTCGACAAGATAGAAATCAAGGCCAGAATTGGGGAGCTATTCAATCTAGCCGACCCCAATTATGTCAGGTTAAACGACATCGAGCACGCCTTCAAGCTGGCCCGACCTCCCCCAAAGGTAAATGATGCCTCCTTGTACCTGTAGATTTATGTTGCAACAAAAAATTGACTGTTGTCTCCTTTATGTTTCCCAGAGTAATGGTCATGACCGAGCAGCAGTATTCGTGTCTCCGCCCCCTGGCGTGGATTGGCCGCAAATTGCCGGCTCAACCGCCCAGACCAGTGCCAGTACCGAAGACGTCGACTGGGCGGTACTCGGAGTTGGGGAGGATGTAACGGCCAAGGCTGCTAGCAAGCGGCCAGATGCCAACAAACGTCGCCAGGCCATCTTCCCCCTTTCAGACGATGAAACAGAGGATGCGGACATCTTCCGACTCATCCCTCGAAAGAGGAGGAGACAAATGGGGTCAACAGAGCAGGGTAGCTCCTCTGTGCCAGCAGTGATCGCACCACCGACCACTGCAACACAGAAGACAAGCGGGGGAAGTGTCGAGCACCAAACCCCGACGCCAGTACCGGTGGTGGAAAAAGACCCGGTGGAACCCGCCGAGCACGTGGAGCAGGCGCGGTCGAAGAGACGTTCCTTCGCCACGTTATTCCGTGCTTCCGAGCTGTAAGTATCTGTAACTTTGATATAATCTTATAATTTGTATTGAATACTTTTGTCTTTTGAACTTTCTCTGGTATATTAGGTCGGCATCCACCGAAAATCCCAACTAGATAGCCGGTTGTGGCACGGCTTCGCCCGAAGATGGCGGAAAGAAGCGCTTTCGGTAGCTAAGCTGCGGAGGAACTGTAGAAGAAATTTCTGCGAAACCAAAGACACACACGAAAGCAGCCCGATGTCGATCCCGAGGCGGTGGTCGAGAAGACAGCCGAGCAAAGTACAAATGCTCGAGCACTAGCCCTGCTGAGGTGGATACCTTGGCGCCAAGGGAACCAGACCGAGCCGAGGAGCAGCAACCGGAGTTGGCACAGAATACGCTTGCCGATGCTACGGCTCGTGGGAAAGCCATAGTGGTCGCGGAGACTACTATCTCCGGCCCAGCGCCGCCCCCTGAACAAGAGGCCGAAGAGGACGAAATTGAAGAGATCCTAGGCCGTCCCAAAGACAAACGACAACATGTATATGTGTCGCGCAGGCGGAACGACGAGTGGGTTATGTATGAAGAAATCCCCGAGATCAAAGAGACCCAAAAAGTTAACGAGCGGCAAAATATTTGGTGACAGAAGTCCATGTATGTTTGGCTTGACCACTTGACCCTATAATGTAGTCAAACTGTCTGACTTAGCTTGCTTATATGCAGGACTTGATGAAGACCGCAAAGTACCGAAAGAGGTGCTTCGACCAGATTGAGGGAATCACGGCGAGCAATAGAGAACTGGCGGCCGAGGTGGAACGCTTGCGCCGCCAACTTGAAGCCGCCGACCAGGAGAGGACAGAGCAAGAAGCACAGAACCAGAACCTGGTCGGCCAGCTCAATGACAAAGAGCGTCAAAAAACAAGTAAGTTGTCATTTTGTCACATCAAGTGTATGACATGTGTTGTTGCATTGTTGGTAATGACAGCTGTAATGCAGGCTTAGAAGCTGAGGTAACCCGCCTCTAAGAGGAGAATAGCCGCGTGACCGCAGAGTGTGGTCACCTGAAGGAGGACAACGAGAAACTGGCGCCCAGCCAGTCTCAACTCTAGGACCACACCACCAAAATGAAGGAGTTACTGAAGAGTAAGTATTCTAGGCCACCGTTCTCATTCTGTTGCCCGCCTTGACTTGTCGTGCCTTTACATTTGATGTCTTGTATGGTGTGCAGTTTTAAAAGCCAATGCCAAGAGGCATCTAGAAGCTGTGATGAAAGAGCGTGACGGCTGGAAAGCACGATGCCTCGAGGCCACCGAGGATCGGGACACATGGAAGAACCGGTGCTAGGAAGTGGCAACTGGCATTTTGCCCATCCTCGACCTTATCGACCCGGCGCTCACAGAGGAAGAGCCAAGGACCCCCTAGCTCGGACTGGTCGAGAGATGCAAACAAGCATGGGGATGGTTCCAGGAGTTCATTAAGGAGGCGGGTGAGTACACGGGCGCCCATGTGCTAAGCATGGTGCGTGCCCACTACCCTCTGATCGATCTCAAGCACCTGGAGGCTGGATACCTGAAGGAAGTAGACCCAGACAAGGCGGAGGAGCTTTGGGTGGCCCAGCTGGATCTGTCGTCAAAGATAATTGGCGACATTAATTTGTGTGGATGTGGGACAGCACCTGTACAGGGTATGCCATCGACAAGTCAGTTGGAAACGCCATCTGTTGCTAGCCAACCGACGAAGCCTGCGGTCTTGACCAGCCAGGCATCGGTGGGGCCATCCCCTTCAGCTTGGCTAGCACAAGAGTCCCCGAGACTCGAGTAGAATATCAGAAGCAGTGAGCAGTAGATGCCGCGCGCCCCGACCAACCAATGTAATAGGCTTAGAGCTATAGAAGGAGGACATAGTTGTGTTATTGTAAACTTGGGCCTCTTCAGGCAAGCTTGTAATAACGTAACTGTATATCATTATAAGCGGGTTTGCTTTGTATAAAGCGTATTTAAGCTTGAAACTTATGTTGGTGGAACTAAGTGAGAACATAATAACATTCTGTTTAGTTGTACCATTTTACCCGACACATCATCCTGAAAAGTTTGTGCGGCCCTAGTTTGCCATGTGGTCGGAGTGTGAGGTGCATGACTGCTGCACTGTGACGCGTGGACAAGTAAAACCAAGGGGGACTCCGCCGATCACCCCATAGCGTAGAGAGCGGATCCCATGCACGTGTTGGGAGGAACGGAGGCGAGTCTGCTCCAAAAACCGTAGAAGGAATGGTGGTCGGCTTTTACTGGCTAAGTTAGAATAACCATAAAAGTCAAAGGGACACATTAGAGTAGTCAGAGAAATAATAATAGCTTTATTGAAGTAAATCGAAAATACAAAAGGGGGTACATATCTCAGTAGTTAAGCATAGAAACGTCTAAGCTTGTCGATGTGCCACGAGTTTGGTACGTCTATACCGTCCAGGTGAGCTAACCTGTAAGACGTTGGTCGTGTGACCTCCTTGATCATGAAGGGCCCCTCCCATGGGGTTGCGAGTTTATGGACACCAGCCTGGTTTGTCTTCCACTTCAGGACCAGGTCCCCGACCACAAAAAACCGCTCTTTAACATTCTTGTTGTAGTACCTGCGCAAAACAGCAAGGTATTTGGTCATACGTACACAAGAATCGAGCCGCTTCTCTTCTGCGCTATTCACTTCTAGCTCCCGTACTTCATTGGCCTTGCCTTCGTTGAAGTTCTCTACCCATGCTGATCTAAAAGCTATATCTGCAGGGAGGACCGCCTCAGCGCCGTAAACCATAAAGTATGGCGAGATCTGCGGTGTTACTGGCTGGTTTTGAGTTCGAGTCCCAGCACCATGGGTGGTAACTCTTTGAGCCATCTTCCGGGAGCCTTGTCATTTTCTCTATACACCCTCTTCTTCAACGCGTCCAATATCATGCCATTTGCCTACTCGACCTATCCATTAGCTCTAGGGTGCTCCATCGAGACGTATTTTACTACTATGCTCCTTTCATCGCAGAAGTCCCAAAAAGCGTTCCCGGTGAACTGAGTACCCAGATCGGTGATGATGCTGTTCGGTATGCCGAAACGATGGATGACCTGGTCGAGGAACGTGATGACTTTTTTTCGAGGATGCCTGTACCAAAGGCATGTATTCTATCCACTTAGAAAAAATTGTCGATCAGCACAAAGACACATGTAAATTTCCCTAGAGCCGGTTTGAAGGGCCCGATCATATCCAGTCCCCAGCATGCGAAGGGCCAGGAGGCTAGTATTGTCTGGATCTCATGTGCTGGTACGTGGATTCTCTTGGTGAAGAACTAACAACCCTCACGGTGGCGAGACTAGACTCTCTCGCGTTGGGATCGCCGACGGCCAATAGAACCCTCGCTTGAAAAGCCTTGCCGACCCGGCGTTCTTGAGGCCCGCGTGGTTGCCGCGAGAGCCAGAGTGGATTTGGTCCAGGAGATGTTCGCCATCCTCCTGGGTTATGCACTTCATCAAGATTTCCTCTTTTGCGTTCTTGCGCCATAGCTTGCCATCAACGCAGTGTATCTTCATTGTGACGCATCAGCGCCGTTTCTCTGTCCGATCAGTGTAACCGCTGCCATCTGTTAGGTACTTGATGAAAGGTATTCTCTAGTCAGGCTCATGAGTGGTTGGAGGGGGCTCGGCGGTGCTTGACGCCGGAACCGTAGCCACCAATTGCTGGTCTGGAGGCTTGTCTGCCGTGGAATCTTTCTCTTCGATGGATGGCGTGAGCGGTCTTGGACAAATATGCCATGTGGGATTTTTGCTCGAGATGATCCTAACTTTGACAGTGCATCCGCTGCTTGATTCTTGTCCCGGACCACGTGTATGTACTCGATGCCATAGAACCTACCTTCCAGCTTTTTGATCAAATTGCAGTATGCTTCCATCTTTTCACTGGTTGTGTCCCAGTCCTTGTTGAGTTGGTTGATGACCAGAGCAGAGTCTCCATAGACGAGAGGCGTTTAACGCCAAGCTCAACGCGCAATGCACAAACCATGTAGGCATGCTTCATTACTCGGCGGCATTATTAGATCTTTGGGAAATAAATCATGAGGACGCACTCGGAGCTGCTCCTTGGATGGTGATATAAAAGGACTCATGCTCCCGCATCGTCAATGTTGAGAGAGCCGTCAAGTACATCGTCCAATATTCGTCGAATCCGGAGAGGCGAGCATGCTTAAGTACATCCCACTCGATGATGAAATCGACAAGTGCACGAGACTTGATTATAGTGCGGCTTGCAAATTCCAAGGAAAGGGGCATAGCTCCATTGCCCATTTGATGATGCGCCCGTTCGCATCCCCTGTTGCTAATGATGTCTCACGGTGGGTACTCGATCCACGACCACCACACGATATCCGTCAAGTAGTGTTTCAACTTTCGGGATGTTATCGGTATGGTGTAGATCAACTTCGAATCTGTGGGTACCGGTCTTGGACTCATTGAGTACCTCACTAATGAAATAGATTGGCCATTGTACCTTGTAGACGTGGCGGGCTTGTCTCGCTCGACCACCATGGTGTGTGGAGACCACTCGATTGGTAGCCGCAATGTATAGCAGGAGTGTTTCATCTTCTCTTGGAGCAGTGAGTACCGGAGGTGACATAAGGTATTGTTTTAGCTGTGTGTGAAGGCAACGTCTCGCTTCCTCCGACCACTCAAACTTTTGGACGCTTTCGATGAGTTTAAAGAACGGTAATCCTTTTTCGCCTAATCTTGATATGAAACGGTGAGGGTGGCCATGCATCCGGTAAGCTTCGAACATCCTTCACCTTTTGGGTGGCTACATGTCAAAAACAGCTTTGACTTTTTCGGGTTAGAGGCGTATGCCGTCGTGGATCGACGACGTTGCCGAGGAGTATGCGGAAGGAACACCAAAGATGCACTTCTTTGGGTTTAACTTCCTTTGGAATGTGTTAAGGGCTGCAAAAGTGCGCCCCGGGTTGTCAACAAGGGTATGAGCTTCCTTGGTTTTGATAACTATATCATCAACGTAAGCCTCGACGAGGTCATCTTTTATCTCGTCTTTAAGGCAAGCTTGTATAGCGCGTTGGTAGGTAGCCCCGGCGTTCTTGAGCCCGAACGACATGGTCGTGTAGCGAAGAGGCGCCGAAGGCGTGATAAAAGATGTCTTGATCTCGGTCATCCTTTTGAGAGCGATCTGGTGATAACCAGAGTAGCAATCGAGAAAAGAAAGGAGCTCGCAACCGTGGTTGAATCTCCACGACCTCGTCTATGCGAGGCAAGTCAAGGGTCTTTTAGGCGGTGTTTGTTGAGATCGTGTAATCAACGCACATTCTCCATTCATTATTCTTTTTGCGCATAAGAACCGGGTTGGCTAACAACTCGGATGATACACTTCTTTGATAAATCCGGCTGCCAAAAGCCATGTAACTTCTACCCTAATCGCCTCCTTTTTGTCGTGAGTGAACCGTCGTAGCTTCTGCTTGATAGGTTTGGCCTTGTCGTTGACATTCAAGGAGTGCTCAATCAAGTTCCGAGGTACACCAGGCATGTCAGCAGGTTTCCATGCGAACACATCCACGTTGCTCCTCAAGAACCTGATGAGCGCGTCTTCCTATTTGGGATCCGGTTGGCCCCGATAAGGGCCGTCTTTGCGGGATCACCGTCGACCCAGCTGGATCACCTTGTGCTCCTTGGACTTGATGTTCTTGCATGGAGCCTCGAGCTCCGGGATCTCCTGGTGGTCAATCGAGGTCTTCTTGGCGTTGAGCACGGTCTCGGCCATGCGAATAGAGAGGTCGTGAGCCTCTGCTATTTTGAAACTGTCATCTTCACAGGTATAAGCTACGTACACGTTGCCTCAGAGGGTTAGAACTCCTTTCTCGGTAGGCATCTTGAGCACCAGATACCTGCAATGAGGTATGGCCATGAACTTGGTGAGTGACGGTCGACCAAGAATAGCATGGTAGGTGCCGTCGAAGTTGGCGACCACGAAGTTGACGTAGTCGGTGCGGAAGTGATCCGGGGTCCCAAATCGCTTTGGTAGCGTGATCTACCCGAGAGGTGTAGAGCTCGTCGAGGAGAACACCCCGTAAGCGTGCCTCGTATGGCTTGAGGTCCGCTGAGCTATCTTGGTAGGCGGCATGTTCTTGAAAACGATATATCAATGGAGCTGCCGCCATCGTCGATCAAGACTCTGTCGAACCGAACTTTGTTGATACAAGGATCGAGGACCAAGGGAAAACACCCTGGCTCATGTATTGCGGCCCATTGGTCCTTTCTGCTGAAGGAGATTTTGCGGTGAGACCACGGAGGGAGCCACGGATTGGTGAGGAGATTGTTGGTGTTGGCCACGTTCAAGCAAGCGCGGGCGAGCAGCTTGCGTTCTCGTTTGGTCTCGATGGACACTTTGCCTCCGATGATGGTGTGCACGTGATCGGTTGGCTTGATGTACTTGTGATGGGGGTCTACATCGTCGTCGTCGTTATCCTCGTTGCGCTATTCCCCTGCGTCGTTAGGCTTATCGGACGTATCCGGAGCTTGTTGACACGTGTAGATAGACTTGAGGACGCGGCAATTCTCCATGGTATGGTTCAACTTAGGATGGAGCTGGTAGGGCCCCTTCAATGCCTTGGCGTAGTCATCTTCATAGTTACGACGCCCGCCACCCTTTTTAACGGTGTTGACCTCGCCGTCGTCTTCCCGAGCATGCTTGCTCCTGTAATTGTCATGGTGGTTATGCCGCTGATTACGTTGGTCACGGTGGTCGCGGGAGTCGTTGCGTTGGTTGCGGCGGTCAAAATTGTCGATTCCGACCACGGCTGCCGTGGTAGTCATCGCGGTGTGGGGGGTGGTCGGAGCGTGGAACCCTTGCTGCTTCTTCAATAATTATCTTTTTAGCGTCGTCGGCGTCCGCGTATTTCTTAGCGGTGGCCAAGAGCGCTGTGACCAAATCAGGTCTTTTGCGGAGGAGCTTGTCCCTTAGGGCATCGTGGAAGCGGAGGCCAGTGATGAAAGCCTCGATTGCCTCGTTGTCGGAGATTGATGGGACCTTGATGCGCATCTCCGAGAAACGCCGGACGTACTTGCGCAGTGGATCATCTTTTCGATCTCGAATACGTTGCAGATCGTATTTATTGCCTGGTTGTTCACAAGTAGCAATGAAGTTGTTGATGAAGGCTTGCTTGAGCTCCTGCCAAGAGTCGAAATAGTTCGTCGGCAAGCTGACCAGCCATTGGTGACCTGCATGGCCAACAGCGACTGGGAAATAGTTAGACATGACGTGCTCGTCCGCCATGGCTGATCTGCACGTAGTCTCGTAAAGCATGACCCATAATTCGGGGTTTTCCTTGCCATCGTACTTCTGAAGTTTCTCGAGCTTGAAATTCTTGGGCCATATGACTTGGCGAAGGTGTGGAGTAAACTGCTTCAAACCCGGCGGGCCGTGGGCAGTGTCATATTCCATATGGCGATAACTTTTGTGGGACGCTCGATCGTCGGCTCTCTGGTTGATGCGAGCGCACAGATCGCGTCCACCGAGGTAATGGCGGAGATCATTATTGCCATCGTGGCGATCTCGATTGCCATCTGGATTAGCCCTACGACCGTGGTTATCGCGGTGATTGTCGCGGTTGTCCCAGCGGTGGTTGTCGTCCTGGCCACCATCATGGCCACCGTTTCCTCCTTGACGGTTGTCTGATGGGTCATTGTTGCGCGAGCCACGTTGGTTGGGCGGCTGTGAGTGACTTGGGTGCTGGCGGCTATGGCTTGACTCGACCGAGACGGATGGAGCCCGAGCTTGGTTTACAATCTCCGCAGTCTGGGCCATAGCAGCCGTCAGATAGGCTTGTATTTCATCGCGAACTGCTTGGGTTTCCGGGGTGTTGGGTAGCCGTTGCATTGTTGCCATGGCGACGGCTACATTGGCACTTGGAGTTCTGAAGACCTGTTTGTCCCCCACCCTGTCGAAAGCATCATTGAGGTCACGTGGCTAGACCCTTATGCGTCGTGCCTCCTGGTCTGCTTCGGCTTCGATTTGTCGGCGATTAAACCGGTCAATATTGCGTGCTTCGCGTGCAGTCCTTTCTTGTTCTATTTTGCCAACTGCTGGCGGTTCGTCATTGCTGACAACATGGATCAAATCCCCTCGTCTTGGCGGGAAAGACGGGAATTGTGAGAACCCCGGGGCATGGTCTGGGATATCCAGATCGTACTTGACGCCTTCATCTTCGTGATGCTAAAGCTCGGTGTGGACAGATGCATTAAATGCGGTGCCAGACGAGGAGCTGGGGTCGCCCTCTTGGACTGTGTGAATGGATCCTTCTTGATAATCTTCAATCTAGATCATGTTGACGAAGTTGCGCGGCTTCGGCTGAGGTCAGTGCATAAGACACAAATCCAAGCGGCGTTGCAGGTCATAGGCGTAGCTGGAGGCAGCGTTTTGAAGGCCGTAGGGTTGGACCTGGTAGTTCTCCGTCGAGGCTTCATACTCGGAGAGCCGAAGACCTGTCGCGAAGGCTGGCCGGCGATGAGCAGAGCGCCCTTGAGGAGTAGATGTGACCACGAGATCTGTACCAAGTCGTGCAGGACGACTGGTCCGAGCTGGTCGGGTAGATCTGTTGTGGGGAGCAGTTACCTGCTCATTAGGCTGACTTTGAATCGTACTTACTAGAGCCAGGGTTTCAGCGAGCTTGGTGCTGACCCGATCGATGGAGTCGAGCAGGTCGGTGTTGTCGATCTGCCTCCCTTTGTAGCGGGGAAGCGGATGACAAGTTATCGGCGTGGCTGAAGGTGATGCAGGCGTGGTCGGAGCCAGATGTACCGTGGTTGGTGCCAGATCCATCGTGGTCGGAGCCGCATCCATCGTGGTCGGAGCCGTGTCCACTGTGGTCGGAGCCGTGTCCACCGTGGCCAGAACCGTATCCACCGTGGTCGGAGCCGTAGCCGATGTAGGTGAAGCAGTGGTCGACGCAGACTGAATCCACGCCTTCTCCGGGGTCATGGCGATGAAGTCGTCGAAGCCGGTGGTCCAGGTGATCTGGCCAACGGTGAACGTGAGGCCATTCGGCGTAGCCATGGAGCCAGAGATGATGACCGTCTTGTTTGCTTGGGAAGCAGTACGCACACCCCCTACCTAGCGCGCCACTGTCGATGAAATATGGTCGGCAGTCTACCTAGGGGTATACCCAAGGTAGTAGATTGTTGGCAGACAGATGCGCAAGCCACAAACAAGACAGTGACGCAAGACAGACACAAGGTTTTATCCAGGTTCGGCCGCCAAGAAGGCGTAATACCTACGTCCTGCGTCTGATTTGTATTGCTGTATGTCGATGAGAGATGTTTTTTAGAGGGGTCCCCTGCCTGCCTTATATAGTTCAGGGGGCAGGGTTACAGATCTGGAAACTAATCCTAGCCAGTTACAATTGCCATATGTGGCCGGATAAGGATTCCTATTCTAACCGACCAGGATCTTGATTGATCGCCAAATCCGCCTTGACTCCTTGCGCGGGACTCCGATCAGGTTAACCGGGCTGCACGTCGTCTTTTGGTGGACCGGACCCACCGATTCGGGCTGGCCCAAGCTTAGCCATAAGGGTATAGGGGTTAATACCCCCACAGCTAGCGTGTGAGTGAAGTCATCCAGGCTTTTGTTCGGCCTATAGTGAGGTGAGGCAGGGCGTTCCCCTCGCGGCGGTCCGCCATGGCTGCCAGAGCGTCATGTGGTGCTTTGCCATTTCAATTAGGCTATGCCTTGAGTAATAGTTGACTTGGTTATCGCGCTTGTGCAATGGTTTCGTCGGCGGAGCAGTGGGTCACCGGAGATGTCGTCGCCGTGCTAGCGGGGAAACAAAGCCACCCCGTTTTCATGGTCGACCATCTTGTCGAGCCTCGTGCCTTCACCCAGTCCGTCCGTCATGTGTCTGGTGAGGCCCTTTTACTCCTAGAGTAGCTGGTTGACTCGATTAGGGCAGAAGTTCACCAGAGCGCGTGGCTGTCCCCGGCAGACGTAGGTAGATGCTGTTTTCATGGCCGACGCGTTTGAAGGTAGTCCCTTGGGGTGTGCCTGACGGATACCACTCATTGTAGCCTATTTTCGGGGTGCTTAGTGTCTGGTGGGAGACGACGTAAGCCTGCTATTTCAGGTGGTTCTGCCACAGTTGGTATCAGAGAAAATAATGGTTACGAGTTCATCACTCTTTTTCAAAAATTTAAAAATTTGACCAACAAAAGCTTTGCAAAAAGTAGGATGCGATTAAGTTAGTTAAATAAGTATAAGCCCTAGCAATATGGTCTATCTAGGATAGCGGCAATGGTTTACCTAATCAGTTTTCTACAGGTACACTGACTTACGTTGTGTAAGAAATCGCTTAGTATTACGGAAAGTGAGTGTGCGATGTGCCGAATTTTTTTCGAATGCCGCTATATTCCGGCTTGAGTGAACGTATAGGCCAAAGCATGCATCATGATAATAGCATCTTACTTATACCAAAATCCCCCTACACATATAATTGAATTAGTAAATTGATAGGACTAACTAAAGGAATGCTTTAATAAATGTGATGTCATTCCTCTAATTCCTTGCTTCTAATCGTGAAGGTTGTTCTAGATGGATGGTTCCTATCTCTTACAGATTAATCTAAGGTCTGGACGAGGGAGCACCAGTGCGAGGGTGGCTCATGGTCTTGGTGAGGGCCAAGGCGAGGTGGCCAGGCCCACGGGGAGAGCCATGAGGCTCCATTTTTGGCTCCTCCTCCTCCGCTGCCACCGCCGCTGATGACTCACGCTGAGATGATGGCGGAGCTATTGGCTGCTCATCATGAGTCAGCCCGTACCATAGAGATAATGGCACAAGCTGTCGCGAGCTTCGCTCACGGAGGCCATGGGGGAAACGGTGGGAACGGGGGTGGTGCCCACCGTCCTAAGGGACCCTCCTCTTACCAGGACTTCCTCAAGACCCACCCGCCCACCTTCATGCTGATAGATGAGTCCCTAGATGTGGAGCACTGGCTTCGTATTCTAGAGCAAAAGTTTCTATTGCTCAATGTGGCCGACGAGCAGAAAGTGCGCTTTGCAGCGCAACAGCTATTGGGGTCTGCAAGTGAGTGGTGGGATACCTTCCATGCCATGCAGCAGCCTGATCATCCGGCAACCTGGCAGGAGTTCACCATAGCATTCAGAGAGTTCTATATCCCTGCTGGTGTCATCAATCGAAAGCTGACTGAATTCCTGGAGCTGCAATAGGGGAGTATGACAGTGATGGATTATGTTAATAAGTTCAATCACTTGTCCCAGTATGTTGGCATTCATGTGGACACTGACGACAAGAAGAAGGACTGCTTCTTTCGTGGTCTCTCTTCCATCCTTCAAGAGAAGCTGTACACGGCGAACTATCAGACCTTCGGGGCACTGATGAACACTGCCATTGCCATGGAGGGTTTTTAGCAGGAGTCCTAGGCAGAGTGGAAGAGGAAGCGGGTGGTTGTAGGGTCTTCCAGCCACCCTCATACTCAGAAGGTACAGGTTGTCCGCGTGGGGGCCCTATCAATCATCAGGCAGGCCTTCGTTTCGTTAGCCCCAGCAGACTTCCTAGACTTCTTTCACATAGTACCATGCACACCCTCAGCAGGTGCAGCCCCAGCAGCCTTAGGGACAGCAGGTCCCACCTCGCCAGGGATTTGGAAACAAGCCTGGTGCTTGCTTCAAGTGTGGCAAAGATGGCCACTATGCCCGAGCTTGTCCCCAGAACCAGCCAGCTCAGTCTACTCAACCATCAGCGAACTCCAGGCTTGTCAGGAGGACCGTAATCAAGAAGAAAGTGCCCAACAGATCCAGGCAGGTGCATTTCACAGATGCTGAGCAGATATTGCAGCAGGAGCTGGTGATGGCTGGTATGTTTACCATCGATTCCCATCCAGCCTATGTGTTGTTCGATTCTGGTGCATCACATTCCTTTATGAGCATGGGATTTGTAGATCGGCACAACTTACCACTTATGGCTATACCGTATGCCTATAGAATCCATACTGTGGGTTCGCAAATGTTCATCAATACCCGAACAGACATAATAAGCTTGGTATTAGCCACCCACACTTACCACCTATAGTTCATGGTAATGCCTGGGCAAGGCATTGATGCTATTCTTGGAATGAACTGGTTGCGGGTGTATGTTGTAGTATTGGATATGAAGCAGAGAAGTGTCGAGTTAAGGCTTCCATCTTCTGAGGATAGGATGTCTCTACTTGTACCCTCAGATCCAATCTTACCTATTGCTGCCCATGCTGAAGCCTCTCCTAATCTTACCTCCATCCCCCTGTGGTTTGTGAGTTCCCGGATGTTTTTCCTGAAGATCTTCCTGGGTTGCCACCGGATAGAGAGGTAAAATTCTCCATTGAGCTAGAGCCTGGTACTGCCCCTATCTCCAAACGCTCATACCGCATGGCTCTAAGGGAATTGGCAGAAATGAAGAAGCAGCTGGAAGAGTTGATGGAAAAAGGTCTCATCCGTCCTAGTTCTTCACCGTGGGGTTGCCCAGCCATTTTTGTGAAGAAGAAGGATGGTACTCTATGGATGTGTGTGGATTACCGCCCTCTTAATGCAATAACAGTTAAGAACAAGTATCCTTTGCCCCGCATAGATACTTTATTCAACCAATTAGCTGGTGCCAAGGTGTTCTCGAAGATTGATCTCCGATCAGGCTATCATCAGATCAAGATCAGGCCACATGATATACTAAAGATAGCTTTCTCTACTAGGTATGGGTTATATGAGTACCTAGTGATGTCTTTTGGTCTTACCAATGCTCCTGCTTTCTTCATGTACCTGATGAATTCAGTATTTATGCCGAAGCTGGACAAGTTTGTGGTAGTATTCATTGATGATATACTGATTTATTCCAAGAATGATGAAGAGCATGACCAACACCTTCGGATAGTACTGTCTCGACAAAGGGAACACAAGTTGTATGCCAAATTCAGCAAGTGTGAATTTTGGTTAGATCGAGTGCAGTTTTTGGGGCATGTGTTGACACCTGACAACGTTTTAGTGGATCCCAGCAAGGTACAAGATATGTTGGATTGGAAGTCTCCCAGGTCTGTACACCAGATTTGTTAGTTTCTTGGGCTGGCGGGGTACTATCGGCGTTTCATCCCAGATTTCTCCAAGATAGCCCAGCCAGTGACCAAGCTGCTCCAAAAAGAAGTCAAGTTTGATTGGAGTCCTACCTGCAAGGAAGCTTTCCAAACTCTAAAGACATTTCTGACCACTGCTCCTGTGTTGGCCCAACCAGATATTGATAGGCCCTTTGATGTATACTGTGATGCCTCGAAGACGGGGCTGGGGTGTGTGCTTATGCAAGATGGGCGTGTGATAGCTTATGCTTCGCGCCAACTGAAGAAGCACGAAGTAAATTACCCCACTCATGACTTAGAGCTGGCTGCTGTAGTACACTCTCTGAAGATTTGGAAGCACTATCTGTTGGGTAACAAAGTACATATTTTCACTAATCACAAGAGCCTCAAGTATATTTTCACCCAGTCTGAGCTGAACATGAGGCAGAAGAGATGGATAGAGTTGATAAATGATTATAACTTGAAAGTCCATTATCATCCAAGAAAGGCTAATGTAGTGGCTGATGCTTTGAGCCACAAGGCACACCAGGTTGAGGAAACACCTTTGTCTCTCAACCACGCAGAGGTGTTGGCTCACATTGCATTGACCTCAGAATTGCTGGAACAGATTATTCGAGAGCAAAAGGAAGATCCCGAAGAAATTCCCCACATCAGAAAAATGATTGCCAAAGGGCGTGGCCCTCACTTTAGTGTTGATGAGCATGGAGTGGTGAGGTACAAGGATAGACTGGTGGTCCCATCCAATGAGGAGCTAAAAAGGAAGATTTTGAATGAAGCTCACCATTCAAAGCTATCTATTCATCCTGGCAGCAACAAGATGTATCATGATCTGCGCCACTTGTACTAATGGTCCAACATGAAGCAGGACATCACCCGACACGTCGCGGAGTGCGACACTTGTGGTAGAGTTAAGGCAGATCATATGCGTACCCAGGGATATTTGCATCCCTTGCCTATTCCTGTATGGAAGTGGGAAGATATTTCCATGGACTTTGTGGTGGGTTTGCCCCGCACATCCAAGGGCTATGATTTGATTTGGGTCATTGTGGACCATCTAACTAAGCCAGCTCATTTTATTCTAGTGGACACCAGATATGCAGCCAGGAAGTATGCTCAGATATACTTTGACCAGATTGTGACTCTGCACGGGGTTCCCCTTACTATCATCTCTGATAGAGGGTCAGTCTTTGTCTCTCGTTTTTGGGACCAGCTGCAGCAATGTCTTGGTACTCATCTCCTCAGGAGCTCCGCATATCATCTGTAAACTGATGGCCAGATCGAGAGGGTGAACCAGGTGCTTGAGGACATGTTGAGAGCTTGTGCCATTTCTTTCCTAGAGAAGTGGGATGCCTGCTTGAAGCTAGCGGAATTTTCTTACAATAATAGCTACCAAGAAAGCATCCGCATGGCACAATTTGAAGCTCTATATGGAAGAAAGTGTAGGACACCACTCAACTGGGTTGAAGTGGGAGATCGAGGGTACTTTGGGCCTGAGTTCATCAAAGAATCTCGAGAACAAGTAGGCATTATTAGGAGTCACTTGAAGGTAGCTCAAAGCCGACAGAAGGCTTATGCAGACAAGCGAAGAAGGCCTTTGGAGTTTGAAGTTGGGTAGTATGTGTACCTCAAGGTGTCTCCTATGAGAGGGGTGCATCGATTTGGTGTCCATGGCAAGCTAGCCCCTCGATATGTGGGTCCATATCAGGTGTTGGAGTAGTGTGGCCTTGTTGCTTATCGTCTCCAGCTTCCCGATATCTTATCTACGGTACACAATGTGTTCCATGTATTGCAATTGAAGAAATGTCTGTGAGTGCTAGATGAAGCTGTGGAAATTGAACGGCTTCCCCTCCAGCCAGATTTGACTTATGTTGAGCATCCTGTAAAAATCCTAGATGAGAAAGAAAGAGTACCTAGGAATAGTGTGGTAAAGTTCTACAAAGTGCAATGGCAAAACCATTCAGAAGATGAAGCCACGTGGGAGCAAGAGAGTTACCTATTGAAGCATTACCCCCACCTCCTCCTTGGTGTTGATAGTTAGTTGCTACGTCGAAATGTATTTCCTACCTCCTTTTCACACTAGGCACATGAAATCTCGGGTCGAGATTTTGTTTTAGGGGGTAGATTTGTAACACCCTCGGTGTTACATTGTACAGTTTTTGCTAAAACACTACATGGGCATCATACTTATGTGTAAATGTGTGTAACATAAAGTATAAATCAATGTACGACACATGAAACGTTCATCCGAAACAAGAAACAAATGTTACGTTTCATGTCGCTTAATATCGTTTAGTATTCTAAGTGAAGTTTTTATCGAACAAAAATGCTATAGAACGTTTATGCGAACTTTGATAAAGTTTGTAGTATGAACTTCGTAGGCGACGATGAAATGCGTGCGGTCGAGGACGAGGTTCGCTAGCTAATATGTCAAGAAGCTCAGAATTTGGAATTCGATGCGAAACCGTTCGAGGTTTATTCATTTCGCGTTAAGTCTGTAATTGGGTCGACGAAACCATGGTTGGCAATTTTTGTAGAGCGATCGGCTTAGGAAGTGGTGAGATGTCATGGCTTAGGTCGATAGCCCTACGTACCCTCTTGCGTATAGAAGAATTGGTTTGGCGTTTGGACCATCGGGTAGGATTTTTCAACAGCTTTAAAAAGCGTGCACGTCACCTAGTTTCAACAAAAGCCAGTGCTGATCGCAATCACCGCCTCTACCTGGCATTGCATGCTGTTGCTGCTGGCCGCCAGTGAGCGCTGCCGAGCCGGCCGCGTCGCCACTGCTGCGCTTGTGCGGGCACGCCACCGCGCGGGCCGCCGCACTGGCCGTCTCGGCCGCTGTCCTCGCCCTACTGGCTGCGCTGCGCTGCTGCACTGGCACGCCGCGTCCACTCCTGCACCAGCCACCGTTGCACCTGCGCGTGTACACCCACGCGTTGGCCCTGCACTGCCTGCCTAGGTCTCCTGCTGTCATGCGCTGGCACACGGTGTGCGCGCTAGGCCTGGCCATGCCTGGCCGCTCTGCTCCTCCTTCAGCGTGTCCGCCCATGGCTGCTGCTTGCTGTTGCGTCATGTTGTGTCGCTTGCACTGCGCGTTGTCCGGCGCTGCCGTCCCGCTACTGCTTCCGTTGACATCGGCTATGTGCGCATGTGGGCTTGTCCTGTTTGTCTCGTCCTCACGCTTGTGCTCGCGGCCACGCCAAAGGTGCTAGTCACGTCGCCTAGAAGGTCGCCGGCCGACTGAGCCACGCCAAAGCCGAATTGATGCGCTGGCCCTTTTCTGTGTATCGTGCACATATGGTGGTCGAGTGGAAGGACGGCGTCGTGCCAAATCGGTCATTGTGGCGGTGGTACAAGGGAGGGCGCCAATTTGAAATTCTATCGTCGTCGGCCACCATAAGTCCTTAGGAGTCGCCACTACAATTGGCCTCAACCACTCCATCGTTTCCCAATTAACCGTGCCCACTACGAGCCTGAATAGTTAGCGTGTGAGTGAAGTCGTCTAGGCTTTCGTTCGGCCTACAGTGAGGTGAGGCAGGGTGTTCCCCTCGCTATGGTCCGCCATGGCCGCTAGAGCGGGCGCACGGCCAGAGCGTCATGTGGTGCTTCGTCATTTCAATTAGGTTATGCCTTGAGTAATAGTTGACTTGGTTATCGTGCTCGTGCAGTGGTTCCGTCGGTGGAGCAGCGGGTCACCGGAGACGCCGTCGCCGTGCTCGTGGGGAAACAGAGCCACCCTGTTTTCATGGTCGACCATGTTGCTGAGCCTTGTGCCTTCGCCCAGTCCATCCGTCACGTGTCTGGTGAGGCCCTTTTACTCCTAGAGTAGCTGGTTGACTCGATTAGGGCAGAAGTTCACCAAAGAGTGTGGCCGTCCCAGGCGGACGTAGGTAGATGTTGTTTCCGTGGCCGACGCGTTTGAAGGTAGTAGCGGTTGAAATAGGACTTCTACATTATTTAACGCAGCCTGCTGATGGTCACCAAGTAGTAGTAGAGGTGTTCGAATAGGTGGTTTCACCGACGTCGAGCTACCGCGGTCAGACACCGCCATGGCACATGGCCATGCCTACGTGGTGCGCCATTCTGGGTGTGTGTTACCTCAATCCATTGCGCGTGGCATGAGGAAGCTCGTGGGGATGCTGGTGTGTGCTCGAATGGTCGGTGCTCGCTGGCGTTTGGCCGGTGAGGTCGTGGCTCTGTTAAGTCCGGCCAGGGACGTCGTGACATGAATTTGAAGTAAACCAAGGGGCTAAGTGCTAGAGTCAGTGAGAGGAGGGAATAGTGGAATGGACTGCGTTGCCATTTGATGGGGATCTGGGGGCTCTTTTGCATAAGACAAAGCCACGTGCGGGTCCTCCCCGCCGCGGGCCGTCGTCCAGCTAGGCCGCGCCCCCACGTGGGCCGTGCCGTGCATGTGCGCGTTGTGCCTGGTTGGGCCGAGCTGCTCGAGTTGGGCCATGGGATAAGAATTAGTTTTCATTTTCTAGTAAATTCGTGGATACTTATTCAATAATTGTTTGAGCTGAACTTTAATAAATTGCAGTAAATCGTGTAGATGTCCAAAAATAGTGAAACCAATTTTGTTAGGTTCGCAAAATTACCATCTACTTGTTAGTATAGTTAGATTACAATTATCCATGACGATGGTAGTTTGATAAATGCAAACTAAAGAGCTTAGTATTATGTAGATTAATATTGTAGGAATATTTGTGGAGAATTGGTGATAGATATAGCTATGAAAATTTTACAGTAGCCTCACTAGATTATTATGTACTTGCTGTAAATTTTGTAGACCTAGAGTTGGATGATAAATAGAGTAGCCAATATCCTTGCTTTATTATATATAGTGTAAATCAACATTCAGAGTAAGAATACCTATAGTTGTTATAATAATAATGAATGTCATACTTCAAACTTGTTATCGGTAATAATAGATAGCTTAGTACCATGGTCGGTAGCACTAGCTTAGTAGTTAAACAGATGTGCTTTTATTTTAAGAGTTGCTGGTGTTATATTACTAAGCATTGCACCATCATTTCATGCATATAGATCACGGCTGGTAGACTTTGTGCCCATCAATGAATAGGAGTACGACGAAGTCATTGAGTATGAGGAGGAGATCCTCGTGTAGGAGGGTGCCCCGGAGCCATTTGGTGCTGACCTTATGACCCGTCGCCTGCCTAAAGCAAGCCCCGGTGCATAACCCTTATTTTTAATGATCACTAAATATATATATATATATATATATATATGATGTGCATTTATGTTACAGGCATTTTATGAAAACCACATGCATAAATATATCTACCTATGAGTCCTACTAGTACAGGGCGAGTAGCCGCTATGCTCAGGGTATCAGTAGCGTGAGTAACCTGCCGTTACTCACAAGTAGGTGATAAATATGATCACTCCTAGTAAAATGTGGTAAAGGTAAATTGTGACCGGGCAGGGATATGGTTTGGGTATTGGTGGGTGTAAGGGGTTGTGTCCTATGACCAACAGGGCATAGCTCGGTTACACTTTTTCCTATTTGTGTTGATTAAGGACCGGTCGTTGCATATGGCTCTAGGCAAGTCACAGATCTATTGTCCTAGGCACATACTTGGGTATGGGTGCAGGGAGGACTTGTTGCTCTCTTGTCGTGGATTCGGCTCTTTCGGACCGACTGATGGGAGACGGAGATGGTGGAGGTCCTTGCACTGCACTGAGTCCGGGACTCAGGAGTGGGGTTTGGAGTCCAAGTTTGGACGGGGACATGGACACCTAGGACAGGAGAGTGATGGGTTGGTCCTACTTGTGCCTGGGGTGCAAGCGGGGCGTGTGTCTTTGGGGCACCCAGCTGGGGGCATTGATTCATGAATCACCGACGTTCCGATATGGCTTGTCTACGGTTTAGCACTGTAGTAAGAACTAAAAGTTGAAAGAAGAAATGGAACTGATTGCTCAACTCTTACTTGAAAGTAGAACATGTGCTTATATAGACTGGGTAGCTAATAACTTAATGCGGCTAATAATAATAACATAAGTAAGGACTCACTATTAGTATTTCTTTCTGCCCAAAAGAAACCAACAAACCATAAAGCTTATCATATTCCTTGGAGTCAGGAAATTATTCCCACTAGTCAGATAAGTCTTGCGAGTACATTGTGTACTCAGGGTTTATTTACCCCTGTTGTAGGTGATGCATGAGAAGTACCCTTGTGTGGAGGATTCTTGTGGTGGGCTCAGACGGAATCCTCGTTCCTATCGCTAGATGTTTATTTAAATTCCGTTGTTTATCATTCCACACTCTGACATTTGGTAATGTAATAATGTACTTTTTAAGAACTTCTGATGTATGAAATGGACCTGTATTGTAACTCGTTCTCACTATTATATCCTTGGGAAAAATGTGGATCTTTCAGGTTCTCCCTTGGGGTGTGCTCGACGGATACCGCTCGTTGTAGCCTATTTTCGGGGTGCTTAGTGTCTGGTGGGAGACGAGCACCTCCGTAAGCCTACTATTTCGGGCGGTTCTGCCATAATATTCCCATGGGTATTTACACCATAGATTTATTCACATGGGGCTTAGGATTTATAATGCAATGATGAAATGCAGTCATGAAACTTTTTATCTTTTCCTTTACTAATGCATTGCTAATGCAAAGAATTCATGCAATGCTAGAAAGTGAATATGAATAACTACCAATTTTACCTCCTGGCGAGGGTTTAGATTTTAAGTCCTCCGGATAGGACTCTTCTCCTATCTTGTTCATTCTTTTGGTGCATATGTTGGTCCTGAGGATGGAGACCTTGATGGTTGCACCTCTAGTGATGGTGACTTGGATGATGCCACCTTTTCTTTCCATACCTGTTTCATCTATGGACTGGTCTTAGGTGGAGTAGGTTCATCTTTCACAACTTCTTCTAGTTCTTCATCCTCTTCCCATTCATTCTTTGGGAGTTAATTCCTTTGGCATTGGGATGATCAACGTCTCCTCCTAGAGCGGGACTTCTTTGGCTATTCATAAGTGGTATAACTATTGAAATAACAACGTAACTTTTCTCTAGGGAATTGGAAGTGGACCTGTCCAGATCCGACGTAGATGATCGCATTGGTAGTGTTAAGGAATGGTCTTCCAAGGATGATGGGTGTATTATCTTCTTCTTCGCCCATGTCTAGAACCATAAAGTTGGCCAGGGCAAATTGGTCATGTATTCTTACCATGACATCTTTCGCTATTCCCTTCGGAAATCAGATTGATTGATCCGCCATCAGCAATTGCATATATATAGGGAACAAAGGTTCGTCACCAAATAAATATTCATACGTTACCTTGGACATTATATTAACACCCGACCCAATGTCGCAGAAGGTGTCGTGGAAGACTCTTTGTCCAATGGTACACTCGATCGTGGGTACGCCTGGATCATCCTTCTTAGCAAGGAATGGTGAAGCGAGGAAGTGGTCACACTCTGATCTGAGTGTGTTGATCATATTGACTTATTCTTCTTGTAATTGTCTGACCATGTTCTTCCTCCTTTTCCTATTATTCTTCTTCTCGGTCACTGTTGTTTCTTCGGATGGGTATGACGTCTGTGGTTGTCTAGGAGATTGCAGGATATGATTCTTGAAAGAAAACTTCTCCCTTTTATCTTTGATTGTGAAACAGATCTTAGCATTGTCCGCGATGATGATGGCTTTTGCGGTGCTTAGAAAGGGTCGGCCTAAGATAATGGGTGCCCTTACATCTCCACCTGTTTCCAAAACCACAAAATCTACGGGAACATAGGATTGTCCCACTCAAACAATGGTGTCTTCAAGAACTCCTTTGGGGTAGCAGAGTGACTAATCTACAAGCTGCAAACGCATGTTTGTGTATAATAAAGTATCTCCATTAATTTGATCATAAATTACCTTAGGCATGACGTTGACACTTGCTCCAAAGTCACACATAACTTCTTGGAAAATGTGAGGTCCAATGGCAATGGGGATGACAGGTCTCCCTAGATCGCTCTTCTTTTCTGGCAAGGTATAATCTATCCATCTTCCCGTCGATGGTTGTATACAGTAGTATGCTGCATTGTGAATATCGATAAGATTTGCAGTTTCTAGATCTTTCGGTTGCCCTAGAATCTTATCTTTATCGGTCGGAGGAACAACGACTGCCAACTAAGCTATTTGTGATTCTATCATTTTATTAAAGCTATGCTGGTGCTTAATGGTAGAGAAGAGATTATTCATTTTATTACTCATGTTTTCTAGTATTCTATCATTGGAAGCTAATTTCCTAGATAAGCCCTCCATAATTTTAGCTTGGCCAGAATCAATTCTCTTAAGGGTAGTTGATTATTGAAATTATTATAATTGTTTCCTTGAGGGTTACCTTAGTAATTACCTTGATAGCTCAGTCTCTGTTGCTGATTCCATTCTTAATTTTGTTGAGGACAAAAGTAGTTCTTGTTGACGAAGTTCACATCCTCATGGGTTTCAGGGCAGATGTTCCCTAAATGCCCAGTGTTTTCACATTCTTCACACGTCATGTGGAAATCATGAATGTCCATGACTTCTTGCTTCTCATTAGCTCGGTCTTTGAGCTTGTTCATCAGTAGGTCCATCTTGGCAGACAACATGTCTACTTTCTTGAGTTGATGCATACCTCCACCTCTCTTATGGGTCTGAACTCATTCTTCGTTCCAGCCTTAGTTGGAGGCCATCTTCTCTACGAGAGCTGTTGCAGCTGGGAGTGTGAGTGACAGAAAAGCACCTCCAGCAGCAACATCCATAGTCTCACGGGTACTGTTGGTCAACTCATGGTAGAAAGTCTGCATGAGTAGTCAATTCTCTATCCCATGATGAGGACATCCTGATATGTAATCTTGAAAGTGTTCCCATGCCTTAGGGATAGATTCATCATGTTGCTATTGAAAACTTGAGATTCTCCCACGTAGAGCATTGGTCTTGCCTGTGAGAAAGAACTTTGCTAGGAAGGCAGTGGAGCAGTTATCCCATGTAGTGTTTCTATCTTTATTGGCGTAGAATCATTGCTTCGCCTTCCCCAAAAGCGAGAATGGGAAGAGGCGAAGTAATATGGTGTCTCGAGTCACTCCTTTGATGGTGAAAGTGCTGCAGATCTCCAGGAAGTGTTGGAGATGTGCACTCGCAACTTCATGTGCCTTTCCATAAAACTGGCTGGCTTGCACCATGTTGATGAGGGCTGGCTTGAGCTCAAATCCATTGTCTCCGACATTGATCGCCGGTCTAGTATGGATGTTGGTCGTAGTTGGAGTAGAGAACTCACGGAGAGTCTTGTCAGCCATAGCTTCAAATTTAGGTGTTAAGCTTCGTCTTATCTGGTTGTCTTCCGACTCTAAAGCTAAAACATTCTTGAATTTAGCCTTAGTTTTCCTAAGTAATGCTTCTAGACTGTCAACGTAGTTTGTCGGAAGGTCAAAACCGGTCATACATTACCCTGCATAAGATACAAAAGTAGACAAAATAAGGGTAAGCCTGTTTGAGCAGAGGTCAATGGTTATCTCGATCACATTAATAAGTATAAGTTTATCAATACTTCCTTTGCCTAGCTTACCTTTGTAACACCTCTGGTGTTTTGACCTAGCACTAAAATTTGACATGTCATCATATGCATTGCAAAGCATTCATGGAGTAGAAAATTTTGAATGTATTCACTAAATAAGCTTTATTTCATAATGTTGTTATTTCATGTGATGTGTTTCAAAACCCTAAATAAAGATCATGACCACAAGGGTCAAATTTCATGTGATCATGTGAGGCCATGTGTCTTTTGACTCAAATAACCCTAATGGGCCATGTTATTGGTCAAAAATCAAAGTTAAAGTAAAAGAAAGACAAATCAAATTTGAATTCAAATTCAAATTATAAAAGTCCTTTTTTTTTGCCCCTTTTGACTAATTCAAAATCCATGTGGAATTTGGGGTTGAGGCAAAAAGCAAAGTTGAAGATTATATTATGTGGATCAACTTTGGTATTCAAAGTTTTTCAAGTTTACATATAAAATTTGGAGTAATTTTGAAATGATTCAAATACTCAAATGCACCCCAAATTCAAATTTCAAAATGGAGGTAGAATTTGAAAATGTTCCTTGAAGCAAAGTTGTAGAGTTTAAAAAGTTGAGCAACTTTTATTTTTGGAGATTTTCAACTTCTTTAGAAAATTTGGGAGTAATTTGAAAAATAGACTCAGTGGTAGTTTTGTAAATAATTAAAAAATCAAGATTTACATCACCGCTTACCGCCGGTGCCACGCCACTGTCGCCGCCGAGCGTTTTGCGTCGCTTCCTCGTGCCTTGGCACGTCATCATCGCCGTGGCATCTTCGTCGTGTGCTGTCGAAGCCAGACGAGCTCCTCCCGGCTATAAATAGCCGTACCGTCGTCGTCCCTCTCCTCCTTTCCTGCCTCTGCTCGTCGCCGACGACCTCACTGCGCTCGTGAAATCCACCACCGTCGTAGCATCCTAAGTCAGTAGCATCTGCCAGTAGCTCCGCCTCGTCTTTCTGCTCCTCCCAAGCCTGATCGTGTCACCCCTGGAAGTCCAGCGCCACCGCGCGACGTCGTCTTCCTCAGGACCGGCCGAAGCTCCGCCACCGTCAACCTCACCGTGGCCAGGTCATTCCAGAGCATCTCCGTCTTCACCGAGCACATCAACATGTTGGTGGTGAGTCCCTGATCGTGTTAATCCCTTCGCTTTAGACGCTACCGTGTTGTAGTCGGTGTTCCACCATGCACCGCCACGAGTTCACCGCCATAGCCGCCATGGCCGGCGAGATACCTTCTCCGGTGTGCCCACGACTGGTATGAGTGTCGAGATAGGTCCGCCGTGTGATGTTGATCGTGTTGATGCCAACCGTATCGCCGGAGCACTCGCTGACGGCGCAAATTCGTCGGTCGGAGTCGGGCAGCGCCGCTGAGCTCGCGTATGAGTCACTGATGGGTGGGGCCGACCTGTCAGCGACGGAGAGAGAGAACAGAGAGTTTTTCTAATTTCTGATTTTTGAATAGTGCAGCAATTTTTCAATTTTGTAGGAATTTATTTACACATCCAAAAATTCTGAAAAATTTTGTGTAGCTTCTGTACATGCTCTAGTATGGTTTAAAAATTTGAAACTTGAAATTTGAATAAATTTTTAATGTTCAAATATTCAGTCCATTAATTAATAAATGCAATTTCCATGATTTTTGTAGGCCACTGTATAGCTCCAAAAATTATGAAATTTATTTTGGTACACTAATTTGTTATGAGGAAGCTTACATAAAATTTTTAGGTCATTTGGAACAAGTTTATTTTTGGGCTTATTTCAAATTAATTAAAAATTGAATAAAAGCAACCCTAATTGTTAGGGTTAGGGTTTAATTTTTGTTTGGGTCATGTTGTGTGACCAGTAGGGTTTCAAGATTAGTTTGGTCAAGTCACATGTGTGATCCTTGACGGTAGATTTACAAGTTGGTTTTGTTGGCTTGCAACTGTACCGTGAAGGAAAATCGTATTCGGGGTGTTGTTACATTTCATGTACCGTGAAAGCATCATGTTTGCATTATCATCATGTTAAAGCATATGTTATCATTTCGTGTAGAACCCAAGAGTGAAACGATTCTAGTTGAGCAAGTCCTGGAAGAATCCCCGGTTGTCGCGGGATTTGATAGTTGTGGTACTGATCCGGAACCTGAGATCGTCAACGAAGGCAAGCCCCAGTTTATGCATTAAACCATTACCTTGTTTACTTTGAAAAGTTTATCACTTATGTTACTTATTGCATTAAGTTGATTTACTTCAAATGTTACCTACTTGATGCATTGCCTACCTTGTTGATTGTTTACCATCCTTGACGATGATTTCTTTTACAAAGGCGTAAAATTGCTTAGTATGCTTTATGGTAGGTTTGCACAGTAAAAGTTTTGATACAATCAAAGATGGCATACTGGCCAAAGAAAGAAAGAAAGAAGATAGAATGAACTAGAGACTAGTTGGGTGGCTTATCTTGAATGTTGGGTAATGTTGCCGACTATGTCGCTTAAAGGCCACTCATTGTGGATCTTCTGAACGAGACACTTTGTAGTACTGGTCACATACTCCGGTAAGCCTACTTGGCTAATCCGATACTAAGACGAATGCCCATGCACTGGGAGTGGTGAGATGGCGGGGAGAAGCGTGTACCCTCGTGGCTTGAATGTGGCGATTTGAGGTGTGTTTGTGCTCTCGGGTGGCGTGGAGACGGCTTAGTACGGGAGGATCCGGTAGCGAGGTTGATATATGCAAGATTAAGTTCTACATATGTCGTGTGATAAGGAATCCTCATTTGGGACTTGAATCAATTGAATTGCGGTGCTCGTGGATATGGAGACTCGATTCATTCTGAAGCAATGCAGGATTTGGTGAATTACTAAAACATGAGAAAAGAATGGAATGAGAAGGATTGGAACATGGGATATGAACACTTGGTTGGAGATAATGAACTAAAGTACTTAGGGTTAAAACTTGAAACTAGGATCAAGAATAGTAAGCTTTTGGCAAAGAACTTTTGAATCTTTCTACATCCTTACCTTGACCCAACACCTACATCCCTAAGACCTTCGCCCTTTTTTGTCGGGTCAGTCTTGTTGAGTACTTTTGTACTCAGGGTTTGTTAACCCTTGTTGCAGGTGAGTCGCATGTGCAGGCTTGTTTTGGTCCCTACTGCATGTCAGTGTTTGAAGTCGATGACGATGAGGAATGATGAATGGCCTTTGGACAAGGCACTAGTTTGTGTGAAATAAATAATGTTAATGTAATATTATCCCGCTACTATGGTTGTATGACACTTATGGTTATGTAAGTTTGAAACAACTGGTTTGTAATATCAAAACTTAAGTCTTCCGCTTTATAATCTCTGGTAGGTATATTGAAAACTGTTGTAATCTGCAATGACTGTGATTGGGATCCTATTTGGAAAAGATTTGTGGATGATTCGGGTTTCCCTAGGACACCCGACAGATCTATTAAGTTGTTGGGAACTTGTGTACGCTATCTGAGGTCTATTGAGACATCGATAGGTGCACGTGGGCCCGATTTCTTAGGAGGTTCTGCCACAACCTTCTCCGGCAACGGCACCAGAAATGCTTGTTGGTATTTATTAACTTGTCACTTATTTTAGTAGTTAGCTAATGTATGTCTACATCTCTTAACATTACTTTACTAGGTTGTCATCCTTAGTGATGATGCCAGAGATGCTTGTTGGTACTACCAAGTATTACTACTAGAGTAGTTCTCTTATTATTTTATGTGACTAGGAAGAATATATATACCATTGTAGCATTTTACCCGTGAGTATTTTAGGTATCGTTATTTATATTTTTATCATAGGGAAGGTCTACCAAGGACATGTATTGATAACTTATACTATTGATGGAGAAGTAAACCATAACTAATATTTTACTCACAACAGGGGTAAGTCAAGAGGTAAATGAATATGAATAGTGCATAATAACTAATCATTGATCACTCAGAGTACTCCTTTCTAGGGCATTAGCATGGTTAAGTAGAATATTAGAGGAATAATTCATAAGTCATTCTTAATTACAAGTCAAAGCTTACTTTGATTAGTGCAATTACACCTAGTAGTAATGGCTAAGATCAACTTCGTATCTACACATAAGGGATATTACTAAGGAAGATTAAGAACAGAGCTTGTCTTCATTCGTAACTAGATCCTACTTGTAGACCTATATTCGGGGAGTGGACTACAAAGGACTCAATGGGAGTGTCACATCCGCGATCCACCACATGGCCTAGAATATAGGGTGTATGCACAAGTAAATAACGTATAAGCACCACGCTTACACAATGTCGACCACTCACCCCATGTACTTTGGAGCAAGCGCTATACGAACTTATGTATAAACATGATGATAATCTAACTATACTAAGCATATAATCAAAGTAGACGATGAACATTATAACTAGGAATATGATAAATATGAAGATAAATATCATGACAATTGTAACAAACATATAAAAAGTAATGAGAGATATAAAAGAGAAGGGGTACAAAGATTATGCCAAACCACGCCCTTGACACGATCGGGAATCCAAGCGAAGCCTGCTTGCCTCCCTCTAGACCTAGCCTAACTAGCTATGCCCTAGAATATGGTGGAGTTCTGAGGATGATTAGGGTTTCTATCTTCTCAAATGACTTATGCCTCAGGGGGTGGCAGGGGCTGGTATATATAGGCCGAAGCATCAATCTTGAGCCCTCGGATCAAACCGACTTGAATAAATGGCGTAGATGCAATTTAGGAGGCGGTGGAGAACCGACATAACAACGGGGCTGACATGTGGGCCCTAGGGGCTGGTTGGCTTGCAGGTGAGGCCGACGCCTTACCTTCCGCTTCGGTGTGAAGTCCTCTTGATGTCTTCTGGAACCTTCTAGGGTTATTTTCGCTGTGGATAAGCGCGATTAAGTCTAACATCTAGGTCCACCTTGATGGTTTTTGGATAAACCCTGTAGAAAATACAGATTCACCAAAACTCGTGGAATTGGTTAGTTTAAACCCCTAGACCTTCGTTGGTGATTATATTTATGCCCTTATGCATGTTATATTGATGGTTTGTTATGGTTGTTAACTACCGTCAACAAACTCCCCCAAGCTTAACCTTTGCTAATCCCTTAGCAAAGCTAAACTCAGTAAATGGATCAGGAGTTGCTTCAATGCTTTAACTCCTCAAAAGTACACATGCGTTCGAACAAGAATTCTCCTCCGGATTAGAATTGATCGATCTGACTTTCAAACTTACCCATATTACCTTCAACCATGGGGCTTCTTAGTTTTCACTTGGGTCTTGAGCAATTGAATGACAGAACGATCAAGTCAAGCACTATATCTCAAGTTCTTTGCTCAACCATTATTCTGGAGTTTTTATAGGTTTTCAAAAACTCAGAGCTTTCATTGTTTGACACTCTCAAGTCTCTTAATATATGAGGTATTTGTCGATCCTCACCAAGACAAAAGTGATGTTATGCCTTTCTCTTCCTACAACTAAGGCTTATGTGGAGCTCATAGGAGTGGAAAAAGTATGAAAGAGCATACTTGCAATACATATATTATAAAGTCAAACCTCGGATCTAAAGAGAGTTAAGTCATACAATCAAATCAAGATGTGCATGTGTGTGGATGTATGGTGGATATATATGGTGGCTAAATCAAGCTGATTGGACCTGACGATGAAAATCATTACAATCATTTGTGGCATGAGAACCGAAATTATGCCCTTTACACCAAGCTCTTCTCTCTAATTCTTCAGGTGATGGTAAAGCATGAGATAATTTAATATATCCATTTATAAGCAATTCATCAAAAATTCTATCACACTTAGCCGGATCAAAAGTAAACTTCACATTGTCTTTCTGATTCTTTTGAATCAACTTAAGAGATGGAACCGTGACATTTTTTGAAGTAGGAGGCCAAGCAAATTCAGCAAGATAGCATCTTTTAGAATCATCGTTCGAACTATCCGAATAGTTTTCTATGACATGTCTAGTGAGACGATGTTTCTCATGATGCTCTCTAGTTCCCACAACACTTGCTGAAGGACGTACTTGACTCTTTGAAGCGCTCACTGGTATGCCATAAGGAAAATATATGGTCTTAAGAACCGATGACGCTAGTGTCACGGGGGTCAAAACCGTGGCAAGCATGTTGTTTGAGTCGATGTCAGAGTACAGGGTCTCTGGTGGCTTGGGTGGACTCTGGAACACAAGAATCATGCAGAGAAGACGCAACGGTTTATCCTGGTTCAGGCCAATTCAGTCCCTACGTCCAGCAACTGATGATCCTTATACTCAAGAGTACCCAAAATCTGGGGGGTTACAACAGAGTGTAAAGGAAGAAAGTTTGGTAGGGGGTTAGCTCGGTGCTAATCCTAAGGTTGCCTCGCCGCCGGTGGAGTCTCCCCCTCGTCGGAGAGGAAGGAGATGATGGGATGCGGTGGAGGAGGGGCTCTCGGTGCCCCTCTCTGGGTTGCCTTGCTCTCGGTGCAGAGCAGAAGCAGATGGAGTGGAGTGGAGTGGAGTCTCGGTGATCGAATCAAGATCCTCTCGCCTCTAGGTCCGACCTTATCCCTTATATAACGAGATAGGTCGGGTACAAGACGGATTGAGGGTTCTAGTCTATGGTCTACGTGCGCCGGAGTCCAAGAGTGGCTTGCAGTGGTGTGCCATAGACTGTTGAGGTTTCTTGGAGCAGAAGAAGCTTGGGCGTCATTCGGCTGCTTTGTTCTGACACTCTGCATGCCAAAGGGTGTCGGCTTTGACTGGCCTCCCTCGGGTGAGACCTTCTGACATGTGGCCCGGAAGCCCCCGAGCCCCCGGAGCCCGCGGGAAGCTTTGTCTTCTTGTGTCATGCCCTGGACATGACCCTATTAGAGGAGTGGTTGGCAGGGGCACGCCTAGGGAGCGACGCTAGGGAGCCCCGGGCATCGGTAGCCTGGGGCTTGTCTTCTTGTGCTTGGGCCATGGCTGGCATCGTTAGCCGAGCAGGAGGCAAGGACCGGATCCAGAGGTGGCATAGATCAGGAGCCCAAGGCGCGGGGAAGCCCCCAAGCCTTAGGCAGAAGCTGCGATCGAGTCAGGCTCGGCCGAGTCTCTTTGCTAGAGGATGCGCGCGAGCGTGCCCGATGGGCAGAGCCCCTGAGTCACCGGGCAATCCTAAAGGGGTCGGCTTAGGGGTCTTCTTCGTTCGAGAACCATTAGACCCGAGGCTTAACATACCTGTATGTTAGGATCTCGTTAGCTAGCATAGAGCAACTAGGTATGGTAGGTTCAACATAATTTGGTTTCTTAAAACTAGCACTTTGCTAAATAACATCTATCCGATTAATGATACTAGCCTCCCGTGCCTTTAAATTTTCTTCGATCCACATAAGTTGTTATGGAGTAAAACCGGATGAAGGATCACTTACAGATGGGATCTTAGGCGCAGATGTAGATGAAAGCTTGATGGTGTGAGTATGGAAATTGATAGGCCTGCATTGTTCAGCCACATTACTTGAACGATCCTTGTATGAACAGCTTACCAATGCAGCCGCTACATTGGAGGCATCGAAGAGCCTATGGGAGTTGATAAATGGAAGTGGGACGAAGGATATCATCCTCGTAGGACGTATTCGTGAGGTCACCTCGGTTCTTGTCTTGATTTGATCTCTTCCCCAGCGAAGTTGCCAAAAAGTGTGTTGACGTTAGATTGTGATCTAAGACACACACACACACACACTCACCAGCAAGAGCTAGCTCCCCCTATGTTGCACACAACCTAAAACACGCAGCAAACAACTCCAAGAACGACTAAGCTGATCTAGAGAACAGTTAGGCCGATCTAGAGCTCGTCCAATGTCGTAAAAGCCTAGGAACGCCTCCCGGGAGGACCCGTCTTGGTGGAGCACGTTTAAGGTTGTTTTAGGACTAGCAAGGCCGCCTAGAACGCTAATGAATCTCGCGAAGAGCAGGATGGTTGGAAAAGGGTACAACTAGGTAGTAGATGTATTTTTTGACGATTGAGTGTTGGATCCTTTAATTGGCCGTGATCCTCTCATATATATAAATGGGGTGGTCTTATCCCATTAGAAAACATCTCCATATCGTGATCTCCAAGTTTTCTATGAAAAACACGTCCAAAAATCAATTTGGAATGTGTTTGGTTCGGACTTACACAGGCAAACCGCCTAGCTGGTTTTTGCAGGGCTACGCAGCCTTCAGCCAGGCAAACCAGCCTAGCCGGTTCTAGAACCGGCCTGGCTGGTTCTACTGCAGTCAAACCGGCCTAGCCGGTTCTATAACCGGCCTGGCTGGTTCTATTGTGCATCCAGGGCAGGACGGCTTCCAAAAATCATAATTAATTTGTCTGGACTTCGAACGGGATAAACCATATATGTTTTTCGATTAGCTCGACGAGAGGAACACAATGGTGGATTCCAATCTTGCATTTTAAGAACTTGTCCAAACCCGCCTGGCCGGTTTAGGAACCGGCCTGGCCGGTTCCGGCTGGGTCAGCATTCCCAAATCGCTGTTTATTCGTCCGGGCTGCAAATAAGATCCAAATATGTTTTCTAACCATCTTGACGATAGAAATATTATGGTGGAGTCCATTATAAACTTTAACCACTTTTGGTTGTCAACAATGTTCATGCACAAACTTTATATTAAAATCACATGCAACAATCATGTTTTGTGATAGGAATGTGAGTGCCATCAATAGCATCAATACAGTTCTGCATGGGGTTGTTCTATGCTTAATATCAAAACCACAAATAAAATTAATTATGACTTGATAAAAAATATATTTCATAGAAGTAATGGAGCAAATTTAGGTTGTTTTAAGATACGATGCTGGTGTAGAGAAGGTAGCCGTATATAGTTGCATGTGAGTTGTGTTAAGTGCGCTGAGCACTGTTTTGGGCTAATTGTTTCTTCACTATGCTGAAATTGATCTTGCAATATTCGATTGTTTGCATTTTGTGATATTGCATAAAGGAATATGCCTAATTACTCTTCCACAAATAGATACCTTAAATCAACGCAATCTTTGAAGGACAGCATGGAAAAATCTCTTTCGAAATGAAACTGTCTTTTGAATATGGCCTCATGCCTGGTTAGAGTTTCATGAATAAATGCGGCTTCATTTTGGATATAATTGTATATTGCTTCCTTTTTTGTTTCGACATGGAACTATCTTTTGCATACGGCCTCATGCCCTGTTAAAGTTTCATGAATAATCCGTATTTTCAGCTTGTTTTTTCAGACAGAACAGTGTTTTTCTCTCACAATAAATCAGCCGGAATAGTGTTTCGGTTTGTTTTTTCAGCGAAGCGAACGGGGCCTAAATGTGGCTCGTCCATTCCAAATAGATTTGTGTATTTTTTTAGATAAGGGAACAAATGGAATTGTGCATCGCTTCTTTTTAGATGATAGGGACGGGCTACCTTTTTCCAGTGTTGGGTGGACGAGGAAAACAAATTCATCTATGTTTTCTGATCGCTGGCGATAATTTAGATCCATAGAAAGAAAAGCACCTCCTAACACTTAAAGATTGTTGATAGCACTAGGATGAGAGATGTGCAACTCTCCAAAGGTCTACAAAATGAGCACGTGCTTATGTTGTGTGGTGCTGCTTGTTTCTGTATTCAGGATAGGAGGTGCAATTGTCCATGGTCTGAAGGAGTGTATGCTTTGTTCATTGAAATTTGGAAAATGTGAAAATTCAAATTTCTTTCATGAAAACCAAACAGTCCAAATTTTCTATTTATGTGGTTTGCAATCACATATATAGTTTTCCACTTTTCACTTCCTCTAGTTCCTGTTTTCTGACATTTTTCTGTTTTACATTTATTTCAAACAGAGGCTGAATCGGGAGGGTCTCGATTTAGCTGTCAGGTTACAAAATTACCTACTCTGGTTGATCACTCTTCTCTTTTGGCAATTAGGTTAGGGTTAGGTAATTAGGTTAAAGACGTGGAAAAAGGAACAGAGCAAATCGGAAACAATTTTTTTTGACGCAAACTGTGGGGGAAGTGGAAACAAATTTCACCGACCAACCAATGCTGGGCGGCCGTATAGGCTGATTTGTTTCGAAAAAAAATCCAGCGGCAGCCTAGCAGGAGGAGGATCCCTCCTCTGGAACAGCTGCTTGCGTCCCTCGCAAAGCACATCGACGGCACGGCCAGGGATTCCGCGAATTTCCCACCGCTTGCTGCTGACACCCCCAACACTGATGGGGATACCCAGCGACGACGTGGTGCAAATCCGCCACGCTGACGCCGCTGGCGAGCCCACCGTCGACCGTCTTCACCGTCAGCTGCCCCGACAAGACGGGCCTCGGCAGCGACCTCTGCCGGGTCGTCCTCCTCTTCGGCCTCAGCATCGTCAAGGGAGACATGAGCACGGACGGGCGGTGGTGCTACATCATGCTCTGGGTGCTGCCACGCGGGGGCCGGCCCGTGGCCGTGCCATGGGACCTCCTCAAGGACAGGTTGCTTCAGCTCTCCCCCGTCACGCCGCCGTTCGGATTCGACAACGCGTACCTCGCGGCGGCTGGCCTACAGGACGCTGCGCCTCCCTCACCACAGCTCTTCTTGCTGAAGCTATACTGCTTCGACCGGATGGGGCTCTTGCATGGTAACACCTCCACACCATCTCCTGCTATTACTCTGTTCTATGCAAACTTGCAAAGTGCTAGCTAGATTCAGTAATGATAGCCTTCCTAGTTCGCTAGCCTACCTGATTGATCTGTTCTATGAAAAGTATTAGCCTAAATTAGTGTTCCCCTACCCACCTTTATCGTACATTTCTTTGCCATTGGAGTCACTCTGATTGTGTTGCACTGCTCGTGTGTCTCTAGGAGATTGTAGGGGTTCTTTTTCTTCCATTCTCAATAATAAGGCTATAATAATGCTGCAATAATATTGCTAGTAGTTAGGTATGGTAACTTCATATCCATCCAGTGAATTTGATTTTTAATGTAAGCGAAGGACTGCTACTACTGAACAAAAAAAATCTCTTTGGAGATACATGTAGCTCTAAAAGGTCAAATTTTGGATCTTCTTCCTGGGAATTCTGTGTTCCACAGATGTGACACGAGTTTTGAGCGAGCTAGAGCTCACGATTTGGAGGGTGAAGGTCTCTACCACGCCTGATGGTAGTGTGCTAGATCTTTTCTTCATCACAGATGCCAGGTCAGTTTATCTCCAAACACATCCTTTTCAGTGCCTTATGAGAATCTCTTTTTTCTGTCTCTAAATTCCAGAAACTATTATTCTGTGATGACATGATAAAAATCTATATTTTTGTATTATTCATCGAGCATCTTGGCTCAGATATCAACAATTATCCATTCTTTTCTTTTTCTTTTACATCATAATGCGGAACCGTGCATTGTGTACCAAATTCCACCATTAAGAATAGGGTTTAGCTCCATGTCTTCCTTTAGATGGTTATAAGTGAACAATCTGGAATGATTTCAGGGAGCTTCTGCACACAAAGAGCATGTAACACCCTAGGTGTTTGGCTTCCACTAATTGCATTTTATTTCATAAACATGTGCATCATCTATCTCATCATGTCATTGTTATTGAAACATGCATATGCAACATTTTCAATTGTATGTGTTTCATGCTTGATTGCTTAGAATGGTAGTAGTGCAACATGTGAATGTAACATGAAATTCTCATACTTGAAACATGGCAATATGGTAGTAATGTGACAATTATAAAATGACAATAAAGTCATGAAACATGTGAAACATGGAATTGAAACATATGAGTGAATTGCTTGTTTTAGTTGCTTTATCACATGTGATTATTAGAAATTGGTATAACAATTGTGTAAAGTGGTTGATTATGGTCTATTACACCTTAACTACACTTAGGTTACTTGTTGGGACATTGTTCATGTAGATCAAATTGACCAAAATGCCCTCAAGTGGAGGTTTGACTTGAATTGACCCTAGGAGTGTCCCTGTTTGACTGATTCAAAAGACCAACTTGGAAACTTTGCATGGCTGTGCACTCTTTACCAAAGTTGTAGCTAATTTATTAAGGAACAAAAGTCTCAATATGACCATCTCATGAAAATGGCTAGAACATGTTCAAACAAGGCCCACAAGTCGATTTTTCCCTGCTGAGTCTTACTGAAAAATATTTCTAAGTCATAACTGCATTTTCAGCTGGATCAAGCCAACTTTGGCTTCATGTAACTTCGGATCCATGACGATTTAGGTGTTGGTCTTTGAAAAGAAGTTGTAGATGGATGGTAGGCCTACATTTTTCATGTATACTGTTTTTGCAATAGATCGATGGATTAACCGTGTAGGCTTGTCATTAACACTGAATCGCGATTTTTCAGAAAACGTTCAGTGAACGTCGTGGCTGACCGGTTCAGAAAGCAAGCGCCGCGTGTTGCCACCCGTCGCCGGCCTTCTGCTCGCGCAGGCCACATGCCGTGCGCATCCTGGCGCTGCTGGCCGCGACATGAGAACCCCGCGCGCCTGCCCGACCGGGTCGTCACTTCCATTTGCTTTTCCTCCGCTCGCCTGTAGCTCCGCAACAACAGAGCAGCAGCTCCGCCATTGCCGACCGCGCGTCGCCGTCGTCGTGCGTGCTCACCACCGCAAAAACGCGTCGGCCAGCTCGTTCATAGCCTCGCCGTGGTCTTCTCTACCTTCTCCACCTCACCGTTGGTCCAATCGAGTCTTGGTAAGGACGTACACGTCGTTTTCTTCCACCGCCGCCGCGTGGCTGTTCTTGCCGGAGATGGCGCTCCACACGGCCAGCTGTCCTCGCACCCTTGCCATCCCTCCTCTGTCTCGCGCTAGGTCATAGGAGCACTGTTGAAGCTCGTAGGGTCTCACGTTCGAGACGTAACGCCGTCATCTCGCCAGACCCTCATCGCCAACCCCGGTAGCCGCGCCAATAGCTTCAATTGAGGGCACCAATAGATGCGCATGAGTGAGTTGACCGCCGTAGCACCGCTGACTTTGCCGGAGGAGTCACCGGCGATGAGCTTCGCCGCCGTATCCTTCTCCTCCCCTTCTTGTCTCTCTGTCACGTGGGTCCCGCGTGCCAGCCGCTGAGGCTCAGGCGGGAGCCAGCCTGGGCTGCGTCGCGTTTTGGGCCACGCCAGCGCGTGTTTGTGGGCCACCGGATCTGTTCGGGCCAGCCCAGCAGTAGGGTTAGGTTTTCAAATTGTTTTGTTTATTCTTTTCACATATTTTTGTACAATTTCAAAAATGTGTATCTCCTAGTTGGTAGATCCAAATGATGTGGTTCCAATTTTGTTGAGTTCATGATAAAGTCTAGTATTTAATAAAAATATTATATGGGCACATGTTTTAGAAATTTTGGATGAATTAAATAGGACTTTGAGATGTGTTTTTAGATGCATGCAAACTTTTTTGAATTTTATCTTGAGTTTCTATGGTCCAAAAATTATGAAATTTTGTGGGTAATCTATTTTTGCTTAGTATAAGCTCTGGTTAAAATTTCAGAGCTAGTGCATGTGTAGTTTTTGAGTTATATAATTTCCTTTTATCAATGGATGGATCTTGTGTGAATTTTCATAATTTTTCTATAGATCCAGTAAAGGTAAAATTTGGTGAGTGCTATTGTTATGCTTGAATGATACTAGGAAAAAAGTGAAATCTGTTGCTTGACACTTTTCATTAGGGTTTCATAATTATGCTAGAAATAGATATGCCACCTGTTATTTTGGATACAACAAGTTATGCTTACCCAATGGCTTTGAAATTTTTATGGTAGTCTATGTGAAGCATGAGATAGCTACTGTAATTTTTATAGATTTTTCTGAACAGTTTTACTATATATTGCTTTAATCACCTAATTAACTAAAGAAATTAGAAAAGGGCATTAAATAAATTGTTTAGAAGTTAGCACTAGACTTTCTGATGTTTCTTTGGTATGCAAAACATGTTGGTAAACTTGGTTTGATCCAATTATGTTTTTGCATCATCATTAAATAATTAATTTAGTAACCCTGTCATTTCTGGACAGATTCTAGGTTTACTGGAATTCGATTTGGTTAACGTAAGAATCATGCTTTGATGTTTACAAATGAATTGTAGAGAATTTCATAAGCTTTCCAGAATATCCTCATGCAAGTCATTTGGATTTGTAGAACTCTGGTTGTGATTGAATTAAGGGACTACTTGTGTGCATATGAAACTTTAAATGTTGATTTATGTATGCATTTACTATTTTTAAGTTGTGGTAATGTTACTAGGTGTTAGGCCTTTAACTAAAGATGAGCATCTTTATCTTAGGTTATGCAAGTTAGGTAAGTTGATCTTGTTCTTCAAGTTAAGTTAGATACCTGTTTTAAAATGATTTGAATAGAGCTATTCTTAATCGGTAAACGAGTGTCCAGTAATATTTTCGTTAAACACTTACTGTGATCCATTCATTATGAGCATCATGTCATTCCTTATGCATCCATGATATTTATCTTGTGCATCGGCATGCAATAGGTGTACCGGAAGGAGTGACCCTGCTGGAATTTGAGGAACCGAGCGAGCAGCAGCAGCTGACACCGGAAGTTCAGGAGGTGCAGCCTTCAGAAGAAGTGCCAGATGAGGTCGCCTTTGAGTGCCCGGATCACCGTCCGTGCAACTTTGTGAAAGGCAAGCCCCGGAGCATATTAAGCATCTTAATTTTCGAAATGCAGTTACAGTATTATTGTTACATATATATTGTTGCATTAAGTTTAGGTGTTGGATGCAAACACTTGCTGCATTGGTTATCCAATCCTTATCTAGGTATTGATACCCTGAATTATATGTAGCTTAGGCTCGTGTAGTGTTTAGCCCTGCTCAAACACGGTAGAAGTCGGGTGATTTTCTATCACCTGCGAGATATAGGAAGATCAATATGGCACGGTTGGCTATATTTGCTATCGTGGAAAAGAACCAGTCTTAATTTGAAATGAAGACCGGATGGAGGCTTGCCGGTTTGCAGTGACTCCGTCTGTGTCGATTAAGGACTAAATCTTGGAGCCTTTCCTGTTCATGTTGAGCGCATGCCTCTCTCTTAGTTGGTGGGTCGGAGACCGACCACGAAGCCGAGTAGCTCACCTCGGGCCGGGAGTCGATAAGTATAAAGTGCGCCTCGGAAGGGAGCCGAGGCGTGAGTCCAAGTGCGGTGATTTAAAAGTCCCGATCATCTGGCGGAAGGGTAATCCACGAGAGAGTCTTGGTGTTGATCGAACCCGCGAATTTGGTTCCTGAGTTGTTCCAAAGGTGACCCACGGCTACCCTTGCTAAGTATGCTAGGGTGAGAGTTAGGAATACCCCCTCAGCTGAGTTGTAATTCGATTCGAGTCGCCGTCTCTCCCGGTTAGTGAGAACTTGACGGGCTTATCTCCAATGTAGATACACTTAATAACATAATGGTTCGGAAATGATGATATGATGATGACAGCCTTATTATACCTGCTATGGTTAATATTGTTTGCTCCTAATAAGTGAGTGTTCTAGTACATGTGCTAATCTAGTGGACAGGTAAATGATGATAAGCTTGATGCTAAGTTTAAATTGGTCACTATATTCATAAGCTCTTTTATGCAACTGTGTCAAGCTAGCCCACCTCATAAGCCTTGTATGATCTTTGGTGTCTTTTATTTCTGGTTTTGTCGGGTAAGTCTAGCTGAGTACCTTCTCGTACTCAGGGTTTATCTCCCACCTGTTGTAGATGACCAGTTCTACTTTGGTTGCTGCAAGTACTGCCTTCTCCCAGCTGGAGATGAAGACTAGACCGTTGGGCGCGGTCTCTACTAGTTCTCGTACCTGATAATGCTTTTGTGGGACATGACTCAGACTTGGCAATGTATTTGAAACTATAAAGTTATGTACTAAACTATGTTGCTTCCGCACGTTTGAATCTGGTTTGTAATATTTTATTCACACTCTGATGGATGTAATCCGAATGCTACTTATGAAATGTTATAACGGATGATGTGTTGTGTTGAATCACTACGGTCTTGATTTGTATGTCGAGAGTTGGTTGAAATCCTTCGTGATTTCCGGACTACCGGGATTATGGAAGCTTAAGTACAGGAATTTGATCGCTTCGGTGTTTGTTTTTGTACTTACGTTCTTATGATTTGGTCGATTCTGTTACATAGCAGAACAGAAGAAACTCAGGACAAACTCGAGAGTGTCTTAGGCGACTCCTTGACATGTTGTGAAATAGATCCTGCTGGTGAAGACATGTTGTCTTGCCTCCAATCCTGGGCTTCGCTGACGCCTGCTATTATGGAAGAGATGTTTAGCACAGATCTCATAGAGGATTAATCGATCAGCACAAGGGGTAGTACCATCTCCGTGACAATGGACAACTCGCTTAGCTCTGTCCACACTCTTATTCAGATTCAGTGTGGTGACCATAAGGGCCTCCTATATGATATCATGAGGACAGTCAAAGACTGCAACATTCAGGTAATAACAAGATTCAAGCACATCTAATTCGTGGCAACTGTATTCTCTCTTTTTTTTCAAAAAAAAAAAACAAAGTGAAGAAAGCAAGTGGAATTCTGGTTGCTGTCAGATTTCGTATGGCCGATTCTATGCGAGCCAAAATGGAAGGTGCGAGATTGATTTATTCGCGGTGCAATCAGATGGGAAGAAGATCCTTGATCAACACAGGCAGAGAGCACTGTGCTGTCACCTAAGGATGGAGGTCCTCCGACCACTGCGTGTGGCATTGGTGAACCGAGGTCCTGACACAGAGCTGCTGGTAGCAAACCCGGTTAAGGTTTCTGGAAAGGGTAGACCGCTGGTGTTTTATGACATCACCCTTGCTCTCAAGAATCTTCAGAAACGAATCTTCTTGGTATGGTACTATATGTTGTTTATCCTTGTGCATATTTAACAGTAATTGATCATAGATGATTTTTTTAACCGATAAACATCTCTTCACAAGTGATGGAACATTGTGATGTTTATAGGCTGAGATTGGGAGGCACGTTGTGGAAGATAGGGAGTGGGAAGTCTACAGATTACACTTTGGTGAGGAGCATGAGCTCTCGTCTGCACTGCGGAGCAGGATTATGGATGCAGTCACCAACATGCTGATGGGGTGGGACTCATGACACTGCAGCCGTGCCTCTGAAACATTATCATTAGTGTTCCTGCAGAAACTAGCTTATTTGGTGCAAGTAAAAAAGCAGCAACTGATCTCTACTTGTCTCTTAAATACAATGGTTTTGAACAAATCCAGAGACACAATAGTATTAAATCTTTGATTATCTGAACATACACTAGGATACCGGGTCCTATAGTCTGCACCAAACCTCAGTTCGGCCCATCCCCGATGTATATACATATATTGAAGCATAATCAAGAATTATGTGTGACAATTTACCACTTTGTCTTTGTTAGAAATCGAGTTCTTCCTGCTGATCGGTACACAAGCACAAAAACAGGTGTTGGGAGATGGAATTGAGTTCTATTTCTGGATGATTTCAAAACATGAACGTGTATATAGAGGTGTTCCTTTTAGCTCTTCATCCATTCCTTTAATAGAAGGAAGAAGCAGAACACTGCTACTTCAATTTTACTATTTAACTTCTACACTCTTCTCATTAATTTGGCTACTATTCAGAGTCATAGTTTCTCATAGATTTTTTTTACTTTGATTTCACCACACTCACCCTTTGATGGAGACGTGCTATGGTAGATTCAATTTGATATTGCAAATATAGATGAAGTATATAAATTTGGTATTAGGAAGTCTTCATTGGAAACGACTAGTCAACACATGCGAACGAGAATAGGGGCCCTGATTGATAGCAGTCGAACTCGACGTTACAAGTGCTATGAATAATATCTGCTTTAAGAGGAAAACAAGAACTAAACAAAAACAAACCCTAACGAGTGCGGTGGTGACTAATTATAAAGTCTTGGACATGGCATACCCGTAGACGCACCCCTTAATGGGCTCTAAGATAATACATGGTCCAACAGACCAAAAGATGGTGTCGTAGCACCCTAGCAAATTCTGAATGTTGACTTGTTTCGATAGTTCCCAATGACTCAAGCACTGCTCAATTTTCTAGCACATGGCTTCGTCTCCCACCCGTTCCCCTCCCAATGCCTCCCCCAAACCCCATGCCCGCGGTCACTCAGAGCCCGGTGGCCACCTCCTCCATCGTGACGGCCACCTCCTCAGCCACACGCGCGATTCCCTCTCCTTCGCAGACGTCGAGTTACCTCCCCTCCTTGTCTCCTCATGCGGCGCCCTTCTTCCTCCACTCGCGTGATCAATCTAAGCAAGAACGCTAGAGTGACGACAGTCTTGAGAGCCTCAGGTCCTCTGGCTCTGACGGCTACCCTTCCTACTGCGACATCATAATCTCATCTTCGGCTCTAGCGTCGTCTACTGCTTTGGCGGTGCACGTTTCAGCAAGCGGTTTGGCTTCTGGAGGGGGTCACGCGGTAGCTGCCGACGTTAGGGCCAGGCCCGCCCCTAGGATCATTCTCTCCCGTTGGCAGCGTCCTGCTGTCCTGCATGGTCATCCGGATTCGGAGGGCTGACAGAAGGTTGAGTCGCGGGGGGTTCGGCACAAGCGCTGACGTGCGGCTTGTCCTCCCCAACGTCCAGTCCCTGCCGACTTGGTCGACAAGTGTTTCAACTGCTTCTCCACCACGCACTCCGTAGCCCAGTGCCACCAAAGAACTTGGTGCTTCCGCTGCAGGTCCCTGGGGCATCGATCCTACGTGTGCCATGGTCTGACTGGTGTGGCCCCTTCGACGAAGCGTGTTCCTCTTTGGCGGCAGGTTCCTACAGTCCAGGCACTGGCTATCGCTACCCTCCCACAATGGTCTTCTCCGGGAGCATGGCGTGTGGCGTGGCTATGGTGGGGCATGACACTACCCCTCCACCAAGGCGAGTCTCTGTGTGGCAGTGCATCTCTCCGATCCCGGTGCCGACCGATGCCAACACCCCGCAATGGTCCCTCCCAGCGAGCGCGGCGTGTGGCGTGGCTGGCACTGCCGTGGCACCTCAAGGGAGCTCTACGAGCATGGCCAATAACATGGCGGTGCATGATTCTGGAGGTGCTTCGGATGCCAGGGCGAGGCGGCGCCGGTGTCGTCGGTCGCGCTTCTGCCAGCGTGCAAACTAGGGGCATTCTGGATCACCCCTAGCTACAGAAGCCTTGAATGAAGCCTCCTCAGAAGTGGCTCCTATGAATTCCCCAGCGCCTGAGCAGCTTCCATGCATCATCAACTGGACTGACCACATCTCTAGGGCTGAGGAAGAACTTGCACACGCGGTGATTGTGACGGTCATTAGTGACGAGCCCTTCACCGAGGCGAGTGTGGTTGCTGTGGCGATTGCTGCCCGAGTGGATGTCATGGCGAATTCTTTGGTGCTTCATCGTGCCTCTGCTTCAAGCTACCTATTAGTCCTTCCCAACCTTGACCTAGTGGATTCTCTAGTTGGAGTCTGACAGCCGCTCCATGCCTCCAACTTTAGCCTATTGTGCAAGAAGTGGAGTAGGCTGGTGGGTGCATCTGAGATGGTTCTGCCATGGCTGATCGACATCGAGCTCCGCGACATTCCTGCCTGTAACAACCCGGGTTTTTGAGAAGCCAAAAATACGAACTTTTAAAATTTTTCCTACAATATGTGGAGCATGTAGATGCTAGGTCAAACAAAGAACAATTTATAAATAAATTGTTGCATACATATAGTGTTGCTTGTAGGAGCTTGCCAGAGTTTTTGATCTGGATTTGGGTTTCGTGTCGGAGTGCACGATCCGTAGCAACCCTTCTTAATTTCCTTTTGGAATATCTCATAAATCCCCGTCACATTTCTTTTGAACTCATTTGATCCGAAATCATAAAAATCACACCTCTCCGATTATTTTTGAACTCCTCTTGAAATTCATTGTATTGTACTTCAACTTCTCTTTATATTCCACGTAACCTCTCTTAAAAACTCATTCAAATTCCTTGAAACAATAAAAGGAAAAATCCTTTTCCTTTTATACCTCCAAGCCCACCATCCCCTTTCCCTTGGCCCAGCCTGGCGCAGCAGCCTAGCCTGGACCGGCTCCTCCCCTTCGGCCCGTCCGCTCGCCCTTGGCCTCGGCCCAGCCTGCCCCGCCAGCGCCTTGGCCCAACCGGCGCAGACAGCCAGCTGGCCCAGCAAGCCATGGCCTAGCCTGGCCAGCAGCCAAAACCGGCGCCCCCTTGCCAACCCTAGGGCAGCGCCCTGGCCTCCAGGTACTCCCAGCCACCGTCGCTCGCTCGGACACGCGCGCATGCGCCCTGCACGCGCACCGCATGCCCCATCTGGAACCCTAGGCCAAGCGCGCCGTGACCCGCTCCCACGCCACCACCGCTCGGGTGGCAAAGCACACGCCCGCGCTTCACCAGCTCCGCACCCCCCGCTCGATGCGTGCCGCGTGGGCAGGAAGCACGGACCCCGAGGATCACTGCCGTCCGTGACCCCCCGGTAGCCCTAGCTGGCGCGCTATAAGTACCTCGACAGTCGGCACCTCTCCTGAACTCCCTCTCCCGGCCACCACAGAGCCCTACCTCCTCTACCTCGTTCTCCCTTCCTTCGCACCCACCAATGACGCCACGGCGGGAGCCCAAGAAGCCAACGCAACCATGGCATGATGCCGAGCAAGCACGCGCGGCGAGCCACCTCGCCACTGACGCTGCGCCATCGTACCCCATCGCCGAGCCACGGTCTTCGGAGCCCGCACGTCGTGACCCCGCTCTGGCTCGGCGTCAACCGCGACATCTCCTCGATGCCGCTCTGTGCTCACCGGTGAGCAGTGTCGTTGCCAAAGCTCCCATTTTTTCCCTTTTCCCTGTCGTCGTCCTTGACTGAGATCGGCCCTCGTGCCGTGATTTGTGTTCCCATGGAGGCCAGACATCCTCTGCTTCACCCCCTGCCGCAACTGCACTGCGACAACGGCCCAACGCGCTCGGGGAAGTCACAGCCACAGCAGCGACCCCGTCACAGCCTCACCTATCTCTCCTCTTCACCAAGCCGCTCCACTCCGCGATGCCGAGACCCACGTGGATAAGGGACGCGCGAACCCACGCAGACACCTTCACCACACCGGCGTGCACGACTGCCTGCGTCGGGCCCGACCGACACCGCGCGATCTGTCGCCGACGAGCCCTCCGGTGAGCTGTCCGCCCCAAAAGCCCTCGCCTTTACTCGTTGCCTCGATAGCCTGCCTATTCTGGCCCTCGACGCCGGCTCTGTTTGCCACGCTCGCATAGCATGGCGTCTCTGCCGCTGGTGGTCACACACGACCGCCACACGGCCGGAATGCCACACGCACACACATCAGCCCCAAGAAGACCAAGGCGGTGCCTTTCATGGCCACCGCTCGAACACAGGCCCAACCTGGACGTAGCACACGCCATGACGGCATCCTTTGGTTGCATGCGCGTCACCCTAGCAGTCCATGAGCCAAAGCCTCACCTTTTAGCCCTTGGTTGCCATTTCTGCCTACCTAGCCTTCAAGGCGCGGCCATGAAGCCACGGCCCGGGCACCGTTGGATGGTTGTGCTGCTGCCGCCGTCTCACGCGTCGTAGCCGCACAACCCCGCACCAGCCACGGTCGCGAATGTCGCATGCACTGCACCATGCCAGCACCAATCCTACGGGGGGGGCACGATGCCACACCGGTAGCCACCCATAGCCAAGCGCCATCACACGCGCGTGTAGTGCACAGCGACACAAGACTGGCACCAAGCCATGGCCTTCCAACCTCCTCTCTGCTCCCTCGTCCATACCGGTCGCAGGCGCCGAGGGTTGAGGCAACCGCACTCGCACAGCACGCGCACACCTCGCGGACACACGCCGTGCCGAACTCTTCCGAGCCCCCGGCCGAGCACCGCTGCCCGAAGAACCCATGCACACAATAGCTCCATCCAAAGGCACAACCTTGCTCGCCTTCCGTTCCCTCTGTCTGGCCCTCGAGCCAAGCTCTCGAAATCACAGCTTGGGCACAACGTGCTCACAGCCTCACACCCACACTAGCCACTGCCATCGCTTAACAAAACCCTGCCTTGCCTCGATGCCACGCCGTCGGCGAACCTCATCGTGGCCATGACCACGCCCGCGCACATACTGCCTCGCCCTCACGTCCACGGCATGGCACCGCCATCACGGCCTCACCATGGTGAGCTCAGCCGACCCTACACCTCCGTGACCTCAAACCCTGCCACCACACTCACGACCATGGCCACCGCTCGGACGCACGCACACATAGACCCAAAGGCCGACCTTGGTCATGCTGGCACTCATGCACCGAGCAGTGTCACGGCGAGCCAAGCGTGCACTGTATCCGTGTCCCCAGGCTCTTCGGTCAAGCACCGCTGGGCACGGTCGTGAGCTGCTCACCCAAGGCCTCAGAGAACGTCGCGCGCGACACCATCACCGAGGACACGCACGTCGCGAGCAGCCCCAGTCCGAGACCCTACCTTGCTGAGCGGCTTGCGGGAAAGCACCAAGGCCAGCCGGCCCAATGCCCAGCACTAGCACCCTCTCTTCTCTCTTGGGCCAACTGCAGCAGCTGCAACATCGGCCCAGTGGCCCTATGCTGGCCCTCTCTCTCTTCCTTGCAGTTTGGGCCGACAAACAGGCCGGCCTGCCTTTCCTCTTCGCGTAAGACAAGCCCGGCAGCAGCCCAGTGGCGGCCCAGTAGAAACCGTGGCCTCCCTCTTCTTTTTCAGGAATGGATTTAATCTCCGAAATTCGTAGAAAAATTCATACGTTGACGAAAAATTATGAAACCAGTTTCATAATTTTTCTAAAGACGAGCACCACGATGTGGACCAACCCTTAAGTACTCTCCGACCACCTCGACAACCTTTCTGACCACTCGGCGATCTCACCGACCACCTCGGTGACATCTCCGACCACCGACGAAAGCCCTTTCCCGCTCCTTCTTATACTCGTTCGTCCACTTACAATACATGATCTTGATCTATCTATATCTATCTACACCATGCCCTTGTGCAGGTCTGCCTATCCCCAACTATAGAATGTGCTACTCGTCAGTCGTGTCGAGTTGTTGTGTCTTTCGGTCGTGTTTGGTTCTTATCGCTGGTTGTTGGTGTTGTTGCCTGTGTGCCGAGCCTTCGAGCTGGCTGAGGGATTGTACCTTGTTCGGACGTTACGACCGCGGGATCCGTCTCACCATGACCGTGACGCCGAGTGTAACTCGACCCCTCGCTTTTTAGTTTACTTCATAGTACCACGAGTGTTAGCTCCTGCCTTCGGCCCTAGAACATGGTCGTGATGGATTCGAGGTCGATACTAACATCGATGCGGATATCACCCGCACGCCTTGAGCCTTCCATGACCAAGTTCTGTGGGAGATAACCTGGGAGTAAACAATCGTGGAACGATGGATGCCAACTCGTTGGCCTAAGCTTGTGGCCGCGAGTTCACCTTGCCATGACCATGGAGCTATGCCTCTCTTTCGCTTTTAGTTGCTTCTTCGTGCTCAAGCCCTTGTATGCTTGTACCCCGATTGACCATCATGTTTCTCTGATTCTCGTGGTGACAACCGCACCGCTTCGAATCCGAGAGATATCTTAGTGCCAGTGCACCCAGGCTGGGTACCCTATGAGTGGCTTACGCACTTGGTGTTCTTGAGTGTCGCTCCTTCCGATGCCCCGTCTTTGTCGTGGCGTGTGCATTAGAAGTAGACCTTGCTCTTGGTTGTTCTTGCTCTTATTGCCCCGATAGCCGCTCTGTTCGATCCCGTCTTGCCCGTGACGATTGGATCAAAGACCGGACTATTCCCTTTCGTTAGCAAAGCTAAGGTCTAAGTCGTACCTCGGACCCGTGCGTGTCGACCCAATCGACCGTCTAAAACCATCTTTTCCGAAGATGTGTCTGAGAACATGACATGGATGTGCCTAGCTAACCCCCGCATCTCTTGTCATGATTGAGCGACTCTCCTCTCGGCTCCCGACGTTATTGTGTCATGTGGATCGAGGGGAACCATTGATGTATAATCTCTTTGCGCTACCGCTTCCTACCATAGCGGGCGAGCCAAAGTACGTTGGAGCCAAGTCACAATAGTGTTATTTGTTCTTGTTTGCATCTCGTGTCTAATTGTGACTTGCGGGAAAAGGCTACAAGAGCCAAATCCCATCGTCCTTCTTTCTTGAGGCCCGACTTCCAATCCCCGTCAATTCAATGACACCGGATCGAAAGATCGTGAGCCATGGTGTTGCTATGGATAAGCTTTGGCTTAAACCATCTATCCTAAAGCCATACTGGCTTGGCCATGACTTAAAGCTTGTGCATAGCAAACCACCACTCTTGTCTCTTTGGCTCGAGGAAATCGAACAACCACCGAGATGGCTAAGTTGTGTATCTCTTTATTACCTCACTGGTGTTACTGGATTTTCCTGCGTCTTGTCGTCTTTTCGAGTGTTGAGTGCTCTCTTGCCTTGTGTGTTGCTTCGCGGAGTAGCTGACAATCGGACCAAGAGAACGTGGACGACGACAAGGACTGCGGAAAGGAGCCAACGCAGGAGGAGGTAACCCCGCTAATGGAACACCAACAAATGGAGAATTGAACCACTACTACCTCTACAACGCAGGTGTCATGGCAGCACCCTCTTTTAGAGAATCCTATTAGACATTGCATAATATCTAGAACTGCTAGCGCTTTATAAATTATTCCTTTGCTAGTACTTTGATGCATGCTACTACTACGAGCCATTATTACCTCGATGCAACCCACTCTACCCGTCGTCACCGCTTATGCGCATTCGCTCGCTTATATATGCTTACTTGCCCGCTTGCTTGCATATTACACCACTATACTTATTAATTAACTCCACTTCGCATTATGTCGGGGAAGTGATCTTTGGTGGTGAACAACCTAGGAATGGTTTGGCTATGGGTGCGGACTTTGGTGGTGTGTGAGCATCTTTGCGTGTGTCTTGGGTGCGTGGAGAGTGAGGGTTGTGTCGACCGAAAGCTGGAATAACGATGAGCCTAGGGGCGAGTCTTGCCATGTGGTGCTACACAGGCACTTGAATATGGAATACATGGTGGGTAAATGGTAATTGGAGGTGGCCTTGGGTGTGAACCTCGGAGAGGTGGAGCCGGGGTGGAGGTCTTTGTGGTGGCACGATAAATGGAAACCCCGATGAAGACATTTTGGCTTGGTCACCCCTAAGGACTTACTAGTACTCAGATTCACAGGAATCCTTTACAACCCACTCGCCCTATATGGTGCGGGGACGGTCGGACTACTTGGTAGAGCGATGCCACTCTCTTGCTAGGCTTAACGTGTGCAAGGAGGTGCATGGGTGTGCGGTTTTCCCCCACACCCTTCCGAGACTTGAGGAGGCCTTGTGGACCGGCTCTTGACATCCGGTGGGCCCGGCCGGCTATCTCTCGACTCACGATGATCAGCCATCCTAGATTAGACTTGGGATGTTCCAGGGTGAGAGGTAGGGTGGCATCGTTCTAGGCTAGCAAGCGGTGGAATCGCCTAGACAGGCCCCGTCGAGGATGGCTATCTTATGGGTATGTGAAACCTCTGCAGAGTGTATGGTTGATCGATCGATACATATGCCGACTTGTCGGCTATGGACCTTTCCTGGGTTTCGCTTAAACTAGATAGGAGATGAGTCCTTCTATTCTCCCTCCAGGGTTTGGGGTATTTTCCGGTCGTGAGCCTTGGTGGCTGCGGGCCATTGAGACAAGGCCGAGAGGGAGTTGGCCTGTCGACCTGAGTGTGTGAGATGAGATAAGGTGTGGTGTGGAGATGGTTTGGGATGGATGGTTGGTGGATGGATATGGATGGACATGGTGTGGTGGTGAATGTGTTAAAAAATTGGATATTATTATTATGATACAATTGTTATTTACTTCTCATGCGCTAAGAATGCAAACCACAGCCAAATACTAGGATCGCCAGATCCCTTGTTTATCTTTTCCACTAAAGCTCATTGGTGCTGACCATGGCCTGCACACATCTAGCGGTGTGCAGATTTCCTGCTTCTCAGAGATGCTGACTATAGAAGGATTAGGAGGTCTCGTGCCTACGCTCAAGTTTGGTTCGGAGAAGGAATTTATGCTGCACTACGTCAACTCAGATGATGCCCGTGAAGGAGGAGCCTTCACTCGATAGTCTTTCGCTAGATTAACTCTGTAATAGGTGTGTTTTTCCAGTGATGTAATATCTTGTATTCTTGTAATCTTACGATGTATGACTGTGCTATCGACTGATATATGATAATATGATAGAATCAGCTATTGGTTTCATCATATTATAATTCATTCTGTGGATTTTCCCTTCACGAAAATTGAGGATGTTTCAGTTGGTATCAGAGCCATACTTGACCTTAGGATGAGACCTTTAGTACCAAACACTAGTTTAAAAGCCAAACATTCTATCTGTAGTGGAGTCATAGCTACTAACACTTGATTCCCCATCTCTACCTTGAGTTCTACTACTGACTGACTATTCCTGATCTAAAAAGTTGACCACTAGGAAAAGATTCCCTCGTTATTGCCCATGTTAGAACGATAGATGTGTGAGACTCAAAGGCTTAGGAGTCGCCTCAAGTCAACACTATGCATATAGGAGTTGTAATGCTGCCTGATTGCCTAGATCTTATGTTGTTGAGTTCCTACGAATTTTATTATCTGAGTGTAGGTTATAGAAGCTATTTTATTTACATGTGACTCCAGGACCCTGGATAACCTAGCAGGTTATGAACCAAGACTGCCATATGACTAGACAAAACCTCTAGAGATCCTTGGACACCCCATACAAATTTGGATTGAGTTATCGAAGAAAACAAAAGGATGACAATTCCTTTTGCAAGGTTCTATGGAACAACTACCCCAATCAAGAAGCAACATGACAGAAGTTTGGATTTTGAAGGTGGCACCCCGCCTCATCACCGACCGAGCAACACCTTAATCTCGAGGACGAGATTCCTGTAAGGAGGGTGGACTGTAACAACCCGGGTTTTTGAGAAGCCAAAAATACGACCTTTTAAAATTTTTCTTGCAATATGTGGAGCATGTAGATGCTAGGTCAAATAAAGAACAATTTATAAATAAATTGTTGCATACATATAGTGTTGCTTGTAGGAGCTTGCCAGTGTTTTTGATCTGGATTTGGGTTTCGTGTCGGAGTGCACGATTCGTAGCAACCCCTCTTAATTTCCTTTTGGAATATCTCATAAATCCCCGTCACATTTCTTTTGAACTCATTTGATCCGAAATCATAAAAATCACACCTCTCCGATTATTTTTGAACTCCTCTTGAAATTCATTGTATTGTACTTCAACTTCTCTTTATATTCCACGTAACCTCTCTTAAAAACTCATTCAAATTCCTTGAAACAATAAAAGGAAAAATCATTTTCCTTTTATACCTCCAAGCCCACCATCCCCTTTCCCTTGGCCTAGCCTGGCGCAGCAGCCTAGCCTGGCCCGGCTCCTCCCCTTCGGCTCGTCCGCTCGCCCTTGGCCTCGGCCCAGCCTGCCCCGCCAGTGCCTTGGCCCAACCGGCGCAGACAGTCGGCCGGCCCAGCAAGCCGCGGCCCAGCCTGGCCAGCAGCCAAAACCGGCGCCCCCTTGCCAACCCTAGGGCAGCGCCCTGGCCTCCAGGCGCTCCCAGCCGCTCCTAGCCGCCACCGCTCGCTCGGACACGCGCGCATGCACCCTGCACACGCACCGCATGCCCCTTCTGGAACCCTAGGCCAAGCGCGCCGTGACCCGCTCCCACGCCGCCATCGCTCGGGTGGCAAAGCACACTCCCGCGCTTCACCAGCTCCGCACCCCCCGCTCGATGCGCGCCGCGTGGGCAGGAAGCATGGACCCCGAGGATCGCCGCCGTCCGTGACCCCCCGGAAGCCCTAGCTGGCGCGCTATAAGTACCCCGATAGCCGGCACCTCTCCCGAACTCCCTCTCCTGGCCGCCATAGAGCCCTACCTCCTCTACCTCGTTCTCCCTTCCTCCGCACCCACCAATGACGCCGTGGTGGGAGCCCAAGAAGCCAACGCAGCCACGGCGTGATGCCGAGAAAGCACGCGCGGCGAGCCACCTCGCCACCGACGCCGCGCCATCATACCTCATCGCCGAGCCACGGCGTTCGGAGCCCGCACGTCGTGACCCTGCTCTGGCTCGGCGTCAACCGCGACATCTCCTCGATGCCGTTCCGTGCTCACCGGTGAGCAGCGTCGTTGCCAAAGCTCCCATTTTTTTCCCCTTTTCCCTATCGTCGTCCTTGACTGACATCGGCCCTCGTGCCGTGATTTGTGTTCCCATGGAAGCCAGACATCCTCTGCTTCACCCCCTGCCGCAACTGCACGACGACGATGGCCCAGCGCGCTCGGGGAAGTCACAGCCACAGCAGCGACCCCATCACAGCCTCACCCAGCTCTCCTCTGCACCAAGCCGCTCCACTCCGCGATGCCGAGACCCACGTGGATAAGGGACGCGTGAACCCACGCAAACACCTTCACCACACCGGCGCGCATGACTGCCTGCGTCAGGCCCGACCGGCACCGCGCGATCTGTCGCCGACGAGCTCTCCGGTGAGCTATCCGCCCCAAAAGCCCTCGCCTTTACTCATTGCCTCGATAGCCTGCCTGTTCTGGCCCTCGACACCGGCTCTGTTTGCCATGCTCGCATAGCACTGCCTCTCTGCCGTTGGTGGCCACACACGACCGCCACACGGCCGGAATGCCACACGCACACACAGCGGCCCCAAGAAGACCAAGGCGGTGCCTTTCATGGCCACCGCTCGGACACAGGCCCAACCTGGACATAGCACACGCCATGATGGCATCCTTGGGTTGCATGCGCGTCACCCTAGCATTCCATGAGCCAAAGCCTCACCTTTCAGCCCTTGGTTGCCATTTCTGCCTACCTAGCCTTCAAGGCGCGCCCATGAAGCCACGGCCCGGGCACCGTTGGACGGTTGTGCTGCTGCCGCCGTCTCACGCGTCGTAGCCGCACAACCCCGCACCAGCCGCGGTCGCGAATGTCACATGCGCTGCACCACGCCAGCACCAATCCTGCGGGGGGGCATGATGCCGCACCGGTAGCCACCCACGGCCAGGCGCCATCACACGCGCGTGTAGTGCACAGCGACACAAGATAGGCACCAAGCCGTGGCCTTCCAACCTCCTCTCTGCTCCCTCGTCCATACCGGTCGCAGGCGCCGAGGGTTGAGGCAACCGCACTCGCACAGCACGCGCACACCTCATGGACACACCGTGCCGAACTCTTTCGAGCCCCCGGCCGAGCACCGCTGCCCAAAGAACCCGTGCACACAATAGCTCCATCCAAAGGCACAACCTTGCCCACCTTCCGTTCCCTCTGTCTGGCCCTCGAGCCAAGCTCTTGAAGTCATAGCTTGGGCACGACGCGCTCACAGCCTCACACCCACACTAGCCACTGCCATCGCTTAACAAAACCCTGCCTTGCCTCGACGCCACGCCGTCGGCGAACCTCGTCGTCGCCATGACCACGCCCGCGCACATATTGCCTCGCCCTCACGTCCACGGCCTGGCACCACCATCGTGGCCTCACCATGGTGAGCTCAGCCGACCCTACACCTCCGTGACCTCGAACCCTGCCACCACACTCACGACCATGGCCACCGCTCGGACGCACGCACACACAGACCCAAAGGCCGACCTCGGCCATGCTGGCACTCATGCACCGAGCAGTGTCACGGCGAGCCAAGCATGCACTGTATCCGTGTCCCCAGGCTCTTCGGTCAAGCACCGCTGGGCACGGTCACGAGCTGCTCACCCAAGGCCTCGGAGAACGTCGCGCGCGACACCATCACCGAGGACACGCACGTCGCGAGCAGCCCCAGTCCCAAACCCTACCTTGCTGAGCGGCTTGCGGGAAAGCACCAAGGCCAGCCGGCCCAATGCCCAGCACCAGCACCCTCTCTTCTCTCTTGGGCCAACTACAGCAGCTGCAACATTGGCCCAGTGGCCCTGTGCTGGCCCTCTCTCTCTTCCTTGCAGTTTGGGCCGACAAACAGGCCGGCTCGCCTTTCCTCTTCGCGTAAGACAAGCCCGGCAGCAGCCCAGTGGTGGCCCAATAGAAATCGTGGCCTCCCTCTTCTTTTTCAGGAATGGATTTAATCTCCGAAATTCATAGAAAAATTCATACGTTGACAAAAAATTATGAAACCAGTTTCATAATTTTTCTAAAGACGAGCACCACGATGTGGACCAACCCTTAAGTACTCTCCGACCACCTCGACAACCTTTCCGACCACTCGGCGATCTCACCGACCACCTCGGTGACATCTCCGACCATCGACGAAAGCCCTTTCCCGCTCCTTCTTATACTTGTTCGTCCACTTACAATACATGATCTTGATCTATCTATATCTATCTACACCATGCCCTTGTGCAGGTCTGCCTATCCCCACCTATAGAATGTGCTACTCGTCAGTCGTGTCGAGTTGTTGCGTCTTTCGGTCGTGTTTGGTTCTTATCGCTGGTTGTTGGTGTTGTTGCCTGTGTGCCGAGCCTTTGAGCTAGCTGAGGGATTGTACCTCGTTCGGACGTTACGACCACGGGATCCGTCTCGCCATGACCGTGACGCCGAGTGTAACTCGACCCCTTGCTTTTTAGTTGACTTCATAGTACTACGAGTGTTAGCTCCTGCCTTCGGCCCTAGAACATGGTCGTGATGGATTCGATGTCGATACTAACATCGATGCGGATATCACCCGCACGCCTTGAGCCTTCCATGACCAAGTTCTGTGGGAGATAACCTGGGAGTAAACAATCATGGAACGATGGATGCCAACTCGTTGGCCTAAGCTTGTGGCCGCGAGTTCACCTCGCCATGACCATGGAGCTATGCCTCTCTTTCGCTTTTAGTTGCTTCTTCGTGCTCAAGCCCTTGTATGCTTGTACCCGATTGACCATCATGTTTCTCTGATTATCGCGGTGACAACCGCACCGCTTCGAATTCGAGAGATATCTCAGTGCTAGTGCACCCAGGTCGGGTACCCTATGAGTGGCTTACGCACTTGGTGTTCTTGAGTGTCGCTCCTTCCGATGCCCCGTCTTTGTCATGGCATGTGCATTAGAAGTAGACCTTGCTCTTGGTTGTTCTTGCTCTTATTGCCCCGATAGCCGCTCTGTTCGATCCCGTCTTGCCCGTGACAATTGGATCAAAGACCGGACTATTCCCTTTCGTTAGCAAAGCTAAGGTCTAAGTCATACCTCGGACCCGTGCGTGTCGACCCGATCGACCATCTAAAACCTTCTTTTCCGAAGATGTGTCTGAGAACATGACATGGATGTGCCTAGCTAACCCCCGCATCTCTTGTCGTGATTGAGCGACTCTCCTCTCGGCTCCCAACGTTATTGTGTCGTGTGGATCGAGGGGAACCATTGATGTATAATCTCTTTGCGCTACCGCTTCCTACCATAGCGGGCGAGCCGAAGTACGTTGGAGCCAAGTCACAATAGTGTTATTTGTTTTTGTTTGCATCTCGCGTCTAATTGTGACTTGCGGGAAAAGGCTACAAGAGCCGAATCCCGTCGTCCTTCTTTCTTGAGGCCCGACTTCCAATCCCCGTCAATTCAATGACACCGGATCGAAAGATCGTGAGCCATGGTGTTGCTATGGATAAGCTTTGGCTTAAACCATCTATCCTAAAGCCATACTGGCTTGGCCATGACTTAAAGTTTGTGCATAGCAAACCACCACTCTTGTCTCTTTGGCCCAAGGAAATCAGACAACCACCGAGAGGGATAAGCTGTGTATCTCTTATTACCTCACTTTGGTGTTCTTTGGATTTTCCCGCATCTTGTCATCTTTTTCGAGTGTTGAGTGCTCTCTTGCCTTGCGTGTTGCTTCATGAGAGTAGGCGACAATCGGACCAAGAGAACATGGGACGACGACAAGGACTGCGGAAAGGAGCCAACGCAGGAGGAGGTAACCCCGCTAATGGAACACCAACAAATGGAGAATTGAACCACTACTACCTCTACAACGCAGGTGTCATGGCAGCACCCTCTTTTAGAGAATCCTATTAGACATTGCATAATATCTAGAATCGCTAGCGCTTTATAAATTATTCCTTTGCTAGTACTTTGATGCATGCTACTACTACGAGCCATTATTACCTCGATGCAACCCACTCTACCATGTCACCCGCTTTTGCACATTCGCTCGCTTATATATGCTTACTTGCTCGCTTGCTTGCATATTACACCACTATACTTATTGATTAACTCCACTTCGCATTATGTCGGGGAAGTGATCTTTGGTGGTGAACAACCTGGGAATGGTTTGGCTATGGGTGCGGACTTGGTGGTGTGTGAGCGTGTCTGCGTGTGTCTTGGGTGCGTGGAGAGTGAGGGTTGTGTCGACCGAAAGCTGGAATAATGACGAGCAGGGGGCAAGTCTTGCCATGTGGTGCTACAGGCACTTGAATATGGAATACCTATGGCGGGTAAATGGTAATTGGAGGTGGCCTTGGGTGTGAACCTCGAGAGAGGTGGAGCAGGGGTGGAGGTGTTTGTGGTGGCATGGTAAATGGAAACCCCGATGAAGACATTTCGGCTTGGTCACCCCTAAGGACTTACTAGTACTCAGATTCACCGGAAATCCTTTACATCCCACTCGCCCTATATGGTGGGGGACGGTCGGACTACTTGGTAGAGCGATGCCACTACTGCTAGGCGAACGTGTGCAAGGAGGTATGGGGCGCGCGATTTTCCCCCCACATCCTTCCGAGACTTCAGGAGGCCTTGTGGACCGGCTCTTGACATCCGGTGGGCCCCGGCTCTGTCTACGACTCACAGTATCAGCCATCCCAGATTAGACTTGGGATGTTCCAGGGCTGAGAGGTAGGGTGGCATCGTTCTAGGCTAGCAAGTGGCTGGAATCTGCCTAGATGGGGCACCGTCGAGGATGGCTATCTTGTGGGTATGTGAAACCTCTGCAGAGTGTATGGTTGATCGATCGATACATATGCCGACTTGTCGGCTATGGACCTTTCCTGGGTTTCACTTAAACTAGATAGGAGATGAGTCCTTCTATTCTCCCTCCAGGGTTTGGGGTATTTTCTGGTCGTGAGCCTTGGGGGCTGTGGGCCGTTGAGACAAGGCCGAGATGGGAGTTGGCCTGTCGACCTGAGTGTGTGAGATGAGATAAGGTGTGGTGGTGTTGAGATGGTTTGGGATGGATGGTTGGTGGATGGATATGGATGGACATGGTGTGGTGGTGAATGTGTTAAAAAATTGGATATTATTATTATGATACAATTGTTATTTACTTCTCATGCGCTAAGAATGCAAACCACAGCCAAATACTAGGATCGCCAGATCCCTTGTTTATCTTTTCCACTAAAGCTCATCGGTGCTGACCATGGCCTGCACACATCTAGCGGTGTGTAGATTTCCTGCTTCTCAGAGATGTTGACTATAGAAGGATTAGGAGGTCTCGTGCCTACGCTCAAGTTTGGTTCGGAGAAGGAATTTACGTTGCACTACGTCAACTCAGATGATGCCCGTGAAGGAGGAGCCTTCACTCGATAGTCTTCCGCTAGATTAACTCTGTAATAGGAGTGTTTTTCCAGTGATGTAATATCTTGTATTCTTGTAATCTTACGATGTATGACTGTGCTATCGACTGATATATGATAATATGATAGAATCAGCTATTGGTTTCATCATATTATAATTCATTCTGTGGATTTTCCCTTCGCGGAAAATTGAGGATGTTTCACTGCCCATGTGTGAGAGACCTCCACTGTAGACCAATTGCTGAGCCATCATGCCTCGAGTCAGCGTGTGCACCTAGACACTCTCAACCTGATGGATTTGTCTATTTTTTGCTGCTCAGCATGGTGCTTGGACCCCTGTCTGATGCCACATTCTAGGAAGTTGTGGGTCACTGAGCCACCGGTCGTTGTTGTGGAGGAGCCACCAGTAAAGCGCGTGTTGGCATATGATGTTGACATTCGATTCTCAGTCCAACTTTTCCCTGATGGTTCTACGGTAGGCCTGCCCCCTCCGCTGGAGGACGGCGATGACCAGGGTGCTTCAGCACGGTGACGACGATGTTTGCGCTCTCCTTCGCCACCATGACCCCCTGACCCAAGTCCTGCTACGGATGGCATGTCCGGCATGTCTGGTGTTGACGGTACGGGGTGTGGGTGTAAGTGCAATCAAACTCTAATCATGGGTTTTGGTGATAATGATCACGCAATTAGAAGACTAATGAGATTTGTTGAGTTGACATGCAGGTGATACCCAAAAGAGGATGTAACATGAAATGGTCAACCCCTCAATTACATTTGATCACAGTGATGGACTCAAAGGTGTTTTATTATGTCATATTTTGAATTTGGGTATAGAAAAAACCATACTATAACGAGGGATTCAATGCACAAGCTACTATGTGCATCCAAGTGCTCAACTTTACACAAAAGCATCCTCAAAACCTTAGCCAAGATAGCAAGCTACAATCTTTCTAATCCTTTGCTATCCGGCTGGTGTGGCAGTGCCACACCCAGAGAGAGGCACTGCCGCATGGCGGCATTGCCACAGTTGAGCCATGACACTGCCATGACTTCACTAACTGTTGGGGTTTGGGGAGGTATTTATACCTCTCCCTCATCTTCCCAACGGCTCTCTTCTGGGTCCTCTAGACATTCAGACCGACGCCCATCTGTTTTGTGCTCACTCTCTCTCTTCCCCATTGGTGACCTTGAGCTCCCAAGCATTCCATTGAGATTTCCCATCCAACCCTTGAGAGAAAAAGGTTCCAAACTCAATTATAGAGTAGATCCTCTTGTTCCCCAACTCTAAGAGCACTTGGTTTGCATTTTAGCTGGTGGATTGTGTTAGTTACTCTTGGAGCTTGCTCCAAGCTAGCTAGAGTGTCGTTCATGGAGGTTGCCAACTTGTGTGGTAGCCCTAGAAGGTTTGTAACCATCTTTTGCAACTAGTGGAATCACCCCTCATCGCAAGAGTTAATTCCCTTGACTTGAGAATGAGGAAGGGTTGCAAAGCCCTAAGCCTTAGTGGCTAGCCTCAACAATATGGAATTAGGCAAGCCTTGGTGGTGAACTGAACCATGTGATAAATACTTGTGTCACTTGTGCTTGATTTACTTTACTTGTCATTCATATTGTTGTTGAGGTGATTTTTAGGGTTTGATGTCGATCTACTTTGTATGTGCTTCTCCTACCACTTCTAGCTATCGATATGTGATCTACTACATCTCATGAAGCTAAGGAATTTTACCAATCTAAATTTCCCTTGTTGGATTCTGAACTGCTTCACAAACTTGTCTGCAAGGGCGGCAGTGCCGCTTCAGACTGTGGAAGTGCCGTAGAGCAGTAGTGCCATAGGTCCAGAGTGGTAGTGCCGCAAGTCGAATTTGATGATTTGCCTAAGTTTGTTTTAAATAGGCCTACTCACCCTCCTCTAGGCTAACCAGAGATCCTACAAGTGGTATCAGAGCTAGGTTACCTCATTTGCACTTAACCGTGTGAGGTATAGAAGAAGTAGGGGGATCCGGTGATCAAGCTATGCATGTCGATCCAAAAGACATGGATTTGCACGACACTGATAGCAGCGAGTTGAGTGCCTCAACAACAGGCACTTCACTCCCCACTATCATTATCTCCAATGAAGAGAAGGCCAAAAGACTAGAAGAAAAGAAGCAAAGAAAAGAAGAAAGAAGAAAGAAAAGAGAAGCAAGACAAGAAGAAAGAAGCGCAACGAAGGCTTGAAGAAAAGATGCAAAGAAAAAAGCTAGGAGGCTGAAGAGAGAAGCAAGAAAGAGAAGAGAAGAAGCTAAGAAGAAGAAGAAACTTGAAGAAGCAAAATCAAGCAACACTTCATCAAGTGAACTATCAAGTAGCATCGAAGATGGAGATGATGATGAGTCCTACCAATTATCCAAGGGTGGCAAGAAGGAGAGTAAGGGAAAGGGCAGCGACAACAAATATGCAGCCATATCCTTTGATTATTCTTCTATGACTAACAATGATCATAGATCTTTCATCAATGTGCCCGCATGCATGTTGCCCCATTTCGATGGGACCAACTTTGCCAAGTGGAAGCACTTGATGAGAGCATATCTTGTAGGTCTTCACCCGGGTATTTGGGAAATTGTATGCAATGGTGTTGAGCCACTGGTTGATCCTGAAAACCCAACTCGAGCCGAAATTTGCAACATTCATCTCAATGGTCAAGCAAGAAGTGTGTTGCTAAGTGCTTTAGATGGTGATGAGTACAATAGAGTGATGGGAGTTGATATTGCCAAGCAAATATGGGACACTCTACACCTTGCACATGAAGGGGTTGATAAAGTGAGAAAAGCAAGAATTGAGTTGTTGATGGCCAAGCTCAACCGGTTTGTGATCTTTGATGGAGAAGGGCCACAAGAGATGTTTGATAGGTTGATGGTGATTGTTGGAAAGATTAGAGGCTATGGTGGTGATGAGCTTGATGATCACAAGGTTGTCAAAGTCATGTTAGAGGCTTATTCACCTAGAAATGAGACCGTTGTGACACTCATTAGAGATAAGAAGAAGTTTTAATACTTCACTCCAAATGATGTACTTTGAAGGATCTTGACCTTTGACATGCAAAGAGAAGAAGCAAATAAGAGAAGGAAGGTTGGTGAGTTGCAAGCAAAGCTAGATGGCATGAAGATCAAGGATGTTGCTCTCAAGGCCAACAAATCAACCAAGCAAGCCACCACTAGCAAACCCAAGTCCAACAAGCAAGCATCAACAAGCAAACCAAAGGCACCGAAGCAAGTCCAAGAGCAAGTTGAGACAACATCATCATCAAGTGAAGATGAAAATGATGGTGCACAATATGAAGAAGTGAATGATGTTGCTCTCTTTATGAAGAGATATCAAAAAGGTCTCAAGAAGCAAGGCTACAAAGTAGTGAAGAGAAGATTTTCAAATAAGAAAAAGAGAAGATGCTACAATTGTGGAAGCACCGATCATTTCATTGCTCAATGTCCACATGAGATCAAAGACAACAAATACAAGAAGGACAAGAAAGAGAGCAATGACAACAATAGAAAGAGTAAGAAATATATGGGGGAAGCTCACATTGGACATAAATGAGACTCAACCAAAGATAGCTCAAGTGAGGAGGATAAGAAAGTTGCAACCGTGTCTATCCACAAGTCATCCTCTACACCAATGCTCTTGAACAACATGTCCGGTGATGATGACTACTACTCCCCTCACATTTGTCTCATGGCAAAGGGTGAGAAGGTAAAACCAAAATCCAAAACTCCAACCCCTAGTGACATCTCTAGTAGTGATACAAGTGATTAATCTAGTGATGATGAATCCAATGATGAAGAAATTGATAACATAACTAAAAACTTGGATAGTAAGACCAAATTATTCATCACTAAACTAATGGAAGATTTAGAGAGTGTTCAAGCCGAGCTAGCATCTAGAGAAGATACTCTTATCAAACAAGAGGATCTCTACATAGCTAGTAAAGAAGCTCTTGCATTGGAGAGAAGTGAGGTGAAATCCTTGCACAAGGCTTTGGCCAAAGAGCAAGAGGCTCATGTTATTACAAAGAAAGCACATATTGATCTCAAGCAAAAGTATTGTGACTTAGATGAAAAGCACAAAGAACTTGAGCTGCAATATAGCATTTTTTGGGATAGCAACTCACATCCCTCCAAGGCAAATGACATCTCTACTCCTTCCACTAGCCAAGGTTGTGGAAAGTGTTATGATCTTGATTTTAATGCCTATTCCACTAACCTTGCTAATATGGAGGCCATGAGAAAAGAGATTGCTCGGTTAAATGAGATGATAGGGAAGGGTGCATGGATGGCAAAACCCAAAGCAACAATAAGAAAATGGATGAGCCTAAGAGACCACAATATGAGAATGGGAGGCATCCATCCAACAAAGATGGGCTCGGGCACACAAAGGGAGCTAAGACAAATGGAAGGAAGATAGTGAATGGCTATAAGTGTGTGCAGTTGAAAGGAAGGAGCAAATTGGTATAGCTCAGCCTGCACAGACCGTGGTAGTGCCGTGCCCTAGAGCAGCAGTGCCGCACCACGATAGTGCTGCAGTGAAAGGCGACAGTGCCGCGCCCCGCAAAAATGGGAAGGCCACTAATTCTGTTCCTGATCAGACTAAGCCCAAGAAGAAGGTGCTCTAGCAAAAGCAGGTTCCCTAGAAGCCAAAGGAATCAAAGTGGGTGACCCCAAACAAGTATGCTTATCAACCGAGGGCCCAAGCACCCCAACAAAGTTTATCATCATATTTTGTGTTGAAAAGTCACAACCGTGGTGAAGTTGTTGCTAAGTATGTTGTCAAGGAGACCAACATTTATAAGAATACTTCTATTTGGGTTCCTAAGATACTTGTGAGTAACATGCAAGGCCCCAAGATGAAAAGCACTAGTTTAGTTTTAGTGAATTGATGAAACCCTAAGTGCTAACCCTTTTACTCTAAGTGATTATGAGATAGGGTAGCACATTCCAAGTGGTGGAGCAAGTGATGATGATCATGTTGGTAGTGATGGCCATGGTGATTAAGTACTCAGGCTTGGAAAAGAAGAAAAGAGAAAACAAAAGCTCAAGGCAAATGTGAAACTTGATAGGAGCTTTTGTGTTTTGGTAATTGAGACACTTAGCGAGTGTGATCACATTTAGGATAGATAGTCGTACTATTAAGAGGGGTGAAACTCATAGCGAAATGCGGTTATCAAAGTGCCACTAGATGTTCTAACTCATTACATATGCATTTAGATTCTAGTGAGTGCTAACACCCTTGAAAATGTTTGTGAAAACATGCTAACATATGTGCACAAGGCGAAACACTTGGTGGTTAGCACATTTGATCAAGGGTGGTGAAGTTGGAGAAGAGGTGGTGCTGTTTTAGTGACCGGACTCTGACTCCCAAAGTGACCGAACTCTGTGGCAGAACCACCTAATCTAATGCCCTCCCAAGAGTATTTATCCTCCATTAGACACTAAGTACCAAAGAGAGTGCACTAAATCATGCGTTTCGTCGAACCCACCCATAGGGAGAGCTCGAAAATCCACATTTTTTGTCAGAATCATAAATGAGAGGATAAAGCTTACAACATTCTTAGCCATTTCTTACATCACTTTATTACAATATTAGAGTACTTAAACAAGTTGAATGAATAGCAGAAATTAAGCATATGATCAGAGTTACAGCGGAAACAAAGATTAATTTAATGACATGGTGAAGCATTAACATAGTGGCCATTTATATACAAGATATTTTAGCAGATTTTACATCTTTTCTTATGAAAACCTTTAGTGAGGGTTATAAATAAACACTACGATCACAGCGTGAAAGAAATCCTCTCTAAGGCCACCAGAAGGTTTCCACACACAAGAGTCGGCTCTAGTATCCACCTATCACCTGCAACAGGAGAATAAAACCCTGAGTACTGGATTGTACTTAGGAAGACTTACCCGACATGAGGAAAATAAAAGACTCCAAGGATATGCAAGGCTTATTTGGCTTGCTGGTTTATTGTATTAGCAGGAAGCATTACTAAAGGTGCATCCTTATGTTCAAAGTTTTTAGCAGTTATTTTTAGTTAATTAGCTAATCATTCTAAGTAAGCACCTAAGCTACTTTCAAGCATGTGGTAAGCAATCATAACCATTTTATCATCTTTCATATTCCAGTTCTTACTACGGTGCTAGAACATAGCCAAGTTGGTACCATCTCAAAAGAAACGGCGATTCATGAATCAATGTATCCCAGCTGGGTACCCCAAAACATACGCCTCACTTGTGCCCCAGGCATAAACAAGACCAACCCGTTCCACTCCTGTCACGGGGTCTAGGTCCCGTCTAAACTTGGACTCCAAGCCCCCAACACCTGAGACCCGGTCTCAGTATGGTGTTTAGACCTCCACCTAGTACCCACCCCTAAAAGCCGGTCCGGGAAGAGCCAGAACCCAAGACAAGAGAGTAACAAGTCTTCCCGCTCCCATAAACAAGTATGTGCTCAGGATAATAAGTTTGTGACCTGACTACCATCCACAGCAACGGACGGTCCTCAATCGACTCAGGCGGGACAAATGCAATAGGAGCCTCGCTTAGATGCCTAACCATGTCCAAATCCAATGTACAATCCCGCCTGGTCTCCAATTATCATCCATATATATTCCATGTGATAGTAATATGATAATGACAACAATAATATCTTTCCTATCTCTCGCGAGTGACATGTAATTACTCGACTTCTATCGGGGTCCTATAGCATAACAGCTACACGATCCTACCATACTAGTAAGGCTCATAGGATAAGGATATATGTATGCAAGTTGGTTTCATTCAACTCCTTAAAACTTAATGCACAAGCATAAAATAAAGTGTAGAATAATAGGGGTTATGCATCGGGGCTTGCCTAGGTAAGATATAACCAGAAGTCAACATTCTATCGTGGTGACACGATAGTCAATGCACCATCTTTTATGCTTCTCTGGTCGACTCCACGATCCATCATTATTTCTATTATGATATACATGGATGCAACGCAGAGACGTAATTAATCAACGACAACCACAACTCTTAAAATACGTTTACGCCTCTCACGCTAACAAGCTAGCTCTAATAACTAACGTACTAGGGCACATATCCATGTTGTCGAAAAAGGCGTTATTTCCCAACAAGTGTTTTAGCTTTAAACTTTCAAGGTGTTTCTTTATTTTATTGATTTAATATATATATTCGAACTAGGGCTCCTTAGCTATCTTAGCAAGCCACTTATTATGGAGCTACAAAGATTACAGTGAACACATAATAATATTAAGAATTTACTGTGAAATTTTTAGAGCCAACACTATCTTCTTATATGAATCCTGGGTCCAAAAGCTGGCCGGCGAGAGTGGCCACGTCGCCGGCTTTTCTCGGCCGTTCGATCGGGCGCACGGATGGCCCAGATCGGGCGAGCCGCGGTCTTTTTTCAAAAAAGACCTCGAGCTTTAGTCGAATCAACCCGTAGTACAGGCCTCCTCTCCGTCTTTTTTTTTTAAAAAAGCCCTCAAACTCTGCTCTCCCTCGCCTGCCTCTCACCTCCATCTCGCCCTCCCCTTCCTCTCTCTCTCCCCTTCCCTCCTGACATGGTGGCGGGTGCCAGGCGACGGCGCCCCTGCAGGTGCTGCGCCGGCGCGAGTGTGGCCCGGCGGTGGCGGCGTGCCCTTGGAACGGCGCCTCCCGGCCGAGGCCGGCGAGCGGCGACGCGCAAGCCACCGGCTCAGGTCCCTTTCGCGGCAGGCCACCGGCGCATATCCCTGCAACCAGCGAGCTAGCAAGGCAGCGGACTCCAGGCGACACGGGGGCTCCCAGCGTGGCAGCGGGCTCCAGACGCGGCGCCGGCTCCTCTGCATGGATTAGTACCAATGTGCAAGCTCTTATTAGCGTGTACTGTTCATCCTCTTGTCGTAGCAGCAAAAGAATAGGTAGACACTGTGATACTCCTGCACATAAAGCAAAAGGGCCTTGTATTCGATCCCCAAACTATGCTCATTCATGAGTGCCCCCACACAGATTACTATATGTGGTGCTATGTCAATTTGCATTGCTTCAATTTCAGTACTACTTATTCCAATAGAAATTTACCATGTATTTTCAGGAATCATCACGAAGAACTGATCCCAAATAAGTCAAGGCTAAAGAGTAAAAAAAAGGTATGCAATTTCAGCAATAGCTTTCATGTAATCTGGGATCACTTATTTCCAATCATTTGAATTTAGCTAAACTTCTATGTGAGCCTGAATGGGTTAATTTAATTTAATTTCAGTTTCAGTTTCAGTTTCATGTGTACTACTTGTCTGTGGGATTGCGACAACATAATTCAGCTGAAATGCTCAATATATAATCCATTCTAGATAATGACCGTGCTGTAGTAGAGCTCATGCTATTTATATAGTTGCTTGACCTGTTTAATTTGGTACAGCTTTACAGCACAAAACTGAAACATCAGGTTCAGCACCCTGAAACGAAGGTGATCTGTTTTATCAGTCCCATGCATTGCAGTATATGTCTTCGAGTTTACCTTGCCAGCCTCTGATTACTCCTTATTGTAATCACCCATGATTTACCTGCTGAAACGGAATGCAATTATGTCATGCTGAAAATACTCATGTTTCGTTAATTATTATAACTTCGCAACAGATTGCCATCTTAGGTGACACCAGTTCAAAAACTGGAACTCCAAAACAAAGACTACATGGAGCAAGGTGTTGAAGAAAAAACTCTGTTTGACCTCAAACAGATATAATAACATTTTCGATCCGCAAGGAGCCCAGATCATCTCTTAGGTTAATTCTGCGCATAGTGACCAGCAAGATATTCTTAGATGGATTCCGGTAAAAAAAAGGGCGATTGCACAACTAAAAATATTTACAGGCATTTAAGGGCACAGATGCAGGTCCAGCTGCCTCAACAAGGCTCGCGAAGCATTCTTCCTCAAGCCAATCACATCCTCCGTAGGATGTGGAAACTAAAAGAGATTCCTCCTCTTATTAAGACTTTCACCTGGAGGCTCATTCAAAGGGCTCTGGCAACTCGACAACGAGCAGGAAGATACTCACCTAACATTGACAAACTATGCACTGCATGTGGCAGTTTACAAACTGATGCTCACCTCTTTTTTCATTGTGACTTTGCCAGAGTTCTTGGCGGATCCACCTCTTTGTACCCACTGCTTGCCTAAAGAGGAAGATGGAGTCCAGAATATACTTTCATCATTCATCTCTGATTCTACTTCAAATTCCTTATTCCAGAAAATTTTAATAATCCTGTGGTATTTATGGAAGGCGAGGAATGACTAGAGATTTCAAAGGAGGATTTGGACTCCATGGCAAGTACAACATGCGCTTGCTGCACATATTGCCACACACAATGCAGCTCTATTTGCAACTCAACACGACCTACAGTAGGAGGATGTCAATCAGCCAACGCAAGCCATCAAAACTGCTACTGCAGGAACTACAACACCTTCCGACTGCGCGCACAGCTGCATGCCATCATCATCATGTCTGGGTCAAACGCCAACGACAAATGAACCTGGAACATCAGGTATGAACGAGTATTTCACAGGGTACCATCCACGGGGGACTCAGGTGTACAGCTACAGCGCCATGGTGGACAACACACTCATCAGGCCATCCACCGATGACGCTGGATCATCAGGTATAAACAATTCAGCTGCAGGATGCACTGCCATTTCGATGGACAGGTACACGATCCACTGCTTCAAGGCATCAGATGCTATGCTGATGCATCCACTTTGCCTGATCATCCTTCAATTCCATCGAGAAAGGCTGGAATTGGCGTCTTCATTATCAACAATCAGATGCAGCCTCCGCAAACTATCTACATCAAGGCGCTCATGACAGGCTCAAATTCAGTGCTCATGGCTGAGGCTGCGGCTCTGGCTCTAGCAGCAACTGTCATTGATCGGCTGAATTTCAACAATGTCAACTTTCTTTTTCGTTCAAGTAGATAGACCATGCCATCATGCTATGCTTGCTATTATACGATTTATGATGTCACTGACTCGTAACACCTTAGATTCTCAAATACTTATCATGAGCACCAACAAGTAGTGATAGGTGACATTGAGCCACATTGTATTGTATTAGACATCATTAAAACCAGATTCATAATAATGGCAGCACTCCATGTAAGCCGCGTGGCAACGCCGCGCGTTGCTTTCTAGTTACCAATTTATTACAAAAATTCCAACACGTTTATATCTTAACAATATTAAGCATCACAATTCAATTAGATAACTCCTGAAAATACTATGAAACTATGTGAATAAGATATATTAACAGGTAGATCATGATTTTAGGAACCAAACAAAATTAGTTTCATAATTTTTGGACACCAATACGATTTTATATTAAGTCTACAAGTTTAGCTTAGAAATTAAATTAGAAAAGCATTAACCAATTCCTAAGAAAAAAGAAAAACGATTTTAGTCGCGCGGCCCATGCGCTAGACGGCCCAAGGTGGGGGAAGCCCACGTGTGATGGCACTTTTGCAAAAGAGACCTCGAGCTTATCCTGAATTACACCTAAACCCGCAACACTATTCCTATGTCTCTCTAATGAATTCATTTAACCCCCTGGCTTTACTCGAATTTCCTCGCGCACGCCCCGATGACTCTGTGCCACGGGACGGTTACGCCGGCCACCAGAGGCTCATGTAGGCCTAGCTGATGGGCCGACCTCCACCCATGGCCCTAGTGCCTATACTAGCGGTAGTGAGATGCAGCAGGACACACTGGACGGTTACGAGACGGTTACACCGGCCACCAGAGGCTCATGAAGGCCTAGCTGATGGGCCGACCTCCACCTATGGCCCTAGTGCCTATACTAAGTGGTAGTGAGATGCAGTAGGACACACTGGAGTGGTCGGCCATGGTGCGCGGTCGTCCACGACGGCGGCGTAGCTATTTCGGACAGCTATGGTGCTAACAGAGCAGTAGAGGTAGTGGAGAAGCATTAGGGCTTACTGTAGACCTAGCCGAGGTGATGGTTCAATCAAAAACTACCTTAGCAGGGCTGGCTGCGTGCGACTGAACGGTGCGGCGGTGTACCACGGCGGATACGGCCACGTCAGCGGCGCCGGGGTGGCGGTAGCAGTAAGGCTAAGGGGCGCAAAAGGAAGAGGAGTTCTAAGCTAAGCTAGTAGTGCAACCGATTTGATCTAGATGGTTGGCTGGAGGGCTGCCATCGGCACTTGCCGATCACGGCCTTATCGGCCCGACTGTGAGAAAACACCAAAATTGGAGCTTGGCCGGGCGCAATTCAAGGTGGGGTGGGGATGGGCGAACAGGCGACTTAATGGTAGAGCATGAGACGCAACGAATCGATTCGAGGTGACCTCTCCAAGCCAAATTGGTGAGCGGGGTCCGCTGGTCGGGATGGTAGAGAAGGGAGGGGGTAGGTCAGAGCTCGGCTCGTCCTTGCCTTGGCAGAACGTGGGTGGAGCCATCAGTGCGGCACACGTATACCAGGTACAGACAAAACGTGCGCGTCCATGGCTGGGCACGACATGTGCGGCCGCAGTGCCATAAATGGTGAGGCGATGGCATCGGCAGCGGGGGCAAGGCCACACACGTGGTGGCGAGGAGGACAGCAGCAACATCGCAGTGCGAGGCAGGGAGGACAACGACAGCAGTAGTACGGTGATGGATGGGCAGCTGTGTGGTAGGGTGGCAGCGGCTGAGGGGTGTAGGGCCAGCGGCTGGCCGTGCAAGTGGCCCTTGGCCAGCAACGGGCGCTGTGGCCAGAGACGCCCAGGCCACGGCCAAGCCGATGGCGGCCCTGGCCCACTAGTGTGCGGCCATGCGCGCGCATGGCTCGGCCGAGCGTGGCCACGGCGAGCACCGGAACGCGGTGACCACGCACTCCAAGCCAAGCGACCAGAAACATGTTGCGCATGAATTTTAAAGCAAAGCAAAGGCTACTGATCAACACGACCGGGGTTCAACCAATTCCACTAACCCTAAGCCAATACTAACAGCGACTTAGCAAAGCAATTGTCATGACTAGAGAGCAACCAGAGAGGGAGATAAAAGGATGGCAACATGAGTTTGTCACGCTAAATGCCGGTTCGTGAACAGAGCGCTAACAACATGGTCTATAGCTCGTTTCAACGAAGTTCGGGCAATTTTTGCAACGCCAACGCAAAACCAAACTAGTTCATGAACTACACCATGTCAAGGTACTCGTTATGGTGCAACGAACAATACAAAAACATGGATCTAGTGTTTAAGAAATTTAATCAAAATTTAAATGCTGAAATGGCATTGTCATTAGGTTTTCAGACAGGTCATTTTAGTTCTAGAAGCTGAAATTGAATTCCACATTCAATTCTTGAGCTATCAAAAATACTATTGAACAACATCTATTCACCAAAACAAAAGTTGCATTTTCATCTACTAAACTTAAGTACTAAATACAAGTTATATTTTATTTTTGTTTATAAAAATTGTTTTTCATGCTTAATCAAATAGGACAAGCCACTCACTATTTATTTTCTAGAATTGCTATCAGGCATTATAAGCACTTTCTTCATACTTTTCCAAAACAAACCCTAAACAACTTTTGTTCCCAAGATTATTTAAAAGCTTTTAAGTACCAATGAAAATTTGATTAGCAACACTTATTTGATTCTTTTATTCACAAAAGTAAGTCACACCAAGTTCACCTTACCATTTCATGTGAGAATTTATTTTAAAATCCTGGACAACACATATGCTAGGGTTTATTAGGCCTTAACCTCAGTGCTAACTAAGTCCGTGACACCAGGGGTGTTACAACCTTCCCCCCTCAAAAGAATCTCATCCCGAGATTCAGAGCAAGAATCAGGAAGGGAGGCACAATTACATTCCATAGACCTGAACTTACACAGGAGATTGCATGACTTCAAATTCTAAACCACTCAAGGGTTTAGAGATACACAGTTAAGAACAAACCTAGTACAACCAAAAGCTTAATCCAGAAGTCGGGCTAGATGGGGACAATGGAAAAACAACAAGAAATTGATCACCCAAAACATGGCGTATGTCCAACAGATCCAGAAACATGAGAGTGAGAACTCGATCATCGTGAACCCTAAAACCAAAACTAACCAGAGGTGGACTTGAACTTCTTCGACAAATACGAGATCCCTTCTTCTTCTCAGATTACACAATCACCTCTTACTAGCGACCCTAGTTCTATGAGCGATGGCTGGATTTCATAGCTCCGCCTTCAACTGCTTCTTTCCATCTTGGTTGCTTCCCGAGCTACTCCAACCTATGCACTAACGGAGGGGATTGACTCTACGAGCTCTGCTTCAGATTTGGGGGTGAAGGGAAGGTGCGCAAGGTGGCATCTTATAGCTTGGTGGACGGAGGTGGTGGTGCAGCGCACCGGGAATTGGAGGCGGCGTGGAAGGGAAACACTGGCGGGTCACAAGGTGGGGAGAGCGTCGGCCATGTGTGCTCAATTCACAAGCTTGAGTGGAGGGAGGAAAAGGAGGGGAGAGGGGGTTCGCTCGATGAGAAGGCATGCAAGCGGCCGCGTCCCCAAAAGAAGAAAGGAGGGGAGGTCTGGTACGGGGCGAGGGTGAGAGTCGAGAGCCGACAAGGTTCGTGGAAAAGGAGGGAAAGTGCACATGTGAGTGAACGAGGCGAGTGCGGCATAATGCCATGGCCAAACAAGAGCGGGGACGCAAGTGGGTCCTGGTATAGAGTCGAGAGCTCGGCAGGTGCAGCAGCTTCGCTTTGCGGAGGTTGAGCAGTGGTTCCCACCTCAGCGTGATGAGAGGGCTTCTACACTGTGCTCCAGGAGGATTTCCATAATGCATATCTAAACAGTGGTGTAGCCTTCAGATCTCAGAGGGTGTATCGGTTAGAGGCTATAGTGGCAGCTGGAGGAGAGCAGGTTCATCCCCACCGCACTTTCCTGCCTGGATTGGGGCGAACCGATAGGTACATTGCTAGTTGGGTCAAAGAGTTCTATGCCTCTTTGTGGATTGACCCTGGTCACAGGTTTATTCACTTCACCTTCAGAGGACGTGACCGTAGGTTGTATAGCAACAGGGTCCGAGAGACACTGAGGATTCCGGAGTCAGCCACTAGGATTCACCATATTTGCTATGGACAGACTCAGCCACTGAGACGTCCTCACGATGGAGCTGTGCCACCCACTGACCTAGTTAGGTCCTACTTTCGAGAGCCATTCGGCGAGGGTTCGAGACAGACTCTGGGTGCCCTTACACCTATGGCTCATCTTTTAGACACCGTTATGAGGAGGACCTTGCTTTCGAGAGGTGGCTACCACGAGGGTTTGACTCGTATTCAACTTTGGCTACTTCACCACCTTATCTCTCAGATGCCATTTGATATTTGGGACTTGCTACTTTTAGAGATGGAGGACACTCTTGCAGAGGGATTCAAGGGCCACCGTCAGCTACCATATGCCCATTGGATCTATTTTCTTATACTCTAGGTCTGTTCACATATATCTCCTGAGGTAGTGTATAAGTTGACTGGCACTACTACTGAGTTCCCCAAGTACGGCATGCGCCAGCTGGTGGGTTCCAATACTAAGAGTAGGACACCGATGCTGAGCCATCGCTAGAGGCCAGAGGTTCAAGAGACTACAGCGGAGTAGGACGAGGCCATCAGAGTCATTGTCGAGACCAAGCTTGAGCAGCTAGAGGTACAACAGGAGGACATGGTCGAGAGAGACCCGACTGATAGCTCAGATGAGGACTACCAGCCTATTCCATGGATGCCCCCACGGGCTCATGATAGTGAGGCCGGTGGCTCTAGCTTAGCTCCACCCCAGCCACCACAAACAAACCCTTCTTTGGTAGCCATACTTGATAGGATGCAGCAGGAGTAGACTCGCCAGGCATATGCCACAGCTGCCGCTCTCGCTTAGCCGCAGACCCGTCAGGATCATTTCTAGTAGTAGCAGTAGGCCATGCAGCAACATCAGCTAGTCATTTGGCAATAGCTTCTTGGTTTCATGCAGCATGTCTTTTTGGCTACAGGGATAGCTCCTCACCAGCCCACGTTACAGCTCGGTCAGCCTGCTACTACTACCCTAGTGACTCCAGCTATACAACAAAGTGGTCTTCAGAGTTAGGGGCAGCCGGCTGCATAGTTTGCCTCACCCTCCGAGCAGGTGTCTCAGTAGTTTGCTTCACCAGGGAGAGAGCAGGCTTAGCACTGCACTCCTATAGTCACGGGCTTCACTCCTACTCAGTCCATGTCAGTGCTCATGATGGACACCCTTGTCTCCAAAAGTCTGGGTGCTACTTTAAGTGAGCTCACATGACAGCCTACACTGCCTGAGTTCCAAGTTCTTTCTCCTACCACAGCCGCTTTGGTTATAGGGACTACTAAGATGATCCTATCCTCTATTGCTTTGTCCGAGCCACCTCTGACAGTCACTCCCACCCCTGAGGTTTCAGCAGATAGCGACAGCGGCAGTTGTGGCTCCACTTCCTCCAGTGACACCTTCTGAGCCATAGGGTCAGGCTACTACCATAGATTCAGTGTTACCACAGGCCGCCCCAGCTATCGAGTCCACTGAGCAGACCTAGACCGCTTCACCTCCACTTCCAGGGATAGAGGGTCTAACCGCTCTGAATTCAGGATTAGAGGATGATGCAGCTCAGATTCAGATCTCTCACCACACCTCAGTGCCCGACACGTCTAATGCTACCCCGCCATCCAACCCTTAGGTTTTGGTGCTTAACACCAAAGGGGGAGAGGGAGTGAGTATGTTAGATTTAGGGGGACCGTGTGAGATGGACTTGTTCTTTTGTGTGTGATACTTCATGCATTCACGTTTACTCTCATGCATTATGTTATATGTAAAATATGTATTATTGTGAGACTTATGTGACATGTGTGCTCTCTACCTTGATATATATGTCCTGTCACTTGATTATGCTCATTTGCTTTGCTTCCGCATTTCACTCCGATACAAATGACTTTTACTTTGTGTACTTATGCTTATTTCATACCTTGTGAGTACATTGTGTTGGCTTGGATCATATAAGCATGCCTAACCCTCCTTTGTTCTTATTGTCAATTACTTATATGAGCCAAGCATGTTGAAAACCTCACTCATCTTTTATACATACTCGAGGTTGTGTTGTCATCAATCACCAAAAAGGGGGAGATTGAAAGCATCTAGGCCCCTAGTTTGGTTTTGATGATTAATGACAACACAAGATTACTGTGACTAATGTGTGTTTTGCAGAGGCAACTTGAGTTAGGTCATGGTAATGGTGATTGATTGGGCAATTATGGTTTTTATGCCCCTGTCGATGGAAATCATTTTGGTTTTCAAAGGATGGACGACAAGGTTAAGGATGGACTAGTTCTAAGTGTCGTTTAACGTTGGAGAGACACTTAGAGTAGTTTAGGACTTTGTTTTTCCTTTGGCCATACTATTAAGGGGGGTATGAACTAGTAGCTTGACCTAGGTGAGTCTAATGGTTTAGGTGTGGTGCACACTTGTCAAACTTAGCACTAGGTAGCTCAAGAATAGCCCATGGATCGTTGAAGTCGATGACGTTCACAAAGTTGGTAGAATTTGAGGTGAATGGAGACTTGGATGATGAATGGATGCTGGACCGGACGCATAGGTGTCATGTCCGGTCAGCGTTAGCTAGCGCAGCTAAGGCTTGCTCAACGACCGGACATTGGCTCCTAGTCAGGATCGGATGCGCAGGTGTGTGCAACTGTAGAGCGAGTAGCACTCATGAAGGACCGGACGCTGTGACCTGACATACTAGAGGCCGTGTCCGGTCAACAACAGTAAGCATCCAGAGAAGGAAATTGCTGACCGGACGCGTCAGATGAGTGGTGATCGGACACTGGTCAGAGTCTGGTCTCTGATGACTGTGCTAGCGTCATGTAGCCATTGGTTACTGACTGGACGTGTCCGGTCACTTTGACCTGAGCATCTGGTCACCCCAAAATGTGCTGAGTTGGACCCCAACGGGTATGTTTTGAAGTGGAGAGTATAAATACTTCCCCCACTCGTCTAACTTAGTACTCTTGCCCATTTGTTTAGCTAAGAAACACCTTTGGAGTGCAAGGGAGAGCAAGAGCCTAGTGGGGTGATTAAGATTTGTTAATCCAAGATTAAGGACCTCATTAGTGCATAGGGAGTAGCAAGTGTGCATCCACCTTTCTCATTAGGCTTGTCTTGGTCAAGTGAGAGTTTGTGCTTATTACTCTTGGTGATCGCCATGACCTAGATGGCTTGGTGGTGATTGGAAACTTGGTGATCATTCGGCAGAGCTTGTGGATGACCCAAGTCATGGTGTGAGTGGCTATGGGCAATTCACCGTGATGGAGTGTCAAAGAATTAGCTCAGAGAGCACTTGATCCTTGCACGGATCAAGGGGGAGCTACACCCTTGCGTGGGTGCTCCAACGAGGACTAGTGGGGAGTGGCGACTCTCCGATACCTCAGAAAAATATTGACACGTTCCTTTCCCTCTCTTTACTTTGAGCATTTACATTTGAGCAATTCAATTTATGTCTTTACATCCTTAGAATTCTATGCTCGAGTAGGATTGGAACCTAGAGTGCAAAATTCTTTGTGCGAGAGAACAATAGAAGCATTTCTAGGCACAAGGGGGTGAAATGGGCTAAGCGTAGGGCTTAATTATTGCAAGAAATTTAGAATTAGCCCAATTCACCCCCTCTTGGGCATCTTGATCCTTTCACCGGTGATGCAAGAATGTTCAACTCAATCAATACCAATGATAGCAATGGTTATGATAGTATCACATTTGGTGACAATGGCAAAGGCAAGGTCAAAGGGCTTGGTAAGATTGCAATATCCAATGACTTGAGCATATCCAATGTGTTGCTAGTGGAGAGCTTGAACTTCAATTTGCTATCCGTGGCTCAATTGTGTGATCTTGGATTCAAATGCATATTTGGGTAGATGATATAGAGATAATAGTGTAGATGGCTCTAATTTGATCTTCAAAGGCTTTATATATGAGAATCTATACTTAATTGGTTTCAATGCTAGTGAAGCTCAATTGATAACATGCTTGTTCACTAAGCCTAGCATGGGTTGGTTATGGCATAGAAAGCTTGGTCATGTTGGAATAAAACAATTGAATAGATTGATTAAGCATGATCTAGTTAGAGGCTTGAAAGATGTGGTATTTTAGAAGGACAAACTTTGTAGCTCTTGTCAAGCCGGCAAACAAGTTGGAAACACCCATCCTAAAAAGAGCATAATGAGCACTAGCAAAGCATTGGAGCTATTGTACATGGATTTGTTTGGGTCAACATAATACACTAGCATCGGTGGAAACAAATATGACTTTATGATAGTGGATGACTATACTAGATACACTTAGGCATTCTTTCTAGTGGACAAAGGTGATGTGTTTGCAACATTCAAATAATTTGTTAAGGGCATACACAATGAGTTTGAAACAACCATCAAGAGAGGTAGAGGTGACAATGGTAGTGAGTTCAAGAATACTAGAATTGATGAGTTATGTGATGATTTTGGAATTAGACATCAATTCTGTTCCATGTACACTCTACAATCAAATGGCCTTGTTGAGAGGAGCAATAGAACACTTATTGACATGGCAAGGTCTATGTTTAGTGAGTACAACGTGAGTCAATCTTTTTAGGCCAAACCAATCAACATGGCTTGCTATTGTAGCAACCCCGTCTATTGTCACCCATTGAAAGAGATGACACCATATGAGCTCTTGAATGGTAGAAAGCCCAACATTGCACATTTTTGGGTTTTTGGTCGCAAATACTACATATTAAAGAAAGGCACTAGATTGAGCAAGTTTGACAAGAAATGTGATGAAGGATTCTTGATTGGATACTCCACTACTAGCAAAGCATATAGAGTTTGGAATTTGGCTAGTGGTACTCTTGAGGAAGTTCATGATGTTGAATTTGATAAAACCAAGGGTTCCCAAGATGAGAATGAGAATCTTGATGATGTTAGAGGCATTCAACTTTCAAATGCCATGAAGAACATGGATGTTGGTGAATTGAGGCCTAGGCAAGTGAATGATGAAGAAGATGATCAAGTGAAAGTGCTCTCTAACTCAAATGTGTAAGATGATAAAAATTAAGCAAGCACTAGTGGTTCTCATGACAATGTACAAGATCAAGTGGCTAGCTCATCATCTCAAGTGGATCAATCAACTAGTCAAGCAAGTGCAAGCAACAATGTTCCAATACTCCAACCAACCAATATTGCAAAAGATCATCCATTGGACACTATAATTGGAGATATTTCTAGAGGTGTACAAATAAGATCAAGATTAGCATCATTTTGTGAACACTTCTCATTTGTGTCATCCATTGAACCAAAGAAGATAGAAGAAGCATTGAAGGGTGTTGATTGGGTGAATGCTATGAAAGAAGAATTGAACAACTTCACAAGAAATCAAGTATGGGAATTGGTAGAGAGACCAAAGAACCACAATGTGATTGGAACCAAATGGGTCTATAGAAACAAGCAAGATCAAGATGGGATAGTAGTAAGAAACAAAGCAAGATTGATAGCACAAGATTACACTCAAGTTGAAGGTATTGACTTTGGAGAAACATATGCCTCGGTTCCTAAATTGGAGGCAATTAGAATCTTGCTAGCCTATGCTTGTGCCCACAACATCAAACTATATCAAATGGATGTCAAACGTACATTTCTAAATGGCTACATCAATGAAGAAGTATATGTTGAGCAACCTCCTAATTTTGAAGATGACAAGAAGCTCAACCATGTGTACAAGTTGAAGAAGGAATTGTATGGTTTGAAGCAAGCACCTAGAGCATGGTATGAGAGGTTGAGGGACTTCCTACTCTCTAAAGGGTTCATAATGGGCAAGGTTGACACCACCCTTTTCACCAAGAAGATTGGCAAGGATTTGTTTGTGTTGCAAATCTATGTTGATGACATCATATTTTGATCAACCAATCAAGACTTTTGTGAAGAGTTTGGGATGATGATGGCTAATGAGTTTAAGATATCCATGATTGGAGAGTTGAGTTACTTCCTTGGTCTTCAAATCAAGCAATTGAAGAATGGTACATTTATGAGTCAAGGGAAGTACATCAAAGACATGTTCAAGAAGTTTGGCATGAATGAAGCAAAGGTCATTAGTACACCAATGGGAACAAATGACAATTTGGATAGTGATGCAAGTGGCAATATGGTGGATGAAAAGTTGTATCGCTCTATGATTGGAAGCCTACTCTATGTGACTACATCAAGGCTGGATGTCATGTTTAGTGTATGCATGTGTGCAAGATTTCAAGTCTCACTAAGAGAAAGTCATTTGAAGGCACCAAAGAGAATATTGAGGTACTTGAAGCATACACAAAATGTTGGTTTGTGGTATCCCAAAGGACCAAAGTTTGAGCTAGTTGGTTATTCTGACTCGGATTATGCGGGATTCAAGGTTCAAAGGAAGAGCACCTCGGGCACATGTCAACTATTGGGAAGATAACTTGTTTCTTGGTCATCAAAGAAACAAAATAGTGTTGCATTATCAACTGTCGAAGCCAAATACATATCCGCCAGTAGTTGTTGCGCACAAATACTTTAGATGAAGGCCACCTTGAATGACATTGTAATCAAGTTCAAGAAAGTGCCATTGCTATGTGACAATGAGAGTGCAATCAAGCTAACCAAGAATCCAGTTCAACATGCAAGAACAAAGCACATTGATGTCCACCACCATTTCATAAGAGATAATCAACAAAAAGGGGACATTTCAATTGAGAGTGTGGCACTGAAGATCAACTTGTTGACATATTCACCAAACCACTTGATGAGAAGAGGTTTTGCAAGATAAGGAATAAGTTGAATATATTGGATTTCTCAAATATGTGTTGATGCACTGCCCACTTATATGACATGCTTCTCCTTCGAGCAATCCAAGGTAAAAGTTGATTGGCATGCATACATCCTTTGCTAAGGACATGTTTAGTGCATCTAGTCATTCCTCTTGTCTTTATAGGCTCATTCATGAAAATCAAATGAATTTGATGATTGTATAGTACCACTATTGCTTCTATGCTTGATTTGATCTAGTGGTAGCATATTACATGTTTGTGGGCTTGCAATCCTAGTGTTTGATCTAGAAAATGAGCTATAAGTATTTAACTCAACATGGTCAAGATAACCCTTGAAATGGGGTGTGAAGAAGCTTGTCCTTAGATCAAACCGAGTTAAATATCTTTGGCAAGTATTCTAGATTAGACCAAATTTGGGAAAATGATCCTCACCCCATTGATTGACATTGATAATCTTAACCTATCTAAAATTGAACCTTTGTGGTCATTGATGACAAAGGGGGAGAAGCAATTCACAAAGATAGGGGGAGAGAAATAGGGGGAGAAATATGAAAGTAAGGGGATCAATTAAAATTTAAAGCACACAAGTAGGGGGAGCAAGCTCATAAACTTAATTGATGCATTTGAATGTGCATTTCATATGTTTGCTTGCATGGCACTAGTTTTAAATTAAAATTCCATGCTTGTGTGGTGTATGCTATTTGTAGGTGTGATTGATGAAATAAAAAACTAGCATGCATAGGTGATAGTTAGATATACCTTGCTTACTTGTTTTGTTTTCACAAGTGGTACTAGAACCTTGCATATAATGTTGATCTCACAAGGTTGTGTTTTGCAAGTAATTCCAAGAGGTATCTAACTAACAATGGTGCTAAGGATGGTATATTTGATGCACTCCGATTGGTATCAGGCTTGAAAGGTCCATCTCTTATACCTTAGCATCATTTGGTAGACATTACTCTCCCACAACTCCAATTCATGCAAATGTGTAAGCTTCAATCCAAACTCTTAGCACATATGTAGGGGGAGCAAATGTTACCAATGGGGGTTCATGAAACTTGTCCAAATCCTTTTACACATGGTAAATATGCTTAGGCAAGCAACATGGATTCAATTGACTTTCAATTCATATCTTTATGAAAGGGTTATCATCAATTACCAAAAAGGGGGAGATTGAAAGCTCTAGTTTGGTTTTGGTGAATTCATGAAACCCTAAGTGCTAACCCTTTTACTCTAAGTGATCATGAGATAGGGTAGCACATTCCAAGTGGTGGAGCAAGTGATGATGATCATGTTGGTGGTGATGGCCATGGTGATCAAGTGCTTGGGCTTAGAAAAGAAGAAAGAGAAAAACAAAAGCTCAAGGCAAAGATGAAACTTGATAGGAGCTTTTGTGTTTTGGTGATCGAGACACTTAGCGAGTATGATCACATTTAGGATAATTGCTGTACTATTAAGAGGGGTGAAACTCGTATCGAAATGCGGTTATCAAAGTGCCACTAGATGTTCTAACTCATTGCATATGCATTTGGATTCTAGTGAGTGCTAACACCCTTGAAAATGTTTGTGAAAACATGCTAACACACTTGCACAAGGTGAAACACTTGGTGGTTAGCACATTTGATCAAGGGTGGAGAAGTTGGAGAAGAGGTGTTGTTGTTTTTAGTGACCGGACTCGGTGGTGGTGTGTCCGGTCAATAATAGTGAAGTTGGTGCACTCGGGCTCTATCTGGCTCTCGATCGGATGCTGAACAGTAATTGTGACTAGACGCACAAGACCTGCATTCGGTTAGGTGATGACGTACGCTGACGTGAGCGATGAAACTAGGCAGAGAGGATTGAATACACGGGAGCATCTGATCATGGCCAATCTGATGCGTCCGGTCACATTTTGTCAGCTCTGGACCCTATCTGGAATCGACCTGACTCTAGTTGGCACGGAGTCAGGTGAAGTGAGCGGTGCATCTGGTCAGTGCTTGATGGCGTGGGTGCACACGCGAGTAGGGCTAGCACTGGCACGTTTGGTCCTACCTCCTGTGCGTTAGGTCATCACTTCAGCGTTGGCGCGGGCGAATCTGACTGTTGGAGATTTGTGGAGGAGGTTGAACGCAGGGGACACATGGACGGAGATCCATGACCGGATGCTGCGTGACCTACGTCCGGTCAGCGCGACCTGCGCATCTGGTCACCTCGTGAAAGCAGGCAGTGGGGAGTCCAACGGCTCTTTTTGAAGGGGCTCCCTATATAAGGTGTTTGGCCAGCTCTAGCTCACTCTCTTGGCTATTTTCATTGACATAGCAACCTAGTGAGCTAAGCCAAATCCCTTCCACTAATCTCCATTATTGATTCATCATCTTTGTGAGATTGGGAGTGAATCCAAGTGTATTGCTTGAGTGATTGTATCTAGAGGCACTTGGTGATTGTGTTTCGCTATAGGATTCACTTGTTTCTCTTGGTGGTTGCCACCACCTAGATAGCTTGGTGTAGCGAGGATCATTAAGCGGAGGAAGGTGATTGTCTCCGGCTTCAATCATTGTGATTGTGAGGGGTTCTTGACCTTTCCTCGGCGGAGAGCCAAAAGGTACTCTAGTGGATTGCTCATGGCTTGTGGATCCTCATCTTGTGCTGGTTGTGCGGCACCCGATTGTGGGTTAGGTGTGTGGTGCCTATTAGCGCATGAACCTCCAAGTGAGTGAATTGCCACAACAAGGACTAACTTGCTGGCAAGCAAGTGAATCTCGGTGAAAAATCTTATGTCTTCTTGTCTCCGAGGATTTCATTGGTATTCATTGTGATTGATTGCTTGTCGCTTGCCACGTTGGTATATCTTCACTACCTTGCCCTTGTACTTACATTCCTAGTGTATCTAAGCTCTTTAGTGTAATTAGTTTTGAGAGCTAGCTTGTGTCTTGTCTAGTGGTTAGTGAGGCTCTTTAGTTAGTCTTTGAGAGCTCACTAATTTAGTGGTAGTGACATAGCCTCATGTGTGTTATAGAGATCATAGATAACTAGAATTGTGGATAGGAGACTTGCATTTTGAGTATGCTAGCGCAACACTCGCTTCGCTTCATTATTGTCTAACCACTTGGCTTAAGTGTTGTTGTAGAAATTTTTATAGGCTATTCAACCCCCTTTAACCATTAGGACCTTTCACAAGACTAGTTGGGGACCTAAACCAAGGAACTCAATTTCTTTTGCAGGCATACTCCTCCGGCAGATCAAGTTGGGTGCTTGATAGTGGATGTACAAATCATATGATAGGAGAAAGGAGTATGTTCTCATCATATTCCCCGATGCATCACTCAAATGAAAATATTTTCTTTGGAGACAATTCAAAAGGGGATGTGATAGGTCTTGGTAAAGTCGCTATAACCCTTGATCATTCAATTACAAATGTTTTACATGTTGATTCGTTGAGTTACAATTTGTTGTCCATTTCTCAATTGTGTGAGATGGGCTACAATTGTCTCTTTATAGATAAGGGTGTGGAAGTCTTTAGAAGGGAGGATTCCTCTATTGTCTTTACAGATCGATTAAAGAATAAGGTTTACTTAGTTAATTTTAGCAAAAGTAGAGCTAAGCTTGAGACTTGTTAAGTGGAAAAATCTAGCATGGGTTGGCTATGGCATCACTGACTAGCTCATGTTGGGATGAGGAACTTGGCCAAGCTTCCAAAAGATAAACACATTCTTGGGCTAACAAATGTTCCGTTTGAGAAAGATAGGATTTGTAGTGCATGCCAAGCCGAAAAATAAGTAGGCGTACCTCACCCACCAAAGTGCATCATCACCACCAAGCATCTATTGGAGCTAATACACATGGACCTCTTTGGACCGGCCGCCTATCTTAGTCTCGGGGGTAACAAATATGGTCTTGTTATTATTGATGACTATTCCTGTTTCACTTGGGTATTCTTTGTATATGATATGAGTCAAGTCCAAGAAGAGGTGAAGATATTCATTAGAAGGGCACAAAAGGAGTTTTGCTTGCCAATCAAGAAGGTGAGAAGTGACAATGGGACCGAATTTAAGAACACTCAAGTGGAAGAATTTCTTGATGAAGAGGGCATCAAGCATGAGTTTTCAAGTTCATACACCCCTTAACAAAATGGTGTAGTAGAAAGGAAGAACCAGACACTCATTGACATGGCAAGGACAATGTTAGATGAATACAAGACACCAAATTTATTTTGGTGTGATGCCATCAACACCGCTTGTCATGCCATCAACCATCTCTATCTACACAAGATGTTGAAGAAGACTTCATATGAGATACTAACCGGTAATAAACCAAAGGTGGCATACTTTAGAGTATTTGGGTGCAAGTGTTTCATACTTAATAAGAAACCGAAATCCTCTAAGTTTGCACCTAAAGTTAATGAAGGTTATCTTCTTGGTTATGGATCAAATGAGCATGCCTATCGTGTTTTCAACAAAACCTCTGGGAGAGTTAAAACTACGATAGATGTGACATTTGATGAATCTAATGGCTCTCAAATAAAGCAAGTTGATCCAAGTGTTGTAGGAATTGAGGAGCCACCTTGTGAAGAAATCAAGCAACTAGCTATTGGTGATATAAGACCACAAGAAGAGCAAGCCATAGAGATGGAAGCTCCTCAAGCTGACACTGTACAAACATCCGCTGATGCACCTAATGTAGCAGTGCCGCACCACTCTAGACAGCAGCAGCTGATTCAACTCCAATTCATAGTCAAAACCTATAACCCTTATTTGAAGAAGATGAAGATCTAGAAGATCAGCAAGAAGCCATTGATCACCCAAGACTAAGGCAAACTATACAATGGGATCATCCCATTGACAATATTCTTCGAAGTCTTTGAAAGGGGGTATTGAGTCATTCACATTTAGCAAATTTCTATCAATTTTACTTGTTTGTTTCCTCTTTGAGCCTCTTAAGGTAGAAAAGGCACTTGGTGATGCAGATTGGGTGATGGCCATGCAAGAAGAGCTAAACAACTTTGAAAGAAACCAAGTATGGACCTTGGTGGAAGGACCCAAGACAAATGTGATTGGTACCGAGTGGGTCTTCTAAAACAAGCAAGAGGAGAATGGTGTTGTGACAAGAAACAAGGCAAGATTGGTTGCTCAAGGTTTTACTCAAGTAGAAGGCCTAGATTTTGAAGAAACATATACACCGGTGGCAAGACTTGAAGCAATTTGGATGCTTCTAGCATATGCCGCTAATCACAACTGTTGGTATTTCTTAGCATAGCAACTAGGTTTATATCCCTAGCAATGACACCAGAAGTGTTTGTTGGTATTTCTTAGTGTCAACACTAATGATTAGCATTGCCACTATGTAATAGCCTTGATAGTTCCTTAACAATTTTAGATATTTATCCGCAAGCGCACAGAGCTATCATTGTAGCATTTCACCCAGAAGTATTCAGTGTATCATTATTTATATTTTCCCAATGGAAGGCATTTGATTAAGAGTCTAGTATGGATATGAACTTGATTAATAATGCTTGCAAGTACACCAATTGTTTATAGTAGGGGTAAAAACGGTGATTTCAAGATAGTGGACACACACTTGGCATTCCTCAAAGGATAAAATAGAAAAGAAAGAATAAAAGAATAATCTAAGGTCGTGCAGGCATTGGTCTAGTATAGTCATACAAAGATTAGTTACTGATCATACAAGTTACATAATTAGTATTAGGGCTAAGTGTGAAGTAGGTCGGGAGGCCACCGAGTACTGGTCTGCCAGCAACCTCATGTGACAATTTAGACTCCTACACCCAAGTCGAACGTGGGGGAATACAAGGGATGGATAGGGCTGTCACCACCTGCCGCCTACCCTTCAACCGTGGAAAGGGACAATGCATTAACCTATATCTCTAAACCCAAGCACCACGCTTGCATATATAGAAACTACCCAAATCCCCTTAGGTCCCTGACCATACGGATCGACAGGTAAAGAACTTGGGCACACCTAACGGCATGATGAACAGCCACCTCAACTTCGCTCTAATTCTGATTATATAAGTTATATGAATTGTTAAGCATAAAGTCATGTATGCTACTCCCATGACATACAAACTATAGACTAGTTCATATATCAAGATTATAACATAACAACTATACTCTAGTTCATGAGTATGACTATAAATGTAATGTGAGAGCATAACTTTGGAAGAACACATAATTCTATTCATACCCAAGAGTCACTTCTTCCAAGGAGCCAAGCTCTCTAAGGTAGCTTTGCCTTGCTCTAATACAATAACTAAAAGGTAAAAGAGAACTAGAGAGAGTGAGGTGAGCTCAATGTGTTGTGTGTTGAGAGAGAGGGGGTACCCCTCTATTTATACAGGAGCCTAGGCGGTGCTTCGTCTATTCTTGGCGTGAAACTCCAGGCTGCACCGCCTTAGCATGGTGGCATGCGACTGCTAGAGCAAGGGGTGGCTGAGCAGCGCTGGCAGGGGGTCGCCTGCCCCCTGACTAGGCCTCCTCGTCACTGCCTTCGTGTGGCAGGTCTTGGGCTAGACATGGGTCGCTGTTCCATGGGGTTTTGCCCTGGTTGAGTTGATTCAATGGGCGTCTCCCTTGTTCCTTTGCGTAAATCAGCGTCGAAAAGCGCCTTTCGGTGAATTATTCCATGTATTTGTGTGTGACCTACAAAATAATGTTCTCCAAATACATGTGGAACTTGGTTAGTAGTAAATGCATATGTGATCAAGATTGCTTATTTCTCCTCTTTTTGTGTCTTAATTGGCGATCGGATTTGATCGGTAAAGACCGCCAACAAGTTCCCCCAAGCTTAACCTTTGCTCGTCCTAAGAAAATAGCTAAGTTATTGGTTGTTGATCAGTAGTTGCTATGATGACGAATATAATTCACAAGTGCCATGCCTATAATAAAGTATTCTTTCTCGATTTAAATAAGTTGGCATTCTATCCACCCTTTTAACTTAATCCATGTGGTGCTTATTGCGTTTCCAAGTCTTAGGTGGTTGCAAGAAAGAATGGTTTTAACAGAATTACCAATCATTCATTCTTTGATCAACCTTCTATCCGGAGGTTTTATGAATTTTGAAAAATGAAATGTAAGTTCCTCAAATGATTCACTCAATCCTCAATGTGTTTGATCCTCACCAAGGCATTTGATTGTTTTGCCTTCTTTTCATCCTAATTCTAAAAGGCTTTGAGTGGAGTTTTAGGTAGGCATGAATGAGAGGCATACTTACATCACATATATTGCAAAGTCAAAAACCGTATCCAAGGAGATGCAAGTCATACACTTTGATCAAGATGTGCAAGTGTGTGGAATATTTTCCTAATCCTAATATTTTTGGTACTCCTTTGATCACGACTCTCTTTTGATTATTGCCTTGGAAGTATGGGCTATCTCTCTCTTTTTTCAATACTTTGGAACCTTCATGTGTTCCTTTTTTTCTTTTCTTTTGCTATTTTGAGAGCTTTATGTGTCTCTCTTTTTTTAGCATATCCCCATACTTCTTTTTTGGCATATGAAAACTTTGGAGAGAAAGACCCATGATAAATGAATGGAGTATTTATTTTAGGTGGACGAAAAAAGTATGTTTTTGCGTAACTCTCAGTGTAAGAGTTAGCATTTTATTTGTAGGTGTACGCGAATCTTGATCATGGGTGCATGATGAGAATCTCTACAAGGGTCACAACAATTTGACAAAACTCAATGTGAATATAAGTAGCATATGACTAAGGTTTTCACTTTGCATCATGTCATATGGCCGTGGTAGAAATTCATAACCATTGAGAAACTTTTGATTTTGGCATTTTTAAAATGAAAACTTCGGATGTCAAGTTTCTCTTAGAATAAAGTCATAGCATATTCGATTTACCATATCATAACTTGCAACAACTTAGAAAAGGATCATGCTTTTGCAACCTACAAGTTTTAAGTTTTAGGATGAGACATTTGAGCCAACAAACTTAAATCTTGGAAAATACTAACTTACAGCCTAGGCACAGATGAATTATAGACAGAGCAATTATTTATCATTTCAATATAGGAGAAACTAAACATTCTTAAATCACATATGAGAGTGGAATAAATATTTTTGTTATTTTTATCATATTCAAATTTTTTGAATTTTATATTTTTTTGAATTTTTTAAATGTAAATAAATGCAAAAAACAAATAATGCAAAAATTAAAGTGCAGAAAATAAAAGATACTACCTACCTCTGTGGGGTTCTTCCCCAAGCTTGCTCGTTGCCTACGGTCCAAGATTGAACACCATGTATCGCCAGTAGGCCGCGTGTTGTTCTCACTGTTGCTGCAGCATCGCATTCATTTGGGCTATTTGTTGATGTTGTTGTTGATGCCACTGGGCCGAATCCTACACATGGGTATTAAGTGTGTTTTGGATCTCACTAGTGCGGATTTCTAATTCTCCGAGGTGGTTGTTGATGTCCTCCCATCATGAGATGGACTGTCGTGGTTGTACAGGTGGAGGGAGCCCCTCGGAGTCGGACGAGTGTATCGCCCATGCTGCGGCGTCAGCCTCTGCCTATCCGAATCCTCTGGCCTCATGTGTCTGCAGAGTATGCTGCCAACTAGGGTGGTACATGGGTGTGAACCCCGGTACTTGCCCAGTTGGAATGTTTCTGGGTGGAACGCCTAGGGCGTAGCTGGAAAAGGCTGTGGCTATGCCTGTTGTGAGCTGCTTGCTTCGTTTCTGGCTCTGCTCCTTGTCGTCCTGCCAGACACAGAACTTCTGTGAGCTTTCTCTTGTGGAACAAGAGGGAAGGTTAGCATAAGGGAATTATACAAATGAAGACCCGGGTTAGGTAACAGGATCTCATTTGTACACCCCTGAAAGAAGAACACAAGTTGTCCAGCTGCATTATGTTTCAAATGATGTCTTTGTAACAAGTAATGCTTATCGATAATAAGGCGTGGAGTAGAAATATATTCTACTTCTTGATTTTCCATTGCACCGACACCGGTGGCAATGCGAGTAACAAGAGATGTGTAAGATATTGAAGTAGAAAATGTCTTCAAAAATTCTAACCAATGGTTGAATATTTCTTTGACAGGAGAAACTTTAATCTTCTTGATCATGGCATAGAGTATTTACATTTTGTCATTATAACAACTCGAATATCTTGCCTAGAAAACACAATCATGGCGATCCAACGATGCATGAGCCTAAGAGTGGGATGTTGGATGTCCATATTGTGGGGTTGAAATTTTCCAACTACAACTTGACCCAAAATTTAATTCCAAAATTTATAGCGATCAAAACCTCTAACTGCATGATCTATGTCAATTAAGCATTTTCGATCGAAACCTATGTGTTGGGCAATATCTCTCCAAGTGAAAAAATACTCTATTTCAAACAAGTGAAAAGTGATCCCATTGTTGACTTCTTTTAGTGAGCATAAAAATTAGATGGTTAAGAGAGGAGAACCTTCTTCCCAAACGGGATCAATTTCTTCCCACCCAACGGCTTTCCAAATAGAGGCGAACTCGACATCCATACCTATGGCTTGGAGGAGCGTGGGGTCGTGTCGCACCCAATTTTGCAAAGCAAAATCAAGTACTCATATATGTGCGCCCAGGATGTCCAACACACACATATATCACAAATTGCAATAATATCAAAGTAAAGTACTTATTACATCGCATATCTCATCATAAAAGTTAATACAAAGTTTGCTCAATGGCAATATTATTACAAACACAGCGGAAAAACTAGCCCAACTGCCACAGGGACTCCAACTGGTGAACGCCTTCCTAGTAGTCCTGGACATCCTCCGGAAACTCATCATATCCATTATCTGTTACCCATCCGGGATTTTCATTGGATGTAAAGCAAGTGTAAGCTCACCATGCTTAGCAAGTATAACAAAGGGATCTATGAGGCTCAAATAGGCTTGACACTGTTTGACTGCGGTTCGCAATTTTAGTTGATCAATTTTTAGCAACCTGAATTACTACTTTAATGAACAGTCCCAATTCCCAAGTGGTATTAAAGTATCATCAAGCTTTACCTCATAACCCATCCATCCATTATCCACAGTAACCACTAATCTCGAAGGATCCAGACCGCTCGTATCCGTGAGCACGGCTGTTATAACAGGTTAATTATTTCTGCAGAAATTGTACATCTTTACCCACCGAGCCGTGATTCCCAATGCGGGGTTCATGAGACCCACTACACCTCTTCCCGTGAAGTGTGGCAGAGTTTCACTATGAAACCCTTAGCTAGTTGCACTAATGTGTCGTAGCTACAAGGAATGGCACACGTGGGCATCGTGAAGACGGGTGCGCACCCAAGCAGAAAAAGGAAAGATACCCTCTTACCCCTTCATCGGAGCTACAGACGAGCTAGTACAAACTAGATAATAGGTTAAAGTCAGAGCCATTTGACACTCGGGGTTGTACGGTCCCTCCTGGGTTGCCGCTTCAGGATAAGGTCCTTATGGAGAGGCACTAGAGTACTCAACCCCGTACTCCAACCCCCTATCTGTTGCTAAAAAGCTCCATTTTACCACATTGCATATAGTCTTCAAATATGTTTAACAATTACTTCATGTTAAGCGCTGCAGCATCTATCCAAAATGCCTACCCAAAAACCATAGGTAACAAGGATATGTGATACAAGTAATCATCTAGGTAAAGTCCTTAAAGGCAAATCAAATTAAACTCATGCATGAATGTAAGTGGTAGTAGTTCATAGGTAACAAGGGCCTTTGGTACACTTGCCTTCCTCAAAGTCATCCCAGAGTATCTTGCTGATCCCTCTTTTGGGGTCCTCGGTCACCTCGAATGGCTCACCCTCTAATCGTGATCCAATCATCAATCAAGCATCATTCCAATCATTACATGCATACAAGATAGAACTCTATTAGAACAGTACACCAAACAGTGAAAACATATGTTGAAAAGCTTATAAATATGTTCTATGCATTTCTACGAACACATGAGCGAAAGAATCACTCAAATCGGACTTAAAACGTGAAAGTTATGCATGAATTAAGATGTAATGGCAATTCTGTAAATAAACTAACCTATTTTCAATTAAAATAATTAAAAATCTGAATTTAAATGAAATCTGGACCGGGCTTACTATTTCGGAAACTTGAGTGGACTTGAATGAATAAAAACAGGACTAAATAAAAATTAGTTTGAACTGGATCGGACCGCGGGTTGATTTCGGAAAAAGCGGGGCTTTTACGCAAAACGCGCTTTCGGTTGATCTGGGTTTCTTGACTCATCGACACGTGGCGCCACGGTGGTTCGCTCGGTGCACCACATGGCGTAGACCGGTGCTGACACAGGCTCAGTGCGCCGGGTCCATGGTTCACCGTGGACCGGCCACTTAAATCCAACCGGTACCTAATCTGGGCCATCCGTGTTAGATCCAACGGCGCTTGAGGGTGGGGCCAGCGGTGGCTCATCGGGGAAGAAGGAGATGCGGGCGGCGCCATGGCGGAAGCGAATGGTGTTGCTTGCAGACGGCTGTCCAGGCGCCAAATCATGAACGGAGAGCACAGAAGAGCGGAGGGGCTCACCGTGAGTCGCTGGAGGGGAACGCTACGTCCGGAAGTCTCCGAGGCTGGTCGTCGACGCAATGACGCATGAGCTAGAGAGAGAAAAGGCGCGACGGTGAGGGTGTAGCCGGGCAAAACAACGCCAAAATCCGAAATGGGGAGTACCTACGGGCGCGGGAAGATCCAGCGGTGCTTGGTGGTTTTGGCGCTTGCGTTCAGCGCCTTTCGGGGGGGGGGTTCTCACCGTGGCGGTAGCTCTCAGTAGCGTGCAAAGAATGGGGAGGAAGAAGGTCGGCATGGAGATTTATAGGGCTGGCGAGCGGAAATAGGAAGGAAGCGAAGGCGGGATTGGTCACCTGCCATGTGCGGGTGACGGCGGTGGCCTTCCATCCGAGCAGCGCTGACGGCGGCCGGAGAAAGGAAAGAACCGGGGAAGCAAAAGGAAGCTCGGGGAAGAAGAAAGGAAAGAAGGGTGAAGACGCTGACGGGTGGGGCCGAGGTGCAGTGAGAGAGAGAGCGCGCGGTGATGAAAACGAGAGGCAGCCGGGTCTTTGTGGGCAGTCTTGCAGCCGAGCTATCGGTGCTAGGCTGGGAGAAAAAACAAGGCAAAGCGGGCAAGCAGGTCGGGTTGCTGGCTTGAGGTGGGCAGCCAAGGCCGTCATGGGGCAGCCGCCGAGTGGGCCGCGCCAAGCAAGGCAGGCCGGGAAGGGGGAGGAAGAAGGCCGGGCTGGTTCTCGAGTTGGGCCAGTAGGTGAATTCTTTCCAAATCCAATCTTTTTCCAATTCTATTTTCTCCATTTTAAATTTTAAGCCAAATTCAAATAAGTTTTGAATTCAATTTCAAATCATCTAGCCCTACACTCAATCAAAAACCATATGATTCGGCATGAATGCAACAAACAAGTTTCTAAACTTATAGTTTATTTTATTTACCCAATATTTAATATTTAGCCTAAGTTAAAAATACCTAGAAAATGTATAAGAAGGGCAAGAATTCAATTGCTAATTTGTAGTAGAATTTTGGGTGTTACAAACCTACCCCCCTTAAGATGAATCTCGTCCTCGAGATTCGGATGGTTCAAAGAGATTGGGGTAGTCAGTTCTCAGATCTTCCTCTCTTTCCCACGTTGCCTCATCCACTGAGTGTCTGTTCCACTGAACCTTGCACATTTTTATTATTTTGCTCCTTGTGATTCTCTCTGCTGTTTCTAGGATTCTCTTTGGATATTCTTTGTATGATAGATCCCTCGGATATCCGGTTCTTCCAAAGGTAGTTGTTCCTCGTGTACTCTCAAACATTTCTTAAGTTTGCGACACATGGAAGACATCATGAACACCTGAGAGCTGCTCTGGTAATTCTAGCTGGTAAGCAACTTCTCCTCTCCTGTTAATGATCTTGAATGGTCCCACATACCTAGGTGATAACTTTCCCTTGGTATGAAATCTCTTTACTCCTTTCATGGGTGAAACTTTGAGATAGACAAAGTCACCGATTTCAAACTCCAAATCTCTTCTTCTCGTGTCCGCATAGCTTTTCTGTCGAGACTGGGCAACCTTTAAGTTTTGTCTTATTGTTTGTACTTGTTTTTCTGCCAGTTGCAAAACATCTGGTCCAAAGACTTGGCTTTCCCCCGTTTGATTCCAAAACAATGGTGTTCTGCACTTTCTGCCATATAATGCCTCAAACGGTGCCATCTTAAGACTCTTTTGGTAGCTATTATTATAGGAGAATTCGGCATATGGTAAACTCTTATCCCAACTTGTCCCATATTGCAGAGCACAAGCTCTTAGCATATCCTCCAAGATCTGATTTGTTCTCTCATCATTCCATCTGTTTGAGGATGGTGGTAAGCTGAGCTAAAGTTCAACGTATCCATTGACTCATGCAATTTCGCCAAAAATGTGATGTGAACTGTACCCCTATCCGAAACAATCTTCTTCAAGACTCCATGTAAACATACAATCCTTTCCATATATAACTCGCGCCAACTTTGCACTCGAATAAGTTACCTTGACCGGAATGAAATGGGCCACTTTTTTTGTCAGACGGTCAACAATCACCCAGATAGAGTCAAATCCTCTCGTATGCATGGGGTAATCCAACTATAAAGTCCATTCCAACTTCTTCCCATTTCCACTCGGGTATCTTCATAGGTCTGTAGCAAACCCTTTGGCCTCGATGTTCTGCTTTTACTCTTTGGCATGTGTCACATCTGACCACATGTTCGGCTACATCTCTCTTTAGTCCATACCACCAAAGATCTCTTTAAGATCAAGATACATTTTAGTACTTCCCGGTGTATGGAATAATTTGAGTCATGAGCTTCCCTCAAGATAGATTCCCTAATAGGTTTTACTTCTGGCACACAAATCCTTTTACCGAACCATACTGTCCCTTGATCATCCATATGGAATCCGGGGGCTTTACCAATCACTATACGCTCTGCAATATCCTTGATCCTCTCATCACCCAAATTGTCCTTTGAATAATCTCTTGTTCCAGAGTGGATTCTACCTCTAACTCCATGGTGTTGGCCACAATACCCAAATTCAAGTATTTGAACTCCTCGCACAACTCTTCAGGTAGTTGAGTTGTATAGGCCATGTTCACATAACTCCTTCTACTCAAGGCATCTGCTACAACATTAGCCTTTCCCGGGTGATAGTGGATATCCAAATCATAATCCTTGATTAACTCGAGCCATCTACGTTGCCTCAGATTCAGATCTGACTGCGTGAATATATACTTCAGACTCTTATGGTCCGTGTAAATCTCGCACTTATGACCAATCAAGTAGTGCCTCCAAATCTTAAGAGCATGCACCACAGCCGCCAATTCCAGATCATGAGTCGGATAATTTAGCTCATGTTTTCTCAGCTGTCTAGATGCGTAGGCAACAACTCTGCCTTCTTGCATAAGAACACCTCCTAGACCTTGCCGTGAGGCATCACAATAGATAGAGAAACTTTTGGTGAGATCAGGTAAGATGAGCACTGGAGCAGAAGTCAATCTCTTCTTCAACTCCTCAAAACTGTCCTGGCATTGTTTAGTCCATACAAATTTGGCATTCTTTTCTAACAACGCAGTCATGGGCTTGGCTAACTTAGAGAATCCCTCGATGAATCTCCTATAATACCCAGCCATACCCAGGAAACTCCGAATCTCACTAACATCTTTGGGTGGCTTCCAACTCAACACATCTCTAACCTTCTTGGGGTCTACTGCTACTCCTCCATTAGAGATTATGTGACCAAGGAAAGATACTTCTTTTAACCAGAACTCACATTTGCTGAACTTGGCATAAAGTTGATGTTCTCTAAGCTTCTGCAATACCAATCTCAAATGTTCTTCATGCTCTTCTTCATTCTTAGAATACACTAGTATGTCATCAATGAACACGACGACAAACTTGTCAAGGTACTCCATGAATACTTTGTTCATAAGATACATGAAGTAGGCGGGTGCATTAGTCGAGACCAAAGAGACATGATCGTGTGAACTCATACAGTCCATAGCGGGTCACAAAAGCGGTCTTGGGGATGTCAAGACGTTTTATCCTCAATCGATGGTATCCAGATCGAAGATCAATCTTGGAAACACACAAGCCCCTTTCAATTGGTCAAATAGGTCATCAATTCTAGGCAATGGGTACTTGTTCTTAATTGTGACCTCATTAAGTGACCCGTAGTCTATGCACATCCTTTGTGTACCATCCTTCTTTTCTACAAAGCAAGACTAGTGCACCCCATGGTGATGAACTAGGTTGAACATAACCCTTATCTAGCAATTCCCTTAGTTGTTTCTTAAGTTTCGCTAATTCATTCACTCCCATTCTATAGGGTCTCTTAGCTATGGGTGCAGTTCGTGTAAAAGTTCAATTATAAACTCGATGTCTCGGTGGGGTGGCATACCGGCAATTCCTCGTGAAAGACATCCGGTACTCATTTGCTATCCTTATATCTTCTAAGGTTGTGCCTCCAACTGATTGACCTGACAGATTTCAGAAAGGCATCGAGTTGCCACAAACACCACTTCTTCTCCAGCTTGAAGTGATAAGATTTACCGAGCTATTACCACAATTAATAAATCGCTTTCGCAACCTTAGCCAATCCATACCCAAGATGACATCGATACCGGTGGAGTTTATGACTACAAGATTCGCTTGAAAATCTACCCCCCTTATCTTTGAGACTAGCGACTAAGCATATCCACTCGCTTTCATTACCCCACCGTGTGAGCTTACTAACATGTGTTTCTTCATAACACTTATTTGGAATACCATGCTTCTTTATGAATGTATATGTTATGAAGGAATGAGAAGCACCAGAATCAAAAAGTATCAGAGCTGAGTTTGAGTTGACCGGAAACGCACCGATCATCACCACATCCGGTGCCTCCCGAAATGTTTCAAAGAAGATAATATGGTTCACCTTTCCCGAACGTAGTTCTCGCTGTGAGTTAATCTTCTTGGGGCATCTATTAGAGTAATGTCCCGGCTCTCCACAATTGAAGCACTTGTTGTCATTAATCGCATTTGGCGCTTTTGGTGCACCATTCCTCTCTGGAGCATTTGGGGCATTATTCCTCTTTGGTACATTGTTGGGTTCTCAGCTTGGCCTTTGCCGAGTCGGTGCCTTTTATCTTCTGCTGCTTCTTTTCTGTGTGCTTGCTAGCTTCTTCTTCTTGGTTCTGTTGGGACTGTCTCGACCTTGATAGCGCCTTTGAGGTTGAACTTGTTGAGGGTTGGTACGGAAGCGAGAGTTGCTCCCAGATTGCTGCCCTTGAAATTTTTCTTCTTGTCCTCCATCCTGGCGGCGCTTGTTCTCAATCACTAAAGCTTTGTCCACCAATTCTTTGGAAGTTAGCAAAGGTATGGGACAACAGTGCATCTGGAGACCATCATTCAAGCCCTCCATAAACAGCTCCCGCCTCTTTCCATCCTCGCTCTACCTCAGTAGGTGCATACCGTGACAATTGTATAAACTTGTCACGATATTCAGCAACAGTCATGCCCCCCTGCTTGAGAGCCAAGAACTCCTTCTTCTTCAGCTTCATCAATCCTGCAGGCACGTGATGGGTGCGAAAAGCACTGCGGAACTCAGCCCAAGTGATGGGATTAGCTTGATGCACGCCGAAGTTTAAATGAGTCCCACCAATCTAGTGCAGCCCCTTGCAACCGCCCGTAAGCATATAAAACCTTCTCCTTATCATCACACTGGGCAATCTCCGGTTGCCTCTCAATGGCACATAGCCGGTCGTCGTCACCAAGTGGGTCGGCAGAGTGCTTGAATACAGGTGGGTGTCCTTTCAGAACTCTCCCTTTTATCTCTCGACATGAGGGGTGCATTCCCATTCCCTTGCCCCATGTTCTGCGCATGTTCTGGGCCATCTGCTGAAGCAACTGTAATCAGATCATCATCATTTGCTCCATGGTGACTGGAGGTGGTGGTGGCGGTTCCTCGCCTCCCTGGTTGTTCCTCCTGGTGTTCACCATCTGTAGAGACATCATATAAGTCTCACATGTCCAAGCATATAACTCTTACAAGATACTGGTGTAACAAGATAGGTGTAGACGAGAGGTATATGTAGGGTATGCAAGAAGATATTTGTTCTGAATTTTTTTTTTCCAGCGAGTTGGATAGCAGCAGTGCTGTAAAACGAGCATATCTCAGTCTCTGCTTATCATATGATCGCGTAGCATACCTTTCTGGAAAGCTTATGAAATTCTCTACAACTTTCGTTTAGAATACTTTTTCAGATTCCAACGTTTACTTAGTCAAATTTAGACGATAAGAAGTACTGTTCCGGAATCCTGACAGCACAGAAACCTCGACTTACAACAGTTGTATCTCTCAATTTATAATAGCTATTGAGGTGATTCTAGGGCCAAAAGAAAGATGTTGAAGTCTACTTATCTCCATAAAAATTTCATGACCTTTGAGTATCTAGATTACGAGATATGAACTGATAAAGACAGACTGTTCCGAAAGATACAGAATGGACAGCATGATAAAACGAAATCCAACTATTTATTCATAATATCCTTAAACCTTAACCTTAACTAAATGACCGTGGACATGCCCACAAGTCATCACAATCATATCAAAGATCCAAATCAAACATTATTCATAATGATAAACATCCAACCATGCAACTAACACTTGTCCAACCATTAAAAGAAAGAAACTAAATACTCTCTCGCGTGGCTCTACGCTGCGTTTATTACATATTTTTAAGACTCTCCTATGGGTACGGGTCGACGGTGGTGCTGGTGCTGGGGTCTCCAGACTCTCCTCTGGTCCTCGGGGTGACTGAGCGGGTACTCCTGAATCCTCCACATCTGGACCTCCTAGCTGCTGCCGCTTCAGTAAGCGTTCTCACGAGCCATTGCATGTAGGCCCTCCCCATGACATCGAGCTCATCCAGGCCTGATCCAAGTCGGTGTGGGTCTCAAAGCCAAGCACAACAGGTAGGTCTCAGCCTCAGGTTCGCCTCTCCAAGCGGTGCAGCGATGTTGCACGTAGACTGTCCGCTCCGACGGCGAGGAAGATAGCGGTCATCCTCCCAGGCGATGTCGTCGAAGTGACGGTCGCGGTTGACCATCAACGCCTGTCGAGCTGCATCCCTGATGACGGCTGCACGTGTGAGCCGTGCAGTGGTGGCGTGGTGGATGTAGCGCACCCGAGTCCCCTCTCGGATGTACACTTGTCTCCCGTAAGCGGTGTAGTCGGGTGGGTCCAATGCTCAAATCCCTGATTGCATAAAGTGCCTCCGGGGTGGTAGCGATGCACAAGTGCGAGAAGCCTAGGGTGGTAGTAGCCATCACCCTCCAAGTCATAGTGGATCTCCGCAGTCCATCCCTGAGCCAACGGTGCATTGTGATCATCATCATTGTCATCATCCCCATCGTCTCCACCGTCTCCATCGTCTCCACCGTCTCCACCGTCATCACCTCCATCAGCATCAGAATCATCAGAACCATCTCCATCGTCGGGGTCACCTGCTCCCTCCTGGCTACCTTGTTCCTGTACTTCCTCAGGATCTTCCTCAGACTCCTCTATCTCAATGGGTCCCTCGAACATGGGTCCCTCCTCTGTTTCTTCATCCATCGGATCCTCCAACAAGTCCTCCAGAGGTTCCCCCATGGGTACCTCCACAGGTGGTTCTTCCTCCTGGTTCCTCAGAGCCTCCACCAGATGTGCCGGGACACGCTTGCCCAAAGTGAACCTGGTCCTCCTGGTGGGTATCGGAATGGTCCTCTTGCGCGCGGTTAGCTTGGTACGGGCCATCTATAAGAATGAAAAGGTTGAGTATTAGAACAAAATAATTTTTGGCAACAGATAAAGAACAGAATATAAGCAAAAAAAAATTTATAGCAAAGTAAAAGTAGTAAAATAAAGATAATGAAATCCTAAAAACGACCATTTCTATCTAGGTTGTTCGTCCTACAGTCAGTTAAAGCTCTGATACCAATTTGTCGCACCCAATTTTGCAAAGCAAAACCAAGTACTCATATATGTGCGCCCAGGATGTCCAACACACACATATATCACAAATTGCAATAATATCAAAGTAAAGTACTTATTACATCGCATATCTCATCATAAAAGTTAATACAAAGTTTGCTCAATGGCAATATTATTACAAACACAGCGGAAAAACTAGCCCAATCGCCATACGGGGACTCCAACCGGTGAACGCCTTCAGTAGTAGTCCCGGACATCCTCAGGAAACTCATCATATCCATTATCTGTTACCCATCCGGGATTTTCATTGGATGTAAAGCAAGTGTAAGCTCACCATGCTTAGCAAGTATAACAAAGGGATCTATGAGGCTCAAATAGGCTTGACACTGTTTGACTGCGGTTCGCAATTTTAGTTGATCAATTTTTAGCAACCTGAATTACTACTTTAATGAACAAATTCCCAATTCCCAAGTGGTATTAAAGTATCATCAAGCTTTACCTCATAACCCATCCATCCATTATCCACAAAGAACACTAATCTCAAGGATCCGCACCGCTCAGATCCGTGAGCACTACCTGTTATATAAAAGTTAATTATTTCTGCAGAAATTGTACATCTTTACCCACCGAGCCGTGATTCCCAATGCCGGGGTTCATGAGACCCACTACACCTCTTCCCAGAAGTGTGGCAGTAGTTTCACTATGAAACCCTTAGCTAGTTGCACTAATGTGTCGTAGCTACAAGGAATGGCACACGTGGGCATCGCAGAAGACGGTGCGCACACCAAAAATGTAAAAAGGAAAGATACCCTCTTACCCCTTATTGGAGCTACTGAGACGAGCTAGTACAAACTAGATAATAGGTTAAAGTCGAGCCATTTGACACTCGGGGTTGTACGGTCCCTCCTGGGTTGCCGCTTCAGGATAAGGTCCTTATGGAGAGGCACTAGAGTACTCAACCCCGTACTCCAGCCCCCTATCTGTTGCTAAAAAGCTCCATTTTACCACATTGCATATAGTCTTCAAATATGTTTAACAATTACTTCATGTTAAGTTATGCAAAGATCTATCCAAAATGCCTACCCAAAAACCATAGGTAACAAGGATATGTGATACAAGTAATCATCTAGGTAAAGTCCTTAAAGGCAAATCAAATTAAACTCATGCATGAATGTAAGTGGTAGTAGTTCATAGGTAACAAGGGGCCTTTGGTACACTTGCCTTCCTCAAAGTCGTCCTGGGAGTACTGCTGATCCTGCTGGGGGTCCTCAGTCACCTCGAATGGCTCACCCTCTAATCGTGATCCAATCATCAATCAAGCATCATTCCAATCATTACATGCATACAAGATAGAACTCTATTAGAACAGTACACCAAACAGTGAAAACATATGTTGAAAAGCTTATAAATCTGTTCTATGCATTTCTACGAACACATGAGCGAAAGAATCACTCAAATCGGACTTAAAACGTGAAAGTTATGCATGAATTAAGATGTAATGGCAATTCTGTAAATAAACTAACCTATTTTCGAATTAAAATAATTAAAAATCTGAATTTAAATGAAATCTGGACCGGGCTTACTATTTCTGGAAACTTCAGGGACTTGAATGAATAAAAACAGGACTAAATAAAAATTAGTTTGAATCGGATTGGACCCATGGTTGATTTCGGAAAAGCGGGGCTTTTTCTCGCAAAACGCGCTCGGTTGACTGGGGTTGCTGACTCATCTGACACGTGGCGCACGGTGGTTCGCTCGGTGCACCACATGGCGTAGACCGGTGCTGACACAGGCTCAGTGCGCCGGGTCCATGGTTCACCGTGGACCGCCACTTAAATCCAACCCAGTACCTAATCTGGGCCATCCGTGTTAGATCCAACGGCGCTAGGGTGGGGGCAGCGGTGGCTCATCGGGGGAAGAAGGAGATGCGCGGCGCCATGGCCGTGCGAATGGTGTTGCCAGACGGCTGTCCAGGGCGCCAAATCATGAACGGAGAGCACAGAAAGACGGAGGGGCTCACCGTGAGTCGCCTGGAGGGGAACGCTGCGTCCGGGAAGTCTCCGAGGCTGGTCGTCGACGACGGCGTCATGAGCTAGAGAGAGAAAAGGCGACGAATGAGGGTGTAGCCGGGCAAAACAACGCCAAAATCCGAAATGGGGAGTACCTACTGGCGCAGCGGGAAGATCCGGCGGTGCTTGGTGGTTTGGCGTCGGCGTTCAGCGCTTCGGAAGGGGGGGTTCTCACCGTGGCGGTAGCTCTCGGTAGAAGGGCAAAGAATGGGGAGGAAGAAGGGTCGGCATGGAGATTTATAGGCTGGCAAGAAGCGGAAATAGGAAGGGAAGCGGGCGGGATTGGTCACCGCCATGTGCGGGTGATTGGCGGTGGCCTTCCATCCGAAAGCAAATACTGACGGGCCGGAGAAAGGAAAGAACCGGGAAGCAAAAAGGAAGCTCGGGGAAGAAGAAAGGAAAGAAGGGTGAAGACGACGTGACGGGTGGGGCGAGGTGCAAAGTGAGAGAGAGAGAGAGAGCGGTGATGAAAACCGAGCAGTGGTGTTGTGGGCGGTCTTGCTGAGCTATGCGGTGTGCTGGAGGAAAAAAACAAGGCAAGCCGGCAAGAAAGCAAATGGGCTGCTGGTGAGGTGCCAGCCAGGTCAAGATGGGGCAGCCACGAGTGGGCAGGCCAAGCAAGGCAAAGCCGAAGGGGAGGAAGAAGGCCGGGCTGGTTCTCGAGTTGGGCCAAGAGGGTGAATTCTTTCCAAATCCAATCTTTTTCCAATTCTATTTTCTCCATTTTAAATTTTAAGCCAAATTCAAATAAGTTTTGAATTCAATTTCAAATCATCTAGCCCTACACTCAATCAAAAACCATATGATTCGGCATGAATGCAACAAACAAGTTTCTAAACTTATAGTTTATTTTATTTACCCAATATTTAATATTTAGCCTAAGTTAAAAATACCTAGAAAATGTATAAGAAGGGCAAGAATTCAATTGCTAATTTGTAGTAGAATTTTGGGTGTTACAGGTCGTATAATGGCGTGGGCTAAAACTCGCGGTCCTTGATGAGGTGGTAGGGTTCCATCTCCCAACCTCTTTGCAAGTCGAGGTGGGGCTCGTCATCTTCCTCCATAGGTTGTCCTTGCTCTTGTTCTTGCTCTTCCATCGACACGATTTCTTCATCTTCATGCATCGGGCTTTCTTCATGCTCGGTGTAGCACGAGCTTGAGCTTCCACGGGAGTGCTTCGAGCTTGATCCCGTGACCTTCTTAATGGCACCTGCAATGGCCTTCCCAAGCCTACCCATGGCGAAACACAACAACAAGCGAAAACTTTGCCGCGGGTTAGGGTTAGCACAAAAACAGAATGATGAACCTGATAACTAGCTTGAGCTTGGAATTATTGTAGAGTTTTCTTGCACTAAAACTCATTGGAAAATGCTTGAAAGAAAATTGGGAACAAGTGAGTGGGTGGGAGAGTAAAAATGAGAGAGTGTGAGAGGGGTGAGGAGCTCTCCTGACCACCCTCTACATTTATAGAGTGAAAGCCCGAGAGGAGTGAGGAGGGGCAATGGCCAGGCGCCTGCTGTCCAAAGTACAGGGCCAACGGCCACCTATAGGGGCTGGTCGCCCCATAGGTCGCCCGCCCCCCTGGTGGGCCTGTTCGGTCTACCCTTTGACAGAGAGGCCCCAACGGCCATTTCAAACTTGGAGCCGTTGGGGTTTTGTCCAGATCCCCAACGGTTTGCTCATTTTTTATTTTCCAACAAAATTTTATTGAATTTTTAGTTTTTATAATTATTGCAAAAATGATAACTAGTAATAAAGAATTATTCCTATTCAGAAAATGATTTTTATTTGATTTTTCAAAGATTTATTTTGACATAAAAATTCAAATTTATAAATCTTAGAAATATTTATTTGAATGTTTCTTAAATTTTAAAGATAACTACCTATTTACCTTCGATTTAACTTTGGACAAGACCTTTCCTCCTTCATTGATCTGTAGCTGCATTAACATTTTCGAGGGAATTCTTGGGTTGCTCTGGGATTTTCCCCGATTGATTTCCAGAAATAGCGGTAGCTATTTGAGAAATTTGAGTTTCTATCATTTTGTTAAAACTTAATTGATTCTTCACTGCGGAGGATAAACTTTCTATTTGAGAATTTATATTTTTGAGCATTTTGTCGTTTGACATTAATTTCTTTGTAATATTTTCATTAATTTTAACTTGGCCTAAAACCAAGTCTTTGAAGGAAGGTTGATTCGAATTGTAATTGGAGTTGTAGTTCGAATTACCTTACGGTCGGGATTGGTTATTCCACCCGTTATTACCTGGTTGGTGAAACCCGTTGTTGATGAAGGCAGCTTCTTCATGGGTTTCTGGGCAATCATTCACCGAATGGCCAACGTTCCCATAGACCTCACACGTCATGTGTGAGTCCATGGCCTAGACGGTGCCCATCATAGCATCTTTCTCTTAGGCCCATCCCTCCAGTCTTTTCATCAATAAATCTATTTTTGAGGAAAGCATGTCCGTCTCCTTCACTGTATGCATTCCTTTTTGTGTTTTCCTTTCCTTCCCCTAGCTTTGATTCGACCCTATTTTATTGATGAGAGCCATGGCTCCATCAATCGTGAGGGAAAGAAAAGCACCTCCAGCAGCAACGTCGAGGTGGCCCCTAGACATGGGTATTAATCCATCATAAAAAAATTAGAGTACTAACCAGTTTTCAATCCCGTGGTGCGGGCATGCTTGGATGTAGTCCTACAGCCTTTCCTGCGCCTCAGGAATGATCTCCATGGAGCTTTGCTGGAAATTCAAAATTTGTCCCATTAGGGCATTGGTTTTGCCCATGGGGAAGAACTTGGCGAGGAACATCGCGGAACATTTGTTCCACGTCTTGACAACTTTCTTTTCCTTGTAGAACCATTGCTTTGCCTTCCCCAAGAGGGAGAAGGAAAACAAGCGGAGCCTAATGCTCTCAGGTGCGACATCCTTGATGACAACCGTGTTGCACAACTCGAGGAAGTGTTGGAGATGCGCGTTCACATCCTCGCTTAGCAAACCATGGAATTGGTTTGCTTACACCATCGTGATGAGGCCGGTGCGGAGCTCAAAGTTCCCATCCCCAACATTGATAGTGGGCCCAATGGGCACGTTGGCAACAATGGGTGTGGAGTAGTCGCAAAGGGTCTTGGCCCTAATTGGGGTAGCGGATGGTGCGGGGGTGACTGGTTCGACTATCGGAGGAGTAGCAAAAGAAGAAGCGACACGAGACCGTTTCTTTCTAAGGAGTGCCTCCGGATTTTGAGTGTAGTTGTTCGATAGGTCAAAACCGGTCATACACTATCCAGTTTTCATCCACAACAGGAGAAAACAAGCAAAGTTAGCCTACATAAACAATGGCTACCTTACATGCATATTATCATAAACATGTCCTACTAGATTCTTTAATCAATATACCTTCCCCGACAACGGCGCCAAAAATGCTTGTTGACATTTCTTAGCATAGCAACTAGGTTTGTATCCCTAGCAACGATGCCAGAAGTGTTTGTTGGTATTTCTTAGTGTCATAACTAATGATTAGCATTGCCACAAGTAATAGCCTTGATAGTTCCTTAACAATTTTAGATATTTATCCGCAAGCGCACAGAGCTATCATTGTAGCATTTCACCTGGAAGTGTTCAGTGTATCATTATTTATATTTTCCCAAAGGAAGGCATTTGATTAAGAGTCTAGTATGGATATGAACTTGATTAATAATGCTTGCAAGTACACCAATTGTTTATAGCAAGGGTAAAAATGGTGATTTCAAGATAGTGGACACACACTTGGCATTCCTCAAAGGATAAAATAGAAAAGAAAGAATAAAACAATAATCTAAGGTCGAGCAAGCATTGGTCTAGTATAGTCATACAAAGATTAGTTAATGATCATACAAGTTACATAACTAGTATTAGGGCTAAGTGTGAAGTAGGTCGGGAGGTCACCGAGTACTGGTCTGCCAGCAACCTCATATAACAATTTAGACTCCTACACCCCAGTCAAACGTGGGGGAATACAAGGGACGGATAGGGTTGTCACCAGCTGCCGCCTACCCCTCAACAGTGGAAAAGGGACAATGCATTAACCTGTCTCTCCATACCCAAGCACCACGTTTGCGTATACAAAAACTACCCAAATCCCCTGGGGTCTCCGACCCTACAAATCGACAAGTAAAGAACTTGTGCTCACCTAATGGCACGATGAACCGCCACCTCAACTAATTATATAAGTAATATAAATTGTTAAGCATAAAGACATGTATGCTACTCTCATGACATACAAACTATAGACTAGTTCATATATCAAGATTGTAACATAACAACAATACTCTAGTTCATGAGTATAACTATTGTAAGGAAAATGGACCCTAGGCCCATTTACTTTAGATTTTGGTGTTTGATGACCAACACAACCAAATTGGAGTAATGAATTTGCAAGTGTTTGTTTTGTAGTTCAATAGGGTGCAAGACGTGACTTGGACAAAGGCGACATGATGATCCGATGATCAACACCTTAAGCAAGACCCTAGGAGCACAAGAGAAGACCCAGGATATCAAGCATAGTCCAAGCATGAAGATGGGAACCAAGCCGGACGCAATATCACAAAGAAACGAGCTCAGCAGAGTTGACCGGACGTGACCCTTATCGCGACCGGATGCATCCGATCAGCATACCAAGACCACGACAAGCGTCAGCAGGCAACCGAACGTAGAAGAAAACACGTGACCGGACGCACCGATGGCACTGTTCATCATCACGGCAATGTTTTCAGCGTGACCGGACGCAGCGGCACTGGACGACCGGACGTAAGAACTGCAGCGTCCGATCGAGTCCAAAGAGGTTCCAGAGCGGCGCCAGTACGACCGAACGCGTCCAATCAACAGTGACCGGACTTAGCGCAGAGTCCGATCATCACGCGCGATCCAAGGGTTGTGACGACCAGACATGTCCGATCAGGACGAAAGCAGCGTCCGGTCAGTAGCAGGAAGCTGGGTTTCGCCCCGAATGGCTACTTTCTTAGTGGGGCTTATAAATAGACCCCTAATCGGCCATTTGAGAGGAGGAGGGCTGAGGAAACATACCAAGGGTGTTGATACACCATTTTAGTGATCTCCACTTACATAGTGCTTAGTGTTTCATTAGGTGATTAGCGTAGGTGCTTCGCGAAGTGCTTAAGTTGATTAGACCACCGCTTATGCGCTTGCTCTAGGTTTAAGCCTATTGTTTAGTGAGGTTTGCACACCTCTTATCACTCGGTGCTTGCGCGCACCATTGTTGTACATCGGAGGGGCTTGTAGTCTTACGAGATCACAACAACCGCGTTTGTGGTGTGGCTGCCACCGTGTATCGAAGGTAACAAGGCCTGCGGCGTTTCGGCTGGAAGTTGGATAGTGAAGATGGCGGGGAGCATCTGGGAGAGGCTTGCCGGAAGGCACGTCGGAGACCCACTTGCGCGTGGGGAAGGCCCGAGGCTATCCATGGAGTTACCCGACCGGGAGCTTGGCCCTTGCGAGGGATTTCTTGCGAGGGGCTCCAACGAGGACTAGGGGAAAGCTTGGGCGCTTCTCGATACCTCGGTAAAAATATCGGAGTCGTCGACGGGAGTTTGCATATCTCTACGTTACTTTTTAGCTTCCGCATTCACACTGTTTGCATAACTCTTTTTGCGGTAGAGATAGCAACACACTAGCAAAACCGTAGTTGCACATTTAGATGGTTTATCCTTTGCATAGGTTTTGTTATGAATAGAAAAAATGTCATAGTTTTGAGTTAGAGTTTCTAAGTTGCCTAATTCACCCCCCACTTAGACGTCACGGTCCCTTTCAACTTTGTTATGACTTATTTTATCATTAGAGTTATTTTAACAATAATAACTTATTTATTTTATTATTTCTAAAAGAAAACTGTATAAGATAAATAGTCATCTATTTTGGGACGGAGAGAGTGACGATTTATCATTTTGATTTTCCTCAAGCAGTTCAAGATGAATACAATGGGATGATTAGTCATAAATTCATGTACGTGTCACTACCTCCTAACCCTTAACCCTACTGCAACTACATCTACAAAGAGATGAAGGATCATTTACTTTTGCATTTTGTGGCTTTGTGTAGAGAGGACTCCAATGCATACGCAGATGTGTGCTTTAAGAACTTTGGCAACAGGGTGAAGTACTGGAGCACTGTCAATGAACCTAATATTGAAATGGTTGGTGGATATGACGAAAGAATTCTGCCACCAGAGGTGCTCATTGCCATTCAGCTTCCCTTATAGCACATAGCAGCACACCAGTCACCATCTCCTGCTTGCACATGCCTCAGCAGTGTCCTTGTATAGAGAGAAGTACCAGGTTTAATATGTTGCCATCTCTTTTCAAAGCAAAACTGACATTGCTGGATGAGTCATTCTCACAGACATGATGTTTTGCTGTATATTTTGCTTGCTGACCAGGCTGAGCAAGGAGGATAAATTGGACTGACCTTGCTTGGTTGGTGGTTTGAGCCACAGACTCCGGATGATGCAGCAGTAGCTGAAAGGATGAAGGAATTCCACATTGGATGGTTAGTTCCACTCTATCCTCAGGTATCATGCAGACAACTTACTGTGAAACTACATGTAAAACGTCTGTTTATGTTTCAGGTTCATGCATCCTATAGTGGTAACTACCCTCCACTGACGGATCGGGTCAAGGCTACCATCTTTCACTGAAAAAGGGAAAAAAAAGTAAAGGGGTCATTCGATTTTGTTGGAGTTAACCACTACATTGCCGTCCATGTGAGAGCTGATCTTAAGCGGCTGAAACAGAAACTGAGATTACGTGGGTGATGCAGCTGTGAAATATGACAGTAAGGGCCCTAAGAGTTTTTATACTTTTACAATGCTTCAAAGTACAGTAGGAGCCATGGATGAGCTGAGCTTTTCTGTACGACTCTTGATGTCAGGCAACCAGTTCCCGATCAAGTTGACAATTGATTTTAAGACATCGAAACCCTGGGCTCTGAAGAAATTGCTAAAGCATCGCCGAGTGAAATACAAGAACCCAGTAGTCTTGATTCATGAAAATGGTAACTTGGCCAGAATTCTGTCTTGAATTTCTCTAACAAGAAATGAACAACATTTTGCAGCAGATGTGCATCATGAAGTATAGTAGTCATCTTGTGCATGCCCCTTGTTAAAAAAAATCAGGAGCTGCGGACCGCCCTGATCCGTCGGAGACCCACTTGCGCGTGGGAAAGGCCCGAGGTTAACCATTGAGTTACCCGACTGGGAGCTTGGCCCTTACGAGGGATTCCTTGCGAGGGGCTCCAACGAGGACTAGGGGGAAGCTTGCGCGCTTCTCGACACCTCGGTAAAAATACCGGAGTCATCAATGGGAGTTTGCATATCTCTACCTTACTCTTTAGCTTCCGTATTTACATTGTTTGCATAACTCCTTTTGCGGTAGAGATAGCAACACACTAGCAAAACCGTAGTTGCACATTTAGATAATTTATCTTTTGCATAGGTTTTAATAAGAATAGAAAAAGAGGTCATAGTTTTGAGTTAGAGTTTTAAGTTGCCTAATTCACCCCTCCCCCCTCTTAGGCGTCACGGTCCCTTCAATTGGTATCGGAGCTCGGTTGGCTCAATTTGGACCTTTGGCTTTACCGCCGTTGAGCCGACGCTATCTAGAGTGGTTGGGATGGATACCTCTAGGCCTCCGCACTTTGACGGCACTAACTTTCCCTACTATAAAGCTAGAATGGCTTGTCACCTTGAGGCGGTAGATTTGGGTGTTTGGAGAGTCACTCATGACGGGATGAAACCCATTAAGAATCCTGAGAAACCCACAAAGAGTGAAGAAAAAGAAATTCATTTCAATGCTAGAGCTAAAAATTGCTTGTTTGAATCTTTTAGCATGGATGTGTTTAATCAAGTGTTCACTTTAAATACGGCACATGAAATTTGGTTAAAACTCCAAGAGCTTCATGACGGCACAACTAATGTCCGTGAGCAAAAACATTGTCTAGCGAAACAAAATTATGATTCCTTTAAAATGGATGATGATGGGCTTGTTTGTTATATGTATTCACGTTTGAATCTAATTATCAATGAGCTCCATTCAATAGGATTAACGAAGTTAGATGATGCGGACATCATGAGGAAGATCATCTCCGTACTACCACAAAAGAAATATACAAGCATCATCACCATCCTTCACAACATGGAGGACTTGAGCACCATGACCCCGGCCATAGTCATTGGCAAGATAGTGGCATTTGAAATGTCACGCAAGATGGGTCAAGAAGAAGCCTCTTCATCAAACAAAGGCAAAGCTCTCGCATGTATTGAGAAAAAGAAGATGAAGGGCAAGCAAGTTGAGACAAGCTCAAGCTCAAGCTCCTCAAGTGAAGAAGAAGAAGATGAGGATGATGATGATGATGATGATTCAAGTGATGATGATCAATCTTCCTCCTCCACCTCTGACCTTGATGAAGAATCAATCAAACTTATCAACAAGGTGGAGAAGATAATCCAAAGGCTCAATGTCAAGGGTGTGTCCATCCAAATTCAAGATTTCATCTTCACCAATCAAAGAAATAAGCAAAGAAAGAAAGGATGCTATGGATGAGGTGAGTTGGGGCACTTTGTGGAAGTTTGTCCAAACAAGCCCACACCCAAGACAAAGAAGAAGGCATGTAAGGACAAAGCCCTCACATCAATAAGGTCATGGGCTGATTATTCAAGTGAAGAAGAAGACCACCACAAGAGGCGCGGGCACAAGCACTCATCATCAAGCACCTCACGTGTGTGCCTTATGGCATGAGGAAACAAAAAGCCTATCCCTAGTGACAGTGACAATGATAGTGATAGAGATGATGAGCTACCTTCTTATGATGAAATTGTGCAAGAAAATCTTAACTTTGCTAAAGTTTGCACTAGTCAACAAAAGAAGCTTGAAAAATTAAAAGAAAAACTAGATAGCTCACAACAAGCTTATGCTACTTTGCTTGAACAATATGAAACTTTTGCCAATCTTAATATGGAACTATCTACTAAAAATGAGCAACTTATAAATTAAAATGAAAAATTAAAGGAAAAGTTAGCTAGCTCACAAGATGCTTATAAAAGTTTGCTAGCTAAAATGGAAACCATGTGCAAACATTGTGATGAGCTAACTAATAAAGTTACAAATCTTGAAGCCGTCGATACAACCCTCACTAAGGCACCTAAAAAGAAAAGTTCTATCTTTGACATGCAAAAAAGGATGCCTCTACTTCTTACAATGATTTATGTTTAGACTCACCCTTGTGAAACCAAGTTTGCGTTGAGAAAGTTGTTGTAGATACATGCACACAAGAGGTCGTAATGGAGAATGAGCAAATCAAGCAAGAAGTGGCTCGCCTCACCAAGGACTTGACTCAAGTGAAAGGCAAGACGAAGCAAGCCCAACTTCATCAAGATAAAACCATCAAGGGAGTGAAGAAGCTTAATGAAGGACAAACCGTGGTTTGCTACGTATGCCAAAAGGAAGGCTACAAGTCCTATGAGTGCAAGGTGAAGAATGGGGGAGGAGCTAAGAAGAAAGAGAAAAACAAAAAGGAAACAAGCAAGCTCTCCAACACCTATACCAACAAGATGGACAAAAAGGCCTCCACACCTTATCTCTTGAAGAAGAAGAAAAATGACAAGGTGGTGGCCATCAAGGTGAACAAGCAAGCCAACAATGGGGCCAAACGCATTTGGGTGCCAAAGGAGATCATTTCCAACATGAAGAGCACCAAGAAGGTTTGGATCCCGAAAGGGAAGTGAGAAGTCCGATGGACTTCGGGGAATTTGGAGACTTGGCAAAGTATGGGTGCATTTCATGGAGTGCATCATTATGGACAAGGTAATTGCCAAGTGGGTTTGTGAATACTATGGACCGAAATTCCCCTTCCCATGTTAGGTAACTAGATTTAATTTCTTGCAATCTCAATTTGCATCTAGTTCCTTTTCATGCTTAGGTTTGCATTTGGATGCTTAAATCTTTTGTCATGCATACACTAGGTAAATCATATGGTAGGCTTGCTCGGTTTCACTCTTAACCCTTGGAGCAAACCTACTTGGTTTAAATTGTTTAGGAGCACGGCACATAGCTTGTTTTACAATTGTTCATCTAATATGTGCCAAAGTCCAAATTATAGATAATTTCTCCCGAATATCCCCTTCGAAAATGATTCTCACATTCATGTGATGTCATCTTTCAAGTGGTATTTTTTATTTTAAAATCAATGTGCATGTCTTCTATAAGTATTCCATACTTGTGTGCACAAATTTAGGGAGAGATTACTCTACAAGTTGGATGCTTTGATACTAACACCTTTTCAAGCTTATCATGTGTGTAGTAGTCTCATTGCAAGGAAAATGGAGTCCCCGGAGTTAAGCATTATACTTCAAATATCCACCACCTATTACAAGTGGTATAGATCAAATTGGTTTCCACATGTGGTATTTCTAAACCGATATCATCATGTTGATTTCACTTTGGTATTTATATGCTTTCTTCATGCATTATATAGAATAAACTCCCTTGAGCATTAATTTGCCAATTATGCATTAACTACATCTCCATCATATGTATGCATATATTTAGGGGGAGCTTAGTCTATGTAATGTGAGAGTCAAATTTTGTGACCTATTCCACTCCACATACAAAGGATCACAAAGTTTGACACTCCCTTGTACTACTAATGTCTTCCTTTTCGGTGTTTCATTCCAAAGGGGGAGGATTTGTAGGACCAAAAGCAAGCCCGATCATAATAATTGACAAGTGGTAATGGTCCAAGAAAGGGAGGATAGTGGATTATGGAGTTAGGGGGAGGCTTAAATCCATAATGCCACATGGGGACATTTACAAGCCCAAGATAAGTTTCCAAAGATGTTTACATGTGGTATCTTTTAACTTTACATGTGGTATCTTTTAGCATCATATAACCTTGCCCTTTGCATTGCATTCTAGCAAGTAAATAGTTTTTAAATTTCAAATTTTTTATTATTTGCTTGTTTTGGTCGTGTTGTCATCAATCATCAAAAAGGGGGAGATTGTAAGGAAAATGGACCCTAGGCCCATTTACTTTGGATTTTGGTGTTTGATGACCAACACAACCAAATTGGACTAATGAATTTGCAAGTGTTTGTTTTGTAGTTCAATAGGGTGCAAGATGTGACTTGGACAAAGGCGACATGATGATATGATGATCAACACCTTAAGCAAGACCCTAGGAGCACAAGAGAAGTCCCAAGATATCAAGCATAGTCCAAGCACGAAGATGGAAACCAAGCCAGACGCAAGATCGCGAAGAAACAATCTCGGTAGAGGTGACCGGACGCGGCCCTTATAGCGACCGGACGCGTCCGATCAGCAGTCTAAGACTGCGGCAAGCGTCAGCAGGCGATCGGACGCTAAAGAAAACACGTGACCGGATGCACCGATGGCACTATTCATCATCACAACAATGTTTTTAGATGACCGGATGCAGCGGCAATAGACGACTAGACGCAGGAACTGCAGCGTCCGATCGAGTTCAGAGAGGTTCCCGAGCGGCACCAGCGCGACCGAACACCTCCGATCAACAGTGACCAGACTCAGCGCAGAGTCTGATCATGTGCGTGCTCCAACGATCGTGACGACCGGACGCGTCCGGTCAGGACGAAAGCAGCGTCCGGTCAGTAGCAGAAAGTTGGGTTTCACCCCCAACGGCTACTTTCTCAGTGGGGCTTATAAATAGACCCCCAATCAGCCATTTGAGAGGAGGAGAGCTGAGAAAATATACCAAGGGTGTTGATACACCATTTTAGTGATCTCCACTTGCATAGTGCTTAGTGTTTCATTAGGTGATTAGCGTAGGTGCTTTGTGAAGTGCTTAGGTTGATTAGACCACCGCTTATGCGCTTGCTCTAGGTTTAAGCCTAGTATTTAGTGAGGTTTGCACACCTCTTACCACTCGGTGCTTGCATGCACCATTGTTGTACATTGGAGGGGCTTGTAGTCTTGCAAGATCACACCAATCGTGTCTATGGTGTGGCCGCCACCGTGTACCGAAGGGAACAAAGCCCACGGCGTTTCGCCTGGAAGCTTGATAGTGAAGACGGCGGGGAGCATCCGAGAGAGGCTTGCCGGAAGGTATGTCGGAGACCCACTTGCGCATGGGGAAGGCCTGAGGCTATCCACGGAGTTAGCCGACCGGGAGCTTGGCCCTTATGAGGGATTCCTTGCGAGGGGCTCTAACGAGGACTAGACGGAAGCTTGCGCGCTTCTCGACACCTCGGTAAAAATACTAGAGTCGTCGATGGGAGTTTGCATATCTCTACCTTACTCTTTAGCTTTCCGCATTTACATTGTTTGCATAACTCCTTTTGCGGTAGAGATAGCAACACACTAGCAAAATCATAGTTGCACATTTAGATAGTTTATCTTTTGCATAGGTTTTGCTAAGAATAGAAAAAGAGGCCATAGTTTTGAGTTAGAGCTTTAAGTTGCCTAATTCACCACCCCCTCTTAGGCATCACGGTCCCTTCAACTATAAATGTAATGTGAGAGTATAACTTTGGAAGAACTCATAATTCTATTCATACCCTAGAGTCACTTCTTCCAAGGGGCCAAGCTCTCTAATGTAGCTTTGCCTTGCTCTAATACAACTACTAAAAGGTAAAAGAGAACTAGAGAGAGTGAGGTGAGCTTAATGTGTTGTGTGTTGAGAGAGGGGGGTACCCCTCTATTTATATAGGAGCCTAGGTGGTGCTTCGTCTAATCCTGGCATGAAACTCTGGGCTGCACTGCCTTAGAATGGTGGCATGCCACTACCAAAGCTAGGGGTGGCTGAGCAGCATCGGCAAGGGGATGCCCGCCCCTAGGGGTCACCGCCCCCTAACTGAGCCGCCTCGCCATCGCCTTTCACATGGTAGGGCTTGGGCTGGACATGGGTCGCTGCTCTGTGGGGTTTCATCCCGGATGAGTTGATTTGATGGTTGTCTCCCTTATTCCTTTGCACAAATCAGCATCAGAAAGCGTCTTTCGGTGAATTAATCCATGTATTGTGTGTGGCCTGCAAAATAATATTCTCCAAATACATGTGGAACTTGGTTAGTAGTAAATGCATATGTGATCAAGATTGCTTATTTCTCCTCTTTTTGTGTCTTAATTGGCGATTAGATTTGATTGGTAAAGACCGCCAACAACTTCAAGCTATATCAAATGGATGTGTGAAGAGTGCATTCCTCAACGGACCCATACAAGAACATGTCTATGTTGAGCAACTACCGGGCTTCGAAGATCCCAAGTTTCACAACCATGTCTACAAACTCCAAAAGGCGCTCTATGTGTTTAAGCAAGCACCAAGAGCATGGTATATGAATGCCTTAAGGAATTCTTGCTCAAACAAGGCTTTGAAATAGGCAAAGCCGATCCTACCCTTTTCACTCGCAAAGTTGGTAAAGATATTTGTGTGTGTCAAATATATGTCGATGACATAATATTTGGTAGTACTAATCATTCTTTTTGTGAGGAATTTAATAGGATGATGACCAAGAGATTTGAGATGTCTATGATGGGTGAATTGAAGTTCTTCCTTGGATTTCAAATCAAGCAAGCAAAGGATGGAACTTTTATTACAAACAAAGTACACCCATGATATGCTAAAGAAGTTTGACATGGTGAATGCAAAGACTATCAAAACTCCCATGCCATCAAACGAACATCTTGATCTCAATGAGGAAGGGAAAGCCATGGACATCAAGGTATATCACTCCATGATCGGCTCTCTACTTTATTTGTGCGTATCTAGGCCCGATATTATGCTTAGTGTGTGCATATGTGCTAGATTACAAGCTAACCCAAAAGAGTGCCATTTGATGACCGTTAAGAGAATCTTGAGATATTTAGTACACACTCCTAACCTTGGCTTGTGGTATCCCAAGGGCTCCAAGTTTGATCTACTTGGGTATTCAGATTTCGATTATGCCGGTTGCAACGTAGATCAAAAAACCACTTCGGGGACATGTCAATTCCTTGGATGTTCCCTAGTGTCTTGGAGTTCTAAGAAGCAAAATTATGTAGCCCTTTCCACCATCGAGGCCGAGTATGTTGCAGCCGGTGCATGTTGTGCTCAACTACTTTGGATGAGGCAAACCCTTCAAGATTTTGGATGTCACTTTACCAAAATCCCACTCTTGTGTGATAATGAAAGTTCTATAAAACTTGCAAACAATCCCAAAAGCCATGCAAGAACCAAACATATAGACATCCGACATCATTTCTTGAGAGACCATGAAACCAAAGGAGATATCAAAATTCACCATGTGAGCACCGAAAAGCAACTAGCTGATATCTTCACTAAGCCTCTAGATGAGTTAAGGTTTTGTGCTTTGCGTAGTGAGCTCAATATACTTGACTCTCGTAACATGGTTTGAAATAGCACACCTTTGATTGGTCACTAGCTGTCGATAGAATATCGTCGGCAGTCCTCCGAGGGGTATCCCACGAAGGTAGACTGATCGACAGAGGAGCGTGAGATCAAGAACAAGAAGGCAACAGAGACACACAAGTTAAATAGATTCAGGCCATCAGTATGACGTAATACCCTACTCCTGTGGTCTGTTGGTTTGTATTAGCTATCGTATGATATTCCGTGAGTTTGGAGGGGGTCCCTACCCGCCTTATATAGTCCAGGGAGCAGGGTTACAAGTCGGTTAGATCTGAGAGATAATTGGAAAGTAATAACATATTACAAAAATCTTGGGATCATACATATCCTAACAGATCTCGTAGTATCTTCAGGATATCTTCCAGATGTCTTGCGGAAGGCACCGAGCAGAGTCGTGCCTCGCAAGGCTTCGTCTTGTGGGCCAGACCGCCCCTAAGGGCGCAACCCATGTGGTCTGTCATGGGTATCCGGGGTCATACCCCCCATAGCTAGTCCCTGAGCACCTTATACCCATTGTGCGACACCGTCTTGAGCTTGTTCGAGTAGGTGCGAACAAAGCCGAGCAGTCAAACTCATGGTCCGACCACCGTGATGAGTTGCCGAGCAGTTGTAAGTAGTTGCCGAGCAGCGTGTACTGTCACCAAGAAGCATGAACCGTAGCCGAGCAGCATAACCCAAGCACGGCTTGCCATAAGGTTGTAAGGAGCTCAAGTTCATAATCGAAAATTTCTTCGTAGTGGACCAAGTGTGCCCACTTAGAGTCCGACCACGAGAAAAGGAGATAGTCTTCTGCAGCTTCAAGAGGCGCAGAGTCTTCAAGAATAAAGCAAGCACATTCACCACGAGGTGAAGTGTGCCCACTTAGTCCCCGAGCCTGACAGTAGATGACGTAGTCATTTGGTGCCAGGGTCAAAGTAGAAGAATAATAAAAAACCAGCCGAGCAGGCAGCCAGCCCTCGAGCGTAGCCCTAAAATGAGAGAGTGCACATTCACCACAAGGTGAAGTGTGCCCACTTAGTCCCTGAGCCTGATAGTAGGTGACATAGTCACGTGGTGCCAGGGTCAGAAATAGAAAATAGTAAAAAGACCAGCCGAGCAGGCAGCCAGTCCCCGAGCCATTTATGGAGATATCTGAAAAACCCAACCGTGGTGAAAAAACTAGAGTAATGGTTGTATAGTAACTGTTACTGAGCCTCAATAAATGGTGGAGAAGTCAACGATTATTCGGCAAGTGATAACCAATGGCAGCGATAAATGAGCGACGTGGGCTGCGGTTGCGTGAAAGCCCAGGTTACGGCCCATTAAGCCGCATCGGAGAATTTGGAGGGGCACAAATTGTGGGAACGGTTTCCCAAAAACCCTCAAATGTGAAAGGGTGGGGAAAGTGCTTTATAACTACGCCACCGCATCCCGTGTTCATACCTTTGCCACTTAGCCATTCCATCTTCATCCTCAGCCCTCACATTTCCAGATTCGCATCCACGCACGCTCCCGACGTCAGTCCCCATCTAGATATGAGAGATGGCGCCAAAGAGGAGAGCTGTGAACCCGAAGAAGGCGAGCCCAAAGAAGGCAAGGGCGGGAGCCAGTCGTGACGTAGAGTGGGTGCCATCACGCATGGGGGAAACGGAGCTCGAGAGATTGGTGGAGGCGGGCATGCTTCCTGACCGCGTCACCACCGGATGGCGGTCAGCCAGTGGTGAGCCCTTCCCGATACCTAACACTGATGAAGTTGTAGTCTTCGAGGATTATTTCTAGCGTGGGTTGGGGTTCCCTATTCATCCTTTCTTGCGGGGTCTGCTAGAGTTCTGGGCGATTAGTCTGTGCAATCTCCACCCCAACACCATATTACATATTACACATCTCGATCTTTATTCATTTCTATGAGACGTTTCTGGGGGTTTTGCCGCACTTCAACCTCTTCAGACACCTGTCCTAGTTGAAGAAGAAGGGCGGCGGTGGTTCCAAGTTGTTCGGCGGCGTATATCTGTAGTTTTGAGATGGAATGGCCAGCGAGTACATTAATGTACCACTAAACACTTCTCTGAAAGGGTGGAACACCAAGTGGTTCTACATGAAACAGAGTAACCCTGCAATCCGCTGTGACGTCCACCATATCCCGGAGAACCAGAAAAGCTGGTCAGAGAAACCGAACAGTGCTGACATGGAACAAGTAAGGGAGCTCCTTGACCTAATTAAAGGCATGGAGATTGGCGGTGAACTAGTGGCGGCGAGCTTCATAGTGCGCTGAATCCAGTCCTGCAAGGAGAGGGCCCACCCAGGCTTTGACTACAGAGGTGATGACGACAGGACCCAGGAGAGGACGGAACGGCTGACAAAAAAAATTGTCCTAGAGCGGGCCGCAGAGCTATTCGCTCCCAACGACTCGTTCAACTGGCCAAGGCAAATGAGGGCCTTCAATTGTATAAATTCGCCTCCTCAGGTAACCATCTCAGCTATTTTTTCCCGATACTTTTAATCCTGAAGCATTGTCGAGCAGTGAACTGATTCACTTATGCAAAGATCCATTTGTAGGAAAGAGCGGTGTACTTATCCGGCGTGCTGAGGGGTGATTGGCCGAGGGGTGTAGGCGCCCGGCCACTGGCTCGGCCTGAGGAAGATGCGGCCAGCGCTTCGTTAGAGTCTGGGGGCACCGATGCTGGTCGGACAGAAAATTCGCCCCTAGTATCGGAGAAAGTCTGGGGGAAAGAGGGCAGTGGTAGATGAGCTGGCCCGGAAGAAGAGGAAGACGGCGGCCGCCGGTCCCCTCAAACTGGGCGACATCTCACTTGGTGGCGACCAGACCACTCGAACGCAAAGGTTCGTGGTGCTCGAGTGATCGGATGACGACGAAACTTCGGTGGTTCCTCCACCGAGCACTGAAGCACCTCCGCACAGCATGCGTGCGGAGGAACAGGTGAAGAGAGTCGAAGAAGTTCCCAAGCAGCGGGCGATGGGAGTCCCCGAGCGGCAGGCGACAGGAGTCCCTGCACAATAGGTGGAGGAAGTCGTAGAGCGGCAGGCGGAACAGAGGCCAACGGTGGAGGAAACGGGACCTCCACCCCAGAGCATGGAAGTCGACCCCATGGCCACGCCTGGGTGCTCGGGTAGGCATCACCGGTTCAAGAAATTGTACTGGCAGACCAAACCATGAGTATCCTTTCCTTGGAGTTACTTTGTTGTCATTTCTTAGCTTTTTTGGTGCTTGACAAACTGATCTGATGTAGTGCGAAACATGTGGAGGGTCTGACCCCACCAGTCTAGACTGCCGAACCACCGAGGGCTGATCCCATGGTGGAAGCAACACCGGTGGCTACCGTCCCAAAGTCCCCGAGACCTCTGCAGCTAGAGGAGGAGTCAACTGCCGCTGCTGGTGATCTTGGCGACGATGAATGAGCGGCGTTGATGATGGACGGATTGGCGGCAGTGCCCGAGGCAACGGCGGGAGCCGTCGGGTCTTCGAGAGCAAAGGCTGAAGTTGCCGACAATGCGCCGGAGTCTGGGGCAGTGAAGTCGGTGGTGCCTGAGGGACAAACGGTGCTTCCTAAGGCGTCGTAGGGCATGGTCAGAGCCGCTGTCCAGCCATGGAGCCCTTCGGTGGTGCCTCGAGCTACGGCGGAAGAGGACGAGGTGGAGGAGATTGAGTGCGCTGAACCTCAACCCCAAGTTGTCTGAATCCTCCGCAAGCACGGTGACGAGGTGGTGGTTATCAAGGAGCAAGACACCACCAGGGACATGAGGAGATTGAAGATCGCTCTTGCTAGAGTGATGAAACAAATCAAGGTCAGTACTGCATTTGGAGTGCTCATCTTTGACATTGGAGATCGGAGTTCATCATTATAATTGTGTATTTGCAGGGTATAACTCGAACTACCGAGCAGCAGCACCAGCTGATAAAGAGGATGGAACCCCTCACCGAAGAGAACGAAAAACTCAGAGAGGCGATGAACCAGATGGAGAGAAACATCTAGAGAGCCCGGCGCGAACGAGACCTTGCTAAGTCCAACGCGCGAGATCTAGAACACCAGAAGGGGGTCCTGTCCAAGCAGCTGGCAGCTACATCCGAGCAGCTGCAGTGCAAGTCTGAAGAGCTGGCGAGTGCCTCCATCCAACTAGAACAGATGTCTGAGCAGCTCAGAAGTGTATCCAAGCAGAAAGCAGGTACGGTATAGCGACGAATGTGCTTTGTATTGCTGAATGGCCATATTTTTGGAGATGACTGTTGTGCTTGTAGAGCAAAACATGGAGATCAGCCAGCTACGCCAAGCCCTCGAACAACTCCGAGAGGAGAAGGAGAAGGAGATAGGGCGACAAGATAAACTGGCCGAGGAGTTGAACGGTAAGGACTCCCTGGTCAGAGTTAATGCTGAAGTAGTTTCCTTTCTTAACAAAACTTTGTAATGCTTGCAGACTACCATTGGAGGGTCAAAGCGCAATTCGATGTGCTAGAGCAAGACGCCCAAACCTAGAGAGACAAGTTTGATGCCGTAGTTGCTGGAGTCAAACCAGTGCTTGACTGCGTCGACCTGGAGGTGGCTCCTCAACCCGACGGTAGGCCGCCGTGCCCGGACATCGTCATCGAAAGGTGCAAGACGGCGTGGGAGAGCTTCAAGAACTTCAACCGCGACGCCGTTGTTACCGGCATTACTCATGCCCTTGCGGTTGTCCGGTCCCACTATCAATCCGTTGACCTTCAGGCGATAGGGGAAGGATTCGCCAAAGGGTTGAGCGAGGTGGAGACCCAGCAGCTGGAGGATGAGGTGGAGGATGTGGCGAAAAAGCTGGCTGGCGACATCGACCTGTTTGGTGAGATGAGTGGTGATGGCGAAGCTCGGTGATCTGCTCAGAGATTATCATCTGTAATTTCTAGACAGTGTAGTTAGAATGCGCGATAGCACAAAAAACACTGATGTATGTGATAAATGTTATAAGGTGCATGTGTATGCAGTTTTCTTGTATTTTGGCGAAAAAATCATTGTAGTTTTAACCATAACGCAATTATACGTAGTATAAGTAGCATCCAAGCAGTTGGTTCGCTACTGACCCCCATGGCCTCGGCTAGCCCATAGTCCATAACATCGAGCGCAAAGACCATGCATGTGTAGGAGGAATAGGCGTGACCAAGGAACCGTAGCCGACCACCCATAATGCAGAGCGCGGAGCCCATGACACATGTAGCGAGAGATCAGAGATTGGGTCTTCTCCATAGAGAACAGAGCGGAACGTGTGCTGCTCGGCGATTGTCGAAATAACTTGGAGATATATGTAGTAGAAGTGGCGTCCGAGCAATTAGTTCTGTGCTGCGCTCTTGGCCTTGGCTAGCCCATAGTCCATAACGTTGAGCGTGGAGCCCATGGACGTGTAGGAGGAACAAAGCTTCGCCAAGGAACCATAGCCGACCACCCATAACGCAGAGCGCAGAGCCCATGGCACGTGTAGGGAGGGATCGGAGACTGGGTCTTTTCCATAGAGAACAGAACAAAACGTATGCTGCTCGCTGATCGGCGAAATATCTTGGAGATTTGGAGAAAAATCTTCGGCATTTGGAGAAAATGTTTTTGGCGATTTGGAGAAAATGTGTTCGACGGTTTGGAGAAAACGTGTTCTGCGATTTTGGAGAAAACGTGTTTGGCGATTTGGAGAAAACGTGTTCAGCGATTTGGAGAAAACATGTTCGGTGATTTGGAGAAAACGTGTTCGGTGAAAACGTTGGAGAAAACGTGTTCGGCGAAAACGTTGGAGATTTGGAGAAACATGGTCGGCACAGTTATGGCGATTTCATTTTGGAGTTCATCATGGAGTGGCGTAGAGCCCGGCGACCATAAGTGGAGATTTAAACCGTAATGGAGAAAAAATGGAGACAAATTATGGAGACCAAAACTTTATTCATCATAAAGTGGAGAGTACATATCTGGGTGTTTCAAGGATAGAAACGTATGATGTGCTCGATGTGCAAAGAGTTGGGAATATCGATTCCATCTAAGTCATGTAGGTGATAAGACCCTGGTCGGGTAACGTCTTTGATGACGTAAGGCCCTTCCTAGAGGGAGGAGAGCTTGTGGATCCCTTCGGTTTTTTGTTTCCTGCAGAGAACGAGGTCGCCGACAGCAAATGAACGACCTTTGATGTTGCAGTTGTAGTACCTTCACAAGCCTTCTAGATACTTGGCTGTGCGAATGCAAGTGACTAGGCGTTCTTCCTTGGCCCTATCGACGTCCTCTGTCCGAGCAGCTACGGCTAGCTCTTCATCATAATTTTCCACCCTAGGTGCTCTGAAGGCAATATCTGCTGGTAGTATGGCTTCTAAGCTGTAGACCAAGAAGTATGGAGACACACCGGTGCTGTGACTACCTTGAGTGCACAGTCCCCAGACTACAGCTGGTAGCTCCTTGAGCCATCTGCCCGGGTTCTTTTCTTCTTTCTAATATAGTCTCTTTTTGAGGGCATCAAGGATCATGCTGTTCGCCCGTTTGACTTGGCCGTTGGCTCTAGGATGGGCAACAAAAACGTATTTGACGGGGATGCAACGGTCTTCGCAGAAGTCCCAAAAGTGATGGCCAGTAAATGTAGTTCCGAGGTCGGTGATGATGCTGTTCGGGAGACCGAATCTATGGATGATGTCTTCGAAGAGCTCGACTGCTTTCTTTGTAGTAGCCGAGACGAGCGGTTTATACTCAATCCACTTGGAGAACTTATCAATGGTGATGTATACATACCGGAAGCCACCTAGCGCTGGCTTAAAAGGGTCAATCATGTCCAGTCCCCAGCATGCAAAGGGCCAAGAAGCTAAAATGGTCTACAACTCTTGTGCCGGCACGTGTATTTGCTTGGCGAAAAATTGGCATCCTTCACAATGTCAGACGAGGTCTTCTGCATCAGAGATGGCTGTGGGCCAGTAAAAACTAGCTCAGAAAGCTTTGCCGACCAGTGTTCTCGATGCTGCGTGGTTGCCGCAGGAACTAGAGTGAATTTTGAGAAGTAACTTCACTCCGTCTTCTTGGGTGATGCATTTTTGTACAATCCCTTCCTTGGCACTTTCCCTCATCAAGTTGCCATCCACCAGCACATAATGTTTTGCTTCGATGGATTAGGCGTTCGGTTTCAGTCTTATCGGCGGGTACTTCGACGCTAGAGAGGTACATGATGAATTGTTCCCTCCAATCGGTAGCCGGCAAAAGTACCGTAAGTACCAGCTGCTCAGTGGGGGGAACTTCCTGAATTTCCTTTTCTTCCTTAATTGATGGTGCCAGAAGATCTTGAATGAAGACCCCCGGCGGAATCGCGGCACGAGAGGAGCCCAACTTGGACAAGTAATCAGCGAGCTGATTTTGATCGCGTACCACGTGGTGGTACTCGATACCGTAGAACTTCCCTTCAAGTAATCGGCGAGCATTGGGTGATGCATCCATCTTCTCGCTGGAGCAAGACCAATCTTTGTTAAGCTGGTTAATGACCAGCGCGGAGTCCCCGCATACCATGAGGCGTTTAACGCTGAGCTCAATGGCTATACAGAGTCCGTGGAGCCATGCTTCATATTCGGCGGTGTTGTTGGAGGCCGCAAAGCGTATCCGGAGAACGTATCGGAGCTTATCCTTGGTCGGCGTAATGAAGAGAATGCCCGCACCAACACCGTTGATGTTAAGGGCGCCGTCGAAGTACATCACCCAATGCTCGAGGCAGGTGGCGGCGATGGGCTCTTGGATCTCGATCCACTCAGCGACGAAATCAGCAAGCGCTTGAAACTTGATCGTAGGCCTACTTCTGAATTCAATGGAGTAAGTGCCAAGCTCGACAACCCACTTGATGATATGGCCATTGGCCTCTTTGTTGCGGAGGATGTCCCCTAGAGGGAACTCGGTGACCACAACGATCTTGTAATACTCGAAGTAGTGGCGGAGCTTGCGCGACGTAATCAGAACAACGTATAGCAGCTTCTGGACCTGAGGATAACGAGTTTTGGGCTCGTTAAGAACTTTGCTGATGAAATATACCGGACATTGCACCTTATAGGGATGTCCAGCCTCCTCACGTTCGACCACAATTGTTGTGCTGACGACACAAGAAGTAGCGGCGATATAGATCAAGAGAGTTTCGTTTGTCCGTGGCGCCATCATGATCGGAGGCTTTGTTAGGAACAACTTAAGCTGCTCGAAAGCTACGTCTGCCTCTTTTGACCAAGAAAAGCGATCGGAGGCCTTGAGGAGTTTGAAGAAAGGTAGCCCTTTTTCGCTGAGACACGATATGAAGCGGCTTAAGGCAGCCATGTAGCCTGTAAGCTTTTGTATATCCTTGACGCATGTTGGCTGTTTCATGTTGGTGATGGCGGAGACCTTGTTTGTAACAACCCGGGTTTATGGAGAAGCCAAAAATACGAACTTTTTAAAATTTTTCCTGCAATGTGTGAAACATGTAATTGCTAGGTCAAAAATGAGTCCAACTTGCTCACAAGACGTTGCATACATGTAGATGGTTTGTAGGTGATTGCCGGAGTTTTCGAGTTGTCCTGTGATTGAGTCTTGATTATTGTTGGAGAGCACAACCCATAGCAACCTCCTTGTGATCCTCACGGGATTATTTTGAGTCTTCCATGAATCTCTCTCTATAATCCCAAACCCCACTAGAACCCGGACTTGCCATTTATATTTGTGCCAACCATTGGACCGGAATCCCTAAACCCAAAGACCCCTAGAAGACCACCACGATGAGTAAGCATGTTGTTAATACATGCGGGTACGCACATATAAGACCTATGAGTAGGAGAACAAAGGAAAAGACACTCTCCTCTAGTCGCCAGTGGAAATCATCTTGAGCCCCTCTTGGAGCTCACATCTCAAGTACCATCAATACCCCTCTTGAAATTCCTATTCAAACTCCATGTAGATTCCCCCGAATTTCCCCTCAAATCCCCCCTTTGAGTCATTCTGAATATGCCCTAGAAAATTCCCATCCGAACACTCATGGAAATTTCATCTTGAGTTTATATGAATCCCTCCGAAAGATTCCTCGAACACCGCCTTATATTTCACCTTGGAAACCCTTCCCAAGATGTGGTGAATTCTTCTCAAATCCAAGTTCAAACCATTTAAACATAAATTGGAAAATCTATTCCCTTCTCTCTTCTCTCCCCTCACGCCATGGCCGGCCCAGCACTCCCTCTTTTCCCCTTCATTCTCTTTTTCCTGAACCGGCGCCAGTAGGCCCAGCTCGCCACTACTCCATTCAGCCCGCTCACCCCTTCCCTCGGCCCAACCAGCGCAGGAGCCCAACTGAGCCCCCTCTCTCCTTGCCAAGCCGTGGCCCAACCTGCCCCGCCAGCCTGCTTGCCGCTCCTCCCTTCTGGCCCGCTCGCGCGCGCGTGGTCTGCTTGGCCCAACCGGCGTAGCCAGCCGGCTAGCCCAGCAAGTCGCGGCCTAGCCTAGCCAGTAGCCGCACGCCCCTCCAACCCTAAGCACGCCACGACCCCGCTCCCAGACCCCGCCGCCGCCGCTCGCCCGCTGCGAGTTCGTGTGCGCGCAACGCCAGCCCCGCGCCCCCTCGCTCGATGCACACCGCATGGCCGGGGAGCGCGGACCTCGAGAATCACCGCCGTTCACGACCCCTGGCTGCCCTAGCCTGCCTGCATAAATAGCGCCGCCCTTCTTCTTCTTCCTCCAAGTCATCACCGCTGCCTTCACCACGGCCTTGCCACGTTGGAGGCGCACCATGGCAGCACCGCCTCCCTGCTCTGCGTCACGACCAAGCCACCGGTAGGAGCCCATCCCTGCCGAAGCACCACCCGTGATGCTGTGCTCCTCGGCCGCCCGACGTCGCGCCTTCCCGGACCTGAGGCCGAGCCCAAGGCGCCGTCTTCCATCTTCTCGCCGGCCGCTGTGTCCACGCCACCCACCTCTGCTTCCTTACCGTTTCCAAGAGAGCCATAGCCATGGTGCACGGAGGCCAAGGCGGTGCCGGCTACGGCACCTCTGCGGCGCCCCTATAGCACTGCCTCCGCGACCGTGCTGCCGGCATCCCCACGGCGTCCGTCTTCCTCGAGCCGCGCCTCAACCGCAAGACCACCCCGATGTGCACGGCGACCTGCACTAGGCCTCGCCACCACGATGTCGAGCCGGCCATGGACACGATCCATCGCCCCAAGCCAAGCTCTTTTCCCGCCCACGACGTGAGCATGTCGTGACGTCGCGCCGTCCCGAGCCTCTGCACTAGCGCCATGACACCGCGATGTCACCCACCGCGCTGCCGGAATGACCGCTCGGAGCCACCTTCTCAACGCTGCTCCGAATCATGCCATGCCGGAGCCGCACGGACATCGTCGAGCACGCCGCCACCGCAAGCACCTCCCACCCTTCGGTGACTACTAGCAAGGCCGGAGCCCATCGTCGCAGCACCAGCCATGAGCTCCATCCTCGGCTGCCGCAGTCACCACTTCGCTAAAGGACCGCAACCTCTTCCCGGCGTCGACTGTCGTCATCTTCTATGACCGGCCTTCGAGTCGTGTAACTCTGTGTGTAGGGAAGAAGCCAGCCCCTTGCGGCATCTTCCGTGAACCATGGCCGAGCTCCGTCCAACAGCCGCCACCTCTTCGGCAATCTATATCCCCCACTTTTGTGAACATGTGTTTATCTTTCATTTGCACATGACCATCATCTATGTATCATCTATCTATCCGTGATTAGTAAATGCTTGTGCCGACCATCGCCGCCGATCTACTCCTTTGTTTCCATTTCCCTTCATGATGATCTATCTATTACGCGTGTCCATCTCTTGTACCTCGAGTTCTTTTTCCCTAGTGCTTCGACTAGGTGCTACATCTTTGTCGCCCGATCACCCGGATGAGCCGAAGCCGTTGGATGACCATAGGTGCGACCAACTACAAGCTCCTCCAAGATCACGATGCCGAGCAACGCGGGTCACGTTCTTCCACTTCGACAAAACCTCGGTGAGCCACCACCGTGCCCCTCTTTCCAACCCTGATTTTGCTTACCAGCCATGGCGTTCCAACCATGGAACGCGTAGACCGAGGCCACCTCCAGCCTTTGGACACACAAGCACACACACATGTGACTAACCCAAGCCAAATCGAACCACCAGAGTTCCAAGAACACCGATGTGGCTACCGACTACCATTGAAGCATTCTCTAAAGCCATGTCTCGTCCACCGTGAACCACACCCGAAGGAGTCAAGCCTTGATCACCGTCTCTGACATTGCGATGGAGCTCTACCGCTCCTAGACACGCCCGCACTCACTAGCATGAGATCGGACTTAGCCAAACGGATCCACGGCGTAGGAGACGCCGGAAAGGACTTGTCGCCTAAAAAAACCCGTCGTGGCCAAGCCATGCCGCGGCAAAGAGTTACCATGACCTCATCGTGAGCCCCGAAGCCGTAATTGGACCACGTGGTATTGATCGCCGCATCATGGACTGCAGGATTCCCTTTTTGGTTGCCCTGACAGGTTCCGTGGAACCCTGTGCCCATGTTTCACCACTGTTCTGGCTACCTCGAGTTATGAGAACATGCTGTCGAGATCTACCAGGACCCACACTAAAGGCCATTTGAAGTAGTCACATTGCATGACTCACGGACAAGGCCCTAACATACACCGCATGACCTAGCACCGTGTCGTCCACCCTGGACTAGCCCCCAACTCGGCCCAAGCCTAGCCCACCTGAGCCCATTAAGAGCCTAGTCACTATTGACTGTTGACCAGTCAACGATGACTGTTGACCAACCCCACATGTCAGTGACCAGTGCCGAGGGCCCACCTGTCAGCCATCGTTGCCGAGAATACCATTGTCGAAGATTACTGTTGCCGAGATCACCATTGCTGAGACCACCGTTGCCGAGACCACCGTCACCGAGACCACTGTTGCCTAGATCACCATGACCCCATCTACTGCGAACCATACCCTCTGGACCATGAACCCTAGTCGTATGTCTTACCGAGACCATGGAAAGCCCCATCTCGCATCTTTCCGTATACGCATGTCTACCTTGTTGGGCCTTATTTTTACAACCTATCTGTCCATGACTGTCTTACAGGATCTATCCATCACCTAGCTATGGAATGTGCTACTCCGTAGTTGTGTCGAGTTGTTGCATCTTTTGGTCATGTTTGGTTCTTATCGCTGGTTGTTGGTGTTGTTGCCTGTGTGCCGAGCCTTCGAGTCGGCTGAGGGATCGTACCTTGTTCAGACGTTACAATCGCGAGATCCGTCTCGCCATGACCGTGATGCCGAGTGTAACTCGACCCCTCACTTTTTAGTTGACTTCATAGTACCACGAGTGTTAGCACCTGTCTTTGGCCCAAGAACATGGTCATGATGGATTCGATGTCGATACTAACATCGATGCGGATATCACCCCACGCTTTGAGCCCTCCATGACCAAGTCCTATGGGAGATGACCTAGGAGATAACAATCATGGAACGATGGATGCCAACTCATTGGTGTAGCTTGTGGCCACGAGTTTGCCTCGCCATGACCATGGAGCTATGCCACTATTTTGCTTTTACTTGCCTCTTCGTGCTCAAACCCCCATATGCTTGTACCTTGTATGACCATCGCATCTCTTTGATTCCCGCGGTGACAATCGCACCACTATGAATTAGAGATGTCTTAGTGCCAGTGGCGCGAGTGTTGGAAGAAGTAGACCTTGTCCCTTGTTGTTCTTGCTCTTTTTGCACCGTTAGCCCGCTCTGTTCGATTCCATCTTGCCCATGACGATTGGATCAAAGACCGGACTATTCCCTTTGGGTTAGCGAAGCCATGGTCTATGTCGTACCTCGGACCCGTGCGTGTCGACCTGATCGACCGTTTAAAACCATCTTTCCCAAAGATGTGTCTGAGAACATGACATGGATGTGCCTAGCTAACCCCTGCATCTTTTGCCGTGTTGAGCGACTCTCTTCTCGGCTTCCCGACGTTATTGTGTCGTGTGGATCGAGGGGAAACCGTTGATGTCCAATCTCTTTGCGCTACCGCTTTCTACCATAGCGGATGAGCCGAAGTACATTGGAGCCAAGTTACAATAGTGTTAATCATTCTTGTTTGCTACTCATGTCCAATGGTGACTTGCGGGATAAGACTATAAGAGCCGAACCCGCCCTTCTTCTTCTTGGGGCCCAACTTCCAATCCCCGTCAAGTCAATGACACCGGATTGAAAGATCGTGAGCCGTGGTGTTGCTATGGATAAGCTTTGGCTTAAACCATCTATCCTAAAGCCATACTGGCTTGGCCATGACTTAAGCTTGTGCTTAGCAAATCACCACCTGTGATTCTTTGGCCCGAGGAAATCGGACAACCACCGAGAGGGCTAAGCCGTGTATCTCTTATTGCCTCACTGGTGTTATTGGATTTTCCTGCATCTTGTCGTCTTTTCGAGCATTGAGTGCTCTCTTGCCTTGCGTGTCGCTTCGCGGAGTAGCTGACGATCGGACCAAGAGAACGTGGATGACGATAAGGACTGCGGAATGGAGTCAACGCGGGAGGAGGTGACCCCACTATTGGAACACCAACGAATGGAGAATTGTACCACTACTACCTCTACATCGCAGGTGTCATGGCAGCACCCTCTTTTAGAGAATCCTATTAGACATTGCATAATATCTAGAACTGCTAGTGCTTTATAATTATTCCTTTGCTAGAACTTTGATGCATGCTACTACCTGAGCCATTATTACCCTGATGCAACCCACTCTACCACGTCACCCTGCTTTGCACATTCGCTCGCTTCTATATGCTTACTTGCCTGCTTGCTTGCATATTACACCACTATACTTATTATTAACTCCACTTCGCATTATATCAGGGATGTGATGCTGGTGGTGCACCCCCTGGGAATGGTTTGGCTATGGGTGCCGGACTTGGTGGTGTGTGAGCGTGCTGCGTGTGTCTTGGGTGCGTGGAGAGTGAGGGTTGTGTCGACCGAGCTAGAATAACGATGAGCCTGGGGTGAGTCTTGCCATGTGGTGCTACCTGGGTACTTGGATATGGAATACCTGTGGTGGGTAAATGGTAATTGGAGGTGGCCTTGGGTGTGAACCTTGGAGAGGTGGAGCCCGGGGTGGAGGTGTTGTGGTGGCACGGTAAATGGAAACCCTGATGAAGACATTCTGGCTTGGTCACCCCTAAGGACTTACTAGTACTTAGATTCACCGGAAATCCTTTACATCCCACTCACCCTATATGGTGCGGGATGGTCGGACTACTTGGTAGAGCAATGCCACTACTACTAGGCGAACGTGTGCAAGGAGGTACGGGGTGCACGGTTTTCCCCCCACACCCTTCCAAGACTTCAGGAGGCCTTGTGGACCGGCTCTTGACATCCGGTGGGCCCCGGCTCTATCTACGACTCACAGTATCAGCCATCCCAGACTAGACTTGGGATGTTCCAGGGCTGAGAGGTAGGGTGGCATCGTTCTAGGCTAGCAAGCGGCCAGAATCTGCTTAGACGGGGCACCGTCGAGGATGGCTACCTTATGGGTATGTGAAACCTCTGCAGAGTGTATGGTTGATTGATCGATACATATGCCGACTCATTGGCTATGGACCTTTCCTGGGTTTCGCTTAAAGTAGATAGGAGATGAGTCCTTCTATTCTCCCTCCAGGGTTTGGGGTATTTTCCGGTCGTGAGCCTTGGGGCTGCGGACCGTTGAGACAAGGCCGAGAGGGAGTTGGTCTGTCGACCTGAGTGTGTGAGATGAGATAAGGTGTGGTGGTGTGGAGATGGTTTGGGATGGATGGTTGGTGGATGGATATGGATGGTGTGGTGGTGAATGTGTTAAAAATTGGCTATTAATATTATAATACAATTGTTATTTACTTCTCATGCGCTAAGAATGCAAACCACAGCCAAATATTAGGATCGCCAGATCCCTTGTTTATCTTTTCCACTAAAGCTCATCGGTGCTGACCATGGCCTGCACACATCTGGCGGTGTGTAGATTTTCGTGCTTCTCAGAGATGCTGACTTTAGAAGGATTAGGAGGTCTCGTGCCTATGCTCAAGTTTGGTTCAGAGATGGAATCTACACGCTGCACTACGCCAACTCTGATGATGACCCATGAAGGAGGAGCCTTCACTCGATAGTCTTCCACTAGATTAACTCTATAATAGGTGTGTTCCCCAGTGATGTAATATCTTGTATTCTTGTAATCTTACGATGTATGACTATGATATCGACTGATATATGATAATATGATAATATGATGGAACCAACTATTGGTTTCATCATATTATAATAAATTCTATGGATTTTCCCTTCGTGGAAAATTGAGGATGTTTCATTGTTAGGATTGGGCTCGATGCCTCGTGCGCTGACAATGTAGCCTAGGAGTATACCAGATGAAACTCCAAAGATGCACTTTGAAGGGTTCAGCTTCCATCGGTATCTTTTTAGGTTGGCGAATGTTTCTTCGAGATCAGCAATAAGATCATCGGCGGTCTTTAATGGGGACGGGGATCCCAATCTTCCATCAGGTAGAGGTAACTATCATTGTGGCGAAGAATGACACACCAATTGGCTTTAGATCGAAAGATCGAACCCTGCAATCTTAGCACCACAACTCCTCTGGTTATCAACCAAGACACGGATCTGGTTGACCTTGCCAAGAAGGCTAATCCCTGCCTGCGCAACGAAGAACACAAGCAAGAACAAGAAAGAAAGCAACCAAATTGCAGATGAATGATTAATCTCATGAACTTGGGGTCTCACAAACCGATGAACGGCGAAACTGTTCTTGACAGATTAATCTAAGCAAAACCCAAAACCTAATGATGGTGGCGGCATATGATTATAAAGGTCTTAGGGTCATCGCCTACCCTAGATGCGCCCCCTAATGGGCCCAAACACGATACACGGCCCAACGGACCAAAAGACGGTGTCGCAGCACCCTGGAAGATTCTGGATGCTGACTTGTTTCGATGATTCCCATTGATTCCGAAGAGCTTTTGACATGAGACAACTTGGATTGGCTTCCTTATCAAATTAGCTTTCCATCCATATGTGGATCCTCAAAAACAGAGTCCGGATGCGTCCTGGGTGACTAGTTTAAGGCAGATTGGTCCTGAAGGCCGAGGCAGACTCGAACTTGAGTTGCTTTGGGCCTCCACCTCGGGGACTCGAACCAAATTAGCCTCGGGCCTCCTTCTTGACTTGGACACCCTTGCTGGCTTACTACCCCTCCATAACATGTTCCAAACATGGTCATATGCATGGGTGTCATATCCTCATCATCGTCCCCTTCTTGATGAAAAGCCGTCCTCGGCGTCGATTGTGCTTGAAACTGATCTTGCACAACATAAATAAAAATGGGGTTGCGAAGACAAAGGGAACTGAAATAATTGTGAGAAGGAACGTGACCATGTTTCTAAGTTTCTAGCATGTCATCTCGCATAAAAATTTTAGCAAGCATGTAGACTCCATGATCCGAATGCACACAATGTATGTCAACACTATCCTACAAAAGATTAGAACTAACCAAAGACAATGCAGGAATAGATGGTCTAGCAGACATAGGTAGCAACCAACAATGCTCCCCTTCTTGGAAGTGAACTTGTTTCTTTAAGGAACATGAGAAAATGTTTGTATTATTATGGCTGCCCTCTAAACGATCATAATCTTGTACAACAAAAGGAAAATTTATATTACTACGAATGTATACTTGATGTATCATATATTGTCCCTTGTTATATTTGCTAATAACATGATATGTGTGTTTAGAAAACCAAGGCAAATCAGCATATTTAAAAAGGCTCTCCTCCAAACAATCTAGGTTACACAAAACATCAAATTCAATGTAACCCAAAGTATGTAAAGAAGACAACAGTTTGAACTCATCAGTTTTAGTAGCAATATGAATAACATGTTTATTTTCAGCACAAGTGACTGGTTCCAAAACATGTAAAATTGAAGCATCGTCAACCAATTCATCTTTATCACAAGGAACTTCAAGCAAATTATCATGGGACAAAGATAAATCAAGAGAGGGTTCCACTAACAATTGCTCTATGATAGCATGGTTTATGAAAAAATTTAGTACATTAAAACAATTCTCACCTTCCGTGAGTGTAGCACCATAGGCATTACCTGTGTTCTCAGCAGGAGTAATAGGTGCATTGTGAAGTGATGGTTCTTAATTTGCATATGAGGTTGTGAGATCCTCATTTTCTTCCATGTCATCCTCTCGCTTATGGATATTATCCTGCAGAAGGTTAGTCATAGCAAGAGGCATAACAACAGACTCTTCCTCTAAATGGTGCACCTCATCATATGAAATCAAAACAGGAGGTGGATTAACAAAGGTTTCTCGCATAAGAAGTTTCATATCATTCCAAGTTTGAGGTTTATCAGAAGGATCTAAAGACTCCCACAAAGATAAAGCAGAATGTCGCAAAACACTAGCTGCATTTTTTACCTTCCTCCTTGGACACATAAAGCGAGTAGAAAATATGTTGTCGATGGCAATTTCCCACTCCATGTACTCATCAACACCTATACCATCATAAGTCGATGGATACGAACAACCTGTCATTGTTAGAAGACAGCAAAAGACAACACAAAAGTACTATCCCTATCAACTACTTAGGTTGTGGTGTCACTTTTCACAGCAAGTGGAAGCGTCCTACCAAGCTCTTACAAAGTTCTTACCAACACAAGCAGTGGATGGTACAACCAGAGGCTGGTTCGTGATACCTATGAGGCAGTGGTACCAAGATTGCAAGGCCCTTTTTCTGTACTGATCTGAAGTATATATGTGGAGCTTGGGAGGCTTAAAATATGGTAGCAAGGAATAGCAATAATTTAATTTAGAAATGGTAAGATTGACAAGTAGTCCTAAGCTAGTCTATGTCACCAGCCTAGACTCATCCTAGACCTAGTTCAACAAGCAACAATATCTTAGCACAAGGACTTAACAGGATGCAAGCACTTCTGAATTTTTTTTTACACTTTTTTATTTTTCTTTCTGATTTTTTTGTGAGGCTTTTTTTGCACGTCGTTGCCTTTTGCTTTCTTTTTTTATGGTGCGGCTTTTTTTGGCACCTTATTGCATTTTGCTTTCTTTTTTATCTCAGAAAGTGCGGCAAGAGAAAAAATTACAACTCTCAAGTGCAAAGTATTTTCACAGGATCTACCACAATTTGAAAATTAACAGCAGGAACCTCCTGCTAAAACAAACGCTCGACCAACAATACTAGGGAGGATGGTGAACTCGATTTTTTTTACAACAGGTGAACTCGAAGTAAACATTAGCTATTGTGATGTGATGTTGGGCTGAGCGTAGCACCAGATTAATTTCCAAAGAAAGGAAGATGGATCCTACCGAGTTTGTACGTGAGACACTAAACCAACTATATTTATTTTTGTCCTCATGAAAGTCAATGACCAATCTTAGAGCTATCGAACAGAGATATTTTATGCCAAGAGGATCCTCAACACAACTCCTTTGTGTGCCAGGTTACAGATGGAAAAGGAAACCAGAGAGCAACTCAACGGGATGGCACGAATTTTGCTCAACAGAAAAAATAGGGCATGGACCAAACTAGACACGACGAACACAATGACACAGCAAGGGACGACCGTTCAATAAAGCAAACTGAAATTAAAATATTGCAACGACACAATGGGTGATAGGATAGGGAGAAAACAAAGATTAACACAAATATTTTTGTGGGGCAATTTTTGGGATTTATAGGAGAAAGACAAAACAAAACTAGGGTAATGATAAACCTGACGGTAATACTGAAGCTCTGATACCACTTAATGGGGACGGGGATCCCAATCTTCCGTCAGGTAGAGGTAACTATTGTTGTGGCGGAGAATGACACACCGATCCGGCTTCAGATCGAAAGCTCGAACCCTGCAATCTTAGCACCACAACTCCTCTGGTTATCGACCAAGACACGGATCTGGTTGACCTTGCCAAGAAGGCTAATCCCTGCCTGCACAACGAAGAACACAAGCAAGAACAAGAAAGAAAGCAACCAAATTGCAGATGAATGATTAATCTCACGGAGTTGGGGTCTTACAAACCGATGAATGGCGAAACTGTTCTTGACAGATTAATCTAAGCAAAACCCAAAACCCAATGACGGTGGCGGCGTATGATTATAAAGGTTTTAGGGTCATCGCCTACCCTAGACGCGCCCCCTAATGGGCCCAAACACGATACACGGTCCAATAGACCAAAAGACGGTGTCGCGGCACCCTGGCAGATTCTGGACGCTAAATTGTTTCGACGATTCCCGTTGATTCCGAAGAGCTTTTGATGTGAGACCACTTGTATTTGCTTCCTTCACAAATTAGCTTTCCATCCATATGTGGATCGTCGAAAATGGAATCCGGATGCGTACTGGGTGACCAGTTTAAGGAAGACTGGTCCTAGAGGCCGAGGCAGACTCGAACTTGAGTTGCTTTGGGCCTCTACCTCGGGGACTCGAACCGAATTAGCCTCGGGCCTCCTTCTTGACTTGTACACCCTTGCTGGCCTCCTACCCCTCCATACCATGTGCCAAACATGGTCATATGCATGGGTGTCATGTCCTCATCAGTCTTGGACTTGACGACCACATCATCGATGTAAGCTTTGATGTTGCGGCCAATCTGTTGATCGAGGCACATCTGGATAGCCCTTTGATAAGTCGCCCCGACATTCTTGAGTCCGAAGGACATGGTGGTGTAGCAATATGCACCGAAGGGCGTGATGAACAACGTCTTGATCTGATCTTCTTCCTTGAGGGAGATCTGGTGATAGTCTGAGTAACAGTCAAGGAAGGAGAGCAGTTCAAAGCCGGCGGTGGAATCTACAACCTCGTCTATCCAAGGCAAACCAAAGGAATCTTTAGGGTAGTGTTTGTTAAGATCAGTGTAATCAACACACATTCTCCATTCTTTTTTCTTTTTTCGAATGAGAACAGGGTTTGCTAACCACTCAGGATGATACACTTATTTTATAAATCCGGTAGCTAAGAGCCATTTTATTTCTACCCTAATAGCCTCCTTCTTGTCTGGCGCGAATCGGCAGAGATTCTACTTATCGGTTTGGCGGTCGGCGAGACATTCAAGGAGTGCTCGATCTTCTCCCGTGGTACCCCCGGCATGTCTACAGGTTTCTAAGCAAACACGTCAACTTTGGCATGTAGGAAGGAGACGAGCGCGCTTTCCTATTTGGGGTCAAGGTGAGCCCCAATCTTCACGGTCTTGAAGGGGTCGTCGAGGCCGAGGCCAACCTACTTTATTTCCTTGGACTTGGCGGAGGCATGGGGAGGCTCTAGCTCTGGGATCTCCATGTTCTCGGCGGGCAATGTCTTGGCTTCGGTGACCACGCTGGCCATCTGGATGGAGAGGTCGGTGGCTTCGGCGAGGGCGAGACTCTCTATCTTGCAGGCGTAGGTGATGGAGAGGTTGGCCGCAGGGCCAGAACTCCTGCATGCGAAGGCATCTTCAGCACCAGATACGCGTAGTGCGGTACAGCCATGAACTTGGCTAGAGCTGGCCGACCAAGTATGGCATGGTAGGCGGTGTTGAAATCGGCGACGTAGAAGTTGATGTGCTCGACGCGGTAGTTGCTTGCCGTGCCAAACTATACTGGTAGGGTGATCTCTCCAAGCGGTTTGGAGGCCCTGCCAGGTACCACACCCCAAAAGGAGGAGTCAGAGGGTGTGAGATCCGCTAATCCGAGGCCTAGCTCCTTTAGGGCTCCGACGAAGAGGAGATTTAGAGCACTCCCACCATCGACGAGCATTTTTCTAAAGAGCACATTCTGGACGGTTGCGTCGAGGACGAAGGGGGAAACACCCTATGTAGGGAATGTCCACCCATTGGTCGGCCCTGCTGAAGGTGATGGAGACCTTGGACCATGGGCGATAGCTGGGGTTGGCGACGGCATCCTCCGTAGTGACATTGAGCACCCGCTGTGCGGTGAGCTTTCATTCTCTTCTGCTCTTGGTGGAGGCAAGGCCCCCGAAGATGGTGGCAACCACCTTGTCATGGTCCTGGAAGGCATTGTCATTGCCCCCAGGTGGTCAGCGACTTCTAGCTCCATCGTTGGCATCGTCGTCCAGCTTTTTGTCCTGGAACTCCTTAGCCAAACCGAGGCAGTTCTTCATCTTGTGCTTGGCATTCTTATGGAGAGGGCATGGGCTATTTGTACTATTTGTCATAGTTGCGCTTGGCGCGAGGTTCATTGATGGCAGCGATGATGTGGTCTGGCCGGCGGCGGTGATTTTGACCAGTCTTGGGTCCTTCTGGCCGATCACGGCCACTATCACGATGATAACTACGGTCGTCATGGCGGCGGTCGTCGGGCGGTCGTCGGCGGCGTGTTGGGCGATGAGTGCCCGCATCCTCATTGAAGCACACCTCGACTTCCTTGGTGTCGGCGTACTGGTTGGCGGTTGTGATCATCTCGCCGATCCCCGTGGGTGGCTTATGGTTGAACTTAGCGTGAAGCTCGGGGTGATGGAGTCCTCGGATGAAGGCGGTGATGACCTCGGCTTCCATGATGTTTGGAATAGAATTCCTCATCTCAGAAAAGCGTCGGATGTAGCTACGGAGGAGCTCGGATGGCTTCTGGTTGATGTGGTTGAGATCATGCTTGGTTCTCGGTCGCGTACACGTAGCCATATAATTGTCGGTGAAGACTTTTTTCAGCTCTTCCCAGAATCCGATGGAGTTGGGGCAAGGCTAGTAAACCAGTTCATGACGGTTGGCGCGAGCATGATGGGAAGATAGTTCGCCATGACACTAGTGTCTCCTCCAGCGGCACGAATAGCAGTGGGGTAAGCCTGTAACCATTGTGTTGGATTCATCCTCCCCTCGTAGGGCTCGACCCCAGTGATTTTGAAACCATAGGGCCACTGAAGTGTTTGGAGCGCCCTTTTGAATGTCGGGGGCCCTCGGGGTTCTCGGTGCCATCACCTACAGCGTTGCCACCGGCGATTGGCTCAAGGGCTGAGTCCGGGTTGCCGTACTCTTGCTCATACTCCTAGCAGCGATGTACTTCATCTTCATGGCGACCAAAGTGGCGTTCGTCGATATGTCGTCGTGCATCTTGAAGATTGTTGAGGTGCACTTGGACGTCCTGGACGACCTCCTGGTCATGTTGGCGGTGATGTTCGGCGTAGTTGCCCCTAGCTCCGCCCTGGAGGGGTTGCCTATCATCGCGGTGCTGGTCGGTGAAGCAACTTTGGCTACGATCGGTTCTTGTGGCGACTAATCGGCGAATCAAAGTGGTGGAGTATGAAGGTATCTGATCCTAGCGAATCTCATTGACTTGGCAGTGCGCCGCTTTAAGCATGGCGGTGACCTTGGTGAGCTCAGGCATCTATAGGAGGCGGGCGAGCTCATTGGCGGCCACTGCTAGATTGGCGCTTGGAGTCTTAAAGACGTCGTAGCCGTCAACGCGGAGAAACTCTTTGTCAAGGTTGCGCTGGAGTGGCCTTCCTTGCGAGTCGAGCTGTTTCTCGGCCATCGCGAGGGCATTCTCGTTTGCTCGGCGTTGTGCGCCATTGACGTTCCAGTTCTCATGAGCGGCGCGTTCCTCCTCGGTCTTGCTGTTCCGAGGGGGGCTGTCGACGCTGACGTTGAAGATCACACCACCCCGGAAAGGAGGGAGAGGAAGTTGCTTGGTGAAGGTTTCGGTGAGGGTCTCCATAGAGCCTTGGGACTCGGAATCTATATTCTCCTCCAGGATGGTCTAGAGGGACGCCCCAGAGCGTCGGTGACGTGGAGCATGTTGATGGCCAGGGGAGGCTGGTCGGCAATCTGGTCGGTGAGGGGATGGATTTCTCCCACCTGGTCGGCGAATTTGCCCCTTAGGGCATCTTGGTAGGTGGCAGCGATGTTGGTGAGCTCGAAGGGCAGAGCCACAACTCCTAGAGTTTTCTGAGCAACTTTCGATAGATTTGGATCGTAGGGTGATTGGCGCTGAACCAAAGTGTCCAGAGCCAATTCGGTGATGGAGAGGCAATCAACGAGCTTCAGACCGACCCGATCGATGGACTCGATCAGATCGTCGTTATTGATCTGCGTCCTCTGGTAGCGAGGAAGCGGGTGGCGAGTTGCTGATGAAGGCGACCTCAGAGGTGGTTCCGAGATCAGATCTGCAGTCGCAGGTGCGGGGATGATAGGCACAGAATCGATCTATGTCGGCTCAGGGAGCTCTCCGACTCCATCAGCGTTGATGATCCAGGAGATCGATCCGACCATGAAGATCTGGCCGGGCTACGAGAGGGACGAAGAGCCTGTGGAAAAAGCCATCTTGTTCGATAAGGAAATAGCACGCAGACCCCTACCTGGCGCGCCAACTGTCGATAGAATATCATCGGCAGTCCTCCGAGGGGTATCCCACGAAGGTAGATTGATTGGCAGAGGATTGTGAGATCAAGAACAAGAAGGCAACAGAGACACACGAGTTAGACAGGTTCAGGCCATCAGTATGACATAATACCCTACTCCTGTGGTCTGTTGGTTTGTATTAGCTATCGTATGATATTCCGTTAAGTTTGGAGGGGGTCCCTGCCTGCCTTATATAGTCCGAGGAGCAGGGTTACAAGTCGGTTAGATCTGAGACCGAAAAGTAATAACTGATTACAGGAATCTTGGGATCATACATATCCTAATAGATCTCATAGTATCTTTAGGATATCTTCCAGATGTCTTGCAGAAGGAGCCGAGCAGAGTTGTGCCCCGCAAGGCTTCGTCTTGTGGGCCGGACCGCCCCTGAGGGCGCAGCCCATGTGATCTGCCGTGGGTATCCGGGGTCATACCGCCCACACTAGCACATAGGAAAAATGTTGCTAATGTTCAAATTATGTGTTTCAAAAGGTTTCATTAAAAGAACTAGTGTTTTATGATCATGGTTTGTACTGATTATTTGCTGCTAATCATAAATTTACTGGTGATATGTGTCCATATCCTATATATATAGAGATATTTAGTTGTAGCTAACTCTAGCTATTGTGGGATGTGGCAGTACCACACCTGTGCCCTGGCTATACTGCATTTTGAATTGCGCCTGGCGATTGGGCCACAATAGCAGTTAATGTGGGCTTGTTTTTTTATCCTTCTTTGCCTATCTGGCCCACGGTAACTCTCACTCTCCCTTATTTCTCCCCAATGCGCCGCTCTCTCTCGTTCACTCACTCACGTCATCTGTGCCATCACTACGCCAGTGTGCCACGCTTCGGTGGTGCCGCGCCGGCTGTCGGACCTCTTGTGCTTTGTTAGTTGCCGCTACTGCTCTTTGGTAGAGTAGTTTCGGTTATTTTCTCCTCAATCGGTGATTCCCAAGCTATAACCCTAATCAAAGTTGATCTATGCAATGTGATGATTCCTGTCATTTGGACTTGATCTATGGGGATTGTTAGATGGTGTAGATGTGATTTTGAGATAGGATTTGAATAGAAACTGTGACTCCATCGTGGAGCTAGAACCCCTGCCGCGGATGTGTTGTGCCTAGGTGCGGATGTGCAGCGCCTTGGCCAGTAGTGCCAAGCAGTTTGGCTTCTTGGCTCGATGATTATTCACTTTTTCTATTGAAATCACTTCCCAGGATCTATTATCTATACCCATCATGAGCAGAACCTAATTTAGTCCACATTTGTTGCATAGATGTCTTCCGAAGGAGAAGTTGAGAGGAGAGTGAATCGGAGACATGATTCTGATGCTCCTAGAGACAAGCAAGCTCCTCATTGAGGAGGAAGACTAGCAGGTAGTGGATCTGGTGCTGCTAGCAGTAGAGGGGCAATAGGTTCTAGTGGAGATGCTAGAGGCAGGGGAGTAGAAATGAGCAAATTCAGTAGGAGGAGGCTCTCCAAAGAGTTGGCCGCATCATTCCTCCTAATGCATGTCCAACCACACCACCACATATTGAGGACTTTGATTCATCATACATGGTTGAGTACTCAGAAGATGTGGTGGAGACAAGACTAGATGACTCTCGTCAGCATCAAGTCACCAACTACATGGGTAAACAGAAGATGGTGGAGGAGGCAAGAGAATATAATCCATATGAGGTGGCCAAGGATCTTGGTGTTGATTATAGGTTTTGGAATGTTTTCCGTTCCAACTTTTATGCATCGGTGATCTTCAACAATAAGAAATCTAAGATTGTGAAGATACAGTACATTTACTGGGAGGAGTTGAGGGCAAAGCACGATCCAGATTTTATCAAGGCGATCCAAGCTTATGAGAACTTTGGTTTGACAGACATCATGGCTTTTAGGTACAACTAGAACATAGAAGTGCTTGCTCAATTTCATGCCACCTACCACTACAATATCTACACAGATGAGATTCATTGGATGATGGAGGGCAGGCACTACAAGATTGACTTTGTCGCTTTCAGCCGCATTCTTGGTTTTGATGAGGAGCATCGTGGCTTCTCATACATTCATGACGAGCATAGGGCTAAGGTCAGAGAGTTTGCCTACATGTACATTGACAGCAAGTCTACAGATGGCAAGGTAAAGGGACTGAAAAGCTTCTACTATATTCTCAACAACTTGATCAGGCATACCATAAATCCCAAGGATGGAGCTACATCAAATTTGAATGGATTTGTGAGGAATGTGCTTGCTAGATTTGCTCTGGCTGGAAATAAATTCAATGTTCCTCGCTTCATGTGGTATGAGCTTCGGCTGGATTTGGATGATGCTAGGAAGGGGCTGCGCTATGCCCCTTACCTCATGTTTATGATTGAGAGAGTCACAGGATACAAGTTTAAGAAGGATGGACTGCATGAGGTATACAAGATTGAGAAGGCTAGGCATGCCAAGGCTAGTGAGACCATTGCCTTTTCCACTGATATGCAAGAATCATCACGATTAGCCTCTCGCAGTGGAAAGAAGAACAACAAGATGGTGCAGTGGATCAAGGCCATATTTGGGAAGTGTACCTATGCAACTGATAGAGCCTATGAGACTCAGTTGGAGCAGCATGAGCAGCGTGCCGCTGGAAATCTTCCACCTCTTCCTGCACCACCACCACCTCCATAGTATGACTTGCCAAGTCTCTTAGATTCTAAGTTTGAGGAAGAAGATGATGAAGATGAGGAAGATAATGAGGAGGCCGATGAGGAGATTGATCTTAGGACGACCTTGGGACTAGTTTGATGATCCATGCGTCATACTTTGACCACTCACCACCAAGGAAGGGTGATAGCCTCCTCCAACGACGACGATGATGATGATGACGGTGGTGATGGGTAGGCTGCTCGTGAAGGAGATGACATTGATTGGGAGCACATCCAGGAGGATGATGAGTAGCTTTGTCCTCTTTCTTCTTTTCTCTTTTTGGTGGTTGGTGCCAAAAGGGGAGAAGTGACAGGGGTCAAACCTTTTCAACGATTTTGACCTGCCATGGCTGTAGCAGTTTGGGTGCTTCATGTTCTATCCGCGAGAGTTAGTTGTTAGGTTATGAGTTTGAGAGTCGCTCAAAACTCTATTTTATTGTTATATTGCTACCTAAGTACTCTATGTTTGTGGGATATGGACATGTATTGTGATCTAACTTGTCATCTTACTACTTTACAATTTCATTTATATCTTGTGTAGCAGCTGTCTGGTGCTTGTTTTCAATTCTTTGTTGTTATCAGCAGTGCGGCAGTGCCGCACTTAGGCATGGTAGTGTCGCTCTGCGGTAGTGCTGCGGTCCTGGAGCGGCAATGCCGCATCTGGCTGGACAGCTCATTTTCTTGACTACATAAATTGTCATATGCATCACATCTATTACTTGACACAGTTTGCAGCACCCCACAAAGGCATGGATGTAGGGGAGCCCCATTACTTAACTATACATGTGGAGTATTGGCCCCATCACTTGACACAGTTTGCAGCACCCCAACTTGAGAATTCAAATCTCCATTCACATATTTAGGGGGAGTCTCTACATCCATTGCTCAAAAATCTCAGTTTATATTTCTTATCTTTTGTAAGTTCTAAATGGGTTGTCATCAATCACCAAAAGGGGAAGATTGTAAGTGCAATCAAGCTCTAATCATGGGTTTTGGTGATAATGACCACGCAATTAGAAGACTAATGAGATTTGTCGAGTTGACAAGCAGGTGATACTCAAAAGAGGATGTAACATGAAATGGTGAACCCCTCAATTACATTTGATCACAGCTATGGACTCAAAGGTGTTTTATTATTTCATATTTTGAATTTGGGTATAGGAAAAGTCATACTATAAAGAGGGATTCAATGCACAATCAACTATGTGCAACCAAGTGCTCAACTTTAGACAAAAGCATCCTCAAAACCTTAGCCAAGACAGCAAGCTACACTCTTTCTAATCCTTTGCTATCTGGCTAGTGTGGCAGTGCCGCACCTAGAGAGAGGCACTGTAGCAGTGTGACATTACCATAGTTGAGCCACGGAACTATCATGATTTACTTGGCCATTGAGGGTTTGGGAGGTATTTATACCTCTCCCTCATCTTCCCAATGGCTCTCTTCTGGGTCCTCCAGACATTCAGACCAACGCCCATCTGTTTTGTGCTCACTTTCTCTCTTCTCCATTGGTGACCTTGAGCCCCCAAGCATTCCACTGAGATTTCTCATCCCAACTGTTGACACAAAATGTGACGCACTGTGCCTCACACACAGCAAGCCGGAAAGCATGGCTTCAATCGGGTTCCCGGGTGCTTCGTGACCCGGAAGCGTGCCAGTCAGTTTGACCTGAAAGAACTAACAAGGGATAAAACAGTTAAATGGCAGACCAGAACATGTCAGGTGAGACCAGACAGTTCCATATATACGCCATGAAGCCACTTACAATGACATCTGGCTATAGGAAGTCGTCGCCAACAAGTTTATAAACCATTCGCTAATCGTAAGATGAACACACGTAAAGATCCGACATCGAATGCATGTGCATGGGAAGACATGTTTGAACAAGTGAAATTAATTATGAATTGATGCATAACCAAGCTCAAACAATCCAACCGAGTTGGGATCCATGAAGAAGGAACGTGCAAATAAACACGATTAAACTAATCTAAAACACTGCATCCGCGCAGACGACACCTAGTTCCGTCAAAGCTTAAACATAATTATCATGCATGAACCCACAACATGTAACAATCTAGATTAAAATAATTCAACCATTATGAGCATGTTATCTATTTGCAGAGGTAATATGACAAGAATGATCATTGAAGCACGAATAAAACCACAAGAGATGGCGAATAATGTCAATCTAGATTGGGCAAAAAGTGTGTTACAAATATATGAAATATTTAAAACATGCAACACAGGATAACTTAATGAATCTATTTAGATTTTGCCGTATCTAATAGAGCCGATAACTGTCTTGCTTTCACTAAGCATATTGAGCAAACGTCACGCCGCGGTATCTACTCAACAACAAAGCATAGCAGAGACTTCTTGATTGTCAAGCAAAGATCCGCCCAGACGATCATTGAAAACAAACAAGACTACTTGCATCACGTCTAAATCCACCGCATGATACTAAACATGATAACAAGGTTGTCGGAACTTACGGAGGTCGACGGATCGATGACTCCTCTCAAGAACTCGGACGACACGACAAAAGGACTCGAAAGTTGGCACGGGGCGGTTGTATTGATTTGGTTGTGAACCCCTATTACAATGGTCGAGGGTCAATATTTATACCCTAGACAAAACACGAGTCCTAGAAGACTACAATTTACAAAGGAACTTCTAAACAAACTTGGAAACTTACGATTCCTTACCCTAAACTCTCAGAGTCCTTTATTATTACAACTTTCATCTTTTCGATCGGCCTTGCCTGCCATCTTCTCGCTTTCCCGAATGGAGTCACATATACGGAGTAACCGACCGCACAAGCATTTAGCCGACCGCTTGTTTTGTCTCTTTGAATACCCTTCTTCCCGCATGCGGGTCCACATCATCCTCGAGAATCGACCAAAATCCAAAGTGTTAACACATGCCCCCTCAATTTCGGGATAAAAGTTGTTTTTATTCTGAAATTGACCACAAGCTCCTTCTTCTTCCTAGGTCAGCACCGTTCAACACCGCAGCCGCTGCCCAAAAATTCAAGTTTTTAGCGCAACCTCGGACCTACTTGAATCTTCAATGGCGACCAGGATGAAATCCCAGAGGTAAACTTTACTTATATTCGGCAATTTTCATTTGATCCTCCCGTTCCTCTTTTGGCTTATTCCTCTTTGATTTCAATCACCTTCTAAAGGAATACAAGAACTAGATTTTGATCCCCTATGCTGCCAACCTCGATTCCTATTTCCTTGGCCCAATGGGAAATCCTGACCCTTCTGAGATTATCGAGAAGGAAACCCAAAGAATCCCCTTCAAATCTGGGATCACCTCGCCAAACCGATGGCCAAACACGTTCAAGAATTGGCCATTTCCCCCAATCACGGATGGCGGAATTGGTACTGAGAGAATGCTAGAGAAAAGCAGCAGCCACTGGGAAAGTCAAGACATCAGTCATTGTTTGGAATTATCCTTAGCAGAAACACCCAGAAACGATTCCCTCTTGATAGCAGCTTCCCATTTTTGGTCTGACACCATTAATGCCTTCATCTTTGGTCATGGTATGATGACCATCACTCTAGCCGACGTGTTCATGATGACTGGCTTGAACGTGTCACTACCAGTATACCCCTATAAGTACAAGAGCAAAAGTAATCAAAGAGCCATCAGCTCTGGATGTGGATGGGTCAAACACATCTAGAACTACATGAATGCATCTGGCACTGTCTCTGACAAAGAGTTGAAAGCTTTCATGAATATGTGGCTATGCAGATTCATCTTTTGTGGAAAATCCAATGAACCAACCCTGAATCACATGGTGATGGCTGAGGACTTAGCTGCAGGCACTCAGATCCCACTAGGCAAATATCTCTTAGGGTCTGTTTATCATATGATGCATCAGATTACTCTTCAGATGCGCCAAGGTGGAGAAATCTCTTGTGTGAATGGTCCCTGGTGGCTAATTCAAATGTGGCTCCAGCTATATATGCATCAGATAACCTCTGTGAGCCTCCTCAATCTAAGTTTTCCTTCAGTTAACTATGTTGAAGGTAGTACAAATAAAGGTTAAGGCTTGCATGGGACTTATGGGGAAGCGGCATCATCTATCAAGCATTGACATAGACATTGGCCATTTCTTCAAGCTATTTTTCAAAGGATTCGCAATGTACTCTGGTTCCCTTACAAAGAAAATGAAAATTTGACTTTGCCCAAGCAAGTTCAAACTATGAAATTGGTTGTTCAGTCAAGAATCCACGGAGATCTTCAACTCCTTTATCAAACCTTGCACACTCATGACGAATTTCATCATGGGAGGTTAGTGCAGTCCACCTATGAATTCTACTATCCAAATATGGTGGCGGACAATTAGGATGTGGCCATTTGCCCCCAAAATTCCTCTTCTCAACAACAATCATGAAGCCAAGGGAAGTAATAACGATAAAGAATGGAAGCCAAGAAAATCTTTGAATTAGGATGGGAATTGCCAACATACTGAAACCATCTCCATTTGGGCTAATAGATGTTGCTCATCCCTTCTTTGTCTCTTGGTGGCAAGAATGGCATGCTCATATCTTCAATATATCAGTTCATCCTTTATGTAAAAAAACTTGACTGACTTTGCTTCCGATAGTGAGGTAACTCCATTAGGCTCATCATTTCTCGCTTTTGAATTCACTTCCTATTTTAACATCCTGGTTATGCATGCAGGATTTTGAGCCTACTTCCCGGCCAAAGCAATCCAAAGATTATTAAATTTGGTCCCAACCTCGCTCTAGGATTTGATGCTCCAAAATTAAAGGAATTCATGAAAATCCCTGCAACTTTGGATTCAAGACCTTTAAAGGCACTCATGAAAACTCTCGCTACTTAATTTCTTTCAGATCTTCAAGAGGAAAAAACAAAAGGAAAGCACACTGAAAGTTTTCTCTTGCCCAAGGAACCAAGGACCAAGAAAGCCAAATTATCTTTTGAGGTACGAACCCTTTATTCTCTATCAGTTAACAACCCCACTTAGCGATAAACCCGACCACCTCTATATTCATTACTTCCATCGCAGACCGCAAGTCGAAATTCCTAGACTAGACAAGATACTCAAAGAATTTTGCAAAACCAACTCCTGAAGTTTCTACCGAAAATGAAGAAATTCATGATGTGAAGCTTCAGAGACTCATGAAGTGAAGGTCCAAAGGCTCATAAACTGATGAAACTATAGGTAACATCGTTCGACTAATTTTCCTTTTCTCCTTTCTTTTCTTTTTTTTAATAACATCTATCTCTTATGCTCATTATCATTTACTTTATTGAGGATAGATGAAATCTTAGATGAACCGGCAAGGAAACTTCTCCGATCAAGCTCCAAACTGTCCCTTCCGAACCTTCACCAAGTTCTCCAAACAAGTTGAGGTATAACCCATCACGATGATCAATCATTTCAAAGAGAGTAATGCCTTGTCTTACACTATATTTTAGCAAAATTACCCAATCGGCTAACACCTCCTTTCTTCTCTTTTCTTTAGAAGAACATCACTAAACCGACCACCGTTACTCCTTCTCTATTGAGGACTACATCATTGATAAAAGTGAAGAGATTACTTCTCATCAAACCTTATCATTTGGAAAATCAAAGCTCGGCTAAAAGAGATGATCATTCTCTTTGAACAAGGATACCATTAGTCCGGTTCAGATGCGAGACGGATAAAAGACCTCCTTGAACTCATTGATCAAGATCCCCCCTCCGCTCTCAAGGCCCCCCTAAAATCTGCAGCCCATCTTGATGACCACTTTGCTATGGTGAGAAGGGCAACCAAGAACATATCTTTGAGGGCTGCTCTGCAGGAAGGATAGATCTTTGAAGAATTTGGAGATTAAAGATCTTCATTCTCATATCGCAGACTACAAGAAATTCCTTGACAACCTTTGGAGCCTGAATCGAAAGCCATGGAGGATGAAAAAGCAGATTAGAAGCTCAACTAGCCGAACCGAATGCCAAAATTCAGTCTCACAGGCCCATATAGCTAATTTGTCAAGAACATAGAAGCGGCTTCACTAAAGATAACCGACCATCAAAGAAGACCAACAAATCAAAACTAAGTTATCCAGCATCCAGAGCTCTGAATATGAAGATCAAAAAGTGCTAGATAATGTTAGCCGAATCAGGACTAAAGCCATAGAGGCAATCAATCATCTTACGAACAAGTAGACATTGGGCTTGTAATAAACTTAAATGTGATATCCTTTTTCCTTGATCAACCAACTTTATGTTTTATATTTTTACTTGTTCGAAAACAGAAGCAATTGGTCATTTTCCCTTAGATTACTCGATTAGAATGTAGCCGATTGTCTCCATTCTTCCAATAGCCGAACGAATCCTAATCCAAATGTTGTGAGGGTATAGCCGAACAATGTTGGCTCCAACAAATCAGGGAGATAGCCGAGTGACATCCGATTTAACCCATGCCTGGCCCAGCCCAGTAGCGGCCCAACCGAAAGGGAAAAACCCTACTCCACCGTTCGACATTCTCGCCCCACGACTCCGTAGAATTTGCCACGACTCTTCGCTCCGGCTTATAAATAGACCCCTCCGTTAGCCTTCATCGCTATCTCCGCTTTAGCGTTCTCACATCCGTCTCCTCCACTTCCTTTGTTCGATTCATCCTAGAAGAAAACCCTAACCTCCACCAAAGTAAATGGCGAACAGTGGCGACCGTGGCAAGCGTCCTGCCGACGGGAGGCTGAAGGAAGCAGAGAGCATCACATTGCCCGGCGCCGTGGTACGATTTGCTTTTTGCCCCTTTGCAATTTTCTTGTTCATCTCTTAGTTTTAATTTTTTCTTCCTCATTCATCAGGATAAGGGTCATCAGTTCCAGTAATATCATCTCCTTCCTCCATGACAAACAACTCAACAGGAACTCCATCATCCGGCTCTTCGGCTCTTCAAGCTCCTATCATTCCAATCCTTGGGGCCCAGCAGAACCAGCAGATGCACCATCAGAGTATTCTCACAAGGAGGCGCTCAAGTTTCGCCAGAGAGGGATGAAGCCCGGGAGGAGCTAGGCGATGTCTCCAAGAAATTCGGCATCGAGCAAGCCGAATGGGAGGACCAATGAAGCAACTCTGCGACGCCATCACCGGTTTGATATCTTCATTTGGTTTTAGCATCCTGGCTTCCCTCGCTTGCTGACCCATTTTCCTTTTCTCGCTTGAATTTTTCTGCGGAGAATGACCGCCTGAAGGCGGCGGCGAACAAGATCGCCGACAAAGTGAATGCCCAAGGGGAGACATCCGAGGCATGCCTCGATGCTGTGGACGGCCGTGTTGATCAGCCGTCATCCAAGGTGTGCACCTCGGTGTTTCTCTCGGGCTGGCGGCAATGACCTCCCGAACCAACGAAGACTACTCCTTCCGGCCCGAAACCCATTTGGGGGCGCTTTCGGACGAGATCGACGACATCGATGAGCGCCTGGAGGTCTCTGATGATCATCATGCCGTCGCCCTCGCCGAATCCCACATCCTCAAATTCCGTCCTCAACAAGTTATTTGAGGAGTAGTTTGTATTAGGATGGACTTCGTAAATAAACTTGTCTTTTGGAAGAATACTTATTTCTTTGATCCCTTTTGGTAAAAATTTCACTGCATCGTCGTAAAAATGCTGAAAACAACCCGGTCTTGCATAAACATTCTTGTGCTAGAGGCGATGCAAGTTTGCATCGGCTATTTTGTGCTAAAGGCGATATGAACAATATCGGCTATTCTCGATCTTATATCTGATTTTTAGGCTAAAGGCGATTTTCTTTTATCGGCTTTTTTGATCTACATTCATGAACCAACCTCAACACTGGGGTAATACTTCTTAAGAAATCTTCCATTGATAGCTCTGGTAAACTCCTCTCCAAATAAAGTCCTCAATATGTATGCATTACGGTACACATTCTCGCTATTCGGAAAGGACCTTCCCAATTTGGAGACCATTTCTTTAACGCTCTATCCTTTGTTCCAACTGGCAATATAGTTTTCCAAACCAAGTCTCCTTCTATGAAGCGCCTCGGCTTAACCCTTTTGTTATAATACTTGGCAACGCGCGTATTTTATTTTTCTCAATATTTTCTAATGCCTTGAGACGAATCAAATGTAAATCTTCCAATTCATCCATCATCGATTCTTATAATCTTCTTCTACCAATTCTTTCTATAACACAACTCGCCTTGAACCTCGATAGTAATTCCCATGGTAGTACTGATGATGCCCATAAACCAGTTCAGGGGGAGACGTTTGAGTGGACCCATGACAAGCCATTGGTAAGCCTACAATGCTTCATTAAGAACCAAGTGCCATCTCCTTGGTTTTCATCAATCTTCTTTCGGATGATTTTAATCATAACCTTATTTGATGCTTACGCTCGACCATTAGCTTGTGCATAATAAGGAGAAGAATTATATAACTTAATCCCCATATCTTTGGCAAAATCACGAATTCAAGAAGTAAACCGAGTTCCTTGATCGGTTGTTATAGTTTGAGGAATCCCGAATCGTGAATTATATGTTCCTTAACAAACCGATCATATTCTCTCGGCGTTACCTTCTTCAAAGGGATAGCTTCAACCCACTTGGTGAAATAATCCGTGGCCAAGAGTACAAATTTGTGTCCCTTACTAGAAGGAGGATTGATCGACCAATTAAATCTACACCCCATCCTCCGAACGGCCAAGGCTTGATTATGGGATTCATAGCAGATCTTTGGAACTTTTGAATATTACCGAATCTTTGACAATTGTGACACCCTTTGTAATATTCAAAACAATCCTCCAACATAGTTGGCCAAAAATAACCAGTTCTCCTAATTATCCACTTCATCTGATAAGCTGACTGGTGTGCACCACACAATCCTTCATGAACCTCATACATCACTTTCTTGGCCTCTTCTTGACTTAAACATTTGAGCAATACTCCATCGATGGATTTGTAATATAACCGATTATCAAGGAACACAAATTTGAGAGCTTTGTATCGAGTTTTCGGAAACTTTTGAGATGGATCTTTCAGATAATTGGTAATTTCGTATCTCCAATCACCATCTACTTGATCGATATTTAAAACACCTTCTTCTATAGCCAAAACTTCCCGACTCTCTCGATATCCGTAAGCGACTTGAGCTAACTTATTTGCTTCTTCATTATACTCTCTAGGGATATGATGCAAGGTTACTACCGGAAAATTCTTCAAAAGTTCTCTACACTTCTCATAATATTCTCTTAACACATTGTTCTTGCATTCATCTCGACCACTCGGTTGATTAATCACCAACTCGTAATCCCCAAAGATTTCAACAAAGAATGACCTTTACTTCTATAAGAAGTGAAGCCCTCTAAGCAACGCTTCGTACTCTACCGATTATTAGTAACATGAAATTCAATAGGAACCGCATACTCAAAGTTTTTCCTTGTGGGGAAATCAAGAGAATACCAGCTCCACCACCTTTGTTACAAGATGATCCATCGAAGAACAAGGCCCAAGGCACAATGCTTATCGCCTCAACAGAAAAGATCCCGATGTTGGGTAATAAAATCGGCAATAATTTGACCCTTTACCGCCTTTGCCGATTCGTACCTTAAATTAAATTCTGACAACGCTAAAATCCATTTGCCAATTCTTCCATTCAAAATTGGCATCGATAGCATATGTTTGATTACATCAAAACTAGAAACTATCATGCATTGGCATTCAACAAATAGTGCTGAAATTTGGTACATGAGTAATACACACACAAGTTAAAGTTTTTCGTCAGAGAATACCTTGTTTCCGGGTCTAGTGACTTTTCGCTAATATAAGCTATGATTCTTTCTTTTCCTTCAAATTCTTGCATAAGGGCCGATCCTATCGTTAGGCTATCGGCCGCCACATACAACTTAAAAGGCTTGTCAAGTTGTGGAGGTACCAGCACAGGTGGCGCTTTCATATATTGCTTGATCTCATCAAAAGCCTTTTGTTGTATGTCACCCCATACAAATTTTTGATCCTTCTTGAGCCTTAATAAAGGAGAAAAGGGTAAAACTCTCTCTGATAGATTGGATATGAATCTTCTTACAAAGTTGATTTTGCCTAACAATGATTGCAATTCTGTGATATTGGTTGGCGGCACAACTTTGTCTATTGCTTCCATGCTCTTTTTCCCAACTTCAATTCCTCCTTTATGAACTAAAAATCCCAAAAACTCACCAGCCGAAACTCCAAAGGCACATTTGTTTGGATTCATCTTCAAGCCATGCTTTCTTGTGCACTCCAGAGTCTTTCTTAAATCGGCTAAATGTCCTTCATGGTCTCTAGACTTGACCACTACATCATCGATGTAGATCTCTACAATCTTGCCGATCAGCTCGTGAAAAATATAATTCATAGCTCTTTGATAAGTTGCACCGGCATTCTTTAACCCAAATGTCATGACTATCCATTCAAACAAACCAATATGACCAGGACATCTGAAGGCTATTTTTGAAATATCTTCCATTGCCATAAAAATTTGATTATAGCCAGCATTACCATCCATAAAACTAATGACTTCATAACCTGTTGCTGCATCTACTAGTAAATCGACAACTGGCATTGGGTAACCATCCATGGGAGTGGCCTTATTAAGATTTCTGAAATCTATGCAAACCCTCATTTTTTCATTTTTCTTGTATACCGGTACTATATTTGAAATCCACTCTACATACTTGCAGGGCCGAATGAAGTTTGCTTCTATTAATCTTTCAACCTCTTTCTTCACATCGGCCAATACCTCCTCTTTGTATATCTTCCGTGGAGGTTGTTTGTAAGGACGAAATCCAGGTTTAATGGGTAATCGATGCCCAACAATGGAACAATCCAATCCAGGCATCTCCGTATAATCCCAAGCAAAACAATCTTTAAACTCTTTCAATAGGTCTATCAACTTTGATTTATATTCTGGGTCTAACTTTGCACTAATATACATCGGCCTCGGCTTAGAACCATCACTAACATCAATTTCTTCCAACTTATCAGCCGACATAAAACCACGTCCCAACTTTCCTTTGTTGTCATCGATAGGATTTCCCATTAAAAATTACTATGAGAGCCGACTGCTTGGATCGGCTGTTGGCCCTTGCTGAAAACATTTACAGGACCTTCTTTCCACAGTTTTCCAGAGAAACAATCGACGCCTTCATATTCCCAGTAGGTAGATTCTGTGGCAGCAACACTTACCGAATCGTCAGCGTGTACAACTTCAACATCATCTCCAATCCATTGAATGAGAATTTGATGCATGGTCGAAGGAATGCAGCAATTAGCATGGATCCAATCTCTGCCCAAGAGTAGACTATATGCCCCCTTGCCATCAATGACAAAAAAAGGTAGTAATCAGAGTTTTAGACCCAATAGTTAGCTCGACATGGATAGCACCTCGGGTATCAGAAGGATTGCCGGCAAAGTCCCTAAGCACCATGTCAGTTTTCAACAATTCTTCATTAGTCATCCCAAGCTTTCTGAAGGTAGTATAAGGCATGATATTGATAGCAGCCCCTCCATCAACAAACATCTTAGTTAAAGGCTTGCCATTGACATATCCCTTTAAATAGAGTGGTCTCAAGTGGCGATTCTTGATTGGTTTGTCAAAAAACAGCTTCTTTGTGTTAATACAAGTTGGGCCATCAACTCGACATTCACTTTCATCAAAATCAGAGTACACCTCTTCTTGGACATATTGGCTTTCGGGAGCTATAAACTCTAATGGGAGGAAGAAAGCCATGCAAGCATCAGCCGAAGGACCACATCCATCAGGCTTCTTTTTAGGACGCCATATTTGCTTTGCTTCGTAACTTCTGCTCCAACTCCCTATCCCTCGATCGTTGAACTCTTCTTTTTCGACTTTTCCTCAGGCACGGAGGACACCTTTGTCCTTTTGCCATACGTATCTATAGGAATCAGCTTCTTCATCCTCGCACTCTATCATGAATCCAACCTTGACTGCAAATCTTTTCCTTTGCCGATTCTCAAAATCATCTATTTTAAGCGCCGATCATCTTTGAGAACCTTCTTTCCAAGTCTTTCAGAGAGCGGACGGCGGTTGACTCGAGATTGTCTATACTCTGAGTATCTTGGGCGCTACACTCCGGGACAATTATTTCTTGCGAGCAACCTCAAGCCTTCATTCCAACAATGCCTAAAGAATGAACAACCCCAATGAGACCGCTCACTGATTACATCACGTATTCTTCTTGCTCCCTTGGTATACTTCTTCCTCATACCCTCAAGCATTCTTCAATAAACCATTGCTTCTTATAGTATTCCTTCTCTTGTTCTCTCTGCCACTTGTTTAGCAAAATACGTGATGTAACTCTGGGTTTGGAAGTTTGACCTTTCTCGGTTCGGCTATTCTGAAACCGAACTCGTTGCTGTAGCTCTCTACTGGTGACTTGCCGATCCGGGTCAACAGCACCACTTTCCTTTGCTCTATCAGAAGTCAACACCTTCATCTTGCCTTTACCTTTGAGATCATTGGCAGAGACCATATTCACAGAGAAAGAAATCATATTTTGTGGAAAAGGCTGATCATCAATTTTCATCTTGCCATCAAACTTCAAATGTCCCTCTTGGATAGCTTTCTGGATTCGGATTCTGAACACCCGGCAATCATTAATAGAGTGAGAATTAGTGTTATGGAAGCCACAATATTTTTTGTCTTTCACTCCTTCAGGACGTAGCATGGGATGTCCTTCTGGCAGTTTGATGCGTCCTTCCTTTATCAACAATGCAAAAAGTCTGTCTGCCTTAGTAACATCAAAATCATAGGTTCCCTTTTGTTGTTTCAACCAGCGTTGACTAACTTGAGTGGGTTCCTTTGCCCAATTCAACTCAAATTACTTGACTATCTCATCTTCATCAATATACTCGATCGCTTCCTCCGGAAAACCTTGATACACCTCATTAGTGGCATTGTTCTTCCGAAAGTGATTATCTCTCCGAATCCTTGGGCTCGATTACTCATAGTCGCTAAAGCGCTGCGCATAAGTTGGCCAAGATCATCAAACTCCATGCCGAACAACTTTTCCACGATATTCGGCAACATTCTCGCTATAGCCATTCCGGGTAGTTGATCATCTGGTAAATTCAGAGAGAATAACACATATTCTTGGTCTCCCTAAATCTGCGAAGATATTCCAATGGTGTCTCATTTGTTCTCATCCTCAGACTCATGAGATCAACCAACTTTTTCTCATTAGTACCCGTGTAGAAATATGAATGAAACTTCTGCTCTAGCTCTGCCCACGTACCAATGGAATGAGCTGGCAAAGACGTGAACCACGTGAAAGCTGGTCCTGTAAGAGACAAAGGAAAATATCGAATCCTCCAAGCTTCATCAAGGCGGCTTCTCCAAGCTGCATCAAATACCGACTGACGTGCTCTATGGTACTAGTATCATCTTGACCAGAAAACTTGGTCAAATCTGTTGGAGGCTTCACCCTTGGAGGTAACGCCACTCTGTTGTACCACTCTGGATAAGGAGACTTGTATGAATAGGATTGATTTTTTGGCTTCAAACCGAACTGATTCTGCATCATGTCAGCCATCCTGTGCATCAAAACATCAATGCCTGAATCCTGATTTCCTTGCACTTGCACTCCAGAAGGCAATCCTGAAACACTCCTATACCCTGGATTTGGCACAGCATTGATAGCACTGTAATCAGTAAATTCTTGATACCCATCTCCATACATATTCTTCTGCAATCTGTTTGATGCTGGAGAAACTCTATAAGCTGAAGGTGGCACTTCTCTGTGGTACCAAATGTCACCTGTCCATAGGTGGGATGTGATTGCTTTTCGGTGTGAGTCAATCCACCTATATTTGAAGTCGACGCTACTTCTTTTCCAATGTGCTTCTCTTAATGCTTTGGAACATTGAAAGCGTCGGTCCACCGAAAGTGGTCCAACATTTTCTTCAAAGTATTTATCAACCATTGGACCAAAAGTACTGATCATGATTGCCCGAAAGGTATTCAGAAAAGCTGTGTGATGGTTTGTCATGGTTTCTCCCATAGCTTTATAGACCAGGGCTGCCATCTTCTGAGCATCCTCCTCTTCAGTGTAATCAGTTTGATGCGGAAGAAGAACCCTTGGCATTGACTGCTTTTGAAACACTTTATTGCTCTTGTTTTTGGAAAAAGACATCAAACACTTCCGTTGGTATTGCTCACATGCTTGTAGCACTAAATCCTGTAATTATCGGCAATTCGCCATGCTCACATCGAACATGATCATTGTTGATCTCGGGACGCCATCTTAAACTAACAGATGGTCCCACTGGGCGTGCCAAAAAGTGTGTTGACACAAAATGTGACGCACTGTGGCTCACACATAGCAAGCCGGAAAGCGTGGCTTCAATCGGGTTCCCGGGTGCTTCGTGACCCGGAAGCGTGCGCATCGGTTTGACTGAAAAAGAACTAACAAAGGATAAAAGCAGTTAAATGTTGGACCGGAACATGTCGGGTGAGACGAGACAGTTCCATATATACGCCCCGAAGCCACTTACTAGCGACATACGACTATAGGAAGGCAGTGTCGCCAACAAGTTTATAAACCATTCGGCTAATCGTAAGATGAACACACGTAAAGATCCGATTACCGAATGCATGTGCATGGGAAGACATGTTTGAACAAGTGAAATTAATTATGAATTGATGCATAACCAAGCTCAGCAATCCAACCGAGTTGGGATCCATGAAGAAGGAACGTGCAAATAAACACGATTAAACTAATCTAAAACCTGCATCTGCCGCACGACACCTAGTTCCGTCAAAGCTTAAACGTAATTATCATGCATGAACCCACAACATGTAACAATCTAGATTAAAATAATTCAGCCATTATGAGCATGTTATCTATTTGCAGAGGTAATATGACAGTAATGATCATTGAAGCACGAATAAAACCACAAGAGATGGTCGAATAATGTCAATCTAGATTGGGCAAAAAGTGTGTTACAAATATATGAAATATTTAAAACATGCAACACAGGATAACTTAATGAATCTATTTAGATTTTGCCGTATCTAATAGAGCCGATAACTATCTTGCTTTCACTAAGCATATTGAGCAAACGCCTGCCGCACAGTATCTACTCAACAACAAAGCATAAGCAGAGACTTCTTGATTGTCAAGCAAAGATCCGCCGCACGATCATTGAAAACAATCAAGACTACTTGCATCACGTCTAAATCCACCGCATGATACTAAACATGATAACAAGGTTGTCGGAACTTACGGAGGTCGACGGATCGATGACTCCTCTCGAAGAACTCGACGACACGACAAAAGGACTCAAAAGTTGGCACGGGGCCGGTTGTATTGATTTGGTTGTGAACCCCTATTACAATGGTCGAGGGTCAATATTTATACCCTAGACAAAACACGAGTCCTAGAAGACTACGATTTACAAAGGAACTTCTAAACAAACTTGGAAACTTACGATTCCTTACCCTAAACTCTCAGAGTCCTTTATTATTACAACTTTCATCTTTTCGATCGGCCTTGCCTGCCATCTTCTGCTTTCCCAAATGGAGTCACCGCCTTCTGGAGTAACCGACCGCTTGTTTTGTCTGCCGAATACCCTTCTTCCCGCATGCGGGTCCACCTGTCATCCTCCAGAATCGACCAAAATCCAGTGTTAACACCAACCCTTGAGAGAAAAAGGTTCCAAACTCGATTAGAGAGTAGATCCTCTTGCTCCCCAACTCTAAGAGCACTTGGTTCATGTTTTAGCCAGTGGATTGTGTTTATTACTCATGGAGCTTGCTCCTAGCCGGCTAGAGCATCGCCTGTGGAGCTTGTCAACTTGTGTGGTAGCCCTAGAAGGTTTGTAAGCATCTCTTGCAGCTAATGGAATCACCCATCATCTCACGAGTTAATTCTCTTGACTTGAGAACGAGGAAGGGTTGCAAAGCCCTAAGCCTTCGTGGCTAGCCTCAACAACGTGGAGCTGAACCACGTGATAAATACTTGTGTCACTTGTGCTTGATTTACTTTACTTGTTATTCATATTGTTGTTGAGGTGATTTCTAGGGTTTGATGTCGATCTACTTATATGTGCTTCTCCTACCACTTCTAGCTATCGATATGTGATCTACTACATCTCAGGAAGCTAAGGAATTTTACCGATCTAAATTTCCTTTGTTGGATTTTGAACTACTTGACAAACTTATCTGCAGGGGCGGCAGTGCCACTTCAGACTATGGTAGTGCCGTAGGTCCAGAGCGGTAGTGCCGCAAGTCAAATATGATGATTTTCTTAAGTTTGTTTTAAACCAGCCTATTCACCTCCCTCTTGGCTAACTAGAGATCCTAGAGTGGGTCTGACTGGGTGCGGGGAGCCCCAGCTATGGCCTTTCTATAGCTAGTTGTCGATTCCTAGGTGGCCATCGATGTCTCATGAGAGCTCCCAAGCGTCGGGCTCCTCAACATTAAGTCTCCTATAAGGGTCATTCCTGTCAGAGTGTGAGAGGCCAGCCATTGTTTCTGTCTCAAAGATGCTGGTTGGTGGAAGCCCATCCATTGCTGCCTCCTTCTCTTTGGATGAGGCAGCCCCTTTTGTAATCTCGCCCACCCTGGTGTGCTTTGAAGTCGAGAAGGAATTTGCTCTCCCGTGGGTCGGTGGTGGACCGAGATTGGAAGACAACCTTGTTGTGGATTTGGGCTTGAAGTCTGGGCCCCATCCCTCGCATACTCCTGATGATGAGGATGGGATGGGCTGTGGTGGGCCAACGGCATGACCGGCCTCACCACGCTCACCTCTCCTCTTCCCCACCGACAAGGCAATGGAGGAGCCGGCCTCACCGCAATCTCCATCCCCAATACCGGAGTTCAACCTTCTGATCACCCCGCTGCCGCAGTACAAAATTCCAGTGAAGCCGCTCTAAGTCTACTCTAGGCACCGCCCTCGCCACTACTCGCATGGACCAGCTCAATCTATGATGGCCTCACCAGTCCCTTCGCCGGTGGAGGAAGTGGCTGCAACTCCAATGGCCTCATCCCTTGTCCTTCCCCCTTGCCGCTGACGTGGTAGCTGCTTGCTCGGCTCCGTCCTTGGTTACTTTGGTGGAGGAGCCTGCTACCTCCTTGGCTGGGGGGATTTGGAACCTATGTCTGGGTGCCCCTCTCCAACGCTAGACATGGTAACCCCTTCGGCAACCCCGCTAATGACCGAGAGCTCCACTCCCCTTCCTGATGACCGGGCTACCTTCATCAACAAGCATGCTCAGCGCGCAGCTGGCCTCCTCCCAACCCCGGCAAGACCCTTCCAAAATTCTGATTTGGAATCTAAGGGGCTTAAATTCTTCTTCCAGACAAGACTCCCTGCGCTCGCTTGTGGACCGTTCGCGGTCGGATATTATTTGTGTTCAGGAAACTAAAATTCTAGGCATGTCTCAAAGGGTTGTCCTTTCAGTTCTAGGGTCTGATTTCTCAGAGTTTGCGGCTATCCCCTCTGCTGGAGCTAGTGGAGGATTGATAATCACAGTATAACAATTCAGTTTGCTGCTGATGATGGGCAAGCGTGGTGGCTAACCTGTGTTTATGGGCCACAAGGTAATGAGGAAAAAATCCAATTTCTGTAGGAACTACGTGATATTTGAGTAGCATGTCCAGGGCCGTGGATGATTGCTAGGGATTTCAATTGAATCTATAAGGATGAGGACAAGAACAATGCTAATCTCAATAGGGCCATGATGGGTCGCTTCAGAAGGTTTATCAATGATCTTGCTCTCAAGGAGATTCCATTGCATGGCCGCAAATTTACATGGTCAAACCAAAGCAGGTTTCACCTACTCTAGTTAAATTGGATAGAGTTCTTTGCACTATGGGCTGGGAGGACAAATTTCTTAATTGACTGCTATAGAGTTTGGCTTCGAATGATTCTGACCACTGCCCTCTTTTTACTTGGCCTATGTGATAATAATCCAGGTCATCGCAGATTTCACTTTGAGTCTTTTTGGCCCAAACTTGATGGTTTCCAGGAAGCCGCCTCCTTGGCTTGGGCCTCTGTTCCTACTGGTTATTGCCCCTTCATAACCTTGGACAACAAATTTAAGGCTGCCACCAGAGGACTACAGCGCTGGAGTGACAAAGTGGCCAGTCAGGTGAACTTCCAGCTTGCTTTGGCTAGGGAAATTCTCCACCAGTTTGAGATTGCCCAAGACAGCCATCAGTTATCCCCGGGGGAATTATGGCTTAAAAACAACCTGAAAAAGCACAACTTAGCTCTAGCATCCCTCCAGTGAATAATTGCTCGGTTGCATTCAAGGATCAGTTGGCTCCGTGACGGTGATGCAAATACAAAGCTCTTCCACCTTCGTGCTCGTCACCGGAAAAGGAAGAATTTTATTGGAAAAATTGTTGTGGGTGATCAGATTTGCACTAGCCATGAGGATAAGGCGGCAGTTATTGATGACTTCTATGAAAATCTGTTGGGTAAGTGTACTGGCAGGGAGTACACTATCAATTTAACTGAGTTGGGAATCAATACACATGACCTAGCTGATCTTGAGCTCCCTTTTAGTGAAGAAGTGTGGAATACAATTAAAAAATTACCCTCATATAAAGCTCCTGGGCTAGACGGCTTCACGGGACGTTTTTATAAGGCTTGCTGGCCCATCATAAATGATGAAATTATGGCGCAGTTTCAGCAGTTTGAAACAGAAAGTTTATGAATTTTGGCATTCTCAACTCGGCATATATCACTCTTCTCCCTAAAAAGGATGGTGCTGATCAACCTAAAGATTTCCGACCCATAAGTCTGGTTCATAGCTTCGCCAAGTTAATTACAAAAAATGCTAGCAAACCGTCTCGTTGTTCGGCTACAACAAATGGTCTCTCTTATTCAGAGCGCCTTCATAAAAGGGCGATTCATACAGGATAATTTCACGATGGTTCAGCAGATGGCAAGGCTCCTTCATCAACAAAAAGCAACCTCGGATTCTTCTCAAGTTAGATATATCAAAGGCCTTTGATTCCGTGTCTTGGCCTTTTCTTCTGGAGGTATTGCAGCATCTTGGTTTTGGGCAATTATGGAGAGATATCATCAGTGGACTGCTCTCCTCGTCATCAACCCAAGTTCTTGTAAATGGGGTGCCCGGTGATCATATGCACCACCATCGAGGATTATGGCAAGGTGATCCCCTTTCCCCCATGCTCTTCATCTTGGTGATGGATGTGTTGGGGCACATGATTACTAAAGCCACCAATGAAGGCCTATTGCTGCCCCTGTCAACAAGAGCCTTGCAGCACCGTATTTCTATTTATGCTCATGATGTGGCTCTCTTTCTCCAATCAGCCCGGAGGCCGGGGATATATCTACATTTATGGATATCTTTAATCTTTTCGGAGAGGCTTCTGGGCTCAAGACAAATCTGCAGAAAAGTAATGTGCTGCCAATCAGGTGTGGTGAGTTGGAGTTTGCTGCCATACAGAACTTGCTGTCCTGCCCACTCTCTGATTTCCCATGCAAATACTTGGGTGTGCCCCTTTCTCTTAGAAAACTAACTAAAGAACAAGTGCAGCCCATTATGGACCGCATTGCAGATCAACTTCATGGCTGGAAGGTAGACCTAATGACAAGGGCTGGAAGAAGAGTACAAGTACAATTAGTTCTCACTGGAATGCTCATTTACTTGGCTATGGCCTTTGATTTTCCTCCATGGGCTATTAAAGCAGTGGACAAAATTCGGCGTGGTTTTCTTCTGAGGGGTCGTAAATATGCAAAAGGTGGACATTGTCTTGTGGCTTGGGTCAAAGTTTGCCACCCACCAGAGCTTGGAGGCCTGGGAATTTTAGATCTCAAAACTCTTGGCTGGTCCCTTCACATGAGATGGGTTTGGCTGCAGAAAACAGAGCCTCATCGTCCTTGGGCTGCTCTCCCATTCCATGTGCCTGAGCAAGTGAGAGCCCTCTTCTCAGTGGCAGTAATTTCTGAAATTGGAGATGGTGCAAATACCCTTTTCTGGACAGATCGGTGGATCCATGGGCAATGCATTGTAGACCTTGCCCCTCGACTTGTCGCAGCTATTCCAAAAAGGAGGGTTAAGCGGCGCACTGTCCGGGACGCCATCACTAACCGGGCATGGATTTCAGACATACAAGGAGCTCTCACAGTTGGTGTGATTGTTGACGACCTTTATTATGGGATATATTGCTGAATTTTCAGCTGCAACCGGAAGTTGAGGATAAACACCTATGGAGGCTCTCTTCTAATGGACAATACTTGGCTAAATCAGCATATGAAGGTTTCTTCTTAGGTTCTACTCTTTTTGGCTCGTGGGAAAGGATATGGAAATCATGGGCATCGCCCAAATGCCGCTTCTTTGTGTGGCTGGTCACGCACAACAAGTGCTGGATGGCTGATCATCTAGCACACCGTGGGCTACTGTGGGGGGTACAACCCCGGATGCCCATGGCAGACCACATGGGCTACGCCTCCAGGGGCGGCCTAGCCCACAAGACGAAGCCTTGCGGGGCACGACTCTGCTCGACGCCTCCTGCAAGACACCGGGAAGATATCCTGAAGATACTATGAGATCTGTTAGGATACGTATGATCCCATGATTCCTATAATCTGTTATTACTTTCCAGTTATCTCTCAGATCTAACCGCCTTGCAACCCTGCCCCCGGACTATATAAGGCGGGCAGGGACCCCCCTCCAAACTCATGCAATATCATACGATAGCCAATACAATCCAACAGACCACAGGAGTAGGGTATTACGTCATACTGATGGCCTAAACCTATCTAACTCATGTGTCTCTATTGCCATCTTGTTCTTGATTACACGCCTCTCTGCCAATCAATCTACCTTTATGGGATACCCCTTAAAGGATTGTCGATGATATTCTATCGACAGTTGGCGCGCCAGGTAGGGGTGTGCGTGCTGTTTCTATATGGAACAAGATGGTACGTTCCGTAGGCTCTTCGTTCCTCCCACAGCCCTGCCAGATCTTCATGGTCAGATCGATCTCGTGGATCATCAATGCTGATGGAGTCGGAGAGCTCATCGAGCGGGTGCAGATTGATTCTGCGCCGATCACCCCAACACCTGCGACTGTAGATCCAATCTCAGAACCGCCTCCGAGGTCGCCTTCATCTACAATTCACCGCCCGCTTCCTCGCTACCAGAGGAGGCAGATCAACAATGATGATATGATCGCATCCATCGATCAGGTTGGTCAGAAGCTCGCCGATTGCCTCTCCATCGCCAAATCGGCTCTAGACACTCTCATTCAGCACCAACCACCCTCCGATCTAGATCTATCGGAGGCTGCTCAAAAAACTCCAGGGGTTGTGGCTCTGCCCTTTGGGTTCACCAACGTCGCCGTCGCCTGCCAGGATGCCCTAAGGGGCAAGTTCACCATCCAGGTTGGTGATGTCCAACCTCCCGCCGACCAGATCGCCGACCAGCCTCCGCCGGCCGTCAACATGCTGCACGTCGGCCGATGCCCCGGAGCATCCCTCCAAACCATCCTGGAGGAGAATCCGAGCTTCGAGTCCCAGGGCTCTACGGAGACCATCGCCAAAACCACCACCAAACTACTTCCTCTCCCTCTTTTCCATGGCGGCGCAATCTTCAACGTCAGTGTCGACAGCCCCCCTCAGAACGGCAAAACTGAGGAGGAACGCGCCGCTCGCGAGAACTAGAATGTCAACCGTGCACAGCGCCGAGCAAACGAGGCTGCCCTTGCGATGGCAGAGCAGCAGCTTGACTCACAAGGAAGGCCATGCCAACTCCAACGCAACCTCGACGACGAGTTTGTTCATGTTGACGGCCATGATGTCTACAAGACCCCAAGCGCCAACCTGGCCATAGCCACCAAGGAGCTCGCCCGGCTCCCGCAGACACAGGAGGTCGCCAAGGTCACTGCCATGCTTAAAGCGGTGCACTGCCAGGTTAATGAGATCCGCCAGGATCAGAGACCTCCATACTCCACAAGCTCGATTCACTAATCAGCCACGCCAAGATCCGATCGCCACCCAAGTCGCTTCACCGACTAGCACCGCGACGACAGGCAACCCCTCCAGGGTAGAGCTAGGGGCAACCGCATTGAACATCACCGCCAACAAGACCAAGAGGTCGACCAGGACGTCCGAGTGCACCTCAACAATCTTCGAGATGCGCGACGACGTATCGACGAATGCCGCTTCGGTCGCCATGAAGAAATACGCCACCGCTAGGAATACGAGCGAGAGTATAGTAACCCGAACTTAGCTCTCGAGCCACTCAACGCTGGCAACGCTGCAGATGACGGCATTCACGAGGGCGCTTCGAACACTTCAGTGGCCCCATGGTTTTAAAATCACTAGGGTCAAGCCCTATGAGGGAAGGATGAACCCAACAGAGTGGCTATAGGCTTATGCCACTGCTGTCTGTGCCGCCGGAGGAGACACAAGTGTCATGGTGAACTATCTTCCCATCATGCTCATGCCAACCGCCATGAACTAGTTCATAATCCTTGCCCCGGACTCCATTGGATCCTAGGAAGAGCTGAAAAAAGTCTTCACCGACAATTATATGGCTACGTGTACTCGACCGGGCACCAAGCATGATCTCAACCGCATCTACCAGAAGTCGTCTGAGCTCCTCCGTAGCTACATCAGATGCTTTTCTGAGATGAGGAATTATATTCCCAACATCACAGAAGCTAAGGTCATCACCGCCTTCATTCAAGGACTCCATCACCGCGAGCTTCGCTCCAAGTTCAACCGCAAGACGCCCACAGGGATTGGCGAGATGATCAGGACCGCCAACCAGTACGCCGATGCCGAGGAAGCCGAGGTGCGCTTCAACGAGGATGCGGGCACTCATCGCCCAACTCGCCGCAGTGACAACCTCCTCGACGACCGATGCCAAAATGACCGCCACTACGATGACAGTAGTTACCATCGGGACAGCGGCCGTGATCGGCCAAAAGGATCCAAGTCTGGTCAAAATCGCCGCCGCCGGCCAAACCACATCGTCGCCGCCGGTAAAGACCCCCGTGCCAAGCGCAACTACGACGAGCAGTACAAAAAGATCCTCAATGGCCCATGCCCTCTCCACAAGAACGCCAAGCATAAGATGAAGGAGCTGGCGTTCTAGGACAAAAAGCCGGACGACGACACCAACGACGGAGCTAGAGGCTGCCGACCACCTAGGAGCAATAACAATGGTTTCTAGGATCATGACAAGGTGGTTGCCACCATCTTCGGGGGCCTCACCTCCACCGAGAGCAGAAGAGAACGGAAGCTCGCCGCCCAACGGTTGCTCGCTGTCACTACAGAAGACGCCACCACCAACCCCAGCTATCGCCCTTGGTCCGAGGTCCCCATCACCTTCAGTAGGGCCGACCAGTGGGCGAACATCCCCAACATAGGGCATTTTCCCCTCGTCCTCGATGCAATCGTCCAGAAAGTGCTTTTTAGAAAAGTGCTCATCGATGGTGGGAGCGCTCTGAATCTCCTCTTCACCGGAGCCCTAAAGGAGTTGGGCCTCAAGATAACAGATCTCACACCCTCAGACTCCTCCTTTTGGGGTGTGGTACCTGGCAGGTGTTGCACCCAATTCTGCGTAGCAAAACTAAGTACTCATATATGTGCGCCCAGGATGTCCAAACACACACATATATCACAAATTGCAATAGTATCAAAGTAAAGTACTTATTACATCACATATCTCATCATAAAGTGAATACAAAGTGTACTCAATGACAATATTATTACAAACACAGCGGAAATAACTAGCCCAACTGCCACGGGGACTCCAACTGGTGAACGTCTCCCTAGTAGTCCTGGACATCCTCTGGGAACTCTTCATATCCATTATTTGTTACCCATCTGGGATTTTCATTGGATGTAAAGCAAGTGTAATCTTACCATGCTTAGCAAGTATATCAAAGGGATCTATGAGCCTCAAAAAGGCTTGACACTATTTGACTGCGGTTCGCAATTTTAGTTGATCAAATTTTAGCATCCTGAATCACTACTTTAATGAACAGTCCCAATTCCCAAGTGATATTAAAGTATAGTCATATTTATCTCAATTCCCAACCATCATCCATAGTAACCACTAATCTTGAAGGATCCAGACCGCTCATATCCGTGAGCATGGCTGTTATAACAAGTTAATTATTTCTGTAGAAATTATACATCTTTACCCACCGAGCCGTGATTCCCAATACCAGGGTTTGCGAGACCCACTACACCTCTTCCCAGGAAGTGTGGCAGGGTTTCACTATGAAACCCTTAGCTAGTTGCACTAACAAGTCATAGCTACAAAGGAGTGGCACACGTGGGCATCGCAGCACGGTACACACCCTAGCAGAAAAAGGAAAGATACCCTCTTACCCTTACTGGAGCTACAGACGAGCTAGTACAATCTAGTTAATAGGTTAAAGTCAGAGCCATATGACACTCGGGGTTATATGGACCCACCTGAGTTGCCACTTCAGGATTAAGTTCTTATGGAGAGGCACTAGAGTACTCAACCCCATACTCTAGCCCCCTATCTGTTGCTAAAAAGCTCCATTTTATCACATTATATATAGCCTTTAGTCATGTTTAACAATTATTTTATGTTAAGCGTTGTAGCATCTATCCAAAATGCCTACCCAAAAACCCTAGGTATCAAGGATATGTGGTACAAGTAATCATCTAGGTAAAGTCCTTAAAGGCATTTCAAATTAAACACATGCATGAATATGAATGGTAATAGTTCATAGGTAAAAAGGGGCCTTTGGTACACTTGCCTTCCTCAAAGTGGTCCTAGAAGTACTGCTGATCCTGCTGTGGGTCCTCAGTCACCTCAAATGGCTCACCCTCTAATCGTGTTCCAATCACCAATCAAGCATCATACCAATCATTACATGCATACAAGCTAGACTTCATTTAGAACAGTACATCAAACAGTAAAAACATAAGTTGAAAAGCTTATAAATCTATTCTACGTACTGCTATGAACACGTGCGCGAAAGAATCACTCAAATCGGACTTAAAACACGAAAGTTATGCATGAAATAAGATATAATGGCATTTCTATAAATAAAACAAACTTAAATTTGAATAAAACCGTACTGTAACGTGTTCTTGGACTACGGGCACTATTACTTAGAAATATAGGGGCTAAATTGGAAGAAAACGGGATTGAATAGAAATACTTTTGAACTGATGAGTACCGCAGGTTGATTCTGAGAAAACCGAAGGGCTAAAACACAAAAATGCACCGGCTGACGGGCAGCCATGTCGCGGTGTGTGTGTGGCGCGGTGCACCACGCATGCATGGGCGCGCTGATGTGGCGCTGTAGACCGAGTCCACGGTCCAACCGGTGGACCGATTATAATCCCCGAAGGGGTACGTGATCTCGGTCATCCATCTAAAACCGACGGCGCTGCTACGAAGGAACAGAGGGTCACCGGAGATGATGGCTCCCACGGCGGCACCATGGCCGGGATGAATGGGAGCACCCCTAAGTGATGCTCCAGGGCACTAAACTCCAGGATGATGGGACAGGAAGGTCGACGGGCTCACCATGGGTTGATGGGAAGAGTCGGTGGCATCCAAGACAAGCTCCAGAGGCGAGGTCGATGGTGGTGGTGCTCTGAGAGAGAGAGAGAGCTTATGGGTGAGGAAGAATCCAAGTAATATGTGACCAATTCATGAAACTAGAGGTACCTTAGGGCGCGAGGAAGCACAGTGGATCTCTGGGTGGCATCGGCGTCGAGCTCCGAGGCGCAGTGAGGGTGGATTGCGGCGGCGGCTGCTGGAAAGCGAGAGCAGAGGATGTGGGAGGGAGAAGGGACGACGCGGAGCTTTATAGGCCGAGTAGTGAGTGTTAGAAGGAAAGGGAGCGGGGAGATCGGGTGGGACTAGCCGCCTGCCATATGTGGGCGACGACGGTGGCTTTCCATGCTAGGGAGCGCCAACGACGGCCGGAGAAAGGAAAGTGCCGGGAAGAGAAAGGAAACACTGGGAAGAAGAAAGGAAAGAAGGGGAGGCACTGACACGTAGGGGCAGTCTTGTGATGGGAGGGAAAATGGCTTATGGGTACTGGTGGTGGGGCAAACATGTAGTGAGAGGGAGATAGCGGATGACACAAGATGCGGGTGATGAAATTTGAGCGGAGCAGCCGAATCAAGCGTCTTGGGGCAGGCCACCGAGTGGGCTCAAAGCGCAGTTGTCGAAAGAAAAGAAAAGAAGAGAAGGAGGAAGCGGCAATTTGGGCCAGCCTGGCCAACGCGGGAAGGGGGAGAAAAAGGGACTAGGCCAGAACCTGGGGTTGGGCCAGAATGGAAGAAAGGTCATTTTTTCAAAAACAAAACCTTTTCCAAATCTATTTTCTCTATTTTCAATTCTAAGCCAAATTCAAATAAGATTTGAAACTTCAAATCATCTATCCCTACACTCAACCAAAACCCATATGCTTCAGCATGAATGCAACAACCATTGTTTCTAATCCTTATAGTGTATTTTTTTATCCGGTATTTATTATTTAGCCTAAGTTAAAAATTCCTAGAAAATTTAATAAATGCTAAGAATTAATTGCTAATTTGTAGTAAGAATTTTGGGTGTTACAAACCTACCCCCTTAAGATGAATCTTGTCCTTGAGATTCGGATGGTTCAAAGAGATTGGGATAGTTAGTTCTCAGATCTTCCTCTCTTTCCCAAGTTGCCTCATCCACAGAGTGTCTGACTGAACCTTTCACATTCTTATTATCTTGCTCCTTGTGATTCTCTCCGCTGTTTCCAAGATTCTCACTGGATATTCTTTGTATGATAGACCCCCTCGGATATCCAGTTCTTCCAAAGGTAGTTGTTCCTCAAGTACTCTCAAACATTTCTTAAGTTGCAACACATGGAAAACATCATGAACACCTAAAAGCTGCTCTGGTAATTCTAGCTGGTAAGCAACTTCTCCTCTCCTGTTGATGATCTTGAATGGTCCCACATACCTAGGTGACAACTTTCCCTTGGTATGAAATCTCGTAACTCCTTTCATAGGTGAAACTTTGAGATAAACAAAGTCACCGATTTCAAACACCAAATCTCTTCTTCTCGTGTCCGCATAGCTTTTCTGTCAAGACTGTGCAACCTTCAAGTTTTGCCTTATTGTTTGTACTTGTTTTTCTGCCAGTTGCAAAACATCTGGTCCAAAGACTTGACTTTCCCCTGTTTGATTCCAAAACAATGGGGTTCTGCACTTCCTGCCATACAATACCTCAAACGGTGCAATCTTGAGACTCTTTTGGTAGCTATTATTATAGGAGAATTCGGCATAAGATAAACTCTTATCCCAACTTGTCCCATACTACAGAGCATAAGCTCTTAGCATATCCTCTAAGATTTGATTTGATCTCTTGGTCTGTCCATCTGTCTGAGGATGGTAAGCTGAGCTAAAGTTCAACTTCGTACCCATGGACTCATGCAATTTCTGCCAAAAATGTGATGTGAACTGTGTACCCCTATCTGAAACAATCTTCTTTCGTACTCCATGTAAACATATAGTCCTTTCCATGTATAACTCTGCCAACTTTGCACCCGAATAAGTTATCTTGACCGGAATGAAATGTGCCACTTTTGTCAGACAGTCCACAATTACCCAGATAGAGTTAAATCCTCTCTGTGTACAGGGTAATCCAACTATAAAGTCCATTCCAACTTCTTCCCATTTCCACTCGGGTATCTTCATAGGCTGTAGCAAACCTGCTGGCCTCTAATGTTCTGCTTTTACTCTTTGGCACGTGTCACATATGGCCACATGTTCAGCTACATCTCTCTTTAGTCCATACCACCAGTATCTCTCTTTAAGATCAAGATACATTTTAGTACTCCCTGGGTGTATGGAATAGGCTGGGTCATGAGCTTCCCTCAAAATAGACTCCCTAATAGATTTCACCTCTAGCACACAAATCCTTTTGCCAAACCATACTGTCCCTTGATCATCCATGTGGAATCCTAGGGCTTTACCAATCACTATACGCTCCACAATATCCTTGATTCTCTCATGATTCAGCTGTCCCTTACGAATCTCTTGTTCCAGAGTAGGTTCTACCTCTAACTCTATGGTGTTAGCCACAATACCCAAATTTAGGTATTTGAACTCCTCACACAACTCTTTAGGTAGTTGAGTTGTATAGGCCATGTTCACATAACTCCTCCTACTCAAGACATCTGCTACAACATTAGCCTTTCCTGGGTGATAGTGTATATCCAAATCATAATCCTTGATTAACTCTAGCCATCTGCGTTGCCTCAGATTTAGATTTGACTGTGTGAATATGTACTTCAAACTCTTATGGTCCGTATAAATCTCACACTTATGACCTATCAGGTAATGCCTCCAAATCTTGAGAGCATGCACCACAGCTGCTAACTCTAGATCATGAGTCGGATAATTTAACTCATGTTTTCTCAGCTGTCTAGATGCATAAGAACGCCGCCTAGACCATGCCATGAGGCATCACAATAGATGGATAAGCTTTTGGTGAGATCAGGTAAGATGAGCACAGGGGCAGAAGTCAGTCTCTTCTTCAACTCCTCAAAACTATCCTGACATTGCTTAGTCCATACAAATTTAGCATTCTTCTCTAACAAAGCAGCCATGGGCTTAGCTAACTTAGAGAATCCCTCGATGAATCTCCTATAGTACCCAGCCATACCCAAAAAAACTCCGAATCTCACTAACATCCTTAGCTGGTTTCCAACTCAACACATCTCTAACCTTCTTGGGATCTACTGCTACTCCTCCATTAGAGATTATGTGACCAAGGAAAGATACTTCTTTTCGCCAGAACTCACATTTGCTAAACTTGGCATAAAGCTAATGTCCTCTAAGCTTCTGCAACACCAACCTCAAATGTTCTTCATGTTCTTCTTCATTCTTAGAGTACACTAATATGTCATCAATGAATACGACGACAAACTTGTCAAGGTACTCCATGAACACTTTGTTCATCAGATACATGAAGTAAGCAGGTGCATTTGTCAGACCAAAAGACATGACTGTGAACTCATACAGTCCATATCGGGTCACAAAAGTAGTTTTGGGGATGTTAGTGTGTCTTATCCTCAATTGATGGTATCCAGATCGAAGGTCAATCTTGGAAAACACACAAGCCCCTTTCAACTGGTCAAACAGGTCATCGATTCTAGGCAGTGGGTACTTGTTCTTAATTGTGACCTCATTAAGTGACCTGTAATCTATGCACATCCTCTGTGTACCATCCTTCTTCTCTACAAACAGTACTGGTGCACCCCAAGGTGAAGAACTAGGTTGAACATAACCCTTATCTAATAATTCCCTTAATTGTTTCTTAAGTTCTGCTAATTCATTCACTCCCATTCTATAAGGTCTCTTAGCTATGGGTGCAGTTACAGGTAAAAGTTCAATTATAAACTTGATGTCTCGTTCAGGTGGCATACCTGGCAATTCCTCAGGGAAGACATCTGGGTACTCGTGTACTATCCTTATATCTTTCTAAGGTTGTGCCCTCCATCTGATTAACCAGGCAGATTTCTACAGCTGACTGAGTTGCCACATACTCAACTTCCTCTCCGGATGAAGTGGTAAGATTCATAGAACTATTGCCACAATTAATAACTGCTTTCTGCAACCTTAACCAATCCATACCCAAGATGACATCAATACCAGATGAGTTTATGACTACAAGATTTGCTTGAAATTCTACCCCCCTTATGCTGAGACTAGCAGCTATGCATATCCACTCTACTTTCATTACCCCTCCAGGTGAGCTTACTAACATGTGTTTCTTCATAACACTTACTGGAATACCATGCTTCTTTATGAATGTATATGCTATGAAGGAATGCGAAGCACCAGAATCAAAAAGTACTGTAGCTGAGTTTGAGTTGACCGGAAACGTACCGATCACCACATCTGGTGCCTCCTAAGCTATTTCAGTAGTCACATGGTTCACCTTCCCCTGAACATAATTCTGCTGCGAGCTAGCCGTCTTCTTGGGGCATCTATTGGAGTAGTGTCCCGGCTCTCCACAATTGAAGCATTTATTATCATTAACTGCATTTGGCGCTTTTGGTGTGCCATTCCTCTGTGGAGCATTGGGGGCATTGTTCCTCACTGGTACATTGTTGGACTGCTGCTGGTGCTGAGCTGGTGCTTTGTACTACTGTTGTTGCTGCTGTGCACGCTGGGGTTGCTGGTTACGGTTGAGACCTGTCTGACCTTGACAGCACTGCTGAGGTTGAGCTTGTTGAGGGTTGGCACGGAAGCGAGGGTTGCTCCTGGATTGTTATCCTTGAAACTTCCTCTTTTTGTCCTCCATCTGGCGGCACTTGTTCTTGATCACTAAAGCCTTATCCACCAGCCGCTGGAAGTTAGCAAAAGTATGAGACAGCAGCTGGTACTGGAGACCATCATTTAAGCCCTCCATAAATAGCTCCTACCTCTTTCTGTCCTCATCTACCTCAGTCGGTGCATACCGTGACAATTATATGAACTTGTCATGATATTCAGCAACAGTCATGCTCCCCTGCTTGAGAGCCAAGAACTCCTTCTTCTTTAGCTTCATCAGTCCCACAGGCACGTGGTGAGAGCGGAAGGCACTGCGGAACTCGGCCCAAGTGATGGGATTAGCTTCGGTACGGCCGAAGCGGAATGAGTCCCACCAATCCAGTGCAGCTCCTTGCAACTGTCCAGAAGCATATAAAACCTTCTCCTTATCATTACACTGGGCAATCTCCAGTTGCCTCTCAATGGCACGTAGCCAGTCGTCAGCCTAGAGTGGGTCGGCAGAGTGTTTGAATACAGGTGGGTGTCCTTTCAGGAACTCTCCCCTCTTATCTTTGGCATGAGGGGGTGCATTCCCATTCCCTTGCCCTATGTTCTGCATGTTCTAGGCCATCTGCTGAAGCAACTATGTCTGCATCATCATCAGCTGCTCCATGGTGACTGGAGGAGGTGGTGGCAGGTCCTCGCCTCCCTGGTTGTTCCTCCTAGTGTTCACCATCTATAGATGCATCATATCAGTCCCACATGTCCAAGCATATAACTCTTAAAATATAATGGTGTAACAAAAGTAGGTGTCACAAGATTAAGACAAGAGATATATGTAGGGTATACAAGAAGATATTTGTGCTGATTTTTCTAACGAGTTGGACAACAGCAGTGCAGTAAAACGAGCATATCTCACTCTCTGTTTATCACCTGATTGCATATTTTACCTTTCTCGAAAGCTTATGAAATTGTCTACAACTTTAATTTAGAACACTTTTTCAGATTCTGACGTTTACTTAGTCAAATACAGACGACAAGCAGTATTGTTCCAGAATTCCGACAGCACAGAAACCTCAACTTACAACAGCTGTATCTCACAATTTATAATAGGTATTGAGGTGATTCCAGAGCAAAAAGAAATATGTTGAAGTCTACTTATCTCCATAAAATTTTCATGACCATTGGACATCTAGAACATGAGATATGAACTGATAAAGACAGACTGCTCAGAATGATACAGACTGGATAGCATGATAAAACGAAACCCAACTATTTATTCATAATATCTTTAAACCTTAACCTTAACTAAATGACCGTGGACATGCCCACAAGTCATCACAATCATATTAAAGATCCAAATCAAACATTGTTCATAATGATAAACATCCAACCACGCAAGTAACACTTGTTCAACCATTAAAAGAAAGAAACTAAACACTCTCTCGTGCATCCACGCGTGTTTATTACATATTTTTAAGACTCTCCTATGGGTACGGGTCGACGTTGGTGCCGGTGTTGGGGTCTCCAAACTCTCCTCTGTTCCTCGGGGGCGACTGAGCAGGTACTCCTATCGCTTCCACATCTGGACCTCCTTGTTGTTGCTTCAGTGTAGCGTTCTCACGGGCAAGCTACAGATATGCCTTCCCCATGACATCAAGCTCATCCAAGTGGGGCCTCGCCTCCACCGAGAGCAGAAGAGAATGGAAGCTCGTCGCCCAGCGGGTGCTCGCCATCACTACAGAAGACGTCGCCGCCAACCCTAGCTATCGCCCTTGGTCTGAGGTCCCCATCACCTTCAGCAGGGCCGACCAGTGGGCGAACATCCCCAACACAGGGCATTTTCCCCTCGACCTCGATGCAACCATCCAGAAAGTGCTTTTTAGAAAAGTTCTCATTGATGGTGGGAGCGCTTTGAATCTCCTCTTCACCGGAGCCCTAAAGGAGTTGGGCCTCGGGATAACATATCTCACACCCTCAGACTCCTCCTTCTGGGGTGTGGTACCTGGCAGGTGTCGCACCCAATTTTGCATAGCAAAACTAAGTACTCATATATCTGCACCCAGGATGTCCAAACACACACATATATCACAAATTGTAATAGTATCAAAGTAAAGTACTTATTACATCGCATATCTCATCATAAAGTGAATACAAAGTTTGCTCAATGGCAATATTATTACAAACATATCGGAAATAACTAGCCCAACTACCACATGGACTCCAACTGGTGAACGTCTCCCTAGTAGTCCTGGACATCCTCCAGGAACTCTTCATATCCATTATTTGTTACCCATCCGGGATTTTCATTGGATGTAAAGAAAGTGTAAGCTCACCATGTTTAGCAAGTATATCAAAGGGATCTATGAGGCTAAAAAAGGCTTGACACTGTTTGACTGCGGTTCGCAATTTTAGTTGATCAAATTTTAGCATCCTGAATCACTACTTTAATGAACAGTCCCAATTCCCAAGTGATCATCCACAGTAACCACTAATCTTGAAGGATCCAGACCACTCGTATCCGTGAGCACGGCTGTTATAACAGGATAATTATTTCTGCATAAATTGTACATCTTTACCCACTGAGCCATGATTCCCAATGCTGGGGTTCGCGAGACCCACTACACCTCTTCCCAGGAAGTGTGGTAGGGTTTCACTATGAAACCCTTAGCTAGTTGCACTAACAAGTCATAGCTACAAAGGAGTGGCACACGTGGGCATCGCAGCACGGTACACACCCTAGCAGAAAAAGGAAAGATACCCTCTTACCCTTACTGGAGCTACAGACGATCTAGTACAATCTAGTTAATAGGTTAAAGTTAGAGCCATATGACACTCGGGGTTGTACGGACCCTCCTGGGTTGCCGTTTCAGGATTAAGTCCTTATGGAGAGGCACTAGAGTACTCAACCCCGTACTCTAGCCCCCTATCTGTTGCTAAAAAGCTCCATTTTATCACATTGTATATAGCCTTTAGTCATGTTTAACAATTATTTTATGTTAAGCGCTCAAGCATCTATCCAAAATGCCTACCCAAAAACCCCAGGTATCAAGGATATGTGGTACAAGTAATCATCTAGGTAAAGTCCTTAAAGGCATTTCAAATTAAACACATGCATGAATATGAATGGTAATAGTTCATAGATAACAAGGGGCCTTTGGTACACTTGCCTTCCTCAAAGTGGTCCTAGAAGTACTGTTGATCCTGCTGTGGGTCCTCAGTCACCTCAAATGGCTCACCCTCTAATCGTGTTCCAATCACCAATCAAGCATCATACCAATCATTACTTGCATACAAGATAGAGTTCTATTAGAACAGTACACCAATCAGTAAAAACATAAGTTGAAAATCTTATAAATATATTCTACGTACTGCTACGAACACGTGCGCGAAAGAATCACTCGAATCGGACTTAAAACGCGAAAGTTATGCATGAAATAAGATGTAATGGCATTTCTGTAAATAAAACAAACTTAAATTTGAATAAAACCGTACTGTAACGTGTTCTTGGACTGCGGGCACTATTACTTAGAAATACTGGGGCTAAATTGGAAGAAAATGGGACTGAATAGAAATACTTTTGAACTAATGAGTACCGCGGGTTGATTCTGAGAAAACCGAAGGGCTAAAACGCAAAAATGCGCGGCGGGTAGCGGTTGACCGCGTCACCGGCTGACTGGTGGCCACATGGTGGTGTGTGAGTGATGCGGTGCACCACACGTGTGTGGGCGCGCTGACGTGGTGCTGCAGACCGAGTCAACGGACCAACCGGTGGACCGGTTATAATCCCCCGAAGGGGTATGTGATCTCGGCCGTCCATCTAAAAACCGACGGCGCTGCTGCGAAGGAACAGACGGTCACCGGAACGGCTCCCATGGTGGCGCCATGGCCAAGATGAACGGGAGCTCCCCTAAGCGGTGCTCCAGGGCACTAAACTCCAGGAAGATGGGACAAGAAGGTCGAGGGGATCACCGCGGGTTGATGGGAAGAGTCGGTGGCGTCCGGGATAGGCTCTAGAGGCGAGGTCGACAGGGGCGGTGCTCTAGAGAGAGAGAGAGAGCACGCGGGTTTGGAAGAATCCAAGGAATCCATGACCAATTCATGAAACTGGAGGTACCATAGGGCGCGGGGAAGCATGGCGGATCTCTGGGTGGCGTCGGCGTCGAGCTCTGAGGCACGGGCGAGGGTGGATTATGGCAACGGCTGCTGGAAAGCGAGAGCAGAGGATGTGGGAGGGAGAAGGGACAGCGCGGAGCTTTATAGGCTGGGCAGTGAGCGTTAGAAGGAAAGGGAGCGGGGAGATTGGGCGGGATTGGTCGCCTGCCATATGTGGGCGACGGCGGTTTCTTTCCAACGGCGGTCGGAGAAAGGAAAGTGCTGGGAAGAGAAAGGAAACGCTGGGGAAGAAGAAAGGAAAGAAGGGGAGGCGCTGACACGCGGGGGCCAGTGTGTAGTGGGAGGGAAAATGGCTTGTGGGCGCTGGCTGGCGGGGCCAGCGTGCAGTGAGAGGGAGAGAGCGGACGTGCGAGCACTGAAGGCCGAGCGGAGCAGGCCGAACTATTGTGCGGGGCAAGCCGCCGAGTGGGCTGGTGCGGTAGGCCGTGCGGAAGAAAAGAAGAGAAGGGAGGAAGGGCGCGGCTAGGCCGCCAGCGGGCTAGCGCGGGAAGGGGGAGAAAAAGGGACTGGGCCAGAACCTGGGGTTGGGCTAGAATGGAAGAAAGGTATTTTTTTCAAAAACAAAACCTTTTCCAAACCTATTTTCTCTATTTTCAATTCTAAGCCAAATTCAAATAAGATTTGAATTCAACTTCAAATCATCTAGCCCTACACTCAACCAAAAACCATATGCTTCAGCATGAATGCAACAACCATTGTTTCTAATCCTTATAGTGTATGTTATTTATCCAATATTTATTATTTAGCCTAAGTTAAAAATTCCTAGAAAATTTAATAAATGCTAAGAATTAATTGCTAATTTGTAGTAAGAATTTTGGGTGTTACAGCAGGACATCCAAACTGCTTGGAGAGATCACCCTACCAGTATAGTCCGGCACGACAAGCAACTACCGCATCGAGCACATCAACTTCTGTGTTGCTGACTTCAACACCACCTATCACAACATACTTGGTCGGCCAGCTCTAGCCAAGTTCATGGCTGTACCACACTATGCTTATCTGGTGCTGAAGATGCCTTCACCTGCAGGAGTCCTAGCCTTGCGGGCCAACCTCTCCATCGCCTACGCCTACGAGATAGAGAGTCTCGCCCTCGCCAAAGCCACCGACCTCTCCATCTAGATGGCCAGTGTGGTCACCGACGCTAAGACGGTGCCCGGCGATGACCTAGAGATCCCATTGTTGGAGCCTCCTCGTGCCTCCGCCAAGTCCAAGGAAACCAAGGAGGTCGCCTCGGCCTCAACAACCCCTCCAAGACCATGAAGATTGGGGCTCACCTCGACCCCAAATAGGAAAGCGCACTCATCTCCTTCCTACATGCCAACGCCGATGTATTTGCTTGGAAACCTACAGACATGCTAGGGGTACCATGGGAGAAGATCGAGCACTCCTTGAATGTCTCATCGACCGCCAAACCGATCAACCAGAAACTCCACCGATTCACGCCAGACAAGAAGGAGGCTATTAGGGTAGAAATAAAATGGCTCCTAGCTACCGGATTCATAACAAAAGTGTATCATCCTAAGTGGTTAGCAAACCCTATTCTCGTTCAAAAAAAGAATAAAGAATGGAGAATGTGTGTTGATTACATTGATCTTAACAAACACTGCCCTAAAGACCCCTTCGGTCTACCTTGGATAGATGAGGTTGTAGACTCCACCACCGGCTATGAATTGCTCTCCTTCCTTGACAGTTACTCCGGCTATCACTAGATCTCCCTCAAGGAAGAAGCCCAGATCAAGACATCATTCATCATGCCCTTCGGTGCGTACTGCTACACCACCATGCCCTTCAGTGCGACCTATCAAAGGGCCATCTAGATGTGCCTCGATCAACAGATCGGCTACAACATCGAAGCTTACATCGATGATGTGGTCGTCAAGTCTAAGACCACCGACAATCTTATCGCCGACCTCGACGAAACATTCGCCAACCTGAAAAGGTACCGATGGAAGCTGAACCCTTCAAAGTGCATCTTCAGAGTTCTGTCCGGTATACTGCTGGGCAACATTGTCAGCGCCCGTGGCATCGAACCCAACCCCAACAAGGTCTCCGTCATCACCAACATGAAATGGCCAACATGTGTCAAGGATATACAGAAGCTTATAGGCTACATGGCTGCTTTAAGCCGCTTCATATCGCGCCTCGGTGAAAAGGGACTACCGTTCTTCAAACTCCTCAAGGCCTCGGAGCGCTTTTCCTGGTCGGAGGAGGCAGACATAGCTTTCCAGTAGCTCAAGTTGTTCCTAACAAGGCCTCCAATCATGACGGTGCCACGGCCAGACAAAACTACCCTGATCTACATCGCCGCCACTTCTCGTGTCGTTAGCACAGCTATCGTCGTCAAATACGAGGAGGCCACGCATGCCTATAAGGTGCAACATCCGGTCTACTTCATCAATGAGGTCCGTAATGAGCCCAAAACTCGTTATCCTCAGGTCCAAAAGCTGTTATACGCCATTCTAATTACATCGCGCAAGCTCCGCCACTACTTTGAGTATTACAAGATCGCTGTGGTCACCGAGTTCCCTCTGGGGGACATTCTTTGCAACAAAGAGGCCAACAGCCACGTCATTAAGTGGGCTATTGAGCTCGACACTTACTCCATTGAATTCAGAAGTAGGCCTACCATCAAGTCTCAGGCGCTCTCTGATTTCGTCGCTGAGTGGAATGAGATCCAAGAGCCCATCGCCGCTACTTGCCCTGAGCACTGGGTGATGTACTTTGACAGCACTCTCAACATCAATGGTGTTGGTGCGGGCATTCTGTTCATCACGCCTACCAAGGATAAGCTTCGATATGTTCTCCGAATACATTTTTTGGCCTCCAACAACGCCGCTGAATACGAAGCATGTCTCCATGGACTCCATATAGCCGTTGAGCTCAGCGTCAAATGCCTCATGGTATATGGGGACTTCGCACTGGTCATCAACCAGCTCAACAAAGACTGGTCCTGCTCTAGTGACAAGATGGATGCATATTGCGCCAAAATCAGGAAGCTTGAAGGGAAATTCTATGGTATCGAGTACCACCACGTGGTACGAGATCAAAATCAGCTCGCCGGCCACCTATCCAAGTTAGGCTCCTCTCGCACCGTGATACTGTCGGGGGTCTTCATTCAAGATCTTTTGGCGCCATCCATTAAGGAAGAGAAGGAAGTTCAAGAAGTTCCCCATGTCAAGCAGCTGGTACTTATAGTACCTTCGCTGGCCACCAATTGGAGGGAACAATTCATCAAGTACCTCACCAGTGCTGAAGTACCCACCGACAAGACTAAAACCGAACACCTAATTCGTCGAAGCAAGCATACGTGCTGGTGGACGGCAACTTGATGAGGAAAAGTGCCAAGGAAGGGATACTGTAGAAATGCATCACCCAAGAAGAGGGATTGAAACTACTTCTCGAAATTCACTCTGGTTCCTACGGCAACCATGCGGCCTCGAGAAACCTGGTCGGCAAAGCTTTTCAAGCTGGTTTTTACTGGCCCATGGCCATCTCCGATGCAGAAGACCTTGTCCGATGTTGTGAAGGATGTCAATTTTTCACCAAGCAAATACATGTGCCGGCACAAGAACTACAGACCATCCCAGCTTCCTAGCCTTTCACATGCTAGGGACTGGACATGATCGGGCCTTTCAAGTCAGTGCTAGGTGGTTTTCGGTACGTGTACGTCGCCATCGATAAGTTCTCCAAGTGGATCGAATACAAACCGCTTGTTTCGGCTACTGCTAAGAAGGCAGTCGAGCTCTTTGAAGATATCATCCACAGATTCGGTCTCCCGAACAACATTATCACCGACCTCGGAACCACATTCACTGGTCATCATTTTTGGGACTTATGCGAAGACCGATGCATCTCCATCAAATACATCTCCATTGCCCATCCTAGAGCCAATGGCCAGGTCGAACGGGCGAACGGCATGATCCTTGATGCCCTCAAAAAGAGGCTATATCAGAAAGAAGAAAAGCATCCGGGCAGATGGCTCAAAGAGCTACTAGCCATGGTCTAGGGACTGCACACTCAAGCTAGTCACAGCACCAGTGTGTCTTCATATTTCTTGGTCTATGGTTCAGAAGCCATACTACCAACGAACGTTGCCTTCCGAGCACCTAGGGAGGAAAATTATGATGAAGAGCAAGCCGTAGTTGTTCGGACAGAGGACGCCGATAGGGCTGAGGAGGAATGCCTGATCAACTATGTCTACACAGCCAAATATCTAGAAGGCTTGCAGAGATACTACAACCGCAACATCAAAGGTCATTCATTTGCTATTGGCGACCTCGTTCTCCATAGAAAACAAAAAACTGAAGGAATGCACAAGCTCTCCTCCCCCTGGGAAGGGCCTTACGTCGTCAAAGAGGTTACCCGACCAGGGTCTTATCGCCTACGTGACTTGGACTGAATCAACACCCCCAATTCATGGCACATCGAGCACCTTATGCATTTCTATCCTTGAAACGCTCTAGATATGTATTCTCCACTCCATGATGAATAAAGTTTTGGTCGCCATAATTTGTCTCCATTATTTTTCCATTACAATTTAATCTCCACTTACGGTCACCAAGCTCTAAGCTACTCCTTAACGAACTCCAATGCGAGATCGTCATAACTGCTCCACCACACCTCTCCATATCTTCAACATGTGATCGCCATAAATGCTCTGCCACATTTCTCCATATCTCCAACATGTGATCGCCATAAATACTCCACCGCGTTTCTCCATATCTCTGAAAATATTTCACTGACCACTGAGTAGCACACATTCTGCTCTGATCTCTAGGAGAAGACCTAGTCTTTGATCTCTCCCTACACATGCTACGGGCTCCGTGCTCTACGTTATGGATGGTCGGCTGTGGTTCCTTGGTCATGCCTGTTCTTCCACCATGTGCACGGGCTCCGTGCTCGACGTTATGGACTATGGGCCAGCCAAGGCTGAGAGCTCAGTGAAAGAACTAACTGCTCGAACGCCACTTATACTATGTATATCTCCAAGTTAACTCACCAACCACCGAGTAGCACATGTTCTACTCTAATCTCTATGGAGAAGACCCAGTCTCCGATCTCTCCCTTCATGTGCTACGGGCTCCGTGCTCTGCATTATGGGTGGTCAGCTATGGTTTCTTGGTCATGCCTATTCCTCCTACACGTGCACGGGCTCCGCGCTCGACGTTATGGACTATGGGCTAGCTAAGGCCAAAGATTTCAGTAACAAACTAACTGCTCGGACGCAACTTATACTGCGTATAATTGCGTTAGGGTTAATACTACAACGATTTCTTCACCGCAACACTACAAAATGCATAAACATGCACATGTCACACATTTATACATATACATAAATGTCTGTCTATGCCCTTGCACATTTTAACTACTCTATTCAGTTATTATAGCATATTCTCTGAGTAGATCACCGAGCTTTGCCATCGCCATCCGTCTCACCAAACAGGTCGATATCGCCGGCCAGCTTCTTCGCCGCATCCTTCACCTCATCCTCCAGCTGCTGGTGCTCTACCTCGCCCATCCCTTCGGTGAATCTAGCCCCTATCACCTAAAGGTCAATAGTTGGGTAGTGGGACCGGACCACCGCAAGGGCGTGAGTAACAGCGGTAACAATGGTGTCACGGTTGAAGCTCTAAAAGTTCTCCCACGCCACCTTGCACCTCTCGATGATGGTGTACGAACGCGGCAGCCTACCATCGGGCTGAGGAGCCGCCTCCAGGTCGATGTAGTCGAGAACCGGTTTGACTCCGGCGACTATGGCGTCGAACTTGTCCCTTTGGGTTCTGGCCTCTTACACCAGCACATCAAACTATGCCTTGACCCTCTGACAGTAGTCTACAAGCATTACAAGGTTCCATCAAGCAAGGAAACTACTTCAATAGTAACCTGACCAGGAAGTACTCACCTTTTAGTTCCTCGGCCAGTTTGTCTGCTCGCCCTAACTCCTTCGCCTTCTCCTCTCGGAGTTGCTCGATGGCTTGGCGCAGTTGGCCGAGCTCCGCATCTTGCTCTACAAGCACAATAGTCATCACCAAAAATATGGCTGTTCAACAATACAAAGCACATTCGCCGATACGCCATACCTACTTTCTACTCAGATACGTTCCTTAGCTGCTCGAACTTCCACTCTAGATGCTCAAAAGCACTCAACAGCTGCTCAGAGATAGTGGCCAGCTGCTTAGACTTGCCACGTAGCTGCTTGGACATAGCCGCCAGCTGCTCGGATAGGATTCCCTTCTGGTATTCCAGGTCCCATGCGTTGGACTCGGCAAGGTCTCGCTCGCGCTAGGCCCTCTGGATGTTTCTCTCCATAAGGTTCATTGCCTCCTTGAGTTTTTCATTCACCTTGGTGAGGGGTTCCATCCTCTTTATCAGCTGGTGCCACTGCTCAGCAGTCCGAGTTATCCCCTACATAAACACCAAGATTATGAAGAAGAACAATCTCCAATGTCAAAGATGAACATTATAGATGCAGTACTGACCTTGATTTGTTTCATCACTCTGGCAAGGGTGGACTCCAGTCTCCTCAGCTCCCTGGTGGTGTCCTCCTCAACAACCACCACCTCATTGCCACATCTGCGGAGGATTCAGACAGCTTGGGGTTACGATTCCTCACGTTCGATCTCTTCCACCTCGTCTTCCTCCGCCGCGGCTGGAGGCACCACCGGGTGCTCCATGGCCGGATAGCGGGTCCGACCACGGCCTGCGATGCCTTAGGGGGCATTATTTGCTCCTCGGGCGCCACCGGCTTCGCCGCCCCAGACTCAAGCGTGGCACCAGCATCTCCTACATTCGCCATTGAAGACCCAGTGGTTTCCACCATTGTCCCGAGCATCGTCGCCGACCCATCCGCCATTGGTGCCAATTGCTCACCATCGCCAAGTCCCCCAGCAGTGGCAGTTGACTCCTTCGCCAGCTGCCGAGTGCCCGAAGACTCCGAGACGGGAGTTGCCAGCATTGCCTCCGCCCTGGGACCAGCCCCCGACTACTCGTCAGCCTAGACATGCAGGGTCGAATCCTTCGTACGCCTCACTCTGCATCAGATCAGCTCGTCAATTGCCAAAAAAGGATAAGGATATGACAACCAAATAACTTCAAGACAAGGGTTCTTACGTAGCGGCTTTCCGGTAGATTTTTCTAAACCCTGCGCTGCGTAACACCTCTGGTGTTTCAAACCCTAAAACATGCCATGTCATCATATGCATTGCATATCATTCTTGTGTTAATAAAAACTTTGATATGCATTCACTAAAACAAGTTTACTTTTATGATCATATATGTTGACTTGTATGGATGAATCAAGTTCAAAACCTTTGTCTTGAATTGGATTTCCGAAAACCCTAATTTCTAGCATTTAATTCTACCCTGGAAAAACCTAATTTAAAATCTAAGCACATTTTGGGGTTGAGCCTAAAAGAGAAAATGTAAAGCTTGTCAATGTGTGCAAAGTTGGTTTTTAGAGTTTTCAAAGTTGTTATGAAAAATTTGAAGTAATTTGAAAGGGGATAAATTCTTAAAGTGTACCCTTTTGATTTTAAACTTGCATTTCAAAATGTAGACATAATTTGAGTATGATTATTAAAGAAAAGTTGTTGAACTTTGATTTTGGAACAACTTTTATTTTTGGAGATTTTTGAGTTACCATACAAATTTGGGAGTAATTTGAGAAATTAGGCGAGTGGCAATTCGGTAATTAGTTGGAACAGTGCCAGCAGGCGACACCTCACCGTCGGTGAGCTTCCATCGACTTCCAGGTGCGCCCGTGGCCATCTCCGGCTTCGCGCTGGCATGGGAAGGCTGTTGTGTGGCTTCTCCGTGCTTCTTGGCCATGCTATAAAGCCGGGACGCTGTCGCCGTCCTCCTCCGCTTCCTTCCTCTGTTTTTCCCGTCTGCGTCGCCCAGCTCCGACGAGCTCGTGCCGTCGCCATAGCGCCCTCCCGGCCTTAGCAAAGCATGTCACTGCTCCGCCTGCTCATTACAAACCTAGTCGACCGGTTCTAGGCGCCTGATTTTGCCGAGAAATGCTGCGCGTCGCCATTCTTCCTCGCAGCCAGCCGCATCATCGACGACCTCGCTTCACCGTGGTCGGCGCTCTATGGTCTGTCTCTGTCCTTGCTAAGCGTAGCTCTAGCTTCTCTATGTTGCCTTGATGCTATGTGTCATGTTAGTTGATCTGTTCATCCACTGCAGTCACCGAGAGTTGTGCTTGCCGTTGCCGCCGTCACCATCAACGCCGCCAGACGCGACCTTTGCTGCTTACCGTCAACCGAACGCTCTAGCATGATCTAGGTGAGTCTCTACTGCTATTCGAGTGGTTGAATGAAGCTCTAGCAAACTCTAGTAGCTTCAATGCCGTGGCACTGCTATGCACAGCTCGACCGAGCCGCCATGGCCGACATCGAGCTCGGACCAAGCTGTAATTGGTTTAGCTAGTACCTCTAACCGAACCGCCGTGAGATGGGGAACAAGGTAGTGCCTCGGTAGTGGCCGGAGACCTCACCGTCGGCGAGAAACCACGGTCAGCAAGCCTCACCATTGTGGTCAGCGCGGGAGTACTGTGCCGACATGGGTGACCCACATGTCAGTGGCCGGTTGTTTGAAAATGAAATTTTTCTTTTTGCAGAATTGTTTAAATAGTGCTGTGATTTGTTTATTTTGTGTAGAATTAAATAAAGCTCCAAAAATTATGAAAATTTTTGTGTGACCTCTCTGAGATGTAAACTATTTAGAAAAAATATTAAATGTTACTTTTCAGTACATTTTGAATGTGATAAAAATTGCTCAAATTAATTAATAAATAGGTTTCCATGATTTTTCTAGGCTTAAATGATTATCCAAAAATTATAAAAATTGTTTTGCCACTTAGTTATCATGGGATGAGCCTTCAAAAAAATTTGAGCTCATTTGGAGAAAGTTTATTTATTTCATAATTTTGAATTAAATAAATAATTCATAAAAACAAATAGTAAACCTTAATGACTTAGGTTTTGTTTGAATTTTGGATTGAGTGATGACCTTGGGTCATTAGTATAAAATGATCCTTGGCACTTAAAGTAAGTGTTTGAGTTTATGAAATGGTTTAGTTAGTTGTTGGTTTGCAACTGTACCGCGTAGGAAAGTTGTATTCAAGTTATTAACTTTTGCATCCATCGTCAAGCATTATGTTTTATATCTCGCATCATATTAAACATGGCATTGTTACCTCGTGTAGTGAACGAAAGTGATAACGTGGTAGTTAACCAAGTTGTTGAGGAAGTTAATCCACCGGTTGAGGTCGGATTTGATATCTGTGGAACATCTCCGGAACCTGACTTTTCCGACAATCAAGGCAAGCCCCGGATGCATTTAAACCTACCTTGTGTTTTACAAATTATATCGCTTTTGGTTATTTAAGTATTGCATTAAGTGATTAGGAGTTGAATGAAAACCTAATTGGTGCATTACCAACCTTATTGTTCCATATCAACCTTGTTACCAGTTTTAATTCAAAAATTTCTAGTTATGCTTAGTCATGCTTAGACAGATAAAAGTCGGGTGATTTCCTGTCACCTATGAGATATAAAAAGGCTTTTGGATATGGTCGGTTATTTACGTGTCATGAGATATAAGCCTGTGGAGTAATAAATCTAGACCGGACGGACTCGGTGTGTGAGAGCCACAAGACATGGATGTCTTGTGAGCGGGTTCTTTCCGCCTGTGTCGATTAAGAACCGTCCGTTGTTGAATTGCATGAGGTGAGACTTTGTAGTACTAGCCACATACTTTGATAAGCCTTAACTTGGCTATTCTATTACGAGAATGGCTACTCACGCACTAGGAGTGGAGAGATGGCGAGAGTAGCGTGTACCCACGTGGCCATGGGCTGGATTGGTGGAGTACTGTATTCTCGGGTGGCGTGGACCCATTCTTGTTTTAGAGGACCTGAGGGTAGGTTGGTATATGTAGGTTAGGGACCTACATATGTCGTGTGGTCAGGAATCCCCAGCTGGGTTATAATCGGTTCGAATCGTCATTGCTCCTCGGTTATGGAGACTCAACTCACTGTTCATCATCGTAGTTAATAAATGAAACTTGAGGAAGATTTGAGAAGGAGTTTGATATGAAAGTCATGATCTCAATACAAATCATGACAGATTCATATATGATCTTGATGAAATTTTAATTGATGAATGAAAGAATCTTGTTAGAGAGCTTTTACGCAAAAGAATTTTGATTATTGCTAAAGCCTTATCAGTTTTTACTTTGGTTAAGTCTTGTTGAGTACTTTTTGTACTCAGGGTTTGTTAACCCTTGTTGTAGGTGAGCCTCATGAGTAGGTCTATTTTGGACCGTGCTGCATGATGGTTTTTCAAATCAATGATGACAAGTAAATGTGTGGCCCTTGGGCAGGGTACTTTAATTGTGTGTTTTGTATTATGTTACTAATACCACTCCACTACTATGGTTTGTAATAATAATCATACTTAGTTTGTAAGGTTTGAAATATCTGTTTTGTAAACTAAGTTATGGTAAGACTTCCGCTATTTCACTCTGATGTAAATTAATGAATAAACTGTTGTAATACTGCAATGACTCTGTAATGGGATCCTACTCGGAAAAATCGTGGATGATTCGGGTTTCTCCGAGGACACCCGACAGGCTTCTTAAGTTATCGAGAACATATGCATAGTCGTCAGAGGTCATGGGACAGCGACAGGTGCATGTGGGCCCTATAATTTAGGAGGTTCTGCCACAGAATAGTATCAGAGCGACCATTACATGGATTTTTTGTAGTATGGTTTTACAAAAACTTCAAAACGATTTGGGGCAAATCAATTTAACTTGTTAATTTGGTCCAAATTGCATCCGACTTATCTTAATTCATTCTCGCCATTCCTTATTTGATTAAAAAGGCTTTGACTCAATATGGGTTATTGTAGATCGACTAACTAAGTCAGCACATTTTCTTCCAGTCAAGAGTATATATCCCACTATCCAATATGCCAAGATGTATTTAGCATGAATCGTGAGCCTACATGGAGTACCAAAGACCATTGTGTCAGATAGGGGTACACAGTTTGTCTCCAACTTTTGGAAACAATTGCATTCTTTGTTAGGTACCAAAGTTCTGTATAGTACCGCTTATCATCCATAGACTGATGGTCAGACTGAAAGAGTAAATCAAGTACTTGAAGATATGTTAAGGTGTTGTGTCCTTAACTATTCCAATAAGTGGGATGAATGTTTGCCTTTGGCTGAGTTCTCATACAACAATAGTTATCAAGAGAATATTAAGATGGCTCCGTTTGAAGCACTCTATGGTCGTAGATGCAGAACATCACTAAATTGGTATGAACCCAGGGAAACATGGTTCTTTAGCGTTAACCTTGTGAAAGAAACGGAAGAGAAGGTTAGGCAGATACAAAATAATATGAAGATAGCTCAGTCCCGACAAAAGAGTTATGCAAATAAACGACGTTGACCTTTGGTGTTTAACAAGGGAGGTTTTGTGTATCTAAAGGTATCACAAATGAAGGGAGTTCACCATTTTGGTGTTAAAGGCAAGTTGGCACCTCATTATATTGGACCATTTCAAATTTTGGAGCTCGGGACTTCCTTTGCCCGCCTCTCCGAAATTTCCCTTACCTACTGCTCGGGGACTCCTGTCGCCTGCTATTGGGGAACTCCCTCCTTTCCCTTTGATTGTTCCTCCGCGCATGTGCTGCATGGAGTTGCCTTCGTGCTCAGTGGAGGAGCCACTGGAACTTCATCGTCATCCAACCACTCGAACATCGTGGTACTCCACGTCCTAGTGGTCTGGTCACCGCCAAGCGAGATGCCACCCGGCTTGAGGGGAGCGGCACCCGCTGTTTTTCTCTTCTTTCAGGCTGGCTCATCTGCCGCTGCCCTCTTCCCCCTGACCTTCTCCGACACCGGGATGGACTCTCCTATGAGATGCTGATGGCTCCCTCCTCAGGCTACGTCGGTGGCGGGCATTTACTATCTGTGGCTAATCGCCCCTCGGCATGCCCGAGAAGTACACCACTCTTTCCTGCGAATGGATCTTCGCATAAGTGAATCAGTCCACTACTCGGCAACAACAAAAGATAAAAAGCATCAAGAACACACAATTGAGATATTTACCTGAGGAGGTAGATTCTGGCAGTGAAAGGGTCTCGTCTGCCCTGGCAAGTTGAATGAGGCAAGTGGAGTGAATAGATCTACGGCCCGCTCCTGCACAACGTCCCTCGATAGCATCTTCGTCCTCTCTCGGGTACCGTCATTCTCCCCCTTGAAAAGGCTACGTGGGCCCTCTCCTTGCAGGGCTGGACGTGGCGCACTATGAAGCTCACCGCCACCAGTCCACCATTGGTCTTCACGCCCTTTATTAAGCCAAGAAGCTCCTTCACTTGCTCCATGTTAGCACTATTTGGTTTCTCTGACCAGCTCTTTTGGCTCTCTCGAATGTGGTCGACATCGTAGTGGATTGCAATGTGGCTCTGCTTCATGTAGAACCACCTGGCGTTCCACGCCTTTAGCAAAGTATTCAGTGGTACAGTGATGTACTCACTCGCCATCCCATCTCAGAGTTGCAGATATACGCCGCCGACCATCTTGGAACTGCCACCGCCTTTCTTCTTCAACCAGAACAAGTGTCTGAAGAGGTTGAAATGCAGAAGAATCCCCATATATGCTTCGTAGAAGTGGATAAAGATCGAGATGTGCAAGAGGGTGTTTGGGTGAAGATTGCATAGACTAATCACCCAGAACTCCAACACATCTGTCTAGAAAGGATGCACAGGAAATCCCAATCCGCGCCAGAAATAATCCTCAAACACCACTACTTCATCAGTATGAGGCATTGGAAAGGGCTCACCGCTGGCTGGCCACCATTCGGCGGTGATGCGGTCAGGAAGAACGCTCGCCTCCACCAATCTATTCAGCTCTGCCTCCCCCATGCACGATGGCACCCACTCTTCGTCACGGCTGGCTCTGACGCTTGCCTTTCTTTGGGCTCGCCTTCTTTGGGTTCGCCGCTCCCCTCTTTGGCGCCATCTCTCGGATCCGGACGGAGACTAGCGGCAGAAGCGCGCGTGGATGTGAATCTAGAAATGCAAGGGCTGAGGAAGATGAAATGGCAAAGTGGCAAAGGTGGGAGCGCAGGGTGCGGTGGCACAGTTATAAAGCACTCCCCCACCCTTTCGCACTCGAGGGTTTTTGGGAAACCGCTCCCATGATTGGCACCTCTCCAAATTCTCCGCAATAGCAAGCTGGGCCATTACCTAGGCTTTCGTGCAACCGCGTCCCATATCGCCCATTTATCTCCGCAATTTGATATGGCTCACCAAATATTCACCGACATCTCCGCCAACCATTACGGCTCAGTAATTACTACTATACAGCCATTACTTCGGTATTTTCTCCACGATTTGTTTTCTCCAAGACTTCCTCTTGTGGCTCGGGGACTGCGTCAGCATTACGTCTTGGTTCCTCACCACATTCGGGATTTTCTTCTGTTTACTGTTGTTTCTGACCCTGGCACCACGTGACCACATCACCTACTGTCAGACTCGGGGACTAAGTGGGCACACTTTACCTTGCGGTGAATGTGCTTTTTCTCATCTCGAGGTTACACTTGAGGACTGGCTGCCTGCTCGGCTGGTCATCTGCTATTCTTCTACTTTGGACCCTAGCACCACATGACTACGTCATCTACTGTCAGGCTCGGGGACTAAGTGGGCACACATCACCTCGCGATGAGTGTGTTTGCTTTATTCTGGAAGACTCCGTGCCTCTTGAAGCTGAAGAAGATTATCTCCCTTTCTCGTGGTCAGACTCTAAGTGGGCACACTTGGTCCACCGCGAAGAAATTTTTGATTCTAAACTTTAACTCCTTAGACCCTTATGGCAAGCCGTACTTGGATTACACTGCTCGACGATGGTTCACGCTACTCGGCGACGGTTCGTGCTGCTCGGCGACGGTTCATGCTGCTCGGCAACTGCTGACAACTGCTCGGCAACTCATCACGGTGGTCGGACCATGAGTTTGACTAGTCGGCTTTGTTCGCACCAACTCGGACAAGCTCAAAATTGCGTTGCACAGCATGTACAAGGAGCTCGGGGACTAGTTGTCAGGGGTATGACCCCAGATACCCACGGTAGCCCACATGGGCTGTGCCCCCAGGGGCAGCCTAGCCCACAAGATGAAGCCTTGCAAGGCACAACTCTGCTCGGCGCCTCCCACAAGACACCGGGAAGATATCCTAAAGATACTATGAGATCTATTATGATACGTATGATCCCATGATTCATGTAATCTGTTATTACTTTCCGATTATCTCTCAGATCTAACCAACTTGTAACCCTGCCCCCCGGACTATATAAGGTGGGCAGGGACCCCCTCCAAACTCACTGTGGCAGAACCTCCTAAATTATATGGCCCACATGCACCTGTCACTGTCCAACGACCTTTGACATCTATGCATATGTTCCCGGTAACTTAAGAAGACTATCGGGTGTCCTCGGGGAACCTCGAATCATCCACGATTTCCGAGCAGGATCCCATTACAGAGTCATTGCAGTATTACAACATTTATTCAAATATCTACATTAGAGTAAAATAGCGGAAGTCTTACAATAATTTAGTTTACAAAATAGTAGTTTCAAACCTTACAACTAAGTTTGATAATTATTACAAAACATAGTAGTGGAGTGGTATTATAACATAATACAAACACACAAATAGATTGCCCTGCCCAAGGGCCACTCATTTACTTATCGTCATCGCATTGAACAACAGTCATGCAGCATGGTCCAAAGCAGACCTGCTCATGAGCCTCACCTGCAACAAGGGTTAACGAACCCTAAGTACAAAAGTGCTCAACAAGACTTAACCGAAATAGAAACTGATAGAACTCAGGAATGCAGGCTCAGGGATTTAAGGTATGGCTTTAGCAATAATCAAAGTTCTTTTGCGTAAAAGCTCTTTAACAAAATTCTTTATTTCAACATTTAAAACTTCATAGAACCATATATGAATTGGCCATGATCTGTAATGAGATCATGAACATCATATCAAACTCTTTCTCAAACCTTACTCAAGTTCCAGTTATTAAACTACGATGATGAACAGAGAGTTGAGTCTCCATAACCAAGGAGCAATGACAATTCGAACCGATTAAACCAAGCTGGGGATTCTAGACCACACAACATATGTAGGTACCCGACTTACATATATCAACCTACCCTCGGATCCCCTAAAACAAGAATGGGTCCGCGCCACCCGAGAATACAATACTCCACCAATCCAGCCCATTGCCACGTGGGTACACGCTATTCCTACCATCTCTCCACTCCCAGTGTGCGAGTAGCCATTCTCATAATAGAATAGTCAAGTTAAGGCTTACCGGAGTATGCGGTTAGTACTACAAAGTCTCACCTCATGCAGTTCAACAACGGACGGGCCTCAATCGACACAGGCGGAAAGAACCCGCTCACAAGACCTCCATGTCTTGTGCCTCACACACACCGAGTCCCGCCCGGTCTAGATTTATTACTCCACATGCTGATATCTCATGATAACATAAGTAACCAAACGTAACCCAAGATCCATTTAAAACTCGTAGGTGACAGGTAATCACCCGACTTTTATCTGTCTAAGCATGACTAAGCATAACTAGCCATATACGAATTAAAACGGTTAACAAGGTTGATATGGAAAACAAGGTCGGTAATGCACCAATTAGGTTTTCACTTAACTCCTAATCACTTAATGCAGTATAGAAAAGCAAAAGCGAAATCAATTTGTAAAACACAAGGTAGGTTTAAATGCATCCGGGGCTTGCCTTGATTCACTGAAAAGTCTGGTTCCGGAGTCGTTCCACAAATATCAAATCCGACCTCAACAGGTGGATTAACTTCCACCATAACTTGATTAACTACCACGTGCTCACCTTCATTCACTACACGTAGTAACAATGCCATGTTTAACATGATGCGAGATACAAAATATGATGCTCGATGATGGATGCAAAAGTTCACAACTTGAATACAACTTTCCTTCGTGGTACAGTTATAAGTCAAACTAACTAAACCTTTTTCGTAACACTTACATCAATTGCCAAGGATCATTACCAACTAATGACCCAAGGTCATCACTCAATCCAAAATTCAATCAAAACCTAAATCATTAAATGTTACTATTTGCTTTTATGAATTAATTATTTAATTAAAAATTATGAAATAAATCAACTTGTTCCAATTGAGCTCAAAAGTTTTGTAAATGTTCATCTCATGATAACTAAGTGGCAAAACAATTTTCATAATTTTTGGATAATTAATTAAGCCTAGAAAAATCATGGAAACTCATTTATTAATTAATTGAGCAATTTTTATCACATTCAAAAAGTACTGAAAATCAATAGTTCATATTTTTCCTAAATAGAACACATCACAGAGAGGTTACACAAAAATTTTCATAATTTTTGGAGCCCTACATAATTCTACACAAAAATAACAAAAACAAACACTATCCATCCATTTCTGAAAAATAGAAAATCCATTTTCAATTCAAACCGCCACTGACATCTTGACCCCACCTGTCATCCCCTTCCTCCCGCGCTGACCACGGCGGTAGCGGCTTTGACCGCCGAATTCTCGCCGATGGCGAGGTCACCGGCAACGACAAAGGTACTAACATGATCACTACATCACGGCGCATTGATTTGTGGCACAAGCGAGACCAATTATGGACTGGACCGAGCACGACGCTGGCCATGGCGGACACGATGGCTCAGCGGCTCTATGCCAGCGAAAACAAAGCCGGAAGCGGTGAAACAAACAACATAGGAAGAACCAGGAGCTCACCCCGAACACGTTGGAGCAGAAAACTGGACCGGAAGAGCAACGGAGGAGTGGGTCGACGGTCACAGTGGTCACGGCGGTGCAAGCAACGTCGACGGCGATGTTCTAGTGGCTGCGGTGGTCAGAAGGATCAAACAACTGGTCATAGAGCATCATGGGAACTTGGCGAAGCTGGAGCCACACAGAGCAAGAGCAAAGGCGCACCGTGGAGGACTAGCCACGACGACGCGCACTCAACGGCGATGCTACCGGCCACGAGGAAGAAAGACGACGAGCGGCGTTTCCTGGCAAAATCAAGCGACCAGGGCTGGTCGGCTGGGTGCGCAAGGCATAGGCAGAGCTGGGACAGGCTTTGCTGAGATGGTGGAGGCACTACGGCGACGGCAAAAGCATGACAGAGCAGCGGCGGTGGCGTCGGGAAAACAGAGGAGAAGAAAAGAGAAGAACGGCGACAGCAAAAGCTTTAAAGGGTGGCCAGGAAGCAAGCAGAAGCCACGCAGGTGCCTTCCCCACGCCAGCGCGGAGCCGAAGAGGGCCACGGCAGTGACCAGAATGAAATAGAAGCTCGCCGGCGAGGACAGTGACAGGTGCACGTGGGCCATATAATTTAGGAGGTTCTGCCACACTCACGCAATATCATACGATAGCCAATACAATCCAACAGACCACAGGAGTAGGGTATTACATCATACTGACGACCTAAACCTGTCTAACTCATGTGTCTCTGTTGTCTTCTTGTTCTTGATTACACGCCTCTCTGCCGATCAATCTACCTTCGTGGGATACCCCTCGGAGGACTGCCGACGTTATTCTGTCGACAACTACCTCATCTAGAGTTCTACCCCCTTTGTGACCAAGAAGAGGAAACTATCGACCACCTCCTTGTCCATTGTGTGTTTGCAAGTCTTTCAGTTGAATCTATTCAGACAAGTCGGTCTTTAGGCCTTGTCCCCTCAGCCTACAGACTTATCCTTCCATGCTTGGTGGGAGAAAGCTAGCAGCACTGCTGATGGGTTGATGAGGCAAGGAATTAATTCTCTCATTATGCTCGGAGCTTGGACTATATGGAACCATCGCAATGGGTGTGTCTTTGATGGAGCAGCCCCAAACCTTGCTGGCACGCTGATCTTAGCCGAGCGAGGAGCACCGTTTATGGTCAGTAGGGGCTCGAGGGCTATCAATCCTTACTACCCTCCTCTCTGGTAGTTAGTTAGAGTGTTTAGCTTAGTTTTTGGTTGCCTTGTGTATTTTCTTAGGTGCGAATGTAACTTCTTCAACTGGTGGGGCGTGAGTGCGTGCATGTGTTTGGTGTTTGTGGGGTTGTTGGGGCTCTTGCCCTTTTTTCTTCTTAATATAATGATGCACAACTCTCATGCATTTTCAAGAAAAAAAGTTCCCACTAACTCTGGTGGATTTTTTATGTCAAACCAATGCCATTGGCTATATTGTGAAATTATCTTTCCACGCATATGTTGAATGTCGAAAACGGAGTCCATATGTGTCCTGGGCATCATTTTCACCGAGGACTACTCCTGAAATCCGAGATAGACTCCAACTTGAGTTGGACTGGGCCTCCACCATGACTTGCATGCCTGCATGGGTCTTCTTCATCTCCAAGGCTTGTATCTAGAGGACTAATGTCCTCATTACCCTTCGCAAAATTTGTGGTATTTGTATGTCTCGTTAAAAACTCCATCCAAAAACCCTATGATAAAAAAGTAGGAGAAAATAGTACTTTACACGCATAGGTTTTGTTGCATTGTTGCTTCGTTAAAAATCTTGGGCTATGACCTCAAAGTTGCCTCCTCTTAAACCTAGTAGTTCCCTAAGTCTTCTCATGTCGATGTCATAAACATATTTTTGAAATACAGAGGCATGAAACTAGATTTTCACATGACTTACTCTGCATGATATTTATCTCTCTGCTCTTCTAGACCTCATGGTGTAAAAGAACTTGGGAGCAATATGCTTTGTGAGATTGCTCCTAATGTATCTCATATGCATTTCTTTTTGCAACACAAGCCACGTTATCTTCATAGATAATGGTATGGGAATTGACAGTATTTATGCCACATGACTTCGAGATGTGGTTAATCATTAGTCTCAACCAAATACGTTATCTTCATAGTTTGATGTGGCAACTAGGGTTTGCTTCATAGGCCGCTAAGAAATTGTTGTACCACCACAGAGAAACGCAAAACTAGTATGGGACTTAACATTATTAGGACCAGACATATAGTCAGCATCTACATAACACACCATGGTCAAGTCATGATTTTTCAGGAACTATAACATAAGCTCTTGTGTGTCTTTCAGGTATCTGATGATGGATTTTATATGCCAACCCAATGTCTTTTGGTTGGGGCAGCAATGTACCTGGTCAACAAGTTTACTACAAATGCAATATCAGGTATTGTGCAGTTTGCGAGGTACATCAGATGACACTAGGTAAGGAACTTCAGCTCCCAAAATTTTCTCATCTTCCTCCATGGGTCTAATTAGGTCCTTATTTGCTTCCAGTGATCGAATAGCCATTGGGTTCTTAGAGGGTGGCACTAATTCATATTGAATTTTTCAAGTACCCTCTTTTTCATAGGTGTACTGGTGTACAGACACTCCTTCAGGGAGGTGTTTGAGCTGCAGGCCTAACAAGAACTTATTTTTACCCAAGTCTTTCATCTCAAACTCTATCTTGAGGTAAGTCATTGCTTCCTCGATGTCTCTTATAGTTTGATGATATTCATATCATCAACATAAACTGAGATGATGTAAAATCCATCATGGAATTTCTTTATGAACACACAGGGACAATCATTATTGTTTGTATAACCTCTCTTTAGGAGAAAGTTACTCAGATGGTTGAACCACGCATCCTGCCAAATTGTTTCAACCCCGCACAACGACCGTTGTCAGCAGTCGTTATGCATGTTGTGATTTCCTTTTGGGTTCAGGATTTTAAGTCCTCCATGGATTTTCATGTAAATTTCTGAATCCAGCAGCACATATAAATATGTAGTCACTACATCCATCGACTGCATTTTCTAATTCAAGTTAGCTTTCATCAAGATAAGATGTCGGAACATGATTCCACTCATAACAGGTGAAAAGGATTCATCATAGTCGATGTTAGGTCTCTGTATGAACCTTTGTGCCACCAATATTGCTTTTTATCTCACCATTGTATCATGTTCATTCCCTTTTAGCGGGAATACCCATTTGCATCCTACAGGGATGACCTTTGGGGGTGTTGCGACTATAGGCCCTCAAGACCCCCTTTTACAAAGCGAGTGCAACTATACCTCAATTGCCACCACAAGGGAAAAAAGGGTTTTGTGGCGATAATTTTCATCACAAAAGCATATTGTGGTGACTTTTCAAATCACCAGTAGTCGCCACAAATACTCGCCTCATAAATACTCTAGTGATGATTTTTTTGTTCCCCACAAATGGTTGTACTCATTAGTGACGAATTGGGGTGCCACTACTAAATTGTCCATTTGTGGTCCCATTCATTATCACAAAAACATATGTACTAGTGGCAAAAAAAATTACCACTTATCGTGTTTTTCGTGGTGAGAATAGTCGACACGACTATAGAGAATTTATGGCAATTTGGTCATCACAGTTACCATCATAAAAGTGATGAACTATATGGTCACTAGAGACTACATATCAGTGACCAAAGTTTCGCCATTATACAAGTTTACTATGTCGATATTTGTTCCCATAGTTTTAGTTACAACTGTGTCAAGTTGATTGCCACAGTTTATATTGGAAAAGGTGGCACCTTATACCACAAATACATTTTATTTGTGATGTAACTCATCCTCGCATATATATATTATAGAGGCAAAACTTTTCCTCACAATATGATTTTTTGTGAGAATTGATAAGACATGTTGTGTCGATAATTTCATCACCAAAAAACATAGCATTTGTGTGAAAACATTAGTTATGACAGGTTTTATCATGAGATAAAGTCTCAATTTTGTGGACCAATAAATGTTGTGGCGAACGATTTATCATTATCACCCCTATTGTAGTGACAAAAATGGCTATAAATATACATTGTAGCAATACAATTCTTACAAATATAGACCAATAGTATTTATTTCAATAATTATTGAACCATGATAATGTTGCAATCAAGCAATACATAAAAATTAATTGTCGCAGAACCGACCAATTTATAAGAATACAAGTATAATGGCAATCCATAAGCAGCGGTCAAATACTTGAACCCATATAAAACACGTAGTCCGTCGAGTACCAAACGGGTCTCAAAAACGATTTACAACAACCAAGATCGTGACAGGATTCAACATACATGCCACATATTACATAAAGTTCATGAGATACTTTCATCATCGTGAGTACGAATAGAAAGTTATTACAAACCGAGTTTGATAATTAAAGCGGAAGCAAATAAGTTTGAAAATAAGTTTCCAACGTAGTTTGATACGATGCCGAGCCGATCACGATCCACAAAAGCAAAGATAGGAATTTCTAAGGAAGCCGCCCAAGGCTTACTCCTCATCCACAATGGGATAGAAGCAACTCTTGCAATAACCATGATACACAAGTGCCATCGCGCACAATGGGAAAATAAACCCGAGTACGAGAAGGTACTCATTTAGACTTTACCCGTCATGAACCGAAATAAAATGACTCCAAGGATCATGCAAATTTGTATAAGTGGGGCGTAACTTGACAACATTTTTGCGAAAAAAGGCAATTAACCTTTGTACACTTTGATTCCTTTATCAAGTTAATTATAACTATCCATTTCTAGATTAGCAACTACCCCATGCCAAACATGTGGTATATTATTTAGAATCATACAATAGTAACCATATAGGTATTGTAATTCCATATTCATCTCGAACCACCATGTTTCATAATATAGCTGCTACGATGTTGGGACTAGCCAAGTTTCTCACTATCCCGGGAGAGGCGGCGATTCAATCGATTTCAACCGGTGGGAATTTCTTCCTAACACAAACCCAGATCTACCACCACGATAGTCTTAGGTCACCTTTGGTACAACTCCGGTACACATTTCGCGGGTTCAGATCGCAACAAGACAATCTGGAACACCAGATGCCGGGATGCTCAGCCAAACCTGCCCTTGGGCTCGATCGTCGTTCCGGAAGGGCGCATGTAACGATTCCCGGCCTGAGTTGAATTACTCGGCCAGCGGTCGGAACGAGTTATCCGGCCAGCTAAGTGAGAGGCATGCGTTCAATCTTGTCGAAGCGCCAACAAGTGCGGTCCTTAATCGACACAGACGGGGATAAGTCCACACCCAAGACCTCCATGCCTTGTTGCTTCCCTATCGACCTCCGTCCGGTCTCAATTTACTTGTACCTCATGGTTCTGTTTCCACGATAGCGATATATAGCCAACCGTCCGGTATCCACCTATATCTCGCAGTGACAGGACATCACCCGACTTCTACCGGTCTAAGCATGGCTAAGCATATATATATTCGATCCGGACCTATACCGGTTAAAGGTGTAATATCTGGACAAGGAATGTACATGCATCAAGTGGTTTCATTCAACTCTTATAACCTAATGCATCAATCATAAATACGTAAGTAAACATTTGTAAATTATTGGGAGACTTATAATGCTCCGGGCTTGCCTCATGAGAAAGGAAGTGGGACGGTGGTCGTGGGGCACTCGGAAGCTCTTGAGGTTCTGCTCCACGCCCCGGGAGGCTGCGGCTTGCGGATCCTCCTGCAGGTTCCCTTCCTTCGCTTCTTCAATTCCAGCAACGTGATCTCTTCCTCCGATCCTAGATGCATGAATATGGTATAAGTATTATGAATGCATATATGTTAACAAGTGCATCACGTTGTTTGAGTAGGTGCATATTTCTTCTCGCTTACTACTTAACTACTTCTACAAGCATCGACTATGCCATAAACAAAGTATCCACTTGTTTCACTCATAACTGGAGTTCTACAATTCCAAATCTAGTGATCCTGGACTTTCTGGAAAGCTTATCAAATTTTCTACAACTTTGTTATTAACCATTTTACAGTCTACATCAGTTTCAACATGTAACTCCTCATACTCTAGAATCAGTCCGAAAATGATTTATCATGCAATATAAAGTAATAGCACCTCTACTTTATGTAATCATCCACAAATTGACAACCTAGAACCTACCAACAGTTTAAGCATACCAAACATAGTTAAGATAATAAAATGGCAAAGCCCAAACTATTTATTAAATTGCCTTTATTATTTTATTTAGATATCTAGGTTAAATAATAAATATATATCAGATGGGCTGAATAAATTTCTCAAAATTTACAGAGCCTTAATAATGCTATCAAAGGACTACTATAAAAATTTCATGTCATTTTACCAAGTAGAACATTCTATACAAAATGACAAGGCAAGCAAGGCTTGAAATAGCATAATTGGAAAATCCTATTGAAAAGTGTCAAACAACAGATTTCATATTTTCTTAGCATCCATATGGTACTAGTATCACCTCCAATAAATTTCATGAATTTTGGACTCATAATTAATTTATAAAAATTCATGCAAGGATTAACTATTTATAAAAGAAAAATCTATAACTATAGATCTACACATGCACTGGTTCTAAAATTTTATCCAAGCTCATGTATGCTAAGAATAGCCTACCACAAAAATTTCATAATTTTTGGAGCACAGGAACTCTAGATATAAAATAAACAAATTTAAATGCATTCAAAAGCACATTTGAAATCCCTATTTAAATCTCCAAAAATTTCTACTGTTGAAGCCAAGAACATATTTTTCCTAAATACTACACTCCCTAAGGAACACAACCATATTTATTTCAACATTTTTGGAGCTACCAATCTGCAGATACAAAATAACAAAACCAATCAAAAACTGGATTCAAAATGGTTTAGCCTACACTCATCGCTGTCGTTTGGCAGGTGGGACCCGCTGGTGGGGGACCCCACAGCGTCAGTGACGGAGCAGCAGCAGCAGCTGTGCTGCTGAGCCTTCTGTGGCTCGGCTCGACGGCGAAGCTTGGCCAGTGGTGAGGTCATCGGTAGGACCTACATGACTGGCGAACCTATTGAGCCACTTGGCAAGCACTATTGTCGACCCTAGAGCTAGCGGCGTGGCAGCCATGGAGCAGGCGAGGCTGGACCACGGCAAAACGCCGGCGACGTCCTCGGTGGCCCGACCTAAGGCTCGGGACGAGCACCGGGTACTATGGCGGACCTATCGCGCTAGCTAACGCTTAGAGAGGGACCGTGGCGCCGCGGCTATGCGGTGTGAGGGCTTCTTGGCGGAGCTCGGCGTGAGCATGTCTTGTGCCGATGGCGATGGCTTACCACCATGAATGGCGAGCCTTTGGAAGGAGGAGCTACTGGGTCTTTGGGGAGATGGTAGTGCTATTGCGGTGGCGAAGGAGCAGCGAGGACGAGTGGTGGCGGCTATGGCGGACGGCGGAGAGTGCGGGCGAGCTTCATTTGTCGCTGGCGAGGAAGACGGAGCAGAAAATGGAAATGAAGCGCAGGGCGACTCGGGCGGACGCTGGCGGGGTTAAGGCCGCGCACCAGCGCGCGGCGTGGCGGCTTCTGTGTCAGTAGCGGCCTGGCGGCATGCCCGCCCGCCTGGGACTGTGGCGCACAAAGCCCTCAAACCGGTCGGCCATGTTCATTCGCGATTCGGGCCATCGAGCGAGAGATGGCGAGCGACGACGAGAATTGCTGCCGAATTTCCCGCTAATCCGTCGCTCCAAAGCACAAGACGTCTAAACAAAATTTATAGCCCTATGTACCAGCTTCAATTGTTGTTCAATGATCGAGCTCTAATTCGCAATAGATACGGAGTAATCTCGTGCCCAACCTCGGCTGTCAGTCGGTTAGTTGATCAAACACTTCGAAAAAATTTCCTAAGTGTTGAAGAAATTTGGATTTGCTGGTTTTGTGGGACCCATTCAAGCATGTTAGAAGCAAAATCAGTCCATGACTTAAAAATGAAAGTTGTTCCTTATTTCAAATATTACAACTTTGCTTTAGTGAACTCCTCCATGCAAGGTCTCTAACACCTAGTTCAACTTTAGTCAAACATGTCACTTTGAAATCAAGATACACATTCAAACTATGGCTAAATGACCAATTTAGCCCTAGCCCTAAATACCAAAGTTGTTCCTAATGATATCCTAAGCATGTTTAAACAATTTGCCAGGTCATTTAAGCATTTCATGTAGTAGTCACACATATAGCCATTCAAGTCAACACATGAAATAACACTTAAATGCTTGATCAAGAAATGTGGTCTTCATGAACAAGGTTCCTTTTGTTAACCTAAGTGTAGCTAAGGTGTTATAGTGACCAACATGACACACTAGCATTTGTTTGCACATGATCATATGCATATGTTACAAGGAACATGAAATAACAAGCAATGTTTCATATGTTTCGATCAGATGTTTCAATTGTAAATGATGATTTATGAATGCTTGATGCTCATGCTCATGTTATGCAAGTCAAGTTATGCAAGGCTAACACCCGAGGTGTTACATTAATAACACTTGGAACTCTCAAAATAACTCACACTACTTTCAAATCTCAAATAATTTATTCAACTACAGGTATTAAACTCTATGGTGGAGACTGCGAAGGACCAGGATGAATGATTGCAAAGAAATCAGCCATTTGTTGATCAAGTTGTTCTCTCCTACATGCGCAACTTCTCCACTCTGTGTTTGACCCAAAGAACTAAGCTCATCACGTTGGGAATGCTTCTCTTCTTGTAACTGTGCATTTGTTTCCACCATCATCGTGAACTTAGGTAATTTAGTGAAATGAATAGTAGCGTACAGAAAGATTTTCAAATTAGCAAAACACCTTCAGTGTGGTGTGCTGCAGTATTTATTTGAATATTTTCATCCATGGTTGCTTCTGAATCCAAATGATCACATGTATTGTCAGCTCGAGAGGCATGTGGACGTAACCTGCTTGTTCTTTCCCCTGTAGGAATAATCCATTTTGTAAAATTTACTTAACTAACCACACTACAAGAGAAATAGACCTCTCACAATGTATACCTATGTTTTAATTATAACATCAGCACACAACCAATGCAAATGAACATAGGTGCAAGTAAGCAGAATTTTTTATACCAACAAGAATACAAGCCACAAGTGTTCATAGTATGGCAAGTGCATACATTCTTGTCTTTTGGTCAGATTTGAGCAGTGGCACAACTTAGGTCGTGTTTGGGACGTTGTTGGCATCGCGATTGAGTGAACGCAGTATTGGAAAATGGTGGTTTCCAGCAAGTGGGACTAGAAGGAGATTGCTGAAGCCTTTGTCTGGGCAGGTGCCTCGGGCGAAGGCGTGTCAGGTGGAAAGTGGATCTAGACCAACTTAGGGTCTCATAAATGCATTCAACTACCACCCCCCTCTGTACAGAGTTTGTGTTCCCTTTTATAGGGCATTACTTGCTAAGGCTACTTTTTACAATTTGTCCCTTGATGGTTACAGTACATCCTCGGAATATTCCTACTCTAACACAAACCGCTAAGGGTAATTTGGGTGCCTTCTTTTCCGACCGCCTTTTCTTGATGGGCCACAACCGTGGGTCTATCTGTGGCCCACAGCCCGGCACTGCCGCCCTTCAAGAAGTTCCTCGACCCTCGGAACCTTCGTCTAGGGTGCCCTTCGCCCATACTTGTGCACTGGCTCTACGTAGCCTTCGTAGGTGCCGGGCGAGCTTTCGCCGTTGACTGCCTCCGGGCGCCATCGCTCCGGTTGCCAAAGCCTCCGCCTTGTATCTCCTCTAGACTTCATTGCCATAGCCTCTGGTCCTTCGCCCTGACCGGTCGATCAGACAGAGGCTGTCGTCCTCTTTTTCTGCAAGTCATCCACAAAACTCATTGACCATTAGCTCTCGTTACTGCTCCGGTCCCTGGCCTCCGTGACTCGTAACCGTGTCCCAACAGTCCCCCCTTCAGGGCTTGGTCTGATGTTGGCAGGCCTTGCCCTCAAACATGGTCCTCAGGTTCTTGGGCACGGAAGCTCTTGCGCATGTGGCGTGCGGAGGCTTTTTCCCCCCTGGGCCACCTGGATTAGACCGCTGCGTTGCTGACGTGTCGCTATTTGATTTGCCTCGAGGGCCATGGAACCGGCGCGCTTTGAACGGACGTGACCATTGGTTCTAGAATTTGAAACGTCGCGGCGGGGGCTATATAAGGGGCAATAGGTGAAGTCCCCCTATCCCTTTCCTAGCCATCGCTTTCGCTGCTACCGCTTCCTGCGCTACCATTTTCTACCCGGCTTTCGCCTAGTTGGTTTTTGTCTTCGCTTCTTTGCTAGGTTGCTTTAGAGTTTCTAGAAGTGGCTACGCCTGTTAGCCCTCCTCCGCGCCGGACTTCCTTCTTTGGGTCGTACCGACTCCTTCTTAGTGTCAGGTCTAGTGGGTGCTCCGCACGGTTTGAGGAGTGCATGATTGTTAGTGCGGAGGTGTTAGGGCTTGAGGAGGATCTTTCTAGAGTTGAGGCCTCTGTCGGAGACTTGACCACCGCTGAAGAGGCAGAAGACATGGCCGACACCTCCAAGACATGGGATTTTGGGCCTTCGCTCATGACTAAGGATATGATCGAGGGGTTGCGACAGCTGGGCTGCTTTGGGGATGCTAAGGTTAAGCCTTCGGAGGGGGGACGATTCCTAAGCCGAAGGCTGCTAATGCCATGGTTTTCAAGGATTTCTTCCTCTACGGCCTTTGTTTTCCGATGGCGCGCTTCCTTCGCTAGGTATTGGAAGCATTTGAGGTACAACTCCATCACTTAACGCCCAATGGGATAGTTACCCTAAGCAAGTTTTGTTGGGCGTGCTTGTCTTATGGCGTGGAGCCGAACGTTCGTACTTTCTATGAGTACTATGAGCTCCAGCACCAGCCTAAGCGAGTTGGTGAAGATCAACTAGTGGCATAGTATGGGAACTGTGCTTTTATCTCACAAAGGGCTCAAAAGGGTGAAAAGTTAGAGATCTCCTTCGCCCAGAAGAACAAGTGGTCAAAGGATTGGATGCAGTACTAGTTCTACGTGAGGACTAGAGGCATGACATCTACCGGCTCAGACGAGAAGAAAAGCATGCGACAAGGCCTTCACTCTGGCCTGCCTATACTTCAGAGGTTGTGACTTGGTCGAGGAGATGGTGGCGGCTAACTGTTGGCCCCTCAGAAGGAATAGGCCCGCTATGACCATAGAGATGCTTAGCCTGCCTATGTTCGGCGAAGGTGTTGAGGTTCCTTTCCTATGCTTTGGCTTTAAGAAAAAGGAGGGCCATGGTGCGGAGAAGCTAGTGAAGTCCGCCAAGGCAGGGGCACACGAGATACTGGGCGAGATGTCCGATATAGAGTATCTAGCATGTCGGTCCATCGCTGGCATGATGCCCCGGCTTAATAGGGTCTTTGAAGAATTCGAGATCCACCACGAGGAACATGATGTTCCTACGAAGGTGCATAAGTCTATAGAGGACAAAGTGAGGAAAGCCACCGCCAAGAATACAACTGTTGTGGTAGAGGCGAGAAAGAGGAAGGGTGCTACTGCGCCCAAGGTTATTACCAAGAGGCGAAAGACCAGGGCTACTTCTACTACCGCCTTTGCTGATGCGTCCACAGCTGCCTCCGGTAATGAGGAGGAGGAGGTTGCTGAGAATGTTGGTGGAGACTCTAGCTCTGTTGCTGTCGAAATAGGAGGCGAGTGCTCTACTACCTCCTTAGATTTTGGTGGCGACAATTTGGCGGATACTGTGCTCCAAGGTACGCGCGGTGTCCTTGCTGTTGAACCCTCCGTCGTGGTGCCTATGCCTAGTGTTTTGGGTGATGAGAGTTCCAGCTCCGAGGGCGATGGTGTTGGTGATGGCGATTCTTCTCTGCCCAGAGAGGGGGAGGTCGCTGGTATTGGCCTTTGCCAGCCTATGGCCGGTATCGACGAGGTGTCCGAGGACAAGGCGGAGGCGAGCTCTCCAGTTGCTTTGCCTCGGGGCGTAGGGTTCGAGGTCACCGGTCATCATGCCGAGGGTGCTGGATGCTCAGCAGCATCCCAAGTCCTTTGTATCTTGGTAAGTTATGTTTTAGCTTTGCTTTTGCTTTATTACTTAAGCTTTCTTATTTCATGGGGACTTGTTTTTATTTCTTCAGGGGGCTTGATGGAGGCCCTTGGGCGAACTAATGAAAACCCTACCGACCCTTCGGGCATGGACCTTGCCCGGATTGGCTTGGGAGCCCCTCCGAGGCCTCTACTTGGGGGTCGACTCCTTGTCCATCCGGTGCTGGCTTGGATGGTGGCGAAGGTTACTTTTCATGTCTTTATTTTTGTTTCTGCATTATTTTTTGTTTTTGGTCTTGCTGATTTTTTGGTTGCTATTCCAGGTGCCTCCGACAGCACAATAAGTGGGTGGGTGGATGTTCTCGAAGCTATCTATAATGATATAGGAGGTTGTTCTTCCTATATCTCTTATTGTCTTATTTTTTTCTTACATTTCTTACGCTTAATTTGCGGCTAGGCCGCCTTCGTCACCATCTAAAAAATGTGGACTACTTCAAGTTGTTGTGGATGAATTTGGAGCTGCAATGTGTGGTATGTTTGTTTTTTCGATTTCTTGGCTTGTTACTCTACACTCATTTTGGCTAATACTCATTTTGTCAAAGTCACTATCTTTGGAGGCCATTCAAGAGCGTGGCATGCGGGAGGTGGTCGACCGCAATTTGGCCATCGAGGCCTTGAAGAATGAAGTGAAGACTTTGGAGGCTAAGAAGACCCAGCTTGTGGGGGAGGTTGGTAGCCTTTGCACAGCCCATGCTGAACTAGAGGAGCTCCAGAAGAAGGTCGACTTGCTGAATAAGGAGGTTGAAGGGGCGAAGGCCGCGTAGCGATTAGCTGTTGAACGCACTTTAATGGCTATTGAGGTAGGTGACAACCTTCGGAAGGAGGTGGATGCCGAGAGGGAGAGTGGCATTGCTTTAAGGGCACAAATAGATGTGCTATTTAAGCGCCTTGAGGATCCCAAGTCCATCGGGCTAGTGGTGGCTGAGCTTTATGTGGGGGCGCTCGAGCAGTTCTGAGCCTCTGCACCGCCGTTGCCTTCTGAGTCTTCGGCCTTCAACATCTTCTTGTGGTTGAAAGCCAACTTCATAAAGCTGCCTGACTTCGTTGGAGGTGCTGTGGATTTTGGAGCTTTGGCCTCCGCCACAAATCTTTCAAAGATGTTGGCACAAGATGGCTGCCCGCACACGAGGGGCGTGAAGGAGAGAGACCTTGAGGGCCCAGCCAACCATGGGGCGACTTCGCGCGATATTTGTAGATTGGTCCGCCATTTCGTTCTGGGCGAAACTTGGTCGGGCGGTGGCGGAGGCACGCCGGGCCGAGGTTAGTTTTTTCGTTTATAACTTGTTTGTCTTTGTCTTAGGTACTTTACTGCTTTCTTGCTATTTTTTATAACTTGGTGTTATTTTCTATAGGAGTTGCAGAAGAAAGAGGCTGCACGTGGAGCTGTTGGTGAGCGCGATCTTCACCGGCTGCGGAGGTGCTGGCTTCGAAGGCTCCATCTCCGCTTCTGAGGCCCTGAATCCCCTAGAGCCTGCGACTGCTCCTACTGATCCGGAGGTGTAGTGTAGGTTTTAGTTTTCTTTTAGGCTTAGTCGAAGGCGATGCGCCATAGTTGTGTATATTTAGGTCTAAATTGTGAACTTGTCCTGCGCAGGTCTCCTTCGCTAGGACTATACCGGACGTGCATCTTGTTACTATGTATCAAGACGGCATTTATGTTAATGGTGAATTATGGCAATATTGGCGGGAAACTTTTCCCCATCGTTTTGTTGACAATATGTTTGCTTTTGTAAAGTATGATATTGACAATGAGTGTGCAAAGTTTACCAGGTCGCTGGCTTGGCGAGGGCGTTGCCCTTAGTTTTTTAATTGACTTATTTGGCTTGCCTTCGCGCCTTTGTAATTGTTATTTGGGAGGCCTTAGCACCTTCTCTTTTTGTTTTGCTAGCTTCGGGATTTTGTACTATTGTGCTACTGTTGTAATTGCATCTATTTTGTAATAAACTTTCCCCTAATTGTTTAACTGTGTTTTTCTTATTACAAGGTGTTCCTATTAAGATTTTTGAGTAGGCCGAAGGGTTACATTTTCTTGCGCCTTGATTTCTCTTCTCGCCTCCGCCTCTTCCTTTTTTGACCGACATTGAATACAAGTCTGTGCTTTAGCGCGAAGGATCTAGTGGGTTGGTTTTTGACATTGGGCATCTTGCGGAGGCTTTGGTGCTTATTCTGCCGCTCTGGCTTCCATCACTGCTGCTTGGAATTATAAGGGAAGCTCTAGCATGTCGCAGCGGAGGAACTTAGGTGCTCGTGTTTGATCCATCTCATGATGCGAAGGCTTTGGCGCAATTCGAGCATTCATCAGAGATGCTGGCTTTAATTCTTGCTGCTTCTCAAGAGGCCATAGAGCAATTTGGGCAAGCAACAGAGGTCGAAGAAGCATTTCTTAGATGCTAGTCCTGCCTGCGCTTGGATTTTCTTGCTTTTGCCTTCGGCTATGCTAGAGCAGCTGCGCTCCCGTCGAGCACGGTTGATGTCAGGTTGTGCCAAATGGTGTCTTCGGTTGTGAGGGGATGTTATGAGCCTTCGTGGCATACCCTCCCACAACCTCTAACACTAACTAGCTGCTGTCGAACTCATGTTACACTGGGCCATGCGGAGGCTTTATGACATTTGTTGGATGATGCATACAACCTAAACGTGGCCTTCGCCGGGCAACACGAGCTACTGGATTTACGAGTCTTCACATGATACCTCCTGGTCCCTTGTTTCTAAGAAAAATCCAGCCTCCATCTTTTCTCTATGCTGGCTCTGTAGTGTGCTGTCTTTTGGCTGGTTAGTTTCCCCTCTTGCGTTCTTCTGGGGGAAGTGGTATGGAGATGCACTGACTGGGTCTGTTGTGACGGTGGGGTGGCGGGTTTTATAGCCTGCCCATTGGACATTTTTAATAACTCTTGGTGGTTGGCCAGTGTTTATTGCTTGGATATGTTTTAAAGTTGAGATTTCCCTATACCTGGTGTATCCTCTGGCCTTTACTATTATTGTACTTTAGCTATTTATTTCAGTGGTTAACTAAAGCTTGTTAGCGATAAGCCTCTCCCTGATGCCTACGCCGAAGGTAGGTCTTTGTCGGGTTAGTTTTGGCCTTTTTGGCCGGTCTGATAAATCCTTGAAGCCTGAGTATGGACAGGACTTTATCAAGGTTGCAAGCTAACTTAGCCGAGGAGGTCGATCCATGCTTTGGAGCCCTCGTCTAAAGCCTTGGAGGGTCCTCTGTCTTAATTCTATCATCGAATATTGTGCTTGTGTTGCTAGCCACTTTCAACCTTCGCCTTTCGTGTTGTTTTATTTTCTATTTTGGGGGGATTCCTCTTTATATTTTAGAGGTTTTTATATAGAACTTGCCTCATTAAAAACCTCACCTCCGCTAGGAGCCCCCTTTTGTGATGAAAAGAGTGCAAGCCCTTTTGTATGAAAAGTAAAAATGCGAAAAATAAAAAATTTGGTGACCTTCGCTTATAGTTCCGCGGAGGCCACCTTTTTACATTTAGATGTAAAACCTACGCAAACTATCAATGATCTAGGTGTGCATTGTTGTTCTGCCTTCACTGTCGGTCAGGTGGAATGACCCGGGTCTTCCGGCGGCCTTCACCAAGTAAGGGCCTTCCCATTTTGGTTGGAGCTTTCCAATATTTTCAGCATTAGGTCTTCTTCTTGGTCTAGGTCGCCATCTTGTATGATTTTCCTGATCACTTTACTCTCTCTCCATTTTTTGGTTTGGTTTTGGTACTTTGCAATGTTTTCAACTACTTCCAATCTTGTACCCTCAATTGTTTCTTTGGAGTATTCTTCATCTTCTACAAGTGCCTGCTTTATGACACGGAGGCTCTGATGCCTAGCTTCTTTCAGGCAGCATTGCTTTTTCGCCATACAAGAGTTTGAACGGTGTGAAGCCTGTTGTTCTAGAGGCTGTAGTGTTATGGGACCACACTACCTTCGGCAGTTCCTCTACCTATTTGCCTTTGCGAAGGTTGAATAGAGTCTTTGCTATTGCTGAGACTATTACCCTGTTAGCTCTTTCCACTATGCCATTTGATTTTGGGTGGTAGACCGAGGTGAAGGCAACCTTGGTGCCTGTACTCTTGCAGAATTCTTTGAAGTTGTCCAAGTCGAACTGTTTTCTATTGTCAACTGTTAGGGTTCTTGGTACTTTGAATCTACAGATTATGTTCTACCAGAAGAACTTCTTTACTATTTCTGATGTGATTTTGGCGAGTGGTTTGGCCTTGACCCACCTTGTGAAATATTCTATGGCTACTACTGCAAACTTGTTCCCCGTTGCGATGGTGGCAGCGGCCCTACCAGGTCCATCCCCCATCTTTGGAGGGGCCAAGTGGGTGGGAAGAGTTGTACAGTAGCCGAAGGTTTTAACTGGTGTGGGGAGGTGCTCCAGCATGTCTTGACAATCTCTTCTGCGTCCTTGATGTGGATAGGCCAATAGAACCCTTGCCTAATGGCTTTCGCAAATAGTGCCCTTGGACCGATGTGTGAGCCGCAAGAACCTAAGTGAATTTCTTGTAGGAGGTTTTTGCCTTCGCATTGAGATATGCACTTGAGCAGCGGTTGGACAACATCTTTTTTGTATAGTATTCCCTCTACCAGTGTATAGTTTCTTGCTCTCGCTACCATTCTGGCTGTGCTCGCTTCATCCTCTGTGTGATGCATGTTGTTAATATAGTCTATGATCAATTGCCTCCTGTCTTCGGATTTAGTGACTAAGATTGTTTTGAATGCCTTTGTCTTGGCCTGCGTTGCTGGTACTTTTAGTACATGATAAAAGGCTCCATTTGGCATGGGCAAGTTGCTTGCTGTAGCCTTCGCTAGTTTGTCTGCTTCTGTATTTTCTATTCTTGGTATGTACTACAAGGTGAATCCCTAGAACCTCTGTTCGAGAGCCATTACTGTGGCCAGGTACTTGGCCAATTCTAGTTCATGTTCCATGTATTCTTTTTCAACTTGCCCTGCTACAACTTGGGAGTCTATTTTTGCTAGTAGTGTTCTTGCTCCTAGTGCCTTTGCCTTGTTGAGGCCCAATACAAGGCCTTCATATTCTGCTATATTGTTTGTTGCCTTGAATTCCAACCTTACTATGTACTTCATGCGGAGGCTAGATGGTGCTATCAGAACGGTGGAGGCCCCAGCGCCTAGATGCCCCTAAGCCCCGTCTGTGTAAAGTGTGTAGATTTAGGGCTGGGGCTATGGGGCTTGCTATGCTAAAGGTGTCTAGTCTACCACAAAATCTGTCAATGCCTGTGACTTGATTCATGTTCTTGATACATAATTGATTTCGAACTGGGATAGCCCTGTTGCCCATTTCCCTATTCTTCCAGAGGCTTCTTTGTTGTAGAGTATGTCCCCTAGCGGTTGCGAAGATGGTACTATAATTTCATGTGCTTGAAAGTAGTGCTTCAATTTTCTAGAGGAGATCAACACCGCATATGCCATTTTTTCAATTTCTGTGTACTTCAGCTTTGCTCCTGATAGGGCTTCTTAGATGTAGTAGACCAGTTGTTGAATGACCTTTGACTCTTCTTATTTTTCTTAGACAAGCACCCCCACTGACTGCATGGTCGGAGGCTACAACATATGATAGCAGTGGTGCTTCTGGATCTAGCACTGTTAATATGAGTTTAGTAGCCAAATAATTTTTGAGTTGCTAGAAAGCCCTTGATTGTTCTGGCCCCCATTCTACTTTGTCTCCACCTCTTAAAGCTTTGAAGAATGGGAGGCTGCGTTCTACTGACTTTGAGATGAATATGTTCAACACTGCTATTCTTCTAGTGAGTTTTTGGACTTCCTTCTTAGTTGAGGGTTCCACCATCGAAATTATGGCCTTTGTTTGTTTTCTCTGGGTTGGCTTTTATGCCTTCGGGTCCTATGATGTACCCGAGTATTTTACCTCTGCTTACACCGAAGACACTTTTCTAAGTTGAGTTTTAGCCCGGCCCCTCTTAGATTGGCGAAGGTTTCCTTTAAATCTGCTATATGGTCTCCTTCGTTCTTGCTCATCACCACAATATCATCAACATAAGCTATGATGTTTTTTCTGCAGCTGAGGGCGTAAGACTGCCTTCGTCATCCTGGCAAAGGTTGATCTAGTGTTTTTTAGTCCTTCAGGCATTCTTGTGTAACAATAAGTTCCAAAGGGGGTAGTGAAGCTTGTTTTCTCCTCATCTTCTTTTTCGAGCCAGATCTAGTGGTATCTTAAGAAGCAATCTAGGAGAGAGAAATGCTTGCATCCTGCTGCTTTGTCAACGGAGGTGTCTATCCTTGGTAGTGGGAATGGATCTTTCTTGCATGCTTTGTTTAGATCTGTGAAATATATGCACATTCTCATCTTTCCATTTTTCTCTAGCACCAGTACTACATTCGCTAGCCATTCTGAGTACTTGACCTCTCTGATGGTGTTTGCATTTTACAACCATTGAGCTTTAGTTTTTGCTGCTAGGATCCTCTCCTCTCACATTTTCCTTTGTCGTTGCTTCTTTGGTTTTACTCTGGGGTTGATATCAAGGGAGTGTTGTACAATGTCCCTGTTGACCTCTTTTAGGTTGAAGGCTGACTAGGCAAAGACATTTTTGTTTTTGGCTAAGGTTTCTAAGAGCTCTGCTTCCTCTTCTTCTGACAAGTTGCCTCCGATCATGACTTTCCTGTCTAGGACTGCATCTTCTAGTCGGACTATCTTTGTTTCTTCTTGGTTCTTGAGATATGTTTTCCCCTTCGGCATACCCGGAGGCTTCGTTGAATTAGCTCTAGCTGCTTCGATGGAGTTGATATTGCGCTGAGATTTGTAGATGGCTCTTTCTACATTTCTTGCTTCCTTCTGGCTGCCATGAAATGTGATGATTCTATGCAAGGCCAGCATTTTCATACACAGATAACCCATAAGAATGGCTATGTTGAACTTGTTTGTGAACCCTCTTCCGAAGATGGCGTTGTAGGGGTAGTAGAGATCTACTACGTCGAAGGTTATATATTCTATTCTTCCATTTTCTTGACCTCCGAAGGAGACTGGGAGGGATATTTTTCCTAACGCATCTATCCTCTTCCCTCCAAAGCCAATTAGTGGTGAATCCAATGGCTGCAACTGATTGCTGCTCAACTTCATCTAGTTAAAAGCATTTACAAAGATGATATCTGCAGAGCTTTCAGAATCTATGAGAACCTTGTTGATTTGTCATCCTACAATGTTGGCCTTGATTACCATGGCGTCGGTATGGGGGTAGCTCTCCAGCTTCAAATCTTGATATGAAAAGGTGATTGGCGTCTTGGACTAATTTGTGTAACTCACTGGGCCTTGAACTGCTATGTTGTTGACCAACCTAAGGTGATCCTTCTTTTGTTTCTTAATCTAGAATTCCATCGAGGAGCCCCTGGCTATAGGCAGTATCATGCCGATGGTTGGAAGGGGCGTGTGAGGGTTGAGTTGGTTCTCTAGGTTAGGTTCATTTTTGGGTGTTGTGGGCTATGCCGTTGGAGGCGAAGGCAATACCTCTAGCTGTCTATTATGCATTTGCCTTGAGTTTATGTAAGTGAGGTTGGCCTCCGCCTGTTGGTTGTTAGTCGGCCCCTGTTGTTGGGTGCCTAGTCTCCATGCAGGTAGGAAGTTTGGATAATAGGCGGCGGCTAGAGTGGACGGGTGAATTTGAGTGGAGTTTAGGCTTGGATAAATTGGGCAGTATTGTTGCTGAGATGCTGCAAAGGTATGGTTCACCTCTCTAGGAGGTTGTTGTGTGTGGAGGCTGTGGATTTGCTCTGGTTTTGATCCTTTCTTAGGTTTACTTGGCGTCTGGGTAGTCCCTAATTATGTGCCCTTTGTTTTCTCCATGAAAGAAACAATATTGCCTTCGCTGCCTTTGATTTTGGTTTCTGTTCCAATTCCTACCTTGGCTACCTCCCTTGCCTTCGAATTGTCTCAGGGGTGTGTCGTTTTGGCCTGCCTTCGTTGGTTGTTGCCCCTGTTGGCTACTGCCTTGCTGTTCTATATTGAAAACTTGCTGGTTTTGTGCTTGCTGTGCTTGCGGCTGGCCTTGGTTTTTGTTGCCATTCTGGGTGTTTCTGTTGTTGCTCTAGAACTGTTTGCTTTGGTTTTGTTCTTCTACTCTTCTGCGGAGGTCGTTGTCAGATCTGCAATACTTCTCAAATTTGTTGTAGCGGTCTTCGATGGTCCAAGGCTTTTCCCTGGCTAGATGAGCTACGAATGGACCTATGCGAAGGCCTTTGATTGCTGGGACATTTGGTGCCTTTGCCTTTATTCGCACGAATTTCTAGAAATAATCCTTTAGGGCTTCTCCTTAATTCTGCTTGCATTGAAACAGGTCCATGGAAGTTAAGGATTCACTTGTGAACCCCTTGAAATTTGCTAAGATCTTGTGGCAAAGGTCTTCCCATGAATAGATAGAACTTGGCCTTAGCATTGAATACCAGGCTAGCACATCGCCTTCTGCTGCAATGACGAAGGACTTGGCCAGCACCGCTTCATTTCCACCAACGGAAGCTACTGCTGCCTCAAAGCTCATGATGAATTGTCGTGGGTCTGATCTTCCATTGAACTTGGGCAAGGTGATGGTTTTGTAAGAGGGGGACCAAGGTGAGCTCTAGATGCTTTCGGATAGTGGTGATTTAGAATCGATAGTTCTGTGGGTTTGTGGCAAAGTGTAGGGTGTGTTGAATGTTGGTTGTACTATGGAACGTGGTGGGGGATTGGGTAGGCTTTGGTTTGCTGAGTGAAGTTGGTTGGAGGTGTTCAAGTTGGGTAGCGAAGGCTGCATGCTTTGTATTTCAGCCTATAATACGGCTAGCTGCTGCCTGATTTCGACTTAGTGGGCTGATGCTTGGGTTGCTCATTGACTTACGGTGAAGGCTGATGTGACCCTATCTCTTTTTTGTTGCATGCTCTACAGCTGGGCCTGCAACTGTTGAATCTCTTGCTCTAGAGTGGCACTTGGGGCTTGCTGCTCCTCGAATGCCGGAGACTGGTCTTCGACCATGTTCTGTTCTTTAGCTTGGTCTTCTGAGGCTGTGGCATCGGTGCTGCAGGCATTGCGCCTGGGTCGCCCTCTCGTCGAGGGCTCCGTGGGAACCCTAGCAGAAGCTGCTCTCTTTCTTGCCATCGTGGGTCTTGCTCGGCAACACGCGGTGGGCGCCAATGTTGGAAAACGGTGGTTTCCAACAGGTGGGACTAGAAGGAGATTGTCGAAGCCTTCGTCCAGGCAGGTGCCTCGGGCGAAGGCGTGTCAGGTGGAAAGTGGGTCTAGACCAACTTAGGGTTTCATAAATGCATTCAACTACCACCCTCTCTGTACAGAGTTTATGTTCCCCTTTTATAGGGCATTGCTTGCTAAGGCTACTTTTTACAATTTTGTCCCTTGATGGTTATAGTACATCCTCAGAATATTCCTACTCTAACACAAACCACTAAGGGTAATCTAGGTGCCTTCTTTTCCGACCGCCTTTTCTTGATGGGCCGCAATCATGGGTCCATCTACGGCCCATGGCCCCGGCACTACCGCCCTTCAGGAAGTTCCTCGACCATTGAAACCTTCGTCTAGGGTGGCCTTCGCCCGTACTTGTGCGCCAGCTCTATGTAGCCTTCGCAGGTGCCGGGCGAGCCTCCGCCATCGATTGCCTCCGGGCGCCTTCGCTCCGGTCGCCAGAGCCTCTGCCTTGGATCTCCTTCGGACTTCATCGCCGCAGCCATTGGTCCTTCGCCCTGACCGGCCGATCAGACGGAGGTTGTTGTCCTCTTTTTCTGCAAGTCATCCACAAAACTCGTTGACCGTTAGCTCTCATTACTACTCCGGTCCCTGGCCTCCGCGACTTGTAACCGTGTCCCAACACACGGCTTGGGTTGCATTGTGGGAATCATGGACCATCGCGTTCCACGCTATGGGTGACTGCCAGACACGTGTTTGGCCGGACTATTTTGCTTTTCTCGCTCAATCGCAACGCCAACGTGGAAAACAAAATGGCCTTAGTGACCGAGCGATGCACAAAGGAGCGTCGGCTGAGATGCTTGCTATTGCTGGGCTGTTGGGCCACTAATGATGCTTCCTATGACAAAATAATATTTTGCACTAATAACCGACATAAGTTTGATGAAAACTAGTTTTTTCACAAATAGTATGGCAAGTACTGGTAGAATTAAATTTTTCCACAATATTTTCTCACCGATTGTGTGTTGTGGTGATAATTTGTTTGCCACTAATAAATGACATATCAGCGTGGTAATATTTTTTCCCACATATATCTTTTTTTTTGGGAAACCCACATATATCTTGTTAAATAGTGGCAGAACAATGTTTTGCCACTTGATTTGCTACGAAAGATGCTTTCTATGGTGAATTAATATTGTCACTAATAACTGACATAAGAGTGATGAAGACTAATTTTTTTCACAAATAGTATGGCAAGTAGTGGCGTATTTAAATTTTGCTACAATATTTTCTCACTAATTGTGTCCTGTGGTGATAATATTTTTCCACTAATAAATGTCATATCAGTGAGGTAATTTTTTTTCCACAGATATCTTGTTAAATAGTGGTAAAACAATGTTTCGCCACTCGATTTGCCACTAAAAATGCTTTCTGTGGCGAATCAATATTTTGTCACCAATAACCAGCATAATAGTGATGAAAACTAATTTTGTCACAAATAGTATAGCGGCAAAGATAAATTTTGCCACATCATTTTATCACTAATGCTTTGTCTTCCTGTAGTGTGTGCTTTTTTATATGTATCCCAATCTGGATGCTTTTGGCACTCTGCCATAGAGTTTGGTTCTGAGTCATGGTCCATGGAGCTAGCAATTTTAGAGGCAAAGTATATATCGATAATGGTGGTCTTTCTGTTATACAATTCACCTGATTTAGCATAGTTAGTGGATATATCCTCATTTATTTCCTCTAGCTCATCATGATTTCCAGTAACGATTGAGCCTAGGTGTTTCAATCATCTAGTGCCAAATTGCATGTGCGAGGCACTTGGCTCCCCAACTTTAGGATCGTTTTTGTCACTGACTTTGTTAACTTCAGAACTTCTTTGAGAGACCTTCTCCCAAGCACCCAAATGTCTCCCCACCGCTCACCCCACCGATTCGCTGGCTCGAAAGGGGAAGAAGGGCGGCATGTGCTTGGCATCTATGGCAGGCGGCCATGGATGCATCGAGGAGGGAGAGGAGGCACCATCAGAAGGCCGCGGTGGGGGGGAGCGGTGGCGACAGCCATGGACGTGGAGCAGAGGGAGAGTAGGTACCACCGGAAGGCAACAACAACGATGTGAACAACAAGTGTTGGTGGTGGGGGAGGAGGAGTGGTGGTGGCTTGCCATGGACATGATGTGGAAAGAGAGGAGGCACAACCAAAAGTCAACGGCGGTAGCGAGAGCAGTAGGTGTCGATAGTGGGGAAGGAGCTCGAAGCGACGAGAACGACATACATGGATGGGCTCGGCGGGTCGCCACACTTTGCGGCACTGTTCGGTGGGCGCTGCTGGACTATGCTGAGGCATTCGGCGTCGGCAACTTCTTTGCTTGCCAGGGGAAGGGGATAAAAAAGAGAGGAAGAAAGAAGACAGATAGAGTGGTGGGGGACAAAGGAGACATTTTGTACCCCTTCATATTTTATGGAGTTGCCCTGTGGGGGCTTTGGAAACTAAGAAATAATTTATGTTTTCAGAAAGTGTTGTGGAAAGATATGAGATCCCTGCTGAGGAAAATAGTGGTTATGTTACAAGGTTGATCCCTGCTATGCCCTATATATGGAGAGAATGCATGGGTTTTCTGCAAAGAAGCAGTGCCCTAATTGTTAGCGAATTGCTAAAATGGATTTACCGAATTGTATATGAAAATTTTTGGACAGCATACTCTAAGATAAAATCTTAGATTCGCCACTGGCTGAAAGTGCCGAACTCTATAGCCACAAGCCTAGTAAGGATTGCTGGCTGTGAACGGTGAAGATGACAAATTGTTGTTCCAGAAAGCATTTTGTTGGGATGAAGAAATGTCGGAGAAGTTGGAATCGATGGTGTCCTAGAATGTTGATGAAGTGGTGTTGTCAGAAAAGTGGTTCAAGCTATTGGGCTTTAAGGTTTTGGCTTAGTCAGGTTTTGGCGTTGGGCTCTGCTGAAGGTTGTTAAGTTGGTTGTAACAAGTTTCTCTATGGTTTAGCATAGCTAGTAGCCAGTGCAGTTTTTCTGCAGAGTTTTTGGTGAACAAGAATGTTGTAAACGCTGTTTTGGTCCTTGTCAATGTAATGGTCGATGCTATGCCCTTGATCTCTAAAAAAATAAAAGATTATTTTGTCCCGTGCAGTGTATTCAGTGTCAAAGAAACACGATTTTGATGATACTAAGGAAAATTTCGAAGTTAGCGATGTGCATGGACAAATTATATGATTGACGGTGGTCTTATACAAATTTGCAATGAATAAACATAGGGATAAACATATAGGTCAATAATTGATAAGTTTATCACAACTAGCTAGAGCCTATACAGTATCTATTATGCATATTTGTGTTAGAATATGAACAAAGAGAAAAATATATAATTTAATATAAGTAAGTTTAAATCATCAGTATTAAATAATAATTAATACTTATGTCTCCTAAGATTTTAACTTGTGTGAAGACACGGGTTTAAGGACGACTAAGCTAGTTAGTTAAATTGGTTGCCCTTTGGATGTTTTCCTCCTTTTAATAAGTTTGTTAAATCGGTTACCCTTTGGTTGTTTTCCTCGTTTTTAGTTTGGGCCCAAGGCGTTAATTGTAACTTTGTACGTACCTTTTTTTTATTTTAATAGAACATTTTAGGTAGAGGCTCTCCCTGCCGATTTCTTCGAAAGATTTATAAGAAACTGAATAATAATGTATAATTCATTCATATACTGAAACCTCAGTGTTGACGCACTTATGTCGGAAGCGGTGGCATGTTTGAAAGCCCTTGAGGCAGCTGATCTTCATGGTATTTCGCGCATAATTCTGGAGACGGATGCAAGCCAGATGGATGAGTGTTGACACCAAATTTTGGTTCTGTCAAATAGAACCCCATAATTCGGAACTTATCAAAGAAAGTCATGGTAGATGCAGAATCGGCTGGGCAGAACGACTGGATAAAGTGATGACATCATCTCAAACGAATGGATCCTGTCGGCAAGACGTGAAGCAGAAAGACACATCGGACTCCATAGAAGGGGAAGATTGGGGTCCAAATTATCGTAACCTAGAAAGCTTTGTTCTCTTTTACCAAGTTTTGTAACTGGTCTTATTCGACCCGGATACATAGTCGAGCCTCGGGTATAAATATCGAACCTCGGCTATTGTATTAGACATCCACACATCAATCAAAACAAGTGCCTTTACCCTTTTTCAGCCTCGTGCCACCGCTTAGGAGTAGGAGTAGAGTAGATCTCGGCAAGTTCTTTGGGTAAGCAGGGCTGCCATCGGTTAGGTCCGACCTCAGACTTGTTTATGAGTATCCGTCACGACTTATACTTTGTTTGTAAGGCTGTATCGGTTAGGTTTGACCTCTTGCAAGCTTTGTATAAGTTAGTTATCATCAGTTATTGTAAGGTTGCATCGGTCCGGCTAGTATCTCTTACAATTACTGGTACAAGTTACCCTTTGATTCTTGTTAAAATTTGTACGATTGCATCGGACCGGCTCGATCTCATACAAATTTTGATATGGATTAGTTATTGATATTGTGTTAAATAGTTTACTATTCAGCATAATATCAACAATTGCTCGATCTAGATCAGCATAATAGTTTACTTATACTTTGTTTGTAAGGCTACATCGGTTAGGTTTGACCTCTTGCAAGCTTTGTATAAGTTAGTTATTATCAGTTATTGTAAGGTTGTATCGGTCCGGCTCGTATCTCTTACAATTACTGGTACAAGTTACCCTTTGATTTTTATTAAAATTTGTACGGTTGCATCGGACCGGCTCAATCTCATACAAATTTTGATACGGAGTAGTTATCGATATTGTGTTAAATAGATTACTATTTAGCATAATATCAACAATTTCTCGATCTAGATCAAAGATTTCTCGGTCTTCATCTTTTGATCCATTGTATGTCGACTGTTTTATGCTAAGATCCAACTATTGACTTTAGATCCTATTTATCGGCCGTTTTATATCGATCTTGATCGATCATAGCGGGTGTTTGGAATCATGTTTCCATTAAGAAATAGGTTTGTTAGTCATCAATCTCGGGTCTACTGTCTTCGTTATCAACCTGTTGGTAGCGCACTAGATCGGGTTTTGTTGGTTAATGGATCTATTTGTTATGGGAGACATGACGTCATCCATCCGCTATGTTTCTATCCGCTATTTTAGCCTATAGCCTGAGCTTTCACATGTATGGCGCGCGTCCATGATTTTGTAACATAATTACGTTTATAGATCACTAGGCTTATAGTTTCTTGTTCTACTATCAATGCTGCATCGATCCGGCCAACCTATCGATAGCGCCGTAAATTGGGTTTGGTCGGTTTGTAGATTTACTTATGCTCCAGTGGTTGAACGTTTGCATGCTATGCGACAAAAACCACTTAGATCGCCCTCTCGGCATGTTGCTTATGCTTTCATGCCCATAACACATGCTCTTAATCTTGTCTAAATATGGATAGATCTATGTGCTCTAAGAGTTTAATTTGTTATCATTATTATGGTTGTCTTCGATCCGCTTGACCCCCTCTGTTAATGATGATAGGTTAAATTTGATGAGCTTGCAGATCCATCTGTACTAGATAAGTGCTGGATCACGTGATATGCATTCGTTTACCTTGGAATTGGCTATTTTTATCGATGGCCTGTGCATTGCAAGTGTATTGATTTTTATTATTGTATTTGTTTTTATCTCGATCTTTGAGCCAATTTGGGATATAGTCGATGCAGATGCTTCATTCATATCAGCTATCTACCATGTTCTTGCATGTTTTATGATCATTGGCACTAGATTTATATCATTAATATCTTATAATTGCCAATAGTGCTCTTTTTTTAATATCTTATATAATGAACATGCTAGGTATCGATTATTTAGTCAATAGCCTTATCGGATCGACTATCTAGCCGTACATTTGGAACTGTCTAGAGCAACACCGGCATGTTCCACCTTAAATTACTGATTACCTTTCTCTCGTTGTCAATTACATGGTCAAATTGACTAGTATGCCTTAGGTTACGACCACCTGGTCCGGTGTTCTCTAGGTTCGGAGAGAGCTCGGATCTGCTCCACGTGGTTTGTCTTCACGTGTATGTAATTAACTCAATCTGCGCACGTGCTTGCTATGATTAGTAGGAGCTGGAGCTGGATACCGGGCCAATCATACGTATGGACGGACTCACTAGCTCAGACTCTGTACACGATATGGTCGCTCACGATTTAGTTGAGTTTGGGTTTATTATTATTATTAATACAAGGCCGTAGAGCCTGAAGTTGAGATAAAAAGAAATGTTGAAGGCGTGATTCGAATAGAACACAGTGCCCGCGCGCGCTTGGATGGACGAGTTCCTCAAAATTCAAGCCTTGGTGGTGGTCTTCTCGATCTTTCGGCTCTGTCTGCTCTTATCCTGTGTGTCTCCTCCCACCCCTCTCCATGAGAGGACGACACGACCATGCAGTGCTGCAACCGCGTCTGTCTGCGGTCTGCCTGCCTCTGCCTGTTCACTGAGCCCCAGGCGGTCCAAGTTACCACGAGTTACCACGTCGCCCATCCAGGCAGCCGCGTGTCCACCCGCCCGCCTCTCACGTGTCCCTCCCATCCTATTCATAAAGGGGGGAGCCTCCGCTCACCCAGCTTCATCTCTGTCCCTCGTCGCGACCTCTGTTTTCCAACATCTCTTCACTGCTACTCACTGTGCAGTTGTTGCAAGCTGATTTGGTAGCTAGCTAGTTACGCTAGGCAAGTAGGCATGGCTCCCAAGCGGCGCGGAAACAAGGTGGTGGGCTCCGTCGTCAAGACCAAAGTGGTGCAGGAGACCGTGGAGGTCATTGTCGCCGACGACGACGATAGGGCGGAGGCGGAGCAGCAGCTGGTCCCGGAGGCCCTGGCCCTGTCGCCCCCCGCCGTGGACGTCTCCGGCTCCACGGTGGTGCACGTCGAGGTCACTACCCCGGACAGCGGCGACAATGCCACCGGCTCCGATGTGAAGCAGCCCACCGCCGCCAAGAGAGGCCGTGGCCGGCGCGAGGAGGATAAGCAGCCGTCTCCGCCGGAGGATTCTATACCCGTGCCGCAGAGCCAGCAGACGCAGGAGGACGACGCCAGCAAGAAGCAGCAGCAAGACGAGGAGGAGGAGGAGCAGCAGCCGGAGACTCCGCGGGTGGCGTCGGAGAGGAAAGCAACACCAAAGAAGCCGAAGCCGAAGACGAAGACGAAGCCGCAGCAGCAGCCAGGTGGCGGTGGCGACGCCAGCAAGAAGCGGCCGAAGGCGCGGCGCCGGCTGGGGCAGGCCAGCTCCGGAGGCGACGCCGGCATGGGCGGCATCGGAGGGTACAAGCGGTACGTGTGGCGCGTGCTGAAGCAGGTGCACCCGGACCTCGGGGTGTCGGGCCACGCCATGCAGGTGCTGGACATGATGATGGCCGACATGTTCGAGCGCCTGGCGGACGAGGCGGCGCGCCTGTCCAAGGCCACGGGCAGGGTGACGCTCACCTCCCGCGAGGTGCAGAGCGCCGTCAGGCTCGTGCTCCCCGGTGACCTGGGCAAGCACGCCATCTCTGAGGGCACCAAAGCCATCTCCAAGTACATGTCCTACGCCTAGCTAGGTAGGGTAGCTGATGACATGTCTTGTGCAATCTCATGTTCCAGCATGCGTGCCCATCGTGCCGTAATATACCGTACCTTGAAGTCAAGTAGACGTAGTAGAGGGCGTACTGCAGACTGTAGTATACCATGCCAAGGAGCTAGCTACTGTACCTGTCCGTAGCTATACGTAGTTGGTAGTTTGCAGTGTAATCAGGATAGGTGTCTGTACTGTACTGTGTATGTCGTTTCGTTGTTTTAGTCGATCAACTTATCTGTTGCTTCTAGTCCTTGTGCCTTGTCCTGTCCTGTCTATCTGTTTCTTCGATTGGATCCCTCAACCAGCATCCATGTGTCGTCGCCTGTCTATACATTTATACTTTAGCTTTTGTTTAGTTTCACCCTAAAATCTCAAATAGAGCTATAGTACTTGTCACATTAAATATTTACGGCCTATGTATGGAGTATTAAATATAGACGAAAAAAAAACTAATTGTATAGTTTGATGGGAAATTACGAGACGAACGTTTTGAGCCTAATTAGTCCATGTTTGAACACTAATTGCCAAATAAAAACGAACGTGCTATAGTAACCCCAAATTCCAAATTCCTACAACTAAACACGCGCTTTGTTTGTGTGTGTGTGTTAGGCTATCTCGTTACTAACTACTTTATGTACCGATTATTATGGCTGGCTCGCAACACGTGCAGTTCGTTCGTTTGGTTGATAAGTACTGTTTACTTGATTTGTTATGAGAAAAAAATACTATTTGTTGACTGCAAAAGTAATGTTTATAAACAAGTGAATAGAGCGTATACTGACTGCTGGCATTGCGGTATACTCCGTAATTCCAACGCAAGCAGACCTGTAAAGCTCTCTTGGGCCTGCTCCGCTGGCAAGGCCCACAGTGATGATTCACCACTTTAGAGCAACTCCGAACCAGTCGATGTATCTCGCTCTGTGGGGTTAAACTCCAACGGCCTCGCTAAAATGCAGAGCAGGCTAAACTGCATCCGTTAAATGCAGAGCAGGTTATTCCGTGATTTTTCGGTCGGCAAAGCAAGCGAGGCCTTGTTTAGATGATGGTTGGGAATTAGTATTTGGCACTGTAGTATTTTCGTTTATATTTGACAATTATTGTTCAATCAGGTTATTCCGTAATTTTTCGTAATTAGTTATTTTTTTATCTACATTTAATACTTCATACATGTGTCTAAAGATTTGATGTGATGGAAAGAGAGTGAAAAAACTTGAAATCTAAACGAGGCCCGAGCCAACTTCGCTCAATTCTCACTCAATCACAAAAGCAATGAAGGACGGCACAGGTGAGGTGACGGCTCTTTGCTTGTGTCTTAACGTCGATCTGTTGCTGAAGGGGGGGAAACATACAGGTGACTTGTCTCCTTTTACACACCCTACCGGCTACCAGCACACATTTTGAAGCCTAAAATTCGTCACGTAAACGTAATAGTTATTCCTGGTTGGTTTGCTTGTAAACTTTACCGGTAAACGTAATAGTTATTCCTTGTTAGTTTGCTTGTAAACTTTATCATTCTTTATCGCAAAAACGTGTTGGTTATCCATGTTGTTCTTTAGTCCATTTGTGACCCGAGCATTCCAACTTCTTATAATCTATGACTGATATTCACTCAACTGTTACAAAAACTAAGACAACTTATAATCAGTGTTTTAAATAGCCGGCTAAGCCATTTAGCGATCCATCTCCAAAAACAGTAAACAGCTGGCTATAGCGGGCTATAGCTGCAGCTGAAAGCTAAGTTGTACATTGAAAAAATAGCTAAATCTTTCTCAAACTTCTATATCTGGAGATTTAAAACTTTGCTTATAATTGATTAACGAAAACAAGTAATTTGAAGTTGAAATATATGGAGTGCTTTACTTTTATACTTATAGATACCACTCGTAATACTCCACTGTACAGTAGTAATAATTTGGTTGACCTTGCACGAGCTTTTAGCTGCTGATCCAACACTCTCTTAGTTCCAGATGACGAGGCTTCCTAGCTTTAAATTTGGTCAATGTCGCTTCCTGATTTACGTGTTTCTTTATTTAGGCCCCGTTTAGATGTAACCCAAAACCAAAAATTTTCAAGATTTCCCATCACATCGAATCTTGTGGCAGCATGCATGGAGTACTAAATGTAGACGAAAAAAAAACTAATTACACAGTTAGCCGAGAAATCGTGAGACGAATTTTTAAGTCTAAATAATTCATAATTGGATAATTTTTACCAAATACAAACGAAAGTGCTACATTAACCAAAGCCAAAAAAATTCGGAACTAAACGGGGCCTTATTTAACTGGCTATGTAGGGTACAGAAAGAGCAGCAATCCTGATGGGAGGGAGAGGGAGCACGACCAGTCGCAGTCCGGACGCTAAACGGCGCACGACGGGTTTGACCGGTCAACTTCTTGGTCCGCAACCACAGGCACATACGTGTTGACTTTTCTCTTCCTGCCGACAACTGGCAAGAAGAAGGCGATGGGATCCAAGTAGTAACATGCGTGCAGCTACGATGCGTCCAGCTGGTATCAACATCAGCTGGTGATGAGCCTCCTGGTCTAGAGGAAGGACTTGTGCTTGCCCTCGGCCGAGCTGAGGTAGTCGAGGAAGGTGACGAAGTCCGTGTCCATGTACATCCTCGGGTTCTTCGTCCCGTTCGTTTTGGCTTGTTTAGTTTATAAGTCGTTTTTTCAATCAACGAATAGTATTTTTCTCTCGTATCAAATCACAGCCAAACGAACCGAAGCGAACAGGGCGCTTGTCGTCGTCCACCAGCTCCGGCGCCGGCCCGATCACCCTCTCCGGCGGCAGGCCGTGCAGCGACGCCACGGAGATGCGCGGCCGGGCCGAGTTCAGCCGGGCCCGGTGCAGCACGCTCTTGTAACGCCCGTTGCTGTACATCTGCAAGTTAAGCTTGCATGCGTCGAATATAATCATCAGCTTCTCCGATGGACCACGTTTTATGGTAGCAGGGAATCTCGAATACTTCTGTGTTCAAAAACCCACAGAAAAATGCAAATATCAACAGAAAAATATTTTTCTGACGGTGTACCATATCCATAGGAATAGAATGACAGAAAAATTAAGTTTTTCTGTTGGTTTGCCGTCAGAAATAGTGTTTCTATCGGTCTTACACGCACAGAAAAATTACGTTTGCCTAGATTAAAAACAATTTTTCTGTGTGGATATCCACATAGAAAAAAAAATTAAACGCACAGAAAAAATATGCATTTTTCTGTCAGTTTAGCTGAACTCAGAAAAAAAAAGAAATAAACACAAAAAAAATAATTTATTTTCAAACAGTAGCAACAACATATTAAAATATATATTGTGCATACAGTAGTTTCATAACACATCACAACATACTATAGTCACATTAGTACACATCAGATCTTATAACATTATAAGTAGCATACACCAATGTTTGCCTAGTTTAAAATATTCACATGATGACATGTCTAGTGGAAGAGCAACAAATACTAAAGGATGATAAGTACTGGTATGTTCTGTACATGTTACAAAGCTACATCTATCACCATTGACCCAGTGCCAATCGACTAGAAAGACAAGGTGCTTCCCTGCTGCCCTACACCGCCTCGTGCACCCACGTTAGGATGTGCTTCTGCGATAGAACCAACCTCTATGCCTGTTTCCATGCCGTAGGTCGGCTCTATATTTTGCAACATAGAATGCGAAAAAACACGAGCAATGGATCCTAGACAGTCCAACTACGAGCCAACAAAATTGCTAGCCTTCAACTACATATAGAGAACGTGCCGAAGAAGTGCAGGACTGATACTTAATACTCACCCAAAACTCTCATTCCACATGGTCCGCTTGAATTTGTTCATGCCTTAGAGCCTGAGAGCAGTGCCACCGCTTGCTTGCATATCTCAATGGTTGACCAGATAAGAAAAACAGAATCAGCAGCAAGAAATTGAAATCATGTAGCACAACGACAATCTTGCAGTCGATTTCCAAATATATGTACAATAGCATGCTGGACAGCAAATCATTTCATATTTCTCCACCACAGCATTTTATTTGAATATGAGATTCCGTATTCCAGAAATGCAGCTGCCCAATAAAATTCAGAGCCTATTGTTCAGTGCTCTAGCACACTATAGAAGGGAAAATAAATTGCCTAAAAAATCTAAAAACATTTTCTCCTCCATGCCGAAGCCGAATCTCTGCATAACTAGTATTTAACTGAATATGATAGCTAGTAGTGACAAGCAATCAAAACTCGTGAATCCAGCAACTATCTTTTAAACTAAAGAGCAGTCATAAGTATAACCACATTTCACAGGGGCAGGAAGAGGCACATTCTTGTCTCGCCTATTAAAGCCAAAATGCAGCAGCTGCATGTCTTCTGATAAGTTAATGTCTTCTGATAAGTTAAGGTCTGCGATAAAAAAAAAGGTTCCTGATTATTCATGTCCTAGACTTAAATTATGGCAAAAAAATTGTCAAAAGTTCTAAAACCTTGTGCAATCTAAATGTTACTGCCATTGAAAGCTGGTCACCACAATCACATCTTGCTGATCCCAAAATGTCACCTGTGAGGCACTCAGAGTGCACCCTCACCAAAATGTCTTGGCCATCACCAATAGTACTGCAGTGACTTACTTTCACCATGGCGACTTTCAGCAAAGACACGCAACCTGACGCATTATTTTCCTCAAAGACAGTAATTAACTGCTAATGCATGGTCTGAATTTTTAGATGCAAGCAACATATATGCAACTGTATTTTCAATTTTGCTACGAACCACACATCAATCACTATATCTCTTTTTAATTTAATTCTAACACAACCAGACATGACATAGAAATATTAACTTTTACTAAACATATAAGTTGAATGAAATTCAGATCCAAAAATTTAGATCTGAACTAGTAAGAGATCCTAACCTCAGTAATCCATAGGCTTCCCTAAATCAATCACAACCGCACCATGCAGCTCATCCATAGCCTGAAAAATGGATCCAACAGGGGCAACTGAGTAGTAGTAATAGCACAGATCTCAGGTTAGGACAACAGCTTGAGTTTGCAGTGTCATCATATAAATTCAGGAAAACAGGAAGGCAAACTTATATCGTTGTCCTTACTGGAGGAGATGACATTCACAGGTGTTATCCTTACTGGCACTAAAAGGCACAGGAATCACCAACCCACAAACTGAAATAAGTGCAAACATTTCTATTGGTCAGAGTGCTGCTTGTGCCGACATGCTGATTAGCATCTGTTTATTATTTAATATGTGCAGACAATATGTATTCACAGCTCGTAAAAAACATCAGACATGTTATCACTAATTAGTCACCCTCACACATCTTCTGTTTTTTAATCAAATAATATCAGTATATATCACTAATTTCTGTTGAAGAAGCAACCTAAGGCAAGCAATAGGTGTTGAGCATTAGCACATTGGAAAGCAAGAAACAGTGTTGGTAGTCTGGAATAAGGATTAACACTGAGGTCACACCGAGCAGATTAGCTTCACAGGGTAGTACAACAGTTGCTCATCTCACTGTTATGAAAGTACTAATAAACCATGGAATAGTAAGAAGTATACATCACACACTATCTATCTCAGCATGGTGTAAGGGAGCCTCGCTGCCATTTTGGAAGAGCTATATACATGAACAGCGCTAAACTAGCAACTTTGGAACAAAGCAATTGATGCGGAAGGTGATGCTAACAGAGAGCTACTAATGTTTAATTTTCTTCTCTAAATCTATATGGATTAACCATGGATCAACATTGCCCACACATAAATAAACTTCAAACCTACTGATTGTTAATTAGTTTCTCAAACTGCACACATTTCTGATAAAAGTGACAAACCTTAATCTAATAATCTTATTTTATTGGCATACATAAGAGTGTCACATCAAACTAACCAAACTCTACTTCACGACTATTGAAGCTATCAACACTCTATGTAAGCTCTGCCCAGAAATTCAGAACGCACAAGCACAACAACAGAACAATGCGGTTTCTACACAAATCATCACCGCTATGATGTTACCCCGGCAGTCAGAAATTACCCGAGGGGCAACCCTAACCCTAGATCCCCAATTTGCAGCACATAACAAGGCAGGCACAAAACCATCGGGGAAGGAGCTCACCACGCCTATGCATGCCCATCTGGATCTGCAGTGGTCGGAAGAGCACGATAGTGAGGGGAATGGGGCAGCACGGACAACGTCAGCCTGGCCAGGGGGTGGCCAGCCCGGCCAGGGGCTCAGTGGCGGCATGGTCAGCAGCGGCCGCGTGGCGCAAGCTGTGGCCTAGCCGGCAGCCCGGCGGTGTGCCCATCCATCCCCGGCAGCCCACGCGGGGCACGACAGCCTGCATAGTGCGAGGGCGCGCGACGCGGGGAGGAAGAGGAGGGGGGAGCCGGTGCTACACGCGGAGGAGCTGGGAGCAGGGGAGGTCGTCATGGGAGGAGCAGCAGGGAGCGGCATCGGCGTCGAGAGAGAGAGAGCCCGTGAGAGAGAAGACCGAGAGAGAGAAGGGGTTTGGGGGAGGAAGGCTGGCCACTGTCAGCGCTCGCGCTGTTCTTCTTCCCCCACCGCATGCGCACGCGCCCGCCCACCACCCTCTTCTTCCCCGACTCTGGCGGGCTTAGAAGAGAAGGGGTTTGGGAGGAGGAAGGCCGGCCAGACGATGGGGATGGCGGCAAGGCGGTTTAGAGGCCCTGACAGCGGTGGAGGCAGTCGGGCCAGGTCGGGCGGGGAGCTCATGGTTGGAGCTCACCACGAAAGGAGGGGGAGGGGAAGAAGGTGGCTAGGGTTTCGCTGGACCGCGGAGCTCAAGTGAAGTCCTAGCGCGCCACGGCGGGGGCGACGACGAGGGGGAGGGCGCGGCCGCTGGCGAGGTAGCGGGGTAGCATGCGAGGAAGAAGACGCGAGGAGGAAGAAGGGGACGCGAGGAGGAAGAGGCTGGTGTGGTGGGGAGGTTGAAGGTGACCGATGTTTTATCTGAGGGTTAATTGGATCGGTGCCATTATAATTCTCGCGTTTCTCGAAAATATCATTACTATTGGTCTTATTGTAAGCGTGCCATTACAATTATACCGAGTCTGAAAAATGCTATTATGTACACTTGCCGCAACATGTGGCCCATATGCAGGTGTATACAACGGGTACTTACATTCGTATGGACCGTTTTGCCCCCAGATTCTCCATACATGTGCACCGGTTTGACTAGATCGACTTAATCCATCCATTTCCCACCGCCTCCTCTCTCTCTCTCGAACCCTAGCTCGTTCGCCTCGGAGGCGACTGCGACCGGCGACGGCGGCGACTACTGCTCGCGGCGGCGGCGACCGCGACTACCGAGGGCATTGGCATCAACCGCGACTACTGCTGCTCCTTCCCTGCCCCATCTGCTGACCGGAGGCGACTGCGACCGGCGGCGGCGGCAATCGCGACTACCGAGGGCGCCAGCGTCGACCGCGACTACTGCTGCTCCTTCCCCGCCCCATCTGCTGAGCGGAGATGGCATCCACAGCTGCCAGTTCAAGTGCTAGCCAGGTTGGTGGTCTCCCACGGATCGATTGCCCCAAATGCAAGATCCAGGTCATTAGGCGAAAGAGCAAGGCTGGCAATATGTATTACACTTGCCCCAACAATTTCCTGATAATTTGTCTTGCTTTTCCTTTGATGTTGGGTTCCATGTTCGTCCAGCTGCAAATAGTGTTAAGTGGGTTGGGGTTTTGATTGTCAATTACAGAGCGATGACACTTGTACGAACTATTGGTTTGGGGATCAATACCTGGCCTATCTGCGCGCCAATCATCCAGACAAGCTCAGGGATATGGAAGTGGAAGGTGTACGGGGCCCTTTTGTTGCTCCTGCGGTTCAAGGCATAGAACAGAAGAGTGACACAAAGATTGGGATGATGGACTTGAAGGTTCAGATCATTGACTTGAAGGTTGACATTTTAAAGTTGGATCATGAGATGAAAGAATTGAAGAATGGAGGATTGAACAAGGCTTTTAGCTTAGGCAATGCATTAGTTGCTGTGGTGATGCTAAATCTGTTTGTAAGCCTCTTAGTTACAGCAGTTTGGAAATGAAGTAGTATGCACCTTGGTTCCAGTAGTTTGGAGTTTAATGATCTTAGCCTATAGGTTGTCAAGTGCTACTACTAATTTCTGTCTGTGCAACTATGTATCTGTGATCAAGGAATGTATGTTTATGTAGGTTCTATGAATTTGTGATGAATCCATCAATGTGAGCTATAGCATTTGGTGGCAGAGATGTATGTTTTGCAAAGGCAAGCTGTACTATGAAAGGTTCCACATGACCTGAAAAACGAACAAGTGGATTTGTATGTGAATTTGTGATGAATCTGTCAATGTGAATCTGTGAATTTGTGAATCTATGAATTTGTAATGATTTCTAAAGCGAAGAGGGGAAGAAACACAAGCTGTACTATGAAAGGTTCCACATGACCTGAAAAACAAACAATTGAGCCAGCAAGTGAAAAACAATTAGCTTGCCAATGGTGTTGTGACAATGGAATGGAATGGAACCCACTGCACAGTTGAAAGGTTCCTGTCACCTTCTAGATAAACACAGAGAAACAGCTCACCTTCCAGATAAAAACAAGCTGTACTATGAAAGCTTCCTGTCACCTTCCAGATAAACACAGAGAAGTAGCTCAAAAGCAACTAGCAATGGTGTTGCGACAATGGAATGGAATGGAACCCGCTGCATAGTTGAATGATCTAATTAACCTGCTTTGAAAGCAAAAGTAGAAAACACACTTGACAAGTGGACTGAGGTTCCAGATCTTGGCATTCATCAAGTATTTGGTGCTGACCATAACAGACATCGAGTTCAGGCCCTAGCATACATCAAGTTCAAGCCGTACCATACATACATCAAGTTCAAGGCCTACAATACATAACGTTCAGGCCACAAAAGAAACTGTCACATGGTGTTTAAGCCCTATAATACATCAAGTTCAAGGCCTACAATACATCAAGTTCAAGGCCTACAATACATAACCTTCATGCTTGTGATCACAACAAATCACATGGTGTTTAAGAAGTCCTTTAGGCTTCTCACAACACTAGCTGCTGGAGCGGCAGCTTTCTTTTGCTGCTTCTTTTCTTAGATGTCTTCTTCTTCTTAGGTGTTTTCTTCTTCTTAGGTGCACCCTTCTTCTTAGGTGTTGTCTTCTTCTTCATTTGTGAAGGTCCAGCACTGTCATCATCTTCCAACTGTTGCCTTTTCCTACAGATACACACTATGATTAGCAAAAACTAGGGAATGTCACAAGAATTGGAAAGAAACATACAAATCATTTTACCTTTTTTTCCTTTAAATTTAGTCCAACTTCACCATCTTCTCCTAGCTCTGGTTGTTTGTAAGTCTTAGAGAAGTGCCAAAAATCTCCACACCTTTTACACCTAACCTTCTTCTTGGTAGCATTTTTCTCAAGGCAACCTCTAATTCTCACCGCTCTCGGCCTACCTATAGCTCTACCTAGCAGAGGAGGGAGAACTTTGAAGCCTAGGTCAACCTATGGCCACTGTGATCTGTCTGGCAATGGCTCAACTCTAGAAGCATATGCAGCCCTGAATCTCTGAACAGAGTAGTACTCATGCACAAAATCTGCTATTTTAATTCCTCTGTTGGAAAGAATCCATGCTAGGGCATGTTTGCACGGTTTTCCTATGATTTGCCACTCCCTACATGAACAAGAGTGACCTTGCAGGTCAACCATGTGCCTCTTGTGGTTGTTCCAGTCATCTATAAGTGTTACTTCAGCTATGCCTTCATCACTTCTTGCAACCTTCACAACTTTGAGGTTTTTGCTTATAGTGTTCAGATCTTTGATGACATTGGGCAGTATACCATCCTGCATATCCTTACCAATCTACCTTCTTAAGTATCTCTTTTCCATTATGAGTTCCCTAATCCCATCTACCAGTTCATGCAGCAGAAGCCCTTTCAACTTCTTTATCTGAGCATTGAAACTCTCAGAAACATTATTGGTCAAATAGTCATATTTACTTAGCTCTGAAAATCCACACATGTACCATATCAACTTGTGATGTTGCTGAAGGAAGTCAATGGCATCTGGGGCAAAATCTGCTATCTTCTGCATGTGCCACCTGAACAACCCTTCTGTGTAACTCCTTGCAGCAGGGTATAGGTGGTCAGTAAACACATCTCCTTAATACTGCTTCATAAAGTTGCTATACATGTGCCTCATACACTCTCTGTACTCCACTTCAGGGAACACTGCACCCACAGCCTTCTCAAGTCCTTTACAAGCATCAGTACATATGACTAAACTTGTAGGTGAACCCACTGCTCTATGCAACTGCTGCATGAACCACTTCCAATTGTCTTCTGTTTCAGAATCAAAAACACCATATGCCACATGGTATAACATGTTGTGCCCATCCACAGCAGTTGCTGATGTCAACTGCCCTCTATATTTGCCATGCAATGCAGATGCATCTACACCTATAAATGACCTACAACCAGCTAAGAAGCCATCAATACATGGCTTCAGGGCTACAAAAATCCTCTTGAAGCGCTTCTTCTTCTTCCCTTCTAACTCTATCTCTATAATGCTGCCAGGAGAACTTATTTCTATCTGTGCTTTCCAATTGAATAATAGCTGAAAACTTTTTGAATACTTCCCATGAACCTGTTGTAGGGCAACCTTCAAACCTGACCATGCCTTGGAGTATTTCAGTTTAATGCCATAGTCTCCTTCTAGCTTTTCCTTTGCATCCTTGGCTCCTTTATTTGGGTTGTTCTTGACCCAGTCCACCAACCTATCTGCACACCAACCTTGATTAGCCATCTTTCCCTCCCTCAGCTTGGTAGTGGGACAATTATGTTCAGCAGGCAATGTTTTAATCTACATAAGAAATTAAGATGAATATCATGTGTATAACTGAATAAGTTATAAATAGTAATAAAAGGACCACACCAACATGTATTGTTTTATTATCAAAAATCCTAGATGCATGAATTCTCCATGGGCACCCTTCGGCAGCACAATGTGCAATGAATCTTGTCTTGTCAGTTTGCAACTTAGCTAACTCGAAACCTTTCTTGACAGCGTAATGTTGAATAGCTTTCCTAAATGTTACTATGTCAGGAAACAATTGTCCCTTGACAATCTTTGGATTTTTAGGATCGTGGAGGACATTTATTTCCTAGGGATCTGCATCATCAATTTCTGCCTCAAGAGGAGCACCTCCATCAGCAACAATAGGATCAGCATTATCAACAGATGGTTGGGCACTATCAGTGTTGGCTGGGTGTGTAGGTGGTACTAAAATATAGATGTGCTCATCATCAACCCCAACATACTCCTCTTCATTGTCAAAGATGTCTGGCTCCCTATCAGGCTCTACGTTTGACTCATCGGCAGTACAAGGATTGGCATCAGTAGAAGCATGGGCATTTGGAATGACAGCAGAAAAAGCATTTGCATTTGGAATGGCAGCAGAAGAAGCACTTGCATTTGGAATGGCAACAGAAGAAGCACTTGCATTTGGAATGGCAGCAGTAGAAGCACTTGGATTTGGAATGGCAGCAGTAGAAGCATTAGTTGCATTTGAAATGGTAGAAGCAAGCATTTGCATTAGGATTGAAATCTGTAGGGTTGACTGCTCCATCATCAAGTGGAATAACACATAAAGGCTCTATCAACTCATACTCAAATGCATCAGAAACAACATTATCAAAGACTCCTACCAACACACAGCAACACATTTTAGACTTATACATGTCAAACAAATCTATCATCTGAATGTCACTGACTAATCTGACATCTTCTTGCACATTCTTGTCAAAGAACCACAGAGATGTAGACTGGTTAGAGGCCCATTTAACTTCATTCCGCAAGCTTTCCATCAACAAGTCTAAAGAAAACAACCCTATCTCGACATTCCACTTAATCACAGAACCTTTGGTGTAAACTTTCCTACCCAACGCATCTGTTGTATTGAAACCTTCAACTTTAATCTCTAGCGAGAAGAGGTCGGTCCTAGCAGGAAGTAAGCAGATCAAGTCAACGAGTTCTACAACAAATTGCAATAACAACTGTAACACCCTAAATTTTGCATATTTTTGGAAATAGGAGAAAGTGATTAATTCTGCATTTTGTGGGAATTTGAATTTAGGAAAAATAATTTTTAAAAATAAAACCAAATATAAGGTTAACAACAATGAGTGTGCATTCATGTTGTTGCATAAAATTTTGTATTGCTTGATTTGAAGTCGGATTTCAAATTGAGTTGAAATTATATTTTGAACTGCTTTGGAAAAATTGAAAAGAAATAAATTTCCTTTTTCTTTTCTTCCCTTGCTTTTGGCCCACTCGGCTTCTCCCTCCCGCTAGCCCAGTTGGCTGCTGGCCCAACTCCTCCGCGCCAGCCTAGGCCGGCCTTCTCCCTTGCTCACCGCGACGGCCTGCTTCCTTGGCCCGCTGGCCTTTTTCCTCCGCCAGCCCAGCTCGGCCTCCTCCCTGGCGCACCGCGCCGGCCCAATTCCACGCGACCCAGCACCGTGCGCCAGCAACCGCTGCTGTTGTCGCGCCTCCGCCCCAAGCCCAGCCGCTGCCATCCTGCCCCACCCGTCAGAGCCGCCCCAACCTCCCTCTCGCCCCGCGCCCGGTCAAACGGGTCAAGCCGCAACCGCCGCTCCACTTCACGTCGTGGGCGCATCCTCCCGAGCGCCCGGCCTCTACAAAATGGCACCGAGCCCTTCCCCGCTCTCCCTATTGTTCCTTTCTCCCTCTCGCATCGCCCGTGCCCGAGGTAACTGCCGCACCGAGGATCGCTGGTTCCACCGCCCGCCTCTCCGCGCGAACCACCGTCCCCGAGCCGCCTCCGCCCTATGTTTTCCCCGCGGTGAGAACCCTCTCGCTCTCCTATCTCTCCCCGTGCTGTCTATTTCACATTTCATGGCTTCTTGTGGCCGTGTTGCGTGCGCCGCGAGCTTTCGGCCGCCGGCCATGGCGACCGTCGCCTCAGCCGCGCCCTCCCGCCGCCTTCTTGGCCTGGAAGGGTTCGCGAGAACCCCCGCTACTCCCCGGTGCTTTCGGTTCTTGAACCGTGGCCCCTAGCCCCTGTACCGAGCTCGCCGGCGTGCTCTCACCGCCGTCCATGGCTGAGCCACCGTGGCTGCTACTATTCCGGCCACTCCTCTCTCTCTCCCCAAGATTTAATTCTAGCCGTCCATCTCTAGATCTGCGGCCAGGATTAGAAGTTACCCTTTCGCATGTACATTTGCTAAAGAGACCCCCTATTTTCACCAAATTGAACCCGTCGTCCCTAGCGTAGTTTCCAGAGTACGCTTTCTCGTTTTGAAAACGTAAAGTGCACTGTTTTAGTTCAAAATACGTTTTTAGTATTGACAGAAATGCCACTAGATTTGTTTTGCTCATAAAAATTTCGTTTTAGCTCCGAATTGACCCGTTCAAATTGCGTTAGCTTCGTAATTTCATAATCTATATGTTAGTACCATTGTTAATCAAGTTTTCAACTTTTAAATTTCATGGTTAGGTTTAATTAAATAAAGTACTATAGAAACCCCGTTTAATTCATAACTTTCGCGTTTTAGCTCCGTTTTTCGTGAACTTCGCGTTGACGTGATCGTAGCGAAACGTAGATTCTTTTCATAAACATTTTGTCTTGTTTTCTATACTATTGGTGTACTATTCTAATTATAGGAATGTTTGCTTTGCATGAATGCCTTTGGAATGTTGTATGTTGCCGTGTTGGTCGCGTTCAGACGGTGACGAGAACGTTGGAGACCAAGAGTTCTTCGACGACCAGCAGGACCAGCAGGAGTTTGCTAACCAAGGCAAGTATAGGATGGGATCTACCTTGATGCCTATTCACCTTTATTAATTACTCATTTGCATGTGTCTAATTTTGATACCCGTAAGGACATCCTAGTGATTGATTATTCTGTTCCTTGTCTCCTATGGGTTATATGCATATGGGTAGTTTGCTAGTGCTCAACATAACTATACTTGAGCTACATATTGAACAACGATTCTATGGAAAGAAAAGGTAAAAGTTGCTTTTAAACAACTGGATTATAGGGCGATGGAGCAAATGACTTTCGATCACGATGCTCTCGGCCCTCCATAAGGACTTATCTGTCGACAAAAGCTGAGACTGACAGTGCAACCGTGAGGGTCATATGGCTCTGACTTTAGCTCAGTAATAGGACCTTTTCTAGCCTGTTAGAGGTTACCTTTATAGCGCAAAAGGGGCTTGCCACGTTGGGTATAGGACTGCCTCTATTCCTATGTGTATAGCCGCGATGGATATGTGCCATAGGAAAGGAGGGTTCCTACATCTGCCTTCTAAGGAAACCTAGCGGCCCTAACTTGTTAGAGAAACCTATGAAATGGCTTCATAGTGTACCCTGCCCGCTCACCTTGGTAGTGATATGGGAGTAATTAACCCGGGCATATGGGAATCACGACTCGCGGTGAATGTGCACCACCTCTGCAGAGGGTAACAAACTGTTATAACAGCCGTGCTCACGGTCACGAGCGGCCCAGAAAACTCACATAATAGATGGCTACTTATAATGTTGTTTATACGAGATGATTATGATGATATTATGATGATGTTACATGACTCAATTGGATCGGATATATGATCATGTGGGTTTAAATGGGAGCTTAAGCATAACTTGACAATCACTGATGATAAAATCTTGACTTACTAAAAGCGCTAACAGCAGTAAATCAGTGTCATCCTTTTTGAGCCTCATAAACCCCATGTTATCTTGTTGAGTACGGGATGTACTTATGTTTATTTACTTTCTATATTTGGATAAAAATCCTGGATGGGTAATAGATGACAACGTGTACGAGGAGTTTCCTGAGGATTATTAGGCTTGTGGTCAACCAGTTGACCATCCCTGTGTTGGAGCTACCACAAGAGAGCTATCTTTTTACTTTTCCGCTGTGATGTGTAAAACTATGTGATGCTATTATTCGTTATGTAAGATACACCGTGATGATACTTTTTCTAATTTGTCAACTTATGTGTGGGATTGATCCCTGGGCACACATGAGTTTAGTGCATTCAATTTTATCCTTAAAATTGGGTGTGACAACAACTAGCCTATTCGTCGAGGGAAAGTCATGTCAGATCAAAATGGTTTCAGATGCATACCTCGGTATACTGTCATCCATTGCTGCAGCACTTCAACTGGCAGCTGTGGATGCCATCTCCGCTCAGCAGATGGGGTGGGGAAGGAGCAGCAGTAGTCGCGGTCGACGCCGACGCCCTCGGTAGTCGTGTTCGTCGCCGCCGCAAGCAGTAGTCGCCGTCGCCGCTGGTCACAGTCGCCTCCGAGGCGGACGAGCTAGGGTTCAAGCGAGAGAGAGAGAGAGGAGGCGGCGGGGAATAGATGGATTGAGTCGATCCAGTCAAACCGGCGCACATGTATGGAGAATCTGGGGGCAAAACGGTCCATATGAATGTAAGTACCCGCTGTATACACCTGCATGTGGGCCACAGGTCGCGGCAAGTGTACATAATGGCGTTTTTAGACTCCAGTGTAATTGTAATGGCACGCTTACAATAAGACCAATAGTAATGGTATTTCAAAGAAACGCGACAATTATAGTGGCACCAATCCAATTAACCATTTTATCAAAGCGTTAGTCACCCGTGGCGGAGACACACCCTAAGGGCTCGTTCGGTTACGGCTTTAGAAGGCCAGGAATCAATCCGGTAGCGAAAGCTTACATAAATTAAAGTAACAATCCGGCCAGGATTTCTTCCCGGGGCTCATTCCTGGTGAAACGAACATGGCGTAAGACTTGTTTAGAGGGTTTCGTACGGCTCCGACTCTAGAATGATACCATTATTGCAGTGTCATCACCAAAACTGCAACTTCTCTAACTCATTTTGTCAGTTGTTTTTAGTCGGAGTTCTAGTCATTTTGTCTACACTACATTGGTCTACCTTTATAAGAGGGATTTTTTTAGTAGTATAGTATATTTTGGTATTGGGTCTATGCACGTATCGATGTGCGTGTATGTGGGCATCAGTGCCGGCCCTAGGGGTAGGCCAGGAGATGCGACGGCCGAGGGCCCAAACGGAGGAGGGGCCCAAGCCCAGATATACAAATCCACAGGTCCTATAGTTCATTAGGCATTAGCAAATTAATAAGAAGAGAGACATAGAACCGACCAGACGGCTCAAAAAGATAGCATCGGCATTTCTTTCTTAGTTTCCTTTCCCCACGGCCCTCGGGTAGAGAGGAGGCGAGGAGTCATGCTGCACACAGCACACTCTAATCGTGAGTTCGTGACGTGCGTCTTACACACGCGAAGCTGACGAGCCGCACCGCTGTGAAGAGCTAGATTACTGGAGACACAGATACGGCGCACGAGGACGGCGATTAAGCAGGGCTCCACGACGACGACATCTTGATTCTTGGCTTCTTACGAATTGCGATCACCGATCAGTTGTTTAGGCCCAAGGTATTTTTTCCTTTTTATTTTTAATCCAAATTAATTATTTGTATAGTATTTCAGACTTCTAGTACTTTGTACCCATATAGTTATATTTTTCTTCTAATTTAGGTTTTAGAATTTTAGAATGTTACATAAGAAACATTTGTCGTGGGTGAGAAAAGAAAACGAATATATTGCTTTTTTAATCTACATTATTCCTCGATAATTATCATACATCTATAAATATATTGCTTAATCTACATCGTCCCTCGATAATTATCAGACATGTTAAATTAAAAATATATTATTGAATTTGATTTCGTTTTGCAAGTAAAATTAGTGCATATATATTATAAAATTTTATACATGATCAATAGAGGCCGTTGCGACGAGATCACCATGGGGCCCATAAAATCCTAGGACCGGCACTGGTGGGCATTGCATATTATTTGTATACATGCGTTGTGTTGACCTAACCTAGCAGCTCGGTAAGTTTTCCTTGCATTGTCCTCCTCTCTCCTTGTCCAATACTCTAGGAATCCCTTATAAAAAAAGGCCTACTGTAGGAATTGTAAAACAAGCACGTCACTATCCAAAGTACAAGCCATACCTACGCCAACCTAGAGTTGACTTTTATTTCTTACTCAGTACTCCATCTCTATGTTGCCTAGATAAGGAGGATACGAGTATCGGATACGACACTTGGACACACTATTCTTCGTAAAACACTAACATGGGATACGTCTAATATATTTTAATATAATAATTATTGTATATGAATTACAAGCTATTATCTAGTAAGTTTTAACTTAAAACTAGCAAGTTTTGAAGCAATTTATATAACACATTATTTGATTCAGAAAGTGAAAAAAATGAAAAACCAAGAATACTTGCATAAAAGTTGTCTGGACGCCTAATCTTCGGAGAAGTATCCGGCGTGTATCCAAGGAGTATTGGTATCTGATACGTACCGGATACGGATATGGCACCTCTCAGAAGTCAGAAGTATCCGTGCAACATAGCTCCCTCTGTCCCTAATTAAGTGTCGCTGTGAGAAGCATACTGGTCAAATTTTTTTTAAGTTTGGCTAAATTTATAGAAAATATTAACAATATTTTTATCTCTAAATAATTTTATTACAAAAATAAGTGCAAAGATCTATCCAATGATACTAATTATATGTACCATAAATATTAACATTTTTTAATATATATTCAATCAAAGTTTAGTAAGTTTGACTTCTCGGAAAGCGAGAGACACGCATAAAAAGGGAGCGAGAGAGTATTTATTTATTATTATCTCTACCGTGCAAATTAAAATCTTTTTCTAGTACTTTCCTACATACTACCGGGAAATATCTCAATTATAATATATATATAAACTACCTCGGTAATTTCAGAAAATTCTGAAGAAGACTAAAAGTTGTCACCATATGCAAATAAAGATGAAAATCTAATAGATGGCTAAGCTATCTAAAACAATGATGAAAAATTATAATGTATTTTTCTAACACAAGTTATTATGTTCTCTATCACCCTACATAATTTGAAATTAAAACTCAACTTACATGTATAGAGAAATAACAAAGACAAGGGTGGATTGGACCCAAAGAAAAAGATCTGAAGGAGTAAACTGAAGACAAAATTACATTATGGGGTTATCCGAACAATGTTGTTGTGGGAAGGAGTAAATTGGACCTAATATTCATATATAGAAACTATATAAAAAAGTATGTTTTATTCGGAGCCTACATTTATATATAATAATTTCTTAAAATGTCCACGTCCACGTAAGACAAACTATACCAACCTACAGTTGACTTTTCTTTACTTTTATTTATTTATTATCATCTCTCCCACTCGAATTAAAAACTACTTATTTCTTGACAATTTTCCTCAAATGGCTAAGAGTATTTGTTCTTCCCAATGATTTTTTCACAAGTGGCCGTGCAATATATCAGAACAGGCAATCACTGTCGAACTATCACAGCCGATTGTTTTAGAACCGGTAGTGATAAAGTATCATTGCCAGTTCATGGCTTCAGGTGTTCTATCATTACTGGTTCATGCTTCAACTGCAGTGATAGCTATTTTGCACAAAAAATTCATAACATGTTTATATGAGATTGGATAAAGATAAACTTTATATCAAAATTGTAGAGTTTAAAGAGGTCTAAAACATTGTAGTTGAAAACTTTTTAATTTGAGATGGTTTGCAAATCCAAATATTCAATATACGTTCTTAGACTAGATTTGATATGATTAACGATGTTGACCGGAGATAAAGCAACACCAAAGTTGTAGTACTCAAAGAGATTTACATCTTTACAGTTAAACAACCTTTTCATGTGAGATTTTTTGAGTGTCAAATATGCAATAAAAGATTTGAAATTGTGTAATTAAAAGAATAGTGTCAGCTATATAATCACATGTGTTGTGTAGGTTAGTTGGTATGTGCGCTTGAGGGGATGTGAATGTCGAGGTCTGGAATTTTAATCCTGAAAAGGCACATATTTCTATTCTTTATCAACTATCACTACCGGTTTTTTCTATTTTTATCACCTATCACTATTGGGTTCTAGAGCGAGCAATGATAAGCTACTCCATCATTGCCAATTATCTATTGTCGGTCGGCAACGACACCGGCCATGATGCCGGGTTCCGAACCATCACAACCGGGTTCTAGAACTAGCAGTGATAAGCCACCCATCACTGCCAATTATCCACTGTCGGTCGGACATGATTCCCGTAGTGATGCCGGGTTCTCACCTGACAATGATTATAAAATATGATGATCAATTACAATAAAAATTGTTTGATTATTTGCAAAAATTCTAAATAAGACTAAAAATATTGGCCACTACAAAAGGTTGAAAATTCTAAAGGCGACTAAGAACCTTCCCCCACTACTAAGAGCATCTCTAGGAGATTGATATAGTTTACTAGTTAAATTAAATTAATGGATTTAGCAAGTTAACAGAAGAAATGACAACTTTAAATTTTATTCTTCTCCAACAGTCTCCTGCAATAGCTTACTCAATGATTTTGCATTGGGAACCCTACATTATTTCTAACCAACCAAACATTTTTTAATAGTTTCTTTGTCTCTTCTCACTTTGTCATTTGGATCCTTTATTTTCTTAATTTACTCATGCATCTAATTTACTTTGATTTCCCAAGAAAAACACCGAATGAGGAGTAGATACGGAGTTCTTCTCGACCGTAGAAACTTACAAGTTAGAGAGGATATTTAGTAAGTGTCAGGTTCATAAACCCGGGGTCCCTCATGGACCTGCTTCCCAGCAAAGGCTCGGCCCAGCAGACGACGTTGCGAATGACGCGCAACTCCTGGGCCGGCCCACCATCACCTCCTGCCGCCGCCGCCGTACTTGTGACCGGCTGGGAAGGCTGGGTGGCCTGCTCTCCCCGCCACTCATCGTGGCTCAATGCAGGCTAGGTGTCCACTCCACCCGCATGGGAGCTGAGGTGATGCTCAACCCCGTCAGCATCTAGCCTTGTCAAAAGGAATAGGTCAGTCGCTCAAAAAACTCAACTACAAGATCAAAAAGAAACAAAGAATACATACCAGGATGCAAGTGGCAGGGCTTTGAAGCCCCGACCCGCCGGCAACAGGCCCGCCAGACGCGGACCACTCACTTCAACCAGGATTGGAGTCGATCCGGCTGGCTCCCATCCGCCCATGAATAGCCGCGACCTCTGGCTTGGGGCACGCCGACCGGAGCAGCTGGCGGGGCATCCCCCCATTGTGGGTCGTGGCGTCGGCCCCGGCCCCGACAACGCGCGGGTACGAGCCTGCTCCTTCGACCACCAGGCCTGCCCCACCGCACCCGGAGCAGGTGGGGACAAGGCCAGCGATGCCTCCGAAGAGCGCGGCGATTGCGTCCGCTTCGCCTCCCGCTCGTCGATGGTGTCCGAGCTCACAGCGCGCTTCTTTGGTACAGGAACGTCGCCGCGCCTCTCCACCTCACGCCCACCGCCAGCAGTCGCGGCCGCAGGCTCACGACGCACCGCTGAAGTCGCGACCTCCCGGCCTCCCTCCTCCTTGGAGGAGATCATGTCATCACCCATCTCCGTGGGGTCCTCTGACTCAAGCTCCGCCTCGATGTCGCTCCTATTCTCCTCGGCCCGCACACGTCGGGCGATATACTGCTCCTTCTGGTGCCTCCTCTGAGCCTTCTCAGCTCTCTTCTTCTTTCGGCCGTCCGCTGCCTCCTTCAGGGCCGCCTGCCGAGCCGTGCCCTCCGGCCCCTTTGGAAGATGCGGCCGAGACTTGTAGCGCTCGAGTCCCTACGAAATGGACGACTCGAAGTCAAGATTACAAGAGAGTAGGATCAAAAGGGACACAAAATAAAGAAAGGAGAATGTACCAGGTTGGACACCTTCAAAGCGTGAAGAGCTTTGGGCTTTCCTTCGAGGGTCTCTTTGGCCCTCGGTCGCAGCACCCGGTCGAGTCAGCTCCAGACTTCGTCCGACGCCAACTCGTCCGACGATGCGCGGACAGGGTCCATCTGGGCCGGTGTACATCCACATCGGCAGCGTCCTTTCCGCCAGCGGAGCAACCCTTCGGTAGAAGAAGGTGTGGAACACCCGCACCCCATCGAGGCCCTACTTCACCAGCTTCTGGAGCTCCATCCCGATGACCTCCAGCTTGTTCTATCGGCTGGATGGGCCCCACAACCAGTTGTCCCGCCCCTCTAGCCTCCTTCCGGTGAATGGCAAAAACAGCGCCTTTGCCGGGTTCCTGATGTAAAACCACTCCCCATGCCACCCCCGATTGGAGTCGCAGGGGGTGTACGCGGGGTAGGCGCCCGACGCACTCAGTTTCTTCTACAAGGCAAAACCCCCAACCGGCGCGGTCTTGGGTGGGTCCCCCTCCGACAAAACTCGCCCGGAGAAGAGCCACCAAAAGAAGTCCACATGTGGCTCCATCCCAAGGAAGGCCTCACAGACGGTGACGAAGCCACGGCGATATGCAGCAGCCCAGTCGGATTGAGGTGCTGTAGCTCTAGGCCCCACTCATTGAGGAGCCCACGTCAGGAACCAGTGCGCGGGGTATCCTAGCCCACACTCATGGAAGGCGAGGAAGGAGACGACCTCGCCGGCCCAAGGATGCGGAAAATCCTCCCCTGCGGGAGCCCTCCAGTGCGCCACTATCGATGCGGGACCCACGAGATACCCCTCAGGGAAGGGAGAAGATCTAGTCTAACTAGGATTCTTTCCATGTAATCTTAGTAGTAGTATTATTCTGTAATCCTACTAGGAACTCTCATTGTAAACCGATTAGGACTCTGGCCTCCTGACTATATAAAGGAGGGAGGGGTTCCTAGAGAGAGGACTGGACGATCAATCCAACACAAAGGCTAACGCCAACTGGACATAGGGCTATTACTCGATCACGGTCGAGGGCCCAAACCAGGATAAATCGACTATCTCTTGCGTTTACCGTCGAAGTTCTGCATACGCCGAAGCCCGAACAAACTGCCCCGGGTACCCCGGTGGCAGGCTATCGGTGGTGAAACATCGACAGCTGACGCGCCAAGTAGGGGCTTTCGGTGAATTTGCATCCAAGAGCTCAACGGACCTCGACAACATGATCTTCTCGACGGGATCAACCTTCATCTTCGGTTCATGGATCTGCGAGGCAGGCGACGATGGCAAGCTCCAAAGCCATCTCCTCGAAGATTCAGATCACCATGAAGACCTTTCTATTTCAGTGACTACGACAGATCAACTTGCTGGAAGATTCGCGCAGCTCGTGATGTCCGATCCAACTCAGATTTCGTGGCTTTGTGCATCCGACTCAAACTTAGGCTCCGCATCCGAGATGGAGTCTTACTCAAGTTCTTTCGAGAAACCAAGTTCTTTTCCGACGGGGTTCCAGAACGTGGCCTCGGCCTATCAAGGATTCAACTCGGAAAACATTCAGAGTTCTCTTGAGAGTAGTCCGAGTTTTTTTCTAGTAGGGCTCCAGAGCGCGGCCTCGGCTTATCAAGAATACAACTCGGAGTACACTCAGAGTCCTTTCAAGAAGTCGGGTCCTTTTCCGTTCGGACTCCACAACATGGCAAAATCTTATCAAGCACGGCCCGAAGGATCCCTCGATCCGGTGTTTAGAATGCCACTGAAAGGAGCTCAGGAAGGTCTCGAACTAACTATAACATCTCAAGACTGCATCGTCCACTGGCCAGATTCTATTCCTGAGGATAGCGGCACCCGACTAGTTAGCACGACGACAACATCAATTCTACCCTACCAAGAAGGAGACTCGATTTGTGACCTTGAAGCCTCTACTAAAGTTATCAACAACTACGCCAGTGTGGAAACCGACGCCGATAACAGAACAATTCACGCACGAGAAGTATTCATGGTTCGCCGTCCTAGATCACCATTGGCCCCCCTAGAAGCACCCGACATTAGGTCATCGGATGAATCTGAGTCTAACATATCACCCTTTGCCCAGGGACACGATGGTGAGATCAAGAATCAGAAGCAAACTAGAGAAAAAAGAAACAAATTGAAACAAGGACGCCAGCGCTGTGCTAGGCAGCGCAAGGATGCTTGGATTAGATATGAGTCAGATCTGGCCGAGTACAATAGAAGAAAATCAGAACAAGAAGTCGAAGAAAGACGCGCGGCGAATACACCCTACAATAAGATCCGAGAAGCACTAGAAGAACTCGGAGCGACCTCACATCCCAGTGAAAAATAGGAACAGCTCCGGGACTTTCTCCGGTCAACAGCCCTAAGGACGCACGACGAAAGGACCCGCTCAAGACTACCTACCAGGTCAACATCTCATGAGCAGGAAGATCAAAATCAAAGGAAGTCCGCTTTCGAAAGACTTGGACCAAGTGGAAGTCACAACAGAGAAAGTAGAAGGGACCATAGTCAAAACTACCGAGTCGAACAACCAAGAAAGATCAGAAGCAAAGTACCTATTCAGACAGCCCCATAGAACTACTCTCACCAAAACAACAGTTGGCTAGAAGGAGGTGCTGAATCAGAATACACAGAAGCCAGAACGCACGATAGATTCCCCTGTTTTGCAAACAGACTTGCTTCAATATGACTACCTCACAAGTTCAAACTATCCAACCACTCTAAATATGATGGCAAGACCAAACCAAGGCAGTGGCTCAGGATTTACTCGCAATCGATTGAACTAGCCGGAGGAGACGACGATATCAAGACCTTGTTCTTTCCCATGGCCCTAGAAACCATGCCCCTCCAATGGTTCGACAAATTGAATCTAGGGTCAATCAAAAATTGGGAGGACTTGCAAAGAGTTTTCTGTGAAAATTTCGCGGGTATCATTACGCACCCCATCACCCACGCAGAATTAAAAGGACTCAAGCAGAAGGGGGGCGAAAGTCTCAAAAATTACTATCGACGATTTGGCGAACTACGTGCTCAAGTACATGACATCACCGAACGAGAAGTAATCGAAGCTTTCTCTCACGAAATCATGGCTAGGTGGTAATTTCAGGACTTCTACAAAGAAAATCCGAGAACCAATGAAGAATTCAGACGCACAGTAGAAAAGATGATTACTGCAGAGGAGATGACACGAGAAAGGTTCCCGGATAGAAACAACCGAGACAACCCAAACAAGCAAAATCATCAAAACATCAGACATCAGGAAAGGAAACATAGACCAGACAACACCATATTGGTGGCTAACAAATCAAGGAAGTTTTCCAAACCCAGAAGGTATGACGACATTGAAAACATGCATTGCATCTGGCACCCTAAAGGAAATCACACCATCGGAAATTGCTACACCTTCAATGATCGATACATAAGAAAAGATAGTAAGGGAAACACTAAAGAAGACAATCAGAAAAAGATGAAGACAACTACGAAGACAAGGGATTCCAAAAATCTAGGGGGGCAGTAGCAGTAATCTTCACCGGGGCCCCAAATTCTAGAAGCAAACATCAAGAAAAGCTAGCTCTACGAACCATCATGGCAGCAGAACCGGCTACTCCAAGATATCTCAATTGGTCACAATATCCAATCTAGTTTTGAAGAGAAGACCAATGGACTAGCGTAGGAAATGTAGGCCATTACCCACTGGTTCTAGATCCAACTATCGCTGGTATGACTATCACAAAAGTACTAATCGATAGGGGAGCCGGACTCAACATCATTTTTTCAGAAACGCTAAGGAAGATGGGACTACAACTCACCGGGATGATTACACCAACGAGCACCCCTTTTTATGGGATAGTACCCGGCAAGGCAGCCATGCCACTTGGATAAATCACTCTACCGGTTACTTTTGGAACTCCCTCAAACTACCGTACAGAGTTCATCAAGTTTGAAGTTGCAGACTTTGATTCATCATATCACGCAATCCTCGGGCGCCTAGCACTAGCAAAGTTCATGGTGATACCGCATTACCCGTACCTATTGCTTAAGATGCCAGGACCTAACGGTGTCCTTTCCCTTTGAAGTGATTTGAAGCGCGCTTTTGACTGCAATGTTCAGGCAATCCAAATTGCATCCAAAGCACAAGCCACCAATGGTAGAAAAGAAATAGCTACTATTGCCGCAGAAATGAGCCCAGAAGAACTAGAGATACCGGCTAAAAAGCCCAGCATCCTCGCACCACCAAAAGAAGCCGATGTCAAGCAAATCGACCTAGGCACCGGTGATCCCTCCAAAATGGCAACCATCAGCGCCCACCTCTCGGCAAAATAGGAACTCGCGCTCACCAACTTTCTTCGGGACAACAAAGATATCTTCGCTTGGAAGCCGGCCGACATGCCAGGTGTCCCAAGAGAGTTGGCTGAGCACATAATCGATATCAATGAAGGCTCCAAGCCTGTGAAGCAACGGCTACGACAATTCTCACCCGACAAGAAGGCAACAATTAAAAAAGAAATCACAAAGCTAATGGCAGCCAGATTCATCAGATAAATCCTTCATCCAGATTGGCTAGCAAACCCAGTTCTAGTAGAAAAAAAGAATACGGACGAGTGGCGCATGTGCGTCGACTACACAGATCTCGACAAACACTATCCGAAAGATCCATTTGGGCTACCACTCATTGATCAGATAGTTGATTCAACAGCAGGATCTGCCCTATTATCCTTTCTTGATTGCTATTCAGGATATCACCAGATCGCATTAAGGGAACAAGACCAGAGCAAGACATCTTTCATCACTCCGTTCGGTGCCTACTGCTACAAGACCATGTCGTTTGGACTCAAGAATGCTGGTGCCACCTACCAAAGAGCTATCCAAACGTGCCTTGGTGAACAGATCGACGAAAACGTAGAGGCATACGTGGATGACATAGTAGTAAAAATAAAGAACCCGGACACACTAATTGAAAACTTAAAGCAAACCTTCGAAAACCTAAAAAGGTGGAGATAGAAATTGAACCCAAACAAGTGTGTATTCGGAGTTCCTTCAGGACAACTACTTGGATTCTTGGTCAGTCATCGTGGAATCGAAGCCAGCGCCAAGCAAATTTGAGCCATAACAGAGATGGGCCCTCCTCGAAGTATCAAAGATGTGCAGAAATTAACAGGTTGCATGGCGGCCCTCAATCGTTCATATCAAGACTCGGCGAAAAAGGGTTACCTTTCTTTAAACTACTAAAAAAGACAGACAAGTTCGAGTGGACGGAAGAAGCCAACGAAGCTTTCAAAAGACTTAAGGCATACCTCACCTCCTCGCCTGTTCTCACACCTCCAAAGAAATACGAGGACATGATGCTGTACATTGCGGCAACTTCTACTGTGATCAGCACAACAATAGTCGTAGAAAGAGAAGAAGAAGGGCGCGTATATAAAGTACAACGTCCCGTATACTACATCAGCGAAGTACTGTCAGAATCAAAAATCTGGTACCCGCATGTGCAAAAACTACTCTACGCCCTCCTGATCACTTCACACAAGCTTCGCCACTATTTTGAAAGCCACAAGATTACCGTGGTGACAGATTTCCCACTCGGAGACATCGTACACAATAGAGACGCAACAGGGCGCATATCTAAGTGGGCAGTTGAACTTGGTGCTCTCAATATCGATTTCACCCTACGGAAGGCAATTAAATCTCAAGCCCTTGCCGATTTTGTTGCCGAGTGGACAGAAATTCAACAACCTATGTCAAATACCATCATTGACCATTGGAAGATGTACTTTGATGGATCACTCAAGCTAGGCGGAGCCGGTGCAGGCGTTCTCTTCATTTCTCCAGACAGAAAACAACTCAAGTATGTCCTTCAGATATTATGGCAAGCTACAAACAATGAAGCAGAATACGAAGCCCTCATCCACGGGCTTCGAGTAGCAATTACCCTCGGAATCAAGCGATTGCTCATATACGATGATTCGGCAATAGTCATCAACCAAGTCAACAAAGATTGGGACTGCACCAAAGAAAACATGGGCGCTTACTGTGCTGAAATACGAAAACTCAAAAAACATTTTCAAGGATTAGAAATTCTACATGTCCCGCGCGACTCTAATATTGTAGCAGACGTCCTCGCCAAGCTAGGATCGGACAGGGCGAAGGTTCCACCCGGCGTATTCATAGAGGAGTTATTAGCTCCCTCTATCAAACAACCCAGTGAGATAACCCCTGAACTGCCAGCTAAAGGCACCCAGATTTGGGTAATCAACACCTCATGGACCCAGGTTTTTATTGATTATATCAAAGAGAATAAGTTGCCAGCAGATAAAGAGGAGGCTACCAGAGTTGTTCGCAGAAGCAAGAACTACATCCTAGTAGGGGACAAGCTGTACAGAAGAGCCGCATCATCAGGAGTACTCCTAAAATGTGTCTCATTTGAAAAAGGCAAAGAGATCTTAGACGAAATACACTCAGGATGCTGTGGAAATCATGCCGCTTCAAGAACACTAGTCGACAAAGCATTCCACACCGGATTCTACTAGCCAACCGCTCTGAAAGACGGAGAAGAACTCATCAGAAAATGCAAAGGTTGTCAAATGTTCGCAAGACAAGCTCATGTACCAGCTCACAATCTCATCTGCATCCCACCCGCTTGGCCTTTCTCCTGCTGGGGGCTGGATCAAGTAGGACCTCTCAAAAAAGCAAAAGGCGGTTTCGAGTACATCTTTGTAGCAATTGACAAGTTCACCAAGTGGATTGAATACAAACCACTAGCAAAATACAGCGCAGCCAAAGCAGTCGAGTTCATCCAAGACATTATGCACCGCTTCGGCATGCCCAATCGAATCATCACAGATTTGGGCTCTCCCTTTACAGCTACAGAATTTCAAAGTTGGGCACATGATTAAGGCTTTGGCATAGATTACGCATCAGTCGCACATCCAGAAGCCAACGGACAGGTAGAAAGGGCTAATGGACTCATACTAGCCGGATTAAAACCAAGATTGTATGAAGAACTAGTGGACTATGGATCCAAATGGATTGAAGAATTACCCAAAGTAGTATGGGGGCTACAAACTCAAAAAGCAGAGCCACCGGATACTCACCTTTCTTCCTAGTTTACGGATCAGAAGCCGTACTACCTGCCGACTTGATCTGGACATCACCGAGGATAAAACAATATGACGAAGGAGAAGTAGAACACACCCGAAGATTAGAACTCAACAGTATAGAAGAAGTCAGAGTAAACGCTACCCTTCAATCAGCCAGATACCTCCAAGGTTTAAGACACCACTACAACAAAAATACCCAGCCTCGGTCACTCCAAATCGGAGACCTAGGACTAAGAAGAATACAAAAAACTGACGGACGCCATAAACTACTCAGTCCATGGGAAGGTCCTTTTATTGTCACAAAAGTCACCGGACCAGGCACGTACAAGTTAATAACTAAAGATGGAAAAGAAGTCAACAATACATGGCACATCAGCCAACTAAGAAGATTCTACGCATGAAAACAACTCAAGGAAGAATATATATACAAGCCACAAGAGATCAACATTCGGTGTTCCTCGACAACATATGTCTTATTATGGCTTTCCCCCAGTTGTTTTCACTAGGCATATCAACGTTCATGATCAATAAAGATGGTGTTCCTTGACAACATATGTCTTATTATGGCTTTTCCCCAGTTGTTTTCACTAAGCATATCAATGTTCATGATCAATAAAGATGGTGTTCCTAGACAACATATGTCTTATTATGGCTTTCCCCCAGTTGTTTTCAATAAGCATACCGGCCGAGAGCAAAAGAGCTAAAAAGATGCTTGAGCCCGTCGATGAGGGTAGCTAATAAGCTAACACCCAAACCAAAAAGCAAAATGGCTGAAATTATGCCTGAGCATACCGGCCGAGAGCAAAAGAGCTAAAAAGATGCTTGAGACTACCGATGAGGGTAGCTAATAAGCTAACACCCGAACCAAAAAGCAAAATGGCTGAAACTAAGCCTGAACATACTGGCCGTGAACAAAAAAGCTGAAAAGATGCTTGAGCCTGCCGATGAGGGTAGCTGAAAACCAACACCCGAACCGATCCTAAGATGTTTTTACAACCAGGGAAAGGGCCAGATGCTGGCCACACCTCGAGTTAAGCAAAAAAGCTAAAAAGAAGAAGCTAAAGATACCTGAGATCGTTGGTCCTAAGTCTTTTCAGTACTAACAAGAACAAAAAGGTTGTCAAGACCAAGATCTACTTACCCCGAGCTGTTTACACGGCGCAGACGAAAGTCCAGACAAGCACTCGGCAAATCAAGAAAGTTTGTCAAGACAACGATCTACATATACCGAGTTGTTTACACAGCACAAATGAAAGCCAGACAAGCACTCGGCAAATCAAGAAAGTTTGTCAACACAACGATCTACATATACCAAGTTGATGACACGGCGCAGATAAAAGCCATACAAACGCTCGACCTATCAAGGAACGATCCTACAATGGATGAAACAACACGACCACCATAAACTATGGATGCGCACCACGACCAACAAACGACTACTCGGAAAAAATTATGATCACTTGGACAACTCATTTAAAGAATAAACAAGGCAAAGACATCCAAGCAAAGAAGACATCAACAAAAATAAAGAATCTTCATTCAAAAAAAAGTATAATATCCTATTACAGAGGCTGGAGTACAAAGGTCAATTACATCAAGGATCGTCATCAGGAGAAGAAATATCAATATTAAGATTATCCATAATCCTCCTGGCTAAATCTTCGACCTCAAGCTCCACCTTTTCAATGGCATCTAGATATACTTGACTCTCAGCTTCCTCTGCAATCTTGGACAAAGGGACCTCCAGAGCAAGAACCCGGACCTGGGCAAGAATATTTCTGGTACATAGTTGGGCACACCTCTTCATGAACTCCTAGAAATGGGTCAGAACTTGGGGAATAAACTGAGCCCAAGATTGACCATCATCTGTTGGAGTCCGGAGAAGGTCGGCTACCGACCGAAAAGATTTCCACAAAGCATTCCAGTTCTCAGTAGCAGTCGCCAACTTGCCAATCAAGACTTCAACAGTTTTTTGGACCTGCACAAGATCCCTGTCAGCTCCACGCCTAATCAACTTGGCAAGCACGAGTTCTTCTTCAGCACGAGTAATTACCTCCTCAGCCCTATTGTGATTACTGCGAACAAGTATCTTCATTTCCTCAATACCTTCCGAGAGCTTCTGCTTTTCAACTCGGAGAGTTAGACCAGGCACCAAAAAATAAGTCAACAAAAGGAAATTTGAATACAAAAGGAAACAAAAAAGAACCTGCAATACCATTGCACTCTTTCTTCATGGCCTCCATATTCTTCATGGCCTCCACATTCTTCAAGGCCTCCTAGACAGCAGCATCCCTTCGCTCTTCTGCCTTAACCACCTGGGCACGGAGAGCTTGTTCCTCCCTCTAGTGCGTTTGACGCTCGGTCTCCATCTTGGACCGACAGAGGTCAAGCTCTGTTTTTAGGGCACTAACCTCAGAAGAAAACTTTTTCTCGGTTTCAGACAAGAAAAAGAAGCCAGTATCATCCCAAGAAAAAGACTGAACAAAAAGAGAGAGAGATACAAGACATAAGAACAGAAGAAAGACGAACATCCAAAGAAAGAACTTCAGAAAAACTTACCTGGAGTTTTCCCCAAAAGAAGTCACAAAGGTTCCCTAGGCAGCGGTCAGCTCTGACAACCGATAAGTGGCATCGAATTGTTGCAGCACATCATCATCCAAACGCTGACCACTAGTACCAAGAGGAGCAGAGGGAGAAGTCGGCTGATGCAAAGAAGGCAAGACCAGGGACGTATCCTAGGAAGCCCCGGCTACCTCCTCAGATGGATCCACCGCCACGGCCACAGTCGCCACCAGAGTCAGCAAATCCACAGCAGTGTGATCACCAGGGAACCCTGTCTCCCTCACAGCCACCTCACTGACCGTACATTCCGGGTCCTGAGACTCAATACACAGGGGCGCACTAGAGAATTGACAGGAGGTCGACTGAGGGTTAAGGGAAGGCAAGGGTCTACAAGATAATAAGGAAACTCAACGATAAGAATGTGAATCAGAAAAAAGGAAAACAGAAGCAAAGAAACATAACCAGGATTCACTCACTTAGCTATCTTCTTCTTCATAAAACCCTCAAGATGAACAGAAGACCTTAGAGGGGGAACTATATCAGCAAAAATATCACCACCACTCTGCGACAGGAGTGGCATGGTCGGTACCGGAGCCCTAGAAGAACTTGAGCTCGACGACCGCTTACTACAAGAGAACAAGGCTAAAGTTAGAACAAAAAGAGGTGTTCAACAACAGAAAAACAAGAAAACAACTCACCGACGCATGACAAGGGCCGCATCATCATCCTCATCTACCTCACTCTCAAACAAGGCAACCACAACGCCATCTGAAAAAGGAGAACAAGGCAACCACAGCGCCATCTGAAAAAGGAGAAAAGTACTCGGTTAAAGGCACAAACAAACAACAAAAAGACAAAACATATTAATATGCTCACCTAGGAGCACGCTACCTATAAATTGAGTACCTAGACGAGTACTCGACTGGCGAGACTTCTTGGTAGCAGACAAACCAGAAGAAGAACAATCCACTCGCCCCCTTTTCCCGACACTACAAGGAGCTCGAGGAATTGGACGAGGAACATACTCTACATATGCATCAAGAACTACGGAAGAAACACCAGGAAACATCGTGGTGGTTTGAAACTTACTAGTTAAAGATGCCCCAGCAAGACTCTCCCTAGTCTCCACCATGGCAGGGCGGTCATCAAGGGGGATCGGATCAACGAAGTTACGCCCCAATTCCTATAAAAGAGTAAAACAACCAGACAAGAAAGATTAAGCAAAAGTGGAGACAATAAAGGAAATACAAAAAGTAACCGCATAAGAAAAAATAACTCAACGGGTGGCGGGTTGTTAACACAATACTCAGGGATAGCATGTGGGACGACGCTTACTCCTTTCAACATCTTCTGAAGGTGCTCAAGCACCTCCTCATCAGTCAACTCAAGGGCAGGGACCATACGAGAAGGGTCCTCTGCCCTAGAGTACTCAAAACCGTAATTCTCTCGCTCCTTCAGAGGTTGAACATGGCGGCGAAGAAAACTGGAAACGATCTCGAAGCCGGTCAAGCCTTGCTATTTCAGAGTACATATCCTCTCAAGAAACGGCTTGATCGCATAGAGCTCATCCATCGTCAGGGGATTCTTTTCCCATCGGTCATTAACCACGGGACCAGAACCAGAATGAACAGCAAGAGGAGGAATCATATTGGTGGCATAAAACCAGTCGGTACGCCAATCCCTCATAGAATCAACCAAGTCATAATCAAAGAAATTACTCTTACGACCCTAATGAAACTAAATCCCGTAGCCACCAAGAACATGGGTGTCATCGCTGCAGAGTTGGGGCTTCAGACGGAAGATGTAACGAAAGAGAGAAAGAGAAGGAGGAATTTCAAGAAAAGTTTCACAAAGATGAACAAAAACAGAAAGATGAAGGACAGCATTGGGAGCAAGATGGTTCAAGCTAATCCCAAAATAATCGAGAAATCGATGAAGAAAAGCAGAAGCAGGAAGGTAGAGTCCAGCACGGATAAAGGAGACAAAAAGAACAATCTCACCAGGACCTAGAGTTGGGACCCGATGCTGGCCCGGAGCTTTCCAATTGGCAAACTCCTTGCCCTAGATCAGACCATCACTAACAAGCTCACGCAACTGATCCTCAGTCGTAGTCGAAGCTGGCTAGATCTTCTGAGCAGCCCTCATGGCCATGAACTCTTGATTTTCAATCACAGAAAGCGATGCCTCCTCGTCTATAAAGGTTGTCTGGGACTTGCTCGCTGATTTCTTCCTACCCATATACTAGCGAAAGCAATAAAGCAATAAGAAACGATGATGCTCAGACGGCGTCACTTAGATGACGGCGACAATGGTGATGGTGGAGTTTTGAAGACTAGGGTTTCAAGGCAAAAGCAAGGCAGCAAAGAAAAAGAAGAAGAAAGACCTTTAAATAGATTTTACAGCAATAAAAACGCGGCCCACCAGGCCTGTTTAGACATGGCATGAGAACGCAATGATCCATTTCTCAACACAACTGATATACAGCTGAAATGACAGACGTCACACTTCTACACAACGGTACAGTTCAACGAGCAGATTTCAGACTTATCCATCCAGCACCACGGCAGAGTTATCATATTGCTACAAAAAGAACCCACCAACCATGAAGCAACGAAGGGTTACCTCACAAGGAACACAAGAACTCGGTTCTTATAGAAAGAACTCAGGAATCTCATAAACAACCAGGACATCAGCAGAAAAAAGAATGACAACTCAGAAGACAAGATTCTTTCCATTACAAACGGCTTCAAAAAATACAAGATTACACATCTTACAAGACCCAACGAACTTGGTGCTACGACAAGCAAGGTAGCAAAAAGGAACCCGGACACAACTAGGCTCTAGAACAACTACGTGTTCCAAATTACTACTTGGTAGAACAAACCGCACTCGGCTACACTGTTTTCTTCAAAGGAAGAACGCAGTACATTCAAGGCAGAAATCAGCAGCACGGCGGGACAACATGGACCAAAGGAGGCCTGCAGGCATCTATCTACCCAAGTTCGATGTGATGCCGGATTAGGCGTTGATCTGCACCGGACAGTCGCAGGGCAGGCGAGGAGGATCAACCCAGAACTGCTGGATGAAAGAACGTATCCCACATCACAAGACTTCCTCCAACTACCGCCATGTACTTCCCGGTACAATGCCGCTGTGAGATTAATCTACCTCTAATCCCTATCACAAGACTCCCTCCAGCTATGACAAGATATACAAGAACTACAAAATAAGCCCGAGGGCTGCTCTACTTCACAAACTATCATATTCATGATTACGGAGATTTCAGACCACGCAACAAAATGCTCGATGAATCAAAACAGCACACCAGGAGGATATTTATAGACCAAAGAAGTGGTGCACATAGACCGGGAGCACCAATGGAACAAACCTAATAAAGGACACAATGAAAAGACAGAATTCAATGAAAGAGGACTCATGCATGAAGGAACAGTACTCAAGAACGAGCATATTTGGAAGAATATACCAACACTGTACAACTTGTGAACAAACAACATTTACACTCAACCACCACCATACAACTACATCTGACAATAGCAGACTACCAGAGAATATGCCAAGATCCTGTATCCGAGTTCTTTTGAATAAAAGAACCCAGATATATGCTCGAGGGCTGTAACAGGAGAGGTTTTTAGTTCTTTGAACAACTCAAATTCAAGGCCCTCCAACTCTTTGTTCCAAATAGCAAGAGGCTCGGGGGATACACTCAGTGAGTGCCCTTTTTCTTCAAAAAAGCGGACATCACTCAGAAGACTTCTTCAAGATAAGAGTTTTCAAACAACATAAGATTCAAGACCTTCCAACTTTTTGTTCCAAATAGCAAGAGGCTCAGGGGCTACACTCAGTGAGTGCCCTTTTTTCTTCAAAAAAGCACACGTCACCAAGAAGACTTCTTCAAGATAGACCAATTCAAGGCCTCACGATAAAAAGAACCCGAACCGAGCTATATCCGAGTTCTTTTTGATAAAGAACCCGGGTATATGCTTGGGAGCCCTTCGATGAAGAATCAGAGCAATTTTAAGACAAGACCCTCCAGCTCCTTGTTCCAAATATCAAGAGGCTCGGGGGCTACACCCAGATAGGAGTACTTTTTCTTAAAATAAAGTACACACCACCCGAAGATCTCACTAAGCGCTACATGGTTTCATTCAAGAAAGCACTCAAATGACGCTTGTTCCTACTCAGCAAGACCTAAAGGAACAAGATGAAGCTTCCAGAGCTCAACCATAAAGTGCTCAGGGGCTTATCGATGTGGGACCCACGAGATACCCCTCAGGGAAGGGAGAAGATCTAGTCTAACTAGGATTCTTTCCATATAATCTTAGTAGTAGTATTATTCTGTAATCCTACATGGAACTCTCATTATAAACCAACTAGAATCTGGCCTCCTAACTATATAAAGGAGGGTGGGGTTCCTAGAGAGAGGACTGGATGATCAATCCAATGCAAAGGCTAACACCAACTGGACGTAGGGCTATTACTCGATCACGGTTGAGGCCCCGAACCAGGATAAATCGATTGTCTCTTGCGTTTACCGTCGAAGTTCTACATACGCCAAAGCCCAAACAAAGCGCCTAGGTACCCCGTGGTAGGCTATCGGTAGTGAAACATCGACAGCCACCTCATTCGGCGGCAGCACCCCTTTCTCGGCGAAGGCGGCTAGCGCCGACTCGCTCACAATGGATGACCTCCAACTCGACAATGCGTTTTGGATTCACGAACGGATCTGTAAGTTTCTCCTCTCCCTCACTCTACCCTTTTTATCCTAGGAACCACTGTGGCACATGAACGCTCTTGGCGAGAAGGAGGAGAGGCGATAGATGGGGAATAGGCGAAGGAATAGGACGAAAGCCCTCTCCCTTCCCCTATTTAAAGAAGAGGCGCAGCAGTTGAGGAAAGGTGAAGGATTGGGGCGAGAAACCCTCTCCCTTCCCCCATTCAATGCGGATGGGATACGATGGGACGCACCATGACCAATGGGACACACCCTGCCTGACGAGACGGCGCCTGGTTAGACGGGACGTGGCCTGGGCATGGCCCACCACTACCGCACACCAGGCATGGGAAACAAGACGCAACTGCCCTCAAGCGGCCCTCCCCCTTCCCAGGCGGGACATGGAAAGGCCCAACTATGGGATCTCTGCCCAGAAGAGACCAACGGGCTTCCTGAGTCGATTGGACAGCTTAGGTGAACGCCGAGAGACAGGTAAGGAGTAGAGGGACGCCCAAGTGGGCCATGCCGACTCCGCCATGAACGACGAGCGCGGATCCCGGTCGGACATATCCGATAGGAGCTCCTCAAACCTCGTCACTCGAGTCATCAAGGTAACATTACCAATCCCCCTTACTTTGTTTGATTTTCTAAATACATAAACATTCATTCATCCATTCTCATACACGCATTCACACATTCGTCCATGCACGTATTCATCCATTTCATACATCCGAAGCATCGCATATGCAGTTAAATGCATCACAACGCTCCGTGTTGCATCATGAAGCGGCAGTTGCCTCATTCAACATGAGCAATGACCGACCGGGGTTCGGAGGCCAGCCCACGAAAGGCTCAAGGCCGCCCCATGTCAAATAGAGCTAGGGGAGAAAACATAGATGAGCCCCAGTGGCCCTCGCCCAGTCTGCTCCAAGGCAGATAGGGTCATCTCAACCTTCTCGTTTGATCCTAACCTTGAGCCATGCCCACAGAATCTCCATCGAGGGGAGGCCAGTGGTCCACCCGGGTCGGTCTCCGGAATGACCCAGACATCTGCCGAGATGCAGGTTAAGGAGCAGTGGAATGCCACATGAGGGCTATGCCAACCCCATCATAAACGACGGACCTAGATTTCACTCGAACGTGCCCGTTAGCAAGCTCACCAAGCGCGTCACTCGAACCATCGAGGCAAGCGACGTTAGCTCAGCCCCTTCGGTTGCAAAAAATGTGGACGGGGTAACGCACGAAACTCAAACGACCCCTACGAAGCCCAACGGGGCTCGGGGGCTCAAGACGCCCAAAACACCTCGGCACGACCTCGCCGATGCCTGGATTCATGACTCCTACTCACCCGATCCCTCATTGCACCCAGCGCCTAGATTCGTGACTCCGACTCGCCTGATCCCTAGGTACGTCCGACGCCCGAATCCGTGACCCCGACTCGCCGGATCCATCGTTGCGCCCGACGCCTGGATCCATGACTCCAACTCGCCCAATCCCTCGTTGCGCCCAGCGCCTGGATCCGCGACTCTGACTCGCCCGATCCCTCGGCACGTTCGACGCCCGAATCTGTGACCCCGACTTGCCCGATCCCTCGTTACGCCCGACGCCTGGATCCGCGACTCCAACTCGCCCGATCCCTTGTTGCGCCCAGTGCCTAGATCCGCGACTCCGACTCGCCTGATCCCTCGGCACGTCCGACGCCTGGGTCCGCGAGTCCGTCTCACCCGATCCCTTAGCTGTGCCCAATGCCTGGGTCCGCAAGTCCGTCTTGTCCGATCACTTGGCGCGCCTGATGCCTTGGTTGGCAAACTCCATCTCGCCCAGTCCCTTGGCTGTGACCAAACACCTGGGACCGCGCTCCTAGAAACGATGGGTCAGAAACTAGAAAGAGGAAGCTACGCCCACCAAGGTGTACACACTCACGCCCGCTGACAAAACCCCCCAGGCGATTCTGCCTGAATCACCCAGGAGCTCGGGGGCTACACCCACGGGTGTGCTCGCGCGTACCTGCTATCGAAACAAAAAAAATCCCCCACTGGCAACACCAAAACCCCCCCCCCCAGATAATTCTACCCGAATCGCCCAGAGGCTCAGGGGATACACTCGTGGGTGCCTCACACGCACCCGCTGTCAAGACAAAAATCCCCCAGATGATTCTACCCGAATGGCCCGAGGGCTCGGGGGCTCCTGTCGGGTTCATAAACCCGGGGTCCCTCATAGACCTGCTTCCCAGCAAAGGCTTGGCCTAGCAGACGACATTGTGAACGACGCGCAACTCCTGGGTCGGCCCAAAAACCTAACGACAGGCCAGAAGGGCGATCCAATCTCCGATCGGAAGGCCTGGCCAAGGAGGAACGGCGCTCGCTCGCCTCGACTCTGGCCCGCCGCTCCGACCGGAAGGCCTCGCTTCCGACTCCGGCCCGCCTCTCCGACCGGAAGACCTAGCCAAAAAGGAATGACGCTCGCTTCCGACTCCGACCTGCGTCTCAGATCGGGGTTGCACCGAACCTCTACTTACAGCTCTTCTTCGACTGACGCAGTCGGAGCCGATTGGGACCAACCGACCAGGGATGCCCGCTCGGTGAGAACCTAGGAAACGGATGGAGCAAGTAAGGCAGGACGCTCAAGTCAAAAGCAATACCAAGGACCGTACCCTGTATACCTGCAGGACAGTACCCTGTACACATGCAGGATAGTACTGACATGACATGTCAGAAGGGTGCCCTGCAACCTTCCAGGCATGTCAGAACCCAAACAGTGTTGTGGGTGCCAACGTTTGCCCTACAGTGTTGTGGGCGCCATCAATTCCCATACCAGGCGAACACGGTAAAATCCCCCACATGCCTCCGGGCATCGACAGTGTTGTAGGCGTCGTCATTTGCCATACATGGTGAAATGCGGTAAAACCTCCCATATGCGTCTAACACAAACAATATTGTGGGCGCCTACCATCATCTTGTACCCGACGGCGTGGGCAATAAGACTTAGTAGCATACGTACTCTCTCTCTCGTGTAAGGCCGTCCCCTTCATCTATAAAAGGGGACGCGCTCTCTCCCAACGAAGAGGATCAGTTCACTCACACACACGACGATCGATCGAGGACTCAACTCCAAGGACTCGAACGATTCAAACAACCAATGATCGATTCACCATCTCCTAACTTTAGACACTCTAAAGCTACACAGAGCGCACGCTCGAATACTTAGCGCACGTAGGAGCTCCCATCACTCTCGACCCTTCAATCTGGAGTCCGACCGGACCTCTTGCACCCTCATCTTTCTCCCTCTCGTTTGTAACCCCACAGCAAACTTCGAGCATCCTGGGCTCAGGAATAAAGTCACCGACCGACTCAAAGCTGGATGTTGGGCACGTTGCCTGAACCAGTATAAACCCTGTGTCATTGAGTGCTAGGCCACATCCGATCACAACGTATGGCAAAACTATAAATATTTACGTGTTGATCACTTTCTGCACCGACAGTAAATTTTTACTTTTAAGGAGTTCTTTTACTAAACTGTTGGAAAAACACTTTTTCTTTTTGCTAAAAAATCAAAATAGGAAGTTATTTTACAAAACTCGTGAAGACACTGTAATGCTTATGCATTTTCGCGCTTTGATGTGCATCAGTGTATTTATAACCACTCGAGGTCTAGTAACTAATGTGAAATATTCTTTATATTGACATATATATAGACACGTTCTTTAAAAATCATTTTTTGTTAATGATTTTGCCCCGTTCGCTGGTTTGGTTGGCTGAAACTGGCTGAAAAACACTATTCCGGCTGAATTGTTGTGAGAGAAAAACACTGTTCGGCTGAAAAAAGAAAGCTGAACAAGCCGAATATGGGGTAAACCGAACAGGGCCTTTTACTGTAATCTATGACGAAATAGTATAGATAAATTGCCTTAAAAATCACAGAAAAGTACATTCCATGATGAATATAGTAACTATATACATTGTGAATATGTATAACTTTTCATTACGTCTAAAAAAAACTTTTCAACTCATAAACGTATGGTTCAAGTTAAAAACGACTAGATAGAATAGGATTGATAAACAAAGCACCAGACACATACTCAAAAGTATGGTTTACAGTGATACTACATTTGGGATAATTTTATCAAAAGTTAATTAATATGTAACCAAAGTTTAAAACTTCTTACTCAAGAAGATACTCCTAAAGGTCACTTTCTTTGACCGAAGGGAGCAATATATAGACAATACTAGTGGCACACCATAAATAAAACTAATGTATCAAATAATGATTATATTAGGTAAAGCCTGCTTAATTTGTTGTTAAGCATTAAGGTAAGACACACATATGCGCAAGCGCAATGGCTGTCGATCTCTTGTCGATCGAGATCGACTCGAACAAAGAAAAACTACTTCAGTAATATCATATTATACATGCGTGCTAGCTGCGATAGACAATATATATTCTATTCATTTTTTAATGAAATGACTATATTCTCTCTTGGATTTGGCGGTATGGTAAATATAAGGCAGGATCGATGCCTCTCTTTTTTTTAGACAAAAAAAAAAAATATAGTTGAGTACATCATTATATTACAAACACTCTGAAATACAATATGTATACTCAGAAACTGTTCTTCATCTATATTGTACCCACGTTTCGTATAGCTTCAAATCTTAATCCTAAGCCAGGTGCCCAACGAACGGCAGCTAACATACCTATAGACGGAGTTGAGCATAAACTTCTTCTTTCTTTAGTCTTCCTTCTGCCACCGAAGAATAAGGAAAAACCGATCTAAATCTTTCTAACTCAATACCAGTAATCGGAAGAGGCAAACTTATTCTCACTAGTCCTTCATCATGATCAGATCTAACCACAACAAAACGGCGAAAAGACCAAACAAAATTATTCCACGGCGGCAACATCATTTCTGCCTTGATGTCACCGTCCGAAAACCTAATTCTCCATATCGTCATGCCGAGAAAGTTGTTGATGCTATAGTTGCCGCCCTCATCTTCATCAGAGACGCCATGGAGAAACTAAATCCACCCTACCTCCTCGTTGTCACTAGAAAGGAGGAGGAAAACAATTCCCCAAGACCAGGAAAATTGGCATGGAGAGACCATAACCCTAACATGACTCGATCTACTAGAAAAACTATTAGAGAGATGGATCCCCACTCCCTCCGGTCTCTGGCAATTTGCCAGAGGGGGACCAGTGGTGATGGAGGTGGGGGCCTACGGCGGCGGCCTCGGCTGCGCCCTAGGGGGGCTGCCTTCCCTCGATGCCTCTCCCTCCCACCCAGCATGCGTGACATGTTAGGCATCCATCCAATACAAATGGAGCGTACAGAATACGGGCATGATCGGTCACGCGTTTCAAGAATGCGCGATCCCACCGTCCCCATTCCCGTCCTCACCCCCGCCCTCGTCCTATCATACATAATGGCGTATATCAAACACCGGCAGAACTACAATGGCATCTGCACGATTTCACGAGTTGTCGTAATGACATGCTTCAAAAATAATAAAATTATAATGGTATGGATCTAATTAACCCATAAAAAATTGATGGATCTCGAATACTCCTATGTTAGGTTCCTTATCTCGCCTCTTAGTTCATTGTGTCATCCAAGTCCAACTTACCAATTGTTGCGTCACTGTTGGAGGCATATATGATGTTATACTAGACCAGATGCCTAAAGTGTTACAGTATTATACTTCTGATCTTAAATATAAGTTTATGTAGGTTTGTCTTAAGTCAAACTTTATTAAATCTTAGCATTAGTATCTGATTTTTATATCAATTAAAACACTAGGTTGACATTATAATCGGGCTTATTGCAAAAGTTACTTGTGTACAACTCTTCTAATTTAACATAACATATATATTTTCATTATCATTGCTAGCGAAGTTGAAAAAGTTGACACAGGACAACCTAAGTGGGCATATATTTGTGGCCAGAGGTATAAATAAATTTTATTATCTAGGGTGTCAGCTGCATGCATGGTTTGTGTTAGTTAATAATCAGACGGACGTCGCTAACCATATATATCATTAGTAAATTTAAAATACAGATGCCAAGCTATTATCATTCTTTCGTGGCATGCGGGTGTAAAGGAATCTGATGCATCTGGTGGGAGATATTTCTAGAAGTAGGCTGTCTGTCTAGAACAAGAAAGTTTTCCAACTATATGCATGTTGACCTCCTGCAGGGATACATCGATCTTTCATTTATACGTGTGGAAGGAACTTAGGGAGAAATAAAGATATTCTTCTCAAAAAAGTTTGTTTTAGTTGCTGCCGTGCTAGCCAGTAATTCTTATTCTGTTTTTACCTTTTATTTTTCCCCCTCTTATTCTGTTTTGATTTGACTAGCTGATAGAATGACTAAACCAGTTCGTATGAAACGAACGGTATCAGAGACCCTCTAACACCCTAAAATTTGAATTTTTAGAAATAGAGCTAAACATATTTAATTTGGAATTTATGTGCCATAGGAAAATAAAAATTTTCATTAATTTAAAATTTATCATAAGGTAGCAACATGTTTGTGCATACATGCTACTGCATATTTATTTTGTGATGATTGGGTTTGATCAAAACTTTAAAAAGATTTAAATTTGAATTGAATTTGGATTTGAAAATTGTGTTTAAGAAAACAAAAAGGAATTTCTTTTCCTCTCCTCTTTCTTCCCTGTCATTCGGCCCAGCAGCACCAGCTCTCGCTTCCGCCACGGCCCGCTTCCCCGCTCGGCCTTTTCCCTCTGCCGCAGGCCGTTCCCGCGTTTCTCTCTTCCTGGGCCGGCCCAACCAAGCCGCGCGCACCGGCCCAGCCAGCAGCGTCGCCCGCGCGTTCCCCTCTCCTCTCTCTCTCTGCCAGACCGGGCCCACGCATCAATCGCGCTTCGTCTTCCTCGCGACGTAGCCGCCCAGGACTCCATCGTCGCCGACATAGTCCGCCTTCGAGCCGCCGCGTCGTCTTGCTGTGTACTCCAAGTTCCCCGCCCCCATAAATATCAAGCCCGCATGCGCTGCTTCCATCCAGAGCACCCATCGCCCCTTGCATAACCCTAGCGCAGCCGCCGCCTCGAGCTCGTAGCGCCGCCGCCGTTGCCGTCGCCTCGCCGAGCCGCCCGCCTTTGATTTTGTTCGTGGTGAGTTTCGCAGTGCCCTGCTCTCCATCTCTGTGCTCTCGGTTTGCTCTGCCATGGCCCATAGGCCCTTCTCCAAAAACGCGGGCGAGGTTATCTACTCTCTGGCCACGGCGCCGTCGACGTCTCCCTGTGCGCCGGTGACCCCATCTCTCCCTTCGATTCCAACCGTCAGATCTGCAATCAACGGATCAGATTAAAACGTACCCTTTCATCACCTTTTTGCTAAAGAGACCCCCGACTTTTACTAAATCAACCCGCGGTCTGCTCATCTCTCTCCTTCCCTCTTCTAATCTAGATCGTCTGTATCAGATCCAACGGCCGAGATCGGCCGATACCCTTTCGCCGAGGCCTTTTTGTAAAAGGGTCTTTTAGTTTCTCAGTATTCGAACCCGCCGTCCCTGCAGTTTTTTTAAAGAGCCCCTGCTTTTTTTTTAAATAGTATCCACAGTCCTTAGACAGATTTAAAATCAGATTTTAATTATTTTAAATTCGAAAATTAAGTTTCATCTATTTACAAAATTGCCGCTACCTTGTGTAGGCCATAAAATCTCCGTTTTAACTCCGATTTGACCCGTTCAAATTGCGTTAGATTCATAACGACGTAATCTACATATTAGTAACAATGTTTTCCATGTCAAGAGCTTTGGAATTTTATGGTTTAATGCCTAACTTGAATAATGATTATGCAATTGGATTTTTCTAATTAGAAGTAACTTAGGCTTTTCACCTTGGTCAATTATATGATTAGTTTTACCTTGTTTTTGTCAATCAAGTATAATTTGACTTAACTCAATTAAGGTATTTCTCTGAAGTATCTTATACATGTTTTATATAGCTAAAATAAATAAAGTCTATAGTTTCTTTTCGATAGCAAATCTATCGGAAGATGTATCTTTTTCACCGTAGCTCCGATTAGCGTGCTTTTCGCGTCTGTGTGATCGTAGCAACGCGTAGATTTGATTTCAAATTCTTTTTCACTGATTGGTGTATTGTTCTAATATAGTTATGTTTGAATGCTATGCATGTTTGTTCGAATGCTTGTGTGGTGCTTAATGATCTTATCCAGTCGATGAGTTTTACATGGTGATCAAGAAGCAGTTCTTTGGAGGCTATGAATCAATAGAAGAAGGATCTAAGTTTAAGGCAAGTATAACATGGGATCTTCCTTGTTGTCATATACAACTTTAATCATTTAATTCATACTGCATGTGTCTACCTTGACTGCCACTAAGGATTTCCTAGTACTTTGTTATCCTATACCTTGATTCCTATGGGGTTATTGCTTTGGGTAGTATGATGCTAGTGCTCAACTACAACCATGATCTTGGAACTTGACTAATGGTACATGCAATAAACATTAAAACTTGACTTTTTAGCAACTTGAAAACAGGGGGCTGGAGTATTTAGCTACTTTCTAAATGCTTCAGATTCATCTCCCTAAGGACTTATCTATAAGTGATCATCCGGGACTTATAGTACAGCTGTGAGAGCTACATGGCTCTGGCTTTAGCTTAGTATGAGGACCTTTTCTAGCTTGTTAGTGGTTACCTTTATGGCGCAAGAGGGGCTCCGACAGGTATGACCTTTGCCTGCCAGGTTGAGTGCATTTGGTTTCTTGACCTTTTGTCAGTCACTCCTTGGAGGGGAGTTCATGCTTATTGATGGGGAAACCCAGTGGCCCTAACTTGTTAAACGAACCTTTGAAAGGCTTTATAGTGAACCCTACCGACCTTCCTTGGTAGTGGGTTAAGGGGCTCGTGACCTTGAGCAAAAGAGTAAATCACGACTCACAGTGAAAGTGTACAACATCTACAGACTATAAAACTGGTATATCAGCCGTGCTCACAGTCACGAGCGGCCTTGGAACCCTTACGGAATAGATGATGAACACTGATGATACGGATGATGAAGATGCTCACTAATGATTACTGTTTATGCTATTCATTATTCATGTTTACCTGATCATGTGTTTATGCGGGCTTGTGGATAAACTTGTTGCCACCCTATTGCTAAAATCATGACTCATTAAAAGCTAATCGTAGTTAACCAGTGTCAACCTTTTGAGCCTCATGAACCCCATGTTATATTTGTTGAATACGACATGTACTTACGCTTGCTTTATTTTTTTCAATTATTTGGATAAAAATCCCGGATGGGTACTAGATGACTAGAGGTTGGAGGAATTAGGCTTGTGATCAACCAGTCAGTTGTCCCTATGAAATTGGAGTCTTCACCCAAAGATCGGAGTTGTCTTTCCACTATTTACTATCTTAGGTTATATTATTTATACTAAGTACGTTATATATTAAGCATTGTCTATTGATATTACCCTTATTTGTAGCTATATGTGAGATTTGACTTCCTAGGCTCACATATAGTGTGTATCTGGTTTTGTTCTTAAAATCGGGTGCTACAAAGTGGTATCAGAGCAACACTAACTCTAGGATGCACGCCTAGTTAGAACTGGACATTTTAGCATGCTCTCATCTCTGCTTAGTTCTTGCTTTCTCTCCAACCTTGTTATTTGCTAAAAGTTATGTTTACTTCAGCCTCTGTTTTGTTATGAAAACCTTGTCTCTATTCTGAATCCTCTCTCTTCGTCTAAATAAATGGGTCGTAATGAGGAGACCACCAACATCAAAGGTCAGGAGGACCAAGCTACGTTGTCCTTGATTGCATTCGACAAGGAGAAGCTTTTAGCTATGCAACAACAAGTATTAGAAGGAATGACTCAACATGGGAGTTTTTAACAGTGCTTGCCACAGGGTCAAACCAACATACCAAAGGGACCAGTGAAGAGACAAGTGGCAGAAGCTTGGAAGAAAATGAAGTCCAATGAAGGTGCTGGTAGTAATATGCTCGGAAGTCAGTAGCAATGTCATTGTTGTGAACATTATGGTTTTTCTTGTCTTCGAAACAAGCCAACTAAGAAGGAAGTCAAGGTGAACCCGAGTTGTGAGGCAATGTGGATAAGAAGAGGAAGGCAAACTCACTGGAGCTAGTATTGGGAAGTGACCAACATTTGAGTCGTACTACATTGTCACATCCAGCTCTAATCCCTGGTCGGATAAATTTAGACTTTAAAGAGTTAGAGGCTTCTCAAGCTAAGACTACTCCACATGAGGTATGCATAGATGGGTGGACAATCACCTATAAGGAGTTTCAACCCCGAAAGATCAAGCGAGCTAGAAAGTGGTCCAGTCAAACAAAGATGAACCTTCAGAGCCAGCAAGCTGACAACACACTAAGCAACAATTCTGTGGAGTATGACATCACAAAAGATCTAGCTAAGAGAAAGTGTTATCATTGCCAACAGGAAGGACATTATGTTAAATTTTGTCCACAGAAGAATCAACAATTATACCATGCAAGTGGCTAGAGTCAGGTCACTACAGGGTTGCCACCAGTAAGTGTTAGTGATGCCCAACCCAAAAGAAGCATTTGATGAGGATGACGAATGAAGGAGTCATGACGGACTATCTAAGATCAACGAAGTGGAGGATGTGTCACCCTCATGGTCATGCAAGAGATGCTACCCTTGATGCCCTCGTAGCCACACCTTGGTTAAGGAATAGGAGTTTGTGCCCCTTTATGTAATAAAAACGATAGTATCACAAGTTGAGTCAATGATTGAGTTGTGCACCTTTATTGCTTTGTTGATTTGTTATTATGCTTATGCTTGTTTTGAATCTTTGTAATGATTGCAATGATCTTGTTGGGTATTCCCACAATTTCATTTATTTTATAGTCCTAAAGTATAAGGATTAATGGAATAAATAGTTGGGTTATAGTTTTCTTCTGTTTTTCCTATCCTGCCTTTCGGAGCAGTATGCCCTCTTCGGCTTATATCTCTGAGTTTGGACGATCAGAAATCATGAGAAAATTCTGGACAATAGCAGACTTTAATATCTTTCTATGACCACAAGAATCAGCTTGATAGCTATTTTGGTTATGGAGTTATGAAAATCACAAGATGATGCAACCGCGCTGTCTAAAATCTAGAGTAGTTTCTATTCTACACTGTTTTCGACTATCTGAACTGCAGAATTTGGAAAAGTGTTCTATAAGGAAGTTGTGTAGGATTTCATAAGGTTTACAACGGTATAAGCTACAATTTCATTAGATTAACAGAATGAGAGTTACAGCTGTTTTACTGCACTGCTGTTTTTCTGCTCGCGAGGAATTTCAGATTTCTTGTTCTTGCCCGTACACGAGAGTATCATTGGGATGTCAGAACGTCTTGATACTAGTTAGCTCATCTGGAGAAAGGTGCAAGCTACCCTTTTTGTGTCCCCTAGTTGATCTTTTCTTAAAGGGGGTATGTAAGATGAAGAATTTGTAAGATAAAGTTTCATATGTTCTAGTTAATCATTTGGAAGCATCGATTATCTCTGTGATGGTTGCTACCAAGAGAAGTGCTTCTCATGATGATCGAAGGAGTCCTGCCAGTTCTAATCCACCGCCACCTAATTCCCCATCTATAGAGCAAGCTTTGATGATGCAGACTTAGTTATTATAGACTATTGCTTAGAGTGTGTTGAACAACCCGCATCAAGCACCACCTATTGACAAGCATGGTGAATTTATGAAGGGATACCCACTGACACTCTCTCATACAAGCAAACCACTAGAAGCTGATGACTGGCTTATAGCTGTGGAGCGACAATTGGACATAGCTCAGTGTGATGACCATGAGAAGGTGCTTTTTGCGTCCGACCAACTCCAGGGCGCAGCACAAAGACTGGTGGGAGTCTTACCAGTATGAACATCCCAACAACGTTGGACAGATCACTTGAAAGGAGTTTAGCGAGAGCTTCAGGTCATATCACATTCCCACAGGTGTGGTAGAACTCAAGCCAGATGAGTTCTGGGCTCTCAAGCAAGGATCTATGACTATGTGTGAGTATCGTGATGTGTTCACTTAGTTGTCACACTATGCTCCAGAAGAAGTGGATAATGATGCTAAGAAACAGAAACGCTTTTTGAAAGGACTGAATGATGGAGTTCAATTGCAGTTGATGACTGTTGTGTATCCTAATTTCTAAACATTGGTGGACAAGTGCTTTATGTCTACTATGATGCACCTTGTCAAGATGTGGGGTTATCCATTGTAAAGCATGGAAGTACTATCTTCTTGGACGTAAAAGTGACATCTAGGTGGGTCACAAGAATCTAATGGACATTTTCACTAAGTTGATTATGAGCTTGTGACATCATTGTTGGATTGAAGCAATCAATGTTTTACGACTTTGAAAAGTGCAATTACTTCGAGAAGAAGAGTCATGGCCGATGCCCTTAGCAACGGAGAATTATGCTAAGAAGGTTCGGGTGACACCAAGGACTAAAGAATTGTATTCCAAGCAACTTAACCAGAATCATTAGAGTTTTAAAGATTGATGGTAGATTCTCTTTCTGACCTAGAAAGTGAAAAGGCTCCGTTGGAAGGTGAACATATGAAGAAAGAGGTCTAATAAGCATGGACCAAAAAGAAAAGGTGGCCTAGTGATTGGAATTACCTGAGTATTGTTTGGAGTATCTGTCAGAATCTTAGAATCAATTTGGCAAGATACTTGGAGTAAGGTTAACAGGTATGCAAAGTAAAGTGGGATTCTTATCAAGAAGATGGAACTGCACGATGGAACTACACTAGGAAGTAGAGAAGAATCCAAAGACAGAGTATCCCTATCTCCGAGTTGACGTTGTCCAAATCTCAAGGACGAGATTTATTTTAAGGGGGTAGAATTGTAACACCCTAAAATTTAATTTTTTAGAAATAGAGCTAAAAAGATTTAATTTGGTATTTATGTGCTCATGAAAACATAGGAAAATAAAAATTTTCATTAATTTAAAATTTATCATAAGGTAGCGACATGTTTGTGCATACATGCTGCTGCATATTTATTTTGTGATGATTGTGTTTGATCAAAACTTCAAAAGGATTTAAATTTGAACTGAATTTGGATTTGAAAATTGTGTTTAAGAAAATAAAAAGGAATTTCTTTTCCTCTCCTCTTCCTTCCCTATCATTTGGCCTAGCAGCCCCAGCTATCGCTTTCGCCGCGGCCCGCTTCCCCGCTCGGCCTTTCACCTCTACCGTTGGCCGTTCCTGCCTTTCTCTCTTCCTGGGCCGGCCCACCCAGGCCGCGCGCACCGGCCCAGCCAGCAGCGTCGCCCGCGCGTTCTCCTCTCCTCTCTCTGCCAAATCGGGCCCACGCATCAGCGTGCCTTCATCTTCCTCGCGACGTAGCCGCCCAGGACTCCATTAAGGTATTTCTCTTAAGTATAATTTGACTTAACTCAATTAAGGTATTTCTCTTATGTATCTTATACATGTTTTATATAGCTAAAATAAATAAAGCCTATAATTTCTTTTTGATAGCAAATCTATCAGTAGATGTATCTTTTTTACCGTAGCTCCGATTAGCGTGCTTTTCGTGTCTGTGTGATCGTAGCAACGCGTAGATTTGATTTCAAATTCTTTTTCACTGATTGGTGTATTGTTCTAATATAGTTATGTTTGAATGCTATGCATGTTTGTTCGGATGCTTGTGTGGTGCTTAATGATCTTGTCCCGTTGGTGAGTTTTACGTGGTGATCAAGAAGCAGTTCTTTGGAGGCTATGAATCAATAGAAGAAGGATCTAAGTTTAAGGCAAGTATAGCATGGGATCTTACTTGTTGTCCTATACACCTTTAATCATTTAATTCATACTGCATGTGTCTACATTGACTGCCACTAAGGATTTTCTAGTACTTTGTTACCCTGTACCTTGATTCCTATGGGTTATTGTATTGGGTAGTATGATGCTAGTGCTCAACTACAACCATGATCTTGTAACTTGACTAATGGTGCATGCAATAAAACATTAAAACTTGACTTTTTAGCAACTTAGAAACTGGGGGCTGAAGTATTTAGCTACTTTCTAAATGCTTCCAATTCCTCTTCCTAAGGACTTATCTGTAAGTGATCATCTGGAACTTATAGTACAGCTGTGAGAGCTACATGGCTCTGGCTTTAGCTCAGTATGAGGACCTTTTCTAGCATGTTAGTGGCTACCTTTATGGCGCAAGAGGGGCTCCGACAGGTATGACCTTTGCCTGCCAGGTTGAGTGCATTTTGGTTTTTTGATCTTTTGTCAGTCACTCCTTGGACGGGAGTTCATGCTTATTGATGGGGAAACCTAGCGGCCCTAACTTGTTAGACGAACCTTTGAAAGGCTTCATAGTGAACCCTGCTAACCTTCCTTGGTAGTGGGTTAAGGGGCTCGTGACCTCGGGTGAAAGAGTAAATAACGACTCACAGTGAAAGTGTACAACCTCTGCAGAGTGTAAAATTGGTATATCAACCATGCTCATGGTCACGAGCGGCCTTGGAACCCTTACGGAATAGATGATGAACACTGATGATACGGATAATGAAGATGCTCACTAATGATTATTGTTTATGCTATTCATTATTCATGTTTACCTGATCATGTATTTATGTGGGCTTGTGGATAAACTTGTTGCCACCCTATTGTTAAAATCATGACTCATTAAAAGCTAATCGTAATTAACCAGTGTCAACCTTTAGAGCCTTATGAACCCCATATTATATTTGTTGAGTACGACGTGTACTTACGCTTGCATTATTTTTTTCAATTATTTGGATAAAAATCCCGGATAGGTACCTGATGGCTAGAGTTTGGATGAATTAGGCTTGTGATCAACCAGTCAATTGTCCCTGTGGAATTGGAGTCTTCACCCGAAGATCAGAGTTGTCTTTCCGCTGTTTGCTATCTAAGGTTATATTCTTTATACGAAGTACGTTATATATTAAGCATTGTCTATTGATATTATCCTTATTTGTAGTTATATGTGAGATTTAACTTTATGGGCTCACATATGATGTGTATCTAGTTTTGTTCTTAAAACTGGGTGCTACAGACCCTATAGGGCTATATATCACCATCTAGCAAGGCGCATATATATTCCATGCCTCGAATTTTCAAAAGAAAAAACAACTGAAGATATTTATATGCAATGGCGGATCTGCTATCATATGTGATGCTAGGACACCAAATCCTTGTTCAGCACGCGTGTGTCCCTACTGGAGTTGTTGTTCTCAGTACTTTCTACAACTTTATAGTTAACAAGTTTTCTATTTAAAATTATTTAGATTCTTAAATATTCATTTAGTGTTCATAAATTTTGAATTTTCAAACAACTTTGGACATTGACTTCATCAAAATCTATAACTTTGGAGTTGACAAGTTTCTTATTTGAAAATATTTAAAGTCCCAAATATTTATTTTAAAATTCTTAGATTTTGAGATTCATATTTTGAAAATTTTCAAACAATCTCAAATGGAGGCATCTATATCAAAATTGTAGGTATCAACAAGATCTAAAACTTTGTAGTTGATAGTATTTTTATTTAAAATCATTTAGAGGTAAAGTATTCAATACAAGATTCCTAAAAGTTAATATAAATGAATAATATCTATTCCAAGTCACAGGTGAGTATGTAGTGTAGTGACACGGAGCGAACATTTTTGTTTTTTAAGTTCATTTATAGTGGCGATGTCTATCTCTATTAGTCGATTTACAAAGATAGTCTAACTGACCGTCTTTGCAAGTAGCCTATTAACATAGATCGTTTGACCCATATCTGTTAATAAAAAGTCCGCCTCTTGAAAACACTTTTTTGTACTAGTGTTTTGTCGACATAAAAAATATAAAAGGTTATATGCACACATATAGTTTCATTAGCTACTATAATAACTAGATGATACCCCGCGCGTTGTCGCGGGAATCATGTTGCATTATATTTGAGAAGAATTGTGTAGGGAGAATTGGTAGTACCATCTAACAAATCACAGTGTGTTGCCGTCGGATTTAAGGGATAAATGGATATACAACGGATAATAGAGTGAAAGTAACAATTATTTTATAGGGTTTTTTTAAAGGACCACTGTATATCTCGGGGGTGCCTGCTATGAAGCATTCTCGCGAGGGGTGATGGCTTCCCCTGCTGGAGTCAGAGTCGGAGATCGTCTCTTAATCTCCCGCGAGAAGGTCGTGGAAAGATTTTGCGACGTAGTCCGTCATACCCACGAATTCATCATCCGTGGGGGACGGGTGCATGTGTTGTGCCGCGAGGTGACCAATGGTCCTTGCGGCATTGCGCAGACCGAACAGGAACGCTATCGGGGCGCTCCGGGTGAGGCATTCTGGTGAGAGTGGTTCCCCTCAGGCAAGTTGCGTCATGACGTTAGCGAACGAGAAGGTGAGGCAGCGTAGGTCCTCCTGGGACGGTCGGGGTCCTAGAAAGACATCGAGCTGGCGTTCCAGCCTCCCATAATCAAAGCCGAGGAGCTGGTCGCTCCCGGGGGCACGGGCCTCCGGGGCGTTCAGCTACAGCTCTTCGAGGGCCTCGACGGTTGCGTCGAGGCCGGTGGAGCGAAGAACTTGGACAAGGGCGGGAGCCCGCGCCAGCTCACCCTCCACGGTGACGAAGAAATCCAGGCTCCTGAAGCGCACGTGCGCGCCCAAGACCCAGCTGATGCCGTGACTAGCCATCCGTGAACTGTTGTGGACGACGAGACGCGCAAAAGGCCCCTACCTGACGCGTCAATTGTCGGTGTTTCAAACCGCCGACTAGTAAATTTATGTTTACGCATCTGGCCCCGATGGTGTGCTCGGAGAACACAAGGGTTTATACTGGTTCGGGCAGAATATCCCTACGTCCAGTTTGAGACTGTTCATGTTACCGGCACTTATTTATAGTAGGGGTTACAAACGGACGAGAGAGAGAAAGTCCCAAGTCTCTGATGGAAGGATCGAATGGAGTTGAGTCTTGTTGAATTCGTCGAGCCGTGCATGGTCAACAGGTATCCCTGACGGAAGTCGTACGGGGATTAGATAGCATAGCGCCGGCACGTCTGACACTGTTGGCGATGTGAGTCCTTAGGTATGGCCCGTTGTGGCCGCGGGTCACGTCAAGATGCACCTACTCCCTTTCTGGCATCAAAAGTTTAACCCTGGGTTCATACTCGTAGACCCGTAGTGGTTGGGGGCAGTACGGACCCCCGTCGGGCGAGGCGGAATCCCCCTTCGAGGGGTCTGGCGAGGCGAGGTCTGCGCCCGAGGGGTCGGATGAGACGGAGCCCACACCCTCGGGATTGGGCGTGACGGAGCCCGCGCCCTCAGGGTCAGGCGACACGAAGCCCACGCCCTCGGGTCCGGGCGAGGCGAAGACCGCGCCCGAGGGGTCTGGCGAGACGGAGCCCGTACCTTCGGGGTCAGACAAGACCGAAATACGCTCTTAATCATACGGGTGAGTCAGCGTTCCCGGCCATCAGCCTCCTTCTTGCGGGTATCCCTAATATCGATACCCGGTAGTAGATAATTGTAACATTTCACTACTCAAACAAGATATATATGTTTTGCATCTAAGGAAAAGATCCTAAGGGGTTGTTGGGTTAATCATCAATTCCCCTCAATCCCATCTAATCTGTCTGGGTTGGGATTAATCAAACGAGCCTATGTATTTAATTGTCTTGCTTAGTGCATTAGTTAGATGTGGTGCTCGCCGGTCAAATACGTATAATAGCGTGGTACACTATTAGCGCGGGCTGCTTGAGGTGCCCTTTGGAACGCGAGAAATTTTCTGTTTTCTGTATTTTTCTATAAAAATAAACTGATTTCTTTGAAAATCCTGTATTATTTTTGTGTTCCATAAGAGGCCTGAACGTGGGATGGAATAGTCTACAAGGGAGCAAGGCGCCGGCCGATCTAGATCTTGTAAGCTTAACTTGTTCAAAGCTGAGCATGCGTTCATCATTACCATATGCATGCGTTGGTGTTGACGCAAGGTCAAGTCAAAATTCTAGAGACGAAGACTCCTTGCATGTACGAAACCATCAAAGACTCCAACTCCATAGTCGGTCGATCGACCAGACCAGCACGTTACAGTTGCTCCACGGAGGAGAGTCTGCGTGAGCGTGATTTCCTATTTCCTGCCGAGCCGAGGCATTATCCCGACACAGGAAGGGCCGCAGGGGTAGCACGTGCCAAGAGGTCAATACTAGTCCCCGGCCGAGTGATGAAGGGACGAGAGCTAGCTGCCATGCATGCAAAGACCACATCAATTCCATATTTTTTCGCATTCAAAGTCACCACCACCACCATCAACAACAACAACAACAACAACAACAACAACACAAAGCTTTTAAATCCCAAACAAATTAGGATAGACTAGAGTTGAAACCCAACAGAAGCAAACAAGGTTCAGGCACGTGAGTAGCTGTTTTTCAAGCACTCTTATCTAAGGCTAAGTCTTTGGGTATATTACATCCTTTCAAGTCTCATTTTATTGCCTCTACCTAAGTCAACTTCGGTCTTTCTCTGTCTCTCTTCACGTTACTATCTTGGCTTAGAATTCCATTACGCACCGGTGCCTCTGAAGGTCTCCATTGGACATGTCCAAACCATCTCAACCGGTGTTGGACAAGCTTTTCTTCAATTGGTGCTACCCCTAATCTATCACGTATATCATCGTTCCAAACTCGATTCCTTCTTATATGGCCGTAAATCCAACGCAACATACGTATTTCCGCGACACTTATCTGTTGAACATATCGTCTTTTCGTAGGCCAACATTCTACACCATACAACATAGCAGGTCTAATCGTCGTTCTATAAAACTTGTCTTTTAGCTTTTGTGGTACCCTTTTGTCATATAGGACACCAGATGCTTGGCGCCACTTCATCCTCCCTACTTTGATTTTATGGCTAACATCTTCATCAATATCCCCGTCTCTCTGTAGCATTGATCATAAATATCGAAATGTATCCTTTCTAGGCACTACTTGACCTTCCAAACTAATATCTTCCTCCTCCCAAGTAGTAGTGCTGAAGTCACATCTCATATACTCAGTTTTAGTTCTACTAAGACTAAAACCTTTGGACTCCAAAGTCTCCCGCCATAACTCTAATTTCTGATTCACTCATGTCCGGCTTTCATCAACTAGCACTACATCATCCGCAAAAAGTATACACCAAGGGATGTCCCCTTGTATGTTCCTTGTGACCTCATCCATCACTAAGGCAAACAGATAAGGACTCAAAGCTGACCATTGATGTAGTCATATCTTAATCGGGAAGTCATCCGTGTCTCTATCACTTGTTCGAACACTAGTCATAACATTGTTGTACATGTCCTTAATGAGCCCGACATGCTTCGTTAGAACTTTATGTTTGTCTAAAGCCCACCACATAATATTTCTTGGTATTTTATTATAAGCTTTCTCCAAGTCAATAAAAAACATGTATAGGTCCTTCTTTTTCTTCCTATACCGCTCCATAACTGGTTTTATTAAGAAAATGGCTTTCATGGTTGACCTTTCGGGCAAGAAACCAAATTGGTTCATAGAGATCAATGTTATTGCTCTCAAGCTTCATAGTATGCCTCATCAACTTAATTCAAAGTCACCAGCCATACTTTTTTTCTACATAGTACTGAGCGTGCATTCAAACGAGAAACGACGTGCTCCTAATACCACATCAATTTCTCTCTCAAGCTAGCGATTGTTTATGGGGATGGCCGGATGGGATTTTTTTTTTATAACTGGCTTGCATTAAATTTAACAGCAGTTTATTGAGGACTCCCAGAGTACAGAAGAGAGTGCCAATTTTGTTGGGCACTGAGCAAGGTGTCTATGCTGAGCAACAATACAAGTGAATTCAGTTGATACTGCATCAGAACTGAAAGTTTGTTGAGCAAGAGAGTTTGCCGTGCTGTTCATTGCTCTTGGGATCTTGTGGACCTTGAACTAGGGTGTTGTAATGCTTTTGATATTCCAGTGAGGAGGGTTGGACAAGTCCTTGGAGCTGAAGAAGTTCGTCATAATCTGGTTGTCAGTGAGGACACTGAGTTCATGTTCAATTGCTCTGTCAGCAAGGCAGCGAGTGTGAGTGCTGTACTACGTTGCTTCCGCCATTAACACTGATTCCGCTTTGGGAAGTTGTGCTTTGATATAAAGACTAAGAGATCCAAGTTTGATGTTGCCTGTGGATGTAGAATTAAGACTCCTACCCCTGCATGCACATCTTACGGTGTAGGCTCATGGCTATATACAGCCAATGTAGACAAATTTTCACTGGCGATTTGTATAAAGACACCGCCAGTATAGATATACCTATTTGTACCGGCGGTTCACCTAACCCACCACCATGGGCGACCAGCTCAGAGAACCACCAGCACAAATATAGGTATTTGTACCGGCGACAACTTAAGGAAACCACGGTGTAAATGATTTTAGGCTGACGGTTTTCTTAAGCTCTCTTGGTTGTCAGTTTTCTTAAACCGCCGCCAGTATTATTCCATAAATACATTCTTCTTCTTTGAGCAGCACTGTTCAGACCAAGCCACCTTCCATGGTGATGTCCATAGAGGTCAAAAATTGCAAAATACAAGAGTGAGGTTTTGATCTTCATTTCTTTCAAGGATGTTGCTCAATCATGCCTAACCTATGCCTTTTAGATAATTAGATCTAGGTTTTCATAGTTAGCATGGAGAGAGAATGCATGTGTTTGGGTATTTTAACACCATATTAGGTAGCTTCATATGTTGCTTCAATTATATATCATCGATTTCATAATTTATGGATCCTAGGACCATCGTACATGAATACTCCTTCTGTCCTCAAATATAGTGTATTCTGACCATTCTCAGACAAAATAAGGGAGAGTGTGTCAACGAAATCTGATCGGCTGTCTACCGAGGGGTATGCCCACAGTAGTAGATGAATCGGTGGAGGTGCGCGAGATACGAACTAGATGGTAATACAAGCACCGAGACACAAGATTTAGACAGGTTCGGCCGTTAGTGTGACGTAATATATCATGTGTTCCGATGTATTGCATTGAGATATGTGTAGATGCCCACTAGAGGATCACTACCTCTCCTTATATACTCTAGAGAGGTAGGGTTATAAGGAAAATATCCTATTTAGTATTACAATATTTTCTTGTAGCCTTACGGTGCACGCCGATCAGTGCCGTGCGCGCACGCCTTGATCTTGTGGGCTGGACCACCTCTGATGGAGCAGCCCATGTCTTGTCCTATAGATACCAGGGGTCATGCCCTCACAGCTAGTTCTCGAGCGCCTTATATTCGCTTGGCGACGCCGTCCTTAGCGAAGTGTAGCCATTTAGTCAATAAGGAGGGTAAATCAGAAAAAATCACTATATTCATCGTCAGGTGAAGTGTAGCTACTTAGTCTCCGAGTCTGATAGAAGATGAAGAAATAAATCTTATAGCAGGGTCAAAGAAAATAAATCTGAAAGCTTGCCAACATCATATGTCATGTACTTATCAAGACCCCAGACGTGTTGTCCAAGATCAGCATCCTGATCTGAACAGCATGGAGCAACTTGAAAGCACAACGATGAGACGTAGCAAAATCCAAACGCCAAAGGAGTCCCCAACTTAGTTGGTGACTATTGCACGATGAATCCAAGCGCCGAGGAGTCCCCAGCATAGCTGGCACATCCTCAGTGTAGCTATCGATGAAGCCAAAGCGACGAGCAATCTGATCATCGGTGAAGTGAATGCCTGAGCGGAAGTGAGCATCAAACAGTTTGACCAACTGGTCGGCGATGAAGTCCATGAACCGAACGGTTCGACTAGTTGGTCTGCGGTAAAGTCCGAGTGCCAGGTGGCACGACCACCCAGACGATGATCCTCTTGTCCTTCCTAACGGATCCGGTCCCCGTTGACTGAACCAGGACCCTGAAATAAAAATATGTAGAACGGGGTAGTTCATGATGTAAAATATATGAAACCCGGAGAAAAATCAGCAGTGATGAAATAGCGTATTTAATATAAACCATCCAAATAATTATGAAACCCGATCAATTGTAGATGAACATTATGTTTGTTTTTGGATGAAGTGTTTATATTTAATATAAACCATTCGAACAATTAGTTTGTAGCTGAGTCTCCAACCCTATTTAGCCCATTAACCATAACGCAGAGCGCGGAGCCCGGAGTCCATGTGTGTGTAGGAAGAATAAAGCGTCGCCAAGGAGCCGCTGTCGACCACGCGTAACGTAGAGGGCAGACGCTCGTGCACGTGAAGGGAGAAGCCAGAGATAGGGCCGTCTCTGGGGACATCCGAGCGTCAACATGATTGTTCGGGGATTTATTGAGTCAAAAGCATGTGCCATCTTTAAGATGGTATACGCGGAGAAAAAAGTCGTTTGGAGAAAAATTATGGAGAAAACAGCATTGAGCGATATCGGAGACGTATGAAGATTAGAGAATATTTAGAAGAATATTAAAGCGTGACTTAGCTTGATTGACGCCGAGTGGAGTAGAGGAGCCGACGAGTCATGATGTCCGAGTAGATGGGTGGATTTGGATAGCACACTTGACAGCTTGGACGGCTCGCTTTACAGCTCGAACGGGTACGCGGAGTTGTAGGTGAACGGGCGTAATCGGAGCCTGACGAAGTCAATCCGCATGGGGAGGCGAAGCCCTTGAGCGTGTCTGACTGAGTCGAGGGCGCAGTCTGAGATCTTCCTTGCATGCATGAGATACATGAGGTTGCTTGTATGGTGGTGTAGATCTAGATGCATATGTGCTTGTATATCTCTTCAACTACTCCAATTAGCTTGTACAGCCGATCAACATCTTTGGTGGAAACACTGCTCTACATCGCATTATCGTCGGCCGCCTTTCCTGATTACTGGTTGTCGTGATCCGCGAAAACGATCTTGCATATCTGATCAGAAATCATGAGCAACAAGATGCGATTAGGTTTCTCCCAACCGAAATCATGCAGACATACGGATATATCTGGAAGTATAATAACAATATTTAATTAGGAAGCGACTTGACTTAGCTTTCTTAGATTGCTTGACTCCGATCTTGTTGTCGCATGTTGCGTCTGTTGGAAGCGTATGGCAAGGCATCGAACTCCAGCACGTGTGGCCGTTCGCCGAGGAAAGCAATCCGCTGTGTGCTAGCGTCGAGTTACCGTCGAATGCCGAGTTGTCGGCGACGTTGATTGAAGAAAAGATTTCCATCTGGTTCGCCATAGAATTAGCACGCACACCCCCTACCTGGCGCGCTAGCTGTCGGTGTTTGATGACCAGCAACTCATCATAGGGTTACCCGGGACGATGGTTGATGGGCTTCGGCGTATGCAGAACTCAACGATGAACACAGAGAAAACAATTTATACTGGTTCGGTCCACCGGAATAGCGTCCCTTCGTCCGGTCTGAATGGAAAATATATTGCGCCCTGCGCTTGGGGTTTAGACCGTGAGATCTGTTCGTCTTTGCTATGTCGATCTATGGAGCCCTGTCCTCATTTATATAACTCAGGAGGCAAGTGTCCTAGTCGGTTATAATGTATAAGTTCTAATAAAATTATAGAATAGCAATGTTACTGAAATTACATGTAGATAATTTCTAGTCGGACTAGGGGATCCCGGGGACTAGCGTTCATTTACTCCTAGTCAATATCAGCGACTGACATCCTCGATGTACTCAGACCGAACTCATCGTGCTCGGATCGAACTCATCAGATTCAGAAGCAACGCGTGGCTACATGCACTGGGCAGGCTAGTGTCATCTACTCCACCACAATGATTAAAGAAAGCAAGCTCGGGAGTCGTCCAAGTTATGGGAGCAAGGCAAGGTGTATATGTACAGTGCCGGTCCTAAGGGTAGGGCACGAGGTGCGACGGCCGAGGGTCCAAGCGGAGGAGGGGTCCAAACCCAGGTATAAAAACCCCAGGTCCTATAGTCTATTAGGTATTAACAAACTAATAAGAAGAGAGACATAAAACTGGCCAGATGACCTAAAAATACAACATCGATATTTATTTCCAAGTTTTTTTTTCTCACGGCCCTAGGTAGAGAGGAGGCGAGAAGTCACACTGCACACAACACACTCTGATCGTGAGTTCGCGACGTGCGCCTTACACACGAGGAGCTGGCGAGTCGCGCCACCGCGAAGAGCTAGACTACCGGAGACACGGACACGGCGCACGAGGACGGCAACCAGGCAGGGCTCCACGACGACGACATCTTGATTCTTGGCTTCTTATGAATTGCGATCACCGATCAGTTGTTTAGGCCCAAGGTATTTTTTTTCTTTTTATTTTTAATTCAAATTAATTATTTGTATAGTATTCCAGACTTCTAGTACTTTGTATCTATATAGTCATATTTTTCTTCTAATTTAGGTGTTAGAATTTTAGAATATTACCTAAGAAACATTTGTCATGGGTGAGAAAAGAAAACGAATATATTGTTTTTTTAATCTACATTGTTGCTCGATAATTATCATATATCTACAAATATATTGCTTAATCTATATTGTTCCTTGATAACTATCAGACATGTTAAATTAAAAATATGTTATTGAATTTGCTTTCGTTTTCCAAGTAAAATTAGCGCCTATATATTATAAGATTTTATACATGGTTAAGAGAGGCCGTTGCGACTAAATCATCAGAGGGCCCTTAAAATTCTAGGACCGGCACTGTATATGTATATATATGCATGCAGTCATACAAACCACGTCCGACTACCAGACCCTGCTGACTCCATCTCGATGACTGAGTTTGACTCCAGCTCGGAGACGCCGAGGGGCCTCTCGCTCGGCTACTATGCACCGACTACGTCTTCGTCGGACACGCCCGAAGCCATCGCCTCTCCACGATCCGCGCACTCGTCCGACTATGGCTCCGCGTACTCATCGGACTATGACTCCACGCACCGACTAAGCCAGAAGCAAGCCGTCTGACTCCTCTTCGGCTATACCAAGCTGTCCGACTATACCAAGCTGTCCGACTGCATCGAGTTGCAAGCGAGCTGTTCGAGCCACAAGCGAGCAGTTGAGCCCACATCTATCTACTCGGATACTACGGCTCACCGATCAACACAACGACCGACTACTCGGCCGTGGGTGTCCGGCTACTGATCCGTGCTGATCCACTACTCGGCCACAGCGACCGACTACTCGGCTACAAAGGTCAAGATGACGCCTGGGGGTTCTCAATCCCAACACATCAAGATCGTACGCTGATTCCTCTACGTGGCCATCAATCAAGCTAAGTCATGCTTTAATATTTTTCAAATATTCTTTACTCTTTATATATCTTCGGATATTATACATGTGCCTCCACGGCCATATCTTAGTTGCATTCCGACTACCCATACAGCTCCGAGCTTATAGTCGGAACTAAACCAAACGGATGTATAACATGCACTGAACACGAATTCTCTTTTTTCGTGCAACGCCGACTGTTCTAGTTTCCTCTTAACGGTTGTAAAATTACTTGAGTAATACGAACTCATATTTGTGACGCATTTACTCGCACGGCTCGTACGGTCACAGTCATAAACCTCACAACCATAAGCCGGAGATACAAGTGCTTACACATACGGGCTCAACTACTTGAGGAATTTACACCGCCTAACAAGAGCAAGACGTAAAAATTTATATGCATTTCATAATAATTCACTCCCAACCTATATTTTACATGCATAAGACCTACTCCTAACTTGATATCCTAAATATCAATACCTATAAATTTTTGTATATTTATTTTACAGAGGACCAGATCTGAACCATGCTATTGGGTGAGGCACGTGCCTCCGCAGGCTACTTACTCGGCCACCACGCCGCTGGATGAGACACGCGCCCTCTGCGGGCTGCTTTACTCGGACTCCACAGCGGCATCATGTAGCGGCCGCTTACACTCAACCAGCAAGCAAATAAGGAGCAGACGCACGTGGGACACAGGGGCATGCCTTATCCTCGTAAACCGACGCCAGGAACGAGACGGGGCTCAAGCCGAGCTGCCAACAGCAACGCTACCCTTCCCAATGGGGCTGCATCCAATAGCAAACAAAGGAAGATACACGGCCTACAGCAGCATGTAAGATGACGACAAGATAGCAGCTTATTCGACTTCACTCCAACTAGTCTCGGGAGCTCGAATTCAAGGATAAAAACCAAATTTACAAGCTTTCAACCACTCGACGACAAGCGGTCGTTGATCATTGTCTTCGGGAGATTACTCGGCTGCACCCTTGAGGACATCTACAAGATCCTATAATCGATTACCGAGTTATCGGATTGTAGGCTCGGGGCTGCAGGATATATATCTTTAAAGGATGCATTCAAATTTCTTCGAAAAGGAATTGCAGATAAGACCCTCCAATTCTTTGTTCCAAACAGTAAGAGGCTCGGGGGCTACACTCAGTGAGTGCACTTTTTTTTTAAAGTGCACACCACTCGAAGATTTCAAGAAGCACTACATGGTTTGTCTCAGAAAGCACTTGGATGAAGCTTGTTTCTACTCGGCAAGACCTGGAGGAACAAGAAGGCTTCCAAGATCAGCGCTCGGGAGCTCATGGGACATAGTCCCCGGGTACCCCGCAAAGAAGGGAGAAGATCTAGTCCGACTAGGAATTCTCTACATGTAATTCTAGTAACATTGCTATCCTGTAATTCTACTATGACTCTTATATTGTAACCGACTAGAAGACCTGCCTCCTGGGTTATATAAAGGAGGGAAAGGCTCCCTAGATCGGCATAGCAAAGAGGAATAGACCTCACGGTCTAAACCCCAAGCGTAGGGTGTAATATATTTTCCACCCAGACTGGACGCAGGGACGCTATTCCGGTGGACCGAACAAGTATAAATTATTGTCTCTGCATTCACCGTCGAGTTCTGCATATGCCGAAGCTCACCAACCATCGTCCCGGGTAACCCCGTGACGAGTTGCAGGTCATCAAACACCGACAGAGTGCAATAGACGCTTGCACCCATCACTTAACTTCCTAATAATCTTGAAATCTAATTCTATTATGCATGATTAAAGGGTGAACTCTCAGTTCCCTTATACAAAGTATGGCAAGTACATAAATTATTTTTCTTATACAAAATAATCATTTATTTTTATTTAAGTAAACATTATCTTCTTGTTCCCCGAATGCACTATATTTCTGGATAAATTCAAATGCTAGAATGTACTGCTCCCTCCATCTTCAAATATAGTGGATTTTGACTTAAAATTTATACTAAAATATAGTGCATTCTATATAATGACTATGCCTAGATTTGATAAAGTTTGTTTAAAAGGAAACCATAATTCCATGAGAAACTCGTTAATTGGATATAATCTACGGGTACATGCGTCATCGAGTGTTCTCTTAAGTTGTCTTAATTTTTTTTAGAATGTACTATATTACAGGATGGAGGGAGTATATTTTAAGACGGAGGGAGTAGGGAATAGGTCGTATCTAGATGATGAGTTTCTTTATTAAAATAGATTAATTAGTTATCCATATCTATATATTAAATTATGTGTTGTGATTGTAATATCTATTCATATAGAATATTATTTGAGACAATCGAGCAAATATTTTTTTCTTATGCATCTCTCTTTCTTATTTCAATCATTTGAATAATTTAGGGCCAGTTTGGCAATATCGGACTTTTGGCAATATCGCAATATCGGACTTATGGCAAACAAGGAGCGATATCTAGATGATGACATTGTTGGGTTAACAGCTTGCTCGCTAGTTATAGCATATGGTATCACCAATGTTCAGACGTTAGAAGTTTCCACTAGCTTGGCGATTCCAGGCCGCACGTTTCATTTTCAGCCTATTACTGATGAGTATGGCAGGGTACAAGTGCTGACAGTCGTGTCAGGCCATCAAAACGACTTGTTAGACATTCTTACTTTAGAGAGGATCATGAACCTCGGACAAGCTATCAACAAGTTCATACTTCTGCCCTCAATGAGATATCAGGTTAAATGATCCCATTCCTTCGACGTCGCTTCTCAGATCGTTAGAGTAAAAGCTACTGTGTCTTGAAGAGCGAGAACATAATCGACCCTCGTCACCAACTCAAAAGGCACAACCACAACCGAGAAAGCAAGAAGCATCGAAACCCAAAGAGCCAATACCTAACCCACCATCACCAACCAAGATTCCACTCTCCCTAAGCGAGGGACAAGGGGTTCAAGAACCTAAACGCCCAAAACCCAAAGGAAAAAGAGACTATTGTGCCCCCAAAGGGTTATGATATATAGCTTATAGGCTATCTATGGAGTTACCGTACCAACAACTTAACCCTTGCAAGGGGCTCTAACGAAAACTAGGGAAAGCATGAGCTTCTCAATACCTCACGAAACACCATCATTGCGGGGATTTACATTCTCTAACTCAATTTGCGTTTCCACACTTATGTTGTGTTTGGTTCAGTAGATGGTAATGCAAAGGAAATGAAATCAGATACCATTGTAATGGGAGTGGTTCGATCTTTATCTAAAAATGGAAATAGGATCTGATAATACTGATTACAGACGGTGGGAAGCAAACAAGTGTAACGGTAATACATAATGGTTGCGTTACATTTGAGGCAACCAAATGGCTCGTTACTTGAATTTCTTGACTATGTGTTTATATTTCCTAGTCTAGCTTGCTAGGTTGGTTAATAGGATTAGAACAGAGAGTGCAAAGCTTTTTACGTTAAAGATAGCAATACTTAACAAAACCGTATTGCACATTTAGATAGTATTTTGCATAGGTTTCGATAGGTAGGTTTTATAGCTTATTAATTTTTTTAGTTGCCTAATTCAATTCTTTATTAGGCGTCATGGTCCCTTCGGTGAAGAGAAGAAAAAAACTATCACTTGGGTCAAACAAGAGCAATGAAAAGTGCCTCAACACAAGAGAGAGCTCCACATTAAATCTAACCGCAAATTCCACCAAACCGCTACTAGAGCTGCTCATCACCGGACATTATCATTGTGCCGGAGCTGCTCGGCTCCATAAGCTCCGCTACATGACTGCTGACATGTATGCTGGTGTGGAGTCGGCAGAAGCGCCCTTTTTGCTGTATGTGCACTAGTTGAGTTGAGCTCCATTGATTTAAGTATATTACTTGGTGGCTTGCCCAGTATTCCCTTGCCAAGGTGAGGAGCAACAGATGGAATCCCACGCGATAATCCATAGCCAAAACCAGAAGGAATGATTCGAGGCCATCGAATAATGGGCACAAACTGATGAATGCTAGACTGTTGGCCGGCCACTCGATAATGGAGCGCGTGAGGCAAGACCTTGTTAGCAGTGGGTAACGAATCACTGCTAGTAGCACTACCACCATGCTGTGCACTCTTCTGGAACACACATCTTCCCTGTGGGGTCAGTCCCCACTTCCTTTTTCTCTTGACATGCTCCAAACGAGGTTTGCTGACTAATTCATCTGGGCTAAGCCGCCCAAATAAAAGGGTCCTCAGCTTCATTGAGTCCATTTTCCCCTCATGAAATCTAACAAGTTCAAAGCACATTCTCTAAGGCATTTGCAAATCTTCTGCATCTGCACCTTTCCCACTGACCTTGCAAAATTTTGCGATGGGTCCAAGAAATCTTCAACCTGCATAAACAGAAGCAAAATTAGTGTTTGTGTGCTTTTTCAGGGTAAGAGTCTAATCTTTTGCTACTTGTTAGTGCTCGATACACAAATACTTAACACTTAAATTGCCGGCTCCTTTCTTCCAGGTCTTGGAGATCCATGATGCTTCAAAATTGCTGGCGCACAGCCCATGCTCCCATAAACTCTCTGCTGATAACAGCTGCAGGACAAGGCCGATTTATGGCCCTTATCAGTGAACACAATCATTTCCAATAACACATTCAACAAAAAAAACAAAACCTGATACCATTATAAAACAAGTGCAAACTAATACTTCATTCCAAATTATAAGAGTTTTGACTTTCTAGATATATTGTTTTTTACTATATATCTAGACACGATGTATATCTAAGTGCATAGTAAAACTTATGTATCCAGAAAACCTAAAACATCTTATAATTTGTAATAGGGTGAATATAAAAAAAATAAATCACTGTTACAATTTGGTAGTATGTGGCGGAGCAACAAGAAGTTTTTTATTCATAATTGTATGACCTCTGCAGCCTTATGGGGCTTAGAAATGGTATTTGTTTTCAGAAATGCAGTGGAGTATAACGACGTTTATCAAAATGTTGCAAGATCTGACTCAGAAGATAAAGGCGCTCAAAGATCTGGCAAACTCTCATGTGATAATCTTAATATGAGGTGCTTCTCTCCACGGCATGTGGGCTTTATTGCCCTGGACAGCGCGGTGCATGGAGGTACCGGTATTGAAGGTCTTGAGGGTGGCAAGTTTCATGAGGTGGGCCTTCGTTGGTGCTTCTCTGAAGTCTGAAGTTTAGCAGTAGTTTTGTGGTTCAGGTCGTAAGCTTTGCATTTCTGTCCTTGATCACATGGATAGTTATCATGTGGTTATGGTTTCCTGATTGCTTTGTAAACTTTAGACGGATGGGGATGTTGCTGGTTCTTGAACTTGAGTTGTAAACACTTCTGGTCTTTTGATTTTAATTGAAAGGCTGGGGCATGGCCCTAAAACTATAAAACAAAATTATTGGCCAATGCAGTACTGACAAAAAAAAAGGAAGCTAAACTAGCTAAAGTTCAGGGGTATGGCACAATTAGTGCCTCAGACCATAGTTCATGGCTAAAATGAACAAGTACAGAAAATAACATGTCAACATGGGTACATACTGAGATTTGCTGCAAATGTAGTTCGAGCTTATCTAAATCTCCCATTTGTTGTAAAAAAAAACTATGTACAGTAAACATGTGTGTATGAGAAGAGCTCATCCAACATACCAAGGAACAACTATAAAAACATGTTCATATAGATTCAATTATGGCAAGTAACTTCAACCACAAACATTAGGAAGATGAACCTTATAGTTACTCACTTTGCTTATCAATGATACAAACAGTTCAGCCACAGATTCTTTATTTTTACTCCCAAAACCCTTAAACAGTAAAGCGTTCCTCTCAACACTTGTGCAGTCTAACCCATCTGCAAGAGTAAGAATATAGAAATTATCCTTGGTTTCAGTGGAAAAGTTAGCAGAATGATGCCAGTAGAAGGAAAAACAAAGAGCAAGCATGATAGAAGTTAACCTTTTAACAAGTCAGAGAACGCAGGCAATATTGGAGGATGCCGGGTCTGCACTGCACATTGATGTTTATATTCTTAGCCATGTATCTAATGAGTTGCTACTCAAACACTACCATAAAGGTAAATGGAGTAAAATCCAATTTCTGGTGGATAAAATGCAATAGCATGAAGTGTAGGAATTCAGACTGAAGAAGTGTAGCAGAAGGATATCTATCATGTTTTCTGAACTAGCATAAATCCTATCCAGAATTTGTCGATATTAAAGGAGATAATTTATAATTTCCCCAATAAGTTTTATTTGATTTTCTATACAAATGAATCCAAAGCTTGTGTCTTCAAATACAGATTGATTAGTAGGTCAATTAATCAAAACAAAAGGTAATGGGACAGTTACATGCAATTTAATAACCAAACCAAAATAATAATTAACCCATGGTACCTGCAAGATGAAAAGCAACTAGTGAAATAATTGACATGGAGCTCATTGTTAGTTGTCTTGGGCTATTCAAATCATGTACCTTAGCCCAGAACTTAACCTGAAGAACAAATGGGAAAATGAAAAGATTGTTGTCACATAGTTTCAATTCGGCACATAGCTTTGCTAAGTTACTAATTAGAAAGAAAACGAAGATTGCATTACCAAGTAACTTAGTATCTGAAACCTTTCATCAAGTGAGGAAACAAATTTGATGATCATTGACCTTGTCATGCCATCTTTATTTTCAACCGAAATATCACATTTGATCCCTGTACCACAATCAATAGCCTTCAGTATAGGCACCCTAGCACTTACAATAGGTAAAACCCCACAGAAAATTCCACTCCCTGCATGGATCAGAAAAGAAAAGGTTGAATATATTTACAAATATCAATGGGCATGCAATGAATATCTGAAAATATTCTGTCTGGGGAAATACTTACTCTGATGAGAATATAGAACCTTGGAAAATTTCCTGATAATAGAGATCATTTGCTTGCGAGTATATCGCTCATCAGTATTAGCACTGAAATTGATAGAGAGGTCCAGGTCACTATGAGGAGTAAATAAATCCATCGTGAATGATCCAAATGGTTCCACAACCGGAGGCCCACTGTTGCTACCTGATATCAGAGTTAAATAAAGGTCAAATCAACATGTAAGAGACGAAGTTCAGTGTTCCAATGTGATTGGTACATGATTTCCTGAACATCTACAAGTACAAGAGTCCACACAATGCTCTGTGTCATTGCTCAGTGAGTTTATCCCCAATAGAGTTCTGTACTTTTAGGAGCCGATTGGCAATAGATCAATACAAAATCTATGCATTCCCTTTTCATTTTGGAAAATTCTCCATGTTTCCTAATACTTAAACCAGTACATGGTGAAACAACAGGTGGTGTGTGATGATATATCGAATTACCTGAACATATTTGATGCAACAGGCCAGGATATAAACTACTACTATCAGCATTGTGTTGGTATTACACCCCAGAATCACCTAGATTTTCCTCCATACATGGAGTGACTGATTTCACAGACTCAAAAATGAAGAGAGTTTTTGAAAAATAATAAAAATAAATGGATAAAGAGACTTCTCAGAGAGAGAACAACTGCAAATTTTATAATTAATCACCAGTCAGCATCCATATTACTACTTATCAGGGATGAATTTGGAGGCTAGAAGTTTATGACTATATTCAAATAATCGATAATGTGCAACAAATGGAAACATACCAAATCTTCGATTCACCATCTCCCTGAAGACATCAACCAATGTGTTGCGCTGGTCATAGTCAAGTGGCTTGGGACGCAGAATGGCATAGGCCTCGAGAAGCAACTGATTGAGCGCTGGAAGCAGACAGGGATTGACTGATATTGCAGTCAACTCCTCCAGCTCCAGACATTCAGCGTGCCTGCTTAACACTGCACAGGAGAAGACCAGAACCGGTTATAATCTGCCAAAACCCACACCGTAGGTCGCACTAAAACAAATCCGGGATAGATGGCAGTTGCATCTGAAAAAAAGAGCAAAAGAGGAAATCTGCTTTGGCTGTTTGATTTCTGGAGCGCAGGGTCCAGCTGTCCATGGAGGCATGAACCGGCAAAGCAGGCCTGGCATTGCTTCTCTAATGTAATGACTTTAATGAAAACCGCGAGCATATGTTGGGATGGGAGCAAAGAGAAATGGGAGGGGGAGGGAGCAGCAGGCAGAAGGAACTAGTAGGAAGTACCTTGAGAATCCCATGTGCTTGCCTCGCTGCACCTGCAACATGGAAGAGTGAAATCAATGCCCACAACAGTAACAGCGTCAAGCGCGCGCGATGCAGAAATGCGATCCCGATTCCCCGAGCACCCCGAAAGAGAAGGGAAGGGAACCAAATCGATCGTCTCCCATGGAGTAGATTGAACTCGGGGTCGCGGGGAATCGGAAGGGTTTGGGGGAGGGACTAGGGAGAGGGACTAACTGAGAGGAGTCGGAGTTGGAGTCGGAGTCGGTGTCGTCGGACACGGAGGAGCTGGCCGCCAGAGTCGCCATGGCGAAGGACCACTGCTCGCCGTGCCGTGCCTCTCTCTCTACTTCAATTCAAGGTGGGACGGCGGCACGGCGCTCCTTTATTTAATATATAGGATGGGCCCGGTCGCAGCCCACAGGTGCTCTCGCTCGCGGCCGAAATCTGCGAGCGTGTTCGGCTGGGATGAAGTACTGTTCACGCTGGTACGGATACTGTTCACGCCGGTATTTTGTGAGAGAACGGCTGGTAAAGATGGGCTGGCTGGATGACTTTTTTTTCCTGTCGGAACAGTGTTTTGCTCTGACAAAATACCAGCGCGAACAGTAAATCCGTACCAGCATGAACAGTACTTCATCCCAGCCGAACACGCTAGCAGATTTGCAGGCCTCCCGTGCTCCTGCGATGGAAGCCGCTGGTACTGGGAGTCTGGGACCACCAGTTCGATGACCGCGCAGGCGGCAGCGAAGTAACACAGGAGATGCTCCTTGTTTAAATCAAGAGCATATAAGTATGGAGAGTTATATCGGGTGTGACGTAAGATGTTATATGGAGTGTTCGATATTAATTAAAAAAATAAATTATAGAATTTGTTAATAATCCACGAGATAAATTTATTAAGCCTAATTAATCCGTCATTAGTACATATATACGGTAGCACCACATGTCAAATCATGGACTAATTAGACTTAAAAGATTCGTTTCGCAAATTAATCGCAAACTGTGTAATTGGTTATTTTTTTAGTATATATTTAATACTGTCAAAATATTTGATGAGATAGAAAATAAACTTTAGGGAAGGAACTAAACAAAGCCTTAGTCCGACGGGACGCTGGCTTTCTAGCCTACGGATCAGCCCGACCTGCTCCCCCTCATGGCTAAAAATAACGAGCGCAGTTTTTTTCTTCCTTGCCCAATCGCTGCGCCGCAATGCCTGCACCGACCACCGAGCCCTGCTCCTTTTCACATCGCTCCCCGACGGCGCACTCTCCGTCTCCCCCGCGCCTTCCTTCATCCTCTATCTTCACCACATTCGAGCGCTGACGGACGCCTTCCTCTGTAACACCCCGGTGTTATGCCTGCATTTAGTCACTGCAAATCATGCATATCATGCATCATCAAGCATTCTAATCACACATGCCTAATCATGTAAATAAAAATTGAAACACTACTTCGAAACATTGGAAACACGTGAAACCTGAATGTTGCATACCTTTGTTAGACTTGTTTTACCCTGATTTTGCTTGCTAGGTTAGTAAAACATGGTTGGCTACTATTGTAAATCATCTAGGATTGTTTAGTTCAAATTTTTGGAGCAAGGTTGTATTCAAATTAATTCAAAATTTGGCTTCAAAAATAAATTCCCAAAAATTAGGATTTTGAGTTAAACTTGGACTTTGAATTTACAATTCAAAATCTAGAAAGAATTTGGCTTTGGTCATAAAAGCAAAGTTGTAGAGAATTAAATTCTAAGCAACTTTCATTTTTGGTACATTTTCAAAAGATGTCATTTTCTTGCTCAAAATAATATTTGAAAGATGGCATTTAAAAATTTCTTGAAAATACAAATGAAAAAGGCTTTTCCCTCCTTGTCATTTAGCTTAGCCTGCCCACGGCCAAAAAGCCGGCCAATAAGCCCCCGCCATGCCGCTCCAGCCCACCCGCCTCGCCCGGCCCACAGTGTGCTTCTTCTCTTCTCCCAGGCCGTGTCGCCGCCACGCCGCCGATCGCGTCGTGGCTGGCTTGCCGCCAGGCGCCGCCTCGTCGCCGCCAGCTCTCGAGCTCGACCCATGTGACCACGCCGCGCCCTCCTGTCCCTGCTGCTGGCCATGACTTGAATCCCCATGCGCGCCCACCGCATTCAGTAGCTCCTCACTTCTCCTCTCTCCGCTGCCTTCTCTGCCTCTCACTGCGCCACCATAGCCATAGCCACATGCGCCGCCCTCACCGAGCTTCGCTCGCCCGGCCGTCCTAGCTCGCCATTGAACCCTCCATCTTGCCCGCATCTCGACTCTCATCGCCGCGCACCTCGTGCTCGCCTCGATAGTGATGAAGCTCCCTCTCCCTAGGAATCTCTCACGAGAGTTGGTTGAAGCTCACCGGGCGCCCCGCTCCATGGACCTCGCCCTCCATCCTTCTTCTAGCTACCTTTTCGCGCGACGACCACCCAGACGAGCTCGGTGAAGCTCCCCAGACCACCTTTCGCGCCCTTCCGGCCGGAGATGATGGCCGTCGGGAAGCAGCCGCCGCTCCGCTTATCTCGCGCCGTCGAGCCCTATCCCGAGCTCCTCCTGTGCTTTCTCTTTGTGTGCACCGTGTTTGCCTCGTCGCATGGGTGAGAGCTCTTGGTGGTGACCACCATTGGCTAGCTTCGCTTGGTCGGCGAGAGCCTGGCCGGTCGTGCCGCCCTATCTCGGTTTGACCAAGCAGGTGGGGCCGTTGACCGTGGGGCCCTTCGTCAAGCGCCCTGGATCGAATCTGGGTGCACAGACACGGTGCACCAGATATTTTTGTCGGCTGACTTTTAAAAGGATTTAAAAGATGCTTTTTTGATTTTTGTTAAAAACTTTGGAAAATGTTTGTGTACTCATTTTGGCTCCAAATTTGTTGAAACAAATTTTGCTAGGTTCCTTATCACCAGATCTACTTGGGAAAATTATTGCATGTCATTTTTGAGATACTTTTCTGTAGAACTTTATTTAATCATGTATATTGCTGATAATTTGAAAAATGTGTAGAAAAATCTATAGGCTTTAGAAAAATATGATTCCAAGTTTGTTAATCTTCTTATGTAATATACTTCCTAGGAAAAATATGTTTCATGCATGAGCTATGGGAAAATTTTGAGGTGTAGTTCAAGTACCTTTAAGGGCTGATTTTTGTTATTTTAGCTAGAGAGCAAACTTTGTATAAAACATGCATGTGATAAATTTTGTACAGTCATTGTATGCTATGAAGAACATAGGAAAAATACTAATTCTATTGTTTGACACTTTTCACAGTACAAAGTATTTTCATGTTCATAATCATGCCATAGCTTGTTATTTTTGTGTAGACTAATCCACTCATTCAAATATCATGAAAATCTGTTAGTAAACTACTTAGGATAGTACTATACTACTGTAATTTTCTTAGATTTTTATAAGCACCAGAAATATAGGTTGCTGTTGTAGCCCTAGTTTAAAATGAAATAAAATAATCCTCTTTAATGCAAGTTAGTTAATAATGTTAGCTTTGGTGTATCTTTGAAGCATTTGATAAGATGTGTTGCCTTAAACATATTAGTAGTAGAAGAGAATGCAGTAGATTATATGTGCTTGTAGTATATTTTTTGGATGATGTTGACTACCTTGCATTCAAAAATATCCATTGTATTCATCTCATCCGATGCACCGATTGCATAAGCACTTACACGCATTGCATCATACAGGATCGCAAACCGAGAACCCAGTCGTCATACCCGAGGGGCCCGAGGAGCAGTTCGAGGTCCAGCCGCAGGAAGTGCCCGAAGCCGACGAGGAGGACGTTGAGGAACTTCTGGAGTGCCCTGATCACCGTCCGAGCTCCTTCGAGAGAGGCAAGCCTCGGAGCATTTTTCTCCCGGTTTGCAATGATTTAATTAAATACTTTACTTTAAATTGATGTATTACGTTCATGAGTTGTTTGCAACCGTTGCTGCATTATACCTTGTCTACCTTTGTTATGCTATATCCTTGTTACCCGGGTATCCGCAGTCGAGTCAATGCTTAGTTGGCTTAGACCGGTAGAAGTCGGGTGATTCTCGTCACTGCTGAGCTATAGGTGGTTACGGATCTCGCTTGGATGACTATGAAGTCATGGTATAACTAAGTGTTAAATGAAGTTGAGACCGGACGGAGACTTGCGAGTTTTGATTTGTAGTGCTTTCCGTCTGCGGTCGATTAAGGATCGACCGTTGTTGGGCCTCTAGTCATGTTGAACGCATGCCTTACATTTAGTTGGCGGATAAAGTACCTTCCGACCGCATGAAAGCCGGGAGATTTTTCGGGCCGAGTAGATTGCCCATAACGCCTTGTCTGCGGGAAGCGGAGCAGTGTGTGGTAGGACACGGGGGTGAGATGATAAGACCAAAGTGCAGTCGGTCGGCCCCCGGGTACATGTGGTTCCTAGCAAACTCGAGATATCTGGAAAGTTGACTCGGTGATCAATATCTCACTTTAGCGGGTGAGTGAGGTTTGTGTAAGGAATAAATCACCAGCTGGTTAGGAATCAATTCGAATCGCCATCGCTCCTGGATAGTGAGCACTTGACTTGAGTTACTTCATCGTAGTAAATGTTTATGGAACACTTGGATAGTTATAATGAATATGACAGTTTGGAAGTTGTTTAATGATCATTGGTTATCATTATCTGCTTAATCACATGTTTATTCTAGTATAGGTGCAAATCTAGTTGACAGGTTAATAATAATTAACTTGACAATAATGCTTTTAGAAGGGTTCTTGAAATGCTAAAAATGCTTCTTTTGCAAATGAGTCAGCTACCCTACTATAAAGCCCTTCATAATCCTTGGTGTCACTTATTTTCGGTTATGTCGGGTAAGTCTAGCTGAGTACCTTCTCGTACTGAGGGTTTTATTCCCACTTATTGCAGATGGGCAGATGTATTACGACTCATTGTATCAACCGCTCAGTATCCTGCGATGGGTGATGCTTAGGACCATGGGCATGGTCATTCCTTACGTCTTGTCGATGCTTTTGTTGGAGATGATCATTCATTTGGCACTATATTTAAACTCAAGCGTGAGTGTGTGTGTGGTTTGAACAAATGACTTCCGCTACTTTTTATTGAACTGGTTTTGTAATAACTATGTTGAAACTCGATGTATCCGAGATTGCGAACTTTTATGTAATATGTGATGGTGACCGCTAAACTTATTACGATCTTGGCTGGAATGGAAGTTGGTTTGAAATCCTTCGTGATTTCACGGACTACCGGGTTATACGGGCTTAAGTTTGCTAAATCGTCTGCTCTGGCGGATGATTTTCTTACTTAATTTCGTATAATTGGTCGGTTCCGTTACATCCTCCCTCTCCACCGCGCTCACCAGCGAAGCCACACGCGCAGCTGCAAAGCACCCGGCACCACGTGTGTGGCTGGCGCGGAGGAGAGGGCCGTCGTTTTGGCGAGCACGTGCACACGGTGGCGCCGCTGCCGGTCGCGCCACCATCCTCGGCGCGCGGCTTCTTGAACCGACTGCCGTTCCTATCATCTGTTTTGTGTCATCCGGAAGAAGAAGAAGGATGAACAACACATGTTTCAAGAGTATGTTTCAAGTGTTTTAGATGTTCCATAGGTATGTTACAAGTGTTTTATATGAATGTTACAAAAGTGGATCGGGATGTTGCATATGTTGCAATGGTTTTACACGTATGTTGCAAGGTTCTATTTCTAATGTTTTATGTATTTTTTCAGATGCATGTTGCAAGTCTGAATGTTGCATATGTTTCACACATATGTTGTAAGTGTTTTATCTGTATGTTACGTATGTTTTGCAATGGATTTCAAATGTTTTTAGGTATGCATGTTTTAAATGTTTCATCTAGCTTTTTCAGACGAATGTTTCAAATGATACATGTGTATGTTTCAAAAAGTAGATCTGATGTTGCATTGTAGCAACACGACCTACCTACCGCAGCCACCCGCAGCAGCTGTTGAGGCGCCTCAGACCTAATGCAGGCGGCAGAGGGGCGCGAGCGGTCCCGCACGCGGTCTAGCAGCGCTGGCGACATCCGGGCGACACGGGCCCTGCATGGGCGCCAAAAACGCACGCGCGACAAAGGGCATGCAGGAGCAGGGGGAAACAAAGGGGACGTGGTGGCGCAGACAGCAATATCGTGGCAGAAAGGTGGAACCGAAGAGGCAGGCGCCGCAATGTCTTTCAAGACAAAGGTAAAAGAAACTCACTAGTGATAATGTTCCGTACAGTTGGGTCAAAATCTAGTTCAGGCTTTGTTGCCTGCACTCTAATTTTCCACCTCCGCACATATGAATTGGAGTGATTGAAGTGCAGCCAAACAAGATCTCAGTTGTCGACTGAGAAAAAAAAATCAAGCATCTGGGAAGCATCCCCCATGATACAGAGCACCACTTCCACATCCATCAACGAACTAGAGACCTGAAATATCATGACCACCACCATATCTTAAGTTAGCCAAGACCCACATCAAAATCACACAAAACATTCCTAGGCGGACAAGGCCAAGCCGCACACCGTGCGGCACGAACAAAGATACCAGTAATTTCCTCCTTTTCTCATGTTTCAACCACCCCAACCACCATTAGTCGTTGACTCGTTGCGGAACAAAAATTAGCAGTGACCCAAGTCCCAATTAGAGAAGACCGCCGTCTCCCGTTCTGCCGCCACACCCAAAACCGTACATTACTTACAATAGGGCAGGCAGACCAAAACGAAATGAACCCAGAGAAAAAAAAAATTAACCAACACATTAGATAGAGAGAATGAACAAAATTGAATACAATCATACACCACCCGTTAACAACTCCACACTGAGACCAAAAACAATTCAGGCTTCTTCTATCGTCTTGTCGTCTTTCTTGTATCTACATGATGAAGTATGCTCGGATCACCTCGATTATGGGTGCGCGGCACAGCGGGCATTTCCCTCCACCTCGAACCAATTCGTTCGCGCATTTTGAGCATGTGCACATGTGCCCACATCTGATCAGTAATAAACACAAAAAACAAGTTCACAGCCACTACCAACATATATACTATGAGTCAACACTCCCATCCAATAAATAATAGAACATTGTTAATGCGAGCCAAACCTGTACAGAAGGGAGTCAATTGGAGTCTCACAGCATATGCAGCAGATTCCTTTTCTCACATTTATCCATTTCGAACCATCGTCAATTATTTCTTTACTTTCACCACCTGAAATATCAATTATGCATATAGGTGGATGTATGGAAAGTGAAATGCAATACCAATACCATATATGCAATACCAACTCAAGTATGACATAATTACGCACATTATCAACTTAATTAGTGTATAATGCTTCCCTTGCTCTATAGATGCACCAAATCAGCATTCCATAATATCACAAACAAGTGCTTTGCAATTCAATGGAACAGATACAAGTAATGTGTTTGGGGTACCTTATTATCCTAAACTATGTGCCAATTTGAAACCAGTCCATAGCATAAGATGTTCAACATCCTAGCTATATGTTTCAAATAAGATAAGCTATAGTTAGCATTTGCATCTCATGTTACTATGATTGATACACACGGCTATGCCAAGACTTAAGAGGTCAGCCATCAATTTTCAGAGCTGACATTACATACAAATGCATAAGGAATTAAGGATGCTCAAAATTGCTTCCCTGACTTTTTTCTCAGTTCATACAAGTAACAGCACTGTAGGAAATGTAGCAAACATGACCATGCTGATTTACTAACCTTGCTCCCCAATGAAACGATTCAAGGCTGCTGATACTTCTTGCCTTACAGAACGCTGCAACTCTAGCTGCATATCCATGCAAGCTTCCAACATCCTTTGCATATGGCTCATGCCTTGCTGAAGTCTAGCCATATCAGCTCTTAAATCATTGATGGCCTCCCATTCCTGGACAGAAAAAACAAAATAAATATGAGCCTTTGCCACACATAACATATAAGCTATTCCCCAAACTTAATCTAAATAGAAGAATTGAGTGCATTAGCCTACTATAAACACAGCCTACCAAATATGGTTTACAATTCACCATAAACAACAAATGTATTGTATTCCAAGCACCAAAAAGATGAATTGAGCAAAGAAAAATATTAATGTACGTGTGGTAAGGATATCAATGGCAATAGCTCACAATATCAGAAGATGAACGATGAATGTTTTGTCTGATCCAATTATTACGATGCAACTCTGAATGCCAAAGTGGCTGACGAGGAGGCATAGGTGGAGGTGGTATCACTAAAGGAGGCCTGTTGACGGTGTTCTGCAGTTCCTGGTCCTCATCATCTCTTTGCTGCTCCTGATTTTGATCTGGTGAGAGAGGGGCAGGAGTTGTTCCTTCCAGATCCCAAGGGAGAGGACCACGACCTTGCCGTTCAACATATGCCCGGATAAGCCGATCCAAGTTTTCACGAAAAGCACTGTGAAGAAGATTAGAAACGCTCCTTCTGCATAATTAAGACAATTTTAGTATTTATACAAACACCAAATAAATTGCTTGTAACAACTTTCTTTAAGCAAGAAACAATAACCTGCTTAGAAGTTCCCTCAATTCTGTGCTGTACACATTATCATCATCCCCAGGGATGAATGTATTAGCTCTTCTGATAAGAGCAGCATCGTGGTCAATTGGTTGGTCAGAATTATTATCATGCCAATTGTCTGCAGTATCATTAGACTCGTCATCATTATGCAACTCTTCATTTACTTCAGGGAGATGATCATCACTCTGCCACTCATCATAGACTTCAATAGGACGATCATCTCTACTCCATTCCCCATGTGATTCCTGAAAATGATTATTGTCATGCAGCTCTTCAAGCACTGCAGGAAGATGATCACTGTCATGCTGACCTTCTTGCGCTTCAGGAAGACTACCATCGCTGATGGACTCTTCAAGTCCTTCAGGAAGATGATCAACACTGGTTGACTCTTCATTTGCTTCTGGAAGATGATCGTTATTATCCTCTTCAACTGCTGTCCCCTCACGAGAAGAGATGTTGTCTGCATTTTCATGCCAACTTCTTTCAGATTCGTCTCCAATCACAGCATGGGAAAATTGTTGCCAGTCTCTTCTCTCATGTTCCAAATCTTCCTGACTTTCTGCTTGAGTATGAGATCCACAGAAGACTTCAGCAATGCTAGGGCTGCCACTTTCAAATCCTGATGTTGTTGCCGTACTGTCAATTTGCTGAAGACTGATATTCTCACTTGTCCGCTCATGTCTCTCCTGAGTAGTTTCAGAAGGTCTTAATTCAGAACGATCATTTATAGATAATTCAACATCGTGAGCTGAAGAAGCATCCACTTGACTATCTGCTTGACCACGGACAAGATTCTCCAATCTGAAGCGGAACTCTTCTCTAGTTATTAAAATTAATGAGTATTATTATTTTACTTAGCACATGATGAAACTCAGCAGCATTACACAAGTACATTTTAATAGCACTAACAAGATCTGCCCATATAGTAAGTGAATGCACCAGCTTGTGATTGCTAAACGTGATCAGAAGAGAGAGAGAGGGTGAATAAGTAGATGACACAAGTAATCAATTGACTAGCTAGCTAACAAGTTGATATAACTAACTGATATGTTAGGTCCAAACCACATATTAAAGAATGTAATCACATCATCAGACTAGCCGTGGTGGAAACGAGTCACAGAGCTCTTTGTGATGTTGTATTGTTGTGATCGTTTCTTTGCGTCCATTAATCAGTGGAAGTGGTAAAGTCTAACAGTGGGATGGATGCAATTTCATTGCAAAAGTAATAAAATTTGGGTTCACCCGCTATGGAACAAAAATATATCTCCATACTAGCAAAATGAGCTAAGCTACACATTTATGTGTCTTACGATAAAATGACACCATGCGTCTAATATGGCAAGGAGGTAATAAGATAGTAAAATGGCTGAATAGCTCTCAAAGTTGCAAACATTTACGAATAGAACTCTGGTGTTCTTTTAAGAAAAGATAAAATCAGTCTTTGCCTACATTATTTTGACATAACAAACAACCAAAATAAGGCTAGAGGAACTGATGTGCAAGGATGACATGATGATTAGCACTTTGGAGTTAGAAAAGTTAGAAATGATAATATGAACAATAATCTGAAGCTGAGCACTGACTGCTCGGTGAATTAAAGTTTACATTACTAACAACACAAGCTTTTTATCCTTTATCAGCATCATATAACAGTACAACACTTATTATGTTATCATTTTTTATGTGCTACTAGTATCTTTCTGCTTCGAAAGGCAGAGCAAACTAACAGAAAAGCCAAGTGCAGCAACAGCTGAAGCAATATTAAGCATGATGAACTCCTTAAAAGATGTAACCCCTCCAACTACAGCATCAGAATGTAGCAACAGTGAACCATTGATATACATCCATTTATCCCAACAGAAAAGAAAAGAAAAAGAACCTATATATATCCATTAAGCAGCAGAAGCAGCCTCAACATTCTTTTCTCAGCACGCGAGCTGACACATACCTCAAACCAGAGACAGGATGACGTTGTCGCAGCTGGCCAAGCTCCCTTGCGGCCACAGATGGGGGTCTCCTCTCCTCCGGCAAGCCGCCGTTGCGTAGAAACCGACCCCGGAGCAGCGCCTGCAGTAAAGACGGTAATTCTGATCACGTCAGTCAGATATATCTGACAAAGGCAAAGTAGGACAGTCATATTGTCACAAGTAATGGAACAGTGAGTTGAGAAATGAAGAAGCACCGACGTGGATTCTGTTGCGGTGCGGGAAGTCGGAGACGGCGCGGTGCTGCGAGAGGCGGTGGAGCTCGGCTTGGCGGTCGGCGGCCATGCGCATGACGAGCTCGAGGCGCGCCTGGCGGCCGCGGATCCGGGGAGCGTCCCTGCGCGCGTGTTCAGGGACGGGGGAAGGTGGGGGCCCGGCGTCGTCGTCGCGGTCGCGGGCAGCCATGTGGACCCACTCCCTGACGAGACGCACACGGTCGCGCTCGATCTCGCGGAGCCAGGAGGACGAGGAAGAGGAGGCGCGCGAGATCTGCACTGCGGGCGCGCGGCGGAGGAGGTCGGGGGAGCCCTCGCGGCTGGATCCAGCGTCCCAGTCGCTGTCGCTGCGGGGATCGGAGGGCTCACGGCGACGACGCGGGGTCATATCGATGTCGGGAATAGGGGGAGCTGGGGCTGGGAGAGGGACGTCGCCCATCGCCGCCGGCCGCGATGAGGCATGGGGCGGCGGGAAGCAGCTGCTGATTGGATTGGATTGGGCTAGAGCGAAGTCAATCCCCACCCCACCAGAGTCCCAGCATCGGAGGAGACGCCGACGGAGGGGAGAAGGTGGAGTCCAAGCAAGCCCGTCCAATTCCCTTCCAACGGGGAGACGACACCACTCGCCGCGGCTAAAGGGTTTTCCATTTTCCATTATTTTTTTATTTTTTCTTTCAAATATATAGGATAAGAAATTCTGGAGGGAAACTTAAAATTCTAAAACTAAATTCCCAAACTATTATTATGTTTATTGTTGTGCCTATTTAGATACTCTATATCCAGAACAGGCCATTCAAGGGCACGTTTGCTCGGAGGAATTCTAGAGGAATTTGAATGGTTTGGAGAAATGCTGGAGGAATTTGTGAGAGAAAAATACTGTTTCAGATAAAAAAAGAAGCGGATCAAGCCAGATTTAAGGACACGCGAACAGGAGTGTCAAACAATTATTTAGACCTCCACTCTAGTTTTCTAAATTTTATACCTTATAAAATTATGATTATAATATGAGGAAAAATCTCGAGTTGGCCATCCTTGCTCGATAGCCAAGGAAACCAAATACTAAAATGATTAGATTAAACTTCTCTAATATATATTTTAGCTAGACTTGAACAGTGACTTAGACTAATCACAGGTTGGTGCCATCTGCTAGAGTTCTTTTACGTTCGACCAGTAAAATATATTTATATCCAGAATGAGTTTTTCTTCACTCGATAAATTAGCGTACTTGATATGTTTTTTATAATTTATCTATCTAGAAAGCTCTGACTTTAATATAGAAAGTTCTAGTATGTGTGCGTATTTAGTGGTGGAGCTTAGTGAGGGCCGTAGTAGGCCTCCCCACCCCAACCCCCACCCCCTAGTAGCTAGAAAAAATTCTTAATGTATGTCTTAGTTTTATCACTTTAAGTAGTAATGATATACTAATCTGCCCCATCTTGTATTTCATATCATATATTATCCCTTCGATTTTATCGGCCAAGCTCCACCATTATGCGTATTTTTATAATTTATTGTATTTGGTGCACCATCCTACACTATCCTCCCTGCCCACATAGAACCTGAAACATTTAATATTGTGCTTCCATAATTCTAAAGCAACAAGTGTAATAGACTAACTAAGCATTTTCTCTGTTGTTTGTCCACTTGCTTGAGAGAACAACTCCACCATGCACCTATAATGCTCATGTTTTATAATATGAAGTTCAAAAGAGTTGATATTTTTTATATGTTATATTGATTCCATTAAATTATCGTAGGAAGACTATCAATTTTGTAATGGAAAAGGGTTGAGGCCTAGTTCGAAAAACAAAGATAATAAATCATCGACAAATACTACTTAAAGAAGTCATACAGCTTCAATCGAATCCAAAAGTGTGTATCATACACTCAAATCTGGTCAAATCAAGTATGTTAATTAAGGAGAATGCTCTCATTCAACAATGATAAGTACTTTCTTGTCACAATGACTTCCTTACGGAAGGAAAGTGATGAGACATTGAGAGCTGTAGAATATAGTTTCACACAAAGAGCAAGTATAACATACCCAAAGTTATGTGTGGAAACTATATCCACATATTTAATTATTGGTATATCAAATGAATTTGATTCGGACATATAAGTTCTAATGAACTTCATATTATGATTTCAGATACAAAATCATCATACTGTGTAACCAAGTCACACCATAACTCAACAGTCACATTGATTTGTGATACAATTTGAGTTCCTTCCATTCTATAGCCACTCTGATTATGATTGCCAATATGCGAGTGTAAAAGAAAAATATCTTGTGTAACGCTATAAACCTGTTTAAGGATCATTGTCGGTGTTTCGAACCGCCGACTAGTAAATTTGTGTTTGCGTGTTTGGCCCGGATAGTGTGCTCGGATGACACAAGGGGTTATACTGGTTTGGGCAGAATGTCCCTACGTCCAGTTTGAGGCTGCTCGTGTTACCGACACTTGTTTGTAGTAGGGGTTACAAACGGGCGAGAGAGGAAGAAGGTCCTAAGTCTCTGATGGAAGGATCGAATGGAGTTGAGTCTAGTTGAACTTGTTGAGCCCTCCCCTTCGTGGGGCGTCCTGCTTCCCCTTTTATAGATGAAGGGGAAGGCGCAGATTACAAGAGAGAGAGAGAGAGAAAGCGAGGAGGAAGAAGGCCTCCGAGGTCGCGGCGCCCTTCATCTCCTTTACACGGGTCCCGCTGGTCCTATAGATGATGACGAAGACGGCTCCACGTCACGACCCTGTTCGCCACTGGTGCTACACGCGGGCGTCGTCAGCCGGTCGTGGCGCCCCATTCCGTCCCGGCGGGCAGCATGGTCAATAGGTACCCCTGACGGAAGTCGTACGGGGATTAGGTAGCATAGAGCCGGCACGCCCGACACTGTTGGCGATGTGAGCCCTCAGGTATGGCCCGTCATGGCCGTGGGTCACGTTAAAACGCGCCTACTCCCTTTCTAGTCTCAAAAGTTTGACCCTAGGTTCGTACTCTTAGACCCGTAGTGGCTGGAGGCGGTACGGACCCCTGTCGGGCGAGGCGAAATCCCCCTTCAAGGGGTCTGGCTAGGCGAGGTCCACGCCCGAGGCGTTGGGCGAGACGGAGCCCGCACTCTTAGGGTCGGGTGTGACAGAGCCCACGCCCTCAGAGGCGGGCGACACGGAGCCCACACCCTCGGGGCTAGGCGAGGCGAAGACCGCGCCCAAGGGGTCTGGCAAGACGGAACCCGCGCCCTCGGGATCGGGTGAGACGGAGCCCGCGCCCTCAGGGTCGGGCGAGACCAAAATACACTCTTGACCATGCAAGTGAGTCAGCATTCCTGACCATCAGCCTCCTTCTTCCAGGTATCCCTAATACCGATACCCGAAAGTAGCCCCGAGCATGTGGAGGAGTAGGATACTCCTTTGAAGGCTTTTTCAGACAGAAGGACTCTGAGGGCCCTAATCTCTCTTTGCGGGCCATGGGATGTCTTTGTAGGGTTGTGATTTGTTTCTGTTGCGATCGAACTCTTCGGGAGCATGCAGCTGCGGGTTCGGGGGGTCAGAAAAGATTTCTCTTGATTCCGATCCCTCCCTAGGATCCGATTGATTTGCCCTCAATATGCGACCGCATCCTCGGTCTCCTTGCGAGTCCAACTTCCCCCGAGCCCCCACGCATAGTAGGAGTCCGGTCGAGGGGTCAGCTCGTCTTGTGATCGTCCTCCCTCAAGCATTTTTCGACAAAACAAAGGGGCTGAGCCGTGCCATGTTTTCCTCAATGGACGAATCATGGTGCTCGATGAGCTGTTAATGGGCTAGTCTGAGTGGGGTCTAGGCTTCCTGTCCATGGGGGTCCGGCATGGGTTAGCTGGTGACCAACTTTAGATTCCTGACGGCCAGTCCGTATAGTTTTTGGGTCCATTTGACCGGTCACAAGGGCCCGTTGCCTTTCTTCGAGGAAAAACCATGGGTTGTGCTCCGGCCAAGACTCAAACATGGGCCAGGATGCCTGTGGCGCTCGTGCGCTCAGGTATTGGCCGCTAGCGAGCCCATCCCTTACTACCCCTCACTCTAAAGGTGCCCTAGAGCAGTTGTGAACCCGTCGGTGGGCTAACTTTTGAACTCCTAGCCTTAATGGGCCGTGGGAGCGTTTTCAGCTCCATATCCCTTCTTACCTACTACAGTTCTTGGCCCACTGAGGGGGCGAACCATCATCCGGTGCGCTCTTCAAGGGAGTGGCTAGAGGTGGCGTGCGCATGATTCTCGAAGAGGCGAAGTGACGGGGTAGGGCAGGCACGTCGATCTAGGTGGATGGTTCGCCTCTCGCTCCACCTTTCCCTATAAATAGGGGCCTTTCCCATTGTCTTTGATATGCCTGACCACAACCTTGTCTTCTCCGCTTCTCCACCGCCAGCACTGGGATTTCTTGCCCTCGCTCTTCCGCCACCGGCAAAGCTCATGTTCTTCCACCCTTGCTTCCCATGGAGTTGTGGTATCGCTCAGACATCACCCACGCGCGCATGGAGGGACTCGTCAAGCATGGTCTTCTCCATGGGAGAACCGACGCGGCGGAGTGGCTCGTGCCCGGTCATGAGGAGGTGCCAGCGCTGCCCGACGACTACGTCATGTCCTTCGCGCCTTTCCACGAGCACGGACTCATTATTCCTCCCCACCCGTTTTTCTAGGGATTGGTGCACCATTATTAGATCGAGCTACAGCACCTGAATCCCAACGAGATCCAGCACATCGCGACCTTCATCGCGCTGTGCGAAGGGTATCTAGGCATTGAGCCCCACTTTGAGTTGTGGAGGTATTTCTTCTCCGTCTCCCTGCTCAAGAAAAGGGACAGAGCTGGGGATCTGCCAGTTGAAAGGTCCTAATGGCTAGAGGGGGGTGAATAGCCTATTAAAAATTTCTACAAAAACACTTAACAAATCGGTTAGACAATTATGAGGTGAAGCAAGTGCTGCGCTAGCCTACTAAAAATGCAAGCCACCTACCACAATTCTAGTTTCTTTAGTTTCTAACCACACAATGGCTATGTCACTACACTAAGTTAGTGTGCTCTCAAAGGCTAACTAAAGAGCCACACTAACCAAACTAACAAGCTCTCACAACTAGCTATACTAAAGAGCTTGATAACTAGTTTGCGGTAATGTAAAGAGAGTGAGCAAGATGGTTATACCGCTGAGTCAAGGAGTCAACCAAACAATCACAAGAATGAATACCAGTGAAGACCAATCACCTCGGAATCAAATGATGACACAATGATTTTTTATCGAGGTTCACTTGCTTGCCGGCAAACTAGTCCTCATTGTGGTGATTCACTCACTTGAAGGTTCACGCGCTAATTGGCATCACACGCCAAACCCTCAATAGGGTGCCGCACAACCAACACAAGATGAGGATCACACAAGCCACGAGCAATTTACTAGAATATCTTTTGGCTCTCCGCCGGGGAAAGGTCTAGAACCCCTCACAATCACCACGATCTAAGCCAGAGACAATCACCAACCTCCGCTCGACGATCCTTGCTGCTCCAAGCCATCTAGGTGGCAGCAACCACCAAGAGTAAAAAGCAAATCCCGCAGTGAAACACGAACACCAAGTGCCTCTAGATGCAAACACTCAAGCAATGCACTTGGATTCACTCCCAATCTCACAAAGATGATGAATCAATCACAGAGATGAGTGGGAGGGCATTGGCTAGGCTCACAAGGTTGCTATGTCATTGCAAATAGCCAAGAGAGTAAGCTAGAGCTAGCCAAACAATATTTATAGACACCCCCAAACAATAGAGTCGTTGGCTCAATTATTGGGCTGACTACACATCGATCGGACGTGCAGGTCGTGTGCACCGGACGCACCAGTAATGTATACCGGACGCGTCCACGGTATGGCGACCGGACGCGTCCGATCGCTACCTGACCACCACATGTCCAATTCAAACTGATGTAGCCATTGCTGTCATCACTCACTTGCGATCGGACGCGCTGTTAAGAAATGACCGGACGCTGAGCCGTAGCATCCGATCGAGTCTAGAGAGTTCCTAGGGCCGACCCGACGCGCTGTTAGAAAATGACCGGACGCTGAGCCTTGGCGTCCGGTTGAGTCCAGTAAGCTTCTAGGCCCGATCGAACGCGTCCAGTCACTCCAGACCGGATGCTCACAGTGCCTGATCAACTGTTACACTGAACATCGACTTCGCTGATTTACACCGGACATGTCCGGTGTGACGACCGGACGCGTCCGATCACTTTCTGCAATTCAGTACCGAACCACATATCAGACGCGTCCGGTCGCCATACTGGACGCGTCCGGTCACTCTATGACCAGCGTGACTAACTCCTTTTCAACTCTATCTTCTTCACCCTTGCTCAAATATGACAATCACCAAGTGTATCACCTTGTGCACATGTGTTAGCATATTTTCACAAACATTTTCAAGGGTGTTAGCACTCCACTAGATCCTAAATGCAAATGAAATGAGTTAGAGCATCTAGTGGCACTTTGATAACCGCATTTCGATACGAGTTTCACCCCTCTTAATAGTATGGCTATCACACCTAAATGTGATCACACTCGCTAAGTGTCTTAATCACCAAAACGAAAAGGCTCCTACCATTTATACCTTTGCCTTGAGCCTTTTGTTTTTCTTTCTTCTTTTCCAAGTCCAAGCACTTGATCATCACCATGGCAACACCATCATCACGTCATGATCTTCATTTGCTTCACCACTTGGTCTAGTGCTACCTATCTCATAATCACTTTTGATAAACTAGGTTAGCACTTAAGGTTTCAGCAATTCACCAAAACCAAACTAGAGCTTTCACCAGTGCTGAGGGTTGCACGAGTATCCACCTCCAGGGGCAGCGATCCACCAAGTACATGCCCTATCAGCTGTTGAGGTCCAACAAGGGATGACACGCGCTTTGGTTCTATATGAAGAACGACGACGACGTCCCCTTGCTGGACTTCACCGGATGCCTCATGGAAGAGGCGCCACCGGTGTGGTCGTGGGGACCCCCAAGAAGGAGAAGAAGAGGATCCATGACCTCTTAGATGCCATCGCATTCCTAAAGGACCACGGTCTCTGTAGAGCCGGCGTCATCGAGGCGTATCACGTGAGGAGGGTGGCGCCGCTGATGGTGCGTGCCCTCCCGCTGTATGGGATGATGACCGATGCATAGCTCAATGGGACGGTGCTTGCCTAGGGGCCACTCCATGACAGCGAGGTCATGTAGTGCATCAAGGAGGTGATAGAGGAGTTCGACGCCGTGTTCCTAATCCTAGGACATCCCGTGATGCGGCCGAACGGGGGCTTCGTTGAACTACCGACGGGCTTGGGCTTTCGGGCCTCTATCACGCCGCTGCCAGAGCACCCAGCCATGAGGGCAGTGAACCATGTCACAGCTGAGAAGAGGAAGAAGGAGAAGGACAACAAGAAGGGGAAGTGGCAGGCAAAGCTGAACCGAGGAAGGCAGGCGGCTAGGCTCGGAGGAGGATGAAGAAGAAGAAGAAGAAGAAGGAGATGGCTCCGGGTCGCATGTCTAATGGGACGAGCTAGGAGGAGGGGATGAGGCCCATCTTTGTAGTGGGTAGGGCCTTTCCCGTGGCATGCTCTGGGGCATGAGGGGGAGGACGTGCCCTCGGAGCCGGTGGAATCAAGCCGCCCACTCCGTCCGGGACTTCCTCGGTGCCCCCGGAGCTGGCGGTAACCGGCCGCTATGCTTTAACCAGACCCTCCAAGCAGAGGGAGGGCTCGAAGTGGCAATGTGCCGATGAGGCACAACTAGGATCAGGCGGACCGACCCCAAAACATCATCATCCGGTGGCATCGAGGTGATTTAGAAACTTCTTTGACCCTTTGCTTTTAATGGATTTTGCCATAGACTGATCGTCGTGTCTTTTGTAGTGTTGGTGGACGTGGGACCCTCCTTAGGCTTGCACGGAATAAGAGCCTTGCCCTTCGATAGACATGCCAGGAGCCAGCCGGCATCGTGCTAGAGGTGAGCAGGAGTGGCGCTGGGGCGACTGCAGCGTCGACCGGGAAGGCCTAGCCGATGGCCGTGTCCACGGGGGAGTAGACGGAAGGGGGTGCGTCTAGGGCACCCATGACAGACGTGGCATGGCCAGGTGCGGCCACGATGTCACAAATGGGAATGGTGCAACCAGAGCCATCGTCCACGCAGACGGCCACGCCCGCGGTAGGGCAAATAGAAGAGGACGCGCCCGAGGCATCCTTAGCAGACGTGGTAGGCTTCCATGTCTTTATCGGTCCTCTACCATCGAAGGGGACACTCTAGAGGAGTCGCTACCATAGGAGGGGTCAGCGCCGCTTGGGGTCAGCACGAATCCATCCCAGCCTCTGGTCCAGGTGGGCAGCGGCCCGCATGTGTGGGAAGGTCCTCATGTTCGGTGGGCTGATCAGCGGCACCTGAGGGCGACGCTCTTCACCCTCGATGACACCTCAGAGGAAAGGGAATGGGGGGCATCCATACGAAGGTTGGGACCATGGTTTCTGCCCTGACCACCGTGCTGAGCTCGCTTCGTGATGTGGTTACTCCGGTTGGTCAGGTATGATACGTCCGTGTTTCTGACCTTCACTTCCTATTTTCACGCCTCTAACCCGTAACCTCTCCGCAGTGCCTTATGGCTCATAGTCGGGAGAAGTCCTTGTTCCTTCATCGCGAGAAGGACGTTTGGGACCGCCTCACCGAGGAGACGTGGCTACGCGAGGGACTGGCCGCACAGCTCGCTGCCGCCCATTAGGAGGTGGTTGAGCTTGCCCTCGCTAGCCGAGAACTGGCCGACCTCTGAGTCAGGGAGGCGGACGCTCACAATCATGCCCATGAGGCTGAGGAGAAACTCACGGCCCTGATTGATAGGGCACACGCGGATGTCGCAGAGTCCGAGTGGCTACGGAAAGAGCGGGACAATTTGCTTTGGGCCATAGTGGAACTCCACATAGAGTGTGACTTGGCTCGCTAGGAGCGCGCTGACGCCCAGCAGCGGATGGACCTCCTCAAGGGTGAACTTCAGGGAGAGAGGGACCTAAAGGTTGCAGCTGAGGGCGTGTCCGCCAGCCTTGCCACGGAGGTCGGCCAGCGCTACGAAGAGGTCTAGCGCTTGGAGGCCGAGGTGACCCGGCAACGCCGTGAGGTGCACAAGCTTTGGGCGAACGTGGACGGCAAGCCTCTGGTTTCCCTTGTTGTCTTTCTTCCTAGAGTCCGTGGTAGGTCTTTTGACATGGTCGGTATGTGACTTGGACAGGTCTCAACGATAGTCTTGGGGCGGAGGTGACGAAGAGCCGTGGCCTGGACAAAGAGCTCAGTGAGGTGAAGGCCTCCCTCCTAAAGGAGAGCGATGAGCATGATACCCTACGTGTCACTGTCTAGCTGGTCTGCGACGACCTCGAGCTGGCCCTGGCGCAGGAGACAAGCTCGCTCATGGCTCACATCATCCGGATTATGCATCGGGTGCGCGAGATCGTGAGGGACACGCTTCGCTTTGGCGTTCATCGGTCGCTTGCGATCGCTCGTTCTCACTATGAGAACATCGATCTAGCGATGATGAGCCAAGGCTTCACGCCCGGTAACTCTGAGGCCGAGCTGGAGGATATCAAGGAGTCGGTGGCCTCCTGGCATAGGACCTTTCTATCAAAATTGAGGATGAGGTCATCCTCTTGAGGGGTTAGTTAGTTAGTTAGATAGGCCAGACGACGAACTTGTAATAAGTAGACAAGTCTTTAACTTTTGTTATGGTCGAACAGTCTTTTGGTTCTTCACCCCTTTTTATGTATAAAAATGTTAATGTGTTTCAACCCTTTTTGTGGTTAAGGCTGTAAAGCTCGGGGTGTGGGAAAAAACTCTGATCACGCTGGTGAGCAAAAATGTCATAGCCACTGGGGCATAGGTTTCTTGCAGTCCGACCAGTTTTACTCAGCAGTTGTTTTCGCAGCCCTTACTTATAGATCTTAACAAAAGATAGGGTCAGGTGCAGAGAATGTTTTTGGGTAGATATACCCCTATTAGCCCCCAGTGAGGCCTGACCCCTTCCTGTTGCTGGGGTCGGGTGTCACTGAAGATCGAGGAGATAGATAGTGAAAACGATAAGAAGAAATGTTTTTGCATTTCAGAAACATCATTCTTAAGTACATGCATAGGATAGGGGTAAAAGCGACATAGTTGTTCGATCTTCCAGGCGTTGATGAAGACTTTGTAGTCGATGTACTTGAGCTTGTAGGTGCCTGGTTGGAGCACCTCCACGACAACGTATGGTTTCTCCCGCTGTGGGAAGAGCTTGTGGTGGTTCTTGTTGCTCTGGATGAGGTGCAGCACCAAGTCCCCGACGTTGAAGACCCAACCCCTCACCCGACGCCCATGGTACTGGCACAACGCTTGCTGGTATTTGGCTGAGCGGAGGAGGGCAACATCGCGCGCTTCATCGAGGTGATCCATGGCATCCTTAAGGGATGCCTTGGCTCCCTGCCCCTCGTACGCCCTGACCCTCAGCGCTCCGTAGTCAAGGTCGGTTGGGAGGACCACCTCAAAACCGTAGACCATGAAGAAAGGTGTGTAGCTGGTCGCCCAGCTAGGGGTCATCATAAAGCTCTAGAGTACCATGGGAAGCTCGCAACCCATCGTCCGCTGAATTTGTTCAGCTGGTTGAAGATCCTAGGCTTATGGCCTTACAAGACCATGCTGTTCGCGCGCTCAACCTACCCATTCATGCGGGGGTACGCCATGGTGGCCCAATCAACATAGATGTGGTAGTCATCACAGAATCGGAGGAACTTTTCTTGGTGAACTACGTGCTGTTGTCTGTGATAGTGGAGTTCCGGACTCCAAAGCGGTGGACGATGTCGAGGAAAAATTGCATGGCTTGCTCAGATTTGATCATGGAGATTGGCCGAGCCTCTATCCATTTTGTGAACTTGTCCACGGCGACAAGCAAGTGCGTGTAGCCCCCAGGCACTCTTTTGAGGGGTCCGACCAGATCAAGCCCCCATACCGTGAACGACCACGTGATGGGGATCGTCTAGAGCACTTGGGCCGGTAGGTGGGTTTGATGAGCATAGTACGACACCCTTCGCAGGTGCACACAATTTGCTCAGCGTCAGCCACCATGGTCAGCCAGTAGAAGCCCTATCGGAACATGTTTCCGACCAAGGTTCTGGGTGTGGCATGATGTTCGCAGACCCCACCATGGATGTCCTTCAGTAGTAGCCTCCCTTGTTCGATGGGGATGCAACGATGTAGGATCTTGGCATGGCTTCGCTTGTAGAGCTCCCCCTCAAGAATGACGAAGGACTTGACGCGGCATGCGAGCTGCTGAGCCTCCATTTTGTTTGTCAGGAGCACCTCGCGGAGGAGGTAATCGAGGTAAGGTGTCCTCCAGTCAGCTAGGGGGTCAGGCTCCGCCATTGGTCCTTCATCAAACTCCATGACTTTAGGGTCAAAAGGAGCTAACGGTCAGTTAGCCCAAGAGCCCAAGGCAGGTGGCCCATCACCGGTCTGTTCACGCTCCTCGTGAGTCACTTCGGACGTCAAGCCATCAGATGCCCAATTTGACGGCGATGCATAGGCCGTTGATGAGCACCTCATACTTGGCCACATTGTTAGAAGAGGGGAAGTGGATGCAAACCACATACCTCATGCGCACCCCAAGGGGCGAAACAAAGACTAGTCCCACGCCGGTGCCTTTCTTTGTCAGCGATCCATCGAAGTACATCGTCCAGTACTCTTGGTCGATGGCTGCTAGCGGCATCTAGATCTTGGTCCATTTCGCAACAAAATTAGCCAATGCTTAGGACTTGACGGCCATCTGAGGGGCATACGAAATGCCCTAACCCATTAGCTCGAGTGCCCACTTTGCGATTCTTCTTATGGCATCCCGGTTTTGGACGACTTCATCGAGAGGGAAGGATGTCACAACCATAACTGGGTGTGACTTGAAGTAGTGACACAACTTCCTCCTGGTGATCAGGACGGCGTACAAGAGCTTCTGGATTTAGGGGTAGCGAGTCTTGGAGTCAGACAAGACTTTGCTAACGAAATATATGAGACACTATACCTTGAGGGTGTGTCCCTCTTCTTCCTGTTCTACCACTAGGGCGGCACTGACCGCTTGCATGGTGGCCATAATGTAAAGCAGGAGTGGTTCCCCATCGGTCGGCGGGACCAGAATTAAGGCTTTCATTAGGATTTCCTTGCCCTTGTCAAGTGCCTCCTGAGCCTCGGGCGTCCACGTGAATTTGTCGGTTTTCTTCAGAAGCCAGTATAGGGGGAGGCCTCGTTCGCCCTGTGAGGCACACTGTAACTCGCTGCACTCCCTTTAGATTCTAAATCGGGCCCATCCTCGTGACGGCCAAGATCTTCTCTGGGTTGGCTTCGATGCCGCGCTTGGAGACGATGAACCCAAGTAGCATACCCCTCAGGACCCAAAAATGCATTTCTCCGGGTAGAGTTTGATGCCATTTGCCTGAAGTTTCACAAAGGTTTGCTCCAAGTCTGCTACGAGCCAGTCAGCCTATTTGGACTTGACCACGATATCATTAACGTAAGCCTCAATGGTTCACCTGATGAGGTCCCCAAAACACTTGAGCATACAATGCTGGTATGTAGCCCCTGCGTTCTTCAGACCGAACGGCATCGTGATATAGCAGAACAATCCGAATGGGGGGATGAAAGAAGTCACGAACTAGTTGGATTCTTTCATCGTGATCTGATGGTACCCGGAGTACGCATCAAGGAAGCAGAGGGTTTTGCACCCTGAGGTCGAGTCGACTACTTGATCTATATGTGGCAAAGGAAATGGATCCTTTTGACACACCTTGTTGAGACCCGTGTAGTCAACACACATTCTCCATTTTCCATTCTTTTTTATACAAGGATGGGATTGACTAACCACTCGGGATGATACACTTCCTTAATGAATCCGGCTGCCAAAAGCTTCTCGATCTCCATGGCGATGGCCCTGTGCTTCTCCTCGTCGAAGCGAGGCAAACGCTGCTTTACTGACTTGGAGCCAGGCCTAATCTTCAAGGCATGCTCGGTGACTTCCCTCAGAATGCATGGCGTGTCCAAGGGTTTCCACACGAAGATATCTCTGTTGGCGTGGAGGAAGTTGACGAGCGCGCTTTCCTATTAGGAGGAAAGCGTGGTGCCGATGCGCACCACTTTGTCCTCAGAGCTACTAGGGTCTATGAGGACCTCCTTGATGCCCTCCATGGTCTCAAAAGATCCGGTCAACTGCTTGGAGTCAGGTGCTTCCTCGGTGGTCTCCTCCTTGACGACTGCGAGCTCCTCGAAGGCGATAATCGCCGAGGCATGCTCACAGCACTCAACTTCGCACTCGTAAGCACGCTAGATGGAGGTGCCGATGGTGATGACCTCATGCGGGCCTAGCATCTTGAGCTTCAGGTAAGTGTTGTTGGGGGTGGCCATGAACTTCGCATAGCACGGTCGTCCTAGGATGGCGTTAGGCTCTGTGGAACCCGACCACCTCAAAGGTGATGGTCTCCATCCTATAGTTGGCCCAATCCCAGAAGGTGATGGATAGGTCGATCTACCCAAGCGGTACGGCTTATTTCCCTGGCATGACACCATGGAAAGGCACCCCAGTCGATCGGACGCACAACCAGTCGATGCCCATGGCATCAAGTGTCTCGGGTGTACATGATGTTGAGGCCGCTGCCGCCATCCATCAGCACCTTAGTGAGCCGCTTCATGCTGACAATCAGGTCGACCATGAGTTGGTACCTTCCCGGCTGTGGGACGCTCTCTGGGTGGTCAGATCAGTCAAAGGTGATGGCAGACTCTAACCAATGGAGGAAAGATGGCGTGGCTGGCTCTATCGTGTAGACCTCACGACGCTTGGAATCATAAGCCGCCACCCCACCAAAGATCATGAGGCAGCTATCTAAGCGTTAGAAAGCCATCATCCTTCCCCTTGGCGTCGTCCACCACCGGCTCAGGCTTCTTCCTCTGGTCCCCCTTTTTGGAGCCACCGGACAGGAAATGCTTCATAAGGGCGCAGTCGTTGTATAGGTGCTTGACGGGGAAGGTGTTGTTTGGGCACGACCCCTCCAGTAGCTTCTCAAAGTAGTCAAGAGCTCCCTCGGTGGGCGCCTGGCCACCTTTCCACTCGGGCAACTCGTTGCATTGAAGCGAATGTACCACAGCAGCGAGCTTTAGATGTAGTAGAGTGGCGTGTTGTTCTTCTTCTTGTTCGGGAGGTTGAGGCACCCTAATTGTTGGAGATCGTGATTCGTTCGCTTTGACCTTGGAGCGATCAAAATTGCTCCATCCACCTTCTCGCCATGAGACATGCATGGTCATGTTGATGGTTGACAAGCTTGATGATGTCGAGGAGCTGGACGCGTGTGTGTGAGGTGGTTCGAAGGCCCTGAATCCTAGCTTGTGGACCGTGGACTCATGTGATCAAGGTGGTGTGGTCATTCGAGGAGATGGAAGGTTCGGATGACGAAAGTTTAAGACGGCGTAGGATCGGCGACGTCGGGCAACTCGTTGCAGATGCCTCGAGAAGCATCGAATGTACTCATGGAGAGTTTCTACGAACTAACATCCTTGGAGGGAAATGATTGGCAATGGCAATTTTAGATCCCATGGGTTTCTAGGGGTGGTGGCGAGGGGTGTGTAGGTGCCCTAGAAATTTCCCACAAAGATCTCCTAGGATCGTGGCAAGCAAGTTGAGTGGTTCATTGGAGAAATGATTGTGATGAATGTAAGAACGCCCGCTTTGAATCGGTTGGGTGGAAGGTGCTCCAGCCATGTTCATGCCAATCGGCTTGTGGAACAAGGGGAGGTTGCGGATAATGAAGTAATCACTATCGCGGGCTTCGCGACCGGCGGCTTCGGCAAAAGCGGTAATCCTAGATTATGCCCTTGGAACCATAGGCCGAGGTTCGTTTCCCCAGAGTATTTTAGGATGTTGGTCAGCGGTCTATACCGTAGGGGGAAAGCCACGTTGAGGATGTGTTGGCCAAAAACCTAGGGCCCTGATAGATCGGGGCTCGGGCCCGTTCGCCTTAGTGTTGTCGAAGGCCTCCATCGCCACGCGAGGGTGGTAGCAATGGTCATCGACCTCTCTCTCTTGTCGAGTTCTTGCCCGCGTGTGTCTAGAGGCGAACCACCTTGAGTGTCTAGGGTGTTACGTGCATCATGGTTGGGGCCGGGAGAAAAAAGACGCTCATGCACCGGGACCATGGCAAGCCACCCACCAGGTTCTTTGTAATTAGATAGCTTAGTGTAGCTAGGTGCTCGGTTCACGGATACGTCTAGGCCATGTTGTCCCAAAGACACGCATTGGTTAGCTTAGTAGTCTTGGCATCATCGAGCTAGCTTATTTAGCGTGTCGTGAGAGAGCCCTTGTTACTTTGTGAGCTTTCTAGAATTGTTTAGGAGAGCTCTAGCTAGCCCAAGCCTTAGTTGCTTTATTAGTGCTTTCAAGGGCTAGTGCGTGTGGATCTCGCGATGTTTTAATTCCGCATTTATATCGGTCGACGCGATTAATTTTAGTGTATTCACCCCCTCTAGTCCGCCATCTCGACCCTTCATAGGTGCCTAGCTCGGGAGCCCTCGCGAAGGAAGGCTATCGTGGCAAGGGAGGTTATGATAATGAAGTAATCACTAGCTTGGCGAAGTGTGGGAGGCCTCTAGGATCGTCCTCAATGATCCTTGAGGATGTTTACGTCGCCACGACGCAGCGTGCGTGCCTTCGAGTGTCTAGGGTGTTACGTGCATCATGGTTGGGGCCAAGACGCTCATGCACCGGGACCATGGCAAGCCACCCACCATCGCGGTGCGGTGCCCGGTCTCCGTCGTCCCAAAGTGACGTTTGTTTGATCTCGTCGTTCAAGCGCCGCTGCTACACCGCCGCGCTGTGGATCTCGCCTGCTCTAGCTAGAGTTGTGCATCCTCAATATCCTTGTGCTTGGCCCCCGTCTCCGTGATGTGCCCTCCTTTGCTCCATCCCCATCCTTGGTGAGGTGGGGCCCCTACATCTCCCTCGACCTCGTTGTTAGGGTCATCTCGTAGGAGTAGCCCCTCTCTCATTGATGCTTTCAATGCGTCCCTCGGGGGCGCCTGCCATGAAGCATTCTTGTGAGGGGTGATGGCTTCCCCTGCTACAGTCATAGTCAAAGATCGTCTCTGAGTCTCCCACGAGAAGGGAAAGATTCCGTGACGTAGTCCATCATACCCATGAATTCATCATCCATGGGGGGCGGGTGCATGCGCTATGCCATGAGGTGACCAATGGTCCCTACGTTGTTGTGCAGATTGTGACAAAACCTTCCAATTTATAAGAGCGCAAGTACAATGGCAACCACTGAAGCGATCGCACTATCATATTTGATCCCATATAAACTCAGTAGTCCATCGAGTATCACGAAGGATCTTGAATAATCCAACATACAATCAAGATCATACATGATTCAACATACAAACCACATGTTACATAAGTTCACAAGTAGTTCAACATACATCGGAGTACGAAAAGAGTTATTACAACTCGAGTTCAAATGTAGTAGCGGAAGCAATATAGTTTTAAAACCATCATCACACACACACACACACTTGTTCAAATACATGTAGTTCATGATCGAGTCCAACCAAAGCATCATAGGTAAGACCACATAGAAGAGCCTTGCCCACGGCCTTACTCCTTGTCCACGGCGGGAGAGAAGCAATTCTTGCATTACCCATGGTATACAGTACCATCTGCAACTAGTGGGAAATAAACCCTGAGTACGAGAAGGTACTCAGCTAGACTTACCCGTCATAAACCAAAAATAAAATGACTCCAAGGATCATGCAAGGCTTTATAAGTGGAGTAGGCTTGACAACATTTTGCGTAAAAGCGGATGTAATATATATTTTGATCTGACCAATTATTCTAGCAACAAATTATACCTATTAAAATTAAGCATGTCTAGGTTGGCACCTGTACTAGAGCAATCACTTGATTTAAGATGAAGCAAACAATAGTAACCATATCTGGTATAATATCTGCACGTTCCCCATAACCATCATATTCCATCAAGTTACTACGATGGAGAAGCTCAGTCAAGTTTCTCACTATCCGAGAGAGACAGCGATTCGAATCAATTGCAACCAGCTAGGTAGTATTCCTAACACAAACCCAGACATACCTGCGCCAAGGTAGTCTTAGTTCACCTTTGGTACAACTCAGGTACACATGTCATGGGTTCGATCAGCGCCGCACAATCAGGGATAACCAACTGCCAGGACGGTCAGGCCCAGCCTACCCTTGGGCTCACGTTTGGCTACCTACACATCTTTACTACCATCTAGAGTACGCACTTTCACAGAACAGGGCCCGCCCTTAGTTGAGATACTCGGCTTCGCGGTCGGAATGAGTTATCCGGCCAACTAAGTGAGAGGCATGCGTTCAAAATGACAAGAGGGCCTCCAACGCTGCAGTCCTTAAGCGGCTCAGATGGAATCACAAGTGTCAACCTACAACCTAGACTTCGCCTGGCCTCCATTTACCTCATCACATGGTTCTTTTCTATGATAGCAAATATAGCCAACCTTGACCAGACATCCACCTACATCTCGCAGGTGACAGGAAATCATCCGACTTCTACCGAGCTAAGCATATATTCGATCCTGTACCTACATAGGGTTTAGGGTATATTTTGGACAAGGAAATGATATGCATCAAGTGTTTCCAATCAACTCCTATAACTTAATGCATCAAACATAAAATGACTAAAGTTGATATTTGTAAAATATAGGAGACTTAGAATGCTCCGGGGCTTGTCTTTCAGAAAGGATGTAGGCCTATGATCCAGGCACTCCGGTAATTCCTCTAGGGCCTGTTCTTCGCTGTCTGGAGCTAGTTGCTACGGTGCCTCCTGGTCCTCTTCTTCTACTGCCTCGAATTCCAATAGCGTTATTCCCTCTGGCGACCCTATATGCATTAGCATGCAATAAGAGACAAAGAAGGCATAGGTGATGATATGGATGACAGGATATGCTGCAATGCATAAACATACACGTACTTAACAACCAGGTACTATGGTGATGATAAGATTAACTTTATTTTTACTGAGTAGGTGTATATCTATTCTTTAGTACAAGAAACATATACTCACCATGCTATAACAACCTAAGATAGAGTTGCTCATCATCATTAAGAGGTCTATCACTTGCAGCTAGCAACTCGTCTTAATTAGCCTAATCATCTAATTTTAACAAGCACCATGCTCATACAAAGCCAAAATTCCAAGAACTAGATGCAATTGAATTATAGAGCAATGAATATATAATTGCATACACCCAATCAAATTGTTCACAACCAACTATACCAACAGATTATATACATCACCAACATGTTAGAAGTATAATGGTTAAGCCCTACAATTTCTTAAAACATTTATTGATTTGCTAAGCATAGCTGGGTTAAAATTGGAACTGCTACTTCTAGTGCACAGAAAATTCTAGAAAATTATAGTAGCTCATACATGCTTTCAAGAGACTGTTGTTAAAATTTCATGCCATTTGGACAAGTACAACAACCTCTACAAAAAATGACAAGTTACAGGCTTTCTAGCCACTTAAATATACTTAGCATAGTGAAAAGTGTCCAACAACTGATTCACTATTTTTGTTACATTTATTATAACACCAGTATACTGTAAAAAATAATTTATGTCCATAGGTTACATAAATCTACCATAATTAATTTCACAAGAACTAGCACTTAATTAAGTCAAAAAAGAAATCCTATTACAAGCATGCTAACAGGAGGTTTAACAATTTTTCTAGCTCCAGCATGTCAAAACAAGACTAGCAAAATTGGAATCACATTTTTTACATCTCCCAAACTTAAGTTATGCATTTTTCAAGATTAATAGGAATAAACAAAATAATTTAACCAGGGTATAAAACTGTAGCACATACCAAGTTTCATATTTTTAACAGATAGTACTCATCAGGATGAATCTAATAAAATTTGGTTCACTCAATTTGGACACTCTTGGAATTAGTAATGAATTTTTGAAGTTTGAATCAATTTTTGAAAATCATTTACAGAAAACATAAAAATCATTTAAACGCTACGTGCACCCAACGCACTGCACCCGGAGGCGCTGACATGCAGGTCCCGCGATCAAATCGGTCCCACACATCAGCCACACCGAGGCAGGGGCGACGGTTGACCGGCGAGGTCGTCGACAACGAGGTCAACCACTACCACTAGGTTCCTCACCTCATTCCGCATCCACAGAGCTAGGTGGTTGAACCTCTAATGAGGGTTGGCTATGGCAGCGGCGCTAATGGCGGACGACGGCGCTGCGCGGTGGCGGTGGCGGTCCGGCCATCTCTGGCCATGGCGTGCTCAGGAGAGCTCGGCTATGACTTTGTGGTGACGTAGCGGAGATATAGGGTGAGGGTAGGGCAACGGTGGAGCAATGGTGTGGTCTGGCCACGTGCGAGGTCGTGCGGCGGCAAGAGCATGGCGGAGGGAAGCCATGTTCCGGCGTCGACATGCTGGCATTGGCCCAAGGCCAGCGGCATGAGTAAGACCTACTGCTAAGCTACTCCTAACGAGGGAAGAGGGAGTGTGAGAGAGCTTAGAGAAGCACAACCACAGTGAGTGCAAGATCGGCGGTGGCAATGGCGGTCGTAGTGACCACGGCGACGACGCAAAGGCCCTAGGGCTTATACCTATGCTCGAAAGGGGTGGATAGCGGGTCGATGCGATGGAGGACGACATGGCGGAGCTGTCGGCGAGATCAATACGATGGTGGTGCGGCGTGGGCTGTGGGCGAGACCAGCGATGACGCTGTGGCGACGCGGTGCTCTGCTTCGCTCGGGGGCGCACGAGAGAAAGTGAGAGCGAGGGAGAGTGAAAGCGCGTGCGTGTGGGAGCGAATGCCCAGCCTCGGCCTTTGGCAAGGCGATGTGGGACCGACGCCGGCATACGGCCGCCAGGTGGAGCGTGGCGCCTGAGCACGGTCGGCCACCACGACGCGGCCAAGGGCCGGTTCAGGACGACTGACGACCACTTTTTCTCCCTTTCTATCTCCTAATCTACCTCGAGTTAGCGAAAACTTCATTACTACAAAATGTAGAGCTATATGGGATCTACAACTTTGCTTAAGGAAGTTTGGTCAAATTCCCAACGGTTTTCAAATGAAAATGCTCCAAAGTAGTGCTCATTGAAACTGAAAATCAGTTCAACCCTTAGAAAAATTTTCAAGTTACCAAACAACATCAAATTGAATTTTTGTGTTCTCTATTTGACTAACTTAGGCACTGATTCAGCTCTTGACCCTTAAACAAAGTTTGTTCTACATGACATGAACTACAACTTTTATTTAGGGTTCACTGCTATGCAAGCTCTCTAAGTAATTAGTCAAGTTAGGTCAAACAATCAACTTAATAAAGGTATTTCTAGTTATACTAACACTTAGAAGCATTTTTGGATCAACTCGTGAATATAAACTTGGTTCCATTTTCCATCCTAAGTGTGTCTAGGGTGTTTTAGTGACCAAACAACACTCACTTGCATTAGCACTCATGATCATAAGGCATACATACAGGAATAAAGTAAACATTTCATGAAGTAAACAAATGCATTAACATGTGATGATGCTCATGTATGAATGAAAGGTGCTCACCAAACGGGAACGCTGTTGGGGCGCTTTGGGCATGATATTCCAGGGAGACTAGTTTTCCTCCGACAAGCTGCGTCACGACATTGGCAAACGAGAAGGTGGGGGCAGGGCAGGTCCTCCCGGGACGGTTGGGGCCCTAGGAAGGCGTCGAGCTGGCGCTCCAAACTCCCGTAGTCGAAGTCGAGGAACTAGATGCTCCCGGGGGCACGGGCCTCTAGGGCGCGCAACTACAGCTCTTTGAGGGCCTCGACGGTTGCGTCGAGGCTGGTGGAGCGAAGAAGTTGGACGGGGGCGGGAGCCCGCGGCAGCTCTCCCTTTGTGGTGATGAAGAAGTCCAGGCTCCCAAAGCACACGTCCGCGTCCAGGACCTAGCTGACGCTGTGGCTAGCCATCCGTGCCCTGTTGTGGACGTCGAGACGTGCAAAAGCCCCCTACCTAGCGCGCCAAATGTCGGTGTTTCAAACCGCTAACTAGTAAATTTGTGTTTGCGCATCTGGCCCGGATGGTGTGCTCGGAGGACACAAGGGGTTATACTGGTTCGGACGAAATGTCCCTACGTCCAATTTGAGGCTACACGTGTTACCAGCACTTGTTTGTAGTAGGGGTTACAAACGAGCGAGAGAGGGAGAAGGTCCTAAGTCTCTGATGGAAGGATCGAATGGAGTTGAGTCTAGTTGAACTTGTTGAGCCCTCCCCTTCATGGGGCGTCCTGCTTTCCCTTTTATAGATGAAGGGGAAGACGCAGGTTACACGAGAGAGAGAGAAAAGCGAGGAGGAAGAAGGCCTCCGAGGTCATTGCGCCCTTCATCTCCTTTATGTGGGTCCTGCTGGTCCTATAGATGATGATGGGAACGGCTCCACGTTGTGACCCTATTCGCCACTGGCGCTACACGCGGGCGTCGTTAGCCGGTCGTGGCGCCCCATTCCGTCCCGGCGGGCAGCATGGCCAACAGGTACCCCTGACGGAAGTCGTACAGGGATTAGGTAGCATAGCGCCGGCACGCCCGACACTGTTGGCAATGTGAGTCCTCAGGTATGGCCTATCATGGCCGTGGGTCACATCAAGACGCGCCTACTCCCTTTCTGGTGTTAGATGTTTGACATTGGTTTCGTACTCTTAGACCCGTAGTGCTTGATGGTGGTACGGACCCCCGTCAGGCGAGGCGGAATCCCCCTTCGAGGGTTCTGGCGAGGCAAGGTCCACGCCGAGGGTCGGGCAAGACGGAGCCCGCACCCTCGGGGTCGGGTGTGATGGAGCCCGCGCCCTCAGGGTCGGGCGACACGGAACCCATGCCCTCGGGGCCGGGCGAGGCGGAGTCCGCACTGAGGGGTCTGGCGAGACAGAGCCCTCGCCCTCGGGATAGGGCGAGACGGAGCCCGCACCCTCGGAGTCGGGCGAGACGGAGCCCATACCTTCAGGGTCGGGCGAGACCAAATACGCTCTTGACCATGTGGGTGAGTTAGAGTTCCCGACCATTAACCTCCTTCTTCCGGGTATCCCTAATATCTATACCCGACAATCATTGTACTCTTTTCCCTCTACAAGTTTTCCTCATTAAAGATTTAATGTAGTAATACTTAGGTGCATAGCAAAAACTACATACCCAAAAAAGCTAAAAATAACTTATAATTCGAAACAGAAAGTTTACATAGTACCAAAGTGCACATGTAAATAATTCATCAACATAGCAATGCACCTGAGTAAGAAAATAGCCGGGGGTTGGATTAGGCCAACGGTTGCTCTACTCTAGCTAAACTCTGATGCCATTGATAGTATCACAATACGCATACTGACCTAGCAGAAGTTAAATGTTGAGGAAGAAAATCAAGAAAAAGGAAAATAAAAGGTAGTGTGTGATACTACTACCCTTGAACTCAACTGTTGTTGTCGGATACAACTTATATACAAACAGAACCACCAGTGTATTCTGTAGTCTCTGGATGGGCACAACCGCTCGTATATTTGTAGTAGTGAAATTCTGCCACCTCCTTAGCCAACCACCATTTACCAGGTCTAAAGTGAGGGAGAACTCGATCAATCCTAGACAGAACTCTCCTCTTTATGCTTGTGTTGTAAATCATCAAATGGTCCTTAGAGGATTCCAATAGCCCACATGATGCTGTTTGGTTTGGGCCTTTGGCCTAGTTATCGGTTCACACTGCTATCACTTGTTCCTTCTTTTTTGGTTTAGCTGGGTTGAAATCAGTTCACACAATATCAGATATAGACTTCAAGAACGGCGATACCGTACCTCTCATCTCCTAGCAGTATAGCACGCGAGTCCCGCTATGTGTTTCACTCCCCACTCGTCTCTTCTCCACCCGCAAGCAACTTCGGCCTTGACTCCTGACCCCAATGGTGGAGCTTGACTAAACAAACAGGGGACTAGTCAATGCAATTGAGCTTTTTTGTGAGCACATGCAATTGAGCTTTAAACACTCATAAACAATACCAAAATTATCGTTTACTCCATGAACATTAAGTTGGACAAGGGAGACCATGATCCACCTTGGTTTCAACTAAGCTCCACCCATGCCTGAACCAAAGAAATGTCGCTCTCTCTTACGTTGTAATGGATCACACTGCTACCTGATCACATTTCCGTTACCACTGCCCCTTTTGAACCAAACAGCGTCGTACAATCCCAAGTAGGTACTCCATCCGTCCCAAAACAAAAATAATATCATTCTCGCTTTTCTAAAGTGCCAAATGCCTTTAATTTTAACTAAATATATATAAAAAATATTAATATTTATAGTACATAATTAATATCATTAGATAGATCATTGAATCTATTTTTATAATAAACTTACTACCTTTATCTCTAAATAAATAGATTTCTATCAAGTTTAAGATAGATTAGTATAACAGCGAAAAAAACATACTACCTCTTATTAATTGGAGTAGTTGCACAATGATAAGTGATTGTTCTAGTTGCACAGTAATTATAGCATTTACTACACCGATCCAACCGTAGAAACAAGCCTGAATTGGTGGAAAACTGTGAGAAGAGATAGGTGTAATAAAAATGAGGAGACTCCGAGGAAAATAAATGTTGTGAAACGACACCTATACGTGAACGGACATCTGCAGGCGAATAGACGTTTCTTCATGAGTGATCTCATCTATCCAGCACATGATTAGTGGATATGATTAGATATTTAATTTTAGTTTCAAAGGGCATGTCTTTTGGAAACAGTTGTGTCCCTTCGTAACACCCCTCCACTTATATAAATATATTTTCGAGATCAATAAAAGCAACAGTTCTCCCAAGTCTTGTTCATTTCCATTCACGCTTTAACACGTTATCAGCACTGTTGCTCTACGAATAAGTCAGAAGAACGGAGAGGCATGCATGCCTCACCGGAGATAGAAGTGATGAACTATTGTACGACCATCAATCTCAAGAACGAGGAAGGCCGAAGGCAGTTCGCCACAGGAACATCGCCGGAGACAAGCAGTTCACTGACGACGATGCCGTTCTTCGTGGCGATGGAAGCTATGATCTTCATCTTCTGTCTATTGCTTCTTTTCTTCCAAAATTGATGCACCGTGAATCATCTGCATCACATGTTAGACGGAGGAGCAAGACAATACGAAGCATGGGGACCAGTTTCTTCGATTTCGCTGAACGAGTGCTAATTGGAAAAGAACATGAAAGGATTGCAAGCCTCAATCCAACAATGGTATGTACTGTTGTGTTTTTTTCCAATTCGAGATATTCTTACCTCTCTAAGAAATCGCACAATGGGCGAGTTCCATGCCCCTCCCGCGCCCCCATGGCCAGCGGCCCTACGGCTGGGAGCCTCCTGCGCCCAGGTGGTCCTCTTGGCCGAGCACGCGCACGCGCGGCTTCTTGCACCTTGGCGGCCCTGACCACCTTGGCCCTGCGCCCAGCCTCCCTTGTGTGGCCCCGCGCCTACGGGTGGCGGCTAGCCCACGCGCCCCCTGCACCGGTGACCGGCGGCAGGCGACCAAACCAGTGGCGACAATCGCAACCACGGAAACGGCCTTGATGCGAGACCGACCACACGGAATCCGTCCGTATGGTTGTGGAAGGATAAGGTTGCACAATTTGCATGAAGACCCGTGCGTTTTCTGCAAAACATGTACTATTAGCATTATATGTTCAAAGTGTTTGTTCAAATCAGCAAACCCAATAAACATGTATTATTATATTTACATTATTCAAAGTGTTCGTCCAAATTGACAACCCAATAAACATATAATATTATTATCACGATGTTTTCATTGCAACTACTTTGTTATTTGCAATTTTCATTTTATGTTAAGCCCATTTATGCTTTATTTTAAGCTTATAGCGCTTACATTTTTAATGCAAAATCAATTAAGTGTATTACCTTATTATTTGTATAACACAAATGTTCCACATTGTATGTTGGCCATACACAAGGTAGCACCATAGTTGCTATTGTGGGATCTACACTAAATTCTTAGTGACTATCATCAATGTGCGTATCCAACATCACAAATTGAAACATACGGTCTACATCTTTTCATAAGATGACTACCATTAATCAGCATTCCTATTGGTCATACACAAGGTAGCACCATAGTTGCTACTACGGGATCTACACTAAGTCCACAACTTAGTGACTATCCTCAACGTGCGTACCCAATTCGTTTGCGGATTAACTAAGGTCTACATTAATCTTTTGATGATTACCTTAAAATGTGTTTATACAAATTGCATACACCACTTGGCATCTATTGTTCAACAGACTATGTCTATACTATTAGAGGTCTACATCTTTATGATGACTACCTCTAATGTGTTAGCATAAATGAGATTTACACTATTAGTGAGATAGATCTTGTCTCCTATTTATTTTACATTAATTAATATAGCCTCACCATAGCAATTTTAAATTTACCCTTAGCGTAAATTCAAAAAATCTATGGTTTAAACCTTGTTAGAATAATAGCTAGCAAAGAGTTTGATCTCTTGCTCTTGATGGTCACCATTATCTAACATGGTCAATGGACGTAATGTTAAACTTGATGTTCTATGGATTCATGGCAATATTTGATGCTCCTCATAAGAGAGCATCACCACTTATGATCAATTTAAATACGGAGTTTTATTTAAATAAAGCACCATATACATCCAGGTCATACGTATGTGTATCTCAATGGGTGCAAATCGAAGCACTATATGGCTAGCTTTCAATGAGTGATACGAACAACACAAGGCAATCATTCTGCCCAATGCCAACTATGATTGGCCACAACTTTATCTCTAGGATCTTAAGTCCACTTGAGAATATAATTATGTTGTTCTAAAATATCCTCCAACATTGCGTTTTCACGAAAGCACACTACTTACCAAATGTATTCTAGATTAATTCCTACATTACTTTAGGTCTAAGTGTATGATAAACTCTTATTGAGGAATCATCATTAGTATTATAGTGATGCTCTATCATCTGAAGCACATTGAATTTTCAGAATCATTACAAGTTCGATGCCATGTAGTAATGCCATCCAAAGAACTTTAATGGTAAGATTTAACGTAAAAAGAAGTAGCAGCCCCATGCATTCTTTAGGGTCAAGGCATTTCCCAAATATGACAGAACCATATTTTGTCCTAATTGTGTATGTTACAGCCACACAACTTGGAAATATCATGCCTTGAAACATTTAATTGATCGGTATTACAAATCCATTGGACATAAATATCCAACTCAACAATAAAGATATAAAGCACGCTTCTACCTTCAACCTGACACCACCAGGAAGGCCAGTTGTTCACAATAAGTTTCATGAAAAAACCAAGTAGCAACCAAACACTTAATTAATAAGTGGGTCTTATGAGCATGGAGAGCACGATCATCAAATTTACTTTGCTTGATCCATTTTGGAGACCAAATTTGTCTTCCATTTACAAAAGATACCTAGTATCTTCGTCCTATTTTGGTGTTGTAATATAAAATATTATCATCAATTTTAATTGAATATCACAATAATGTGCCATCACATTTGATATTCCATTAATTAGCATGTATGTAATCTATATATTTGCAAAGAATGTCATTATATTCTTCATGCTATATATAGACCTATACGGGAGTCAATCCAAATGCAAAGAGGAATTTTACTTATTGGATAGTTGCATCACAAACTCTATACATAGGGAAGCAAAATATTCCTAAACTCTTACATAGAGACAAGTAAATATTTTGTTCAATGTCATGATAGTGGGCTTTGATCGTCCTACTATCATACTCCCTATTGGTACTTAAATAATAATCATGAATTCATTCTTGTATTCTGATTCCAAAATGTACCCAATTAAAATTATAGAGATATCCGTCAATATGGTTTTCATATGGAAACCCCAAGATGACAACTAAGAGGAGTATTTTTCTCTTAACAACGGATATGGCAATACTTAAAAAAATATCCTCAGTTGGATTTGATTACATATACATAACCTATATCCAATGTTGCGTACAAATAATTCTCTCTTGATGTCAACAAGACTTGGCACATTTGCCTTAGTTATTCAACTATAGAGATAACTTGAGAATTATTGTCAATTTTATTAGTTATAGCATCAATATGAGCCACTACATTTCTTGAAGAAATTCAAGAATATATATGTGACACTACTTACCATTTTATGGACCATAAAGATACTGTGTAATGCAAATTTATGCATCCATAATATAGTCCTAGGTGTGTCTTAGTCATGGGAACCATCACTATACCAAACTCATTGCTCGAAATCTTCAATTTAGAGCAAATTATCCTAGATGCGGGATCAAATCCATTTTATATGGAACAGTTTGGTTTTTAGGTACAATATATCAAGTACCTTATGTCCATACCAATAATGGTTTTATTGAGTCTCTTATTGAGAATCAAATTGCATGACATATTAAAATAGAATTGTAATTTACCAGAACTAAGTCGTTTTCATGCGGCCTTACACATCGCATCGTTAATTCAAATTCATCAAGCTGCACTTATACAACTCCCTCCGTTGTAGTATGTACGTGAAACTTTGGCCGTAGCCAAACATTTCACATCTACGCATCGAGTATGTTTTCACATACCCATATCACCACCCCAACATACCAATGGGCATTAGGGATCCCAAGAGGTAACTCTACATGGGATTTATAAATTGCCCGTATGTTGATCACATTTGAGGATAATTCTAGGCATTAGGGGGAGATTTATACCACATTAAGAATGCCAGGAATCAAAAGAGCAATCCTCACATCCACGTACCAAAAATTCTAAACCTAATTGTTTAGAATGTCTTATAGTTGCATCATATTACAAAGAATCTGCCAGAAACATTTACTGATAATAAGGGTGTCACAAAATCCTCTTATCCTACTTATAATGCGCCCAAAAGAATGGAGGTACCAATTAAAACCATTCAACTCCCACTTCCAAAGAAGAGGGGGAGAAGTACGGCCGCTCCTAACGATAATGCTCCAAGTAAGCGTCCGAGGATACTGAGGACAATATCCTCCAAATCAGTAAATCCAAGCCAACCTCAAGTTGGTAGACACCCAAAATGGATGAGCATCCAAAACCTGGATCAAAATCCACCCGGATCAATGGTGCACCCAAATTCTGATCCTGGGACATTGGAACACCCTGACTCCATATGGGAATTGACTCGGAGTCCAAAAGGGTTAACATTTTCACATGCTATATTGATTTTTCAAGAACCGAATCAATCATTTAAAGACTATAAAATGTCGCGACATATACTCCTCAAAGATTGTTTTTTACCTTACTGCATCTAGACCAAAAGTCCTATGCAGAGTGTCTTCACACTCAAATTTGGTCAAACTAAAAGGTGGCAATTAAGGAGATTGCTCTTGTTCAATGATGATAAGTATTACCATAGTAATATCTTCCCTCATAGAGTTTCTTTTCAGAAGCAAGGTGGTGAACAATGAGAGCTTGTAGCATATGGTTTCACGTAGAGACCCAGCATAGCATACCCCATGGTATGTGTGAAAATGAAGTTTTCCAAATTCAATAATTGGCATATCAAATGAATTTGATAGATTCGGATGTATAAGTTGTGGCAGAACCGTCCGAAATAGCACACTTATGGAGGCGCTCGTCTTCCGCCAGACACTAAGCACCCCGAAAGCAAGCTACAACGGGCGGTATCCGTCGGGCACACCCCAAGGGAGAACCCGGAAGATCCACATTTTCCCAAGGATCCAATAATGGGAACAAGTTACAATACAAGTTTATTTCATACATCAGAGTTTCTTAAAAAGTACATTATTATAATACCAAACATCAGAGTGCAGAATGATAAACATCGGATTTTAAAATATACATCTAGCGATAGGGACGAGGATCCGTCTGAGCCCACCAGATGAATCCTCCACACAAGGTACTTCTCATGCATCACCTTCAATAGGGGTAAATAAACCCTGAGTACACAATGTACTCGCAAGACTTATCCGACTAGGGGGAATAATTTCTTGACTCCAAGGAATATGATAGGCTTTATGGTTTGCTGGTTTTCTTTAGCAAAAGCAGCACTAATAGTGAGTCCTTATGTATGTCTTATTATTAGCCGCATTATGTTGTCATCTAGCTAGTCTATATATAAGCACATGTTCTACTTTCAAGAAAGAGTTGAGCAATCAGTTCCATTTATTCTCCTTTCAACTTTCAGTTCTTACTATGGTGCTAAACCGTAGACAAGCAGTACCAGATCGCCCGGCGATTCACGAATCAATGTGCCCAGCTGGGTGCCCTGAAAACACACGCCCGCTTGTACCCCAGGCACAAGTATGACTAACCCATCACTCTCCTATCCCGGGTGTCCAGGTCCCCGTCCAAACTTGGACTCCAAGCCCCCACTCCTGAGTCCTGGACTCAGTGTGGTGCAAGGACCTCCACCATCTCCTCCTCCAATCAGTCGATCTGGAAAGAGCCGGATCTGTGATAAGAGAGCAACAAGTCTTCCCAGCGCCCATACCCAAGTATGCGCTTGGGACAATAAATCTGTGACTTGCCTAGAGTCATATGCAACGACCGGTCCTTAATCGACACAGACAGGAAAAAGTGTAACCGAGCTATGCCCTGTTGGCCACAGGACACAACCCTTTACACCCACCAATACCCAAACCATATCCCTACCCGGTCACCATTTACCTTTCCACCATTTTTTCATGAGTGATCATATTTTATCACCTATTTACGAGTAATGGTAGGTTACTCATGCTACCGATATCCTGAGCATAGCAGCTACTCAACCTATACTAGTAGGACTCATGGGTAGATATATTTATGCATGTAGTTTCCATAAAATGCCTCTAACTTAAATGCACATCACATATATATATTCAGTGATCATTAAAATAGGGGTTATGCACCGGAGCTTGCCTTGGGCAGGCGATAGGTTAGCAAGGTCAGCACCAGCAGGCTCCGAGGCTCCCTCCTGCATGAGGATCTCCTCCTCGTACTCCTCGATCACCTCGTCGTACTTTGGCTCGTCGACAGGCACGAAGTCTACTAGCTCATGATCTACATGCATGAAATGACGATGCAATACTTAGGAATATACAACAGCAACTCTTAAAATAAAAGAACATTGATTTAACTACTAAGCTAGTGCTATCGACCATGGTGCTAAGCTATTTGATAACAAGTTTGAAATACGTCATTCATTATTATTATAGCAACTACATATGTTCTTACTCCTAATGTTAATTTACGCTATATACGATAAAGCAAGGGTAATAGCTACCTTATTTAACAACCCATCTTAAAGCTACAAAATTTACAACAAGTACATAACAACCTAGTGAACCTACTATAAAATTTTTGTGTCGGGGATAGCTATCACCAATTATCCATAAATATTCCTACAAGTATCAATCTACCTAATATTAGCTCTCTAGTTTTGAATTTATGACCCAATACTTGCCACAGCTAACTATAATCTAAATGTACTATCAAGTAGATGGTATTTTTGTGAACCTAACAAAATTAGTCTTACTATTTTTGGACCTCTACACAATTTACTACAATTTATCAAAGTTCAACTCATAACTAAAGCAAATAAGCATTTTTATTTTACTGGAAATTAGAGAAACCAAATTCTAACTCATGGCCCAACTCGCGTGGCTCGGCCCACAACGGCACGGCGCGCGTGCCAGCGAAGCGCGGCCCACGCAGGGGCGTGGCCCAACCGGCCAACGGCCCGCGATGAGAGAGACCCGCGCGCGACAGCAAACATGCAAAAACGCCCCCAAACTACTCTGTATTTACTGCGAGCTCTAAGGCACTATTCCTCTAGTCTACGGTTTTATAGCTACGCCCTCCCCTTTCTTCTTCTTCGCCGCAGCGACGTCCCCCGGCACCCATGCGCGCACTGGCGCGACGGCGCGGGCACCAGGCGGCCACACCGGTGTCACCAAACCCTCCATTTCCTATCTAAGGGACCGATGGTTACCTCGACTACAACGCACAGCGACTGGAGGCGATACGGCGAACAGGGGCGTTGTCCCGGGCTCCCTCCCCGGCGGTGGTCCTTTACCTACGATGGCGGGTGCGTTCCCGTGAGCCACAGCGAAAACAGAGCAAACAAATTAGCTAGCGAGCTCAAGGAACTACCCACAGAGACCGTTGAGGTGTCAGTCCAGCCGGAGAAGGCTCGAGCCGAGCTGGCCATGTGCGCATCGACGATGCGATGGCGCACGGCGATGGCACGGCCGCGTCAGGGAAGGCTGGGCTATGGTAAAGCTATGACTGAGGTGCGCAGGGTGCTCAAGAGGGTAAGACTAGGCTGGTGATGCAATGATTCACCACGGGGTGCTATGAGTTGGCGGCTTGCCCATGGCGTGCACTCGTCCAGTCTTAAGGACCTGGCGGAGCGGCGATTTGGAATTGAGGCACCGTGCAACGGTACCTGCAGCGCGATGGGGTAGGTTGGGTGACCAGCCACCTAGCTGAGCTGAGATCATGACCAATTTGAAGCACGGTACTGTCACCACGGTGAATTTGAAAGACGGCCCCGCCGGCCATGGCGACAGTGGAGACAGGGGGTCATGGCGCGGCTTGGCTCGGCCCGGCTGTGGACGTCAACGCAAAATACAAGCATGCACAACTATGGGGAACAGCGGTACGTGCTCTAGGAGGCTGTCTGCACGGCCAAACCCGCACGCCAATGAAACTCGGTATGGTGCCACAGCGGACAGCGCCGGACAAGAGAAGCACAGCGTAACGTGACGCCGAGGTGATGGTGGAGCAGGCGGTTCTAAAGTAGTTCCACAGATGTCAAACCCAACCTCAACAGCCGGATTAACCTCCTCCTCAACTTGATTAACTACCACGTGCTCACTTTCGTTCACTACATGTAGTAATAATGCCATGTTTAATATGATGCGAGATATAAAACATGATGCTTGATGATGGATACAACAATTAATAACTGGAATACAACTTTCCTTTGCGGTACAGTTACAAGCCAACTACTTAAACCATTTCGTAAATTCAAACAATTACTTTAAGTACCAAGAATCATCTTATGCTAATGACCCAAGGTCATTACTCAATCCAAAATTCAAACAAAACCTAAGTTATTAAGGTTTACTATTTGCTTTTATGAATTAATTACTTAGTTAAAAATTATGAAATAAATCAACTTTCTCCAAATGAGCTCAAAATTTTTTTGAAGTCTTATCACATGATAACTAAGTGGAAAAACAATTTTCATATTTTTGGATAAACAATAAAGCCTAGAAAAATCATGGAAGCTCATTTATTAATTAATTAGAGCAATTTTTATCACATTCAAAATGTACTGAAAATCAACATTTAATATTTTTCCTAAATAGTTTACATCACAGAGAGGTCACACAAAAATTTTCATAAATTTTGGAGCTCTACTTAATTCTACACAAAAATAACAAATCACATCACTATTCATACAAATATGCAAAATAGAAAAATCCATTTTCAAACACAGAGTCACTGACAATGGGGTCCCACCTGTCATCACCGTCCTCCCACGCTCAACAGTGACGACCGCGGTTTGACCGCCGGTAACTCGCCGCCGGTGAGGTCTCCGACCACGGCGAAGGTACCAACACACTCCCCACATCACAACGCATCGATTGAATGCACTAGCTAGACTAATTACAGCGGCGGTACGAGTTTGACACCGGCCATGGCGGCCACGACGACGCGGCTGCGCTACGTCGGCAATGTGAGACCGGTAGCAATTAAACTAAGCGCTTGGAAAGGACCAAGAGCTCACCCCAAACACGTTCGAGCAGGAAACAAGACCGGAGAAGCAACGGTGAAGCTCGTTGTCGGTCACAGCAATCACGGCGGTGCGAACAACGTCGGCGACGGTGCTCCAGTGGCTGCGGTGGACAAAATGGTTACCCAACAAAGCACAAAGCATCACGGCAACATGGCGACACTGAAGGCATGCCAAGCAAGGGCAGGGACAGACCATAGCGCGCTGGCCACGGCAACGCGCACTCCACGGTGGTGCTGCCGGCCGCGAGGAAGAAAGGCGTGCACAGCGGGTTCCCAGTGGAGTCAAGGTTCAAGGGCGGTTCAGCTGGGCACGCAAGGAGCAAGTAGAGCTATGACGGGCTTTGCCGAGGCTGGTATGCGCTATGGCGACGACGTGAGCTCGACGGAGCTATGGCGACGGCGTCGGGAAAAGCAGAGGAGAAGAAAAGAGAAGAACGGCGACAGCACAAGCTTTAAAGGGTGGCCAGGAAGCAAGAGGAAGCCACGCCGCAGCCTTCTCCACGCCAGCGCGAAGCCGAACATGGCCACGAGCGCGCCTGGAAGCCAGAGGAAGGTCGTCGACGGTGACAGCTGCCCACTGGTACTGTTCCAACAAATTACCGAAATGCCACTCGTCTTATTCCTCAAATTACTACCAAAATTGCATGGTAACTCAAAAATCTTCAAAAATAAAAGTTGTTCAAAATTCAAAGTTCTACAACTTTGCTTTTATAATCATACCCAAATTTGGTCTACATTTTGAAATGCAAGTTTGAAATCAAAAGGGGACACTTTGAGAATTTACGCCTTTTCAAATTACTTCAAATTTTATAAAACAACTTTGAAAACTCCAAAAACCAACTTTGTACACCTTGACAAGCTCTACACTTTTGCTTTTAGGCTCAACCCCAAAATGTGCTTAGATTTTGAATTAGGTTTTCAGGGTAGAATTTAAATACTGGAAATTAGGGTTTTCGGAAATCCAATCCAATACAAAGATTTTTAACTCGATTCAAACCATACAAATCAACACATATAACATACAGGTAAACTTATTTTAGTGTATGCATATCAAAATTTTCACTAACACATGAATGATGTGCTATGCATATGATGACATGGTAGGTTTTAGTATTTAAAAGACCCGAGGTGTTACAATCCTTCCCCTAAAAGAAATCTCGTCCCGAGATTTAAAGTCCAAGGGTAAGTAATGGAAAAGAAAATGTGTCAATCCAAAAACATTCCAAGCTTAACCATAAAACAGCTAAGGTCCCTCTACAAACATGGTTCGTAACAACAGAGCAAAACTAACATTATTCTACATCGACACAAGAAACTCTGGAAATTGTTCTAGCAAGTAATCTTCGGATTCCCAAGTAGCTTCTTCTTCGGAATGTTGATTCCATTGTATATTGTAGAACTTGATTGTTCTCCTTCGTGTGACACGGTCTTTCTGATCCAGAACTCGGATAGGATATTCGGAATAGGTCAAATCAGGTTCAAGTTCAACTCCTTCAACCTCAACATTTTGCTCAGGCACTCGAAGACACTTCTTTAATTGAGAAACATGGAACACATCATGCATAGCTGAAAGATGTTCTGGTAACTTCAAGCGATATGCCACCTTTCCACACCTTTCCAAATTTGAAATAGTCCAATATAACGAGGTGCCAACTTGCCTTTAACACCGAAATGGGTAATCCCCTTCATTGGTGATACCTTCAGATATACAAAATCTCTCTTGTTAAACACCAATGGTCTACGTCGCTTATCTGCATAACTCTTTTGTTGGGACTGAGCTATCTTCAAATTACTTTGTATCTGCCTAGCCTTCTCTTTTGTTTCTTTCACAAGGTCAACTCCAAAGAACCATCTTTCCCCGGGTTCAGACCAATTTAGTGATGTTCTGTATCTACGACCATAGAGTGCTTCAAATGGAGCCATTCTAATGCTCTCCTAATAACTATTGTTGTATGAGAACTCAGCCAAAGGCAAACATTCATCCCACTTATTGGAATAGTTAAGGACAACATCTTAACATATCTTCAAGTACTTGATTGACCCTTTCAGTATGACCATCAGTCTGTGGATGATAAGCTATACTATGCAGGAGTTTGGTACCCAACGAGCATGCAATTATTTACAAAAGTTGGAGACAAACTGTGTACCCCTATCTGACACTATGGTCTTTGGTACTCCATGTAGGCTCACGATTCGTGCTAAATACATCTTGGCATATTAGATAGTGGGGTATGTACTCGTGACTGGAAGAAAATGTGCTGACTTAGTGAGTCGATCTACAATAACCCATATTGAGTCAAAACCTTTAGATGTCTTAGGTAGACCAACGATAAAGTCCATACTAATATCCTCCCACTTCCAAGCTAGAATAGGCAATGGCTGTAATTCTCCAGCGGATCTCAAATGTATAGCTTTCACCTTTTGACAAGTATCACACTTGGCTATATATCAAGCAATCTCTATCTTTATTTTTGTCCACCAAAATCTCTGTTTCAAGTCATGGTACATCTTATTACTTCCCGGATGAATAGATAACCTAGTAGCATGTGCCTCTTCAAGAATTGATTGTCGTAACTCAGAAACCTTTGGTACCACAAGGTGATTCTTGAACCATAGCACACCTTCATCATCTATTCCAAAGCATTCCACTTTTCCCTTCCCGACTCTTTCTTTGACATGGGCTATACCCTTGTTTTCTTTTTGAGCGGCAACAATCTGGTCTCGCATAGTTGATTCAACAGTTATATTGGTCAAACTACCTTGTTGAATTACCTCTACATTCAACTTCTCCATCTCTTGACATAAAGTTAGATCCATTGTTTTTACGGCCAGACAATTGCAATGACTCTTACGACTGAGGGCATCTGCAACCACATTTGCCTTACCCGGATGGTAATGTACCTCCAAGTCATAATCTTTAATCAATTCTAACCATCTTCTTTGTCGCATGTTCAATTCTGATTGAGTAAAGATATACTTTAAACTCTTGTGATCTGTATAAATATGGCATGTATTACCAAGCAGGTAATGCCGCCAAATCTTCAAAGCATGGACAACTGCTGCTAACTCCAAATCATGAGTTGGATAATGTTCTTCATGTTGCTTAAGTTGTCTGGAAGCATAGGCAATGACTCGGCCTTCTTGCATCAATACACATCCAATACTAATACCAGAAGCATCACAATAAACGTCAAACGACTTCTCGATATCTGGTTGTGCTAATACTGGTGCAGTGGTTAACAATCCCTTCAAAATCTGAAAAGCTTCTTCACAATCAGATGACCGGATAAACTTGGCTTGGTTCTTCAACAACCCAGTGATGGACTTGGATACTCTAGAGAAATCTAGAATAAAACGACGGTAATAACCCGCCATTCCAAGAAAACTCCGAACCTGATGAACAGTGGTTGGTGGTTTCCAATCTAGTACATCCTTAACTTTGCTTGGATCTACTGCAACTCCTTCAGCTGACAAGACATGTCCTAAAAACTGTACTTCCTTCAGCCAGTAGTCACACTTACTGAACTTGGCATATAACTGATGTTCTCTTAAACGTGTCATAACAACTCTGAGATGTTCACCTAGTTGCCTTGGAGCCATGCGGTACGGGCACCGGGAAATAGGGGCAGTACCAGGCTCAAACTCAATGGAGAATTCCACCTCTCTGTCCGGTGGCAACCCAGGAAGATCTTCAGGGAAAACATCCGAGAACTCACATACTACCGGGATGGAGTTAAGATCAGGAGAGGCTTCCGCATGGGCAGCAACAGGTAAGACTGGATCTGAGGGTACAATAAGAGACACCGGCATGAATAAAGAACTCTCGGAATGCGGTGGTGAACTCCTGTCAGGTTTCTGGATGATCAGGCTGCTCCATGGCATGGAAGGTGTCCCACCATGCGCTTGCGGAACCCAAAAGCTGCTGCCCTACAAAGCGCACCTTCTGCTTGTCGGCCACGTCGAGCAGCAGAAACTTTTTCTCCATAATGCGAAGCTAGTGCTTCGCATCCAGAGGCTCATCAGATGGGGTGAAGGTGGGTGGGTGAGTCTTGAGGAAGTCTTGGTAAGAGGACGGTACCTCAGGACGGCGGGCACCACCCCCATTCCCACCGATGCCCCCGGGGCCTCTGCGGACGAGGCCCATGACAGCTTGTGCCAAAATGTCCATGGCACGAGCTGACTCTCGCGAGCAGCCAACAGCTCTGCCATCATCTTGGTGTGGGTCATCGGAGGCGGCGATGGCAGAGGAGGAGCCACAAGTGGAGCCCCATGGCTTTCCCCGTTGGGCTCATGGGCCCGGCCACTCTCATCGTCGTGGCCCTCGCCAAGACCGTGAACCACCCCAGCACTGGTGCTCCCATGTCTGGACCTTTGATTCATCTGTAAGAGATATGAACCATCCATTAAAACACCCTCCCGATTAGAATCAAGGGATTAGAGAAATGACAACACATTTATTAAAGCATTCCATTAGTTAGTCCTATCCATTTACTAATTTAATTATACGTGAAGGGGGATTTCAGTTAAAGTAAGATGGTATTATCATGATGCATGCTTCGGAGGACTGCCGACAATATTATGTCGACAGTTGGTGCGCCAGGTAGGGGTGTGCATGCTGTTTTCTTGTCGAACAAGATGACTTTTTCTATAGGCTCTTCATCCCTCCCGTAGCCCGGCCAGATCTTCATGGTCAGATCCATCTCGTGGGTCATCAACGCTGATGGAGTCGGGGAGCTCCTCGAGCCAGAGCAGATCCGATCTGCGCCGACCACTCCCGCACCTACAACTGCATATTCGATCTTGGAAGCACTTCCGAGGTTGCCTTCACCAACGACTCGCCACCCACTTCCTTGCTACCAGAGGAGGCACATCAACAATGACGATCTGATCGAATCCAATGATCGGGTCGGTCTGAAGCTCGCTGATTGCCTCTCCGTCGCCGAGTCGGTTCTAGACACTTTCGTTCAGCGCCGACCACCCTCCGATCTAGATCTACCGAAAGTTGCTCGACAAACTCCGGGGGTTACGGCCCTACCCTTTGGGCTCACCAACGCCGCCGCTACGTACCAAGACGCCTTGAGGGGCAAATTCACCGACCAGGTGGGAGATATCCATCCCCTCGCCGACCAGGTCATCGACTGACTCCCGCCGACGTTCAACATGCTACACGCCAGTTGATGCCCCAGAGCGTCCCTCCAAACCATCCTGGAGGAAAATCAGGACTTCGAATCCCAAGGCCCTACGGAGACCCTTGCCGAAACCTTCACTGAGCAACTCCCTCTCCCGCCTTTCCGTTGTGGCGCGATCTTCAACGTCAGCATCGACAGCCCTCATCGGAATGGCGAAACCGACGAGGAACGCGCCGCTCGTGAAAACCGGAATGTCAACCGCGTGTAGCGCTGTGAAAACGAGCGTGCCCTTGTGATGGCTGAGGCTGCTCGTGACAACCAATTTGACTCGCAAGGAAGGCTGCTCCATCGCAACCTTGACGAAGAGTTTCTCCACGTTGACGGCCATGACGTCTTCAAGACCCCAAGCGCCAATCTGGTAGTGGCCGCCAACGAGCTCACCCACCTCCCGCAGACGCCCGAGCTCACCAAGGTCACCGCTATGCTTAAAGCGGCACACTGTCAAGTCAATGAGATCCGAGAGGATCATAGGCCTTCATGCTCCACGAGCATGATTCACCGATCAGTTGTGCCTAGATCCAATCGCCGCCCTAGTCAAAGCCGTTTCACCAACCAATCACTACCTCTCTAGGGGGGAGCCGGGGGCCACCGCGCCGAGCACCATCGCCAGCACGACCAGGACGCTCGAGTGCACCTCAGCAACTTATAGGATGCACGATGGCGTATCGAGCAACGTCGCTTCGGTTGCCATGAAGAAGAGGTACGCCGCCGTTAGGAGTACAAGCAAGAGTACGGTAACTCGGATTCAGCTCTGGAGCCGATCGCCGCCAGCAACGCGGCTGACAATCCGAAAGGTCCTCTAGCATTCACCAGGGCGCTTCGAACACTCTAGTGGCCCCGTGGCTTTAAAATCACAGGGGTTGAGCCCTATGAAGGAAGGTGTGCTCGCCCCGCGGGAGCCGCGAAGAGCAACTTTAGTAAAGCGTGTCATTGAGCTACCCTCACTCAAGGGGTCGGTTCTTGCAGCGCCTGACGTGCGGGCTTAGCGGGTGATGCTAATTAGCCGCCGAACCACCAAGTGAGCGGTCGACACAACGGGGACTAGCGTGTTGGCAAACACGTGAACCTCGGGAGAAAAATCATCTTGTCAACCTTGTTCTTCCCGTTGGTTTGCTTTCCCATTACACAAGCTTGCATTTACTTTCATATATATTAAGCTTGTGTAGTTGCTCTTGTAATTAGTTTGCTTGTGTAGCATATTAGTTACCTTCTTGCTTGTGTAGCATAGAAGTAGCTCCCTTGCGTGGCTAATTTGGTTTGAGTAACCTTGCTAGTCACATTGCTTAGTTTGTGTAGCTAAGTATTTGCGCTCTCTAATTTGGCATTGGTTGCCTTGTTATTGAGCATTGCTAGTGAGCTTAGTTGGCTTTGTGCTTTTGCTTACTAGCATGTGTAGGAGCTCCCTTGTTGCTTAAAGTACTAGTGGCATAGGTTTGTGTGACCTTGCTCCTAGAATTGGTTAGGAGAGCTCTAGCTAGCCCTGCACCTTAGTTGCTTTATTAGTATCTTTGAAAGGTGCTAGAGAACATAGATAGAGGGGTGTAGTCTTGGCTAGATCGATAGTTTTAATTCCGCACTTGTTTCGGTTAGCCGACATGATTAATTTTATAAAGGACTATTCACCCCCCTCTAGTCGCCATCTTGACCTTTCAAGTGGTATCAGAGACCGGTCTCTCATTTGTGGTCTTCACCGACCCGAGAGGATGGCAAACTTTGGGCTAGAAGTTGTTTGTGACACACATATTTTTGATGGCACACACTATGCACAGTGGAAACATCATATGCTTGATCATTTCCATGAATTGGGTCCCAAGGCATGGTGGATCATTGTTGTTGGTTTTTCTCGTGATGCTTTGGATAAGGACAACCTCACCCAAGCACAAGAGGATTGCTTACAACTTGATCATCGTGCTCTTTATTATCTAACGTGTGCTATACATGATGATATCTTTAGACGTGTGTGGGACTTGGAGAGTGCTCATGATATGTGGCTAGCACTCCAAGCCTTCTACGATGACTCCTCCACATGGGATGATGGTAAATTCATGAAGGAGGATGAACCTAAGAAGGAGGCACATGAGTGTGTTGAGCATAACCACAATTTGGTGATTGTGGAAGATTGCTCCACCTCATGGTCAAGTGAGGATGATGATGATAGATCCACCACAAGTTCACTTGACAAGGTTGATGACGATGCCACAAGTGTTGCACATGAAGATTCTATCTCAAGCACACTTGATGGTGATCTTGATGATGATGGTTCATGCTCAAGCCATGATGATGATGCTACTACAAGCTCTTCTACATCACCACATTGCTTCATGTCACAAGGTGACACCAAGGTATCAAATGATAATATGGTTGATCATGTTGATTCATATGATGAGCTTGTTAGTAGACTTGCTAGCATGACCATGTCTTTAGAAAATGAGAAAGCTAAAACATTGAAATTAGAAAATGAAAACTCATTTCTAAAGAACTCTTGTGAAGAACATAAGAACTTACTTGATGCTTATAAATCTTCACATGATGAGCTTAAATTGAATCATGAGACACTACTTGCATCTCATGATGAATTATTAGAACAACATGCTTCTCTCATTAAAATGTTCACAAAGAAACTTAAAAATAATGAGAGCTCGTCACATGGGTCAAATGATCAATCACATATTATTGCTAACCCTTGTGATGTAGGCAAGAAGCATGTATCCACCTCTTGTGATGACTTATTAGATATGCCATGCTCTTCACATATAGATGCTTGTTCTACTTCTATGTCTTGTGAGACTAACCTTTTGAAGGAGAACAATGAGCTAAATGAACAAGTGAAGAAATTGAGCAACAAGTTAGAGAGGTGTTACAACTCTAAAGTCACCTTTGAGCACATGTTGAAAACTCAAACATACTATGGTGACAAGTGTGGCCTTGGCTTCAAGAAGAAGATGACAAAGGATGAAATGAAGAGAGAAAGAAAGATGAAGAAGCTTCAACAAAGAAAGCTCTCTCATACCATATGCTACCGGTGTCATGAAGTGGGACACCTTGCAAATGGTTGCCCTAACATTGAGAAGGTCAAGAAGATAAAAGAAGAAGAGAGGCTCAAGAATGTGAAGTGCTTCAAGTGCCGCACTTGGGGTCATCTTACCTCAATGTGCCCAACCAAGCAATTGGTGAAGCAACTAGTGAAGCCTCAACCAAAGCCACAAGTTGAGCAAGAGAAGCCACCCCAAAAGCAAATCAAGATCAACCATGAAGATGGTGGTGACTTTATGATAAAGAAGAAGAAAACAAGAAGGGGTGGAAAGGCAAGGCATACAATGCAAACTCAAGATGCCAAGATGATGAGCAAGAATGAAGATGAGAAGAAAGTCTATGCTCACATCAAGTGCTTCAAGTGTGGAAGTACAGGACACTTTGCCTCTAAGTGTCCTACCAATCTTGAGAAGAAGGCTCAAGCAATCCATGAGAGGCAAGGCAATGAGAAGCATCACATGAGCAAGGAAGAGAAGGCTCAATCAAAGAGAATGTGCTACTCATGCTGGGAAAGGGGACACATGGATCATTCATGTCCCCTAGGTAACATTTCTAAGCCTATTTCAATTGTTGATGATAATGTGCTTAGAAAGGATGGCAATGGTACCTCATTGGTTGCAATTGTAAAACATCCCGCTATTCATACTAAGGCTATGCCTAAGTATGTTGCACCTAACTTGAGAGGACCCAAACTTGTTTGGGCACTATCAAAAAGTGGATGATTGTTAATAGGTACCATCGGCATTGGAGGCTTGGTTTAAATGATATTCACCTTATTGATCATATAGTTGAGCCAAGTATTGCTAAGAGATAATCACTATCCCAATGCCAAGCCAAGAATTAGTTAAGTCCAAATGTGCTACAACATACAAGTGTCATATTCAAGTTGTGGTGATTCATTGGATATATTTGATGACATGCAAATAATTGAGTTGAAGCTTGCTAGTTGGATGATCATGAACTAACCAAGGTATATCTCTTGTTGATCATTTCATTTGGGTGCATATGAGTTGATTGAATTGGATAAATATACAATGTTGCTTGCTATGAGACGATTGAATGGATAATTGATTAGTAGTCAAGTTTGGATTGATTTATGTTGGATAAGTTCATAAGATGACATTTAGTAAGTGGATTGAATGGATTTATGTCTTGTGAAAGTATTCAAACGAGTTAGTTTCAAGTTTGATTCATATTTGATGAAGTATAGCTCAAGTGATTGAAATCTGTCCTATATTGAAAATCTGAGTGAGCTGTGATCTTAGCCATGTTTGAGTAATCAAAACTTATTGAAATGGAATAAAAATTGGTGTACATACTCTAGACTTATGTTATAAGATTCTGTAAAATTTTCATGAGAATTGAATAAGAAATGCTTCAGTTTTGGAGTGGATCTTTTCAGCTATAGTGCAGCTGTTTTCAGCATGTAGCAATGGTGGAAGAATTAAAATCTAGTAGCAATCTAGAAGTCAAATGAAGCTCAATTTTTACATATGCTAGATAACTTAGTCATGCACATCTCCACCAAATTTCGTGTCATTTGGATTTGTACTTTGGGAGATATGCTTGTTTCTTTGAAGGGTACATAATCTGTCAAAAAACTGACAAATATTGGATTGATCTAGAGTCACTTTGATTGAAAGGTCCTCAAGTTGGAAACATGTCTATAAGTGTTTGAGGTACCTAAGTTTGTTTTTAATATGATCTAGAAGCATGACAAGTAAAGAGTACAAGGCCATTTGATTGTGGAGTGTACTTTGCACACTTTTGGTACTCAAGATGAAGATTAAGATCAAACTCAAGATGAAGATGAAGCTTAAGTTCTAGTGACTATTGGAAATCATTTGGTAGAAAGAAAAGGACTTAAATAAGTAGAAAGAAAAGGACTTAAATAAGGAATCAATGTTACTCATCAAGTTAAGTCCATCAATTGGATCAATCAATCAAGTCATTTCAAGTGAGTATCAAGAATGGTTCTAGGAGAGAGGTCACTTATCCCTAGTGTAGGGGATTGCCGTCTATGAGTAGGTAAAACTAAGTGTAGTACTTGGAAGGCTAACATGGAAGTGGTGATCCAAGGGACATTTGAGATGCTTAGTTGAAACAATCAAAAGGGTTGATCAAGAAAAGCAAGCAACACCCAAAAGAGAGCTAGTCATGATATTACAAGTGGTATTCCAAATAGTTCTCTCATGCAAGCAAAGATCAAAAGAAGCAAGCCAACCACAACAAGAAAGTGCACTTGATCATAAGTGGTATTCATTTCATATGGGTGAAGAATGGAATTCAAAATGATATCTATTGGTCTTCACCAAACTTATAATTGGACTTCACATTGTAATGTGCATGATCATTTCATCCCTTACTAGTATGACGTTAGTGCATATAGTACATGCTTCATAGGATCATGCATAACAAATGAAATGTTTAAATTCATAGCCTACCACTACTGCTTGAATGATTAATTGTTCTAGTGGTTAGTATATGACTTTGTTCATGAGCTAAGTAAACCCAAGTACTTGATTTAATTTGGATTGCCAACAAGTGACAAGTACAACATTGACAAGATAACCCTTGTAAGAGGTGTGAAGAAGCTTGTCATTGGTTCAAACCGGACTTGGAAGCTTAGGCAAATCAATTTAGTTCAAGTCAACATTAGAAGCTCACGATAGTGATAAGAGTACAAGCACAAGACAACAATGCAAATGGATATCTAGTTTGTATGTTTCAAATGGTATCTAGACTCAAGTATTCCATCAAGAATCTATAAATGATGTCTAGATCAACTCACAAGTGATATCCTATAAGTGGTACTCATGAAGATAGTAAATGTTCAAGAAATAAGTTTTTATTGATAAATCCAACAAGTGGTTCCTAACTAGAAGATTCTTTCAAGTGGTATTCACTTCATACAAGTAGTATCATATCTACATATGATATCAATCATACAAGACGATGGTTCCACAAGTGATCCTCAACCTTAAGTGATCATCAAATGAAGAATGCATCCCTCACCTACAAGAGCTCAAGTGACCCATGCTATCACATAGGGGGAGGTGTCCCATAAATTGATATCAAGATCAAATATCCTATGTGTGGTATCTCAAGAAGCCCTACACAAGATATAAGTGGTACAAGTTACAAGTGGTATCTACTAGTGGTCTCATTCTAACAATCAAGTGATGTCCATAAAAAATGCAAGATTCAAGCCTCAACCATCTACCCTAAATGCATACCTTTGCATCACTGAGAAGCACACCTTTTATGGAAATTGATGACAAAGGGAGAGAGATTGTACAAAGATATGAAAGTTTTAAGATTAAGATTGTACAAGTGGGAGAGATAAGATATGAAAGCTTTGGGAGAGATTGAGATAAATAAGTAGAGGTTGGACATGGACATGGACAAAGAGGGAGCAACATTGAAGAAAAGAGATGGATCAAAATTCTTAGACAAGAGAAGCACACAAATAGGGGGAGCAAGCTCATGAACTTTGATTGATTGAATTTGATATGTGCATATTCATGTGCTTGTTTGCATTACATAAGTTCTTATATTCAATATGCATGCTTGTGTGTTGTATGCTAGTTATAGAACTTGAATGATGATTTGATAACTAGCATGCTTAGGATGATAGCTAGACACTTGGTATGTTTTACAAAGTAATGCTAGTACCATGCTTTTAAAGTTGATCTCTTGAGGTATCTAGTGATTTTATTTCCAAGTGATATCTAGCTAACCATGGTGCTAAGGATGAACTTAAAGGTGCAACTCCGATTGGTATCACACTTCAAAGGTTTATTCTATACATCTTAGCATCATTCGGTAGTAATTACTCTCCCACATTTTCAATCTATGCATATGTGTGAGCTTAGAATCAAATACTCTAGCGCATATGTAGGGGGAGCTAATACTACCATTTCGGGTTTGTGGTACTTGTCCAAAATCATTTTCACATGGTAAAATTGCTTGGGCAAGCAACATGAATCCAAAAGAGCTTAATTTCTATATCTTTGTAGAGTTGTCATCAATTACCAAAAAGAGGGAGATTGAAAGGTCCTTGTTTGGTTTTGGTAATTGAGTGACAACCTAGGTGGACTAATTGTGTTTATGTGAGATACATAGGTGATTAGTCCACAGGTACATGTGTGTGAGCAACATATGCCATGAAGGTGACAATGGCTTGGAGATGTTGCAAAGCTCACACATGTGATGATGAAGGAGCTTATTGCAAATGAGACATGACATTGAGTCATGTGATCAAGGTGGAGAAGATCAAGACAAGACTTGGCTTGATGGACCGATTGCAAGCGTGAAGGGCAAGTCGGAGGCTTTGGAGTGATGGACCGTGTGGCGGTGAAGCTTGAGCAAGACTTAGCGCCAATGGACGATGGCAACGGTGAAGAGCAAGTGAAGTCAAGATCGATGAACCAATATGATCACGTGATGATATGAAGTGGATCATATCATTGTTGATCGTGTTGGTGCAAGTGTTGCATCGACGTTGCAGGAGATGGAATGGAATGCGCAAGGCAAAGGTATAACCTAGGGCATTTCATTTCACCGGTCATAGGTGTGTAGAGAAGTTTATGACCAGATTTAGGATAGATGGCCGTACTATCAAGAGGGGCAAACTTGTTTGCATATCGGTCATCTAGTGCCACTCGAGTGATCTAACTTTGCATCGTTGCTAGGATCGAGTAGCGTGGCAAGTTGAGTGGCTAATCCTTTGGAAAATGATTGTGAAAATGCTAACACACATACACATGGTGGTGTACACTTTGTGGTGTTGGCACATTTACAAAGGAGATGAAGTTGGAGTTGATATGGATCAACTCGACAATGAAATGGAGGTGAGAAGAGTTAGGAACTCCACCGGCGGAGTGTCCGCCCGTAGAGTGTGGACAATCCGACGGTGCCACCGGCGCCCTAGTTAGAAAAGATAGGGTCTCATAGAGTGGACCGGACCCTGGTCACGCAGTGACCGGGCGCTGAGTTCCAACATCCGGTTAGTGGTGGCAGAGAGCATGCAGCGTCGATCTATCGACCGGACGCTGGCTCTGGAAGTGACTGGACGCTGGCTATGAGCGTCCGATCAAGATGACGTATGGTGACGCAGGCAAAGCAGAGAAGCTGCAAGTGACCGGACGCTGGTGCTGCGTTCGATCGGACGCGTCCGGTCAGTTCATGCTGGAGCATCCGGTCGACAGATGAGCGTTGAGATCCAGTGAACAGCGTTTGAAGGAGGGGACATGTGGCGTGCATCGCACGACCAGACGCTGAGGTCCAGCGTCCGGTCAATCTGACCAGAGTGTCCGGTCGTCCCGAGTTTTGCCCAGTGAAGGGGTAACGGCTCTATTTGCCCATGGGGTTATAAATAGAAGCCATGGTTGGCCTTGGGCCGGTAGTTGAGCACCTTGGGGGACTTTGTGTCCATGCTTGAGAGTGCTTGGGAGCCCTCCATCTCACACATACTTGATAGTGATCATCCGATTGTGTGAGTGAGCGATTCTAGTGCGATTGCATCATGAGGTTGCATCGAGTGGCACTAGGTGATCGAGTTGCAAGACGGTGGTGCTTGTTACTCTTGGAGGTTGCCACCTCCTAGACGGCTTGGTGGTGGTCTCTGTCGAAGCCCGCAAGAAGCATGTGCGGGGCTCCGGAGAAGAGCTTTGTGAGGGGCATTGTGCTCGCCCCGCGGGAGCCGCAAAGAGCAACTTTAGTAAAGTGTGTCATTGAGCTACCCTCACTTAAGGGGTAGGTTCATGCGGCGCCCGACGTGTGGGCTTAGCGGGTGATGCTAATTAGCCGTCGAACCACCAAGTGAGCGGTCGACACAACAGGGACTAGCGTGTTGGCAAACACGTGAACCTTGAGAGAAAAATCATCGTGTCAACCTTGTTCTTCCCGTTGGTTTGCTTCCCCATTACACAAGCTTCCATTTACTTTCATATATATTAAGCTTGTGTAGTTGCTCTTGTAATTAGTTTGCTTGTGTAGCATATTAGTTACCTTCTTGCTTGTGTAGCATAGAAGTAGCTCCCTTGCGTGGCTAATTTGGTTTGAGTAACCTTGTTAGTCACATTGTTTAATTTGTGTAGCTAAGTATTTGTGCTCTCTAATTTGGCATTGGTTGCCTTGTTATTGAGCATTGCTAGTGAGCTTAGTTGGCTTTGTGCTTTTGCTTACTAGCATGTGTAGGAGCTCCCTTGTTGCTTAAAGTACTAGTGGTATAGGTTTGTGTGACCTTGCTTCTAGAATTGGTTAGGAGAGCTCTAGCTAGCCCTGCACCTTAGTTGCTTTATTAGTATCTTTAAAAGGTGCTAGAGAACATAAATAGAGGGGCGTAGTCTTGGCTAGATCAATAGTTTTAATTCCGCACTTGTTTCGGTTAGCCGACATGATTAATTTTAAAAAGGACTATTCACCCCCCCTCTAGTCGCCATCTCGACCTTTCAGAAGAATGAACCCAACTCAATGGCTGTCAGGCTTACGCCACTGCTGTCCGCGCCGTCGGAGGTCACACCAACACCATGGCAAATTATCTCCCAGTCATGCTCACATCGGCCGCCATGAGCTAGTTCACAAGCCTTGCCCGGACTCCATCGGATCTTGGGAAGAGCTGAAGAAAGTCTTCACCGACAACTACATGGCTACGTGTACGTGGCCGGGCACCAAGCATGATCTCAACCGCATCACCCAAAAGCCGTCCGAGCTTCTCCGCAGCTACATCAAACGCTTTTCCGAGATGAGGAATTCTATTCCCAACATCACAGAAGCTGAGGTCATCACCGCCTTCGTTTGAGTACTTCATCACCGTGAGCTCCGTTCAAAGTTCAACCACAAGCTGCCTATAGGCATCGGCGAGATGATCACAACCGCCAACCAGTACACCGACGCTGAGGAAGCTGAGGTGTGTTTCAATGAAGATACGGGCACAAATCGACCGCCTCACCGCTATGATGACCGCCGCGACAACCGACACCACAACGACCGCCGCTACGACGACCGTAGTTTCCACCGCGACAGTGGCCATGACCGGCCAGAAGGATCCAAGCCCGGTCAGAATCACCGACGCCTGCCAGACCACTTCGTCGCTGCCGTCAATGAGCCTCGTGACTAGCGCAACTACGATGAGCAGTACAAGAAGATCCTCGACAGCCCGTGCCCCCTCCACAAGAATGCCAAACATAAGATGAAAGACTGCCTTGGCTTGGCCAAGGAGTTCTAGGACAAAAAGCTGGACGATGATGCCAACGGTGGGAACGGAGGCCGCTGACCACCTGGGGGCAATAACAATGCTTTCCAGGACCATGACAAGGTGGTCGCCACCATCTTCGGAGGCCTCGCCTCCACCGAGAGCAAAAGAGAACGGAAGCTCGCCGCTCGACGAGTGCTCGCCGTTGCCTCAAATGAAACCACCACCAACCCCAGCTATCGCCCATGGTCCAAAGTCCCTATCACCTTCACCAGGCTCAACCAGTGGGAGGATATACCCTACATAGGGCGTTTTCCCCTCGTCCTCGATGTGACCGTCCAGAAGGTGCTCTTCAAAAAAGTCCTCGTCGATGGTGGGAGCGCTTTGAATCTACTCTTCGCCGGGGCCCTAAGGGAGTTGGGCCTCGGGATAATAGATCTCATGCCCTCGGACTCCTTCTGGGGCATGGTACCTGGCAAGGCATCTAGACCACTTGGAGAGATTACCCTACCAATACAGTTTGGCACGGCAAGCAACTACCGCGTCGAGCATATCAACTTCTACGTCGCTGACTTCGACACCGCCTACCACGCCATACTTGGTTGGCCGGCTCTGGCCAAGTTCATGGCCGTACCGCACTACGCATATCTAGTGATGAAGATGCCTTCACCTGCAGGAGTCTTGGCTCTGTGGGCCAACCTCTCCGTTGCCTATGCCTACGAGATAGAGAGTCTCGCTCTCGCCAAAGCCACTGACCTCTCCATCTAGATGGCTAGTGTGGTCGCCGAAGCCAAGATGGCGCCCACCGATGACATGGAGATCCCAGAGCTGGAGCTTCCTCGCGCCTCCGCCAAGTCCAAGGAAGTCAAGGAGGTCGGCCTTGGCCTTGACGACCCCTCCAAGACTGTGAAGATCAGGGCTCACCTTGACCCCAAATAGGAAAGCGTGCTCGTCTCCTTCCTACGTGCCAACGTCGATGTGTTTGCTTGGAAACCTGCAGACATGCTGGGGGTACCACGAGAGAAGATCGAGCACTCCTTGAATGTCTCACCGACCACCAAACTGATCAAGCAGAAACTCCGCCGATTCGTGCCAGACAAGAAGGAGGCTATTAGGGTAGAAATAAAATGGCTCTTAGCGGTCGGATTTATAAAAGAAGTGTATCATCCAGATTGGTTAGCAAACCCTATTCTTGTTCGAAAAAAGAATAAAGAATGGAGAATGTGTGTTGATTATACTGATCTTAACAAACACTGCCCTAAAGACCCCTTCGGCTTGCCTCAGATAGACGAGGTTGTAGACTCCACCACCGGCTGTGAACTGCTCTCCTTCCTTGACTGTTACTCTAGCTATCATCATATCTCCCTCAAGGAAGAAGACCAGATCAAGACATCATTCATCATGCCTTTTGGGACATACTGCTACACAACTATGTCCTTTGGACTCTAGAACGCTGGGGCTACCTATCAAAGGGCCATCCAGATGTGCCTCGACCAACAGATTGGCCGCAATGTCGAAGCTTACATCGATGACATGGTCAGCAAGACCAAGACCGCCGACAACCTTATCGCCGACCTCGAAGAAACTTTCGCCAACCTAAACAAGTACCGATGGAAGCTGAACCCTTCAAAGTGCATCTTTGGAGTTCCATCCGGTATACTGCTGGGCTACATCGTCAATGCTCAAGGCATTGAACCTAACCCTGACAAGGTCTCCGCCATCACCAACATGAAACGGCCAACATGCGTCAAGGATATATAGAAGCTTACAGGCTGCATGGTTGCTTTAAGCCGCTTCATATCGCGCCTCGGTGAAAAAGGGCTACCATTCTTCAAGCTCCACAAGGCCTCCGAGCATTTTTCCTAGTCAGAGGAGGTAGACTCAGCTTTTGAGCAGCTCAAGGTGTTCTTAACAAAGCCTCTGATCATGACGGCGCCACGTCTAGATGAAACTTTGCTGATATACATCGCCGCTACTTCTCGCGTCGTTAGCATAGCTATCGTCGTCGAACATGAGGAAGCCGAGCATGCTTACAAAGTGCAACGTCTGGTCTACTTCATCAGCGAGGTACTTAATGAGCCCAAAACTCGTTATCCTCAGGTACAAAAATTGTTATACGCCATTCTTATTACGTCGCGCAAGCTCCGACACTACTTCAAATACTACAAGATCGCCGTGGTCACCGAGTTCCCTCTAGGGGACATTCTCTGCAACAAAGAGGCCAATGGCCATATCATTAAGTGGGCTATTGAGCTCGGCACTTACTCCATCGAATTCAGAAGCAGACCTACCATTAAGTCATAGGCGCTTGCTGATTTCGTCGCTCAGTGGACCGAGATCCAAGAACCCATTGCCGCCACTTGCCCCGAGCACTGGGTGATGTACTTTGACGGCACCCTTAACATCAATAGTGCTGGTGTGGGCATTCTGTTCATTACGCCGACCAAAGATAAGCTCCGCTATGTCCTCCGGGTACACTTTCCGGCCTCCAACAACGCCGCGGAATATGAAGCATGTCTCCATGGTCTCCATATAGCAGTCAAGCTCAGTGTCAAACGTCTCATGGTGTATGGGGACTCCGCGTTGGTTATCAACCAGCTCAACAAAGACTGATCCTGTTCCAGTGAGAAGATGGACGCATACTGCGCTGAAATCAGGAAGCTTGAAGGGAAGTTCTATGGTATCGAATAGCACCACGTGGTACGAGATCAAAATCAGCCAGCTGACCAGCTCTCAAAAATAGGTTCTTCTCGCGTAGTGGTTCCACCGGGGGTCTTCGTTCAAGATCTCTTGGCGCCATCCATTACAGAAGAAAAGGAAGTTGAGGAGGTTCCCCCTGCCGAGCAGTTGGTACTTGCGGTGCCTTCGTCGGTCACCAATTGGAGGGAGCAGTTCATCAAGTACCTCACCAACGCTGAAGTACCCACCGACAAGACCGACACCGAATGCCTAATTCGCCGAAGCAACCATTACGTGCTGGTAGACGGTAACTTGATGAGGAAGAGTGCCAAGGACGGGATATTGCAGAAATGCATCACCCAAGACGAAGGAGTGAAGCTGCTTCACGAAATTCACTCTGGTTCCTGTGGCAATCATGCGGACTCGAGAAACCTGGTCGGCAAAGCTTTCCGAGCTAGATTTTATTGGCCCACGGCCATCTCTGATGCAGAAGACCTCATCCGACGTTGTGAGGGATGCCAGTTTTTTGCCAAACAAATACATGTACTGGTGCAAGAACTGCAGACCATCCTAGCTTCCTGGCCTTTCGCATGCTATGAACTAGATATGATCGGGCCTTTCAAGCCAGCGCCAGGTGGTTTCTGGTACGTCTATGTCGCCATCGACAAATTCTCCAAGTGGATCGAGTACAAACCGCTTGTCTCAGCTACCGCAAAGAAAGCAGTCGAGCTCTTCAAAGATATTATCCATAGATTCGGTCTTCCGAACAGCATCATCACTGACCTCGGAACCACGTTTACTGGCCATCACTTTTGGGATTTCTGCGAAGATCGGTGCATCTCCGTTAAATACGTCTCCGTTGCCCATCCGAGAGCCAATGGCCAAGTTGAGCGGGCTAACGGCATGATTCTTGATGCCCTCAAAAAGAGGCTATACCAAAAAGAAGAAAAGCATCCGGGTAGATGGCTCAAGGAGCTACCAGCTATGGTCTGGGGACTGTGCACTCAAGTTAGTCGCAGCACCGGTGTGTCTCCATATTTTTTGGTCTACGGCTCAGAGGCCACACTACCATCAGATGTCGCGTTCCGAGCACCTAGGGTGGAAAATTATGATGAAGAGCAAGCTGCAGCTGTTCGAACAGAGGACGTCGATCGGGCCAAGGAAGAACGCCTGATCACTTGCGTTCGCACAACCAAATATCTACAAGGCTTGCGGAGATACTATAACCGCAACATAAAAGGTCGTTCATTCACCGTCGGCGACCTCATTCTCTGTAGAAAACAAAAGACCGAAGGATTGCATAAGCTCTCCTCCCCTTGGGAAGGGCCTTACATCATCAAAGAGGCCACCCAACCAGGGTCTTATCGCCTATGTGACTTAGATGGGATCGATGTTCCCAATTCATGGCACATCGAGCACCTTATACGTTTCTATTCTTGAAACGCTCTAGATATGTACTCTCTACTTTGTGATGAATAAAGTTTTGGTCTCCATAACCTGTCTCCATTTCTCTCCATTGTGTTTTAACCTCCATATACGGTCACCGAGCACTACAATATTCCATACCGATCTCCAATACGAAAATCGCCGACCATGATTTCGCCGAATAAGTTTCTCCAAAATCGCCTAACGATTTCTCCAAATCACCGACACATTTTTTTGCTGAAAATCGCTGAATAAGTTTTCTCCAAATCACCGAACATGTTTCCTCCAAATCACCAACGCATCTCGCCACACGTTTTCTCCAAACCGCCGAACACTTTACTGTAAATCTCCAAGATATTTCGCCGATCAGCGAGCAGCCTACTTTCTTTTATGTTCTCTTCGGAGAAGACCCAATCTCCGATCTCTCCCTACATGTGCCACGGGCTCCGCGCTCTGCGTTATGGGTGGTCGGCTGTGGTTCCTTGGTCACGCCTATTTCTCCTACATGTGCACGGGCTTCGCGCTCGACGTTATGGACTTGGGCTATCCATGGCCGAGAGCTTAGCACAGAACTAATTGCTCGGTCGCTGCTTATACTACCTCTATCCCCAAGTTATTTCAACAACTGCCGAGCAGCACATGTTCCACGCTATTTTCTATGGAGAAGACCCAGTCTCTGATCTCTCCCTACACGTGCCACGGGCTCCGCGCTCTACGTCATGGGTGGTCGACTGCGGTTCCTGGGTCACGCCTATTCCTCCTACATGTGCACGGGCTCTGCGCTCGACGTTATGGACTATGGGCTAGCCGAGGCCATAGGGGTTAGTAGCGAACCAACTGCTTGGACACTACTTAAATTACGCATAATCATGTCAGGATTAAAACTACGAAGATTTTTTTGCCCAAATACAAGAAAATTGCATATACATGCACCTTGTAACATTTATTCGATACATAATTGTTTCTTGCGCTTTCGCGTGTTCTAACTACACTGTCAAGATTTTACAGATGATAATCTATGAGCAGATTACTGAGCTCCATCATCACCATCCGTCTCAACAAACAGATCTATATCGCCGGCTAGCATCTTTGCTGCGTCCTCCACCTCATCCTCCAGCTATTGGGTCTCCGCATCGCTCAATCCTTTGACAAACCCACCCCTTATCGACTGAAGATCAATGGTTGGGTAACGGGACCAAACAACTGCGAGGACATGAGTAGCAACGGACACAATGGCATCGTGGTTGAAAATCTTGAAGTTCTCCCACGCTGCCTTACACCTCTGGATGACGGTGTCTGAACGCCGCCGCCTGCCATCGGGCTGAGTGGCTATTTCTAGGTCAACGCAGTCAAGCACCGGCTTAATTGCGGTGACTACAGCATTGAAGTTCTCCTTTTGGATCTTGGCCTCCTGCACCAGCACGTCAAACTGTGCCTTGGCTTTATGATGATAGCCTACAAGCATTACAATGTTCCATCATATAAGGAAGCTACTTCAACAGTAATTCCGACCAGGAAGAATTCACCTTTCAGCTCCTCAGCTAGTTTGTCTGCCCGCTCTGTTTCCTTCGCCTTCTCCTGGCGAAGTTGATCGATGGCCTAGCGCAGTTGGCCGAGCTCAGTGTCTTGCTCTACAAGCGCAACAGTTATCACCAAAAATATGGTTGTTCAGCAATACAAAAGTACATTTGCCGATATACCGAACCTGCTTTCTGCTTGGATACACTCTTAAGCTATTCAGATTCCTTCTCTAGCTGCTCGGAGGCGTTCTTTAGTTGGCTAGAGACAACAACCAGTTGTTCAGGCTAGCTCCACACCTGCTCGGACGCAGCAGCAAGCTTTTCGATTAGGACCCCCTTCTGGTATTCCAGGTCCCACGTGTTGGATTCTGCAAGGTCTCGTTCACGTCGGGCCCTCTGGATATTTCTTTCCGAGAGGTTCATCGCCTCTTTGAGTTTTTCGTTCTCCTCAACAACAGGCTCCATTCGTTTTATCAGCTGGCGCCGCTGCTCGGCAACCCGAGTTATCTCTTGCAAATGCAATATGACAGTATCGTTACCCAATTCCAAACATCAACTAGGACCTTTCTAGATGTAGTACTAACCATGATCTGTTTTGTCACCCCGGTAAGGGCGGTCTCCAGTCTCCTAAATTCCTTGGTGGTGTCCTCCTCTTCAACAATTACTATGTCATCACCGTGCTTTCGGAGGATCCGGACTGATTGGGGTCGAGGTTCGTCACGTACAATGTCCTCCACCTCGTCCTCTTCTGTTGCAGCCGGAGGCACCACCTGGGGGCTTGGTGGCTGGATAGCGGCTCCAACCATGCCCTCCAAAGCATCGGGGAGCGCCGTCGGCTCCCTCGGCATCGTAGGATTTTCCGCTCTAGATTCCGCCGTTGCCGAGGGTGCTGTCGCCGACTCATTCACCGTCGTCGACAACCGTTCGCTGCCGCCAAGTCCACCAGGGGAAGCGATTGGCTCCCTCGCGTGCTGTCGAGCACTCAGGGACTCCATGATGGGGTCTACTGGCATCTCCCCCGCCCCGGGGCTAGCTTCTAGCCGCTGCTCAGTCTGAGTGGGCGGGGCTGGAACCGTCGCTCGCCTTGCACTACGTCAAATCAGTTTGTCAGTTACCACAGAAGTAAAGAAACTACAGCAAAGTAACTTCAACACCAGGCCACTTATGGTTTGGTCTGACGGTTCAATTTCTTGAATCGGCAATGCCTGCCCGAGCCTCCAGGCACAGCCGCGGGATCAACTCTCATGCTTTGTGGAGGAATTCTCAGCTCCTCCTCGGTCGACCTCCTTTCTGCCTGCTGCTCCGGGTTCGCCTCTGCTTGTTGCTCGGGGAAGCCTCTGCTTGTTGCTCGGGGACTTCCATAGCTCGCCCCGTAGGGACTTCCGTCATCTGCTGCGCAGAAACTCCTTCCGCCCGCTACTCGGGGACTGTCCTCGTCGGCGGTAAACGGATTTCTTTGCCTCCCCCTAATTGGTCCCCTGCGCGCGTGCTACGCGGAGGCTTCTTCGTGCTCGGTGGAGGAGCCATCAGAACTTCATCATCGTCAAACCAATCGAACACCGTGGTCCTTCGTGTTCGATTGGTCTGATCATCGCCAAGCAAGATGCTGTCTGGTTTGCGGGGAGCAGCAGCCGTTGTTTTCCTCTTCTTTTGTCTGGCTCGTCTTCCGTCGGCCTCTTCCCCTAGATTTTCTCCGATACCGAGGGAGGACTCTCCGTCCGACCAACATCCATACCTCTAGATTATGAAGAGACGCCAATGGAGCTTTCTTCAAGTTGAGCTGGTGGTCGTGCATCTACTGCCGGCAGCCAATCGCCTCTCGGCATGCTCGAGAAATATACCGCCCTATCCTGCGAATGGATCTTCACATGAGTGGATCAGTCTACTGCTCGGCAATGACAAAAGAAAAAACTTCTCGGAAACATACAGTTGGGATATTCACCTGAGGAGGCAGATTCTTGCAGTTAAAGTGTTTTGTGTACCCCGACAAGCGAAATGAGGCAAGCAGAGCGAATAGCTCAGCAGTCCGCTCTTCAACAATATTCCTGGATAGTATCTCTGGCCTCTCTCGGGTACCGTCGGTCTCTCCTTTGAATTCGAAGCCTAGGTGCGCCCTCTCCTTACAGGGCTGAACACGTCGCACTATGAAACTCGCCGCTACCAATCCGCCATTGGTCCTCACGCCCTTTATTAAGCTAAGGAGTTCCTTTACTTGCTCCGTATCATCATTGTTCGGCATCTCCGACCAACTCCTATGACTTTCTAGGATGTGGTCGGCGTCACAGTGGACTGCTAGGTGGTTTTGTTTCATGTAGAACCACCTGGTGTTCCACCCCTTCAGTGATGTGTTCAATGGCACAGTAAGGTATTCGCTCACCATCCCATTGCGCAGCTGAAGGTACACCCCACTGACCACCTTGGAACCAGCGCCGCCTCTCTTCTTCAGCCAGAATAGGTCACGAAAGAGATTGAAGTGGGGTAGGACTCCGAGGTATGCCTCATGGAAATGGATGAAGATTTAGATGTGCAAAATGGTATTGGGGTGGAGGTTGCACAGACTAACTGCCCAGAGTTCCAAGAGATCCCTCAAAAATGGATGAATAGGAAATCCTAATCTGCGCCAGAAATAATCCTCGAATACCACTGCTTCGTCAGTTTGAGGTGTCGGGAAGGACTCACTGAGGGCTGGCCGCCATCCGGTGGTAGCACGGTCAGGGAGAATGCCGGCTTCCACCAATCTGTTTAGCTCTGCCTCTCCCGTTCATGACGATGCCCACTCCTCGTCGCGCCGGGCCACGACACCCACCTTCTTGGGACTAGTCTTCTTCGATTTCGCAGCTCCTTTCTTCGGCGCCATCTCCCAGATCTGGTTAGGGTTTGGCGGCGGAGGAAAATGTGGTTGTGGATTCGGAGATGCGAGAGATGAGGAGGAAGATGGAGTGGAAAAGGTGGGAATAGGGTATGCGGCGGCACTGTTATAAAGCACTTTCCCCACCTTTCCGCATTCAAGGGGTTTTGGGAAACCGTTCCCGTGATCTACGCAGCTCCGAATTCTTCGATGCGGCGTATGGTCCGTTACCTGGGCTTCTGCGCAACCGCAGCCCACGTCGTCCATTTATTGCTACAGGCAGTTGCTACTTGCCAAATAATCGCCAACTTCTCCGCCATTTATCGAGGCTCAGTAACCGTTACTGTATAGCCATTACTTCGATCTTTTCTCCACGGTTTGATTTCTCCGATATCTTCGCTTGGAGCTCGGGGACTGGCTGCCTGTTCGGTTGGTTTTCTATTATTTTTCTGCTTTGGACCCTGGCACCACATGACTACGTCATCTACTGTCAGGCTCGGGGACTAAGTGGGCACACTTCACCTCACGATGAATGTGCTTGTTTTTTCTAGAAGACTCCGTGCCTCTTGAAGCTAAAGAAGGTTATCTCCTTTCCTCGTGGTCGGACTCTAAGTGGGCACACTTGGTTCACTGCGAAGAAATTTTCAATTTTGGACTAGAGCTCCTTACACCCTTATGGCAAGCCGTACTTGGGATATGCTGCTCGGCTGCGGGTCACGCTGCTCGGCAACTGCTCACAACTGCTCGGTGACTCATCACGGTGGTCGGACCATGAGTTGGACTGCTCGGCTTTGGTTTGCACTTGCTCGGACACGCTTAGGATGGCGTTGCACAATGGGGACTAGCTGTGGGGGGTATGACCCCGGATACCCACGGCGGACCACATGGGTTGCGCCCCCAGGGGCGGCCCAGCCCACAAGATGAAGCCTTGTGGGACACGATTCTACTCGGCACCTCCCGCAAGATATAGGGAGGATATCCTGAAGATACTACGAGATCTGTTAGGATACATATGATCCCATGATTCTTGTATTCTGTTATTATTTTTTGGTTATTTCTCAAATCTAACCGACTTGTAACCCTGCCTCCAGACTATATAAGGCGGGCAGGGACCCCCTCTAAAACCACGGCATATCATACGATAGCTAATACAAACCAACAGACCACAGGAGTAAGGTATTACGTCATACTGATGGCCTAAACCTGTATAACTCATGTGTGTCTCGCTGCCTTCTTGTTCTTGATCACGCGCTCCTCTGCCGATCAATCTACCTTCGTGGGATACCCCTCGGAGGACTGTCGATGATATTCTATCAACACCGTCCAAACTTAGATTCCAAGCCCCCACTCCTGAGTCCCGGACTCAGTGTGGTGCAAGGACCTCCACCATCTCTGCCTCCAATTAGTCGGTCCGGAAAGAGCTAGATCCACAGCAAGAGAGCAACAAGTCTTCCCTGTGCCCATACCCAAGTATGCGCTGGGACAATAAATTTGTGACTTGTCTAGAGTCATATGCAACGACCGCCCTTAATCAACACAGACAGGGAAAAAGTGTAACCGAGCTATGCCCCGTTAGCCGCAGGACACAACCCTTTACACCCACCAATACCCAAACCATATCCCTATCCGGTCACCATTTACCTTTCCACCATTTTATCATGAGTGATCATATTTTATCACCTATTTGCGAGTAACGGCAGGTTACTCACACTACCGATATCCTGAGCATAGCAGCTACTCGACCTGTACTAGTAGGACTCATGGGTAGATATATTTATGCATGTAGTTTCCATAAAATGCCTGTAACTTAAATGCACATCACATATATACATTCAGTGATCATTAAAATAGGGGTTATGCATAGGGGCTTGCCTTGGGCAGGCGACAGGTCAGCAAGGTCAGCACCAGTAGGCTCCGGGGCTCCCTCCTGCATGAGGATCTCCTCCTCGTACTCCTCGATCACCTCGTCGTACTCCGGCTCACCGACGGGCACGAAATCTACCAGCTCGTGATCTACATGCATGAAATCATGATGCAATGCTTAGGAATATACAACAGCAACTCTTAAAATAAAAGTACATCGATTTAACTACTAAGCTAGTGCTATCAACCACAGTGCTAAGCTATCTGATAACAAGTTTGAAATATGACATTCATTGTTATTATAACAACTACAGGTGTTCTTACTCCTAATGCTAATTTACGCTATATACGATAAAGCAAGGGTAATAGCTACCTTATTTAACAACCCATCTTAAAGCTACAAAATTTATAGCAAGTACATAACAACCTAGTGAACCTACTGTAAAATTTTTGTGTCGATAGCTATCACCAATTATCCACAAATATCCCTACAAGTATCAATCTACCTAATATTAGCTCTCTAGTTTTGAATTTATGACCCAATACTTGCCACAGCTAACTGCAATCTAAATGTACTATAAAGTAGATGGTATTTTTGCGAACCTAACAAAATTAGTCTTACTATTTTTGGACCTCTACACAATTTACTATAATTTATCAAAGTTCAACTCATAACTAAAGCAAATAAGCATTTCTATTTTACTGGAAATTAAAGAAACCGAATTCTAACTCGCGGCCCAACTCACGCGGCTCGGCCCACAACGACACGGCGCGCGCGCCAGCGAAGCGCGGCCCACAAGGGGGCGCGGCCCAGCCGGCCAACGGCCCGTGACAAGAGAGACCCGCGCGTGACGGCAAACATGCAAAAACGCCCCCGAACTACTCTGCATTTACTGCGAGCTCTAAGGCACTATTCCTCTAGTCTACGGTTTTATAGCTACGCCCTCCCCTTTCTTCTTCTTCGCCACAGCGACGTCCCCCGGCACCCGTGCACGCACTGGCGCGACGGCATGGGCACCGGGCAGCCACGCCGGCGTCACCAATCCCTCCATTTCCTATCTAAGGGACCGATGGTTACCTCGACTACAACGCGCAGTGACTGGAGGCGATACGGCAAACAGGGGCGTTGTCCCGAGATCCCTCCCTGGCGGTGGTCCTTTACCTACGATGGCGGGTGCGTTCTCATGAGCCACAGCGAAAACAGAGCAAACAAATTAGCTAGCGAGCTCAAGGAACTACCCACGGAGACCGTTGAGGTGTCGGTCTGGCCGGAGAAGGCCCGAGCCGAGCTGGCCGCGTGCGCACCGATGATGCGACGGCGCACGGTGATGGCACGGCCGTGTCGGGGAAGGCTGGGCTACGGTAAAGCTACGACTGAGGTGCGTAGGGTGCTCAGGAGGGTAAGACTAGGCTGGTGATGCAATGAATCGCCATGGGGTGCTATGAGTAGGCGGCTTGCCCATGGCGTGCACCCATCCGGTCTTAAGGGCCCGACGGAGCGGCGATTTGGAATTTAGGCACCGTGCAACGGTACCTGCAGCACGGTGGGGTAGGTTGGGTGACCGGCCACCTAGTGGAGCTGAGGTCATGACCAATTTGAAGCACAGTACTGTCACCACGATGAATTTGAAAGACGGCCCCGCTGGCCATGGCGACAGCGGAGACAGGGGGTCATGGCGTGGCTTGGCTCGGCCCGGCTGTGGATGTCAACACAAAATACAAGCACGCACAACTATGGGGAACAGCGGGACGTGCTCCAGGCGGCTGTTTGCACGGCTGAACTCGTAGGCCGACGAAACTCGGTACGGCGCCACAGCGGACAGCGCCGGACAAGAGAAGCACAGCGCAACGTGACGTCGAGGTGATGGTGGAGCATGCGGTTGTCCCACGTGTGAGCAGCCATGGTAAGTTAACAAGAGCAGTGCCGGGCGTGGCGACTGGCGGCGTGTAGCGCGAGACCCGGTGCGCTTCCGGCCAGAGCAGGGCAGGGCACGGTCGTCGTCCCGGACGCAGCGCGTCAGCCACGGTGATGTGACCCGTGCGCCAGCGAGTGGCAGCAGGCAGCTAGGGTAGCAGCGCCAGGGCCCTGCGCGCGATGTGCATTCACGGTGGCAGTGAGGATGCGGCCGGCGCTTCGGCGCGCACGCTGACGAGCCAGCAGCGGCGCCAAGCCGAGCAGTGGCGGTGGCCGCGGCCAGCGCGCGGTGGCAGGTGGCCTTGGCCCACAGCGCAAGGGCCGTGCGCGTGCGTACACGCACAGGCGTGGCAGTGGGACTCGGCCGACAAGCCAGCAGCGGTGCCAGGCCAGCAGAGGGTGGTGACCGCGCCTGGAGTTAAACCATGTGCCATGCACGTTTTTTAAAGCAGCTCAAAAACTCAAACCCGATACTCCGAACGCCAAACCAGTTGTTCAATGCGCAAGAGGGTACGTAGGGCTATCGACTGGAGTCATGACATCTTGCCACTTCCTAAGCCGATCGCTCTACGACAATTGCCAAAAGTGGCTTCGTCGACCCCTTTTCAAACTTATGCGAAAAGACTTAACTTCGAACGGTTACTCGTCGAATTCCCATTTAGACCTACTGGGTATGCTAGCGAACGAACCTCGTCCTCGACCGCACATATTTCATCGTCGCCTACGAAGTACGTACTACCAATTCTATCAAAGTTCGCATAAACGTTCTATAGCATTTTTTTCCGATAAAATTTTGATTAGAATACTAAACAATATTATGTGACATGAAATGTAACATTTGTTTCTTGTTTCAGATAAACGTGTCAAGTGACGTATATTGATTTATACTCCAAATTACACACAGGTACAAACAAGTATTATGCTCATGCAGTGTTTTAACAAAAAAATAGTACAATGTAACACTGAGGGTGTTACATAAGTCCCAATGGACTTCACATTATGAATCCAAATACAAATCGCAACATACATTGTGTATAATTAAGCATGATTGCGTATATTGGTTATTTTTATATCATCATGATACAGAAATAATTATACAATCATTTGAGATACAATTTCCATCATGTGGATTCAAGATGGAGGATTTGGGTAAGACCAAATATTGCCTAGGCTTACAACTTTAGCACCGTCCTTCAGGGATTTTAGTGCATCAATCAGCCTATATTCAGAAAATATTGGAGAAATTTAATATAGACAAATCATATCATAACAAAACCTCGATGGTTGTTCGTTCTTTAGAAATAGAGAAAGATCCATTTAGACCATGAGATATTGGAGAAAAGATATTGGGACCAAGGTTCCATATCTTAGTGTCATTGGAGCACTTATATATCTTGCAAATTGCACCAGGCCTGATATCGCATTTGCAGTGAACATACTAGTTAGATATAGTGCAAATCCAACTCACCGTCATTAGACGGAAACGAAGCATATCCTCAGATATCTTAGTGGCACAAAGGATCTTGGTTTATTCTTTAAGAGAAATCATGATCCCAATATGATTGGATACACGGATGCTGGTTACTTATCTGGTCCCCATCCCAAACTGGATTTGTATTCTTAAATGAAGGTACATCTATTTCATAAAGTCTTTTAAACAGACTCTGACGGCTACCTCTACTAATCATTCTGAAATTATTGCTCTATACGAGGCATCACATGAATGTGTTTGACTTCGTAGAATGATTAACCACATATAACAGGCATGTGGTATTGGTTCGATTAAATCACCTACAATTATCTATGAAGATAATTTCGCTTATGTTACATAGATGCAAACAAGTTACATAAAGAGTAATGTCGCTAAGGACATTGCCCCTAAGCTATTTTATCCCCATAAGTTACAAGAAAGCGGAGAAATAAACATCTTGCAAATCACCGCATGCGATAATCTCGCTGAACTATTTACTAAGTCCTTACCAACTTCTATGTTTCAAAAATTTCTACATAAGATTGGTATGCGACGACTTCAAAATTTGCAAGAATCAGGGGGAGACATCTCCTAGATGCTAACCTATACCAGTATCATATTATACTCTTTTCTTTCACAAGTTTTACTCATAAGATTTCTTGTTAAAGTTTTTAATGAGGTAATATTAATATAAGCATGTGTCATATGTTCTATTTTTTTCATCAGGGTTTTTTTTGGAAAATATCAAAGACACATATTGCCCTCACAACTCATTCATGGTTTTTCCCTAAAAATGTTTTTCATGTGAGTTATCCAAGAGGCAATACCAATAATATGTCGTCACATTTTCTCCTAATTTTCTCATTAGGTTTTTACATGAGTTTTAGCAGCATATCACTTTATATTGCTCCTCATATTTTTCCTAAAAGGTTTTTGAGGAGTTATCTTTATGTCGTATCTCCAATATTTTCCCCCATTGAGGTTTTTAATGGGATACCAATGATATAGTGGTTTATTTAAATCACAAATAAATATGTTATTTTCTCCTTATTTTCCAATAAGGTTTAAAGAAGTTTTTATGGCATATCATATATTTCTCAGATTTTTCCCATAGGGTTTTTTTGAGGAATTTCAGCTTACAGCTGCATTGATTTCAAGGAAGATTTGATAAGGGGAAGTGTTGTGAAACGACACCTATACGCGAACAGACGTCTACATACGAACAGGCGTCTCTTCACGAGTGATCTCATCCATCAAGCATAGGATTAGTGGATAGGATTAGACAGTTAATTTTAGTTCCAAAGGGCATGTCTTTTAGAAACAGTTATGTCCCTTCATGACACCCCTTCACTTGTATAAATATATTTCCGAGATCAATAAAAGCAACAGTTCTCCTAAATCTTGTTCATTTCCATTCACGTTTTAACAATAAACACCATTTAGTGTACCAGAGATTAATTTATTTGTAGATAATTTTTTATGCTAGAAATCTATTTATTCGAGAGAGAGAGAGTATAGATATAAAAATTGCTAATATTTTTTATAAATATAGTCAAATTTAATAAAGTTTGACCGGGGCACTAATATTATATGACGGGAGAATAAGCCATTGACACGTGGGTCCACTACCGGTCCTCGTCTTCTAGCTCGAGATCCCGTACCGTACTACCAGCCGACAAAGGGCAGTGTCTCTCGTTGGGCTCAAATGATTGAGAAACCCCACGACAATGTAATCTCCTTAGGGCTTGTTCGTTTGCAACGGATTAATTCCATGGGGATTCATTCCGGAACCAATCTACACAGCTGTGTGCAGGGTGATTGCTAAGTTGCAGGAAGCGTCCATGGGGATTTATTCCGTTTCACGTAGTCTCATGCAGGCATAGCATCCGAACGGATTTGTTCCGGGACACTAGAGGTCAGGATTGATTCCAGGCGAGATGACTGAGTTTTTTTGCTGCATGTAGCCTCCGCAAGATCCTTAAATAGCCTATTGGTGCACACATTTTAGAAAGGAAGGTGGATTGAATCCAGGCCCACAACCGAACGAGCCCTTAAGGATCTCATCACGCGAAGCCAAACACGAGCTGAACCAATCTTTCATTCTCTCCGGCAGGACGCAGCAGCAGGCACATTTCTTTTCACAGAAACACACACCATCCTCATGCAGCAATGCGATCACCTGCATCCCATGTAATTGTAGGCGACCCGCCAAATGTTGAGTGCGTGATACACGTGATACAGAGAGTTCAGGTTGCTGATCCACACCGGAGCTCCTCACCTGGACTAGAGAATTTACCATCCGTCAAGGGATTTACATTGCATCCATATCTGACAAGGAAGCCGGTAACAACGAGGCATCAGCTAGGTGACGAGCTCGATGCTGAAATCCCAGAGCCTCTTGGCCAACTCCATGTCCTTGGCCTTCACGCTTGGCTCGTACAGGTTACTGTCGCAGAAGTACTTCCCGGACACGCCCTTGACCTGCGGGTGGAGTGCCACATAGCATGTAGTTGCCGCACCCTGTTTAAGTTGAAAGCAAACCAATCAGTGCCCCAAATTGTATACTAGACTGGCAGAATCATTCATCTAATCTACTATACTAGGCTGCACCGTGTAGCCAGGTGCACATGATTACATGATACAGGCAGCGCAGATATAACTTTAGCCTATTGCTGGTAAAATCTAGATTTGCAGTGCCTACCACAAATCCAGTCAACCTAGCACAGATCACAAGCATTAGTAAGCACTAGTGGGGTTGTAGTTGTACAGCAGATTGTTAAGTTGCACAGCGTGGCGAAGTGAAGGTCCCATGAATTTGTGATAAGAATGACCTCCAAGTGAAGTTTTGCGAGATGAGTACCCGTAGCAACTTGAGGCATGTTGATGGTACTGTCAGATCACAATATGGATATACTACTTTTAAGATGTTCATGTACCTCTTCTAATTTAACATAGAGTCTGTTTGGTTCCTTGGCTATCCCCTAGCCAGGCTTGCTGGAGCCAACTTAGGCCTGTTTGGTTGGTTGAACAAGCCTCTTAGCCAGGCCCTAGAGAGCCACCTAAGGGGACCTAGCCTGGCTACCAGAGAACGCAGAGGTTGATCGTTTTTGCGGAGCCAAGCCCGAGCCAGCATCCGACGCGAGTTCCGTCACCTCCCTTCCTCCTGATCTCGTGCGTCCTCCCATCACCCGGCTCTAGCGAGCTGCGGGCAGGTCCCCTCGCCATCCTCCACCGACAGCGGCACGCCACGGAGGGGGTACCGCGGCGTGCGGCGGCAGCCGTGGGGGAAGCGGGCGGGAAGATCCAGGACCCGCACAAGGCGGCGCGCGTGGCTGGGCACGTTCAACACCGCGAAGGCTGCCGCCCGAGCCTACGATGAGCTGGCGTTGAGGTTCCGCGGCAGCCGCAGTAGGAGGACGAGCCGGCCGCGCCGCGATGCTTCTCCAGGAGCACGAACGAGCCGGGCCGCAGCAACCTCACTGCCTCCGGAAGGTTACCAGCGGAGGAGGATGACGGTGGGCAAGCCACGAGCGCGAACAAGCTCGTCGTGGGCGGCCGCCGTGTGCTGTTGCCGTGCGGCTACGGTGCCATCTTTACACGGGGTCGCTTTCCACCTGGGCAGGGCTACCGTGCTGCCGTGCTGCTACCTGCTGCCGCTCCAGTGGCAGCGAGTTGAAATTCGGAGCTGGAACATGGCCTTAGATCTCGTCCTCCCCCTGCCGTTCCTAGTGTGTGCGTGTGTAATTTCAACAAGAAGAACTGCTCGTAAGTTGAAAATCGTGCTGTGGAATTTGGGTTTGATCGTGCTGCTGGCCCTCACGTCTTCCCTGTTCACGTGGGCACTTTGCTTAGGCAAAGGCAAACAATGTTAGTACACCTGAATTTGATGCCCATCACCTGTTCGAAGAAATTCGGGTAAACTTACCAATTTGGAGAAAAGATGACTGTATCAAAACAAACCAGACAACCAAACACACTGTGGGGCTAGCCAGGCCTATACAGTACAGACAACCAAACAGCCCCATATTGGCTTGCTAGAACCAGGTTTAGCCTAGCCCGGCTACAACTAAGCCAGGAAACCAAACACACTCATAATGGTTGCCAGTTGTGCCAGATGCAATGTCGCAGATCTACACGGAAGCTTATTCTAATATGTCTCAATGCTACCACTATCTCGAAATGCAGGAAGCAGCAAGCAATACTGCTACTACCAGCAAACGATAGATTAGCAAAATGCAACATCAGCTCTAGTCTCAAATACCTAATAAACAACTAAAATGCGAAAAGACCCTGAAGATTTAAAATAAAAAAATACCTGCTCAGCATTTTTCAGCACCAATTTACCAAGCGTCCGATGGAGAACTGCATTCAGCAGAAAATTCAATGTAATCAGTGTCGACTGAAAAAGATGTAATCAGTGAAGCATAGCGGTTTCGAAAGGCAACAAATTCTATCAGGCTGTTACTGCAAACAAGTGACAAACATCATTCACATTCTCAATTGCTGATAATTTAAATTGTCTTGATTGCCGTCTTTCTTATGCATGTGAGGATCTAACCTTCAATGTTCCTCTTATGCCCTCCTAATTGCCATGGTTTGCTCATAAAAGTAAGAAGCATCGAATGACATAGTTCGGTAAGTTCTATTAAACTTGCCAAATATTTATGTTTCCCTTTTAGTTTATATAAGGCCAGGAGCAAAACGGTGGGTAAAGAATGCCAATTATACTTACCATCTAGGATACTGTGGTAGCGAAGAAGGTTCGTGATAATGGAGCCAGGATGAAGAGAATTTGCAGTTATGTTGACATTCTCTTCCTGTTAGACAAAATATCGTATCATAGATGGACAGAAAAATAGTTATAGAACACCCTAATAAATTGGAGAGTGAATGGTAACTGTAAAGAGAACATATAATCAGCAAAATCTGGAACATTACAATTCTTGTGATTGGATGATGACTGTTCCTTCAATTTGTTACACTAAGATTAACAATAAACACACTCAAATTTCCACGTCCAATTTGGAACAACACTCACTGCCCAAAGATCTTTATTTACCAAAAGTTACAATTTTCAAAATTCACATGCAGACATCTTTGAAACATAATGCAAGTGATGTTGGTCACAAGCGCAGGTATCCATGATGTAATGCATACAAATGTACTATAACTATACATACACCATAAGATCAAAAAAACGGGCATGAGTTAGACGGAACAAGAGATACCTGGAATCGCCTGGCAAGTTCATTAGCATGCAAGATGTTTGCAAGCTTTGACTGCCCATATGCTCCAAAGCTACTATACCTGCACAACACAAGATTGAACAAGGGGCTAGGTTTGCTTCGAAACAAAGTAGACTAGACCGTAGAACATAATACTGCACAGCAATTACATACACCGACTCATCGTTGATATTGTCAAAACGGATGCCTTCCTGATATGCAAATCTGTGCCCCTCTGACGAAACATTGACAATTCTTCCTTCCACATTTGATTCACGAGAGGTCTTCTTCATGGTATCCAATAGAAGGTGTGTCAGCAGGAAATGCCCTGAAGATTATGAAATTAGAACCGCAGTTTAGTAAAATTGTGTCTAAACACCATGATGAATGAAAACTTTTGAGTGTTAGGTCAGGTAGAAAATTGCAGCAGTCTGTTGAGTTAGAGTGCTAGACTTGCACGTGCTATACATTGCTATATGATTTGAAGTAGGGAAAATCCATACACACAACGGATTAGCCAAGCAGTCAAGTGTACTGAATGCGTACCAACATGATTAGTTGCAAACTGCATCTCAATTCCATCCTTTGAAAGCGCAAAAGGTATTGCCATTACTCCTGCATTGTTGCTGCCAGCAAAAGGGCCAAGTAATCAATTAAATGCCATGAGATATATTGAAGCAACACTTTGAACAAATATCAAGAGAACCAGTCCTGAATTAGCAGACCTATCAATATACCAAGTCAGGTTATTAGAACAGGCATAAGAAAAATCTCAAACACAAGAATCAAGAAAATTAAATAAATGCTACCTAAAACAAACTAGTATGCAATTAACATGCCCCTCCTCTAATTTCCAATGATGGACAGCCAAACATAGAGTGGTAAGCAAGGAGGATTTGATAGCTTTCAGGCACATCTTACACAATGAAGCGTCCACTGCATGAATCACCCCTACTCCACCAAGACACCCATTTGTATCACATCCCAAGGAAATGTGGAAGATCATCCTAGCATTCGCAATAATAACCATATCCAGTTTGGTCTATATACATGTACAGTATGTGTTGGCTGAACTTATTATGACACAGTATCCTGAAAGTACAGGCAGTAGTAATTGTCATCCTAGTGGTATCCAGACTTGAATAGATTCATTGACATGGCATTAGGAGTCATAACTCATCCCAGGTCGCTCTCTATTTGTCCTCAAGGATGGCGGTTGGCAACAGAGCAGACGATAATTAATATCAACAGAATATACATACATGAGGATGTTGAGGGGGAGACCCCTGTCGATGAATTGGGACGCGAAGGCGCGGACCGAGGCCATGGACGAGAGGTCCAGCTCCATGACGTCGAGCTTGGCCTCCGGCGCCTGGGCGAGGACGGCGTCCTTGACGGCCTGGGCGGCGGGGAGGCTCCTGACGGCCATGACGACATGGGCCCCGCGCAGCGCCAGCGTCCGCGCCGTCTCGGCGCCGATGCCGCTGGACGCCCCTGGATGGGATGGGATGGGATTGGATTACTAGTAAAGGTTAGAGAGAGGGGTTTTGGGATGGGATTGCTGTTGGAGAAGGAAGAAGAACTTGTTGGGGGAAGGAATAAGTACGGACCGGTGACGATGGCGGTGAGGCCGGCGGCGGAGATGCCCTGCGTGACTTGGTCGGCGGTGGAGCTCCAGGAGAAGCCGGAGGGGCCCCGGCGGCCCAGAAGCCACGAGGTCATCATCTTCGCTCTCTCCCTCTCTTCTCTCAGGAAATGGCAACTGGCGAGATTCAAGAGCCTGCCTGGCTAAAACGGTACGGATATTCAAAACCGAATTCGTTTAGAGGGTTGAGATCTGTCTGTATTCGGGTTCGGATATCCAATATCCGATATCGTATTCCGTATCTGAATACTCAAATCGTATATTTATGATGTCGATATCCAATCGTATCCTATCCGACATAGTTGACACTATCCGTATTCAAATCTAAATTTGAATAGAAATATGAAAACAAATATAATATCGATGATATCCGTCCGTATCCGATCCGTTTTCATCCATGCCTAGCAGCAAATCAGTCAATCCCGCCGCCCTGGCGAAGCTACCCAGGAACCCCCGTGACCCCGTCCCCAACTCTGGTCTCTGGCGGTCTGGCCCCGCCGTCTTTGGGAGTACTGGAAGAAGTCTGGAACAGGAAGAGGGAAAGGATGGACCGCTGTAGCGCGTGCGTGCGCCGTGTTCTCACGTAGAAAAACAAACGAAATGCTAATGATCAACCAGTTGGTTTAGAGACATCTCTTAACCATTTTTTTTTTGTCATCAGATGGCGTTTGATCCTCCTCGACCGTCCTTCCTCAGCCGTTGATAAAGAACCAATCGGATAACTTCGGCCTCGTGGTCGCCCCGTCGTTCTCCATGGCTTCTCTCGAGGGAGCCACATAGGTGGCATGCTCGCCAAACTACGTGTTCACCGTCGAGTAGTGCAGCGTGTACGTGAGGAAAGGAGAGAGGGACCGCTCGTGGGGGCCCACGCCGGTTGACCAAGAGTGGAGCAGAGACACTGCTCCCTCCGTTTCTTTCTGCATGAGAGGCCGGCGCCATTTCGTTTTGCCTGGGACACGTGTGCACGGCGCGTCCCCGACGGCGCCCCTTCCGGTTGCAGCAATTTTGTGTGGATTTTGTATATATTTTTGAATTTTGTGAAGAATTTGTGAACAATTGGACATATATTTCTTTGGTGTCTGGAATCCATAGAAATAATTTGTATTTTTTAAAAAAATTGACATATATTTATGATATTCCTAAATTACATCACTCTGTCCAATAAATTACACTGAAGAAATCATTATAAATATAGTAATAAATCGATGTAAATATAATTATAAGATAGTATAAGTGTACAGAAAAATTCAATTGATGAAAGAGGCTAAATTAACCGGTCGTTGACTGGACAGACCTTCTAGACATCGTGACTGTGGGAGAGGTCGACCTCGACATTTGTCGTTTCTTTTCTCGTCGCCTCTTGAGCAGATATTTATTTTTAGGTTGGATTGGACCAAACCGGGTGTTTATTTACACCACATCCAAACAGCTATTGTCAAGAGCATCTCCAAAAATGTCTCATATTCCTTCTCTGTCTATATTATTTAGAAAAAAATAAGAAAAACTCGTCTCAAAAGTATCACGTATCTTTTCTCCATCTTTTAACCGTCGACAAACCGGCCTAAAAATACGCGCGATTGGTCGTCCGCGGATCCTCTCGCGACTTCAGACTCGCGGTACTCGAGGTGCATCGTGTTCCCCAAGGGCGATAGGACGCCGGTGCCGCCGCTGGAGGACGCACGCTTTCCACCACCGACAAAAGAGAACAGGGGCACCGCTGCGCAGTGCGCACAGCATCCTGAACGAGCCGTACTATCCTATCTACGGAGTAGCTCGATTGGCCTCGTTTAGATTACAAGTTTTTTTTACTTTCTTCGTCACATCAAATCTTTGATACATGTATATGGATTATTAAATATAGATAAAAAAAACTAATTATACAGTTTGATTGTAAATTACGAGACGAATCTTTTGAGCCTAGTTAGACCATGATTGGACAATAATTGTCAAATACAAACGAAAATGCTACAATGCCAAATACCGATTCCTAACCCCAATCTAAACAAGGCCATTGTTTCAAAAAAACATCAGGAAAAGCAAGCGAGAGCGCATCCATGTTCATGCGGCGGTTGCAGCGTCCGGCCTCGTGCGCCTTGCGCTTCTTCTCGTCCGTCTTGCTCTCGTACCCACAACGGCCTTTGCACGTCCCCGAACGGCGGGCTCTGCACGTCTTCGTCGGCGTTGAGGTCGCCGGCGTCGGCCTCGGCGAACATCACGCCCTGAGCAGCGTGCGTTGCTCCTGCTTCGAGCTCGTGGGCGCGTGCATCAGACAATAACAATGATAAAAATGATGTGTTCCGACCTTGCGAGGCAGACTACCGTGGCCGCCTGGGACGTCGTCGGCCAACGAGGGCGTGGCGGCCGGCAGGGAGGAGGGCGCGGCCGGCCCGAAGGAGGAAGCCGGCTGCGAGCTGGCGGCAGCGGCAGGCACGTCGCGGCCTCCGAAAGGGATCACGACCCCATGAAAAAGTCCCTCGAGAAAAAAAAAACGAGCAAAAATTAACGTGAGACTCAAATTTAATTCATTGGAAGTCATTTATTGAAAACTCGGGAGATGTCCTTCGTTATTCCTTCCAATACATTTTTGGAGAATTGCAAAACTACATGATTTAGAGAAAAAAAATAGGGTACTCTTAAAGATGCTCTAATACAGGTTGGAAAATAATAAGGGCATGTATTTCCCTTCTGTTTTAGATTTAAACTAGGCTTTCAAACAGCAGCGTCTCTAATAGTTCCTAGAAAAATAATTGGTAAACCAATGAGTGTGATAAAAAAAACTAGGAGCATATTTGTTGGAATCATTTCTAAGATGTGACTCCTCAAAGATAGAACATAATTTTGCATTAAGAATTTTAAACTATAAATCAATATAACCACTTTTATACTTTCTCTCTCTTATAAATTAGCATTACGGAGCAAAGGCCCAGCTCTAGGCGACGAGGCAAGCGAACAGAGCAGGCCTTTACTCCCTACTCTTTTCTGTCAAATTGCAGCGCACGGGCCAGCAAGTAACCACTTTTAAATTTGTTTTGGTTGATATTTTCCCAACTAATAACCAACCAACGACTCAATAAGCAACGCACTGTTCACAGTTTTTTTAAAAAAAAACAGTTTGGTCATTTGAAATTTTTTTAAACTTGGTACATCTATAGTTCATGCATATATGAACTCACACACAAAAAAGGTGAGTTGCAATTTTTTAAAAAATATGAAAATAACAAAATTCATGTGTATTTACACTAGAAGACAAAAAATCAGAATTTTTGTCTTGCAGTGCACATACAAGTAGTGAAAATTCTATGAATTTTCCAAAATGAGTTTGTATCTTAAATTTTGCATGTGAACGAATAAATATATAGATGCAGTACATATATATCAAGTTTCAAATTTTTTTTGAGTTGCCAAGATATATTTTTAAGTTAGTTTCTACTCCTTTAAATTATAAGACATTTTAGCTTTTTTAGATTTATAGCTTTTTACTATGCACTTAGATATATACACTATGTTTAGACTCATAGTAAAAACAATGTATTAAAAAAGCCAAAACGTCTTATAATTTAAAATGGGGAAGTATATTTCTACCTAATGTGTGGTTTTCATAGGGCTAGTTATCGGGTTTTTTGGTTTCTTCGGTTTTGTTTTTTCAGTGCATGAGAACTACAGTTTTGAAAAACCAACACCCAGAAAACGATAACTCTAGTTTTTGGTTTCTTGGTTCGGTGGACGGTTTAGAAGTCCTGTGGCCATAGTGCATGAGAACTACGGTTTTGAAAAACCAACACCCAAAAAGCGATAACTCTAGTTTTTGTTTCTTGGTTCTGGGGACGGTTGATTCCCGGGGCCACCACCGCTAGGCTGTTGCTCGCTCCATGCCGCCATGGGCCTGCCACCACTTGTCTGTTGCAGCTGATGTGCCACTCACCGCCGATGCGCTATCCACGGTCGAGTGTTTTATTTTTTTCTAATCCCGATTTCCCAAATCGATTTTTGTGCATCCACACGTGTCTAACCCCCGCGTGGGTTCGCTTATCGAAACCAGGAAATGTTCTAACATCGCATAGGATTTTATGTTCTTCAAACTGCCTTAACTTTCATTATATTTATAAAAATTATTGACTCTACTCCGAGGGTCGTGTGCGGTCTTGAGAAAAAATGGGGAGAGGCTCGTCCTGGCATCCAGGATCGTGTGCAGCTTGGGCAGAGAAAGTTCTTTAGGCCCACCAAAGGACTAAACGCCCTATTCCTCCGAACCAGTGCCCGACTCCGTCCTCGTTGCAAACCGAAGCCGCCGCCACTTACCTCTTCACCATAGCGACGTTCCCGTCCTCGTTGCAAACCGAAGCCGCCGCCACTTACCTCTTCGCCACAGCGACGTTCCTTCGCGGAAGTTGTGCGTGAGGGCAAGACCATGGCGGCGCCAGGAGCAGGCAATGGAGGAGGGTTTGGAGAGCGAGGAGGAGGCAAAGGTGCGGGATTCAACCCTGGTTTCAACCCGGGATTTAATCCAGGGTTCGGGGGAAGTGGTCGTGGACACAGTTTCCACCCGCATGGTCGAGGTCGTGGTCACGACGCATATGGAGGTGGGCATGGAGGGTATGGCGGCTATGGCAACGGATATGGCATCATGGTCAAGGACTTCGGCCTTACTTTGGTGGAGGCGGATAGGGCGGTGGACGCCGTCCTTGGTCCGGCCAGGGGCATTCCAGTCATCTGTCTATGGAGCCTGTTCAGAATTATGGTGGCACCAACCCTAACCAGCAACAGCAGGCCGCCGGGGGGCAACCTCTCCAACAGCAACCCGGTGGTGTCTTGGGGCACCCTTCTCAGAACGCGGGGGGCCCTCAATACCAGAACGCAGGGGGCTCCATCCCGTTCCATGGGGGAGGGTCCCAGGCAATGGGGGGGGTTCATTCCCTCCCTAACTCGGGCGCGCAGGCGGGTGCGCAGGGGGGGTCATACCAGTTGGTTGAGCCGGCTCAAGGGAAGGCACCTGTAACACCCCAGGTGTTTGTCACTAGTTAAGCAATGGGTTGAGCTCAAACATGACATGTCGAGTGGTAATGAAGGTGTCAAGATCAAATCTACATGATGGAGCTCCAACTTAAACTTGGGCCACGCACAATTGCTTACATATGGACCCTTGTTAAGATTATGCAAGAGTAATGCTAAACATGCTTCTTCCATGTACATTACATCCACATGCATCCATCTAGACCCGTGGAAAAGTTTCATGAAGTTTGGAATCAAAAAGTCACATGAAATAATAAGTCATATCTTTGCATGAATTGCTTTATCAAGTGGATGGAAACCTATGAAGTCAACCAAACCTTGGTACCTTGCTCAAACAACTCTACTTGCACTCATGAACAAAAGTTATGAAGGGTTCATGTTGAGCAGGTGGCCAGAAAATGCACCAATGGATCAAAAAGGATAAAAGCTTCATCGTGATCCTATTTTGGTCAAAGTAGAACAGTAGGTTCTATACCAGTTTTGAGGTTGGACTTTAAATGAAAGTTGTAGTCCATATCATGTAGAACAAACTTTATTTTTGGAACAAGAGCCAGATCAACTTGGAACTAAGTCAAACAGAGGCTCGAAAATTGAATCAGCGGCTGATTTCAGACTTAGAATTTTTCAAAGTCTAGAATTCATCGTCGTCGCCATTGGCATTCCGCGTTCTCCGAAATTCATTAAGCAACTTGAGTAGGTCTAAAAATAAAAATGGAAGGTTATATTATGGAGAAGAGCATGCAAAAAGTTGGAACCCGTTTGGCTTCGTGTTGATGGTTAATTCTGAGTTTTTCCTAATCACCATCGTCACGCTGACAAACCAAAGTTTGGAGCACGTTATCTGCTAAACCATAACCCTAATGACCCTGAACCCTTAAGCAAAGTTGGAGAGCATCAGGTGTAGACCAAACTTCATTTTTGGTCCATGGACCAATTCGGACCCGAGCCGGTCCAAAACGTCGTCCCACCTTCCCCACTCCGACGCACGCCACCTGTTCGCTGGTTTGCCCGAACAACGACGCGCGTCCAGGAGCGTGGCAACCATGCACCGAGAGCTCCCCCACCATTCCCGCGCGCTGCTGCCGCGTGGTCTGCCGCTCTGTCGCGCCCCTGCCCCTCCAAAGCGGACGCCCGAGCCTCCCCACTCCTCCTCCCCCGCGCACACACTCGCCCTCCTCCACTCTGCTGCCGTGGGCGCCATGCCATGGCCATGGCCGCCATTGCCGCCGAGCGAAACTCGAACTCCCTGCTTTGCGCGGCCAGTCAGCAGCAGCCTGCAGCGCACACGCCGCCTTCTTTGGCCGAGCCAAGCCCCAGCGACCATCGCGCTCTCCTTCCACAGCCAAACGGGCCAGTTCTCCAAGAAAGCGCGTGCGTCGTCGCCGCCCGATTGCGGTGCGTCTGCTGCTGGTGTTGTCAGCGTCTTGACGGTCTTTGCTCGTCAGTCGTTGTGGGCCAAGATGTGCGCGTGCGGGCCTGGGTTAGAGCGCAGCGCCGCCGCTCGCCATCGCTGCCGGCTCTCGCTGTCCGAGCCGGCCAGCCAAGCCTCCTCTGCTCGTTTCAATTTGAAGAAGAAGAAGAAGAAGAAGAAGAAGGAGCGCCATGCAATTAGGAGCTTTTCCAGGGGGTTAAGTGAGGAATCAGTGGCTCAGTTGAACAGTGCCAAATAGGGTCCATTTGTTCATATTTAATTTGACAGAACTGCAGGGACCCCGACGCAAGATTAATATTGCTTTTCTTTGAATTTTTGTAGATTTAGATGTTAAACTTTGGAAATTCATAGTAAATCGTAGAAAATTCGTAAAATAGTAAATGTGGACCTTTTGGAATCCTTGTGAAATTCTCTATGTACTAGATTAATAATATTACATGTTTTAGTTTAAAGGTTTAGCTATAAAAATAGATTTAGGCAGTTAGATTCTTAATGCTAGTCATGTCTTGGTCTTTTTATAACTGCAGTTATTTTACTCAATTAAATGTGAAATTTTTATGGAGTGTTACTGATGTGATTAGTGATGTCTGGTAAAAATTTTAGGCTTGATAGTTTAAGATCTATAAAAATAACAAATTACCTGTATTGCCTTACCACTATTCTGAATAGGTCTGCAAGATTAAATTAATTGGCTTAGTTAGGTTATGAATCATGACTTGATGATAATACTTGAGTTGTAGTACTTTTATTAAGCTTTTCAAAAAAGCTAAATATCATGATTTTTGGTTAAGTAGATCTTGAGTTATACTTGCTTAAATTTCAGTGGCTGTTTCTGCCCAAACTCTGACAGGGTTACCTTGTTGGTATTGTGGAGCCTCCTTAATAGTAGAATTATCTATAGGTGTTTACAACAAAGTTGTTTAGAATTTGATAAGATTTCTAAAAAGTCTAAAACCACATTTATTGGACATGTATAACTCCAATTATAGCTGTTTAAAATGGCATGCCAGTTTCTGTCTATGTTTTGGACAGAGATGCAATTATTGGATTAATTGACCCTTCTAACTATAGAATCATCTTAATATGAGAATAATAAAGTTGTAGGTAACTTCCTAGGCTTTTCAAAAAGTTATGGTTCATGTTTGTTGGAGGTCTAGAACTCTAGTTGTGCTTCTCTGAAGTTCTTATTTGTTTTCTGTACCACTGCTGTTGGGTTGCAATTGTAGTTTTGCTTGTGCAATTATATTCGTGGTGTAAATGATGTTTGCTATGGTTGTAGTGAATACAAAAGTTGTAGCAAATTTTATGATCTTGCTTGTGTTCAAATTGTAAGGTTATAGGCCAGATAGTGTAGGAGTTACATGACTTTTAAGTCTTCTGTTAGGTTTTGATTGTATTCTGAGTAGATCTGAAAGATGCTAGTGTTTGATCTAGTTAGGGTTTGAATGAGCTTTTGGTGATAATAACAAAGTTGGAGATAATTCATGTATATAGCTACTGTTAAAATTTGGTGGCATTTGGTTTTGTGGTTTGTGTGTTATGCCTGTTTAAAGTTGGGTTACAGAATTGATTGCTCTCTGTCAATTGTGGACTAGTTTCTGTAAATGGGTATATTTGACTTAGTTAATTTGAGAATCATGCTAAGATGATTAAAAATTAATTGTAGAAAATTTCATAAGCTTTCCAAAATGTCTTCTTGTAAGTCATTTGGATTTGTGTAACTCCAGTTATAGCTAAATCTTGTAGCTGCTGTTTGCATGTCCAGAAATTGACAAATTCCAATTATAGTTGTTTGCTTGTATATTGCTAAGTGTGGCTCATACCTTTGATGATGGTTGAGTTAGAGTACCTGAGGTCTTAGGAAACTTGTGTCATGCTTAGTGTTGTCGTCTTCTTTGCTATCGTGGGATGATAAATTGTGCGATATTTAAAGTAGGCAATGCGAAGTGCTTGTGCATGTTAATATAACCTTGTGCTTGTCTTACTTACTGCATGCGATGCATTGTCTATTGCACTTCCATGTATTCATACACTTGCATATTGCATCTCATCTAGGTGCGCTAGATGCACCACGTGAAGGATGCGATGTTGGAGCCAAACCCGAAGACAGCATTTGATGAATCTATCCCGAAGATGGAAGGACTAAGTAAGTGTTAGGACCTGAGATGTCACCAAGATGGTGCAAGCTAACTGAACTGACTTGTGTCGGATTCCAGGCAAGCCTCGGAGCATATTAAGCCTCCTAATTTTCGAAATGCAGTTACAGTATTATTGTTACATATATATATTGTTGCATTAAGTTTAGGTGTTGGATGCAAACACTTGCTGCATTGGTTATCCAAATCCTTGTTCAGATATTGATACCCTGAATCCTATGTAGCTCAGGCTCGTGTAGTGCTTAGCCCTGCTTAAACACGGTAGAAGTCAGGTGATTTCCTATCACCTACGAGATATAGGAAGATACATATGGCACGGTTGGCTATATTTGCTATCGTGGAAAAGAATCAGTCTTAATTTGAAATGAAGACCGGATGGAGGCTTGCCGGTTTGCAGTGACTCCGTCTGTGTCGATTAAGGACTGAATCTTAGAGCCTTTTCTGTTCATGTTGAACGCATGCCTCTCTCTTAGTTGGCCGTGTCCGATGACCGACCGCGAAGCCGAGTAGCTCACCTCAGGCCGGGAGTCGATAAGTATAAAGTGCGCCTCGGAAGGGAGCCATAGGCGTGAGTCCAAGGGCAGGTGATTTAAAAGTCCTGATCGTCCTAGCAGAAGGGTAATCCCTGAGAGTGCTGGCGCTGATCGAACCCGCGAATTTGGTTCCTGAGTTGTTCCAAAGGTGACCCACGGCTACCCTTGCTAAGTATGCCAGGGTGAGAGTTAGGAATACCCCCTCAGCTGAGTTGTAATTCGATTCGAGTCGCCGTCTCTCCCGGTTAGTGAGAACTTGACGGGCTTATCTCCAATGTAGACACACTAAATAACATAATGGTTCGGAAATGATGATATGATGATGACAACCTTATTATACCTGCTATGGTTAATATTGATTGCTCCTAATAAGTGAGTGCTCTAGTACAGGTGCTAATCTAGTGGACAGGTAAATGATGATAAGCTTGATGCTAAGTTTAAATTGGTTACTATGCTCATAAGCTCTTTTATGCAAATGTGTCAAGCTAGCCCACCTCATAAGCCTTGCATGACCCTTGGTGTCATTTGTTTTGGTTTCCGACGGGTAAGTCTAGCTGAGTACCTTCTCGTACTCAGGGTTTATCCCACCATGTTGCAGGTGAAGTTCTCGGCCTGTTGAAGATGGTGGCTAACCACCGATGGGCTCGGTGATTCTATAGTTACTTCTCATCTATATGCTTTTGTCGGATGATGTCACTTATGCTAGCAATGTATTTGGAACATATATTAATGTAATCTTTTGAAAGCTATGTTGTTTTCACTAATCGGTTTTGAAACACAAACTTGTACTATTATTTGTGAATTCATTTGTAATATTATTTTCCGCTGCAACCCTGCGTATGTGATGTGTATTTGCTTAACCACGCGATTTTGGTTGTGATGTTGATTTACCGAGGTCTTTCGGGACACTCGGCGGACTACCGGGTTTATATGAGTGAAAGTATGCGCGTGTCAACGTGTTAGCGGGGACAACCGTACTTGATCTTGTATAAATTGGGCGGTTCTGTTACAGCACCGGAGGGTGCTGCTCCTACCATGGGGGCAGCGCCTTCACTGGACAACGTGGCTGCAACAGTGACCACGGCATCGGCTTCGGCAACTGCAGCACCACATACGACAAAGGAGGTACAGAAAGGCATTGTCCCACCGAATGCAAATTCTTCTAAAGTAAATGTCGAGGTACCGGAGTCATCAAAAAATATAGGGAAAAGAAGGGTACACCGTTTTGTTATCGCTGCCACACTAAAGGTCATACCATTCATGAGTGCACTACAGTTTTATGTTGCGATATATGTTATGGTGACCATGTTACTAAGTTGTGCCCAAATATAAAGAAAATGAATGTTACTGCTATCCCTTGTGGCTATGCTGTAGAAGGTCTGGGGTTCTATTTTATACCAGTCAATGAAAATCCTAAGGTCATTGTAGAGGAAAAGTCTGCTACGGTACGTGTGTTGGAAGGTTCCATTACTGCTGAGCTATTAGCAGTGGAACTGGAAAATCTACTACCTAGCAAGACCAAGTGGGTGATTGAGGAGAAAGGCAAGGATGCCTTCACCACTAAATTTCCTTCCTCTGACCTTTTGGACACTATGGTTTACTGGGGCCCCATGGTTACAAAAACTGTGAAAGGCAAAATTCAATTTGAAAAGAGCGTGGAGGAGGATGTCTACAAGTATGAGATTGAGAAGGTCTGGGTGCAGTTTAGGGGGCTACCTAAGGAATTTAGGGAATTCCCCATTATCTGGGCAATTGCCTCTATCCTAGGTGTCCCAAGAGCTGTGGATACTAAATTCATGAAGAAATTTGGAAGAGCAAGAATGAAAGTAGCGGTGCTGGATTCCAACCTCATCCCAGTCTTTGTGGATGTGGTCATTGGGGAGTATGTTTACCAGCTACACTTTGGGGTGGAGCAGGGTATGCCTGATGGTGAGCCAGAGCTAATTGATCTAGACTCTACCATGGAGGATGATGACCCTAAAGGGGAAAAACCAAATGAGGACAAAACTAATGGGAAATGGATATTGATGGAGGTAAAGAGGGGATCACGTGCCTAACAATGATGTTGGTAATCAGCTACCACCATGGTGTCTTCTTGGCCGATGCTACAAACAACAAGCAAAAAGGGCTGATCCAATGCCCTCTCGTGGAAAGCAGTGAAAGATCCTATGCAGCCGTTGATTGTCCTTTCTCGAGAATGTGAATGCAAATGGGGATGGCGGTGGAATGCTAAATTGATGCCCCCTCAAAGCAGACTTGGGAACCTCAATAATTTGAAAGCACATAAGGGTGGGGACGGTGTCTCCTTCGAGATCAAGCAAGAGGATCTGCAAAGAATCATGCGGATCAGGATTCCGTGGACAAGGCAACAAAGTTGAAGGCTAAAAGGAACATGGATACTACATCAGACAAAGGTAAAGAACCACAACCTTGCTCTTTTATATCTCGTGATGATTCTTCTTTGCTAAATTCTGCTACATCTATTGGAGTTGTTTTAGGGGATAATGAGTATGAGATATTGAATTCCTTAAATTCTTTAAGGGACTTAGAAAAGTTCAGATTAAATCAAAATAAAAAACTAGTGGACGATAACAATATAGTGTTGGATGATGCATCAATAGTTTGTTCTAACGATGATGGTATAGACTTAGAAGCTTTAAACTTTATCTGTTCTGAAATTTCAGAAGGACTAGGTGATGGGGGTTGCGACCCTAAGTGTCTACAAACCCCTATATCACGGAAGAAGAGTCCATGTAGGCATAAGAAAAAAACCAAGAATCATTCTAGATGAAAGGCATATTCTGGAATTGCAACGGGTTTGCAGATTGTAAGAAGTATAGATTCCTGTCAGATTTAACAAAAGAGAAAAACTTGGATTTCATTGCCTTATTAGAAACTGGTAGAGCTAATTTCCCGCAATCGACCTTGAATAATATCTGTACAGGCAGAGATTTTATTTGGCATTGCATGGCTCCACGTGGTAGGTCTGGTGGCATGATTCTAGGTATTCACTTATTAACTTTTGACATAGGAGAAATAGAGGAAGAGGAGTTTTTTATTCGTTTCAAGGTCAGACATAGAGAAGATGATTTTAAGTTCAACCTGATTTCAGTGTACGAACCAGCAGAGCAGGAGTATAAATCACATTTCTTATCTGAAATTGTTAGGGTATGTTCTAAAGAAGCTTTACCTATTGTTATAGGTGGCGACTTTAACATTATTCGCAGACCGGATGAGAAAAATAATGACAACTATAATGATAGATGGCTGTTCATGTTTAATGCTGTGATTGATTCCTTAAATCTCAGAGAAATAGAAATGACAGGACGAAAGTTTACTTGGGCTAACCATTTACAGAATCAAACTTTTGAGAAATTAGATAGAGTACTAGTTTGCACAGATTTAGAGGCTAAATATCCACATACCACCGTATATGCATTAACTAGAGAAATATTTGATCACACACCTCTACTTTTATCCACTAATAACCCATTGTCAGCTTATCAACCTCAGTTCAAATTTGAATTAGGTTGGTTGCTGAGAGATGGTTATGGATGTGTGGAACAGTACACTAGTTGATGGCTCACCTATAGAGAGATGGCAAGCGAAGATTAGACGGCTTCGCCAGTACCTCAGAGGATGGGCAAAGAGTGTCAGTGGTGCGTACAAGAAGGAAAAGATTGTTATACTAAACAAGCTGGATGAATTAGACAAAAAGGCAGAAATTACCGCACTTAGTGAAGGGGAACTAGATTTAAAACATGTCCTAAATGAAAGACCGGCCGAATTGCTTCGGGAGGAGGAAATCAAATGGTACCAAAGGGCTAAAGTCAAACACCTTTTAGAGTGTGATGCAAATACTAAATATTATCATTTACTAGCAATGGTAGACACAGGAAAACTCGTATTTTTCAGCTTGAGGATGAAAATAATATAATAACTGGCGATGCTCAACTTAAAGAGCATATCACCAGCTATTATAAGAACCTGTTTGGACCTTCAACCAACTCGCACATCATGTTGGATGAGTCACAGACTGATGACATTCCTCAGGTCTCTCAGCTGGAAAATGAGTACTTGACAGATACTTTTTCCCAAGAAGAGGTGAGGGCGGTAATTTTTCAAATGGAACATAATAAGGCACCTGAACCAGATGGTTTCCCTCCATAGTTTTATCAGGTATTCTGGAACCTTATAAAAGATGATCTGATGGCTCTGTTCACGGATTTCCATCAAGGAAACCTACCTTTGAATCGCCTTAATTTTGGAACTATAATCCTCTTACCTAAGAAGAAGGATGCGAAAGTGATTCGGCAATACATGCCAATTTGTTTGCTGAATGTATCTTTCAAAATCTTCACTAAAGTCGCAACCAATAGATTGTCTACCATTGCCCAGAAGATAATTAGACCAACACAGATGACTTTTTTGCCAAGGAGAAACATCATGGAGGAAGCAGTAATACTCCATGAAACGATACACAAACTTCATTCCAAAAGGAAGGATGGGGTCATTTTTAAAATTGATTTTAAAAAAGCATATGATAAGGTAAATTGGAGTTTCTTACAACAAACATTGAGAATGAAAGGGTTCTCACACCAATGGTGTGAATGGGTGCAAAAATTCACACAAGGGGGTAATGTTAATATTAAGGTGAATGATCAGTTAGGGTCCTACTTCCAAACTAGAAAAGGCTTAAGGCAAGGTAACCCCATGTCGCCTATACTATTTAATATAGTGGTCGATATGCTCGCCATAATGATTGCCAGAGCAAAGGAAGCAGCACAGGTCGAAGGGGTTATTCCTAATCTAATCCAGGATGGATTGTCTATCCTCCAATACGTGGATGACACAGTAATTTTTATGAGCCATGATGTCCAAAAGGCGGTAAATATGAAGCTTTTGCTTACCACCTTTGAACAACTATCGGGGCTTAAGATTAACTTCCACAAAAGTGAAATCTTTTGTTTTGGCAAAGCAAAAGATCATGAAGAGTTTTATTCGCAGCTGTTTGGATGTGTTATTGGAAAATACCCCTTTCGCTACCTTGGTCTTCCCATGAATACAAGGAAGCTAAACAACAAAGATTGGAAGGTAATTGAGGAGAGAATTGAAAAGAGACTTAGTGGATGGAAAGAAAAAATGCTTTCGGTGGGGGGCCGAATGGTTTTGATAAACTCAGTGCTGTCTAGCTTACCGATGTTCATGATGTCTTTTTTCGAACTGCCGAAAGGCGTGTTAGAAAAAATAGACTACTTTAGATCATGTTTTTACTGGCAAAATGACCAGCACAAAAGGAAATATAGATTGGTCAAATGGGAGATATTATGTCAACCCAAAGACCAGGGTGGTTTAGGCATATAAAATTTGGATATACAAAATAAATGTTTATTAAGTAAATGGCTCTTCAAACTTTTAAATGAAAATGGCATATGGCAGGAACTATTAAGGAACAAATACATAAAAGATAAGACTCTAGGGAGTTGTGTTAAGAAACCAACAAATTCTCATTTTTGGAAAAGTTTAATGAATGTCAAGGATGTCTTTATGGAATTTGGCTCGTTCAAAGTGTTAGATGGGTCTCAAACTAGGTTCTGGATAGATACTTGGTTGGGAAATAAACCTCTCAAAGACAAATTCCCCTCGTTGTTTAATATAGTAAGAAGAAAACAAGACTCTGTGGCACAGGTTCTTAGTACAATCCCACTAAATATTTCCTTTCGACGAAATTTAGTGGGGGCGAACTTAATGGCTTGACATAGAATTGTTGCTTCTTTACAAGATATTAACCTACTTGAGCAAAGGGATGTCTTTGTTTGGAGTCTAAATGCATCTGGTAACTTTACAGTCAAGTCCATGTATGCTGCGTTAATTAACAATGGGGTTAGAGTGTCACAAGATTTATGGCAAATTAAAGTACCTACAAAAATAAAAATATTTTTGTGGTACCTTAAAAAAAGGTGTAATTTTAACTAAGGACAACTTAGTTAGGCGAATCGAATGGGGGCCGGCAGGTGCTTACATCACTATCAGGAGACCATACAACATCTCTTTTAGACTGTGCTTATGCCAAATACTTATGGCATGCTATACATATACTTTTTGGTATTGCGCCCCAAGAGATATAAATGGCCTTTTTATTAGATAGTCAAAGATAGCGAACCAAAAGTATAATTCATTGTTATTAAAAAGTTTCTTCCGTGACTTTGTTGGACCATTTGGTTAACAAGGAACGAGGTGGTTTTTGACAAATGCAAACCAAAATCTTTCTTGCTTGCAGGTACTCTTTTAGGGGAACGACTTGGCTTGACGATAAAGGCAAGATTGCAATGCATGATGATCGGGAGGATCGGTGATCCTAGTTGGACAACACCTAGAATCGTCACGACCATGATTTTTTTAGTTCAAATGGATGGTTATCTACAAGACGTCTAGTCTAAACTTTATTTTGTTTCGGTTACCAGTGTGGCTGGCGGCAAATGTGTTGTTTTTGAAGTCCTGTGTGTGCCTTTGGACGAGACATTGTAATAATTGGCCTGATTCTATCAGTTGATAGATGAAGCCGGGTATAAACTATCCATTATCTAAAAAAACAATATTTATATCTTTAAATAAGTTAATTATAAAAATATATTCAATGATTAATCTAATGATATTAATTATGCACTATAAATACTAATATTATCTTATATATATTTAGACAAAGTTGAAAATGTTTGACTTCTAAAGAAGTGATAATGACAATCTTTGTAGGATACATGCTCATCATCAATAATTCATATAGATAATTACTTAATTTCTTCTGACGTCTAGAATAGATAGCGAACGGTAGGGATGATACAGCACGAAACGATAAAAAATGAACGCGAATTACGTGAACTGCCAGCAGAAAGAATTGGGGCAATATGAAAACCGCAAGCACTACACTAACGAGTAGTACACATGCATTTTCATGCTTAACACACACTAACGAGTACAAAAGAATAGGAACTTGTGCGACCAAACCATGTTCAAATCACATCTTGTCTTACCAAAAACAGATCCCACCACACAAGCTATATCCCCTTCTAAAACTAGAACCCTCTGCTTCAATATCAAGTCAGCTGCAAAATGCACCCGCCATTTTACAATCATTCATGCCGCAACACAAACTTGACCTCCAAACTTTCGTAGCACCCTGCAGGCTAGGTAAGCACCACCTATGTTGTCGGGCTATGGGATCCGATGACAACTCAACCGGTGCTTCCATGCTGTTGCCCTCGACAGAATTTTTTTAGTCCGCCATTCCTTCACTTTTCAGGACACAAAACAAGTTTCACATGATCCGCGGCTATTGCTTCTTTCCACCCTGCAAAACACAACCAAGCTTCACTGCTGAGCTAAACAAGGAAGAACCACAATAAACTTTCCATTAAAAAGATATGAATAATTATTTTACTCTAATGCTGTCTACTTTTAGAATGGCATCAGTTAACTTGAGCACTAGTTTTCTTTTCCTCATAGACTCATGTAGAATAGATAGAGGTTTCCTGTGTTCGTTTTTAAAAAGAAAAGTAACGAAAAGAACTGCCAGGTCAAATTAATATAGTAAAATGAACTTTGTTATGTAGAGGAAAATTTATTGGCGGTTAGCAACACTTCAAGGGTGTTCAAATATAACAGCAGCAAGATGTTTACTTTGAGAAAGAAAGGCTGTCGCTTCTTTACTGGAAAACATGGTGCGTTGTAAATGTTCATCCACTACCAAATCTGCACTGCAGTAGGTTGAATAACTGATTTCATCTGTAGCAACACTGGAGTGAGAATGGTTCTCAGCTACTGCCGTACTATTACTATCACTATGAGGAATGCCTTCATTTCTGTTACCCCCATGGGTAACAGGTTGCATCACCTTGACTGATGCATGTTTCACTGTCTTTGAACTGGGAGGGACTGGGTCATTCTTGGAACGAAAGTCCTGCAAGTGTTCACTACCATCTTCAATTGCAACACTTATAGATCCTATTAGCACACGAGAGTTTTTGCTAGGACCCATCCCATGTTCATCTACATCTAACTCATGTTTTTGGCACTGTTCTTCAATCTCAGATTGCAATTTCAATGCACAAGTTTTGTTTCTACTTGGCGCAGAACAGACATTTGGATCCTTGTAATTTGAAGGCCTCACAAAAGCTGGATGCTTTGAAGTAACTACAGGACCAGGTAGAACGCTATTTTCAGCAAGCCCCTCTGTTCTGCCTAAACGATGCCTTGAAACGTGTTGCCTTAATACAATACCTTTATCCATTTCAGGCCCCAAATCACAACTGATATCTTCTACCGATAGGTCCACATTAAAACCATTGTCAGTTTCTGAAGTAATTGGTGCTGGAAATTGAAGATACTGTGATTCCGGATGAGAAATGGACTTGACACTTTGAATGGCAGTAGAACATGTCGCATCATCCATGATTTCGGGTGACTGAACTATCACATCCTCATTGTTGAGGTTTTTTAACCTCTGTTCTTTCTTCCTAAGTTTCTTCATCGCTTACTTTCCATCAGTTCGGCTTGCCTTCAAGGTATAGAAGAAAACTTAAGTAAATTCCACCTCAAAATTGAGCAAAATGATGGTTTGCTAGCTTTTTGAATTTTATAGTGCACTCATAGTGGCTAACCTTTTCTGAGCAGCTTCCTCTTCCTCCTCCAGCAACTTCTGGCATCTTAATGCTTCAGCAGTCTTATCAGCACACCATGCTTCAACCTGTAGTTCGATTTGCAGTAGCAGAATAAATTGATCAAACTTATACATAAAAGGTAAATGCAAAATATCTTTTTTTTTCCACAACAGAAGTACTATCTTACCAGCTTTTGTTCAAGCATGTAACTAATGCACGAAACAACATTCTTCAACTCAGTTGCAATTTTGTCTACCTCTCCGTCAAATAAAAACTTCTGTATATAAGCAGCTGTATTTGTGCAAACAAATGTTTTCTCACTTGCTTCATCAAGCAAGCTAAATAGTTCATCCGATGACACAGGCAGATGCATTGAAGCCTTTGTTTGAATCAGATCCTGTAGAGAAGAAAGGGAACATATGATGCTGGGTTCTAAATGCACACCATAGGTCAGGAAAAGGTAATTTAAAAACCTTACCAGAAGCTCACTGCCAGCTCTGGCATATGCCATTGGCAACGAAGCATACCCTGGTTTACACATCCATGATGATAATGCTGTTAAAATTGATGAACCAGTTACACCCTGAAAATGTATTTATATTCCCAGTTACTAATTTGAAAGGGAAACAGGTTTACATATGCCGCATGTTATCTGGGAATTAACAATCTGGTAGTACAATACTTACCTCTACAACAACACCTGTCAAGGACAAAATTGCGCTGGCATCATCCACAGTCAGCTAAAGAGAACAAAAACATTCCAAGCTATGAGCAATGTTTCGGCGCAGAATAAACCAAATTGTAATCTATAAAGGGATACTTAACAAGCTAATGCACTAATCTAGGTATACTTCACGATGTAAGGATAAATGCACAAAAACTAGACTGAAAGTTGTAGAAATACATGCATGATGCATATCCTTTTACATGAAATGTAACAAGGATAGGACACGTACATTTTTCTTTAAAAACTTAATAACAAATCTATAAACTGTAAGCGAGTTACTTCAACTATTACATAATATGTGATCAAGCTTATAGTAAGTTCAGGAAATTGGCAAAGTAAGAAGCAATTTATTTAAGATAACTTACTTTATTCCAGAATGCAGCTAGAAGGTCTCTATTCTTGGGAAATTCCTGCAGAGCATGAACAAACAAGTCATACCAATGTATGGCAATGTGATGGAGGAGCAGTTTCATAGGAAAAAAATGACTGTGTGAAATAAATGAAGTCCAGTATGACAACAGTCAACAAACACTACTTTACCATCGATTATAATTGTATACCGCTAAGATGTTTAAACTAGTGTAACTGGAAAAAATTTAACACTACACAGGGACTGAAGGCTTTCAACCATTCAAGATACAAGTTAGTAAGCGATTTCGTGATTACTATTAGGTTGTTGTGCTAAACTTTCTATAGATTATCAGACAGCTGAGGAGTCCTGGATATCCCAAATTTCATAAAAGTGAAAAGTCTCATTTTGAATGGTCAGACTATATCTGACGTGGCCTCATCATATAGACGTCGGTAGCCAACTAGTGATGTGTCTCAAACTAACCAAAAAAAAAAGTTCTTTCACACAAATAGGTGAACCATCCAGTCTTTTTTTCCTTGAATTAGCAGGAGAGCCAGGCATCAGTATATTATAAGAAGAAAAGGTGGGAGTCTAAGAAGACTCATACAAGCCCATTAGGGCATGGTTCTTACAAGAGTACTTATGAAAAAAATAGAAACTACGACTAGCAACCATAAGAATCCATAGAAACTACAACTCGGCCCGACTTTCAGCACCATAAAAAAAAAGGGTATACCCAGTGCAGCGAGCTCCCGCTCTGTGCGGGGTCTGGGGAAGGGTGTTAGTGGCAAGCCTTACCCTCGCCTGTGCCATGCGAGGAGACCGCGACTCGAACCCGGGACCTTCCGGTCACAGGCGGTAAGACTCTACCGCTTGCACCAGGCCCGCCCTTCCAGACTCTCAGCACCATCAGAAAAGGAAATGAATAACAATGAGAATTTTGACTTGGGAAGCAAGCTAATTATCCACGAAGAATACATTCTTCCAATTCACAACTTGATGACTCGTGTTAAAAGGATCATGCATTATAAAAGTAGAAAGACCTACGTCATCGCAAAAGCCAGGTACGTGGTGCTGAAGCAGTATGGTGTGATGACCAAGGTCACAGGATCGACCGCTCGAGGCCGACCTCCTACCTTATTAATTAGAAGACTCGGAGTTCGCCCATACTTTCCCCATTTGGCTAACTACTATGGTAAGTCGGTACAGAATTGGAGGGAAAAGACAAAAGCACAAATCGCATACCCTATCTATCTTGAGGGTCCTACGATGAACACGTGTATGCCTCCGGAAGTTGATTGCGGAACAGAATTCTCTCGAACACTTGGTACACTTGTCCAACTGCACCTTAGGAGGCGAGAACAACGGCCACCCTGGAAGATCTGGAGATCCAAAAGGAAAAGAAGCATACATACAGGTTTAAATTGCTGACAAGGGAATTTCTTCTGCTTATCCAACAACACCTATTGGAGCTGCCTAGATATCACAACCGAAACGAAATACCAGTTTTCTGACGGGACATGGACATACATTTCTCAGTCTCACCATTTGCCTTTGCAGCAGCCTGCTTTAGCGCAGCAACAGCGTCCGGGATTTTGAGGGGTTGGATTTGGCCGGACGTGGTGATGATATCCCTCGCGGTTTCTGCACTGTCCTTGCTTGAAACATGGTTGGATTTCCTGGACGCATTCATCTCCGACTGCAAACAGGGGCGCGGCAATTCTTGCAATCAGTCAAAGTTACAGTAGGCATCATGTATATACTTGTAACTGGACCAGATCCAAATTTACATTAGGCCATTAGGGTTTGGAGCGCTCGGTTTCGCACAGCGGGTAAGGACGAGAAGGGGGCGGGCGTACCTGGCGGGTGCTCGTCGCCGGTGAACACCTGCAGAAGGGCGGCGGCGCTCGCCCAGTCGTCGCCGCAAGGAAAGGAAGGCCGAAGGCGAAAGAAGGGAGAGATGAACGGGAGGGGAGAAACAAATGGAGGTGGTGAACGCTGAACACGGACGCCGATCGTCATCAGGCGTGCGTGCAGGGGGCTTTTGCATCCACCGTTGTTTCCGATAGGACGAGCGAACGAAGACGAGGGTTGTGTTCTCTCCCCTCTCTCTCGACAGACATCATTGGCCCACAAAATGTACTATAGCACGTAGGAGTATGGCCTTTCCAGTCAGTGTCAGTCGCGCCATGCCATGCCATGCCCCACAGTGATCGACAAAGATCTGCGAGGCCGCGTGCCCCCCCGCTGCTCAGGTGCTCGACGAAATTCCTCGCCGCGCGCCAGCACTTCCATCGATCTCCAGCGGCGGTTAATTGCATCTGCACCAGTCGGCTCACGTCGCTGGCGCTACGGAGAGGGTCATCTTTGCGTCGACTCCGACCTAGGCATTTGCGTCGACTCCATACCGTTTCTTGTAATAGATCTTGAACAGAACGTGCATAGTTCAGATTTTACATTACCGTCTACCAATATATATAATATTTCTAGCATGATCTCTGAACATAAGCAGGTGCAGATTTCCCAAAAATAACCGTGCACCATCACTATCTTGGTTAACCAATTGCTGCTGCATCTAGCATGATCTCTGTCTGCTCCATCTCTTGTTTCTACTGTACTACTCCTGAATATTTATATTCTAGTAATGCACATCAATTCTTGGATTATGCTTATCTATATCTAATCACAAGAGAATTACTAGCTACCCCTACTTTGTTTTCATGGCATCTGCAGGCTGCAGCAAGATACATACTAGGAGGTGCATACTGTACATTAGTATTACAGTAAGTTCAGCTCGCATGGGAATTCCATTTCCAGGATTTACTAGATGGGGTTGCCATAGCCCGTAGGATGTCGAGCGATCTCCACTCGGCATCGGACGTGATGGCCGGCCGCCGCTTCCTCTCCAGGCTGCAGCACCTCAGCGCCAGCTTGAGCAGCTTCTCGGCCTGCACCTCCGGCCAGGGCCCGGCGGACGCGTCCAGCACGCTGTGCACGGCGTCCATCTTCACGGCCTCGCGCGCCTGCTCCGCGATGTTGAGGTCCAGCAGCCCCGTGAGCATCTGCAGGATCACCATGCCGAACGCGTACACGTCCGACTCCGTGGTGAGCTCGCCGGTCATGAAGAACACGGGGTCCATGTACCCCGTCGTGCCCATCGGGTTCGTGCGGCGGCTGATGGTCTCCTCCTCCAGCGGCTTCACGTGCACCGCGCGTGCCGTCCCGAAGTCCCCGAGCCGGCTCGCGTTGCCGGCGTCCAGGAGGATGTTGGTCAGCTTCAGGTCGGCGTGGATGATGGCGTGGGGGCGCCTGGAGTGGAGGTACGCCAGCGCTGAGCGCAGCTCGGCGAGGATTCTGACGCGCTCCTTCCACAGGAGGCCCTTGGAGAGCCTGTCCATGAGCGTGCCGTTGGGGAGGTGCTCGTACACCAGGCCGCACGACTCCGGGCACACGCCAATCAGCCTCACGATGTGCGGGTGCTCCAATTTGCTCAGCACCACCACCTGCGGATCAGAATTATTCCCAGCACAAGTTTAATTACTTCCTGCGATTATGGTATGTCATTTGCGCCGTTAAAAAAACTTTGCTTCTTATTATTAACAATTTAACATAAGAATTACCTCTTGCTGATACTCTGAGAAACCTTGTCTACCACGAGGCTTCAGCAGCTTGATAGCCACTGACGTGCCACCTAGTTTTCCTTTGTAAACTGGGCCATAACCTCCTTCTCCTATGAAATTTCTTGAGTGGAAGTTCTCAGTCGCTTTTTCAATTTGCGACATCAAGAATTGCTCAATGTTCTCTGGAATTTGCAGCTCTGGATATCTAGGTTCTGATAAACTCTTCCGCTTCAGTGAAGCAGCCATTTGTCTAGGTGAAAAGCTCCTCTCGCCGTGATTATGCTCCTCTCCTTGCAGCTGTTTCAGTTTGTTTTGCAGTCTTTCTATTTCCTTCTGACCAAACAAAATAAGAGGTGCTGAATACCCATACTTATATGATGCTCTAGGTGATTTTCTTTTCTTTTTATCGTCAGCATTAAGGAGATTCAATACTTCAGTGCTATCAATCATGTGACATACATTTTATTCCATATAATTTCTATCACCTATTTCTCTGAACCTGTCACCTGATGTTTTCTGACCTATCACAAGTTGAAACCATCTGTATCTGTAGGTAACTAAGGCTTCTGGATCTGTGTTTAGAAGTAGTAGAATCTGATGAAGGTTGTATTGTTTAACTCTTACCATGATTTTTTCAGCCTTTTCAGTAATGTTTCTGAAACTCTGTATCTCATCAGATCGATCAGCATCCTCTTCAAAAAAGTTTTCCATCTCTTCGGAAGTGACTGATTCCTCTGTGCCTTGTTCAGTCAATGTTTCATCTTCCTGCACATTATGGTGGAAGCAATCAATCTATTGCACCGACACTGGTAGACACAAATTTTAAAGACTCCCAACCATAGAACTTAAATGTCGTTTGTTTCTAAAAGAAGAGATTTTGAATGCACATATCATAGAAATTTACCCTAAAGACATAACTGTCAGAAAGTATGTGTACCGTTACTAATTGATCAGAATCATTCATTTCAGTCGACTCCTCATCCATGATTTCATCTACCTGAAATAGTACAGCAGAATTAGGACTAATTTTGAATTATGGCCACAGACTTGTTGGTAGAAATGGTTATTGTTTTCGTGAATGGCAATTCTTCACCGGAAATTTACTTACAAGATCACTTGGTGGTGTCACGTAGCCATCGGATTCCTCACCTAGCTCATGTATAGATGCTAAAATACCTGAGCTCCCTCCATATCCTATATTTTCACTGTGCTCCAGGTGATCATTGCTGTATTTAAATAATTGTATTCATCAAGTCATTTCCAAATTTGGTCTGGAGGTTAATGAAAGTAGGTCATCGGTAATTAACATAGTTGATCTCTAGTATACCTGGTGGAGATGTGTTTGCCGTTGAGTACCACCCAAACCTGACAGCACTGGTGAAGCACCACTTGCCTTGACATGTTCCTGTACAACTTAGTTTAGTTTTTTATTCTAGCATAGAGCATTAGTTTTATCTGTGTACAGGTTGTACATAGAGCAGCATATCTGAAGAGATGCTTCCTTTCTTTTCTGAATGAGATGTTTGAGGTGTAGATTCAGTTCTAACCTTGAACCGATGATGATTCTCTTAATTTTGAGCTTCTTTATCAGGTTCACAACACCGGCAACAGTGTCATCATGTGTAAGGTAATGTGCGCTAACCTGCAGTAATACATACTTGTTTACAAGGCATGTTCCCTGACAAATAAATAGCTATCTTTATCCTTCGTTTTAGGAGCTAGTTGCAATATTAATTTCACTTTATGGTACTGCTAATGTAAATTAACATTGCAGATGGGATTCAAATAGTATATCAAAGAGGAGTGTCTAATTGTCCTTTCCTTCTTGGTTCAGCTCACCTTTTTTTTAACAAACTCAGATCACTTTTTTAGTTGTTCTTGTTGTCTGCCTTTTCCTCTTTCCTCTCTCCTGGGCAGAGCTAGGCCTTCTTGGCCTTCATTTAGCCCTCCTTTTATTTCTCAGAAAGACCTGTTTTGCTTTTCTTTATATAAATAAATATGGGAAAATTGGTTTCATAGCATCGAAAGATTACGACATTTGGAAAATACCATCGAAAGGCATCCGTTACGAAAAATACCACCGAAAGAATGGACTGTTACCTTCAAATAGCATTCCGTCACGGTGGCCGCTTTTGCCGTGAATTCCTCCGTTGAGGCACATTTGTTCCCCCATTTCAGAGAAACAGAGCACACACGCCGGCGTACGGGCACAGCCTGATTCGCCCTGGAGAGGGCACAGCGGCTGTGACTGACCAGCCGGTGGCCTTCGTGGTGGCCGGCCGCACCTATCGATGTCAGTGGCGTGGCTTGATATGGCTCATAGGAGTATGGCCCCGTGCCCGCGCGGCATGCAACACGGGAGACGGCGGTGGCATGCAGCAATGGCGAACCCGGCGACTACAAGGTCGGCGCGGGTACACGTCAGGTGCGTGGGGGTGCTAGAGGGGCTGTTATGGGCATGGCTTGTGCGGGGTTGAGTAAGAGCGATGGGGCGGCTCACCATGCGGAAAAAACAAGCGTCTACGGCCGGCGTCGAGCAAGACGGAGGCGGCCCGCGAAGCAGGGTTGCCAGCGGAGTTTCGGCCGAAGGAGGTGCACGCGGTGGTGGTGGACACGGTAGTATAGCTGGCTTGGTGGAGGCGCCTCCGATTGGAGCTGTCCGCGGGAGTTCCCCGCGCGACGGCCATGGCGAGCAGCAGGAACAACGCACCTGGTGGCGGCAGGATCCAGCGTCCCAGAGCGGATTTGCCCAGTTCAGGTGAGCCGCGGTCGGAAGAAGTCCGGACAGACGTGGTGGTACGCTCGGCCGAGGCGCTGGTGGTCTGCACCCACGGGAACAGCGACGGCGGACCGAGAGCCGGCCATGGCGGCGGACAGCAGCAGTTTTGGCGACATGGCCTGGCTCCGGCCCGGAGTTGTTTGCTATCGTGCGCAGGGGTGAGAACATGTTGGCGGAGATGGTGGGGCACACGACTCAGCAGTGGTATGGTGGTGCCAACGGTGGGGAACGGTGGTGGTGAGAACTGAGAGCAGATCGGCGGCTCCGAGCTTGGCGTCCAGGCACAGGCACAGGCAGTCGTCGTCCCAGGTCCCAGCCATCGCGAGTACTCCTATATGCATGCACGCAAACTCGATTGCTCTTGCATGCGCCGTGAGCTCATTGATAGATGATCCATGCACGTACGCACAATCGCACACAGGACACTCCTGTCAGTGTCCACGGAGGTGAGGGCGTGAGACAGCTGCGGCCGCCGCCGTGCGGACCCGGTGCGGATGGGCCGTGTGAGGTAGCCACGCGGCGTAGGGCATGTGTCGCTGCCTATCAGCGTGTCCATGCCCAACCAGGCAGCTGGGTTGAGGAAGAAAGGTGTCTCGACGGAGGAATTCACGGCAACAGCAGCCACCGTGACAGAATGCTATTTGAAGGTAACAGTTCGTTCTTTCGGTGTTATTTTACGTGACAGACGTCTTTTGATGGTATTTTTCGAATGTCGTGATCTTTGGATGCTATGAAACCATTTTTTCCAACAAATATTTACCACATAGGGGTTTCCCCTACTGTTTTCGCTAAAAAAGGAGAGGAATATCTATGCTGTAAAGTTTTAGATCATTTCTTTTTCCCTTGCAGGAAGACTGAAGAAGGGCCACTGACATGCATATTTACTAGTATTAGCAGTTTAGCACCCAACTTAGCATGAAGCCTCTGAATATCTGATTACTTGAATTCTTTTACCATATAACCCCAAATACGCACTGCATAAGCTGATGAGGTCTATTAATCTGAACTCAAATATAAGGATAAATAGCATTACCTTTCTCGTCCCGCACAGATTTTTGTATCGTGATAACATATTGACCATTACTTTCATTTCTCTGTCTCTATGCATCTCCTTCTCCTTCTCATCAGCGAACTTGTATAACACTCTGCCACCCACTGCAGTTGATGGAAAGGAGAGAATGATTTTTAGTACAGCTAATGACAACAATAATCGCCTCTACCCTGCCAATGCTTATGGTCATCGAGCATAGCCATTAAATTGCTTGTATTATGCTTGTGCTCTTATACCCTGCTAGTGCTTATGATCATCATTAATTAGGCAATCCTTGTGCTCATGCGCTGGTAGTTTCTTAAGGTAAGATGGCTATCATTCATCTTCGTCTATCAATTAATAGTTTGTATCCTTTGTAGTGTTGGATTCGAGGGCCATATCACTTTGTATTCAGCATGACGGAAAAAAATCAAATGAATTAAAGACAAGTACATAGGTAACCCTTGGAGCTGTACAAAGGATTTGTCTGGAGGATTATAAAGATCTTACTGAAAGGCATCCACTTGGAGGGCCAATGAACATGGACAAGAACTATGGTGGCCCTGGAGAAATTGGCAGCAGCCCATAGTATGTTGGCTTTCTCCTTTTTTGAGTTCTTCCCAACTGCGATATGGACCTCTTCCTCATCCATGTTTCTCAGCTTGCTCCCTACATGTACTATCAGGAATCAAGCTAAGATTCTGCTATGCTTTTGCAATCTGCTTCAGTGGAGCACGCATGGCCAGAATAGCAGAATAGGGGAAAGTGTGGTGGTTACCTTTTTTGTGTCGCGCCACTTTACAACAACCCTATGGTAATTGTATTGGTATCAACGTCGCCCTTGTGCCTTTTGCTGCTTATTATTCCTAGGAAGGTTAGCTCAGAGAGAGCTAAGTGGCAACAAGAGGCTGGAAGCGTAGCTTTGGATTTGGTCTACTTCTACTTATGGTGGTGTGCTGTGTACAGCATCATCCGGCACGTCAGGTCAGTATCAGACTACGGGCCCCAAGTGTATAATTCGATTAGAGAAGTCTCTCGCTTCAGTTTGGTAAGCATTTTCAGTAGCCAATTGAATCATTTTTCTTTTTAAAAAAAGACCAGGTTCCAATGGTTTGTGGTATTCTGTTTCAGTAATCAATTCTCTGGAGTAATTTCACCGTCGTTATCTATGATTTGCAATAAGAGAAGGTTTTTCTTAAGCTATGGAAGTTGGTAGGAAGCTAACATGGTGTTAGACTTTCAGTACGTAAGTCCTATGAATTCTGTCTAAAATTTCTACACCAATCCAAGAAGGTGCAGCCGATGCCTGTCCTCTCGGCAACTGACTTTTGATAGATGCTTGGTGTTGAGGTTTTCCCATTAGAATATCTATCGCATCTCCTGGCCGGCAAGGCAGCCGTGTTTTCACAGCTTCAAAGCGGTTGCTTTCAAGCTGCCCAAGAAATGTCCATAATATGTCCATCTGGCATTAGAGCTTTGGATTCTGGTGCGCCGGTGAATGGCTGAAATCATCAAGGTGTCTAAGAGCGAGAGTGAATTGAGTTAATTGAAATTCTTTACAATAATTAAGCTCTACACTTAGCCCATTTCACCCTTTGTGTCTAGAATGTGATTCTATTGTTATACCGTATAAAAGTTTTGCACCCTAAGTTTCAATCCTACTCGAGCATTAGGAATGTAAAGACATGAAATGAATTGCTCAAATGCAAATGTTTAAAGTAAAGAGAGGAAAATGAACGCGGCAATGTTTTGCCGAGTTATCGAAGAGTTGCCACTTCCTATTAGTCCTCGTTGGAGCAAACGCGCAAGGGTGTAGCTCTCCCTTGATCCGTGTAAGGATCAAGTGCTCTCTACGGGCTGATTCTTCAATACTCCATCGCGGTGAATCGCCCACAACCGCTCACAACTTGAGTTGGGCCATCCACAAGCTCTGCCGGATGATCACCAAACTTCCAATCACCATTGAGCCGTCTAGATGATGGCGATCACCAAGAGTAACAAGCACAAACTCTCACTTGACCACGACAAGCCTAATGAGAAGGGTGGATGTACACTTGCTACCCTCCTTGCACTAATGAGGACCTTAATCTTGGATTCTTAAATCTCAATCACCTCACTAGGCTCTTGCTCTCCTTTGCACTCTCAAGGATGTTTCTCAACTGAACAAATGGGTAAGAGACATCCCTTGGATGAGTGGAGTAAGTATTTATACCCCATCATTTAAAACATAACGGTTGGAGGTTGAGTCAGCATTCTGCGGGGTGACCGAACGCTCCGGTCCGTTATACCCGCAAAGAGGCCTTATGTTCTGACCGGACTCTAACCTGCATCCGGTCAGCACTGACCGGACGCGTCCGGTCAAGAAAAACACTCTCTGGAACCTTACTGATGTTGACTAGACGCTGGCACCCAGAGTTCAGTCACTTCACTGTTCAGCGTCCGGTCAGTTACCGGATCCTGACTAGTATCCGGTCAGCACTAACCGGACATGTCCGGTCAACAAAATCCTTCTTTGGAACCTTTCTGGAGTTGACCGGACGTAGGCACCCAGCGTCCGGTCTACTTTCACTTAGCGTCCGGTCAGTACCAGATGACTGCAGTTGATCAAATGAACTGACTGGACTCTTCCTCCAGTGTCCGGTCACAACTAGACCAGCGTCCGATCAATCATTTGACCATCCATTCACTTCCAACTCAAAATACTATGTGAATGTAGTTTGCTCCAATTGATTTTAGAGCTACTTCTGAGCTACCTAGTGCTAGGTTTGATAAGTGTGCACCACACATAACCCACTAGACTCACCTAGGTCAAGCTACTAGTCCATACCCCCCTTAATAGTACGGCCAAAGAAAAAAACAAGGTCCTAAACTACTCTAAGTATCTTTTCAACACCAAACGATACTTAGAACTAGCCTATTCTTAACCTTGTAGTCCATCCTTTGAAAACCAAAATGATTTCCATCGACGGGGGCATGACAACCATGATTGCCCAATCAATTGCCATTACTATGACCTAACTCAAATTGCCTCTACAAAACGCACGTTAGTCATAGTAATCTCGTGTCGTCATTAATCATCGAAACCCAACTAGGGGTCTAGATGCTTTCAATCTCCTTTTTGTTGATTGATGACAATACAACCTCGAGTATGTAGAAGAGATTAGTGAAGTTTTCAACATGCTTGGTTCATATAAGCTTTTGACAATAAGAGCAAATGGGTTAGACATGCTTATATGACCCAAGCCAACATGGTGTACTCAATAGATATGATTTAAGCATGAGTACATAAAGTAAAGCTTATTTGAATCGGAGTAAAATGCGGAAGCAAAGCAAATGAGCATAACCAAGTGACATGACATATATAAAGATATCAATGTAGAGAGCACACATGTCACATAAGTCTCACCATCACAAGTATGTAATGCAATGCATGAAAGAAAACTTGAATGCACAAAGTATCACACATAAAGAACCAAAAGTAATGAATCACATGCTCCCCCTAGATCTAATATACTCGCTCCCTCTCCCCCTTTGGCGTCAAGCACCAAAACCTAAGGGTCGGACGGCGGGACAGGAGCAATCGAGTCAGGCGCTGAGGTGCGGTGAGAGATCTAGAACTGAGCAGCATCATCCTCTGACCCTGAACTCTGAGCGATCTGACCCTCTGTCGCTGGAAGTGAAGGTGAAGTGGTCTGGGTCTGCTCAGTAACTGGTGTGGCCTGTGACTCTAGAAGTATCACTGTAGGAAGTGGAGCCACATCTACCTTTGTAGCTGTCGCTATCTGAGGTGGCTCGGATGATGCAACAGATGACAGAATCGTCTCTGTAGTCCTGGTCACTGGAGCAACTGTGGTAGGGACAGGGACTCGTAACTCTAGAGGTGTAGGCTGCCCTGTGAGCTCACTAAATGTAGCACCGAGGCTCCTAGAGACTGGGGTGTCCGTCACTAGCACTGAGGAACTCTGAGTCGGAGTGAAGCTCGTAACAATAGGAGTGAAGTGAGGACCCTGAGCTATCACTGGTGAAGCAAACCACTGGGACACCTGCTCTATAGGTGAAGCAAATTGAGTAGCTGGTGGTCCCTGACTCTGAAGCCCACTAGGTTGTACAGCTGGAGTCACTAGAGTGATAGTAGCAGGCTGGCCTATCTGAGATGTAGACTGCTGAGGAGCAACTCCAATAGCAGTGAAAACATGTTGCATGAAGCCAAGTAACTGCTGCTGAATCACAAGCTGCTGCTGCTGCATGGCCTGCTACTGCCTCTGAAACTCGTCCTGTCGAGCCTGAACCTGAGCAAGTACAGCTGCGGTCTCCTGTGCCTGGCGTGCCTGGTCCTACCTCATCCTCTCAAGTACGGCTAGGAGTGCCGGGTCTGTTTGTGGTGGCTGTGGTCGAGCTGAGTCGGAGCCACCGGCCTCACTGTCGTGTGGACGAGGTGCCATATGCGGAATTGGCTGATAATCATCATCTGAGCTGTCACTAGGGTCACTCTCGACCTCATCCTCCTGCTGAGCATCAAGTTGCTCCTCCTCTATCACTGCAATGCCCCTGATGATCTCATCCTCCTGGGCTGCTGTCTTTGGGACCTCTCGGTGATGGCTCGACTGGCGAGGTGTCCTCTCACAACTGTGGCATAGCATCTGGGTCATGTTATATGACGGAAACTCAGTAGTAGCACCTGTGTACTCTGCCATTATCTTAGGAGACTTCTGTGTAACTGCCTTTCTGATTAGGAAAGTGATCCAATGAGCATACGGCAGCTGACGGTGACCTCTGAAGCCCTCTGCTAGTGTATCCTCCATCTCTAAAAGTATCACATCCTAAATATCAAAAACTGACTGAGATACCAAGTGATACACTAGCCACAACTCAATGCGAGTCAAACCCTCGCGGTAACCCATCCTCGGGAGCAGAGTCCTCCTCATAATAGCATCAAGAAGCCGAGCTGTAGGAGTAAGGTCACATGGTGTCCTTCTTGACCCCTCGCCAAATGGCTCTATGAAGCAAGGTCTGACAATATCTGTAGGTAGCATAAGTCCATCATGAGAGCGTCTAGGAGGCTCTGTCTGACCATAGCAAACCTCGTGAAGGCGAATATGTGACTCTAGAATCCTAAGAATCTCTCTGACCCTTGAGCTTTGGAGCCTGTAGTCACGGCCTCTGAATGCAAAGTGAATGAACCTGTGCCTCGGGTCAATCCAAAGAGAGGAGTAGAACTCACGGACCCATGACGGAACAAAGCAGCCAGTCCGTCCAAGAAGATCTATCAAGCCTAGCAGATAGGAAAGGTGAGGACGGATCTGCTCGCCTACAGCTACAACTAGAGACTCTATGGAGAAGACTCTCTGAGATCTGAAGGCAACTCCACTATTAAGATAAACATTATAGAAATCCTCCTACAGTACTGTATAGAAGTGCTCTGAAGCACGCTCATCCCGCCTCGGCAGAAACCAATCCTCAAACTGCACAAAGCGGAGCTGCTACACCTATCTGGCTATGGCTGCTCTCAGGTCAAGGTGAACCATGGGAGGCAGACCCTATGGTCTGGGAGGTGGACGAGAGCCCCTCCTCTATGTCTCAGGCCTCGGTGACACCTGTGTACGTGTGCGACTAGAGCGTCGAAGCTGTGGCTGTGATGCCTGCTTTGTCTCCTCAACATGCTCTGCCTGCTGAGTACCCTCTATCTGCTCTGCCGGCTGTGTCTACTGCTCAGTCTCCTCCTGAGTTTGACTCTCATCCAAAGAAACACGCCGTCCTCCAAGAATGACAGACCTAGGTGGACTGCCAAGACTGGCCTCCATCCTCTCGACGGTGACTCTTTGAGCGCATGACAACTGGTCACCTATGCGAACCCCACTGCCAGCTCCACCCCTCTCTGCATGCTCTACGGCGGCTGCAACTGCTGCTGCTCTCTCTGTCTCCACATCAGCAAACTTGTGCTTCTGCTTTGTAATCGTCTTTTTCGCCTTTCCTTTTTCCTCAGCAGTCAGGCGAGGCAGAGGCCTTGGATCCTCATCTCTAGGACCACCTCCGACATTCTTGTAATGTGCCATTGCTGAAGCTGATGAGAATTACTACCACTGATAGGAATCAACATCCAACTGACACTCGTGAGGCTTGGCCTCAATCCGTACTCACGGGCTTGGCCCCGAGTTTACTGATACTATCAAATCAACCACAAGTGCACGACTCGCTGCATGATGGAATAGATAGGAAATATAAATAAGCACTATATTCATCTAGAGGTACGAAACCCTAAGAAGCAAGTAGTAGATGAGCAATTGAAATCGAAGACTTGCTACCTGACAAAATCCGACGAACCGACGACCGACGAGCAAAGGAGAGGATCATAGGGCACCACCGAAATCGGCAATGTAAGACTAGGGTTAGGGTTCCGGCATGAAGTGGTGCGGCGGACAAGGAAACGCGGTGGCAGTGCAATGCAGGCACGCGAGGCAGTGGATGGTGTTGGTGCACGACGTGGAGCACGACGGCAGGCGATGTGGCTGTGCGGGCGTGGACGCGGCGGTGCGACGGCTGAGACGAGCGCGGAGTGGGTGCGGCTAGGGCAGATGGCGGTGCTGGTGCGGCGGCGTGGGCGTGAGCACAGCGGCGCGAGGCAGTGCGGGCGCGGACGAGGTCAGCGCGGGCACTATGGCTGCGCGATGACGGGAGATGCGGCGGCGCAGGATTAGGGTAGCACGGGCGCGGGCGAGATAGGCACTGGCGGCACATGTGCGGGAAGAGGAACTGTTTAAAGTGGCCCCCATGTGACGGATAAGAAAAGGAAAGAAATCTGGATCCACTAGATTTCCACTGACCGGATGCACCAGTGGCAACGACCGGACGCTGCCACCCGGAGTCCGGTCGACAACAGAGAGGTCCAAAACCCCTCAAGTCGCGACTGGACGCAGCCAAAGTCCGATCGATCCTGAGTTTGTCTTCTTCGTTTGACTAGAAGCAGGGTCACCATCACACCGGACGCAGGATGAGCACTGTTTCAGCATCTGGTCACTCGTGCGCTGCATCTGTGCACCACCTGTGAACTAACCGGACGCTGGAAGCAGAGTCCGTTGCAGCGTCCGGTCGCCATATTTCAGCGAATCTTCAATGTTCCTTCGCGCTGCCTTTGTCCAATCAAGTCCCAACTTCAATAAGACTCAAATAAACACCAATAGGGACTAATGTGAGAGACCTCTCTCAAACCCTCAAATTTTTAAAATATTTTTCCTTAGGCTATATTTCTTTTTAAGAAAATATGCAATAAAAAGGCGAGGAGCACCATGTGACGACACAAGAGGGTTTTATGATCAATAGAAGCTTCAAATGCTCTCCCTAATTATGGACAAACACAGCGAGTGCTCAAAAGATAACAAAAAAGAAATGACAAAGCAACATACATGCATATACAATGCAATACTTGAAAGTAATTCTAGTTGCTTATCAAGTTTGATCCAAGGTTAATCTTCTTCACACGCTTTTCAACGGTTATCTTAACCATGTTAGACAAGTCCTAAGTGCATTACCAAAAATTAAACATGTTTTATATTACAATGCAATGCAAGGGACAACACAAGCTCATTTTTAGTGAAGTTACTAAAATCATGCACATTGAGCTCATTCCTCAACCGACAAAATATAGCCTCATCTAGTGGTTTAGTGAAGATATGCGCCAATTGATCCTCGGTCCTTACACCTTCTAGTGATATATCATTTTTAGCAACATGATCTCTAAGAAAGTGATGGCGGATATCTATATGCTTGGTGCGAGAGTGTTGAACCAGATTATTAGCAAGCTTTACCGTGCTCTCATTGTCACACAAAAGAGGTACCTTTTCTAGAACTACACCATAGTCTACCAAAGTTTGCTTCATATAAAGAATTTGTGCACAACAAGCACCCGTGGCAATGTATTCCGCTTCGGCGGTGGACAAAGCCACACTATTTTGCTTCTTAGAGGACCAAGACACTAGAGATCTACCAAGCAAATGGCACCCTCCGGATGTGCTTTTTCTATCAATTTTGCAACCGGCATAATCCGAATCGGAATAGCCAACTAGTTGAAATCTAGCTCCTTTGGGATACCAAAGACCAATGCTTGGTGTGTGCTTAAGGTACCTAAGGATTATTTAATGGCAACCATGTGAGCCTCCTTAGGACTAGCTTGAAATCTAGCACACATACACACACTAAACATAATATCGGGCCTAGATGCGGTCAAATATAATAAACTACCAATCATAGAACGGTAGAGAGTTTGATCAACTGATTTACCTCCCTCATCTAGGTTGAGATGTCCATTAGATGGCATTGGTGTCTTGATTGGCTTATATTCATCCATTTTGAACCTCTTGAGAAGGCCCTTGGTATACTTTTCTTGAGAGATGAAAATGCCTTCTCTCATTTGCTTGACTTGAAAACCAAGAAAGAATGTAACCTCTTCAATCATAGACATCTCGAACTATTTTGACATTAATTCACCAAACTCTTTGCAATAGTCTTCATTTGATGAGCCAAATATGATATCATCAACATATACATGGCAAATGAAGATCTCTCCATCAAGCTTCTTGGTGAATAGTGTGGTATCGACTTTCCCAATGGTGAAGCCCTTCTCAATGAGGAAATCCTGAAGGCACTCATACCAAGCTCTTAGGGCTTGCTTAAACCCATATAGCACCTTGGACAACCTTGGACAACAGGATATAGCAAATTAAATCCATCCTCCAACAATGCTTCCAAAGTGTTGCAATGAGATTTTCGACTAAGTGCATCTGCTACAACATTAGCTTTCCCTGGATGGTAGTGCACTTCCAAATTGTAGTCCTTGATAAGCTCTAACCATCTTTCGCTGTCTTATATTCAGCTCAGGTTGAGTGAAGATATATTTGAGACTTTTGTGATCAGTATATATATGGCATACATCGCCCAACAAATAATGTCTCCATATCTTTAATGCATGAACAACTACTGCAAGTTCTAAATCATGCGTAGGGTAGTTGACTTCATGTTTTCTCAACTGCCGAGAAGCATAGGCAATAACTCTTCCTTCTTGCATAAGCACACACCCCAAACCTATATCCGATGCATCACAGAACACATCGAAAGGCTTTTCAATGTCAGGTTATGCTAAAATAGGAGCTGTTGTTAACAGAGTCCTTAGGGTGTGAAAAGTTGCTTCACACTCTAGTGTTCATCTAAACTTTTCATCTTTCTGAAGTAGCCTAGTCATGGGCTTAGCTATCTTGGAGAAATCCAGAATGAAACGACGATAATAATCTACTAACCCTAGAAAACTCCAAACTTCATGAACCGAAGTCGAGGCCTTCTAATCCATGACCTCTTGTACTTTAGATGGGTCTACAAAAATTCCCTCTCTAGATAAGATGTGACCTAAGAAAGGTACTTTACTCAACCAAAATTCACACTTGCTAAACTTGGCATATAACTTATGTCCCCTCAATCTGGATAGAACAATCCTCAGATGCACTGCATGATCTGCCTCATTCTCCGAATAAATCAAGACATCATCGATAAACACAACCACGAACTTGTCGAGCTTGGGCATGAATACCAATTCATCAAGTACACGAAGTAGGCTAGAGCATTCGTTAGTCCAAAAGACATGACCAAATACTCGTACAAGCCATACCTAGTGGAGAAAGCTATTTTAGGTATATCCTCTGGCCTGATCTTTATATGATGATAGCCTAACCTCAAGTCAATCTTAGAGAATACCTTTGCTTTTGCCAATTGATCGAAGAAGATGTCGATGCGAGGCAAAGGATACTTGTTTTTGATGGTCACATCATTAAGCGGCCTATAATTCACACACATTCTCAAGGACTTGTCCTTCTTCACAAACAAAGCTAGACATCCCCATGGAGACAAACTAGGTTGAATGAGACCTTTGTCCAACAGTTCTTGTAACTGAATTTTAAGTTCAGCTAGCTCATTTGGTGGCATCCTATAGGGTCTTCTTGAAATAGGTGCTATACCTGGCACTAACTCAATCTTAAATTCCACATCCCTATTAGGTGGTAAACCTGGTAACTTATCTGGGAATACATCAGGAAACTCATAAACCACTGGGATATCACAAAGGGTAGTGGCTTGGATAACACAAGCCAAGTGTTGGAGTTCAAAATTTTGGGAAAGTGGTACTAGAAAAGCATTTCCTCCCTTGGGTTCTCTCAACATAATAGTACGAGTGCTAGTGTCAATGAGAACACCATGATCGCTCATCCAATTCATGCCTAAGATTACACTTATGGATAATCCGGGCAATACTATCAGATCCGTCGTATACTCCCTCTCTTGTATAGAGATGAGCATATTTCTGACTACCTTATTTGTAGAGATAGTAGCCCAGTTGAACTTATACTATAACCACCCTTGCTTACCTAAATTACTTTCTGATCATGTCTAGATGCAAATGATTGGCTCATAAATGAATGAGAAGCTCCCGAATCAAATAAAACAATAGTCGGATGTTTGTTAACAAGAAACATACCATCAGTGACAACTTCTCCTGTAGGAACCTCTTCAACAACAGTATAATGCACGTATCCAGGACGTGCCTTAGGATTCGCCTGCCTTTGATTTCCCTGATTCTGATTGTTGTTCTTCTTTGGATGGGGGCACTCTTTGGACCAATGGCCCAAATGATTACAGTTGAAGCAGGGTTGATTGCTCTTGGGTCCTATGGAGCTTTCTTGCTCTCCATTCCCCTTGGGTAAGGCAATGGTAAATGCCTTACGAAACACTTTCTAGGGTCAGTTGGTCTAAGCTTTTGGTGGAGGAGGCCTGAACTTGGGCATTGGTGATCAAAATTGTGGCCTGGCTACCACTGGAGCTCTGGACTGGGAAGACCCTGAGGCACCTGCCTCAGCTGCCCTCTTGCGGCCCTTTGCTGCCGCATGCAAATTGTTGTGGTTTTCCTGAGTCAATGCATCACTGATGAACTCGTTGTAAGTAGTGCACCTGGAGTTGGCCATAGTCTTCATCAACTTAGTGCCAATACCTCTTTTGAAGCTTTCTATCTTCTTTTCTTTAGTGTCAACAAAACCTAGGGCATAACGAGACAAATTGTTGAAAGCATGCATATATTCAGTAAGGGTCTTGGTCCCTTGTGTGAGCTGCATGAACTCAGCTGCCTTCATGCGCATCAGCCCTGGGGGAATGTGATGTCCCCTAAAGGCTAATTTGAATTTCTCCCACGTGACCTGTGCATTGGCAGGTAGAGAGGACAGGAAATGGGTCCACTAAATCTAGGCCGGTCCCTGCAGCTGATGGGACACATACTCTGCCTTCTGGTGCTCGGTGACCCTCAGCAGATAGAACTTTTGCTCAATAGTGTTGAGCCACTCATCCGCCTAGAGCGGTTCCCCGACCACCTTGAAGATAGGAGGCTTGGTATCTAGAAAATCCTTGAAAGTACTGTACTAATTCGGCTCAGACCCCTGTTGTTGCTGGCAGGCGCGAGCCGTGTTATGCGCAATGAGACGTAGGGTTTCCTCCATAGTCCTCTAGCTTCCCAAGAATTGGGCAAAGAACTCATTAGCAGACGGTGGTGGCGGTGGTGGTAAGTCACCGTCATTGCCCTCTTGGCTGTTGCCTGCTCCGGCATGGGTGCGAGTCATCTGCAAAGTTGCAACAATAAGTGATTATTGGATGATGTCAAGAGATTGTAGATGAATTGTATAATCATGCCAAACTAAAATTACTGGAGAGAATCTTAAATTCATACAATAAATCAGAGGCACAATAATTCATTCTCGCAACATGACATCACCAATTTGACCACTTATTGGGCTCGCAGCGCGTTAACATACAAGTCATAATCACCAGTAAGACGAAACTAGAATTGCATTAACGTTCAACCAAACATGAGATAACATGCAAAGTACCAATATTACATGAAAGTCAACTCGCAATTACCAAACTTCAACTACAAGTCCATTACATAAATAACGGGGATACATCTAGCGCTTCAACTAGTCCCTAGGTGACTCTAATCTTCATTACAGTCACTGTCAAGGTCGGAGATAGGATCATCCTTATTCTCTAGCTCCACTTCTTCCTCGTCCCAACCCTCATCTTCCACTAACATATCTAGATCTTCGTCTTCTAGGATTGGGTGTAGTTGGTTGTTCAGATAATGCACCTCATGCTGAAGATCCATCACTACATGCTAGGCCTGTGCAAGCTGCTGGCGTAAGTCCCTCTCAGCATAGTCCTGCATGGCACTCACGGCATGGGTCCTATCTTGTTCTGCTTCTGCTGCAGTGGCACGGTTGTTTGCTAGGTTTTGCTGACGCGTAGCTATGGATGCCTCGGCATGGGTGGCCTCTAGCTGCTCCCACAGTCCTGCTAACACTGCTTGATCATCTGCTCTTGCTTCTTGGGTGGAAGCTCTCTGTTGAACAACTTGCTCCATTTGGGTGTGGACATTCCCCAAAGCTACATATGCTTGATCAGTTTTCCATCGAGCCTCACTTGCAGCCTTTTTGTGCTTGCGCGCACGCTTCTTGAGCTTACGTTGTGCGGCTTTGGCTCTCATGAGCTTATCCATGCAAGTAGTGTAGGACTCCTGTCAGAAATCCCTGGTGTCCTGATGAGTGAAGAACATCTTCATCACTGTAAACATGGCGCTCATAGCGGGACTAGAACTGTCTGCCCGCTCATCCCAATCTCGGATCAATGCATTGCGGTTGTGTTGTGCCCATATTGCTGTGGACGGATCCACTCAAGGAAAAACACCATCGGCACTGCCGGTAAGTTCATCCCCATGCTGCTGACAGATCTGACTCAGTACCTCAAAGGCTACTACTTGGGCAGCCTCCCAAGGAGTTCTTCCTTCAAATTCCGCCTTCCACTCCTGCCAGAAGGGTGCTTGTGTGCGAGCTGGTATGGTTAGCCGCACTTCATACCATGGCTGTTCCTCCAGGTGTTATTCATTCTAGTGATAGAGGGGTGGTTCATAGTACCCCGCATAGTGCAAGACTCTCCAAAGCAGGGCAGGAGTTCCAAACATCATCAGGAAACTCTCACTTCTAGCCGATGCTGCCATCTGTACCAACAACATATGCAACTCTCGTGAGATAAAGTCATAATGGATAAGAGTTACATAACCGAGTAAGAAATCTATAAGGGGAGGAACAATGCAAGTATTAAATAATTATTTATCATGATGCATTCACGTTTCGTACGTCCTCACAAACTTAGGAAAAATTAATTCTAATGACATATACGGTGGCATACATATGTTCTCTCATATATAACGTAGCTAGTCGGGCTACACGTTTTGTTGTTAGTGTACCTACACAAGAGTTTCATTTCAGTCCAACCCCACAATTATATATGCAGAATGTAAATATGGGCTCTAGGTTGTAATCTAAATACTTCCATATATGTATACCCCTACATATACTTCCGTATCAAAGCTACCCAATGACAATTTATTACCCACAATTAAATACGCATCATACAGACATGCAAGCATTCATACATAGTCGTACCAAAGCTAGCTCTCCCCAACCGCACGCTCACATCTTGCGGTCATACCACTCATTAACTTACCTTCTTACCTTGGCATAGAGGCATTTGATCCATACATTACCACTCAAGTGAATGGCATCCATACAATAGCACGCCGTATGGACGACGAAAATGAAAACCCCCAAGTTAGTACTTAAATAGCCACCTAAGAGTCCTAAATTTGGGCATAAGGAAAGTGTTACTGGCACACTTTAGATTTCAACTCTAGGTTTCAAATACCTATTTATATAGCTATTAGTTGCTAGAAACTAGTTTTTGAAAACAAAAACCTTTGTTTTAAATACACATGTGGCAATTAATGTTGAATCTTGCTCTAATGCCAGCTGTCGCAGAACCGACCAATTTATAATAGCACAAGTACAATGGCAGTCCGCAAGCGGTCGTACTGTCATACTTGAGCCCATATAAACCCGGTAGTTCGTCGAGTACCACGACGGGTCTCTATAAATGATCCACATACAACCAAGATCGTACATGATTCAACATACATGTCATATATTACATAAAGTTCACAGATACTGTTCATCCATCAGAGTACGAAATAGAGTTATTACAAACCAAGTTCGATAGATAGTAGCAGAAGCAAATTAAAGTTCAAAAGTAGCATTCCAACATAGTTCAAATATAGTGCCAACATATGATCACCATCCACAAAAGCATATAGAAGGATTATTAAAGATGCCTGCCCAAGGCGCACTCCTCATCCACGGCGAGATAGAAGCAATTCTTGCAATAGCCATGATAGACGGTACCATCTGCAATAATGGGAATAAAACCCTGAGTACGAGAAGGCACTCAGCTAGACTTACCCATCATAAACCAGAAATAAATGACTCCAAGGATTATGCAAGGCTTTATAAGTGGAGGTAGCTCGACAACATTTTGCATAAAAAGCGACTAACTCAGTTATACGATTATAGTTCCGTCATCAAGTTAATTATAACTATTCATCTCTAGATTAGTAACTATCCTGTGCCAAACATGTGATGTATCATTTTTAGAGCATACAATAGTAACCATAGCCAGTGTAGTAATTCCATGTTTATCCAAACCATCACATTCTATAACATAATTACTACGATGTTGGGACTAGCCAAGCTTCTCACTATCCGGAAGAGACGGCGATTCGAATCGAATTCAACTAGCTAGGAATTTATTCCTAACACAAACTCAGGCAGAACAGATCAACGATCACCTTAGGTCACCTTTGGTACAACTCAAGTACACATTTCGCGGGTTCGCCCAGCGCCGCATAATCAGGGACAACCAGCTGCCAGGACGATCAGGACTACCCTGCCCTTGGGCTCACGCCTGGCTCCCCGCACATCCTTACTACCATCCAGAGTGCGTACTCTTACAGAGCGGGGCCTAGCCTGAGTTGAGATACTCGGCTTCACGGTCGGAACGAGTTATCCGGCCAGCTAAGTGATAGGCATGCGTTCAATCTTGTCAAACAGCGCCAACAATGGTACGGTCCTTAATCGGCACAAACGGAATCACATGAGCCAACCCACACATAGACTCCACCCGACCTTCATTTACATTACCCTATGGTTCTTTTCCACGATAGCAAATATACCAACCGTGCTTCGGTATCCACCTATATCTCACAGGTGATAGGAAATCACCCGACTTTTATCGGTCTAAGCATGGCTAAGCATGTATTCGATCCTGGACCTACACAAGGTTAAAGGTGTACATATCTGGACAAGGTAGTTCCATGCATCAAGTGTTTCTAGTCAACTCTTATAACCTAATGCATCGATCATAAAAGACTCAAGTAGTATTTTGTAAAACACTGGGAGACTTAGAATGCTCCGGGGCTTGCCTTTGAGAAAGGAGGTGGAGCGGTGATCTGGGCACTCAGGGAGCTCTTCTAGAGTCTACTCCTCTTCTTTTGGAGTTGTGGCTTGAGGAGTCTCCTGCTGATCCCCTTCCTCTTCTTCATTGAATTCCAGCAACGTTATCTCCTCGGTCGATCCTATATGCATGATCATGGAATAAGATATTGCGAATGCATGTATGACAACACGTATAATATGATAAGAAGTGATGAATGCATCCTTGTAAGTATTTTCAACAGTATGGTGTCAAAATAATAACGAGTGCATCCTATTCTACTGAGTAGGTGCATATCTTTTCTCGATTACTTAAGCGAACACTTCTGCAATTTATTTAAAGAACTATAAAACAACAGCTACTTGTTTTAACCATAACTGGAGTTATATACATTGAAATAATATGATTGTGGACATTCTAGAAATATTATGAAATTGTCTACAACTTTATTTTAATACTCTCAAGGTGATTCGACAGTTATCTAGGTCAAACAATTCAATCAATCAAATCTATCCAGAGAACAAATAATTAGGGTAGCAAACTTCTAACAGCCAAAACTCTTAAACCCTAAGGCCTATGACTATGAAAATTTATCACAAGATAGATTAGGAAGTTATATACAACTTTGTTATTAACAAGTTTTACAGCAAAGATCGTTATAAACATGAAATCATCCACTCAATCAAAACTTAACATGCAGCCCTTTATTTGAATTATAAAGTGATAATTGATTAGTTGCATACAACCAATTGCTTCTAAGCCTTACTATGAATATGAACAGTTATTATGCATCACAAGAACCATATAAAACATCATGGTCAATCACAATTTAATTATTTAAATACCTTTATTAATTTAATTAGATAATTAGGGGAAATAACAAATATATACCAAATTTGTACAATAAATTCTCATAAAATTACAGTGGCTTCCTAGTGCTCACAATAGGCTATTGTAAAAATTTCATACCATTTGGACATGTATAACATCATCTACAAAAATGACAAGCTAGCAAGGTCTATTTTAGTGAAAATAGTTAACCCTATAGAAAAGTGTCAAACAATATATTATATATTTTTTCTAACTTCATACTAGTGCCATACTACTGTACAAAAATTTGCATCTCAATATGTTACATATTTTTATCCCTACAATTTTCCTCAGAAAATGCCATTTATTAATAGATAAATAGAAAGATCATATTTCAATCAAGTTTACTGCAAGCTTACTATTTTTCCTAGCTAGAGCATGTCAACACAAGACTAGCAAAATTAGAATCATAATTTTATCACATTTCTAGCTCAAGATATATAATTTATAAGATTGTAAGCATTCAAAAAGCATTTATCTAAATACATTTTAATCATCAATAAAAATATTAGAAACTATACATCTCATATTTTTATAAAATACTACACTTCAAGAGGAACACAACAAAATTTGATTCACCAAAAATGGACATCTAGAACTCCTTATGATTTTTCAAAGTTGGCATGTAAATCTAAAAATAAATGAACTATCCTTCAGCCCTAAGCCGCTGACAACTGGGGTCCATAGGTCAGACGGACCCGCGTGTCAGTGACACGAAAACAGAGGAGCGGCGTTGTCCGATCGGAGTTCACCGACGGCGAGCTCTTCGGCGACGGCACCGGTACCACAGTGATCCACGAGACCAAGCACACACACTAGGCTAGCTAAATGGACCGATTGCCGGAGCTAACGATGACGGCGGCGCTCATGGCGGCATGACGGTGCGGGTCGACGACGAGCCACCGGAGCTGGCCGAGATAGCTCAGTCAAGAGCTACGCCGAGCTTCAACCTCCTACGGTGATCCTAGCGCACCTACTATCGTGACCCACGGTGGTCGGAGATGGCCCGGCCACGGCGACAGGACACGACGACGAGGCCGTGCGTAGCACGGAGGCCTTACCGTGCGCGGATAGCAAGCAATGTGGGTATGGTGGGATCACGACGGGACTGCGGCGGTGGCAAATGAGCGACGCGGTATGAGCTGGGTGCCGGCAATGGCGACGGCGGCGAGCTCTCGCTACGCTGAGCTGCTGCGGCTGCTGCGCGAAGGCGAAGGAGAAGCAAGGCGGAGAAATGAGAGCGCAGGGGGGTCACGGGCGAGTGTGGCGTGAAATGGCGCGCTGAGGCCCGACGTGGCCTGACTGGCTGGGCCAACGGTGGGGACCGGCCTCCACGCGACGGCCAATTCCTGAGCCGATTGGCCACTGATGGCCCGATTTGGCCATCATTGTCCGCGATCCGGCCTGACAACGTGACTTGGCGTCGATCAAGCTCCTAATCCGCGGCACAATAGCGCAAGCTACCTAAACAAAAATCACAGCCCAATATACCATCTACAATTCCTCTTAAACAATCAAGGCCTAATTCTCAATGGATAAGGAGAAAAATCATCCCCAAGTCGAGCCAATCAAACTGAAAATCGGTTGTGACTTAGAAAAAATTCTAAGTGTTGAAAAACAGTGAAATGTGGATTTTTGTGAGCTCAAAAAGACCAAGCTATGTACTGAATTAGCTCACGACCCAAAAATAAAAGTTGTTGCTCTACTCAAATACTATAACTTTGCTTTAGTGAACACATCCATGCAAAGTCTCTATGACATAGTCCAAACTAGGTCAAACATACTACTTTTAAATGATGGCTTACACTAGAACTATGACTTAGTGACCAAACTAGCCCTAGTCATGAATACCAAAGTTGTTCATAATGACATTCTAAACATGTTTAATGTATTCCTAAGGTCACACAAGCATTTCATACGTTGGTTACATATTTTACTTCCTAGGTCAACATGCACATCATCACTTAGGAGCTTAATTACATCAAGTGATCTATATGAACAATGTTCCATTAGTCATCCTAAGTATAGCTAAGGTGTTTTAGTGACTAACATCAACCACTTACACTTATTCACATATGATCATAAGCATACACAAAGAAAACATAAAATAATAAAGCATGTTTCATATGTTTCAATCATATGTTTCACATGTAAAAGCTTATATATGAATGCTTGATGCTTATGCTCATGCAATGCAAGTCAAATTATGCAAGCCTAACACCTAGGGTGTTACATTGATCAACATAGACTAGTTCATTTATGAAGCCATTTAGAAATGCACTTTTAACATCTATTTTATATAATTTAATTTCATGATGCGATGCATATGCAAGGAGGATACGAATGGTTTCAAGTCTTGCAACCGGTGCAAAGGTCTCTCCAAAATCCAACCCTTCAACTTGAGAGAACCCCTTTGCAACTAGTCTTGCCTTGTTCCTCACAATAATGCCTTAATCATCTTACTTGTTGCGGAACACCCACTTTGTTCCAATGACTCTTGCACCTTGTGGTCGCTCTTTAAGAGTCCAAACTTCGTTGCGGGTAAAGTTGTTCAACTCTTCATGCATGGCATTTATCCAATCCAAATTTTGAAGAGCTTCTTCTACATTCTTAGGTTCAATGCAAGAGACAAAAGAGTGATGTTCAATAAATAAAGCAAGTTTTTGAGAACGAGTCATTACACCCTTTGAAGGACTCCCTATGATGAGATCTTGTGGATGTGCTTGTAGTAGAGGTGAATTTCTTCAATCAACCACTTGAGGGGGAGGTTGTGGAGCATCAATATTTTGTGCTTGTGCCACCCTTTGATCATGAGAGACATGAGTATCTTCATTTTCTACTCTCTCATCTTTATCATCATCTTGTGGCACATTTTATGAAGAAGGTGGATCAATCACTTGTACATCATCTTCATCATCTTTGGGCTTGATGTCTCCAACCAGAATGTTCTGTATGGCCTCCCTCAATGGTTTATCACCTACATCATCAAGATTTTCATGTGCTCCTTGTGAGCCGTTAGATTCATCAAATTCCACATCATATGTTTCTTCAACCAAGCCGGTGGTATGATTAAATACTCGATGTGCTTTGGACTTTGATGAGTAACCAACAAGAAAGCCAATATCACAACGTCTTTGAAACTTCCCTAGGTGTTGTCGCTTCTTATAGATGTAGCATTTGCAACCAAACACCCGGAAGAATGATACACCCGGCTTCTTCCCATTGAGCAACTCATCAGGGGTCTTGTCAAGAAACTTTTGAAGAAATAGACGGTTGGATGCATAACATGCGGTGCTGATAGCTTCCGCCCATAGAGCTTCGGGTGTGTTGTACTCATCAAGCATAGTTCTTGCAAGTGTGATAAGTGTCCGGTTTTTCTCTCTACTACACCATTTTGTTGAGGAGTATATGTTGTGAAGACCTCATGCTTGATTCTAACTTCATCACAATATGCTTCAATATTTGTGTTGTCAAATTCTTTTCCATTATCACTTCTTATCTTCTTGAGCTTCACTTCAAATTTATTTTGTGCTCTCTTGGCAAACTTCTTGAAACATGATGCCATTTTGGTCTTGTCATGAAGGAAGAACATCCAATTATATCTAGAGTAGTCATCAACAATCACAAGACAATAGAGATTTCCTCCCAAGCTCTTGTACGTTGTTGGTCCAAATAGATCCATGTGAAAGAGCTCTAGCACTCTTGTTGTTGACATGTAAGCTTTTCTGGGATGAGTGTTTGCAACTTGCTTGCCGGCTTGACATGCACTACAAAGCTTGTCCTTCTCAAATTTCACATCCTTCAACCCTCTCACCAATTCATTCGTCATTAACTTCTTGAGTGAGCTCATCCCAACATGTGCAAGTCTTCTATGCCATAGCCACCCAAGTGATGTTTTGGTGAATAGGCATGTCTTCAAGTTGCCATCTTCGGAGGTGAAATCCACTAGATATAGGTTGTTGTATCTAAATCCTTTGAATATAACTTGATCATCATCTTTCTTAGATACAACCACTTCCTTCTCGATAAACAAGCATTGAAAACCAGGATCACACAATTGACCAACGGATAGCAAGTTGAAGCTCAATGAAGCAACATATAACACATTTGAGATTGAATGATCATTTGATATTGCCACTTTGCCCAATCCTTGAACTTTGTCCTTTGAATTATCACCAAATGTAATTCTTTCTTGACCATCAACTTCTTCATCTAGTGAGGTGAACATACGAGGATCACCGGTCATATATTGAGTGCAACCACTATCAATAACCCAATGACTTCCACCGGTCTTGTAGTTCACCTACACACAAGAGATTAAGCTTGATGTTTAGGGACCCAAACTTGATGAGGGCCCTTGACTTTCTCAACTAGTGACTTTGCAACCTAAATTTTCTTAGGCCTATTCTTGTTGGGAGGTCCTAAGAACATGACTTTTATTTTTTCACTAGAGTCCTTTCTAAGCATGTAATGAGCATTGAAAGCAAAGGGTCTAGCATGCTTGGGCAATGGTTGTGGTGGTGGAGTTTGACACTCATGGGCAAAGTGACCTTCTTGTCCATATTTAATACATCTCTTTGGCTTAGGCTTTGACTTGTGTTGTTGTTGATGTTGAGCTTGAGTTTTTTTTCTCTTGATGTGCCAAATACCCAATGCCACTTCTATCCATCTTCATTACGGTGTTCATGAGTAGCTCACTTTGGAGATATTGGTTTCTTGTGAACTTGCTCAAGCCGGTCTTGAGATGTTCTTTCTCTAACTTGAGCTTCTTGTTCTCTTCTTTAAGTTCATCATGATTTTTCTCCATCTTGAGTCTCTTGTTCTCTTCTTTGAGCTTCTCATTCTCATTCTTGATCTTGATATACTTATCATAGTTGTCGGACTCAACCACTTGCTTACCTTTGCTACTAGATCTTTGCTCAATGCTCTCAATAATTAAGTCATCACATGATGTAGCTATATCAATCTTAACAACATGGTTAGTAGCATCATGTGGCTCATTGGATAATAACTCATGAGAGACAACAAGATTATCATAATTAACCTTGAGATTTGTGTACTCTTTTTTAGCATATTGTAAGCTCCTTTTTAGAGGATTTGAGCTCCTTGAGTTTGGATGACATAATTTTATTTTCTTCTCTAAGCTCAACATCAGCTTTTTTGGCTATGTCACATTTTGATAAGAGTGAGTCCTTCTCAAGTTCTAGCTTTTCATTTTTAGCTCTTGTCTTTATAATGATTTTAGTATATTGATTGAGCAACTTGACAAGATCATCATAAGAAGGTGAATCAAATTCATCATCACTATCATTATCATCATTGATCATCACCACTACTATCATCATCATTTTGTACCTTTAGTTCACCCTTGGCCATAAGGCATAGGTGTGTAGAGGATGACAGAGGTGGTGTTGGTGAAGATAGTGAAGAGTTAATTACAATAGCGGCCACCTTCTTGTTCTCACTTTCATCATCGGATGAGCAACTTGATGAATCAATATCCGTGAGCCAATCACCAATGATGTATGCCTTGCCATTCTTCTTCTTCTTGTGAAAATCTTTCTTCTTGCCATCCTTCTTCTTGTATGGCTTGTTTTTATTCTTCTCATCACCATCTTTATCACTTGAGTCATCCTTCTTGCCCTTGTATTTCTTCTTGTACTTATCTTTCTTGGGCTTGGAGCATTGATAAGCTAGATGACCAAGTTCTTCATAATTATAGCAACCTATCTCGGAGATTGGCTCCTTCTATGGTTAGTGAAGAATTTCTTCTTCTTGCCATCAAACTTGACACCCCTAGTTGAGCTTCTTAAGCATCTTGGCGGTTCTTCTCATCATGAGAGCAAGACTTGCATCATCAATTTCATCATCACTTGAGCTCTCATGTTCAACTCTTGCTTTGCCCTTCTTCTCTTGGCTAACCTTGAATGCTAAGTCTTTCTTCTTGGTGGAAGAAGAACCATCTTGTGGTGTGATGTGCATATACATCTCGTGTGCATTGATCTTTCCCAATATTTGAGTTGGTGTAGCGGTAGAAAGATCACCTTGATAAAGCACGGTCACAATATACCTATATTTGTCAATGGAGAGGACACTCAAGATTTTTCTTACAACATCGGAGGGTTGCATTTGTGTAAGTCCTAGCCCATTGACTTCCTCTACAAGAACATTCACGCATGAGTACATCTCATTAGCACTTTCTCCATCTTAAATGAATTAAGCTTTTTCATGATAAGGTGGTAGCGTTCCTCACGCTCACTCTTAGTTCCCTCATGGAGCGCACAAATGTCTGACCATAGTGCATGGGCATCCTTGTGGTTCTGCACATGGTTAAAACATCTTTGCAAAAGTCCCTAAAGATGGTGTTTCTAGCCTTTGCATTCTATTTCTCGTAATTAACTTCATCGCCTTGAAGGTGTGTGGAATCCTTAGGTTTTGGGAAACCTTGAGAGGCGGCTCTAAGAATTCCAACATCTAAAGCTTCTAAATAAGCCTTTATACAGATTTTCCAATAAGGAAAATCATCTCCCTCAAAGATAGGAGGAGGTCCATCCCCGTGGGACATCTTTCTCTAGGTGGTTAAGCCTAATTTAGCAAGCACGAGGCTCTGATACCAATTGAAAAAATCAAGATGCCCAAGAGGGGTGGTGAATTGGGCTAATTCTAAATTCTTTGCAATAATTATGCCATACACTTAGCCCACTTCACCCCTTATGCATAGAATGTGATTCTATTGTTCTACCGCACAAAAGTTTTACACCCTAAGTTCCAATCCTACTCTAGCGTGGCAATTCTAGGAATGTAAAGATATGAAATAAATTGCTCAAATGTAAATGCTTAAAGTAAAGAGAGGGAAATGAATACGGCGATGTTTTACCGAGGTATCGGAGAGTCGTCACTCCCCACTAGTCTTCGTTGGAGCACCCACGCAAGGGTGTAGCTCCCCCTTGATCTGCGCAAGGATCAAGTGCTCTCTACGGGCTGATTCTTCGACACTCCGTCACGGTGAATCGCTCACAACCGCTCACAACTTGAGTTGGGTCATCCACAAGCTCCACCGAATGATCACCAAACTTCCAATCACTACCGAGCCGTCTAGGTGATGGCGATCACTAAGAGTAACAAGCACAAACTCTCACTTGACCACGACAAGCCTAATGAGAATGGTGGATGCATACTTGCTACTCTCCTTGCACTAATGAGGACCTTAATCTTGGATTCTCAAATCTCAATCACCTCACTAGGCTCTTGCTCTCCTTTGCACTCTCAAGGGTGTTTCTCAGCTGAACAAATAGACAAAAGACCTCCCTTGGACGAGTGGAGTAAGTATTTATACCCCCTCATTCAAAACATAACATTTGGAGGCTGAGTCAGCATTCTGCGGAGTGACCAGACGCTCCGGTCAAGGTGACCTGACGCTCCGGTCAGTTATACCCGCAAAGAGCCGTTATATTCTAACCGGACTCTGACCTACGCCCGGTCAAGAAAAACGCTCTCTGGAATCTTACTAATATTGATCGGACGCTGGCACCCAGAGTCCGGTCACTTCACTATTCAGCGTCCGGTCAGTTACCGGATCCTGACCAGCGTCCGGTCAACACTGACCGGACGCGTTCGATCAAGAAAATCCTTCTCTAGAACCTCTCTAGAGTTGATCGGACGCAGGCACCCAGCGTTCGGTCCACTTTCACTCAGCGTCCGGTCATGTACCAGATGACTGCAGTTGATCAAATGAATTGATCGGAGTCTTCCTCCAGCGTCCGGTGACAACCAAACCAGTGTCCGGTCAATCATTTATCCCTCCATTCACTTCCAACTCAAAATTCTATGTGAATGAAGTTTGCTCCAATTGATCTTAGGGCTATTTCTGAGCTACCTAGTGCTAAGTTTGACAAGTATGCACCACACCTAACCCACTAGACTCACCTAGGTCAAACTACTAGTCCATACCCTCCTTAATAGTACAGCCTCATAAACTACTTCTAAGTGTCTCTTCAACACCAAACGACACTTAGAATTAGTCCGTCCTTAAACTTGTCGTCCATCTTTTGAAAACCGAAATGATTTTCATCGACGGGGCATGACAAACATGATTGCCCAATCAATTACCATTACTGTGAACTAACTCAAATTGTCTCTGCAAAATATACGTTAGTCATAATAATCTCGTGTCGTCGTTAATCACCGAAACCCAACATGGAGACTAGGGGCATGTTCATTTGGTTGGTCTTTGGTCTTTGGTTTGGTTTTTGGTGGTTGGTTTTTTGAGAGAAAACATCGTTCTCGATCGATTTGGGCCATTGAAACCAACCAACGAACAGGCTCTAAATACTTTCAATGGCGATTGGACAATTGGATCTTGTTCTTTCTTCTGCAGTGCCTGTCATAGCATTCATGCTGTCAAAGCTGTCAATATTCACGTCGAGACATCTGCTTCAAATTTATCAACGTGGACTAAATATCATATACCGGTATCATTCTTCGAGCTGGGTGGCGTGTAGATTGAGGCCGAAACTTCTGTGCAGTGGTTAGGGCGTTGAACCGATGCACACTTGCAGAAGAGACGGCACTGCACATGAGATAGACAGAGATCGACGATAAGATCGATAGACGACTGGAATGCAAATGCAAGGCACGCGCAAGACGAATTGTTCAGGATTACTGGCTTCAGAGGATCCATCCCTCCCAGTTGCTTTCGCCAGTTCGCCACGCACAATTCCTTCTTGTAAGTTTCTTCTGAGCAGGTTGTTACTGGCAGCTTTGGTCAGTCATCTGCGACAGTGACATAGTGCCTTTTGGAATTTCCTGTGATTTGCACAGGGGTGAGACTTGACAAACCTGGCCACTGGACACGCCTTTCAAACCAAGATCTTTTTGCCTATCTCAATGACGTTCATTCATCTAAAAGCAGTCAACGAAGCAAGCATGCAGCATTACTTATGTGTGGAAGGACATTATGATGATTTCATGATAACCTCAGGTACTTTTGAACCTTTTTCTTTTCTTTTCTTTTTTCTAACTTTCAGATCAGACAGTATATCGATGGATATTCTGAATAGCTAGAAGTTCTAATTTGCCCGACTTTATAATACTAATATTAATGGCTGTAAAATTTGACATTATGAATTTGGTAGTACAATCAGACAGGCATTTTCCTTCCATTTACCATCTGTAAAATGTCACCTGCCACATATTCAATATTCACACAAGCAGTATGCACGCCCAGTTAACTATTACTCAGAACTCACCACAAGGATTACAACTATGTAATGGCCAAAGCAGTTTTCATTCTGTAGAATCCTGACCGATATTAAGCATGCCGCTAATGAGTTGGCTCCTTGTTTATTACATTTTGTTTACATGTATAACTCAAAAAACAAGACCTGCGTATATGGCTCTATCCGTATCCTGTCTTTCTGGAAGGCACAAGAAAGTTTTTTTTTCTTCCTTCTTGTACTAGTGCCTACAAACATGCTATAACACAGGAACATCTTCAGCATAACATAGTCTGGGCAATAATATCCTTCCTAAGGCCATGGTTGGAAAGGAGGTAGTCAAATTCAAATTCTCATGACGTAGTTTAGATATGAACTAAATCCTGAAAAATCTAAACTAAATCCTGAAAATTCCCACATCACCCTCATCCAAACACTTTATGTTCCCTGATAAGAAAGCAGACCTATTAATCTCCATTTGTCTGCAGCCACTCTTGAATTGCTGAGCGGAGAGCATGGTTAGGCAAAAGATCACGGTGGGATAGCTCAAGGTTTGTCATAGGTGATGTACGGTGGCCACTGTCCAGCCATTCCCTTATAGCCTCGGCTTCGTAGGTAAAACCATCTGCAGCAATTAGAGGGTCCCGCATGACATCCTGCAACACATAAATGCAAAGTTTAAACCAGGTGGAACAAGTTCATGCAAAAATCAACTGATTTGATCTAAATGACTATGGATAAGAAATGGGAAGGAAAAGGTTAAGAGGATTTTTTTTATTAAGAAGAAATAGGCACCCAAGGTTGCCTCTATGAGGACTTGTATTGGATGGTCTGAGCTATACATGGTCAGTCCTTTAAGAGGAATTTAAGGTTAGACAGACGTTTCACCTCAGATATGGAATCACAAGAAAGCAATTACTCTTGGGCCATGTACAGCCTTATTTTCCATTCTTCTATATATACCACAGTAAGGAAGGAGAACATTTGCTAAGTAAGGAAGGAGAATATATTTCCTTCTATAAAATTTTTCTCATGTATGAGTTACCTGTACTATAGGACAGATGAAGTAGGATGGCACACCACCAAGGTCTTCTGATACTGACTTAAATGACAATGAACACAGCATTGTTGAAGCAGAGTTCAACATTGGTTCAAGTACAGTCCAAACCTCTGTTTGCAAATCAGGACGATGTTTCCTTCTTATTTCACAGCATCTCAAACCTACCTGAGCCAACTGCTCAGCATAAATGGCAGGCCACCCCCCAGCAGATGAATCTAGTATTGCTTGCAAACAACCCTTTTCCACTGCCTGTTGCACTTCTTTCAGTAGACCAAATCCTGATCTTCCAGTCAGAAGACGCAGGAGTATGATGCCAAAAGAATATACATCAGATAGGGGTGTCAGGTCACCAGAGATAAGGTATTCAGGATCAATATACACAAAAGAACCCTTTGGGTGGGTATATCGATATAGAGTCGTTGTGGCCTTGAACTGATCAGATAATATTTGGCATACACCAAAGCCACTGAGTTTAGCTATTTTGTTTCCATCGAGAAGAATGTTAGATGCTTTTAGGTCACTGTGAACAATGCTATGAGGCTTATTAGAATGGAGGAAAATGAGTGCGGAGCAAATGTTAGAAGCAATATGGGTCCGTAATTGCCAACTAAGAGGCTTGGAATTATCTTTGCAAGCCAGGCGATCATCCAAGCTTCCATTTGGCATGTACTCATAGACAAGAGCTTGAGCATCTTTGCATGCTCCTATAAGAGTAACAAGGTTTGGATGCCGCACCCTGCTAAGAATCTCCACCTGACAAGCAGAAGGAAGAAAGGCTTTTAACTGCCTGCAAGACAGTAATGTATTTAAACCAACAAAATGCTAATTAATTTTATACTAAATAAAGTGACTAGAACTGAGAATTTAACCTCTTGATTGAACTGTGACTGTGTCTGTGTACTTTCAGGATTCAATTTCTTTATGGCTATGTTTGTGTGCCGAAGAAAGCCCTTGTATACACTTCCATATACACTTTCTCCAATCTTCATTGAGTGGTCAAAGTCATTAGTTGCTTCCTTAATTTCTGAGTAGGAAAACTCTGTTATGTGCATCGTCCCCTCTGCTGTTGCAGTATATTCTCCTTTCTTTGCACGTAGTTTTTCTGCCTCTCTTAGCGCTTTGTCACGCTGCAACATCAAATCCTTGATGATACGGTCAGAATGGGTACCTCTCTTCTCCAGGACAATTCTTTGCTCACGTTCCCCTTGAAGTTTTAAGCAAAGCTCATCAGTCCTTATTGTGAGACTCTCAATCTCTTCCATTATTGTTGTCAACTTTTCTTCTAGTTCATTCTTTTGCTTCAATTCTCTCAAGTACAAAATTTCTGAGGCTTGTGCCTGTTGGGGAAAATAAATGTGAGATACAAAGAAAGGAACTTCTGCAAGTTTTTTTAAACAACTGCTATGTTTCTGACAGTGATTTGAAAGTTTGAATGCATGGTAAAAGGAATTTCTCTCACATATATTGTGCCCAATGCAAGTCACTTAAGTCTTCTAAGATATATCGCATGCAATGTAAATGATAACTATAAAGTAAGATACTTACTTTCTGGAAAGCCTCGTACAACTCTCTTTCCACTTCTTCGCGTCTGCATTTTTCTTCATAAGCTTCTCGCCTTGCACTCTCTAACTCCTTGAGGAAATGCTGGAAATTCACGCAGGAATCATAAGATTCCTTGATATTGTCCTGCAAGCGATCAATTTCACACATCACAATTTTATTGAATATTAACTACTACTACATAACTAAGACGTTGCTTATGCATGAGAAGGTAAGTTAGTGCTGTTAAGACATTGTGATTCTAGAAATTAGATTTGAAAAAGAGTGATGGACTGCCAGCTCAAGTGGTATGATCTAAAGAAAGTAAGTGCATCTGTCAAAAAAGATTTTCTTCCACATATACAGGCTGTTTCAGGTGCTGGTTGCATCAATAACTGTTACATCATGGACTATAAGCTAGCAGTCATGCACGTTGATTATCAATTACTGAAATGCACCGAATCAAGTCTTATAAATTAATAAGAGTACCTTCTTTGTTTCTTGATCTTAAGTTTGACATAATTTCGGCACCATCATTACCTTGCCACTAATGTAGGATGGGTCTGAAGTAGTCCTTTCAATCTGCGGTTCCCTGATTGATTTGCATAGCCATGTGCTGGCAACACACCACATTTCTGACAAACTTGCTGATTTTTCTACTGAATTATGTATGACCCCAGAGCTTTGTCTACATTCCTGCATCTCTTCATGGCTAAGTTGAACGGCTTTCCTAGAGTAGAGGAACAATGGAATTAAATTCATATCAAGGCATGCATGATTCAAGAAAGTACATTGATGTTTTTCCTCATTTCGCATATGCACATGGTCTGCAGCCTAGAAACTGCCACTGTAACTGTAAGCACAAAAGTAAAGTATATCATCGGGTCACCAACCATACCTCCGGTAAACAAGTGTTCCTTTACAGATAAACCATATTTTGCACAATGGATCTGCCTGATGTTCTACAAATCGTGCTTTCCTGGACTTCAGAATCTTCATTTTCCTGAATTCTTGAGACCATGAGTTAGGTTTTAGTGAATCAATAGGGAACAACTTATTATTCAGAGTTGCAAATGTGTTGTAGGCTGTAGCCATAGAAATGTGTAGCTAGTTGTTTAGCTGAGACCATGAACTAACAAATCTCCAGGGAGCATGTATGAATCTTAAATCTATGGGTCATCACCAACATTCACCATGATTAGAAAGTATTTAAATGTAATTCTCGTGCACAGAGATTATACTAAGGTGTCAATACCACTGAGAAGTTTGCCACTTACTTTGTATAATGCTTATCAGCCGCTGCCCCCATAACAAGTTTAGTAACATGAAGCTCAGAAATGAGGTCCACTAGTCCCTGTGCGACATCATCTGATTCAACCACCAACTTTTCAGCATGTATCTGCCAGATGTACAGTGCAGTGAGTTAACATGGTGGACTAGTATTTTGATATTCTGTGATATATAAATCATGCATAGGTACGATTGTGCTGCAAACGATTATTGTGCAGCTTTTCCATTTCTAGAATTGACAATTGCACAGAAGAAGTCAAGTGGCAGACCTTTTCTTGTGCACACAAGAGTAGGTACTGGTCCAAACTGTCACTGATTCTCTGTAGTTCCATCTCCTTGTGTGCAGCTAGCTCCTGCTCCCTAACCTGGGCAGCAGGAATCCTGGCACCCACTGCAGACAACTTTGGAGCATAAACATCAAAAGCACGTGCATCCATATGCGTTTAATCAAAATTCTAATCAACATCTGGAAGATATAATCCTACTATATGCTGATTCAACAACAGAGCCAATGGTGCTGCAACCACAAACAAAGTTCCCATCTTTGAGTTAAATTGGGCTATATTGCAGTGCACACATCAACAGAGTGGAACTCTAGTGCAAGTAAATTTTAGGGAATATTTGACATGAAGCTGTTAGGTCAGGTAAAGAAATCCATAATTTTGACTCCCCTCTTAATAGAGAATGTATAATGAAACTGTTAAATTGCAGGAATTGAGGTTGGAAGTTGGAACACAAAGGTTGTCCTGAGAAACACAGTCAACCATATCATCTCCTAATAAAAGAAAGACCTTTTCATCTGCGGTGGAGGCTAGAGAAGAGGAAGAGGACGATGAGAAACTTACGGAAGGGAAGGAACTTGGGAGGCGAGTAGACATGGAGCAGCACGAAGGCGCCTTGGGGGAACTTGTGCAGCGCCCAGAGCAGCGTGGCCCTGGACTCAGCTACCTCCCTCCCTACCGCTACGTACACCTTCTCGGCGGGGAACGACGGTTCCGGCGAATCATCGGCGTGCGGCGTGGGCGGCGAGGAGGAGCCGGCCGTGGCGGTAGCCATGTCCGCGTGCTGGCTTGCCGCCTTGGAATTTTCCCCGGCGTCTGTCGGGTCCTGCCTGCCGTTTCTGGTTTTGGGCCCCTTACCCTTTTATAATGGTTTCCGCCCGCCCAACACGCACAAAATTCATCATGCCGTCCTTTGAAATGTGCCATCTCTTTTCTGCTTTTTATTTTTTATTTTTTTGCCAACCTTTTCCTGCTTTTCTTTGAAGAAATCAGCAGGAACATTCCTATGTCATCTTTTTTCCTTTTCTCAATTCACCCGTCGTTGCGTAAAGGCAAGGATTACAGGGCCTTTTCAGAGAGCTCCAGCTTCAGCTTCTTCAAAGAAAATCACTCCTAACCAGCCAGACGCTCAAAGTACCAACTGATTCAGGTGGGATTACGAGATAATCACTTTTCCATTTACACTAATAGCTGGGAGCTTAAAAAAATTACTTCACCTTGCTCTCTATTATGTTTTGGTGGGGATCAATAGAGAATTAATTTCATCAACTCCTCACATTGTTTCTCATAGGAATCCAATATAATCACTCTATCGAAGAAAGAAGATTCTTTGGAGTTGACCTTGTGAAAGAAACCGAAGACAAGGTTAGGTAAATACAGAGTAATTTGAAAATAGCTCAGTCCCGCCAAAAGAGTTATACGGATAGACGACGGAGACCATTGGTGTTTAACAAAGGAGAATTTGTATATCTGAAAGTATCACCAATGAAGGGAGTTACCCGTTTTAGTGTTAAAGGCAAGTTGGCACCTCGATATATTGGACCATTTTAAATTTTGGAGAGATATGGAAAAGTGGCCTATCGCTTGAAATTACCAGAACATTTATCAATTTGTACATGATGTGTTCCATGTGTCTCGATTGAAGAAGTGTCTCCGAGTGCGAAGCGAGAATGTTGAAGTTGAAGGAGGAAACTTGAATCGAGATCGACTTATTGAGAATATCCTATCCGAGTGTTGGATCGGAAAGATCGTGTTACTCGGAGGAGAACAATAAAGTTTTACAAGATACAATGGAATCAACATTCGGAAGAGGAAGCTACTTGGGAATCGGAAGATTACTTGTTAGAAAAGTTTCTAGAGTTTTTCTTGCGTCATTATAGAATAGAGAAATCTTTATTAGTTAAGTTTCGGTTGTTACAAATTGTGTTTTATAAAGGAACCTTAGTTATTTTATGGATGAGAATTGGATGTTTTGGATTGACACATTTCCTTTTCCATTACTTACCCTATGGCTTTGAATCTAAGGTGAGATTTCTTTTAGGGGAAGGATTGTAACACCTCGGGTGTTTAAATATTAAAATCGGACATATCATCATATGCATTGCAAGGCATTGGTCATGTTGCAAATTTTGTTATGCATTCACTAAAACAAGTTTACATTTATGTTATAAGTATTGCTTGGTATTGTTTGAATCAAGTTTCAAATCGTTGTATTGATTTGAAATTCCGAAAACCCTGATTTTCAATATTTAAATCCGACCCTGAAAATCCATTTCAAAATCGAAGCACATTTTGGGGTTGAGTCTTAAAGCAAAGTTGTAGAGCTTGTCGAGTTGTACAAAGTTTATTTTTGGAGTTTTTCAAATTGTTTAGTAAAATTTGAAGTTATTTAAAAAGGCGAAATTCCTTAAATATCCCCGCTTTAAATTTAAAAGTTCATTTCAAAATGTAGGCCGAATTTGGGTATGGTTTCAAAAGCAAAGTGGTAGAACTTTTGATTTTGAACAACTTTTGTTTTTGGAGATTTTTGAGTTGTTATGAAAATTTGGGAGTAATTTGGGAATTTTGGCGGATGGCAATTCTGTAATTTCGATGAACAGTAACCGCGGAAGCCAACTCATCGCCGGCGATCTTCGGTTTGCTTCCAGGCGCGGTCGTGGCCGTTTTTGGCGTCGCGCTGGCGCGGTGAAGGCCACAGCGCAGCTTCCTTGAGCTTCTGAGCCGTGTTATTTGGACCGAGGCGCCGTCGTCATCGTTCTTTTCTCTTGCTCTGTTTTCTCCCGCTGTCACCGCCATTCTCCGTTGAGCCCTCGCCATCGAACCAGCGTCTGTGCCATCGCAGCGATGCATGTCCTAGCTCCGCTAGTTCCTTGCGCACCCAGCCAGCTAGCTCTAGTCGCTTGATTTCGCTGTGAACTCGCCATTCATCGTTTTCTTCCTCGCGGCCGGCAACCTCACCCGAGATTCCGTTTCACCGTGGCCAGCCTACTCCGTTGAGCCGTTGGCCTTGATCAGTGTACCTACAGCTTTGTCTCGATGCTGTGGTGCTTAATCCTGTGTTGCTTGCTAGTTTTGATCACTGCAGTCGTCGGTTCTTCCTCACCGACGATCTTTGCTCCGCCGTGATCACCGTGGTCGTCGTCACGCCTCTCCGTTGCTTCTTCGACCTCGCTCCTTGCTTCAACGCGTTCGGGGTGAGCTACTGGTGTTTCCTGGATCCTTTGTTTGAGCTCTACTGGTTTCACGTCGCCGGCGTAGCGCTGCCGTGCCACCGCGTCCGCCATGGCCGCCGTCGAGCTAGTATAGGGCCATAATCAGTACAGATAGGGATGTCAATTGATGCGTCTAGTCTTGGTGATCATTTTAGTACCTTGGTCGTCACCATTGGACTCACCGTCGACGAGGAATCGCCGGTCAGAGCCGTCGCTGCCGTGGTCAACGTCGGAGGTTGAAGATGACAAGTGGGACCCGGTTGTCAGTGACCCAGCGTTCAAAATGAATTTTCTGTTTTTCAGATTTAAATGAATAGTGTCTGTTTTTGTTATTTTTGTGTAGATTTATATAGAGCTCCAAAAATTATGAAAATTTTTGTGTGACTTCTATGTGATGTGTATTATTTAGGAAAAATATTAAATGTTGATTTTCAGTACTTTTTGAATGTGATAAAAATTGCTCAATTAATTAATAAATGAGTTTCCAGGATTTTTCTAGACTTATTTATGTATCCAAAAATTATGAAAATTGTTTTGTCACTTAGTTATCATGTGATGAACATATACGAAAATTTTGAGGTCAATTGGAACAAGTTGATTTATTTCATAATTATTAATTAATTAATTAATTCATAAAAGCAAATAGTAACCTTTAGTGATTTAGGTTTTGTTTGAGTTTTTGATTATGTGATGTCCTTGGGTTATTTTGGTAATGATCCTTGGCAATTGTTGTGAGTGTTGCAAAAATGGTTTAGTTGGTTTAACTTGTAACTGTACCGCGAAGGAAAGTTGTATTCAAGTTGTTAAGTTTTGCATCCATCATCGAGCATCATATTTTGTATCCGCATCATGTTAAACATGGCATTGTTACTACGTGTAGTGAACGAAGGTGAACACGTGGTAGTTAATCAAGTAGTTGAGGAGGTTGATCCGTCTGTAGAGGTTGGAGTTGATATCGCTGGAGCGACTTCGGACCCGGACTTTTCCGTTAACGAAGGCAAGCCCCGGATGCATACAACCCTACCTTGTATTTTACAAATTGATTTCGCTTTTGCTTCTTTTTACTGCATTAAGTGATTAGGAGTCAAGTGAAAACCAAATTGATACCTTACCAACCTTGTTATTCCATATTTACCATATTACCAGTTTTAAATTCGTATATGCCAGTTTTGCTTAGCTATGCTTAGAACGGTGAAAGTCGGGTGATTACCTGTCATCTGCAAGTTTTAAATGGAGCTTTGGTTAAATATATTAGCATGTGATATGGGAATATGGAGTAATAAATCTAGACCGGACGGATTCGGTGTGTGTGAGCCATAAGACATGGAGGTCTTGTGAGCAGGTTCTTTCCGCCTGTGTCGATTAAGGTCCGTCCGTTGTTGAATTGCATGAGGTGAGACTTTATAGTACTAACCACATACTTCGGTAAGCCTTAACTTGGTTATTCTATTATGAGAATGGCTACTCGCGCACTGGGAGTGGAGAGATGGCGGGAATAGCGTGTACCCACGTGGCAATGGGCTGGATTGGTGGAGTACTGTATTCTCGGGTGGCGCGGACCCGTTCTTGTTTTAGAGGATCCGAGGGTAGGTTGGTATATGTAGGTCGAGGACCTACATATGTCGTGTGGTCTGGAATTTCCAGCTGGGTTATAATCGGTTCGAATCGTCGTTGCTCCTCGGTTATGGAGACTCAACTCACTGTTCATCATCGTAGTATTAATAACTAGAACTTGAGGATGGTTTGAGAAGGTGTTGGTTACGAAGTTTCATGATCTCAATACGGATCGTGTTAGCTTTGTATATGATCTTTATGAAGTTTTAAACGTTGATATAAAGAATTTTGTTAAAAACGCTTTTACGCAAAAAGAACCTTGATTATTGCTAAAGCCATACCTTGAATCCCATGAGTCTGCATTCCTGTGTTCTTTTAAATTTTTATTTCGGTTAAGTCTTGTTGAGTACTTTTGTACTCAGGGTTCGTTGACCCTTGTTGCAGGTGAGGCTCATGAGCAGATCTGTTTTGGATCGTGCTGCATGACTGTTGTTCAGTGCGATGACGATAATTAAATGTGTGGCCCTTGGGCAGGGTAGCTTATGTTGTGTGTTTTGTAATATATTATAATGCCACTCCACTACTTTGGTTTGTTTTATTATCGAACTTAGTTGTATGGTTTAAAACAAATGGTTTATAAACTATGTTATTGTAAGTCTTCCGCTACTTTTACTCTGATGTATCTATTTGAATAAACTGTTGTAATACTGCAATGACTCTGTAATGTGATCCTGCTCGGAAATCGTGGATGATTCGGGGTTCCCCGAGGACACCCGACAGTCTTCTTAAGTTACCGGGAACATATGCATAGATGTCAAAGGTCGTTGGACAGTGACAGGTGCATGTGGGCCCTATAATTTAGGAGGTTCTGCCACAATGAGCCCTTTTATAATGGTTGAAAATGCTTCCCGACGCTTCCTAATGCCTACCCAAAATAGCTATTTTTGTTGATTTTATTCGTGCAAGGGCATTATGGTCATTTCACAAAGCCAACTCACCACCCCCGCAGCCCACCTCCTGGCCTGCCCACGCACCCGAGCTCCTACGCGACACCGGCGCCGGCCTGCCCGACATCCGCCTCCCCACTAAATCTGTTGCTACTACAAGTTTTCACAGCTCTGAAGTTCAGTTTTCTGAGGACATTGAAGAGAGAAGACCGTGTGACTGGGTTCTCGCGTTTTCAAGAACTCTGGCCTGCTCTCCGATCCTAAAGTCAGCCCGCCAACATGCCCGTGATGATTGGACCCGACAAAGTAGTCAAACCTTCGATGATAGGCCATTTACGTGGTAGCTGTTCAGAGACTCCAAAAAGAGTTGTAGTCGTTAAGCCCTTCCTTAAACGGAGAGCTCGGCGCATGCAGCACAAAGACGACGCAAATAGTAAATCACATTACCAATTACATTAAATCATCATAATAATTAGACATTTCAACAGAATGGGTCCTCCAAACATAATACTTTGTACAACATGTAACATACATGTACCAGCCATACAGAATGACACAATCGTCCATAAAACATACAGAATGCCACCAATTAGTAGTAGGCAGCTTCTGCTATAAAAATAGATCAAATCACCCATGCAGAAAATTTCAGCTATAGTTCCACCACACAGATGGGTTGCAACGAGCTCAACTGTACAGTGGGTGCATCTTCTAACCTACAAATAACTAAATAAGAAAACTGCACGTAAGCCATCATTGGTGTTTAATTAGTGTCCAGCAACAGATCAGCTTGTGAAACGAAACAGAAGTTAGGCAACTAGAAAAATATAATAAGTGAAAGATTTTTCCACTCAAAAATAATAAGTGACAATCTTATATTAATATTGTAAGATGTTATTATATTTTCATAAACAAGAAAAAATAAATCTTATTACCTTATTCTAGACATATCCATGCACCTATAAGTTAAAACCAGTGGAAAAATTATGTAACTAGTTTTATTCTAGAAAAAATATAAACTGTCCTTACTGTGACATGGAAACAAAGAAAAGTAAGCATCTGCAGTAGCTATCTGTCTATCTATCTTGCTGCTCGAGACTATTCCTACCTTTAATTATGACTACCAACTATGTATTTATCCATAAAAGAGTAATAATGATAAATCATATGGAGTTGAAAGCCAAAGCTAATTTAAAGTGATCATTGCTTGCTATAACACATCAGGATTTATCCTAGAAAATTAGTACTTGTGGACCAGAAGCTTTTATAACAGGAGGATCTGAGCAGGTTGCTATAGAAAGTCACCAAACCTAATTTTGAACCAAAAGTTTGGATTTACTGAATTAAAGTAACAAATCAGATAAGTTACTGCAAAACAGCAACACTGATCAACACGAACAGATTAATACAGTTCCAATATGTGAACAAAATTTGGGACGAATCAATTATGCCATATTTGGTTTTTAAGCTATTTTAGTGTCCATTTTGTTTTGAGCTGAATTGAATCTTGCATAAGTACTTATATGTCATAAATTGTCATAGATGATACCAAAAACGGGCTAAGTAACTAACACAACACACTTTGTCAGTAGTTACAGTTTCTTTCTTGGTCTGAAATCCAAACAGAGGAGGGACATAGACCCGGAACGGGAAGGCCATCTTGCCGAAATAGAAATTCTTGGGGTTGTAGTGAACGAGCTCTGGATCAGGGACCCCTCCAGCCTGCATCGAAGCAGATAGTCAAATCCATATTAGAGTATTCAGCAGTAGGCAGAAGCGGAAACCAACAATTTGTAGGCAAAATTCAGTTACCTTTGCGCACACCAGTGCAAGGCCATCTATGGTGATGTACTTGGCTCCCAAGATGTTGAAGATCAGCCGACTCACCTTGTTATTGCTAGAACCTAGAGAGGAAAAACAAGTACAAGTTGTCGTTGACCGCCGTTCGTCAGATCGAGGCCGAGCAGCCTCTTCCACGCCGCCCTTGGGCGGATCGAGGCCGAGAAGCCCCCTCCGCGCTGATCGAGGCCAGGCAGCCCACCTCCGCGCCGCTCATGGCCGGATCCAGGCCGGGAGGGCCCCTCTGCGACGCCATTGACTGGATCGAGGTCGGGCAGCCACCTCCGTGAGGGCCCCTCGGCGGCCTGGATGTCCTAGCGCGAGGTCGGGAGCGGCGGCGGAGGTAGGCGGCGGCGGAGGCGGTGGCGTGGATGAACCCTAAAAATAAAATGTTATGTTTATCTAACTATACTACTTTTATTCATCCTAACTATACTACTCAACAAAATATTCATTTAACTATATTACTTAAATCATACACCCTAACTATACTACCCAAAACATTAATTTAATAATTATGAATTTATCCTTTTCCCCTTGATTAAATAAAAGAACTACGAAAATGGAATTACCACTCTTTTATTTGGAGTCCTAATCCCCTTAACGTTGGAGGCATTGGGGGGCGTTACGGCGCATATGGACCTATCGATCATAGACACATCTAATACCTCCCGACGCCTCCCTCATTGATGTCTCCCAACGCCTTCTCTCGTATGGGCCCACCAGTCATAGACACATTTAACGCTTCCTGATGCTTCCCCAACCATAGTAAAAAAGTTCTATATTTATAATTAAACTAATTTGATATCATAGATGTAGCTATATTTTTCTGTAAACTTATTAGCTAAACTTAAAGAAGTTTGATTATGAAAACCAAACAACTTATAATATTTGAGTACCGAGCGAATATGTATTTCATTTTCTAAAAAAACTGTATGAATTAAACATGCTAAATTAATAAAGCATATAGGATACGTATCACATACCATCGTTCAACGTTTGATAATGCTAATTTGTTTGTGCAAACACAAACAAATTTTGAGGTCGTAAAAGAACGTGGGAATTACATAATATAAAGCGGATTGCAACTAATACAAGGTTGTTGACATTTTAGCATGCTTATTAATTTCTCAACAGGGTAATAAATCGCATGGACTTGACTAGTTGTGCGTGCTAGCAGTAGAGTAAGTACACTAGCAGTAGCATACAACTGCACAAGGACGTAGAGTTGACATGGAAACGCGTATATTTGCATTGTTGTTGACAAAAGGTTGTCACTTTCCTTCCCTTGATGACGACGTGCTCACTAATCACTATGCTTTAGCAATCGATATGATGTAGCTACTTTGCGCGTTAATACGATTTTCTAGACACGTAATTACATATGTCAACACGCACTAATAGTAGTACTAAAGATAATATAGTACTCTCTTCGTTTCAGAAAGTTATATCATTTAGTTTTATCATCAATTCATCATAAGTTAAATATTTCATCTTTGCATATCAATTCACGAAAAAAAATTATAGTTTATTTCACAGAAATTCTTATAGTTTAATAATATATGAGAATTTTTTCATAGTAAATATAAAATATTAATGTTATAATATCATACTATATGGATTTTCAAAGAATAAATGGTTAAAGATGGAAACTTTGCATTAGGACTCAGAGCAAAGTTAAAATAATAATAATAATAGTAATATTATTCAGACGGACGAAGTATACTCACCGGAGGTCCGACGCTTTGATAAGTACAGGCAAAGCATCGGTTGTACCGTTGCTTCCAACATAATATATTATTAAATCCAGTGTATGTTCACACTTCATCTGCTGAACTAATTGCCTACCTTGGCAGTCTACGTCCGGTACATGTACATCTACATTCAATAAACAAATTGATCAAGGGCAGTTGTTGCTCAAAAAAAATTGATCAAGGGCAGTTCACACTTACGCAAAATAACTACTGCCTATGTCTCAAAACAAGGGCATGTTTGTCACGATTCCAGCTCTGGTTATAGCTCCAGCAGCAGTAGCTTCGGTTGAAGAGCTGCAAGAGCTATACCAAAAGTCTGAAGAGTTGCTATTTCTTTACCTATGAGAGAGGAGCCAAAGATGTTTTTATGTACGAAGGAGAAGCTGTGATTTTTGGTTCCTTCCTCCAGCTACAATATTACAGCAGAAGTCGTGCCAAACAAACACTAAATCAACTCCTTGAGTTATCATAAGCTAGCCAAACTATTTTAAATTTAATTTATGTAGAAGAATATCAATACCTATGATATTAAATAAGTACACTATGAAAATAATGACACTATTTCATAAATATTGGTGCTCTTTTTATAAATCTATATAGTTAAGCTCAAGATAGTTTGACTTTGGATGACTCTAAAACTTGATTTATTTTGGAACAAAGAGAATACTTAATTTGAAAATTAGAGAAACTAGACTGAATGTGTTTATGATGTATATTTTTAAATTATAACGACCCGAAAACCCAACCTTGATAAAAACTTTTTGCTAAATCCTCGTAAACCCATATCTATTTCTTTCTCAAGGCAACCTAAAAGGCTTAAGCTTTTGACATGAACCTATCCAACACATCACCATCGTTGGATGCTTGGGTCCTAACCTTTTTTTTTCATAGCCCTCTTACAACATCCCTCTATAAGGTTCTTCTCGTTGGCGTGCTCTACAATATTGATGTGACTGTATCTTCATCGGTGCTATGATATAACCTATGCTACATATGGATTATAGCCACATGGGTAAGCCTACATGCATGTGGGTACCAAGGTGATCTGCCATGAACATTATAAAGCCACACCATTTTATCATGTGTAGTGCCCCATTCAAATCTATTCCCTTCACTTTATTCTGTAAACACCGTGTTAGGATAAAAGGACAAAAACAATGCACAATTAATTCCTCATCTTGTGATGAATCGTAAGGAGAATATCTACCATCATATCACCAGTGGAAATTAACAATCACATGTACAATAGACACCCACTATAATCAACAATGGGTACAATATGTGGCAGAACCCCTGAAAGGTCCTTGCGTGGTTTTGGTAATTGATGACAACTCTACAAAGATATGAAAATTAAGCTCTTTTGGATTCATGTTGCTTGCCCAAGCAATTTTATCATGTGTAAATGATTTTGGACAAGTACCACAAACCCGAAATGGTAGTATTAGCTCCCCCTACATATGTGCTAGAGTGTTTGTTTTGAAGCTCGCACATATGCATAGATTAAAATTATGGGAGAGTAATTACTACTAAATGATGCTAAGGTGTATAGAGTAAACCTTTGAAGCGTGATACCAATCGGAGTTGCACCTTTAAGTTCATCCTTAGCATCATGATTAGCTAGATATTACTTGGAAATAAAAGCCCTAGATACCTTGTGAGATCAATCATTAAAAGTAAGGTACTAGCATTACTTGAAAAGCATACCAAGTGTCTAGCTATCATCCTATGCATACTAGTTTTCATTTCATCAATTAAATTCTATAACTAGCATACATCACACAAGCATACATATTGAATTTAAGAACTTATGCAATACAAGCAAGCACATGAATATGCACATATCAAATGCAATCAATCAAAGTTCATGAGCTTGCTCCCCCTACTTGTGTGCTTCTCTTGTCCAAGAATTTTGATCCATCTCTTTTCTTCAATGTTTCTCCCTCTTTGTCCATTGATCCATCTCTTTTCTTCAATGTTGCTCCCTCTTTGTCCATGTCCATGTCCAACCTCTACTTCTTTGTCTCAATCTCTCCCAAAGCTTTCATATCTTATCTCTCCCCCTTGTACAATCTCAATCTTAAAGCTTTCATATCTTTGTATAATCTCTCCCCCTTTGTCATCAATTTCCAAAAAAAGATGTGCTTCTCATTGATGCAAAGGTATGCACTTGGGGTAGATGGTTGAGGCTTGAAACTTGCATTTTTGATGGACATTACTTGATTGTTGGAATGACACCACCTGTAGATACCACTTGTAACTTGTACCACTTGTATCTTGTGTAGGGCTTCTTGAGATACCACACATAGGATCTTTGATCTTGATATCAATTTATGGTACACCTCTCCCTATGTGATAGCATGAGTTGTAACACCTCAAGTGTTAGCCTTGCATAACTTGACTTGCATAACATGAGCATGAGCATCAAGCATTCATAAACCATCATTTACAATTGAAACATTGGATTGAAACATCTGCAACGTTTGCTTGTTATCGCATGTTTCTTAAACATATGCAACTTTTCTCGTTATTTCATGTTTCCATGTGCCTATGCATATGATCATGAGTGGACACATGTACTTGGTGGATGTGAGTCACACAAACATATAGCCACACCTAGGTTAGCAAATAGGACTTTGTTCTTAGTCACATTTCATGAACCAACACTTAAGCTTCATGTGATTACACTAAATAGCTCTATGAGTGCCTAATACATGAAATGATTGAATGACCTTGCAAATTGCTTAAACATGTTTAGAGTATCATTATGAACAACTTTGATATTCATGGTTAAGGGTAATTAGGTCATTAAGCCATGAATTGAAGTGTACCATCATTTAAAAGTGACATGTTTGACCAAATTTGAACTAGGTGTTAGAGACCTTGCCTGGAGGTGATCACTAAAGCAAAGTTGTAGTATTTGACATAAGGAACAACTTTTATTTTTGGGTCATTGACTGATTTAGCTTCTAACATGCTTGAAATGGACTCACAAAAATCAGCTTTTCACTGTTTTCAACACTTCAAAAATTTTCTAAGTCTTTGTTCGACTGACAGCCTGACGAACTCATCTTGGTGATGACATTACTCGTTACTGGTTGCGAATTAGAGCATACTCCCTTAACCAAAGTTGAAGTTGGTACATAGGGCTATAATTTTTTGTTTAAACGGTTTATGCTTTGGAGCCACGGATTAGCGGTGAAATGGCCTGGAAAACACGCTGTCAGGCGGCCATCGTGTTAACTGAACCAACTGAATCGCCGTTCGGTGGCCGACCGGCTTCAGGCATCGTGCGCCGCGTGGAGGCTGTGACGGCCGCGCATCGTCGGCGCTCTGCCCAGCGCGGCCAAGGCAGGCAGACGCACGCCTTCAACTCCCCAGCGTCCGTCCGCTCCCTCCGCGCACCCTCATTTCCATTTCTGCCTCCTCCTTCGTCCTTGCGCGCAACCGCAGCAGCCGCCGCCTCCGCACCGAGCACCGCCATCGCCATAGCCAACACCAGCTCACCCTCGTCGCTTCTCCACCACTGCAACGCCTCCATCAGAGCTCCCGCGACTCACCGCCTCCACCCGCGCTCGCTGACCACGCTTGGTAAGCCACAGCAACACGCACGAGCTCCCGGAGCATCCCCGCCGCGCCTGTCACCGTGGCTGGGGCACCTCCCTCCACCATCGGCCGTGCAACCTTGTGCGTTAGGTTCGCCTGAGCCCATGGTAGCTCGTCCGCGCCTTATAGTGCTTCACCATGGTCTTCGTCGGCGTAGCGCCGTTGTCCGGCTCTGTCGTGCCGCCATGAATGCCGCCACCGTGCTTAGCTCCGACGATAGGCTCGGTCAAGTAGGTCAATAGGTCCGGGAGATAGTGGGGGCCATGATGTGTAGATGCCATCGCCGGTGAAGCTCGCCGTCGACGAGCTCCGGCCGCGCAGCGTCGAGCAGCGCCGTCGTGCTCTGTTTTGTCTCGCTGACCGGTGGGGTCAACTGACCAGTGGGTCCCGCTTGTCAGCGACTCCAACTTAAAAGCTAGTTCATTTAAATCTAGATCTGGTGCTGTTTTGTAATTTCTAAATCTCCAGTTTGGTAGCTTCAAAAATTGTGAAATAAATTTGGTTATGTTCCTTAGGAAGTGTAGTAATTAGGAAAAATATATTCTTGACACTTACAGTAGAATTTTTGGAAGATTTAAATAGAGATTTGAAATGTGTTTTTGAATGCATGCAAATTTGTTTATTTTATATCTAGAGTTCCTGTGCTCCAAAAATTATGAAATTTTTGTGGTAAGCTATTCTTGTCATGTATGAACTCTGGTAAAAATTTGAAGATCAGTGCATGTGTATATTTATAGTTATAGATTTTTCTTTTATAAATAGTTAATCCTTGTATGAATTTTTATAAATTAACTATGAATCCAAAATTCATGAAATTTGTTGGGGGTAATCCTAGTACCATATGGATGCCAAGAAAAATAGGAAATCTATTACTTGACACTTTTTAATAGGGTTTTCTAATTATGCTAATTCAAGCCTTGTTGCCTTGTTATTTTTGTATAGGATGTTTTACTTGGACAAAATGGCATGAAATTTTTACAGTAGTCTATTGGTAGCACTAGTAAGCCACTGTAATTTTCTGAGAATTTATGATGCACATTTGGTATAGGTTTATTATTTAACCTATGTGTCCAAATAAAATAATAAAGGCATTTAAATAAATAGTTTAGGATTCACCATTATGTTTTCTTGGATGTATTTGGTATGCTTAAACTGTTGGTAGACTTTTGGTTGTAAAAATTTGAATACTTATATGAAGTAGAAGTATTGTTACTTTATAATGCGAATTGGAATAGTTTTTGGATAGATTCTAGAGTTTGCTAAGTTGCATGATAGGGATGATGTTTGCTGTAAAAATGATTAATAACAAAGTTGTAGATAATTTGATAAGCTTTCCAGAAAGTCTAGGATCACTGCATTTGGATTAGTAGAACTCCTGTTATGAGTAAAACAAGTAGCTGCTATTTTGTGATATAGTAGATGCATTGTGGAAGTAGTAATTAAATAATCGAGAAGAGATATGCACCTACTCAATAAACATGATGCACTTGTTAACATGTATGCATTCGTAATACTTATGCCATATTCATGCATCTAGGATCGGAGGAAGAGATAATGTTGCTGGAATTCGAAGAAGTAGAGGAAGGGGACCAGCAGGAGAATCCTCAAGTCGCAGCTCCCGAAGGCGAGGAGCAGAATCCTGAAGAGCTTCAGGAGTGCCCTGATCACCGCCCTACTTCCTTTCTGCGAGGCAAGCCCTAGAGCATTCTAAGTCTCCCAGTATTTTACAAATGATTACTTAAGTACTTATGATTGATGCATTAGGTTATAAGAGTTGAATAGAACCACTTGATGCATATACATTCCTTGTCCAGCTATTACACCTTTAACCGGTATAGGTCCAGGATCGAATATATGCTTAGCCATGCTTAGACTGGTAGAAGTCGGGTGATTTCCTGTCACCTGCGAGATATAGGTGGATACCAGAGCACAGTTGGTTATAATTGCTATCGTGGAAAAGAACCATGGTTAATGTAAATGGAGACCGGGCGGGATGTCGATAGAGAAGCAACAAGACATGAAGGTCTTGGGTGTGGATCTATCCCCGTCTGTGTCGATTAAGGACCGTACCGTTGTTGGCGCTTCTAACAAGATTGAACGCATGCCTCTCACTTAGCTGGCCGGATAACTCGTTCCGACCGCGAAGCCGAGTAATTCAACTCAGTCCGGGACCTGTTCTGTTGTGCGCTCCTTCTAGGGAACGATCAGACTGAGCCCAAGGGCAGGCTAGGCCTGAACGTCCTGGTATCTGGTGTTCCAGATTGTGCGGTGTGGTACGGACCCGCGAAATGTGTACCTGAGTTGTACCAAATGTGACCTAAGGCTATCGTGGCTGGTAGACCTGGGTTTGTGTTAGGAATAAATTCCTAGCTGGTTGAAATCGATTCGAATCGTCGTCTCTCCCAGATAGTGAGAAACTTGGCTAGTCCCAACATCGTAGTAACTGTGTTATGGAACATGATGGTTCGAATGAATATGGAATTACAATACCTGCTATAGTTACTATTGTATGCTTTTAAATTTATATACCACATGTTTGGCACATGATAGTTGCTAATCTAGAGATGGATAGTTATAAATAATTGATAAAGGAATCCTAATTGTACAATAAGCCAATTGCTTTTATGCAAAATGTTGTCAAGCTATCTCCACTTATACAGCCTTGCATAATCCTTGGAGTCATTTTATTTCTGGTTTATGGCGGGTAAGTCTAGCTGAGTACCTTCTCATACTCAGGGTTTTATTTTCCCATGTTGCAGATGGCACTGTGTATCTTGGTTATTGCAAGAGTTGCTTCTATCCCGCTGTGGATGAGGAGTAAGCCTTGGGTAGGCTTCTTTATTAATCCCTATCTTTGCTTTTGTGGACCGTGATCGTATCTTGGCACTGTACTAAACTATGTTGGAAACTTTACTTTCAAACTTAATTTGCTTTCGCTTTTATCTATCGAAACTCGGTTTGTAATAACTTTTATTCATACTCTGATGGAGAAATGTATCTGTGAACTTTATGTAATATGTGGCATGTATGTTGAATCATGTACGATCTTGGTTGTTGTAAATCGTTTATCGAGACCCGTCGTGGTACTCGACGGACTACCGGGTTTATATGGGTTCAAGTATGACAGTGCGACCGCTTGCGGGCTGCCATTGTACTTGTACTCTTATAAATTGGTCGGTTCTGCGACATGAGTCATCCATTTGATACACTTGAGCTCTTGTAGGTGAGGGATGCATTCTTCATTTGATGATCACTTAAGGTTGAGGATCACTTGTGGAACCATCGTCTTGCATGATTGATATTATGTGTAGATGTGATATCACTTGAAAGAATCTTCTAGTATGGAACCACTTGTTGGATTTATCAATAAAAACCATTTCTTGAACCTTTGCTATCTTTTACGAGTATCACTTATAGGATATCACTTGTGAGTTGATCTAGACATCACTTGTGAATTCTTGATGAAATACTTGAGTCTAGATACCATTTGAAACAACCACACTAGATATCCATTTGCATTGTTGTCTTGTGCTTATATTCTTATCATTATCATGAGCTTCTAATGTTGACTTGAACTAAATTAATTTGCCTAAGCTTCCAAGTCCGGTTTGAACCAATGGCAAGCTTCTTCACACCTCTGCAAGGGTTATCTTGCCAATGTTGTACTTGTCACTTGTTAGCAATCCAAATTAAGTCAAGTAATTGGGTTTACTAGCTCATGAATAAATTCATATACTAACCACTAGATTAATTTATCATTCAAACAATAGTGGTAGGCTATGAATTTAAACATTTCATTTGTTATGCATGATCCTATGAAGCATGTACTATATGCACTAACCGCATACTAGTAAGGGATGAAATGATCATGCACATTACAATGATACCTTTGCTGTTGGAGTAGAGGATAGTCACATAGATTCCAATTCATTACTCCAATAGCAATGTGAAGTCCAATTATAAGCTTGGTGAATACCAATAGATACCATTTTGAATTCCATTCTTCACCCATATGAAATGAAGCCACTTATGATCAAGTGCAGTTTCTTGTTGTGGTTGGCTTGCTTCATCTTTTGATCTTTGCTTGCATGAGAGAACTTATTTGGATACCACTTGAAATATCATTACTAGCTCTCTTTTTAGGTGTTGCTTGCTTTTCTTGATCAATCCTTTTGATTGCTTCAACTAAGCATCTCAAATGTCCCTCAGATCACCACTTCCATGTTAGCCTTCCAAGTACCACACTTGGTTTACCTACTCATAGGCGGCAATCCCCTACACTAGGGAGAAGTGATCTCTCTCCAAAAACCATTCTTGATACTCACTTGAAATAGCTTGATTGATTGATCCAGGTGATGGACTTAACTTGATGAGTAACCTTGATTTCTTCTTTAAGTCCTTTTCTTTCTACTTGCTTAAGTCTTTTTCTTTCTACCAAATGATCTCCAATCACTTCTAGAACTTAAACTTTATCTTCAACTTGAGTTTGATCTTGATCTTCATCTTGAGTACCAAAAGTGGATTGAAAGGTCCTTGTGTGGTTTTGGTAATTAAGTGACAACCTAGGTGGACTAATTATGTTTATGTGAGATACACAGGTGATTAGTCCATAGGTACATGTGTGTGAGCAACATATGCCATGAAGGCAAAAATGGCTTGGAGATGTTGCAAAGCTCACACATATGATGATGAAGGAGCTCATTGCATATGAGACATGACATTGAGTCATGTGATCAAGGTGGAGAAGATCAAAACAAGACTTGGCTTGATGGACTGGTTGCAAGCATGAAGGACAAGTCGGAGGCTTTGGAGCAATGGACCGCGTGGCGGTGAAGCTTGAGCAAGACTTGGTGCCGATGGACGAAGGCAATGGTGAAAAGCAAGTGAAGCCAAGATCGATGAACCAATATGATCATGTGATGATATGAAGTGGATCATATCATTGTTGATCATGTTGGTGCATGTGTTGCATAGACATTGGAGGAGATGGAATGGAATGCGCAAGGCAAAGGTATAACTTAGGGCATTTCATTTCACCAGTCATAGGTGTGTAGAGAAGTTGATGACCGGGTTTAGGATAGATGGCCGTACTATCAAGAGGGGCAAAACTTGTTTGCATATCGGTCATTTAGTGCCACTCGAGTGATCTAACTTTGCATCGTCGCTAGGATTGAGTGGCGTGGCAAGTTGAGTGGCTAATCCTTTGGAAAATGATTGTGAAAATGCTAACACACATACACATGGTGGTGTACACTTGGTGGTGTTGGCACATTTACAAAGGAGATGAAGTTGGAGTTGATGTGGATCAACTCGGCGATGAAACGGAGGCAAGAAGGGTTAGGAACTCCACCGGCGCCCTATACAGAAAAGACAGGGTCTCACAAAGTGGACCAGACGCTGGTCACATGGTGACCGGACGCTGGTGTCCTGCGTCCGGTCAGTGGCGGCAGAGAGCGTGTAGGAGTCGGTCTTCGACCGGACGTTGGCGCTGAAAGTGACCGGACGCTGGCTGTGTGCATCTGGTCAGGGTGACGTATGATGACGTAGGCAGAGCAGAGAAGCTAGAGAGTGATCGGACACTGGTGTTGTGTCTTATCGTGACTGACCAGATATGTTCGGTCATGTCCGATACCTTACTGAAAATGACCGGACGCTGGGGTTGCTGCGTCCGATCAGCTCATGCTACAGCGTCCGGTCATCATATGACCGTTGAGATCGGGCGTACTGTATTTGAAGCAGGTGACACATGGCTATCATCGAGCGACCGGACGCTGAGGTCCAGCGTCCGATCAACATGACCAGAGCGTCCGGTTGGCCCGACTTTTGCCTAGTGAAGGGGTAATGGCTCTATTTGTTCATGGGGTTATAAATAGAAGCCATGGTCGGTCTTGGGCCAGAAGCTGAGCACACTAGAGCCTTGGTGGCTTGTGTGGTAGTGCTTGGGAGCCCTCCATCTCACACATACTTGATAGTGATCATCTGATTGTGTGAGAGAGCGATTCTAGTGTGATTACATCATGAGGTTGCATCGAGTGGCACTAGGTGATCGAGTTGTAAGCCGGTGGTGCTTGTTACTCTTGGAGGTTGCCACCTCCTAGATGGCTTGGTGGTGTTCTCCATCGAAGCCCGCAAGAAGCTTGTGCGGTGCTCCGGAGAAGAGCTTTGTGAGGGGCATTGTGCTCGCCCCATGGGAGCCACGAAGAGCAACTCTAGTTGAGTGTGTCATTGAGCTACCCTCACTTTTGGGGTAGGTTCTTGTGGTGCTCGACGTGCGGGCTTGGCGGGTGATGCCAATTAGCCACCGAACCACCAAGTGAGCGGTCGACACAACGGGGACTAGCATGTTGGCAAGCACGTGAACCTCGGAAGAAAAATCACCGTGTCAACCTTGTTCTTCCCGTTGGTTTGCAATCCCCTTTCACAAGCTTGTATTTATATCTCATGTACATTGTGCTTGTGTAGTTGCTCTTATAATTAGTTAGCTTGTGTAGTTTACTAGTTACCTTCTTGCTTGTGTAGCATAAAAGTAGCTCCCTTACGTTGCTAATTTGGTTTGTGTAACCTTGTTAGTCACATTGCTTAGTTTGTGTAGCTAAGTAATTGCACTCTCTAATTTAGCATTGGTTGCCTTGTTATTGAGCATTGCTAGTGAGCTTAGGTGGCTTTGTGCTTTTGCTTACTAGCTTATGTAGGAGCTCCCTTGTTGCTTCAAGTACTAGTGACATAGGTTTGTGTGACCTTGCTTCTAGAATTGGTTAGGTGATCTCTAGCTAGCTCGACACCTTTGTTGCTTAATTAGTATCTTTGGAAGGTGATAGAGAATATAAATAAAGGGGTGTAGTCTTGGCTAGACCGATAGTTTTAATTTCGCACTTGTTTCGGTTAGCCGACACGATTAATTTTAGAAAGGACTATTCACCCCCCCTCTAGTCCGCCATCTCGACCTTACAACCCCCTAAAATAACATGCTTTCAGAGGCGCTCGTCTTCCACTAGACACTAAACACCCCGAAAGTTAGCTATATCGGGCAGTTCCATCGAGCACACCCTAAGGGAGAACTCGAACACTCCACGTTTTTCATCCAAGATTCAATAATGAGAACGAGTTTACAATACTTAGTCCATTTCATACAACAAGAGTTCTCGGAAATACATTATTATAATACCAAGTTCAGAGTGTGGAATTTAAACAGCGGAATTGAAATAAACATCTAACGATAAGATACAAGGATCCATCTGTGCCCACCAGAAGAATCCTCCACACAACAGCCACTCCTCAAGCTACACCTCCAACAGGGGTAAATAAACTCTGAGTACACAATGTACTCGCAAGACTTACCCGACTAGTGGGAATAATTTTTTGACTCCAAAGGATATGATAAGCTTTATGGTTTGCTGGGTTTCCTTTTTGTGAAAAGCATTACTAGTAGTGAATCCTTATGTATGTGTTTTATTAGCAGTCATGATTAGTTCATTAGCTAACCATTCTATGTAAGCACATGTTCTACTTTCAAGCAAGAGTTGAGCAATCAGATCTATTTTACCATCTTTCATCTTCAAGTTATTACTATGGTGCTAGATCGTAGACAAGTCATAACATATCACACGGTGATTCGTAAACCAATGTATCCCAGCTGGGTACCCTGAAACACATGCCCTGCCTGTACCCCAGGCACAAACAAGACCAACCCACCACTCTCCTGTCAAGGGGTCCAAGTCCCCGTTCAAACTTGGACTCTAAGCCCCCACTCCTGAGTCTCGAACTCAGTGTGGTGCTTAGACCTCTAGCATCCCCACCTCAAATCAGTCGGTTCGGAAAGAGCCAGAACCCACGATAAGAGAGCAACGAGCCTTCCCACTCCCATAAGCAAGTATGTGCTCAGTATAATAAGTCTATGACCTAACTAGAATCCATAGCAACGGACGGTCCTTAACCGACATAGACAGGGAAAATAGTGTAACCAAACTATGCCCCATTGGTCGTGGGACACAACCTATTACACCCACGAATACCCATACCATATCCCTGTCCGGTCTCCATTTCCTTTCACTATTTTATCATGAGAGTAATAATAATAATCACCTATTGTGAGTAACGGCAGGTTACTCACGCTACCGATAGCCTAAGCATAGCAACTACTCGACCTATGCTAGTAGGACTCATAGATAGGTTTATCTATGCATGTAGTTTCAATAAAAATCATATAATGTAAATGCACATCACACACACACACACACATATATATATATATATATATACAATATATATATAGTGATTATTCAAAATAGGGGTTATGCACCGGGGTTTGTCTTGGGCAGGCAGATTGTTAGCTATGTCAGTCAGTGACGGCTCCGAGACCTCCTCCTCGTACTCCTCAATCACCTCTTCGTAGTCCTGCTCTCCGACGATCACGAACTCCACCAACTCATTCTCTACATGTATACAATGACGATGCAACACTTAGTATTTTGGCAACAGCAACTCTTAAAATAAGAAAACACATGCTAAGCTACTAAGCTAGTCATCATCTCTACCAAATAGATTTCAAGCTCATCCTACAAGTGCTTAATTTTTATAAACCAATATCATGCCATTATTCATTTAGCCTTAATGGGTATTTAGCTACCATAATAAGTAGTCTATTCTAGAGCTACAAAAATTACAGTGAGTACATAATAATACAATGAAGTTACTATAAAAATTTCAAGGTTTTTTCTATCACCAATCTACCACAAAAATTTCTACAATAATTAACTTAATAATATTGAGCACTCTCAAATGATTTAATAGCTCCTAGTATCAACATGTATATATATGAACTAAATACACTAACAGATAGAGCACAATTTTAGGAACCTAACAAAATGTGTTTCACAATTTTTGGATATCTACATTATTTTATATTAATTACCAAAGTTCAGCTCAGAATTAAAATGAAAAGCTATTTCTATTTTTTCCACGAAAAAAGGTAAACCGATTTCGGCCCAACGCGGCCCACGCGAGGCGCAACCCACGCACGGAGGCGACCCACGGCAGGGTGCCCGCGCACGCTGGCACTCTTGCAAAAACGCCCTCATGTTATCAGACAATAGCACGAACACTACACGTACTATTTCTATAGACAGCGACTTTGCAACGGAGCCCTCATATCTTTTCACCTTCGCACCGGAGAGGTCCCCGAGACGCCCCGCACTTGTCGGCGTCGGCGGGCGGTGGCACTAGGCGGTATGCCGGCCACCCGGGACCCTTGCAGATCTAGCTAGGGGACCGATGCTCACCTATGGGCCAACACACGACGATAGGCGGTCGTTGCACAAGCCAAGACGCCATAGAAGGACCTCTCCACGACGGCGGGCACCCTACGGCAATAGCGATGACGTTCAGGTGAGCCATAGCAACAAGGCAGTAGGGGTAGTGGGTGAGCAACGATGACTCACCAGTGACCTTACCGAGATGCCGGCTTGGCCAGAGACGACTCGAGCGAGGCTGGCCACGTGTGCGCTGCGAGGTGAACGGCAGACCACAAAGGCACGGTCGTGTTAGCAGCGAGGAGGTAGCACTAGAGCTGTGGCTAGCGTGTGCAAGACGAAGAGGGGTTCTAGTCGAGGCTAGTGGTGCGGTCAATTTGACGCGAGGTGGCGAGGTTGGAGCTGGCCACGGTGAAGCAGGCTGGGTCTTAATGGCGCGGCGGTCGGGAGCAAACCTCCAAAATTGGAGCTCAGCCTAGGCATAGTCAAGGTGGGGTGGGGCGGCTGGAGAGGGGACGTGAAGGCGGAGACATGGGCATGAGGAATTGATGAGAGGTGCTTGCCTCTGACTCACCATGACCATGACTCGACGGCGGCAGAAAAAGCAGAGAGAGAGAAAGAGAGAGATGGAGCGCGGCAGGTGGGCTCAGATCATCCTCGCTTTGGCGGGATGCGGCCGACCGGACCTAAGGTGACGTCTGTGCACCTGCTACACAACAGTGTGACCAAACCACATGCGCGCACGCGAAGGCATGTGGGGGAGCGGCATGCACGGCCGCAGCGCCATTAAGGCGAGACGACGATGTGGGGCAGCCGGGACGGCCCACGTGCATGCTAGGACAAGGTGAGCGGCAGCGCAGCACAGCGTCCTAGTGGCGTCGGTAGCGGCAACACGAGGCAAGGCAGCAGTGCGGACGTGACGGTGAGGTGATGGCACCGGCAGCGGCTCTGTTGCAGCACGAGCGGGGCAGGCGGCAGCAGCTATGGCTCCACGCGGCGGGGCCAGCGGCAGCCGAGCCATAACCAGGCCAAAGGCGACCACGGCTGGTCGCACGCGGCAGCGCACGCACGCGTGACCAATGCGGCGACGCTGAGCGTTTGAGTGCAGTGATCGCGGCCGCGCGGCCAACCAGCCTGAAACCGTGTCGTGCATGAATTTTAAAGCGTCCATAAAAACTAAACGGTTGCTTCAAGACCTAAACCATCTTCACCATGCTCAAGATGGCACATGAGACTACCAAATTGAGCTATAACACTACACCACCCTTTAACCCAATCTCTCACAATAAATTGCTAAACATAGCAATGTCTAGCTGTTGGCAGACTTGGAAATTTCTAGGTTTTTTAGCTAGATTTGTTTTCAAGTTCCGTTTCTAGACTATTAGAAATACTAGCTAATAACATTATTTTTCTATAGCAAGTATTTCGTTACCATCTACAAAGTTTGCACTTCAAACTTTATTTAAGTATCACATACATGTTCTATAGTATTTTTGTTCAATAAAAATTGGTTTTAAACCCTACTTGATATGCATGAACTATCGAATCAACTTTCGTTTCGTATTTTTATTGATTGTTTCGAGTTACAGAAATTGATCTACATACTTTATCACATGCATTAATACATAAATATGATGCTCATGACATGTTTTAGCAAGTTGTTTAAGCGGTAACACCGAGGGTGTTACACAATAAGTCTTCTCTAGAGCATATATAAGATTACACCACCATAAACATGTTCACCAAGTTACAAACTTGGCATCAACACAATCACAACCTTCTAACAAGAGGAATAACAGCAGCCAAACAGAGAAGTCACAGATTCTAACCCCCTTGGTAATCAGTTCATATCTCACAAATTATAGCTCTATCGTGCATGAATTTTGGTAGTCATGTAGATCCACGAGTCCCCTAACCTATGACCAAATTGTAGCTCAAGCTGACACCGTTTGATCACCCAAACAAATCATCTACCAAAACTGTTTTGTTCTAAAACTACAGTGACCTGAACTGACAAAACCAATCTCAAATCTAGTGCTCTACTCAACCAATCCTCAAACCAACTTGAAAGATCGAAGTACTCTAAGTAAGAAACAAGCTCACCAAGTTTGGTGCCAATCCAACCACGTTTGAGCATCCAATCACCGTCTTGAAGATGGCCAGTTCTCCCCTAAAAAGAAGAAGATGACCGGTTTAGAGCCACCAAATCTTCTCTCACATTGTGTTGTGTGTTTTGCTCTCTCCACCTCTCTTACAGCAGCAGTAGCTCTCAAAGAGGGATTGGAGGCTAGGGTTTTCTTTTTATTCTTTCCAAGAAGCAATCTCAACCATTGATTTAGGACTAGATCAACAGAAGGGCATTGTGTTCCATTGGGGAGAAGAACAGGAGGCATCCTTTGCTCTTTTGAAGGACAAGCTTACGCACCATTGCTGCAACTTTCTGATTTTGGTAAGACTTTTGAGCTTGAATCTAGTGCTAGTGGAGTTACATTGGTGACATTTATGCAAGAAGGTAAACACATTGCTTAGTTTAGTGAGAAATTGAATATGCATGTTTTGAATTATTCCACATATGATAAAGAATTATATGCTCTTGTTTGATCATTAGAGACGTGGCAACATTATTATGCCCTAAAGAATTAGCATGAATCGCTTAAGTATATTCCTAGCCAAAACAAACTAAATCATAGATATGTTAAGGTTACAGGATTTGGGTATTTTGATTTGAAACCGGATCGGTGTGTCGCATCTTCACCAAATCGATAGTTACCTCCACCTGATGGAAGATCACGAATTCCATGCCCATCACCTAGGAAGCCACAACAACAAACCTCATCCAAATCAGTGGCATCATCGGAGTTCTAGACATGTCTCTCAGTAGATAGTACGTAGCCTAGGGTAGATGGTCCATCAAAACGGTCCTCGAGGGTCCGTTTTTACATTATCTAATCTAGGTGAGTGGTCCGTTTGTGTAGGAGGCACTTTTATATGCATGCGTGAGCTAATAAAATACATAGAAAAATAATTACAGCTCCTAAAATTATGAAAATAATTTTTCTAGCTTTCCTATTATGTTCATACCTTTTAAAAATGTGTTTGCAGATGTTTATAATTTTAGTTAGAATTAAAAATTCTTTTCGCTTGTTAAATTCATAATTAATTCTTTAGTAACAACAACAACAACAACAACAAAGCCTTTTAGTCTCAAGCAAGTTAGAGTATGCTAGAGTTGAAACCCAATATGAGCCCCTAGTCACTGTTCAGGCACGTTAATAGCTGCTTTTCAAGCGCTCCTATCCAAACAAAGATCTTTAGGTATATATCCTAACCTTTTAAATCTCTTTTTACTGCCTCCCCATATCAGCTTCGGTCTTCCTCTATCTATTCTCACATTGATATCTCGACTTAGGACTCCACAATGCACTGGTGCCTCTGAATGTCTCTTTTAGACATAGCAAAACCACCTCAACTGATATTGAACAAACTTTTCTTCAATTGGTGTTCTTTAGTGTTTGAAAAAAAATATGAAACCAATGTTCGCTTCGTTTTAATATAGGCTATCCCATAAAAATCTTTCTTGCACAAAATCATTGCATAGGGCCTGTTTGGGATAGCTCCACCTTTGAAAAAGTGAATCTAGATCTAGGATTCACCGTGGAGCAGCTTGACTAGTAAATTAGAACCAGCTCCAGATCCATGTAAGGGTATTTTGTTTGGAATTGTCCGATTCGCCCTTGGGACAGAGGGCCCACGTGTCAGGGGGCTAGACGAAAAAATCTTTTGTCTTCTTCGCAGGGAGCTCACGGCGGCTGGGGATGAGGCTGGTGGCCGAATCCCGGCCGGGAGGGGCAGGATGTAACACCCTCGGTGTTACGTCCTAAACAAATTACTAAAACATATCATGAGCATCATGTCTCTGTGATAATGCATGTGACATAATGAATAGATAAAGTTTTGCAACCTAAATTGATCAGTAAAAAAATGTTAAATGAGAAGCTATTTCATAACTCATGTATATTGAGTAGGGTTTAAAACCAATTTTTATTGAACAAAAATGCTATAGAACATATACGTGGCACTTCAATAAAGTTTGGAATATGAACTTGGTAGATGACAATGAAATCCTTGCTGTTGAAAAACAACATTGCTAGCTAATATTTTTAATAGCCTAGAAATGTAATTTGGAATCAAGTTCAGCTCAAAAACTTAGAATATTTTCAAATATGTTGACAGCTAGACAAAGCTATGTTTGGCAATTTATTTTGTGAAATCAAGTTAAGAAGTGGTGTCATGTTTTAGCTCGGGTTGGTAGCCTCATATACCCTCTGGAGCATGGTGAAGATGGTTTAGGTTCCAGAGCAACCGTTTAGTTTTTATATGCGCTTTAAAATTCATGCAAGACATGATTTCAGGCTAGTTCACCAGGTGAGCGCGGTGACCATGCCTCGGGGGTGCGACGTCGCCACGCTGGCTCGCTCTGCGCGCGCACGCGCACTACCATGTGTGTCTGGTTGCGACTGCCCTGGCCTGGCCGCCATTGGCTCTGCCGTGTGGAGCCGTTGCTACAGCTCGCACGGCCAGGCGGCGCTGCAGCCTGCCTCGCCGCGCTGCCGCACCGCCGACCTACCTCGTGCCGCAACCCAGCCGTTGCCGGTGTCATCACATCACCGTTGCATCCGCACCTATCCCCTGTGCCTATACCCTGCTGCTGGCCTGGTTAGATGCCGCGCGCACGTGGCCTAGCTCGCCGTCACCTTGCCATTAATGGCACTACGCCCGCGCAGGCCATGCCGGTCGATGGACGCACACGCCTGTCCGATTGCGTCCACGCACATAACACCTAGATCATGTCGGCCAGGTCCAGCCAAGGCAAGACCGAGATGAGCCCACTTGTCGCCCCGTCTCTCTCTCCCTCTACTATCGTCGTTGAGCCACGCCATCAAATTGGCCACCGAGTCATCACTTCCATTTCATTCAGCACATCTGTGGCTTCACCATCAAGCTCTCTCGTTGCCTGACCCCACCCAGCCATGAAGAAGGCACTACCAAGCTCCAATTTGCCGCTTTTCCCACTGCCGCACCGATAAGGCCGCGTCCGGCCGTGGACGAGGGCAGCCCTCCTACCGTCCCTCCTGAGCCAATTCACCTGCACCACTAGCTTCGCCTTGCCTCCTTCCACGCTAGTGGAACAGCTACTGCCTCCCCATCGCCGCCGACGTGACCGCGCCACCGCATGGCTCGGCCGCACATGGCCACACCTCCTCCGCCATCCTCCACCCCAACCGGCACCTCGGCTAGGTCCATGGTAGTCTACAAATGCTCCCTCACTAGCCAGTTAGGTTCTTAGGTGCTCTGGTTCGCCAGGGCAGCCGTGCCACCATCACGGATAGCCGTGCACCGCAGCAGCTGGCTCCAGTGAGTCCTGCCGCCCCATGTTGCCGCTTAGCGTAGCCGCTCAGGTTGGGGATGGTGACCGACCCGATAGGTGGGCCGACACATGTCCTAGGTGGCCGGTGCGACCGTTCTGTGTCGCCGTCCGCCGCACCGCCATGCACTAAGCCACCAGGGGTGCGCGTGTGTGAATTAGGGAAAGGACGGGGGGTTAAGTGAGAAGGTCTGAGAGAGGGGGAGATAGTGTTAGAACTTAGTTGTGATTTGGGAGAAGTGCGAGTCCTCTTTTGCAAAAGCGCCAACGCGCGCGGGACTCCCCACCGCGGGCCACCTCGCGAGTGGGCCGGCCTCATGTGGGCCGCGTGGGAGATTGGTTTTTCTTTTTCTAGGAATTAGTGAATGGTTTTCTAATTTAAATTCTGAGCTAATCTTTGGTAATTAATATAAAATCATGTAGGTGTCCAAAAATTATGAAATAAATTTTGTTAGGTTTCTAAAATTATGATCTATCTATTGGTGTATTTAGTTCATGTTTATATGTGTTGACACTAGAAGCTATTAAATCATTTGAAAGTGCTTCATATTATTGAGTTAATCATTGTAGGAATTTTTGTGGTAAATTGTTGATAGATTTAGTCCTGAAATGTTGATGGTAGCTTCATTGTATTATTATGTGCTCACTGTAATTTTTGTGGCCTTAGAATAGACTAAGCATTGGGGTAGTTAAATGTTCTTTGTTTCAAAATACATTAAATCTTTAGTAGAAATAAAGATATACCCTTAATTTGCAAAGCTAAGTGTTTGTTAGTGAACCCAACAATTTGCTTGGTGAAGATGATAGTTAGCTTAGTATCTTAGTCATTAGAGTGAGCTTAGTAGCTTGATAGGTGTATTCTTATTTTAAGAGTTGTTGATGCCTAAATACTAAATAGCTGCATTACTATAATCGCATGCATATAGAGAACGAGTTGGTTGAGATTATGACCACTGGCGAGCATGAGTTCGAGGAGATCGTCGAGGAGTACAAGGAGGAGATTCTCATGCAAGAGGTCCCGGAGCCTCCACTGACTGACTCAGCTGACACCGCGCCTGCCCAAGGCAAGCCCCGGTGCATAACCTCTATTTTAGAATTCACCATATATATATATGTGTTGTGCATTTACGTTACAGGAATTTTATGAAAACCACATGCATAGATAGACCTGTCCTAAGAGTCTTACTAGTGCAGGTTTGAGTAGATGCTATGTTTAGGTCATCGGTAGCGTGAGTAACCTATCGTTACTCACAATAGGTAACTATTATAATTATTCTCATGATAAAATGATGAAAGGAAAAAAAATGGAGATTGGGCAGGGATATGGTATGGGTATTGGTGGGTGTAACAGGTTGTGTCCCGTGGCCAACGGGGCTTAGCTTGGTTACACTGTTTTCCCTGTCCGTGTCGATTGAGGACCGTCCGTTGCTATGGATGTCAGGTCACAGACTTATTATCTTGAGCACATACTTGCTTATGGGAGCGGAAAGGCTCGTTACGCTCTTGTTGTGGGTTCCGATTCTTTCTGGATCGACTGATTAGAGGCAGGGAAAGGTGGAGGTCTAAGCATCATGTTGAGCCGGGTCTCAAGTGTGGGGGCTTGGAGTCCATGTTTGGACGGGGACCTAGACCCCTCGACAGGAGTGGAGTGGGTTGGTCTCGTTTGTGCCTAGGCTACAAGCGGGGCGTGTGTTTCGGGGTACCTAGCTGGGATACATTGGTTCATGAATCACCGTTTCTATGAGACGGTTCGACTTGGCTATGGTCTAGCACCGTAGTAAGAACTAGAAGATGAAAGATGGTGAAATGGTTCTGATTGCTCAACCCATGCTTGAAAGTAGATCAGGTGCTTATCTAGAATGGTTAACTAATGAAGTAATCATGACCATTAATAAAACTTGATCTTAAGGATGTACTATTAGTAATACTTTTTTACAAACAAAAAGAAAATAGCAAACCATATAGCCTATCATACCCCCTTGGAGTTGGGAAACTATTCCCACTAATCGGGTAAGTCTTGTGAGTACATTGTGTACTCAGGGTTTATTTTACCCCTGTTGTAGGTGCAGCTTGAGGAGTTAGCTCTTGTGTGGAGGCTTCTTCTGATGGGCACAGATGGATCTGTGTATCGTTTTCGTTAGATGATTATTATATTCCGTTGTTTCATTATTGCACTCTGAACTCTGGTATTGTAACAAATAATTTCAAAGACTCTATATTGTAAGAAATGGATTGAGTGATGTAAGCTCGTACTCATTATTGGATTCTGGTGGTAAAATGTGGATTGTTTCGAGTTCTCTCTTGGGGTGGGCTCGACAGAACTGTTCGGTTTAGCCACTTCCGGGGTGCTTAGTATCTAATGGAAGATAAGCGCCTCTGAAAGTGTGTTATTTCGGGTGGTTCTGCCATAAGACCTGCGCAGCCACCCAGCGGTGAGCCGACATGCTGGAGGCGCGGTGGGGCTCAAGATGTGGAGCACAGGGTTGGCGGGGGCAGGACGGGCGCTCCAGAACATGAGCTCGTTGGGGGCGGGACGGGCGCGGCAGAGCATGGGCTCGCAGGCGCGTGGCCATGGCGGCCTCTCCAACGGCGCACGCGGCCGGTGCTAGAGCTCGCAGGCACGACAGTGGGGCAGGCACGGTGGGGCGGTCGGTTGCGGCCGCGCGTTGGCCGGCGGCTGCAGGCTGGCTCCTGCGCGCTGGGCGAGAAGGCGCTCACAGCGGGGTAGGGCGCTCATGGCCTCGGTCGATACGGAAGGAGAAGAAATCACGATGGGAGGAAGAGGAAAGAAATAGAAGCGAACCGGTATATTGTTTAATGAGTGGCAGTGGTGGGTAATTTATCTCAACACCAATCTCAGTTTGGTGGAGCACCTCTTGAGGAGATCCACCAAAATAGCGAATCTAGCCCCAGATCCACCCTTTTGGTGAATCTGAATTTAGTGGAGCTGGACTGTTTGGCAAACTTTTGGGGGAGTAGAGCTATTTTTGCTGGATCTAAAGCTGGGTGAGATGTCCCAAACATGCCCATAAGATTGAGAAGAAACTATTCACACAGTTATAGTGATTTAGGCTTCCCCACATTCCCTACGTACTCAATCTACTACAATAGCTAGCAAATTATTTGAGACCCAGCTAGTGAGAAAGGAAGGAAGCTATGACCAAGTATTCGAGTTTCCTGCAAGCAAACCACCGATCGAGGAACCACGTGGAAACTAGCCGGTCTATGCATTGCATGGCCTGCCTTTCGAGCCCATAGTTTTATAGGACGTCGCCGTCTGGCCGGGATGTTTTGTTGGATTGCCTTTGTTTCCATTGAAGTCTATTGTATTCCTTCCGCCGGACGGAGAAAATGCATGGACATTGACAATTGAGGCCGCAATCAAAGTATGGACAGAACATAACACATCTGAATGGCCATGCAAGATCAAAACAGGCCTCGTGAAATTTCCGTGCATTGCTACTCACGCCACGTGCATATACAGACGCCAGCATGCAGCAGGTCATGTCACACAGACACTGCAACTAGTGAGCCTATCGGACTATCTCCACCGGCCTATGCATAACGATACCTAAACACAAGATAAACGCTTCAGCAGTGATGGATCTAGGATCAAAATCCAGGGGGCTTAAGTTCACACAGGGACAAAGGCATCAAGCTCAGCTCAACGCTCCAGCATCGTCTTCAACCTCAGCTCAACGCTCAAGCTCCTCCTTTCCAGCTCAACGCTCAAGCTCCTCCTTTCCATCCTCCAATGGCAGAAAAATTTAGGGGAGGCTGAGGAGGGGAGCTCCACAGGCTCAGCCACGGTAGGGGGGGCTCGAGCCCCCCAGCCCCCCTGGCAGATCCGCCGCTGCGCTTCATGATACTTTAGCAGAAAAAACAGCCTCCAATAGGATATGCATACCAAGAACGCATTTTGCGTCAGTGGTGGACCCACAGGGTATGCCAGGTGGGGCACGGCATACCCTGTGGTCCAGCAGTCATACATACATAATATAAATTTTATATGTAAAAAAAAGAGAAAGGAAGCACGAAGCAATCTTGCACGCGTATCACGGACGAGACTCGCGGAGTAACTGCGGCGGCCTCGATCTCGAATCACGGAGGGAGTAACTGCATCTGCACGCGGTAGAACAGAAGGAGAAGTCGAGTCGTCTGTTGGTCTTCTACTCGTCTTCGTCAGTTCGTCAGAGTCAGATTGTGTTCGTCTGCGGCGTGCGGCCACGGCGGGGTTAGGGCGATTAGGCGAGACGCGCAGATCGCTTCGGGCGTCGTCGGCGTGGGGCCGGCCAGGAGACGACGAGCCGTCGAGCCGCGACGAGACTTCGACGGCGGCCGTACTTGCAGGTATTGATCTTCTTATTTGCAGAAAACTTGTGTACTCACTACTCATATTTTATCTATTTATTTATGAGTGATTTGTTTGTATTCCAGTTCGTGACTTCGTGTTCGTGATTTCGTTCAGCAGACAACAGACCACTAATTTAATTAGCATCAATCCATTAAAGACGGCAGGCAGCATGTGAGTTTTTTAACAGTAACATGATTCCATCATCGCATGTGAGTTTTGCTATAGTGCCTAGCTAGTTGTCGTACTTACATTACATAATTTTTTTTTCAGAATTATTCAATTATGAAGAGAAGTGGAGACATTGTGTCTCTTTTTCACAAACCGAAGCAAAGAAGGCAGCAGCATGCTTCAAACATTGCCCCACCTCCGGTTGAAGAGCAGAATCAAGAGCAAGATAGAGTGGTGGTTGAAGATCCTGTGCCCCCCCCTGCCCACCGCCCCGCATCAAAGCCACCGGTTTATGACATCAATCGCCTTCCACATGATCCAGGTGAAAGGATGCCCATTAAAGATTATCATGTTAATGATCAAGATGCAATCCGTAGAGCATATATTACAAGAGGTCCTTGCAAACCTTATACACATGATTTTCCATCAAGATACATTGGAGGCAAACCTCGTCGATTCAATTTAGCATGGATGTATAATTATGAATGGCTTGAATATAGTATCAAGAAGGATTCTGCATTTTGCTTTATATGCTATTAGTTCAAGAAGGGTACTAGGTCAAATACATTTATTGTTGATGGATGGAATAATTGGAATATAGGAAACAATGCACTTCTCAAATATAGTAGTTCTATGGCACACAATGCAGCTCAGAGAGATACATTGGTTTTATTAATCCCAAGGTAGCAATTGATTATCACATGATGAGGATCTTCGTCTTTACAAGAAAAGGTTGACATATTTACTTAGATGTATCAAGTTTCTTTTGCATCAAGGATTGGCATTCCGTGGACATGATGAAAGTGAAGAGTCTAGCAAAGAGGCAACTTCATTGAACTTTTGAAGTTTCTTGCAGGAAATAGTGATGAAGTGAACAAGTATGTCTTGAACAATGCTCCAGGTAATTGCACTTTGACTAGCCCAAAGATACAAAAGCAAATTATTCACTATTGTGGCATAGAAACTAGAAAGAAAATAATTGAAGAATTTGGTGATGAGCCCTTTGCAATTTTAGCCGATGAGTCTAGTGATATATCACATAAAGAACAACTAGCTCTTTGCTTTTGCGTTATGTTAATAAACTTGGAAGGCCTTGTGAGCACTTCATTGGAGTTGTTCATGTAGATGATACTACCTCTTTGTCATTTAAGGAAGCAATCGAAGGTTTACTTGTTAGTCATGGATTGAGTATGACTCAGATTAGAGGTCAAGGTTATGATGGGGCTAGCAATATGAAAGGAGATATTAAAGGGCTGAAAACATTGATCATGCAAGAATCACCTTTGGTATTATATTCATTGCTTTGCACATCAACTCCAACTAGTTCTTGTTTTGTTGCTAAGGGAAATGATTGTAAGACTTTTTTTGATCAAGTATCTATCTTGTTGAACATTGTTGGGGTTTTTGCAAAGCCATGGTATGCTTGAAATGCTAGGATTGAGAATGTCAACAAAGCACTAGAGTGTGGTGAGCTTGAACTCGGGAGTGGATTAAATCAAGAGATGGATTTGCCTCTGGTGAGACTCAATGGGACTCTCATTACAAAACTATATGTAGCATCATCACTATGTATTCCTCAATCCATGATGTGCTCATTGAACTTGGTGGTGATATTGCATATAAGGATGATTGGACAAGGATACATTTTGTGCTTGGAGCATTTGAAAACTTTGAGTTCGTTTTCTTTGTGCACTTAATGTATGTTATTCTTGGATACACAAATGAGTTATCCGAGTGTTTGCAGAGAAGGGATCAAGATATTCTTAATGCAATCTCACTTGTTAATGTTGCAAAGAGCAGAATGCGGCATTTGAGGTCTGATGGTTGGGATAATTTTCTTGAGAGGGTCACTTCTTTTTGCATTACACATGATGTTGAAGTTCCTACTTTGGATGGTGCTTATGTGCCCTATGGAAAATCAGCAAGGTATGTCGGTGCCCGGAACCAAACAAATGATGACCATTTCAGAAGAGAAGTATACATTGGTGTCATTGATCAAATTAGTTAAGAGCTTGATAATCGGTTTGATGAGAACAATATGGAGCTACTCTCTTGTATGTCATCCTTTAGTCCTTCCCAGTCTTTTGCTTCATTTGATGCACGAAAGGTACGTAGATTGGCTGAATTTTATCCTAAGGACTTCTCCAACAATGATTTGCTAAAACTTGAATTGCAACTTGATAATTATATTGATGACATTAAACAAGATGATAGCTTCCAAGGTCTAGACAACATTATTGATCTCTCAGTTAAGCTTGTTGCAACACAGAGGCACAAAGTGTATGATATGGTTTACTTGCTTCTCAAATTGATATTGGTTTTACCGGTGGCAACTGCGAGTGTTGAAAGGGTATTTTCTGCATTGGTTATAATGAAAACAAAGTCAAGGAATAAGCTAGGTGATAGTGTTTTGGATGATTGTCTAGTCACATTCATTGAGCGGGATATTTTCTTCGAAGTTGATAAAGATGATATAATCGAGACATTTATGTCATTAAGAAAGCGGCGGATAAACAAGTAATATTGTAAGTCTCTTCCATATGGCTATATTTCGAACGATTTGTATTTCATTTGAACAATTTATATTGAGATTTGTCGTCATTTCTAGCTTAATCTTTGAATTTAAGGCTTATCATGTTATTTAATGTATGTGGTTTTACCGAATTAGAATATGGTTTTACCGAATTGTAAATAGTTTACCGAATTGCATAAGAAATTTTATTTGAGGCATACCCTATGGTAAAATCCTAGGTCCGCCACTGTTTTGCGTGGGAGTCGAGTCGCAACCCAAATATACGTCGCATGCTCCGGCCAATGGGTTGCGCAAACTGCTGTAGCCCACATACTCCTCAGTCACGCATGCATGCATGGTGTATGCTCGCATCTTCTTTTGAGTTCTCTGTTGGAACTACTAAAAATAGGTACAAAACCCTTTTGACATAACGCGACGCATTCCATGCAATGGGTCTCTTGTTTGGGTAAGCATTGTTGGAGATAGTCTCATGCCATGCATATTGCCAAGGTCGACTTCCAACTAAATTCTCCAAATCGATCTTATCTTTTAATTAAAATGGAGTCACTTGTATTAGCACCTGAACCCCTCGCTACTACTGTACATATTATCACAGGCGGCCATTTTGGCTTTCTAGAGACCGAAGGCGGGCAAGGTGTCCGCCTCCGACTCGGCATCATTATTAATCGTGCTTTTTGGAGGCAATCTAATGACACAGGTTGTCGTTGGTTGAGTGTCTCTGTTAATAAATTAACGGTGGATCATTAACGAAGGCGGTTGCCTAACGATGCCCACCTCTGCTAATAAGTTAGCGGAGGCGGTCGGCTTATAGCGTCTGCCTCCGATAATAAAGGATTAACGGAGGCATCGCTTCTTCCTAGGGGCCATCATTAACAGAGGTAGCACCATAATATGTCCGTCTACATTAATGTTTTGGCAATGTGTCAGCAAAATCGTTTATGTAATAGTGTCTTTTATGAACACTTAGTAATATGTGACCAAAGCTTATCATCATTGGTATTCAATCCTCGTAACAAGATGAAGTCCATCGAATACTTCCTTCAATTTTCTTTACGAAGAGTTTGAGGTTGAGCTAAAAGTTGAATTATATATAAATAAAACCTTTGGCGAGTTGTTTGATGAGTATGAAAGTCAATACTACTTTTTCATGGATAGTGCACACAGGAAACCCAAACTAACTCAGATGGGTCCTCTTAAGACAAGTGCCTCTAGATATATATCTATTTTCATGTATGGTCAATCGTCCTATGAAAACCACCCTGAAAATGTGATTTCCAGGGATGGTTCTTATCGGGGTTATCATACATCGGGTATCTCAAGCCATCGATTAGTTCGCCGCCCAGACGGCCCACAGCACGCCAGCTAGTATAAGCTCAAACGATCGCGGCCCAGCTAAGTCACACGGGCTGGACCAAGCTCTGAAGCTAGGGGTCCGTCACGACCCCTTCCCTCTGCCTTAGTGGCACGTTACGCATCAACTCACGACCTCTCACCACCTCGCCCCCTACAAGGAATGGGGAGAGGTCGAGCCCACCAAGCGCGTTTGCTCTGACAAGAGCAGGCACGTCGCACTGACCCCGCAAGGATCGAGGGGACAGCGGTCACCTTGGTCTGGTCAGACGCCTCTCCTACGCCACGTAGCGTAGACAAGACAACACCGCCAAGCGGTAACGGCCACTATGGAGACCCACCGTCCAAATACAACCCGACGAGACATATGTACGATCCCACCAGCCACGGGATGGGATCCACGACGATGGCCTTGACTTAGGAGGACACCCAAGCTAGCAAGGGCCATGACCCCTCAGCTCGGGATCATGGCCACCGACTATGCAGACAGCAAGACAACCGACGACCTAGGGGCGGCTACCAACTCATGTACAGTGCCCCCGAGAGATCAGGCGATGACGAAGGCCACGACGAAGACCACGTCACATAGGACGGCTGACGAACTACCACCATGCCTACAATGTCGACACGGCCGGCAAAGTAGCACCACGCCACACCATGCCGTGATGTGGACACAAGACCATACGACAACCACGTCTAGACATGCACCACAAGACGGCGTAACTTGCAAGCCAAGTTAGCTAGGCCCTCTCCCTTAGCCTCATGACCCCTCGGTCGGGAGAACCTCCTTCTTTGTAACCTGGCCCCAGACTCTGTTTACCCGAAAATGGGCCGGCCAGAATCGGGGTACTGTTCACGGGTTACTGTAGCACCGCGAAAAACTACTGTGCAACCAGGTTTGGTGCCATACTGGAAACTCAGGATTCGCCAGATCAACTTAAATACCAGGGCCAGGGATGCGTAGTAACCTTCGGTTAACCGTTTTGAACGAAGCGAGGATGAAAGTTCAAGCGGGTTACTACGCGGGTCGGACCACTCCTCGGAAGAGTGGGCCAGGGCCATGTATGTCGGGACTGGACGTTACACTTGTCATTTGTCATTTGCCAATACTGGACATTTGGTGAAGACCGGATGGGGATAGCGCTCGATCATCTCTGAGATTGGACGTCGGGCTCTGGCCTAAACCAGTATACATCCTCATGTCTTTTGGATGCTACCATTGTCTTCCTAGAGCAGCGCGACATTCGTATAAATTTACTACTCTGGTTTACAAAACACCGACGGTTGGTGCGCCTGGTAGGGGACAGTCGTGCACTCTCGATTATTAAAGGAAGCGATGGCTCCCTGCACCTACATCAGGCTTGCTCTTGGCGTGGCCCCCAATGGTTGCATCACCTTCGGAAACCTTGAGTTTGCTGACATCGACTGGCCAGCACCCGTTGATAGTCTTCTCCCCGGCCAAGCCCTGCGCTTCGGGGACCTAGACTTCGTAGCCAACCACATGGGCTAGCTATGTCTCAACGAAGGGAATGCAGCCTCGCCACACATCCCGATGCCTAATCATGGGCCGGCCCTCGCCAGTCCTGCGATCATCAATCTTGAAGCGCTAGCATGTAGTATTGATGCCTATCTCGGGGCGAATCTCGAGCCGGAGCTAAGCCGGCATGTTTTCTACGTGTTGGTGAATGCTTTTGCCCAGCTCTATGGGAGCAGGCCCACGCCGCCAGAGGCCAAATTTTGGAACCCCAACATCGCATTGCCCTCCGGAATAAGGGACACGATCATGCTCTTCGAGTAGGAGCTGGCCATGCGCAACGGTCATGGGATGACGCCAGGTTCTCCTGGGTTTGTGGGGATGATGGAACATGATCTGGAGTCTGTCTATGATCTCCTATCGACGACCCCTAGGAACACGGACTTTGAGTCCAATTCCGAGGGGAACAGTCATCCGATGAGAGAATGCAACATGTTGCACCTCTCAGATGATGGGGCAGTGGCGGCAGAAGGCACGGAGGACAATGCTTATCCGATTCCACGCACCCCTGGGGAATAGGCAGAGTACGACCAGGAGCGCCTAGAACGAGCTAGGGCTCACGATGCGGAGCACGCTAATAACCACCACGACAACAGAGGCCCTCGCCCGCAACACCTCGACGCCGAGGGCGCGCGACGCGGGCACGCCGTGTGTACGACCAAATCCAGCAGGGTAGAAGGGAGACACCTGTCTTCCCTCGGGCCAACCAGAACATCATGGCAGTCGCCATGATCATGCGGACGGCCCCTGACCCCTCGACCGATGAAGGGAAGCGCATTCACCAGGAAATACGAGACCTGCTGGAAACTACGGCGGTACAACAAGCTCAAAGCTCCGCAGAGAGGCGGCATCCTGAGGCTAGCCTCGTGTGCATCTCCTCCATGCATGGCGCACCCTAGGGGCACTACATGTTGAGCACGCTCTGACCCGGTGATGACATGGTCACGCATAGGCGGGAGCCTTCCCCAGCGCGTAGCCGCTATGTTAGAAACCACAATGCCCATCCGGCCTAAGGCGCTAGACACCCGGGGCTGGTCCCAGCAGGCAAGAACCCACCATACTATGATGACAACGACCCAGACACCCATGGCCAACACCCCAGGATCAAAGACGTTCGACGCAGTCCATGCCCGAATGCTTGTGGCCCGCAGGCGTTCGCGAAAAAGATCCGACAGACGTCATTCCCAGCGTGTTTCCACGCGCTGCCCAACATCGTCAAGTACTCTGGGGACACCAACCCCGCTGTATGGCTAGAGGATTTCTACCTCGCCTATCGACCAGGTGGGGCAAACGATGATCTCTTCATCATCCAAAACTTGCCACTCTACCTCGCGGAAAGCGCCCGAGCATGGCTTGAGCATCTCCCCGCGGACAGCATCCACTCATGGGCAGACTTCAAGTGCATCTTTGTAGGGAATTTTCAGGGCACATACATGCTCCCGTAAAATTCCTATGATCTCAAGGCCTGCAAGCAAAAAGCGGGAGAGACTCTGCATGAGTACATCCACCGCTTTTCCAAGCAGTGCAATGAGCTTTCCGATATCGTGGATGCGGACATGATCAGAGCGTTCATCTTTGGTACGACTAATGAAGCACTCGTCCACGAGCTCGGACGTAGCATATCGCGGACGACGCGGGAGCTACAAGACTTCGCAACAAGCCATGTCTCTGGCGAGGAGGCCGTTTGGGAAATCTTTTACAAATACAAGGGTAAGGCTCAAGCCGAGCCCATGGATGAGGCTAAGGACCTCAATTGGTGGGAGAAAGGCAAGAAGGACAGCTGGAGACGCCACTACAGTGAGTTCGTCGTGGCGGTCGATAGGGTCCATAGGTAGAAAACTGGCAAGCTCAACTACATCAGTTTTGACAAGATAGTCAAGTTGTCGTGCCACAACCATGGCTATCGAGTCAAGCACACCCTTGAAGAAAGTGACCTCATCAAGCGCTACTTCAAAGATGACTACAAGTCTACCAGCACGGACGCGTTGTCCGGATCCACCGACAATGAAGAGAAAGGGGATGTGTATCCTGACCCAAAACGGTGCCTCATGATCTTCGATGGACCAGCGGCTTAAGAATCCAAGCACCAGCAAAAGCTCACGGCCAGGGAGGTCAATGCGGCCACTCTGGGTGAAGCCGTCCTGGGTTTCCTAAAATGGTCGAAAACTGCAATCACTTTCGACAGAAAGGATCACCCCGATCACATTCCATAACCAGGACATTTCCCCCTTGTCATCGACCTAATCATCGGAAGACCCGCCTATCTCATGTCCTCATGGATGGCTAGAGTGGCCTCAACATCCTCTACACCGAGCGAGACCTAGGACGCCATGGGGCTATCGCGAGCAGCGATACGGCCATCCAGTGCTCCATTCCACGAAGTCATACCCGGGCTTCAAGCCGTTCCCTTGGGTAGGTCGACTTGCTCATGACATTTGGAGGTCGAGTCAACATCCACATGAAAATGCTCACCTTCAAGATAGCGGACTTCCCCAGCGCCTACCACGCCATCCTGGGCCGACCATGCTACGCGAAGTTCATGGCCATCCCCAACTATACTTACCTTAAGCTTAAGATGCTCGGTCCTCACGGGATCATCACCATAGGAGGCGACCTTCAATAGGCTCACCTCTATGAATGGGAGAATTACAACATCACGACAGCCACATGTCAACCCCTAGAACTTCGACTCGCTTGGGTGGCCACAGCCGGTGCTGTGCCTGAGTTAGGCTCTAAGGTCCGACCCCCAAGGCTAGGTCCGAACGTGACTTTCCTACGCGAGTAGGGAAGCATGCGGAGGTCATGCTCAGCGACCCTAGTCGCAGCATGTGACGAGACCCGCAATGACCCGATGTGAGGATGACGCGATCGATGAACCCCGGAGGGCTCACGACACAGCACATCCCTCGATTCGATGAGCCACGCGTTCCAGGCCTCGCCGCACCAAACGTCGTGGGTGTGGAGGGCCATAATTAGCGATGCAGGCACCCAGCGTTTGCATCAAAGTCACCTCAAGATGTGAGTCTCCCTAGATAAATCTTTGTACATAACCATCCATGAATCCTTCCTAGCGCTCGGAGATCGCAGCATGCACCAATGGGTGCACGTCAAAGTGACACTGTAGTAACACATTCGACCCCAAGTGACATGTGTCAATTGGCGCGTGTCAATCGACATGGTTCACTCACGGGGGTTACATCATGGCACATCATGCATCGATGAACATCCACGGGTCATACGAGACCGAACCCCAAGAGCCAACTTTAGGCAAGGCCACACACCCACGCGTAAGGAAAAGGGAATAAAAGTTGTCATGACCTAAGGAAAAGAGGTTGAGGAAGGGTACGTTGCCGTCAGATCTATCCTGTGACACTTCGGTCACGAAAATGGAGTTACACTAGGATAGGCCTCACGGGTCAACCCCCAGGCAAGGTCACGTGACTACAACATTCGAATGGCTAGATCATTGGCAAGAACAGCATATCGACGTCTCACAAAAGAAAGGAAGCAAGAGGCACAAAGTAAGAAATTTACTTTATTAAAGGACCCTAGGTACAACCTAAGGCCCTTGACCACCGCCGTGGAGGATGTCCTCCACGTCCACGGTGGCCACGACAGCAGTCGTGGCAGCGGCAAAGTCGTCGAAGAGTTCCACCCGCTTCGCCTGCCCGACGTGGTCTAGGAACCCAGGCTCCACCTAGCGGAAGTCCTGACTGGTGCGTAGCTGCTAGCGGCGAGGGCGATGCTGGCTCCCTACCAAACTCTAGCCACCACTGTGCGCTCATGGTCCTCCATTAGGAGAGTCTCCCGGAGGTGGGCCTCTTCCATCTCATGGTGGGAGGCCGCCAACTACTCCTCCAACGCTGGCAACAAGACGACGAGAAGGTCAGAGGTGGCGAATGATAAATAGGACGATGAGACGAAGAACATCCTTATCCACGATGTGGGCCTAGGTGTCAGCAGCCGCCACCTACACAACGGCAGTCTCCCTCTTTGAGGCCTCGAGGGCCACCCTAATGGTATCAAGGCAGTGCTCCAGTTGGCCCACCTCGCGGGTGGTGTCGGAGTAGTGATGGCAGGCCTCATTCGCCGCGCGGGCGAGCTCGCCGAACTCACGCCGATCATCCAAAGAAGATGATGACGAGGACGACGAACTCGACCCCCCGTGGGTGGGGTCACAACATGAGTGGCGTCAGTGGTCCCTCCGAACATGACGTGTGAGGCAGCCTTGGGAAAGCATGCGGTCAATATAGGTCAAACCTCAAACTAAAACATCACTTGAATACTTACCCTTGCTCACGCAGGCAAGGTCGAAGACACAGTGGTGGCCCATCGGCCTCCGACGACTCCTCCCATGGCTGCTTGTCGTGATCCATTCTGGCTGACGAAGAAGGGACTATGAGCGTGCAAGAGCAAGAACATGGAAGTAGCAGAGCAAGCGATTCAAAACGAATGCCCCCTCCGCCGTACCACTCTAGAATATTTATAGCCACTATGGATGCTTAAGACGCGCACACGCACTCACATTTACTAACTGCCTGGGGAATCCCGTAGAGCAGGTGAAGCGATCGAAGGGAAGGCAGAGCAACGGTTGCTCACGCAGCGGCGCGAACCAAGTAAGCCTCGCACATTCCCACTCTTTCCATATCATTTTGATTTACGCGCCCATGTTTAGTGGTGCATGACTACACATGAGTGGGCGCCATTATGCCACGATGTGACCGGGAAGGCGGACCCTCCATGAGATCATCGCGAGAACGACCCACCGCAATCACGACCCCATGTCGTGCTTAGAGAATCCATTCTCAGGTCGGTCCTTAGAAGGACTCGAGGCCACAAAGGGATAGGGATAGGGTGAGATGGGCCCCTGTGGCTCTAATCAGTGGTATAGAGCCACGCGACCATCTTTCTCTGTGTTCGAGTCATCTGCTTCGAAGTCACCCGAGTTGACTCCCTCTAGGGGGGAGGCATCTTGCCATCTGACCGCTGTGGAGGCACTGGGACGGGGACGAGTTTGACAGCCGATGATTTATGGGATGTCTCTCAATGAGGCATAGCCAAACCCCACATCGATTGGGGAGGATATCAGGTCCCGCTCGAATTACCCATCGACCCCGATGAGGCGCACCGCTCCGACCGCGTGGTTACGGTGGACATGCCTCTCCCCGCATGGGGCGAAACCAAACCCGCCTATCACAAGGTAGCACGACCACTTGGGGTCAGCAAGGACGCTAGGGAAAAGTGGAGTCAGGTCCCCATGACCCCGTTGGAAGTCAAGGCCAAGCCGTGACCAACTCCTCCCTATGTCCTAGGTCTAAGACCTAAGGCTAGCTCCAGAGACTCACAAACCGCCAGAGGTCCATGATCTCTCCAAGAGAGATCAACGAAGCAAATAGCTAGGATAGCACAGTAGTGTCTCCCTCGTGGAGCAATGCGAAATCCAAACGTGATCACGGCTCGGTCACATGGAAAAACAAAAGGTCCAAGACCTACGAGCCACCGCACGACCACCTCAATCCACCCCCGCTCACAAGTCCCCTTCTAGCACCAACTGTTGGAAGGGGCAGCAGCGACCTCCGGCCATCGTAAACCATCCCCCACAGATCCCATGTTTGGAACCTCACGGTTCTCTTCAAATTCCTCTCTCTCTCTTCCCCTCTCTTAAAACTCAGCTTCTTAAAGGGAGCTAAAAGAGATACGTAGACACGGCTGAACGTGGTTTGAACGGTAAAGAGGCATCTATTTATAAGCCCAAGGACTGACCAGCCTGAGGCCCCCACATCGCATGGAGCACCACGGCAGGCCGCAGCCACTATTAGATGCATGCGTGACATCAGGCAAATCGAGACCCTCCTAAAGGCGGAGCTAGTACAGCGTCGACAAGAACACTCAGCCCCGCCTGGGTCACGAAACCCTACGCACAACACACTGACATGGCAAGGCTCAGCAGTCGCGCACCGCACCGTCAGGGCGCCCTGACAGGCCGGGACGCAGCAGCCACCTACCGCATTGAACACACTAGCCCACCGAGGGGTCAAGCGCCGAAGCTCGAACTAGCCTCAACTACGAACCCACACTCAACACATGCGCATATCAGCGCTTCATGATCACTATGTGATCGCAAAAACGCTCGGGGGCTACTGTCGGGGTTATGATAACCTAGGTATCTCAAGCCATCGATTAGTTAGTCGCCCGGACGGCCCACAACACGTCAGCTAGTATACGCCCAAACGATCATGGCCCAGCTAAGCCACGTGGGTTGGACTAAGCTCTGAAGCTAGGGGTCCGTCATGGCCCCTTCCCTCTACCTTAGCTGCACACTACGCATCAACTCACGACCTCTCACCGCCCTGTCCCATACGAGGAACAGGGAGAGGTCGAGCCCACCAAGCGTGTCTGCTCTGACAAGAGCAGGCATGCCGCACAGACCCCACAAGGACCGAGGGGACAGCGGTCACCTTGGTCCGGTCAGACGCCACCCCTGCGCCACGCAGCGTAGACAAGACAACAACACCAAGCGGTGACGGTCAGTACGGAGACCCGTCGTCGAAATACGGCCTGACGAGACATATGTACGATCCCACTAGCCATGAGATGGGATCCACGACGATGGCCTTGACTTAGGAGGACACCCAAGCTAGCAAGGGCCATGACCCCTTAGCTCAGGATCGTGGCCACCGACTACGCAGACAGCAAGATGACCGATGACCTAGGGGCGGCTACCAACTCCTGTACGATGCCCCTGGGAGATCAGGCAATGATGAAGGCCACGGCGAAAACCACGTCGCACAGGACGGCTGGCGAACAACCACTGTGCCTACAGTGCCACCATGGCCGGCACAGTAGCACCACGCCACACCATGCCACGAGGTGGACACAAGACCATGACGACAACCACGTCCAGACGTGCACCACAAGACGGCGTAACTTGCAAGCCAAGTTAGCTAGCCCCTCTCCGTCAGGCTAATGACCCCTCGGTCGGGAGAACCTTCTTCTTTGTAACCTGGTCCCGGACTCTATATAAGGGCAGCCAGGGCCCCCCTTTCGGGGCATCCGAATATGATCATCTCCATTCTCTCCGAGCTCTCGAAGCTTTCCTTCGGGCAGTCCATCTCCTAGCTCTAACTCTCCTACCTCTTTCACCATTCTTGCACCCTCCATTGTAAGAAGTTCAAAGCATTCAAGCGAGGAACACGCTACTCGATCATCTCTGAGACTGGACGTAGGGCTCTCGTCCTAAACCAGTATACATCCTCGTGTCTTTTGGATGTTACCATCGCCTTCTTGGAGCAGCGCGACATTCGTATAAATTTACTAGTCCGATAAAACACCAACAGTTCTCTAGATCATCAGATCTCCAAGCATGATGGGCATAGCACCTTGACCATTGTGGAACATCTGTGTTTGAGGCTTCAAAGAAAATGAGGAAAAACCCCGGTGCGAAACCTGTGTCGAGCGGGGCTCGAACCCAGGCCTAGGAGCTCCACCGAGCGACTCTCACCGCTGAGTAGCCGAGTAGGGTCCTATGATTCTCTAGTCATTTTGTCCAGATTTCTTGCTTCTTAGAGGATTATAAGAGGTTGTCCACAGATGAGGATGTTTGTATATCTAGATCTACATATATATAGCAATGCATGGAGCGTAGTGAGAGAGAGGTGATCTTTTTTTTTGCAAGAAACAAAAACAAAGTGTTTCTCTAGTTAATGATTTTAAAATTTCATTTGTACTTTAAAGGGGAATAATATTTTGAAGCAATTATATGTTGCCTGGAGTTCATTTGGTTCGAGCCCTTGGTTTCATTGCCTGGTGACTTGTGAGAATTGTCTGGCCCAGTTGTCGGGTGCCAGGCGTGCAGGCGTGTTTGATGCTGCCCTTGTCTTGGACTGCCCACCAGACACGCGGATCCCACCCTAGGCGCTCGAAATCGAACGCCTGGGAGTGATGCCTGGCGCAGGAAACTTTCCCAGGCTGCAATCCAAACAGCCTGCCTGGGTTTGTGACGCGGTTGCCTGGCTACAATCACGCACTGCTCTTCTAATAAATAAAACTGAGTGCAGCCCCAGGCAACTAACAAACCAAACGCCGCCAGTCTCTTTCACGTGCTCAGGCACATACCGTGGGCTTAAACCAAATAATTCAGTTGATTCTTGATTTGCCTGACCAGGCATTTTTGCAACCGCTGGCAGGCATGTCACAGGCTTGTAAAATGTCCAGGCAACTAAGTCATGGATGCATCCAAATAGACTCTAAGTGCATATCAAAAGCTACTATCTAGAAAAGCTAAAACATCTTATAATTTGGAATGGAGAGAGTATTACATATCAGTTCATCCCAAACCCGTGAGCCGTCAGAGTGGCATGCACATCAAACTTTATTTCCGAGCTCTAAAGTTTATAAAATTTTTGATGTAAGAGGGAAAAAAAAGGCTGCCTAGAATGTGTATGTACACCTTCGAAGTTGGCACCACTTTGCTCACTTCAGAAACACGACACAGCGCAAACAAAATGTGTGGTCAATCAGAAACTCAAAAAATCATTGCCGCTGTCCCATTTGCCATTCTTGTATAGCGAAGCGAAGGGCATTGTTGGGAATTAACTCATGGTGCGTCAAATTAAGGTAGGTCATGGGAGACATTGTATGCCCCCTTTCGATCCAATCTTTAATGGCGTCACCTTCATATGTGAATCCATCAGCGGCAATATGTGGATCTCGCATAATCTCCTGAAACAACGCAATAATGCATATGCAACATTATATTAGTTGAAAGGAATTCAAACTTTACTCTGGTGGCTGACTGTTAAGAGTTGAATGTAATTACTGTGTGGTAAACTTACTGTCAGGCTCATAGGTAGGAGATTGTGATACTAGGAGATTGCCAAAAAAAAAGATTGTTATACTAGGTGTGTATGTGATTGTGATACTAGGTGAAGATTTATTTTTCATCTACACTAGCTACTCCTGCAGCCCTGCTGAGTACTAGCATTATAGTGCCCCAGCTTGCCTACAAAGTTAGCATTATAGTCTTAACATTATGATGGTGTTTGTATTTATAGAATGTTTGTAGGCAAGACTATATTGTTAAGACCTGACTCATAAGTTTTCTCCCCCAGCTTGCCAATTATAAGATTTATTTAGAGTCAGCTTCTACAATTGCAACTGATCTGTGTCATTGGGCAGACGAAATATGATGGTTCATCTGCCTCCGGAGGATGCATTGAAGAAGGTGGCGGCTCATTCATCATAGCTTGCAGGATACCCCATGCCTCTTTTGCAAGATCAGGGCGGTCCTTTCTGTTTAACCGACAGCATTTCAGAGCTAGTCTTGCCAACTCCTCGGCGTGCTCAAGAGGCCATTCCCCTGCAGAGGCATCAAGTATCTCATGCAAGACACCACTGCTCATGGATGCCTCCACCTCACTCTGAAGGCCAAGTGGGCTCTTGCCTGTTAGCAAACGCAGCAGCACAACTCCAAAGGAGTAGACATCGTACTGCGCTGTAAGCTCCCCAGAAAGCATATACCCTGGATCCATGTACCCCAATGTGTCTTTTATGTGGTCCGTTCTGTGGTAAGGGGTGACAGTGGTGTTTGTCAGGTCTAAGGAGCGAGAAATTCCAAAGTCCCCCAGCTTGCCTACAAAGTTAGCATCAAGGAGGACGTTGTCAGGCTTCAGATCACCATGGGCGATGCTTTTTAGTTTGTTGGAGTGGAGGAAGATGAGCGCTGTGCAGATGTCGGCAGCAATTCTGACGCGCATTCTCCATGGGAGTGGGTCAGTGTGTAGCTTGCACTGGAGGCGGTCCTCTAGGCTTCCGTTTGGCATGAATTCATAAACCAGCACCTTGGGATATCTGCACACTCCAATGAGAGTGACAAGGTTCGGATGTCTCATCCTACATAGAATCTCCACCTGTAAGTAGTATTTGCAAAAGTTGCAGATTTAGATTTGTTTCCTCCCATGGAAATAAAGCCTACATTTGAAGTGGCTGAAAATTAAAATACCTCATCGTTGAACTCTTTCTCTCCTACTGCGCCTTCTCGGTTGAATTTCTTTATGGCCACAGTGGTCTGACGGAGAAAAACCCCTGTAGACACTAGCACATCCACCTTGTCCAATCTCCCTAGAGCCATCGAAGTTGTTGGTTGCTTCTTCAGTCTCACTATAGCTAAACTCTGTCAAGGAAACTTCACCGGCAGAGGCAAAATTTCTGTTGCTATATAGTTTGCGCATCTCTTCAACCTCTCGTAGAGCGTCTTCTTTCTCACGCTGCAGCTCTCCTTGCAGCTGCTGGAGCTCTTCCAAAAGAGAGTTGGTCTGGAGAAGCTTATTATCCAGTTGTGCCCTTTGCTCGTTTGCCTTCTGTAGCTCATTGTATATCTGCAACTTCTCCTTTTCAAGAATAGACTTTTCTTTGGTCAGTTTTTCCTCTACCTCCTTTTTTTCTTTGCAGAGTGAATTCTGCCGTGCTTTGGACTGCAAGAAAATTATTTGAAGACACGAAAGATTAGTTGACCAATTAAGAAAAAAATTGCTCATGTTTACCTTGCTGGCATTTGGATCTTTTGTTTTCTCAAAGAAAAAAAAAGGATTTCTTCTATTCAGAGATAAGGGTAAGGGTAAACATGTAACATTATGATTAAGCAAGAAGAAAGTAGTTTACAAAAGCACAGAAGTCATACCTTCATGGAAGCTTCAAACAGGTCCCTTTCTGCTTTTTGTCGGCCCTCACATGCTTCCTTTCTTGATCGTTCTAGCTCAGTGCGAGCTTGCTGTAGATGCTCAAACACTTCATTATGCATGCCATTTTGCACCTACAAAAGGTTAAGATCTGCTTTGAGTTCAACAAATAACAGAGCATTATCCAACTACTATAAGTATCTTTTGCAAAATCAAGAATATCAGCCAAATGTTCCATGACTGTTGCAAATTTGTAAATATATGATATAGCAAAGCAACATGTTCTAAGTTCTCAGCAAATGGTGAGCCTTTTTGACACCAGATAACACCATCAATCATAACAAGGGAGCTCTCCTGCATATTTACATTTTCTTTAGATCTTGGAATAAAAGATCTACATCCCACATATTTACATTGAGTTACAACCATTACCATATAGAAAAAAGGGCAGACCCAGTGCCGGAGGCTCCCACATGAGTGGGATCTGGGGAAGGGAAAAACTGAGGCAAGCCTTCCCCCGCAAAATCTGCGGAGAGGTTGTTTCGAACCCGCAACCTGGTGACTCAGTTACAACCATTACCATATAGAGGTTTTCAAAAAAGAGTTACAACCATATAGACATCAATGCCACATGATTAGTAGCATTTTAAGTTTGCATTCCCAAAACTTCAAAAGGCTTTAATTTGTTCCTAGAACCGTAGGGAGAAAAAAGAGAGTTGAAACTACAACTTGTTTATGGCCTTTGGTCATAAAAATCTCTATGGATCAATGATTACTTGGAAATTTTGCATGTGATTCCTACATTCAAGAAGAATTATTTGTGTATGAATAGGTCATCAGGTATAGCTTAGAACTCGTAGTAACTATGTATTTGAGATCCATTTAAGCACAGGGGCACCTGGTACCTTTTTTTTTAACACATAGCAATTGGTTTCAATTGACCTTGTTTTAAAGCATAGCAAATGGTTTCAGCTTAACACTATACCAGTAGTTATTTTGGCAAGCTCATTATTAGAGAACACTACTCAGTTCTGGAGTTACCATAGACATTTGCTGCTCTTCGTAGCTGATAATGGATGCTGGTACTGGCGACCCATCTAAACTGTCTGAATCCTTTAGACTCGATGAGGAGGACCCTTCATTGCTCGGGAGGCTGGAGTTCGAAGACCAATTTGTTGTTTCACATGTATCGACTGCTGTGCTATAGGTGACATCCTTTCCACATTGTTTCCCATCAATCCTGACGAGGGGTAACTAACTGAGTGTGACCGTCGAGGTAGGAATGGTTCATCAGGGGGGCCTGTAACCAGGATGCCCTGGTGGCAGTGACACCGATCTTGTAGGTAACTCAGTTTCATCTGAGAGAGTGCTTGCAGAACTGCTTCTAGGTGAATCGGCTTTTGTAGAGTCCAGATTGGCATCCCTGAAATTGAGGATGAATTGACGACAACATTGTTTTACCAGGTTGCCCAAAAAAATGATTGCGAGTCATTGCACAAGTCAGGATTGCTATACAATTTTTGAGCAGCAGGGATGCATGAAGGTCGAAGGGTAAATACCTAGTGCATCCAACAGACCCTTTGCAAATGAAGAAGATCTGGCAAAATGGTTTGGCCTGTTGATGCACAATGGCTGCAACTTTTGACTTGGGTACTTTCCTCTTCCTGTTCATGGAAATCAATGGTCAACAACATAAATAACAGAGCTGACCTCTAATTTAGACAGGGTGATGGTAACTATAAATCATATTTTGCTTCTAAGAAGTTCAATCACACCTTGTGATTTCCATGTACCTTGTAACAAGTATGCAAGAAACAAAAGCGCTGGATTTTGTTACTCATACTTTGTTTCAGCAAGAAGTATCTTTTCTGTTGGCTATCAATCCTGTTGCCTTTCTTGTACTTATTAACATGGAAAGCAACAGATGCGGCGATGAACAAATTGAACATAGTACTTTCACAACTCAGACTTTTAGATAAAAGGAAAATAATCCGGCCTCTATATCCACACATGAATGTATATAGCCCAACTTTCACAACTCAGATGATGCTCTGATATTCCACTAAACGAAAGATGGTGTATTAATATCTATATAATAATCTATGCAGTTTAGGATAAACTCATGTATGATTTATGATGCTGATTAATGAGCTCTACAATGCCATTTGCGACATTGTTCTTCTCAATGATCAATGTTTCAGCTTGGACCTGTAAAAGTTAATGTTTTAGTGGGATGGCAATGGCATATAAATAGAAAAAAAAAAGCACTGCCTAGTTTGTAGTTTATTTTTTTTGGAAATCCTGCCTTAGCAATTTCCTTATTACTAGTTGAGGGTTTTTTCTTTTTTCTTTTTTTTTGTGAACAAGTTGAGGGTTTTTTCATGATGTACTCTGATTTTTTTTCTCACGAAGTTCAACTAGACCTGACACATAGATGCATGGTAAGTTGACCAGAGCGCAGAGGTACAATACAAATAAAGAAATGCTGAGAAGTAGTTGAACTTTACAGATGGCTCAAGGAAATTAAATAATTGACTGACCTTGCGATACGACCTGCAGTGGTTCACGTAGGTGTTGAGAAGTGTGTCCATCTCTCCTTGTTCAATCTGCCTGTATGCTTTGAGTTCCTTTTCTTCTAGCTGGCTTGCAAGAACCTTGCAACCTAGTCCTACACACACAGAAATTAACATAGAAAAACATAGATCGGTGTTAACTCCATTTATGATTACAATTTTTTTGCGTGCGTGAAGCGACAGGGCAATAGGAAAGCCCTGTTTAGCTCACCCAAAATCTAAAAATTTTCAAGATTCCTCATCACATCAAATCACATTTGAAGCATTAAATGTAAATAAAAAAATAATTAATTGCACAGTTTGCCCGTAATTGACGAGTCCAATCTTTTAAACCTAAATAATTCATAATTGAACAATTTTTGCTAAATACAAACAAAAATGCTACGATAGCCAAAAGACAAAAAATTTCGCATCTAAACGGAGCCTTATTTTGCAGGCGTGGCGACTCTGTTAGCTCAGCTATAGCTAGGCTAGGCTATGAAAAAGAGACAAGGGCTAGAAACTAAACAAACAAATTAAATAAAGTTGATGGTCTGTTATTTACCGTTCATGATCCTGTCGGCAGGTTGGTGGACATGGAGCAGGACGGGCTTGAGATCGCCGCCGACGAGCCCGAGGCTCTGATCGGCGCTGAGATTGGACTTGTCATCCTTGAGGTCCTTCCCGACGGCCACATAGAGCTTCCCGCCGCCTCCATCGTCGTCGGCCACAACCACCGCAGCCTCCTCGTCAATGTCTCTGAGGCTGGCGCTCCTGAGGCTACCGCTAGTACCGGTTGACGAGCGGCCGCTCCCTCCCCGCATGAACATCCTCTCGGCGTCCGGCTGAGGCTGAGGCTGAGGCGACGGTGGCAACGGTGGGGAAGGGGAAGGAACGGGGAGAGCCGCGGGCGCTGACCACTGCCATGCGCCGCAAGTGCTTGCTGTTATTGCTCTACAGTATTGTCCAGCTAGCACTAGAGAAGAAGCAAGCAAGCGCCATACGCATATATAATCGTTTACTACCACCAGTCGCAAACGTAATTTTATATAGGTTTGTGCTAAGGTAAATTTTGTTAACTTCAATTGTTGATAAAAAATTTATTTAAATTGACAACACAAGGTTAATGATTAGAATTCATTATGAAGGCCTTATTTGACACAGTTGTTTGGAGCTATTTTGGCCCCGTCGCTTCGCTGAAAAAACAAGTCGCAACACTGTTCCGGCTAATTTGTTGGGAGAGAAAAATACTGTTTCAACTAAAAAAACAAACTGAAAGTATGGATTATAAGACAAGCGAACATGGTCTTTATGCCAAATGAAATAAAATAAAATAGCTCCATCCAAGAGGCTCTTTAAAACATGCTCTCATTAGGGATGGATGAAAGATAGAGCTGAAAACAGTAGTTGTTGACAAAAGATGTTCGGCGATCCACCGAGGGGTATCCCGCGATGATAGATTTGTCGGTGGGGGTGCGCGTAATCAGGAACCGAATGGTGACACAAGGCGCAGAGACAGCGATTTAGACAGGTTCGGGCCGTCTGATCGACGTAATACCCTACGTCCTATGTCGTTGTTGTATTGTATGATATATGAGGTGTATGTAGATGTCGACTAGGGGACCCCTGCCCCTCCTTATATACTCTGGAGGGGTAGGGTTACAAGAAAAGTATCATATTTGGTACTATACAATATCTTACGGTGCACGTCAACCAGTGTCGTGCACGCCTTATCTTGTGGGTTGGGTCACTTCTGATGGTGCGGCCCATGTCTTGTCTTATGGATACCGGGGGTCATATCCCCCACAGCTAGTCCTCGAGCGCCTTGTATCCTTTGAGCAACGCTGTCTTGAACAAGTACGAGCACTTTGACGTGAAGCCGATCAATTTAACTAGTGATCCGAGCAGTGGAAGTCGAAACCGACCAGTTTAGCTGGTGACCTAGGTGGTGAAGGTCGAAGCCGACCAGTTTAACTGGTGACCTGGACGGTGAAAGTCAATGCCGACCAGTATAACTGGGTAGAAGACATCGGACTTAGCCAAGTAAGGCTTGCTAGAAGGATGTAGGGGCTAAGATAAAATTTAAAAAAAAAATTTCACTTAGGAGAAGTGTAGCCACGTAGACTCCGTCAATAAGGAAGGTAAATAAAAAAATAAGCACTACATTCACTGTCAGGTGACGTGTAGCCACTTAGTCCCCGAGACTGCTGGAAGATGAAGAAAGAATCTTTTAGTAGGGTCAAAGAAAAAAAGTCTAAAAGCTTGTCGACGTCATCTGACATGCGCGTATCAAGACCCCAGACGTGCTGCCCAAAATTAGCACCCTGATTCGAACAGCATGGAGCAGCTTGATAGCACACCAATGAAACGTAGCAAGATCCGACCAAGGAAGTCCTCAGCTTAGCTGGCGATGCTTGCACGAAGAATCTGAACACTAAGGAATCCCCAGCGTAGCTGGCGATGTCCGAGCACCGAGGAGTTCTCGGCGTAGCTGGCGATGTCCGAGCACCGAGAAGTCCCCAGCGCAGCTGGCGATGTCCGAGCGCCGAGGAGTCCCCGACGTAGCTGGCGATGTCCGAGCGCCGACGAGTCTCCGGCGTATCTGGCGATGTCCGAGCACCGAGGAGTCCCCGGCGTAGCTAGCGATGTCCGAGCGCCGAGGAGTCTCCGGCGTAGCTAGCGATGTCCGAGCATCGAGGAGTCCCCGGCATAGCTGACGATGTCCGAGCATCGAGGAGTCTCCGACTTAGCTAGTAAGCCCCCAGCATAGCTGATGATGAAGCACGAGCGACGAACAGTCCAGTCAACTGGTCGGCGGCGAAGTGAGCAATGAGTAGAAGCGACCGACGAACAGTTCGATCAACTGGTCAGCGATGAAGTCCATGAACCTAGCTGTCGGTGCAGAAAATGACCAACACGTAAATATTTGTAGTTTTGCTATACGTTGTGATCGGATGTGGCCTAGTACTCAATGACGCAGGGTTTATACTGGTTCAGGCAACGTGCCCTACGTCCAGTTTGAGTCGGTCGGTGACTTTATTCTTGAGCCCAGGTGCTCGAAGTTTGCTGTAGGGTTACAAATGGAAAGGAGAAAGATGGAGGTGCAAGAGGTCTGGTCAAACTCCGGTCCGAAGGGCCGAGAGTGACGAGAGCTCCACTATGTGCTAAGTGTTCGAACGTGTGCTCAAGGTTTGAACCTAGTGGTTTCGTTGTAGTTTGTGAGTGAACTGATCGATCTTCCCTTTTGGGAGAGGGCGCATCCCTTTTTATAGATGAAGGGGATGGCTTTACAAGTGAGAGAGGGAGAGTGTACGTATGCTAAGTCTTGTTGCCCATGCCGTTGGGTACAAGATGATTGTAGGCACCCATAACACTGTAAAATGCCAGATGCATGTGGGATGTTGCGTCGTCTTCTTCTGTTATGGCAGACATCGGTGCCTGCCATACTGTTGATGCCCAGAGGTATGTAGGGGATTTTACCATGTTTGTCTGGTATGGTAAATGCCGGCGCCCACAACACTGTTGATGCCCAAAGGCATATGGGGGAGCCTTGCCATATTTGTCTGGTATGGGAGTTGATGGCGCCCACAACACTGCAGAAAAAATATCGATGCCCACAACACTGCTTGGATTCTGACATGTCAGAAAGGTTGCAGGGTACTGTCCTATAGGTGTACAGGTTATGGTCCTCGGTATTGCGGTTGACTTGAGTGCCCTGCCTTACTTTCTCCGTTCGTTTCCTGGTCCTCACTGAGTGGGCGACCTCGATCGGTTGGTCCCAGTCGGCCCTGATTGCGCCAGTCAGAGAAGAGCTGTAAGCAGGGGTTCGGTGCATCCCCAGTCGGAGACGCAGGTTGGAGTTGGAAGTGGTGCTTGGCCAGGCCTTCCGGTCGGAGAGGCTATCCAGAGGCAGGCCAGAGCCGAAAGTGAGCGTTGTTCCTCCTTAGTGAGGCCTTCCGGTCGGAGAGGCGGGCCGGAGTCGGAAGCGGGCGTCGTTCCTCCACGGCTAGGCCTTCCGATCGGAGATTGGATTGTCCTTCTAGCCTGTCATTTAGGTATTTGGGCCAGCCCAGGACTTTTGCGCATCGTTCGCAACGTCGTCCGCTGGGCCGAGCCTTCGCTGGGAAGCCGGTCCATGAGGGACACTAGGTTTATGAACTCGACAGGAGCCCCCGAGCCCCCAGGCGATTCGGGTAGAATCATCTAGGGGATTTTTGTCTTGACGGTAGGTGCGCACGAGCACACCCGCCGGGGTAGCCCCCGGGAGATTTGGGTAGAATCATCTGGGGTTTTTTGTCTTGCTAGCGGGGGAAGTTTTGTTTCATCAGTGGGTGCGCGCGAGCGCACCCACAGGTGTAGCCCCTGAGCTCCCGGGTGATTCGGGAAGAATCACCTGGGGGGTTTTGTTAGCGGGCATGAGTGTGTGCACTGTAGTGGGCATAGTCTCTTCTTTTTTAGTTTCTGACCCATCATTTCCGGGAGCGTGGTCCCAAGCGTTTGGTCACGGTCGAGGGACCAGGTGAGATGGAGTCGTGGATCCAGGCATCGGGCGCAACGAGGGATTAGGCGAGATGGAGTCACGGATCTAGGCGTCGGGCGCAACGAGGGATCGGGCGAGTCTAACTCGTAGATCCAGGCATCGGGCGCGCCAGGGGATCGGGCGAGTCAGAGTCATCGATCCAGACGTCGGGCGTGACGAGGGATCATGCGAGTCGGAGCCGTGGATCTTGGCGTCGGGTGCAACGAGGGATCGGGCGAATCAAACTCACGGATCTAGGTTTCGGGCGCACCGGGGGATCGGGTGAGTCGGAGTCATGGATCCAGGAGTCGGGCGTGCCGAGGGATCGGACGAGACATACTCGCGGATCCAAGTGTCGGGGCGCACCGGGGCATCGGTCAAGTCGGAGTAGCGAATCCTAGCGTCGGGCGTAGCCGAGGCAGTTTAGGTGTCTTGAGCCCCTGAGCCCCGTTGGGCCTGGTAGGGGTCGGTTGAGTTTTGTGCGTTACCTCGTCCATGGTTTCTCGCAACCGGAGGGGCTGAGCTAATGTCGTTTGCCTTGATAGCTCGAGTGACGCGCTCGGTGAGCTCGCTAACGGGCACGTTCGAGTGAAGTCTGGGTCCATCATTCGTGACGGGGTCGGCATAGCCCTCATATGGCACTCCACTGCTCCTTAACCTACCCTTGATGGGTTGTTCTGAAGACTGACCCGGGTGGCTCGCTGGCCTCCCCTTGATGGAGATTCTATGGGTTTGGTGAGAGGCTTGGATCGAACGAGAAGGTTGAGATGACCCTATCCGCTTTGGGGCAGACTGGGCGAGGGCCGCTTGGGGCTCATCTGCGTTTTCTCCCCTGGCTCTATTTGACACGAGGCGGCCTTAAGCCCTTTATGGGCCAGCCTTCAAACCCCGGTCGGTCGTTGCTCAAGTTGAATGAGGCAACTACCACTTCGTGACGCAACATGGAGCGTTGTGATGCATTTAACTGCGTATGCAATGCTTTTGGATGTATGTAATGGATGAATGCGTGCATGGATGAATGAATGTTTATATAAAGAAATAGTGGGGATTTGGTAATGTTATCTTGATGACTCAAGTGACGGGGTTTGAGGAGCTCCTATCGGATATGTCCAACCGGGATCTGCGCTCGTCGTTCGTGACGGAGTCGGCATGGCCCACATGGGGCATCCCTCTACTCCTTACCTATCTCTCGGCGTTCGCCTAAGCCGTCCGATCGACTCAGGAAGCCCATTGGTCTCTCCTAGCGGAGATCCTATCGTTTGGGCCTTTCCAAGTCCCGCATGGGAAGGTGGAGGGCCGCCTGCATGTAGCAGCGCCTTGTTTCTTACGCCCGGCGTGCGGTAGTAGTGGGGCCATACCCAGGCCACGCCCTGTCTGACCAGGCGCCGTTTCGTCGGGTAGGGTGTGTCCCATCGGTCAGGGCGCGTCCCATCATATCCCATCCGCATTGAATGGGGGAAGGGAGAGGGTTTTTGGCCCCCATCGTTTCGCCTTTCCCCAATCGCTGCGCCTGCTGCGCCTCTTTCTTTAAGTAGGGGAAGGGAGAAGGCTCCCGTTCTGTTCCTTCACCTATTCCTCATCTACCGCCTCTTCTCCTTCTTCTCGCTAAGAGCGTTTGAGTGTCGCGGTGGTTCCTAGGAGAAAAAAGGGGAGAGCGAGGGAGAGGAGAAAACTCATAGATCCATTCGCGAACCCGGAGCTCAATGTCAAGCTAGAGGTCATCCATCATGAGGGAGTCGGTGCTGGCTGCCTTCGCCAAGAAGGGGTTTCTGCCGCCAAAGGAGGTGGCACACTGGAGGGCTCCTGTGGGGGAGGATTTCCCGCAACCTCGGGCCAGTGAGGTTGTTTCCTTCCTCGCCTTCCATGAGCGCGGGTTAGGATACCCCGCGCACTGGTTCCTGCATGGGCTCCTCAATGAGTGGGGCCTATAGCTGTAGCACCTCAATCCAACTGGGGTGCTGCACATCGCTGGATTCATCACCGTGTGTGAGGCCTTCCTCAGGATGGAGCCACACATGGATCACTTCTGACGGATGTTCTCCGGGTGAGCATTGTTGGAAGGGAAGCCACTCAAGGTCACGCCGGTGGGGGGCTTCACGCTGTAGAAGAAACCGAGCACATCGGGCTCGTACCCCTTGTACACCCCCTATGATTCCAATTGGGGGTGACACGGGGAATGGTTCTACATTAGGAACCCAGCGGAGGCGCCATTCCCGCCTTTTACCGGTCGGATGCCGGAGAGGCAAGAGAGCTGGTTGTGGGCCCCGCCAGTCGGTAGAAGAAGAAGCTGGAGATTATTGAGGCGGAGCTCCAGAAGCTAGTGCGGCAGGGACTCGATGGGCTGTGGGTGTTCCACACCTTATTCCACCATCGGGTCACCCCGCTAGCGGAGAGGACGTGGCCGATGTGGCTGTACAACGGCCTAGCGAACCCCGACCGTGCGTCACCAGAGGAGCTACCGAATGACGAGGTCTGGAGTCGCCTCAACCGAGTGCTGCAGCTGAGGCCTAAGGAGTCCCTTGATGGGAATCCAGGAGCCCTCAATGCTTCAAGGCTGTCCAAGATGGTATGTTCTCCTTTCCTTACTTTGTGTTCCTTTCAATCCCGTTCCCCTATATTCTTGACTTCGTGTCGTCCGTCCCATAGGGACTTGGAGTTTACAAGTCCTAGCTGCACCTTCTGAAGGGGCCAGAGGGCGTGGCTCGGTAGGTCGCCCTAAAGGAGGCGGTGGTTGAGAGGAAGAAGAAGAAAGCGGAGGAGGCTCAACGGAAGCATGAGAAGGAGATGGAGATCGCCTTGGCGTGCGGGCCGAGGAAAATAGGAGCAACATTGAGTCAGAGCTCGAGTTGGAGGACCCCACAGAGGTGGGCGATGATGTGATCTTCTCCGAGGAGGAGGAAGGCCAAGAGGTCATTGCGACCTCGGCAGAGCGTTGTGATCCTGCGGCCGTGTCCGCTGATGGCGAGCAGGAGGCAGAGAGGCGGCGATGTTCCCGCACCAAGGAAGCGCGCTGCAAGCATGGATGTAATCGGTGAACCGGAGGCGAAGCGGATGCGGTCACCGCGCCCTTCGGAGGCGTCGCCGGCCTTGTCCCTGCCTACTATGGGTGTGGTGGGACAGGTCGGGTGATCGGAGGAGCGGGCTCGCACCCACGCGTCGTTGGGGCCGGCATCATTGTGCGACTCATAATGGGAGGATGCCCCACCAGCTGCTCCGGTTGGCGTGCCCCGAGCCAAAGTTTGTGGTGATTCGTGGGCTAAGCAGGAGCCGGTTGGGTCAACTCCCCCCCAGTTGAAGTGAGGGGGCGTGGGTCATGGCTCGGGAGCGGTCCTCGCCCGGTGGGCCCATTGTTGACGAGTTGGGGCTTCAGAGCTTTACCGCTTCCGGCCCGGTATGCCTTCTTTGTTTCTTTTTAATCTCGTTGTTGAGTTTTCTGGAGTACGACTGATCTGTATTTTTTTGACAGCGACTAGAGGCTGACAGGGCTGAGCATCGCCCCATCTCCCATGCGGGAGGATTGGAGGCCAACCTTGCAGCGCGCCATGGTAAGCGGCGTGGAGAGCAGGGTGGTGGCAGCGGGTCCTTCCCTTCCAGGGGAGGCGCCCCTCGGGTCGGTCTCTAGTATGGCGGCAGCGGCGGCAATGGTGTTGGTGGCGATCCCGGTGGTGATGGCAGAGGCCACGTCGGAGGTATCCCTTGCAGCCCCTCCACCGGCTATGGCGGAAGAGGAGAGGGAGAACAGGGTCCCTGCCTCACCGGGCGGAGGGCCACATGGCTCACCCTCCTGGTCGGAGCTGGAGGTGCTGGGGCGAGATGCGGTCGAGCTGGAGCTGGAACGCCTGCCAGTGACCCGTGAAATCGAGGTGGTGGAGATCCCCTCCGATGGTGAAGCAGGTGACGAGGTGGAGCTGCTGGTGCCGTCGCAGGAGCTAGCGGTGGTCCGATCGTCGGCTGGGCCCTCCAGTGGGCTAGGGGAGACCAACCTAGTGTGGTCCTGCCCTGAGCACCCGAGGAAGGTGCGGTTCATCCTCTGGGATGAGCAGGAGTGTCAGCTCTGGGACGTGCTTGGGGGGAGAGGACTTGCGGTGGAGTCTGATCTTGCCCAAACTAGGGTGAAGCTAGAGGAGGCCCAGGAGCAGGTCAAGTCCGTCGAGCGAGTGGTCACGGTTGACCTAACCCATACCACAGTGGTGAGTTTTCTGCGTTTGTCCTTGACTCCTAGTCTTTCGTCGGTTGCCCTAGCATGCTTGCTTGTTTTGTAGGGTCTAGAGGAGATGTCGAGCCGCAAGTCTCGCTTTCTCTAGATGGAGCACGCCCGGATGGAGGAGCTCGAGCACCAACTAGAGTCCGCCTGTCACGAGTCATAGGATCGGGCAACGGAGGCGACCAAGGCGCGGGCGGCGAAAGTGCTTGCTGCGGAGCGAGCGACTGTCGCCGAGCGAGGGCTCAACACGGCGAAGGCCCATGAGGCAGCGCTGTAGAAGTCCCTGGCGGACATCGAGTGGCGCTCCAAAGTACCCTGGAGACCTTGGAGACGGAGCAGAAGGCCCGGTCGGAGACCGACCAGGAAGTGATTGCGCTTCGGGGCCAGGTGATGGGGACGGAGGAGGCGAACACCTGGCTGCACGAGCGGGTGACTCGGCAGGAGGAGGGACTCTCCATCCTCGAGAACACCGGCCTCGGTAAGTACCTTTTTTGCTTTCGACGTGTTGGTTTCTTCTTTTAGCTTGCTTCTGAGCTTGTCGTCCTTCTTCTAGAGCTGGGTGGCAAGGTGGAGTCATTGGAGCGGGACCTGGAGGCAGCCAAGGCGATGATTGGCCGGAATGCGGAGGCGCTGGCCATGTCCCTTGAAGAGCAACACGCTCTCAAGGGGGAGCTTGACCAGATACGCAATGCTGCCCAGCTTGTCGTCTCGGAGGTCTTCGGGTCGGTGCCAAGTACCAGCACACCCGTCATCCGGCTGGCGGAGGCTCCGGATGAGGTTCAGGCCCTCATCACCGACGGGCTGTTCTACGGGATGTTGGGGGTATTGACTTCGGTGTGAAGTACCACCCGGACCTAGACTTCGCCACCATCTGCAGTGGGTATGCCGATGGCTGGAGCGCGGAGGACATCCACTCGCTCGGGGAGAGCTTGCTGCCACATACAAAGTTGGTGGCCGAGCAAGTCTCCGTTCAGTGGGTGATGGATGCTTGCCCAGCGGACATGCCTGAAGGCGCGCGTCAGGAGGACGTCGCCCAGCCTGTGGATGGCGTGGAGCCTGGGTTAGAAGCGGACATCGCCCCACCTCCAACCGAACCGAATGTTGCCCAGTTGGAGGACGAGTAGCCCCTCCCCTCGCCGGTCGAGCCTGCAGCCGATGCCGCTAGGGAGCCGTAGTAGAAGTTTCTAGAGTAGAAATACTTTAGCAGATGTAAAAGATAATGTCATGGGGGAGCCCCCTGTGTAAAGTGCTTTTGTGTATTCATGAATACAGTAACTTTGTTTTTGTGATGGACCTACCTCGTTCGGAGAAGCTTGTCCCGTCCGTTCCTTATTTTTACCTTAGCATAACTTTGTTTTTTATTCTTTCCTTTTTTGCACCTGCCCGTTCGCATCGTAGGCTACAACCTTAAGAGCCCGGGTGTGGCCCGCGAGGCTCAGCTGCTCGTAACTGTAGGTAGAGGCGGGGTGCGATCGGTCGGAATATTTAAAGCAAAGTTATGTATGGTAATTAAAGGAATGAACTACCCTTTCATTCAGGAAAAAGTGTATTTATCATATGATAGTAAAAAAAAGAGGTGGCATCGCACCCTCATGGAGCCCTCAAGCGACCCGGGTCAAAAGTGTTCGGGTCAGGGAGCTTTATAGGAGCAAACGTTTAAGTAAAAATGGTAAGACTGAATTTTAGGGGAAGAAACGATGTAGTTGTTCGCTGTTCCAAGTGTCTGTGAGAACATCATCATTGTCGTCCTTCAGTCGATAGGCGCCCGGTCGAATCACCTCGGTCGCCGTATAGGGACCTTCAGTCGTCCGGATCCTTGCCCGCCCCACCCCCTGTTTTGGCTGCTGCCTCCTTGCCTTTTCCTTCCTTTAGCCCATCGGCCTATCGCAGAAAGCGCTTGAGGAGCTTGCAATCCTTGTAGAGGTGTTTGACGGGGTAGGCGTGGTTGGTGCACAGGCTCTCCATGAGCTCATTAAAGTAGTCAGGCAGGCCCTGCTGAGGCTGCTTGCCCATGTGATCAGCCGCGGCGACCAACGTGGGGTTGCCCGGTCGACGTCGATCATTCTTGTTCTTTTTGTCCCTCTGCATGGAGGGGCCCTCGTCCTGATCCTCGAGCTTGGCCTTGCCTTTGTCTCGGCCTCCGTTGAAGATCGCTCCGACCACCTCCTCGTCGGAGGCGTGGTTCGTGGTGACGTCGAGCAGGTCGCGGGTGGTACGGGGCTTTAGGTAGCCAAGCTTGTGGATCAGGGACTCACAGGTTGTCCCGGAGAGGAATGCAGTGATGGCGTCCATGTCGACGACATCAGGAAGGGAGTTGCACCGCTTTGAGAACCTATGGATGTAATCCCGCAAGGACTCATTGGGCTCCTGCTGGCATCTCTTGAGGTCCTAGGAGTTCTCGGGGTGGACATACATCCCCTAGAAGTTCCCGACGAAGACCCTCTTGAGGTCCGCCCAGTCGCGGAAGCTATCGCACGGGAGGAATTTGAGCCAAGCTCAAACATGTTCCCCTAGGTAGATAGGGAGGTACTGAATGATGAAGTGGTCATCATCCACTCCACCGGCTCGGTAGGCAAGCCGGAAGTCTTCAAGCCATATATCGGGGTTCGTCTCCCCGGTATACTTGGCGATGTTGGTAGGCGGTTGGAAGCGCTATGGGAACGGTGTTCTCTGGATGCGTTGGCCAAAGGCCCATGGTCCCAGGCCATCCGTGCTGGGACTTCGGTCGTTCGGCCGGTGACCACGCCTGGGGTGCGTTTCACCACTCCGCGCGATGGTCCAGCCGAGGTCTATGTCACCTGCCCTCACTGCTGCTTCGATGGATGTCATCATCATGCCAGGCCCGACGCTGGTTGTTGATGACGCTGTGAGCGTCTTGGTTTGGCCCGAGCCACTCGCGCATAGGGGGTCGGTGTGGAGCGGGTGCCAGGTCAGACCGTGGCGCGGCTATAGCCTCCTGCGCTGCGCTCGGCGGCCGTAGCGGTGAGCGGATGGAGCGATTCATCTAGTGCGTCCCTACTCCCTTTGTGCGGAGAGAGGCCGTGAGTCGGTGTCGCGATGTGGAGCTCTCCGCCTATTGAATAGCGGCGGTTTCCACCAGTGCCCGGAGGTGCCGGTGGATCGCCTGTTCTTGGGGGTCGTTCGGCTCGGGAAGGCCACACAGAAGCATTGCTGTGGCGGCGATGTTCTGGACAGCCCGAGCGAACTATGGGGGATCGTTCCTCGTTCATGATGTTGCGCTAGACCTGGTGGGCGCGACCCCGAGCGATGCTCGCCGGGTTACGCGCATGGGGGGCAGCGTGGTGCACCGAGCGCGCCGGCGCAGGTGGCGGCTGGTTCTATCACCGTTGTCGTAGCTCCTCACTATGCTTTTGTGCGAGCACGAGGGCCCCCGCACGAGGGTCCAGATGGGTGTGAGTTTGCAAGGACTCCGCTACCACCGGCGGCTGTCCCGGAGCGTCCGCCATAGCGCCCTCCTGGGACGGACGGGGGCTAGCTGCCACGTCGCCGATGCTGGAGCCGTCGCTCTCAACCTCATCCTCTATGAGTTCATAAAAATAGGTGGGAGCATAGCTCGCCATCCCCATGAATTTGGATGTGAGAGGAGGCGGCGTCAGCATTTTTTAGAGCCCCCAGGTGTACGCGTCCACGGGGGATGTGAGGCCATAGGGGAACCGATCGTACGGTGGCTGCGGTGCGGACAACATGGTCCCTCCAGATAATCGACGGAAGGTAGTGAACAGTGAGTAAATAACAGTATATACATTACTCACAACGGGGTTTCAGCAGAGTGTTTGCTCGGAATAAAGTGCAGGCGCCTCGTCGTTGAAGTCATCGGGTGTCCCGGAGCCGATGGAGGGCGCCCCTCCGACGGGCGCTAGAACAAGTGCCTTCTCGCGGAGGTGTAGTACGCCGAGCCGGTCGGCGACGAAGTCCAGGCATCGGAAGAGGAAGGCCTAGGATGGCTCGAAGATGGGGGGAACCCACATCTCAACAGGTGGGACTATGGGAAACTCCAACGAGCCAAAGCGAGTCGTATCGCTTAAGCCCGCCATGGCGAAGATGGCGGAAAAGTGGGTCATTCGATGACCAAAAATGTGAACGTACAGCGTCTTCCCCACGAACGGCGCCAACTGTCGGTGCAGAAAGTGACCAACACGTAAATATTTATAGTTTTGCTGTACGTTGTGATCGGATGTGGCCTAGCACTCAACGACACAGGGTTTATACTGGTTCAGGCAACGTGCCCTACGTCCAGTTTGAGTCGGTTGGTGACTTTATTCCTGAGCCCAGGTGCTCGAAGTTTGCTGTGGGGCTACAAACGGAAAGGAGAAAGATGGGGGTGCAAGAGGTCTGGTCGGACTCTGGTCTAAAGGGCCGAGAGTGACGGGAGCTTTGCTATGTGCTAAGTGTTCGAGCGTGTGCTCGAGGTTTAAACCTAGTGGTTCCGTTGTAGTGTGTGAGTGAACTGATCGATCTCCATTTTTGGGAGAGGGCGCATCCCCTTTTATATATGAAGGGGATGGCTTTATAAGTGAGAGAGAGAGTGTACATATGCTAAGTCTTGTTGCCCACGCCGTCGGGTACAAGATGATTGTAGGCACCCATAACACTAAATGTCAGATGCATGTGGGAGGTTGCGTCGTCTTCTTTTGGTATGGCAGACGTCGGTGCCTACCATACTGTTGATGCCCAGAGGTATGTAGGGGGTCTTACCATGTTTGCCTAGTATGGTAAATGTCGGTGCCCACAACACTGTTAATGCCTAGAGGCATGTGGGGGGAGCCTTACCGTGTTTGTCTAGTATGGGAGTTGATGGCGCCCACAACACTGTAAGGAAAATGTCGGCGCCCACAACACTGTTTGGGTTCTGACATGCTAGGAAGGTTGTAGGGTACTGTCCTGCAGATGTACAAGGTACGGTCCTCGGTATTGCGGTTGACTTGAGTGCCCTGCCTTACTTTCTCCATCTGTTTCCTGGTCCTTACTGAGCGGGTGTCCCCGGTCGGTTGGTCCCAGTCGGCTCTGATTGCGCTAGTCGAAGAAGAGTTGTAAGCAGGGGTTCGGTGCATCCCCAGTCGGAGACACAGGTCAGAGTTGGAAATAGTGCTTGGCCAAGCCTTTTGGTCGGAGAGGCCGTTCGGAGGTGGGCCAGAGCCAGAAGCGAGCGTTGTTCCTCCTTAGTGAGGCCTTTCGGTCGAAGAGGCGGGCTGGAGTCAAAAGCGGGCGCCATTCCTCCTCGGCCGGGCCTTCTGGTCGGAGATTGGATCGTCCTTGTCGTTTAGGTATTTGGGCCGGCTCGGGAGTTTTGCACGTCGTTCGCAACGTCGTCCGCTGGGCCGAGCCTTCGCTGGGAAGCCGGTCCATGAGGGACCCCGGGTTTATGAACCCGACACTTGCGGTTTGACCAGTTGATCGGTGGAGAATTCCGAGCACCAGGTGGTCCAATCAACTAGACAATGATCCTGTAATACAAATATATAGAACGGATAGTACATGATGTAAAAATATATAAACTCCAGACAAGAATCAGCAATGGTGATGAAATAGCGTATGCAGCTCGACGATCAGTTGGTGTGAACACTTAGTGTTATTCTGAAGATGTATTTATATTTAATACAAACCACCCGACCAGTTAGTGTGTAGCTGAATCTCCAGCCCTAGCTAGCCTGTTAACCATAACGCTGAGCGCGGAGCCCGTGTGCGTGTAGGAAGAACAAAGCGTCGCTAAGGAGCCGCTGCCGACCATCCATAACGCAGAGGGCAGACACTCATGCACGTGTAGGGCGGAGTCGAAGACAGGGCCGTCTCTGGGGACATCCGAGCGTCAACATGACTGTTTGGGGGTTCGCCTTAGACTTAGTTGTATGTCATCTTTAAGATGGTATACAGGAAAGAAAATCATTTGGAGAGCAAATATGGAGAAAACAGCTCGGAGAAACATTATGGCGATATACGAAGATTGAGATTGGAGAAAATTTTAAAAAATATTAAAGCGTGGCTTAGCTTTAGACAGAACGTCTGGTCGGTGATGTATGGCGTTATCTGGTCAGCGTTGACGAAGTTGCCCGGCGCTCGAGCTTTCCGAACTGTCGTCATGGCGGCGGTCGCGGTCGTCATAGCACAGTTCTATGCGGCGATCATCGTTGCGGCACGGCAGGTGGTCGAAGCGAGTAGTCCGGGTGACGTCGTCCTTATACCGCTGATCGGCCTTGGGCAGATCAGATTCGGGGAGATCGTTGACTGGTCGGAGAAACGATGCTGCATGGCGGAGTAGTCGGCGTTGAATGATGTCAAGTAGACGGCTCGCTCGATGGCTCGAGCGGCTTATTGGCGGCTCGACGTGGCTCGCTTGATAGCCAACGATCCGACCCGTGCCCGACCCGAGCCTTTCCATCAGCCGGTAAACCATGTGTGATGTATGTGTGGCACGCAAGCCTGACTTAATTAACTTGCATGTCGTGTAGATACGTATGTCCTCCTGTTTGCTTGCCTCATGTCATCTTGCATAGTCCAGTTTGACGACATGTGCTTGATTTAGATTTTGCTCTCATGCATGTCCAATCGAACCGGAGTAGGCCGTGCGGATGCGTTTCGTAGTAGGAACGTCACACAGTCACGCCGTCAAGTCCTCGGCGAGTCGGTGAAGTCGGAGAAGACGCCCATGAGGAGGTCGCGTCAATGTAGCTATAGGCCGTATGTCTTCCCTTGGCAATAGCTTCGTTGTAGTTAGGGGTTGTTTAGTTCACCCCAAAATCCAAACTTTGACAATATGCAAAAAGAAGATTCCTCGTCACATCAAACTTGCGGTACATGCATGTAGCACTAAATGTTGACGAAATCAAAAATTAATTGCACAGTTTGGTTGTACTTTGCGAGACGAACGTTTTGAGTCTAATTAGTCAACGATTGGACAATTATTACTAAATACAAACAAAACGCTACAGTACCGCTACAGTGATTTTGGCGGCGCCGATTCAGGCAACTAAACGAGGCCAGCTTGCATGTAGGTCTAGCTTGGCTCTGTAAATTGACGTGACCTTGATTGGATCTCGGCGACTGGACGCCGATGCACGTTGTGGCCATGAGCATGACCCGGGTACGTAATCATGGTGAAACTCTAGCGTACCATCTTGAGATCGGATGACGCAGCGAGCTTGCTTGTGTAGGAGCACCTTCCCAACGACAGCCTGTACAAGCAGTTGGATGCACGAGGCCATCGCCGTGAACGTGCTGATGATCTTAAGATCTGGTTCGCCACGGGAACAGCGCGCACGCTTCTACTTGGCACGCCAACTGTCGACAAAAGATGCTCATTTGTTTGATTTATTGTACATAAATCAAGTAACTATTTTGTGATAATAAGAAAGATAAAACATATTATAGGTGATTATCAGTCTTTATGTTTTGGAACTTTTGTAACACATGCATGGAATATTCGCTTCCAGTAATAAATATTGCCGTCCCACTTAGAATTTATCAGTCTCATAGCGAGACTGAACATTTTAGCAATAGTGTGAAATATAGGCCGCGTTTAGTTGCCGCCTGAATCGGCGCCGCCTGAAATTCACCAGCACTGTAGTGCACTGTAGCTTTTCGTTTGTATTTGGTAATAATTATCCAATCGTTGACTAATTAGCCTCAAAACGTTCGTCTCGCAAAGTACAACCAAATTATGCAATTAGTTTTTGATTTCGTCAACATTTAGTACTCCATGCATGTACCGCAAGTTTGATGTGATGGGGAATCTTCTTTTTGCATAGTGCCAAAGTTTGCATTTTTGGGTAACTAAATAAGGCCATAGCTATATATGGCATGATTTGATCATAACCCTGTGACATACATCATCTGGGAGTGGATCCATAATGTGCACAATTTTCTTTTACATATCCATTATGAATAAAGTATATAGTCCATCTCGATAATATGGCAGTAGAATCTAAAAACATAGACATATAATATAAGTGTTTTAAAAAAATATAATATATATAAATAAAATATAAAGGAGTACACTGAATATATCTTACATTGCTGCAATCTTTAATTTTGTATTCCATGTCAGGCCAGCACTCGAGCACTTTTGCCAGTTTCTTGTGGTCTAGTTTGCCACAACATCGCGGATCTCGTCCAAACTAGGTCATGGACCGTTGATTTTGCAAAATTTATAAGTATTTGATTAATTATAGAATTAACAATTAGATGAACATACAACAAACTGGAGATCCATAAAGTGGTATTTTTGTTTTTGATTCTTCATCAACAAGAATTTGTTCTGCGTAGCCATCCGAATTGCTATATTGAAACAATCATGATCCATCTCTTTGTTCTTATCTAAAATCGACTAACAATATTTTCAGGCATAACTTATCAGCCATATGCTTTCAAAAAAAACGCTGCTTCGTTCTCACCTCTTGTCGTTTCACTTCTGTTAAAGAATCGCATAATGCACACTCGCAGTATGCAAACATCTGAGGCTTGCATCTTGATTCTTGTACGGAGTACTCGTATTTTTTTGGACATCGGCAGCTTAAACTACAATCGGTAAAAAAAAACCAAACTGTATGCTTTGCATTTTTTATTCTTTATAAGCAATATAAATATAGTACGGCTCTCATCGTACAAAGACATTTTTACAGGCCCCCCAACTGACATGTGGGTCCCCTTGTGTTCGTGTGGTCCTGGTCCATGCGAGAACCTCCCTACCAGCAGACATTCCGTTTTCTACTCCTCGGCCTTCCGTTTCTCTTCTGTTGCGTTCCGGACTTGAGCCGGCCTTGTTTAAACGCCCTCAGCTCCATTTCATAGCCCCCGGCTGGCGTCCGCACCCGCAACAGCCGTCACGCACTTCACTCCAGCAGCCCCTCCTGGCTCCTGCTCTGCCTGCGTCGCAGCCAGTGGCTCAGCGGCTGCGCTCGTCATCCGTGCTCCCGTGCCCTGCCTGTCTCGTCTTGTCCTCACTCTCTCAGTCTCTCTCACTCCTCCCCTCTCCGGCTCTCTTTCTCTTTCTCCACCTCTGACGTCTGACATCTCCTCCCCAACCCCAAGGGTGAGGCCCCGGCCGTGCAGCCCATCCACTCATTACCGTTGCGAGTGCGGACGCCGAGGGCTAGAAGTGGCGCCGGTGCCAGGGCTCGGCGCTTGGTCGGCAATGGCGGGGCGGCTTATGCTGGCGCTCCCTATCCTCCTCTTCTTATTGCTAGTCGGTGAGTTGCAAGTAGCCTGTCTTTCTTCAATGTTACGACCCTTCAGCTTCAGTTGCGCACTTGTTAGTGTTGTTAGCAATGCGTGGACGGCGAGATGCCTTGCTTGCTCGAGGAAAAGGACACGATTCGATTCTTCTTGCTCTTTGGTCTTGATGTTCTGCTGCGTGTTCTTGAGCATTTTTAGGGGATGTTCCATTTCATTGCTTCCTCCCTTTTTTGAATCTACATCCCTGCACCATATTCTTTTCTTTCCATCGAAAACCCAGAACCGAAGATTTATCGCTGTATTTACAAAAAAAAAAAGAACTTTTAAAGCCCAATCACTGCATTTTCTCTGTTCGCGTTGGTGGTAATCAAAACAGCACATGCGCAATCGCAGGGCAATGCCACGGCGGCAAGATTGGCGTCTGCTACGGCCGCAACGCCGACGACCTGCCGGCGCCGGACAAGGTGGCGCAGCTAATCCAGCAACAGTCCATCAAGTACGTGCGCATCTACGACAGCAACATCGACGTCATCAAGGCCTTCGCCAACACCGGCGTCGAGCTCATGGTCGGCGTACTGAGCCGGACCGCCATCGCCAAAACCGCGTACGCCGCAGATCTCGGTGGGGTAGGGGCGCCGCGTACTACGGAGCGGAGATGAGGGGAGGATCACTGGCGCTGGTGCGGGTGACGGCGAGGCTGCGGGTGCTGGCGCCGGTGGCGCGCGGCCAGGGCCGTGGCAGCCCACGTCGGCGAAGGATCCCACGCGCGAAGTGATACCGGCGGCATCAACAGAGGCAGCCCGACGTTTTTTTTTCGCGGAAGAGAAGAAAATAGGGGCCCGAGGATGGGAATCGAACGCTCGCCGCCTGAGCGCCGCGCCGTACGGGTGCGGGGAGGAGCGTTTACGCGTTGAAGTGCGAGCAGGGGGCGGGGGTGAGAATGCGGGGCCAGAAACCTGGCACCCCACGTAGAATTGTGCTCACTGGATTTGGGTAAGGTGTTTGATTAACTTTTAATTTTAAAGGTGTTGAATTCGTGTGTTTTTTTTTTGGTATGTAATGGTTGGATGTTTTCAGCGGAGAATGTTTTTGTAGGGATCTAGTATAATTTCGTTTGGACTGGTCCATTATAGTAGAGATGAAGAAGATGCTACATTTTTGCAAATTAAGGCTTTAAACCCGGCTTGATTCGTTTGATCCGTTTATTTTTTTATTCGAAACCGTATTTTTCTTTTACAAATTCCTTAATATTCCTTTAAATCATCTAGATTCCTCCAAAATTCAGACAAACGAGGACCCTAAGAAAGGAAAGATGGTTGTTGGTCGTGGGAAATTGAATTAAGACACCAATAACAGTTTAATTTCGCGGAAGTTTCCTGTCTTTGTACTTTTCTTGCCGGTCAACAACAGTGCCTGCAGGAACGAAGCTGGCCTGGGGAGAATATATACCTGCATCTAGTCATTGATTCTGCTCTCTCCACCTCAGCTGCTTGCTTGCGTTGGAGGCTTGGTAGTGATGCACGTATTCCGAGGCTGATCCCATCCTGTCGTTGTACTTGGATGGGTGCTTACTGTTTGGGCTTTGGTTGGTGAAATTTTTTTAGGAAATAGTATTGTAGTATTTTCGTTGTTATTTGATAATTAGTGTCTCAATCATAGTCTAATTATGCTTAAAAGATTCGTCTCGTGAATTTTGTCTAAACTGTGTAATTAGTTTATTTTTATTTATATTTAATGCTTCATGCATGTATCCAAAGTGATGAAAATCTTAAAAAAATTTACAAAATTTTGGGAACTAAACAGACACTTGGTAGGGTCAACACTAGCTTGGAGCTGCAACGTTTGTTCTCCAATTAATTGCAACGACGCGTTATTACAAGTATATTTATAATATATATACTATAGTTTATGCAATGCATTTTAAATTTCTACGTGGACGAGGACGAACAAGCTGGCAATATACGATGCTTATATATATAATATATGATCGTCAGTCACTAATTATGCAATATATATAATGCGGCCATTATATTATCCATCGAAGCTAGGTATATGGAGGAATAATGGATGGGATATTCCACGACGACGACGACGATGCATATGCCTCGCCTGCTTCATCGTGTTTTGTTTTTGTTTCCACGGAATGATAACGCGTGTCGTTGATGAGTGTGTGTTGAAATTAACCGAAGCACCGTGTGCCCCTATACATACATTAATTTATCACCATCACTGACGGCGTAGCCAAGGCCATGATTTGATTTATTATATATATGGAACTAATTAACTTGCAACTACAATTAGTGGTTGTTGCAATGTTGCATGCCATATGGACTAGCATGTACGCAGTGTAGTATAACTATTAATCATTAAGGGGGTGTTTGATTTCAGGGACTAATTTTTAGTCCATGTGACGTTTCGGATGTTAATTAGGAGGACTAAACATGAGTTAATTATAAAAACTAATTACATAGATGGAGACTAATTTACGAGACGAATCTATTAAGCCTAATTAGGCTATGATTTGACAATATGGTGCTACAGTAAATATGCGCTAATGATAGATTAATTATGCTTAATAGATTCATCTCGTAAATTAGTCTCCATCTGTGTAATTAGTTTTATAATTAATTTATGTTTAGTCCTTCTAATTAATATCCGAACGTCCGATGTGACAGAGACTAAAAATTAATCCCTGAAACCCAACACCCCCTAGGTGATCTATCTCTCTGCAGGGTCGATCAGGTCAACCAAACGACCAATGGGGACGATTTATTTCTTTTACGCACGTCATTTGTTTGATCGATGTGTTATTTCTTGGACCCATCGGTCGGTCCATGGGTATCGCTAACATATTTTAGTTGGCTGAATGCTGTGCCTGTACTCTGTCATATCATATACACAGTGTGTATATATATATATGTGCTTCCTTTCGTCGTCACACATACAGCTACTTGCAATTGCATTGCGCCAAACGCTATAACCTGACTTGACTGGAGCCATGGATCACCATGCCTCCGTCCCGCTCCTCCTCATTGGGTCCGTTGACCCCATGAAATTTATAATCCTTATTAGTAAATTACTGTTCAAGCTTAATAAAATTTATATCACATAATGAAGTTGACCTCGATGATCCTAATCGTGTTTTTGCTAGATTTACCACTGTCCTCTGCCGAAAACAGTCTAACTTTTGTAGGCTATGTATGCAAGTTGAGACCTAACACTTAAGAGCCCATATATACTCTTGAAATATAGGGCCTGTTTGATAGGGCTCTAGCTCCTCTAAAACAGCTTTGGTTTCGACTCTTGTGAAGGAGCAGCTTCTCCTAGAGAGCTAGAGCCTTTTCTGTGAACCGTTTGATAAAATAGCTTATTCAGGTAGCCAAAAGAGTAAAAAGTCTATAATACCCTTATTTTTTCTTTTCTTTCTTTTCTTTTACATGAGCTAATTATAAAACTAATTACATAAAAGTAAACTAATTAGTGAGGTGAATCTATTAAGCCTAGTTAATCTATGATTATCACATGTTTACTGTAGCACCACATTGTCGAATTATAGACTAGGTAGGCTTAATAGACTCGTCTCGTAAATTGGTCTCAATCTGTGTAATTAGCTTTGTAATTAGTCTATATTTAATACTTTAAATTAGTGTCCAAACATTCGATGTGTCAGAGACTAAAGTTTAGTACGTGAAACCAAACTTCTTTGCATAGACGTAGCTTATAGCTAGGCTTCTAGTGCTAATACTAGCTTGATTAATTGTTGTCACGACTGCCTGATGATTTACCTTAATAATCAATTGAACGTACGGTACCTTTTTTTGAGAGGAAGGTAGAGTCTTATTTATTAATAAAACATAATGTTTTGAGGTAGTTAGTAGCTTCTACTGGTCATTAGTCAATACTCAATACCTGCAGTTTGTCATATGCAATGCATCTACCAAGCATGTCACTTGATGTCCTATCATTATACTTCCTCTGTCCTAATTAAAACAAATGCACTTCTAGCATTTGGAATTTGTCTCAAAATAATTGTATTTATAGGTGTGATCCACCTAATTATAGTAGGCTTCTTTTCCTCTCTCTAATTTTAAAATACATCCATTATATGCTGAAATAGGTTTTCATATGTGTAAATATGTAATTCCTAAGTATCATTGATCTCTTCTAATCTAAGAATCCTAAAAACACATTTATTTTGGGACAGGAGAATTTACTATGTTTCTTTTCCTTCACTTGTGCGGGCGTGCCTCTACTTGACGAATGCACGTGGAGCTGGCAATGGGATCAGACCGGGAGCAAGATGGCCAACGTCTCTCGTCGGAACACAAATAAATGTGATGACTTGGCCTTCAAAAGTCAAGCTAGCAGGATAGATCTACCTAGTACGTAGGACAGGACTACAGGAGCAGGACCGACTGGACAATATGAATCAACAAGTAAATTAACCCGCTTGATCGCTAGCTGATCGTGGTGCCTCGCCCAGCAGCTCTCTCTGACTTGAACTCATCCACCGGGTCGTCCCATGTGTATATACTCCCAGAGCCTAGGAATAAATCAATTTCTGAAGCTATCTTAAATCAAACATTTTTAAGTTTGATCGTATTTATAGAAACGAACGGATTTGGCCACCGCGGAGGACAGAGCAGAGGAGGCAGGACAGATCCGGCAATGCACAACCCCTTACTCACCGTCCATGCTCAAGTTTGGTTGAAGATCTTTGTTCTGGCAGGTTCAGCGGTGATGGCACCAAGGTTGGAGGTGTGGTGTAGGCATTAAGATGAGGACCGACCGCAGGAGGGTCAGGTTCAGACCAGGCAGAAGCCGCAGGAGGGTCAAGTTCAGACCAGGCAGAAGCTACTTAAATGGAAAAGTTACTGACCAGGCAGAAGCTACATATACTTTACATAGAAAAGTTACTGAAACAAATTTGATATTGTAAATTTGGTGCATTTTGTTATAAGATTGATCAAAACTAAACATGTATGCCTTAAAAAAACTTAAAGTGAACCATAATTTTAAATGGAAGGAGGGACAACCAACAACATTCGAATTCAACATCCCCTTGGTCACATGCACAAACACTAGAAAAAAATTCAAAAATGAGATATTGGCTCCGAGGTTTTGCCTCAGTTTTATAAGGCCATACTTAGAAGAGCCCATGCTACACCAGAGAAAGGAGTCAGAAATAGTTTATGCTATAGTTTGCACAACATTGTTTGCATTAAGAGTAACCGAACCCGCGAGGAATTATGCCAAACTAGCCTTGAATCTAACGGGGGCACTAGCGTCCAGACATCCGGCGCCCGCAGCACATCCGGACGCATCTCCCAGTCCCCAGCCAATGGAAGGGGACAACGTGCGCTCGCGTTCGCGCCGCAATCCCCCGACGCGTCCTGTCTGCCAGCCCCCGGAGCACCCCCTTTGCCGGCCCTCGCTATGCCCCTTCGCAGTCTGAGAAGGATGCAAGGCAGCAGAAGGCGAGGCAACAGAAAGCGAGGAGAGAAATGCAACACTCGATCTACTTTTGAAACATCCAGATACAACACTTGCAACATACGTCTGAAGATAGATGAAACATTTAAAACACGCATCTAAAACACTTGCAAAAACACCCTGGAAAAAAAACACTTGAAAACAAAATTGCAACACATACGTAACATCCAAATATACTGCTTGCAACATATGTATGAAACATATGCAACATCCAGATAAACACACTTGCAACATACGTCTGAAAAAATAGGTGAAACGTTGGGAACAGACGTTTGAAACATACGTGTAAAACCATTGCAACATATATAACATCGCGATTTACTTTTACAACATCCATACTTAGAAACATCCCTTGCAACATACCTCTGAGACATATGAATTACTTGAAACATACGCTTGCAACATGCGCTTTTAGCGCAAGCGCAATATCACATTGCTGCTTGGACGAATGGAGCTCGTCGTTGTGGAGCTCGACACTGGCATGGTGCTCGATGCCACAGAGTACGTCACGTGGGTCGCGCGGCGTGAAGCTCGGCGAAAGCAAAGACGGACCTCGGCGCAGTGGATGGAGCACAGGGGAGCCGACGAATGAGGAGGCAGGCCGGGGGGAAGCGCCCTGAGCGGCTCAAGTAGATGAGGTGAGCCACGGGGGCAGCCGGTGAATGGCTTCGATGGTGGAAGGGCGGCGGTGAATGGCTCGGGAGGAGGGGGGCGCTGCTTTTTGGCGGCGCTGGCAAAACAAAGTTAGAAACGGGCAAAATCCATCCTGGGACCGCAATAATGTGGCGCGCATCATCAAGCGATGGGCGGCGGGACGAGTGGATGAGGATGAGCCACGAGATCCGGAGAGGAAGTCACGCAAGTGACGCGGGCAAGTAGATGAGGATGAGCCACGTCCAAACGGGAAGTCACGGGGCGCCCGTGCCATGTCAATTTGATGTTACTTTTTACTGATCCAAAATGGAAGGACCCATTTGGTAGAGTTTCGGCTCCAGCTAAAACAATTCCAGTCGTGGCTTCACTTGTGGAGTAGATTCATCTAGGAAGACAGAGCTGTTTTTGGGATCGTTTGGCAAAACAACTTCTCCTGGTAGTTAGAAAGGGTGAAATCTCTATAATACCCTTATTCTTTTTTCTTTTCTTTTTTTTTTCTTCTTTTTTTCTTTTTTTTTTTTTTTCTTTCCCTATACCTTATCCGGTGGCTCGCGTTGCAACCGCACGGCCCGCACGCGTCCACTTGTGTCTTCAACCTCTAGAGGTTGCACTTCCATCCCACCACCACCTGCGCCTGGGAGCGCTCCCGGCCATGGGCAAGAGGTTTCATCTGATGAAGAATTTTAGCAAGAGGTTTCAAGGGCCTGCATTTGGGAGAATGTATCCTGCAGCCAGGACTTTTCAACCAGAATACCATGAATACTTGATAAAGAAGATGTATGAAGTAAACAAGAATGTTGAGCCATGGTTGAAAGCCAATCACAAGTTAAAGTGGATGAGGAGCCAATTCTCAGAGGCAATAAAGTGTGATCATATCACCAACAATGTGGCAGAGGTTTGGAATAATTGGGTGAAAGACCTTAAGGACCTTCCAGTGGTTGACCTTGCAGACAAACTGAGGTCCAAATTCATGGAACTTTATGCAAGAAGGAGAAGGATAGGTGAAAAATTTGAAGGACATGTAATGCTGCCACTTGTTGTACGCCAGCTATATGCAATGACCCGGCAACTCGGTCACTTGAACACGTAGCGGTGTGGAAGGGATGAAGCATGTGTCTCGAGAGGTCACCGCTTCACACAAGATCATAAGACATGTGGTGAATATTAAGGACCATGTATGCACTGCAGGAGTGGCAAGTGTCGTAAACCATGTGCACATGCTTTGGCACTCATCATCACTTGTAGAAATGCTAAGATGGAAGACTACTTGGATCCTTATTATTCAAAGGTACGTTGCTTTAGACTAGCCTATGGTGGTTTGATCAAACCACTGCCCGATAAATCTCAGTGGGTGCGTGTGGAACTTGGATTCAAAGTGATGCCACCACTAGATAAGAGAGATGTTGGAAGACAATGAAAAAATAGAAAACCTAGCAGCCTAGAGAACAAGGGAAGCAAGCCTAGGGGCAAAGGCATGTGGAAGGTTAAGTGTCAAAATTGCTTGGGTCTTGGCCATAGGACTAACTCTCCAAAGTGCCCTTTTAATGGAACAAAGAAGAGGTAAATGTGTATGCCTTTTTAAAATAATGCATACTTGCTGAATATTTTGTATTCACCTCAATTTTTCTTATACAGGAAAAGTCGAGTCAAGAAAGGGAAGGCAGGGAGACCTGCTGGTTGTAGCAAAGGTGACGCAACTCCTAGTCCATCCAAAAGGCAGAAGGTTGTAGTGGCAGAAGGCACAAGTGAAATCAACACTAGTCCTAGACCTGTTACAAGGAGGCAAAGGTGATTCCTGAAAACTAAAATCAACACTAGTCTCTTTTAACCTATTGCAATTAACCTTTCTCATTTTTTAGCCAATTGCAACTAACAATGGGGGAACTTGGAGGGACAAATCAAATCACTACAAGCCCCATAGCAGTTACAATAAGGTAAAAATCATTCATTGTGTGTGACATGTGTGCATCTTATCTCATGTACTGAACCATCCCATTGACCTATGATATGTAGTGAAACTGGAGAAGGGCCAAGTAATACAATGACCACTCCAAGGAAGAGTCCAAGGAAGAGGCTAGGTCTCAAGAAAAAACTCACTCCAAGGAAGGGGAAGAACATGGATGCTTGAATAATCTTCCTTTAATGTCATGAGACTTTTATCTGTTAAGATTCCCGACCATCTTTTGTGCATGTGAACTTGTGGTCCTAAATTGGCTGGATGACTCTCTTTTGTATGGCTATTTTTATGTGAACTATGTGAACTTGTAGTCGTATCAGATTGGCTAGATGGCTGAGTTGTTGACATGAACCTATTTATTAAATTGTATGTGAACGTGTACTAATATTAAATCTATGATGGAATTGTGCAGTTGATTTTATTATTTATGGTGAAATTGTATGGCTGTTTTTATCGTGTAAAACATGTTATTTACATTTATTTTGAACATATATATTTGATCTGTGCAAAATATTAGTCTTTAGGAGCATGGGACGGAGCTGGGAAGAAAAATGAATAGGCTAGGAAGGAGATTACACCACTTGGGACGCATCTGAGTGGCTAGGCATGTGTCCCTGGAATGAGGGAGGGGCAGTAACGTCTTTTCACATGCCCTAAACAGTGAAGAGAGCCCCTGGAATTACAGAAATGGAGAAAATCTCGAAAAGACTAAATTTCAAAACAATTCGCAGGACATGGGTCATACTTTTAAAGACATGCGAATTGAGGGTTATATTATGAGGGGCGCGCGAATAACGGGTTAGATATCTAAATTTCTCCCACTTCACCCTAGCTTCCAAATCTCCGAGTAGCATCTCTAGATTATAAAATCGACAATCAACAACCCATTCATCACATTTACGTAGCACATCAACAGAGCGGCTATCATCCAACTTAGTTGTGAACGGAGAAAATTGAACACACAATCTAAATTCCCCATCCAGATCCGAATCGATTCTACCGGATACCAACAAAAAATAAAAGAGACACAATTTAGATTGTGCCCCCAAATCAACAGGAACCCTAAACATACAGTACAGAGGGAGGAGATTGGGGCTCTTACCCTGGAGCCATGGGCGGTGGAGGTGGAGGCAGCCCCTTGATCGCATGATCCAATGGGCCGGCGCTGGGCCGCCCAGTGGTGGACGCCATGAAACCCCTCTAACCCTAGCTTCCTTGCCGAGAGGAGGAGGCGTAGCTGCCAGCGGGAGGAGGAACTGCAGGGAGGCGCGAGGAGGAGGAGCAGCGGGAGGAGGGCTTTGCTGGTGTGGTCTTGGGCCGTGGCGTGGAGGCGGGCGGGAGGCGGACTGACCGTGACCGATGCGGCGTGCAGCAGCAGATGCCGTGGGTGTGTGGGAGTCCGTCATGGCGCTAAATGAGTAAACAAGGAGGGGTAATGATGTCTTTTCTCCCGTCCCAAACAGTGAAAGATGATTTTTGAAATTACAGAAATAGAGAAATCCTTGAAAAGATTAAATTTCAAAACAATTCGCAGGACATGGGTCATTTTTCAAAGACATGTGAATTGAGGGTTATATTAAAAGAGGCGCGCGAATAACGGGTTAGATATCTAAATTTCTTACAGGCGCCGAGCAAGAGACCCACCATGGAAGCGGCGGCGGCGCCATCTGTTTCGGTTGCCGGCGGTAGAGGGAGGGACGAGAAGACGCAGCCTAGGCCGGCGGCGGCGGCGGCGGCGTGCGACGTCGAGGCGCTGCGGAGGTGCCTTGAGGAGAACAAGGGCGACCGCGTCAAGTGCCAGGCGCCTTCCGCTCCTCCTGCTCCGCCGGCCCTAACACCAGCTCCAAGCTGCAGTCCTCCTAGAGAGGAGAGGACGGTGTCAGATCGCCGCAAGGATCGTCGGGCTTCTTCGGGATCGAAACAGATTTTCTTTTTCTCCCCATACAATGTATTCTCAGTTGTGGCCTTTTGGTAGATTTACTACTATACTTTCTTTAAATAAAATAGGATGTATGCTTCGGACCATCGAAGGGGAATCGAAATCCATATAGAGCAAAACATGACCTGCTTCCTCTCCTGCTTTATCTGTAATTCCAGACTGATTTGAGTCGTTCTCCGGTTGAGTTTGTCAGACAGCAAACCAAGTCTCGAGCATGCAAATTTTACTGATCAAATGGCCAATCAGCTATCAGTGGGCTATCACGGCCATTTGCATATGACCAAATGAAGTCGGCATCTGAACATAGCCCAGAGCCACATAGGAACTGTTCTTTGTGTTTTTTCCATGGCATTTCGAACTGCTAGACCTGTGCACCATGTTGGACAACCTTTCTGAAGCCAAGCGTGCAGAACTCCTGAAACAATGGTTTAAGATCCACGAAATTAGGCAAAGGGGGTTCAGGCGGATGCGAGCTGGCACCGTGCTTGTGCTTGTGCTTGGACGATAGTGCATACCCGCAGCAATCAGCAGCTCGCGCCTCCTCCTCCGGCACACCGCCCACGTAGACGCACTGCCGCAAACGATGGCCAACGCGGGGCTGCGCGCCTACCGTGAGGTGCTGCGCCTGGTGCGGCGGCTGCCGGCGGAGACGCGGCCCTACTACGCCAAGTACGCCCGCGAGAACTTCGTCAACTACCGCGACCTCTCCGCGGACGACGACCTCGCCGCCCTCCTCCGCCGCGCATACACCCACTCCACATGGGTCCTCTCCAAGGTACGTAGTACTATCTACTAGCATGGGCATGGCTGCTCCCTTCTCAAATCTCAACCTTCCCGCATCAAGCCCACCTCCACCGATTTAGTTGTCTAAGCAAGCAAGGCTGACTTGCACTTGCAGTACTCGATCGACGCGGGGAAAGCGACCGCGCGGCTCAAGGATCTTAGCGACGGCCACGCCGGGCTGTGACGCACGCAAGGTGTTCGACCATATGCCACTCTTCGCTTGAGGATTCAGTTCAGCGTCTTTGTTTTCGCACTTGCGTTACTCTGTTTTAAGGTTTTGGTTTTGGTTGCTTTGATCGCTCCTTTGACGTTTTATTGTATGGATGCTCCCTACTTTGTGGAGCGATGAAGTTAACTACTCATGCACAACAAGGCATTCATGACATGAGAAAGGGCCATCATAGCACCAAAGCGACGATCAGGTAATAACCAGATCTCTAGCAGCGAGAGAACAGCCACATCAACTCCATAAGCAATGACCAAGCACATCCACCACAACTCTATAAGCAACGACCAAGAAGCAATGACCCAATAAGGAAGGCCTAGGCCTTGGGTCAAAAAAAAAAAAACGACCAAACATCAAATAACCTATGATGATAGAGTAATCGCCTCAGCACCACCAACAAAGGCCAGGCAACACAGAGAGCCCCGAGAGTAGAAACCTTAGTTCCACCAGCGATGACTAAGCCACCAACAAGAGCTCGCAAATGAGAGCAGCAACAAGGTTCCACAAACGATGACTGATGAACAAGCAGAGGAAGTCGACAACCAGTGCCAAACCCACCAGCAAAGGTGGCGTGGAGAAAACCAAGACAATGCCTCCAAGAGGAAACAACACACAAGGCGCTATGATTGTCCATTCAACCAATACAGACTATATGAGGGACAAACAAGGCACAGGTTCAAAACTCAAAAGACAATGCCTCCAACAAGGTTAACGACACCTGCCATTGTAGAAAATATCTCATCCTCTACTCTAACCACCGCTAACTCCAGGGCATGAAAAAACAGAGGCCATCGAAACAAACATATATCATAGGCTTAAACCAAAAAAAAAGGAGATTCCCACTTCAATAAAGAGGATGAGTTTTCTCAATCTGCTACAACAAAACTCTCCTAAAACCACAAATCATATTTTTCTCAATCTCCTATAGCAAATCTTAAGGGAAAGGGAAAAGAGGATCTGGTGGAAATGCAAGGTTGCAAAGAAGATTAACATCTGGAGTTCAATAAGGTATGGAACTTGGTAATATAGCTCAACACGGTTTGTGCTAATTGCAACTACACTGCAAACTTCTTCAGTAAGAATTTGTCACCAAATAACAAGCCCAGATGCCCATCATGCCTTCTGTTACAATTTCCTTCAACAGTCTCAACATACCTCCGGTAAGAAACAAATCATAATTCATACAAATAGGGCTATGACATGACTATCCTAATGTTTCAGGCTAGCGATATCTGTGATATAGCATCCGCAGATCTCTACAGTGCATGCATGTCCACGGGGTCAGTGGAGGATCAAGGAAGTACGAGTGTACCCACTGTGATCTGCAGACGTGGCAGCTTAGAAGAAGCTCCTCAGGCTCACGGAAGTGGCATCAGTAGCATGCTCCTTGCCCAGAATAGACGACAGATTCAGTTACAGGAGGGATAAGCATTGCAGATCCAAATAGATTTAAGCAGCATGGAGACATGAAATAATAAGATCATACCGTTGATCGCGATAAATTGTAGCCTTCATTGCCAAACAGGAAAACATCAGTAGAAGATTCACAAGGAATGGTCTGCAAGTATATCTTCTGATCTGAAGTGCCTGCCTCTTCCATCTTACTGATCCTTGTGAAATTGGCTTTGCAAAGGGGACATGTTGAGACTTTACCACTAGAAGCCTGAAACGCAGGATGCAGCTCTAAGAATAATTGAATAAGCATTTCTTGTTGAACACTAATGGTGGTGGAAAAAAACTAGATAATAAATAAACTATAGCAAAGTGAGATTATTGCTAATCCCTTGGCCCAAGACTTGCCATTGATTGGATGGAACGTATTAGTTGTGTTGCTTTTTTTTTTGACTTCTTAGTCGTGTTCCCTACATGTTATAAGTTGGTTTCGTTTCTTTCAGTTATGCTATAAAGCTATCTTGAATCTGCATTACTACATTCTCAACTGTCTTAGTCTGAACCAAACCAGGTTCAAGAACACAAATCAGTTCTAGTAGGGCAACAGACATGTCTCTAAAACATTTAGCACGTACATGGAGAACATAATATATAAGCAAAAGGTTTTCTTCTTAATATAATGATACGCAACTCTCCTGCATGTTTGGAAAACAAATAATATAAGCAAAGGTCAAGAAACAAGAATCAAACTAATACATACCAGACGATCTGTCCATCCTTGAATGCATGAATAACAGAATCGGTGTCCACATGGTAAGATGCCCCTTGTAGAAGAAAAATCCGTCCAGCATATGACACATGATAATTCTGCTCACCTTTCTAAATTAGATGATTTTTCCACGGGTTTGTTATGAACTTCCATTTCATCATCAGCTAGAGTGCCAAGGCTACATTTATCAACTTGCTCCTGAGTACAGAAAGCTAGTTCCTGTCCAGACAAATCACATGAAAGCAAGCTTCTTGAAGTCTCCCTTAATTCAACGTTGTCTAGCTCTTTTCTTCCCTCTGGTTCATGCCTACTGCTACTAGTTTCACCATATTCATATAGAGAATCCAGGGTACTTTGTCGAATTGATGATGATGGTGCACTTGTTATATTAAATTTTCTTTGAGCTCCTATAGACAGAGTATCTGAAGTTTGAGGTTCACTGAAGCTGTCAGACAAATTATCATTGTCAAAGTTTCCAGTAAAATCGTCCCTTTCTTCCATCATGATAGGAACTTCGTTCTGAAGAAAGCATGAGAAGTTTCCCTTCTGCTTTGATGTGCTATTGGGCGTTGTGTGACTTGACACATGAAGGTGCTGTCTTGCCGACTTGACACATGAAGGTGCTGTCTTGCCTGTATTGTCATTTGATACATGCATAAGATTGCAAATAAAAATGTGATGACAAGCAAAAGTGCACTCTATTCATCAAAACATATATACCCAAACAGGTGCAAGCTACATGAGATGCAGCAGTAACAACATTGATTTTGTAATCTTGAACATGGACCACACGCCAAAATAATTACACCTGCATAAATCTAAAACAATATCACCATAAAGGTGTGTTGCCTCGAGTTTAATCATTAGCATATTTTTAAGCAGCTGTGGAAGGTACTGATGTGGCAGAACCTCCTAAATTATAGGGCCCACATGCACCTGTCACTGTCCAATGACATCTCACGACTATGCATATGTTCCCGATAACTTAAGAAGACTGTCGGGTGTCCACGGGGAACCCCGAATCATCCACGACTTCCGAGCAGGATTCCATTACAGAGTCATTGCAGTATTACAACATTTATTCAAATATCTACATCAGAGTAAAATAAGCGGAAGTTTTACAATAACTTAGTTTACAAACCAGTTGTTTCAAACCTTACAAACTAAGTACGATTATTATTACAAACCATAGTAGTGGAGTGGCATTAGTAACATAATACAAAACACACAATATAAGTACCCTACCCAAGGGTCACACATTCACTTATCATCATCGATTTAAACAACAGTCATGCAGCACGGTCCAAAGCAGACCTGCTCATGAGGCTCACCTGCAACAAGGGTCAATGAACCCTGAGTACAAAAGTACTCAGCAAGACTTAACCGAAGTAAAAATTAATAAGACTCAGGAATGCAGGCTAGGGGTTTAAGGTATGGCTTTAGCAATAAACAAAGTTCTTTTGCGTAAAAGCTCTCTATCAAGATTATTTCTTTTAACATTTATATCTTCATAAAAACAGTATATGAATCTGCCATGATTCGTAATGAGATCATGAACTTCATATCAAACTCTTTCTCAAATCCAGCTCAAGTTTCATTTATTAACTACGATGATGAACAGTGAGTTGAGTCTCCATAACCGAGGAGCAACGACGATTCAAACCGATTCAAAATCCAGCTAGAGATTCCCAACCACACGACATATGCAGGTCCCTGACCTACGTATACCAACCTGTCCTCAGATCCTCTAAAACAAGAACGGGTCCGCGCCACCCGAGAATACAGTACTCTACCAATCCAGCCCATTGCCACGTGGGTACACGCTATTCTCGCCATCTCTCCACTCCCAGTGCGCGAGTAGCCATTCTCGTAATAGAATAGCCAAGTTAAGGCTTACCGGAGTATGTGGCTAGTACTACAAAGTCTCACCTCATGCAATTCAACAACGGACGGTTCTTAATTGACACAGGCGAAAAGAACCCACTCACAAGACCACCATGTCTTGTGGCTCTCACACACCGAGTCCGCCCGGTCTAGATTTATTACTCCACATGCTCATATCTCATGATAACATAAGTAACCAATCGTATCCAAAATCTATTTATATCTCGCAGGTGACAGGTAATCACGACTCTTATCGGTCTAAGCATGGCTAAGCATAATTAGGCATTCTCGAATTAAAACGGGTAACAAGGTGGATATTGAAAAAAAAGGTTGGTAATGCATCAATTAGGTTTTTACTCAACTCCTAATCACTTAATGCAGTACTGAAAAACAAAAGCGATATAAATTTGTAAAGTACAAGGTAGATTTAAATGCATCTGGGGCTTGCCTTGATTAACGGAAAAGTCAGGTTCCGGAGACGTTCCACAGATATCAAATCCGACCTCAACAGACGGATTAACTTCCTCCACAACTTGATTGACTACCACGTTCTCGCTTTTGTTCACTACACGTAGTAACAATGTCATGTTTAACATGATGCGAGATATAAAACGTGATGCTTGATGATGGATGCAAAAATTATTAACTTGAATACAACTTTCCTTCGCGGTATAGTTACAAGTCAAAACTAACTAAACATTTTTCATAAACCCAAATACTTACTTTAAATACCAAGAATTATTTTATACTAATAACCCAAGGTCATCACTCAATCAAAAATTCAAACAAAACCTAAGTTATTAAGGTTTACTATTTGCTTTTATGAATTAATTATTTAATTAAAAGATATGAAATAAAACAACTTTGTCCAAATGAGCTAATTTTTTGTGTGAAGGCTTATCACATGATAACTAAGTGGCAAAACAATTTTCATAATTTTTTGATAAATAATAAAGCCTAGAAAAATCATGGAAACTCATTTATTAATTAATTAGAGTAATTTTTATCACATTCAAAATGTACTGAAAATCAACATATAATATTTTTCCTAAATAGTTTACATCACAGAGAGGTCACACAAAAATTTTCATAATTTTTGGAGCTCTAATTAGTTCTATACAAAAATAACAAATCACAGCACTATTCATTCAATTCTGCAAAATAGAAAAATTCATTTTTCAACTACACAGTCACTGACAGGGTGACCCCACCCGTCAGTCCTCGCTGACCATGGCGGTGATGCTCGCTGACCGGCGATTTCTCGCCGACGGCGAGGTCTCCGGCCACGGCGAAGGTACTACCACATTCTCCATCACACGGCGGTTCGATTGGTGGCACAAGCTAGACCAATTACGGCGAGTTTCAAGCTTGACGCCGGCCATGGCCGCGGCTGCGCTACGCCAACGAAACAAGGCCGGTAGCAGTTAAGCAAAACGCTTGGGAAGAATCAGAAGCTCACCCCAAACACACTCGAGCAGAAATCTGGACCGGTGGAGCAACGAAGAAGCGAGTCGACGATCACCGCAGACACGGCGGCGCAAGCTACGTCGACGGCGGTGTTCCGGTGGCTGCGATGGACAAAAGGATCAATCAACCGGGCACAAAGCATCATGGCAACATGGCGAAGCTGGAGCTACACAGAGCAAGAGCAAAGACACACCGTAGAGTGCTGGCCACGGTGACGCGCACCCGACGGCGGTGCTGCCGGCCGCGAGGAAGAAAGGCGTGTGAAAGGTCCTTGTTTGTTTTTGGTAATTGAGTGACAACCTAGGTGTACTAATTGTGTTTATGTGAGATACACAGGTAATTAGTCCATAGGTACATGTGTGTGAGCAACATATGCCATGAAGGTGAAAATGGCTTAGAGATGTTGCAAAGCTCACACATGTGATGATGAAGGAGCTTAACGCACATGAGACATGACATTGAGTCATGTGATCAAGGTGGAGAAGATCAAGACATGACTTGGCTTGATGGACCGGTTGCAAGCGTGAAGGGCAAGTCGAAGGCTTTGGAGTGATGGACCGCGTGGCGGTGAAGCTTGAGCAAGACTTGGCGCCGATGGACGATGGCAACGGTGAAGGGCAAGTGAAGTCAAGATCGATGAACCAATATGATCACGTGATGATATGAAGTGGATCATATCATTGTTGATCGTGTTGGTGCATGTGTTGCATCGATATTGGAGGAGATGGAATGGAATGCGCAAGGCAAAGGTATAACCTAGGGCATTTCATTTCACCGATCATAGGCGTGTAGAGAAGTTGATGACCGGGTTTAGGATAGATGGCCGTACTATCAAGAGGGACAAACTTGTTTGCATATCGGTCATCTAGTGCCACTCGAGTGATCTAACTTTGCATCGTCGCTAGGATCGAGTGGCGTGGCAAGTTGAGTGGCTAACATCCTTTGGAAAATGATTGTGAAAAGCTAACACACATACACAAGGTGATAAACTTGGTGGTGTTGGCACATTTACAAAGGAGGTAGTGTTTGCAGGGATGAGATGGGTTTGGGTCGGCGGGATTCGACGCTTTTGGGAAAATGGAATGCCTATTTTCTATAGCACCGGATGCAAATTCTTGTGGTTGGCACATTGGAGCAAGGGTGAAGAAGTTAGAAGTGAAAACGAGTTAGTCGCGAAGATGCTGGCGTCGGTCAACTGACCGGACGCTGGTTGAAAAGCACCGGACGCTGGTAGCATGCGTCCGGTCGAGCTGGTCGGTCGGCCGCATAAGATGCAAGGGTATTGCACCGGACGCTGGTCGTGTCCGGTTAAGGTGGACCCGGACGCGTCCGGTCGAAGAAATACGCCTCGGGAGCTTCTATGGAAACGACGGACCTTTGGGGTTTCAGGCGTCGGTCGGTTTTTTATCGCTGCATCCGGTCAGGTCAAGTGCCCGTTGGGATCGGGACGCGTGGCCGTCTGCAGACGAGACGGACGGACGCTGAGGTCCGGCGTCGGTCAACTCGACCGGAGCGTCCGGTCGGCCCGATTTTTGCCCGATGAAGGGGTATCGGCTAGTTTAGCCCTTGGGGCTATAAATAGAAGTGGCCCTCGGCCATGGTGGGCCGAGCACCTAAGGGACTTAGTGTCCATGCTTGTGAGTGCTTGGGAGCCCTCCATCACACATATACTTGATAGTGATCATTCGATTGTGTGAGTGAGCGATTCTAGTGCGATTGCATCGTGAGGTTGCATCGAGTGGCACTAGGTGGTCGTGTTGCAAGCCGAGTGGTGCTTGTTACTCTTGGAGGTTGTCACCTCCTAGACGGCTTAGTGGTGGTCTCCGTCGAAGCCCCGCAAGAAGCTTGTGCGGCGCTCCCGAGAAGTGCTTGTGAGGGGTACTTGTGCTCGCCCATGGAGTCGAAGAGCAACTTTAGTAAAGCGTGTCATTGAGCTACCCTCACTCAAGGGGTAGATTCTTGCGGTGCCCGACGTGCGGGCTTAGCGGGTGATGCTAATTAGCCACCGAACCACCAAGTGAGCGGTCGACACAACGGGGACTAGCGTGTTGGCAAACACGTGAACCTCGGGAGAAAAATCATCGTGTCAACCTTGTTCTTCCCGTTGGTTTGCATCCCCATTACACAAGCTTGCAATTACTTTTATATATCTTAAGCTTGTGTAGTTGCTCTTGTAATTAGTTAGCTTGTGTAGATTACTAGTTACCTTCTTGCTTGTGTAGCATAGAAGTAGCTCCCTTGTGTGGCTAATTTGGTTTTAGTAACCTTGTTAGTCACATTGCTTATTTTGTGTAGCTAAGTATTTGCGCTCTCTAATTAGGCATTGGTTGCCTTGTTATTGAGCTTTGCTAGTGAGCTTAGTTGGCTTTGTGCTTTTGCTTACTAGCATGTGTAGGAGCTCCCTTGTTGCTTAAAATACTAGTGGCATAGGTTTGTGTGACCTTGCTCCTAAAATTGTTTAGGAGAGCTCTAACTAGCCCGACACCTTAGTTGCATAATTAGCATCTTTGCAAGGTGCTAGTGAACATATATAGAGGGGTGTAGTCTTGGCTAGACCGATTGTTTTAATTACGCATTTATATCGGTTAGCCGGCGTGATTAATTTTAGAAAAGACTATTCACCCCCCTCTAGTCCGCCATCTCGACCCTTTCAGCGTGCACAACGGGTTTCCCGGTGGAGTCAAGCTTCAAGGGCTGGTTGGCTGGGTGCGCAAGGAGCAAGTGGAGCTATGACAGCTTTGCTGCGACTGGTATGCGGCAACGGCACAAGCTCGACGGAGCAACGGCGGCGGCATCGGGAAAAACAGAGGAGAAGAACGGCGAAAAACGGCGACGGTGAAGACCTTATAGCGCGGCTCAGAAGCAAGAGGAAGCCACGCAGCAACCTTCTCCACGCCAGCGCGAAGCCGAACGTGGCCACGAGCGCGCCTGGAAGACGTCGGAAGCTCGCCGTCGGTGAGGTGTCGCCCGAAGACACTATTCACAGAAATTACCGAATTGCCACTCGTTTATTTTCCCAAATTACTCCCAAATTTGTATGGTAACTCAAAAATCTCCAAAAATAAAAGTTGTTCCAAATTCAAAGTTCTACAACTTTGTTTTAATAACCATAATCTAATTCGGTCTACATTTTGAAATGCAAGTTTAAAATCAAAAGGGGACACTTTAAGTACATAACGCCTTTTCAAATTACTTCAAATTTTATATAACAACTTTGAAAACTCCAAAAATCAACTTTGTACACCTTGACAAGCTCTACACTTTTGCTTTTAGGCTCAACCCCAAAATGTACTTAGATTTTGAATTAGGTTTTCCAGGGTAAAACTAATTGCTGGAATTAGGGTTTTCGGAAATCCAATTCAATACAAAAGTTTTGAACTTGATTCAATCCACACAAGTCAACTTATATAACATAAAGGTAAACTTGTTTTAGTGTATACATATCAAAAATTTTACTAACACAAAATGATGTGCAATACATGTGATGACATGGCAGGTTTTAGTATTTAAAACACCCGAGGTGTTACAATTGAACTCTCTTCTTCATGCGAACAGTCTGTTCGCTTGCTCATATACGATCGTGGATTATAAGCTGGAAAAGTATTTTTCTCTCACACTAAACCAGCCAGCAGTAAATAATCCACAATCGTTTACGACGAAACGAACAGGCTGAGCTACCAGGTCCTTTGTTTATTCGATATAATTGCTAAACAAAATAGAACACCAAAATATGAACTTTTTGAAGGGTACTTGATCAGGATTCAGATGATTAAGCAGAGGACCCGTAAAAGCAAAAGAAGGGGTTGATAAATAATTAAATATGAACTTGCATATATATTACCATGACACTTGACACATTGTCCTGCAGGTTTAGGACATCTTTGTCTGTTAATGTGTTGACATGCTTCAAACGCTTTCTTCTTCTTTCCTTAAAGTCTGATGAATGATTTTTCTTAGAACCCCAAAAAAAAAAACGAAATTCTGAAGCTAACAGGTCAAGGAAGGTCCATCAGAAAATAGATAGCACAAGACACATCGGTACTTTTGGAAAAGTAGGTTCACACTGAAACACATTTGATTATCAACTGGTACATGACACTATGAAAGGGCTAAAAGGTATTAAAAATGCTAGAATTTTAAAATGGATAAAAAAAACAGGTCCAGTGCACTTCTGAAAATTTTAGGGAAACTAATTTTACGCTTAGGTATGTAGGAGGGGTACATATAACGTAAAGGTTTGACGATTCAAATTGAAAGCTTACAATATGATCGGCATTAATTCTACTAGGGTCTCAGCGATATGTCGATGAATGTTGGTGTTCTCAGTGTGGTCCTATAAACTATACATACCAATACATCAGACATAAATTGAAAAAAATATTGTCAACTCCATATTTTCCCCCATTTTCAGTCAAATTCCATCCAAAATTTTGAATTTATCAAATGATAAATTACCATTTATCAACTGATAAATTACCATTTATCAGATATAATCAGACTCATCGTCTCTACCAGCCAGCAGCCATGTTTTATGGATGGCAGGTCATATTATGATACACAATAACTGCCCACTGCCGCCCTGATATACCTGCAAAATCATTTGTAATGCAAAAGAGTCTAGCTGAACCATGATTGGGCAATATTATGAATATGCTAGACATAGCATTAAAACAGTAGACTGGAGATCTACAGAACCTGATGGATTCACATTGGATTAGACAATACAACATGAAGGATCTGCATGCAAGAACAACATGAAGTGAAGGTTATGATACTTACTTCTTTTAATAAGACTGACTCAAAATCAGAATCATCAAGCCTAACTGTATAGCTGGCTCTGGCTGGAGGAGTATAGCAGAAATCATCAGGTAATTCTTGGAAAACTCTGTCCTCCATAACGGCATTTTCCTTGCCTCGTGTACAGGGATGAGCAGACAGCTTTGGGACTGGCCCTGCTTCTTCACCACTGTGTACCACGCAGAAATGAAGGTTTTCTGAGAAATAAGTAGCCAACAATTTTACAGAATAAGAGAATAAAATAGTATCTGTAACTTCTAGTTTACAGGGACTGCCCCTGCTTTTTGGCCTACTGTTAATCCAAAGGAAAGATAGGTTTTATCTGCGAAATACTGTCAACATACTGACACAAATCAAAGAACAAAAAGTGATAGATGGATTAGAATTGTCCACAACAATTTCATTCTAGCAACGCAACACATATATGGAAACATAATTACAGTTTCCAGTTTCACATTTTGTCCCCAAAACTCCTTCCATAGTCCTAGAGGTTCATGCACATGCACTCGCCCAAGTGAAACAGCTACTGGGTACTTGTCCAACCATATCACAATTTCAGAACAGTTGAACAAAACCCACCCCCTACCTTTCCATCAAGTAGGGGTCATCCTGGAGGTGCCTTCCCTCCCTGAGACACTCCGCGAACCACCGGTGGCTCACGACGCGCGTGTCCAGCCTCCTCGCGATGTCGTACTTCTTCCCCTCGAGCCTCCAGCACACCTGCCCGCCAGAAAGCGCGCACCAGATCCAATTTCACACCGCGTGGAATAAAATCAACCAACTAGAAAATCGATGCCCAGGCAGACGGGGATTCGTAGTGGCATACCAGGTGGGTGATGGACCTGCTCGTGGATCCGACGTAGCTGGCGCCTGTCTCCGCGATGAGGTTGATGAGCCTGTGCCGCTCGTCGCCGTGGTAGCCGCTCACCGTCGCGACTACGGACCCCATCCCGTCGATCGGCATGGGATCCGCCGCGGGGTGTGTCAGCGGCACGAAAACCACTACCGGGCAAGTCGGGTGCCGATGTGTGGAGGCGGACAGTGGATTGCCGGCACACGGCGGCAGCGCTCCTCAGGGACGGGGAAGCAAGAAGTTTCCGGAGGCGTTCAAAACCCCTTTTGGCCTTTTCGTGTTTCCCTCCGTTTTGCGTTTGAAATTTTCATTAGCCTCGCCTAAGTGCCAATCTCACGCTTCCCTGAGTCAAATATTCTCAAATTTAACTAGATTTTTAAATAATAATATTAACACTTGTATCTTTAATAGGTTTACTATAAAAATACGTAATGTAATTCTTTTAATGATGTATATTTGATATCATAAATATTAATATATTTTATATATATTTTTATTAAATTTAGAATTTATTATAACTTCTCGACGTACGAGATGTACACTTATTTTAGAGCCGAGGAAGTATGCTTTCTATCCTGTTTGAAAAAGAGAGAAAGCTAAAAAAAAACTCTTCGCCAAGGACGTTCATAACAAATTGACAGCTGATATGGCACATATTGGAAATAAAGAAAGAAAGAAAAATCGCTAGCCCCACACATGATACATGCCTACATGGACGTGGCCCAAGCATGCAGGGCAGAGCCTTTTTATTAAAATCTGCAAGACTAGCAACAAACTTCTCACCAGTAATGAGTTTTCAAGTTGTTCTCTCTCGGCCACGTTGAAAAATATGGCATGTCATGTTAGTTAGCTCGAAGGCTATTGTTGGGTACGTCCTAACCGGTTGTGCCACCCGAGATCGCCGATGGGACCTGCACAAGCCACCCCCTTCTCCCTCACTCTGGCCATGTTTAGATTGCAAAAAATTTTAACCCGATGAATAGTAGCACTTTCGTCTTATTTGGTAAATATTGTCCAATCATGGACCAACTAAGCTCAAAAGATTCATCTCGTGATTTCCAACTAAACTGTGCAATTAATTATTTTTTTTACCTACATTTAATGCTCCATGCAAACGGCTAAAAATTGATGTGATGGAGAGAAAGTGAAAAAACTTGGAATTTGGAGGTGATCTAAACAAGGCCTCTGTGTCTTGCTTCTCCTTGGCACCACTTCGGGTGTTATCGGTTTCACTTTCCTGAAAATAGGAATAGCAGTGGGTACTCATGACCCAAAACTCGATGAGTTACTTTTATTACGGCATGGGTGTAGGGTAATTTACGAACCCATGGGTATTTTAATGGACAAAAGTCCATATCTATTAGGTTTATGGATACGGGTACAATTACGCTTCACGTGAACCCATAAAGCCATGGATATGTATATACCCAATATGCAAGAAAAAACTATAATTAAAAACAATGGGTCACATCATGTTGTGACCTAGGCTCTAAATGGAAAACAACTTTTATTAGCCCCTATTTAGTAAAAAATAAACTTAACACCAGTTTAGCTCACTTTTATGGTCTAATGAACTAACACTATTTTTGTGAGGTTGACTAAACTTTAGACCACCTGTCTCAAGTCTCGAGAGCTAAAAGAGATCTAGAGTTTAGTGACTAAACTTTAGATCATAAAATCTAAACAACACCTTAAACACTATGACCTTTTTAGTTAGTGCTTTAGATCATAAAATCTAAACAGCACCTTAAACACTATGACCTTTTTAGTTAGTGTTGGGAAAGTTGCCTAAGGGCACTCGCATTTGTGTGTGTGTGTGTGTGTGTGTGGTGGGGGGGGGAGAGGGGTAAGAAACCTTCCTATCAGGATACATTGTGGAGAATGCTAAGAAAGGAGGTAGTAACAAATAAGTAGCACTACTATTGGGTAAGAAGGAATAGAAAATATTGTTCTCTCTCTCCACCTTGTTGTCTGTCCTTCTCAAGGGAGCTCACGAGAAGCAGACGACATGATTTGGATTTTATTGTTTTGTTTAGTACAGACCCATCTTTCTTACTTGTACATTGTAGGGATAAAATTTGTGCAACTATCTACTGACAGCATGCCCACCCTTACTATTTGACTAGGTAAGATACATTGATGGTGCTCTAATCCACACATCTTCATCCAACCACAATAGTAATAAACAATTAAATTTATCAGACGCCTTAGATTGTTGCCTGAGATAGAAATATTGGAAATAATTCTCATAATTTGAACCAAACAGGTCATGTCTAAAAAAACACCAAACACAAACCATGTATTTGGTTTGGAAACGAGGTGGAATGAGATGGCTCTACCCCTATTTTTAGAATGTAATCGTCTTAGTTATATGTTTGATTTGGTGAGGATATAGGTCCATTCCAAACTTTTTGTTTGCTTGGAGGGATTTAGAGGGATGGGATAGCGTATTTTTTTTATACTATTAGCAATAGTAGTTATCAACAAGTCCCAGTTGTCATTCTCTCTAACTATTTCTCTTTTTATATTTTTATTATCTCATCTTCTTGCAACTCACCCCTGTGCGTCAACCCTAGTGTGGGCTCGGCTGAAGAGAAAGACCACCGAGAAGGGGAGGAGCCATGGCGTCGCGAGCTCGGTCGAGAAAAGGAGGAGCTGTGCCACCACAACTCACGAGCTCAACCGAGGCGATGATGACGGAGAAGAGCCCACCCGTGCAAGATAAACGAGACACCATAGATATAGGATGAGGCCATCCCCTTGATCTCTAGGGACAAGGACAACCCGAATCAGGGAGCCTGTGGAGACGACCCATCCCCTTTGGCCCCAAAACCAAGCACGAGTGGAATTGAGACCGACCCATCCCATCTCATCCCTAATTATCCCTAGAACCAAACACATTTCTAAAATAGCCACATATTCTGGTGCATGGTCCATCCAAATCAAAGACCAATATTACAATTCAGACCCAGAGCTGCTAGAGTGAGCTACTAATTTACAGGCCCTTGAGCACCGAGCCACCGAGAGAGAACATTTAACAAAATCAAATAACAGTTTTCTCTCTCTAATCTCTCTAAATAAAGTGCTCAGAACTGATCTGTCAATGAAGTTCAAAAACCGAGATGCATTACTCTTAATAACACAAATACAATGGCAATCACGGTTCGCACAGACAAACGCATTCAGTTCAAGGTGAAAACAAGTGGGAGAACACAGATTGATCACAAACTGACTAGAGCTAAAGCCATTGTAAATTGTAAAACAAGTAAATGCCTTCGTTCAACGAAACTACATTACTACAGGTTAATTATTTGTGAGAGTCATCTTTGAAGAAAACAAACAGTTGTGATGATTAGAGTGAAAATCAGTGAGATATATGTAATTGTTTTCATTATTGGATGCAACTGTAAAAGGATCCAGCATGTTAGTATTTCTTTTAAGTCTTTAAAGATGAAAAAATGCTAATTCAAGAGCAAAAGGTAAAAGGAAAATGAAGCTTTACAGCATAAACCCACCTTACGGCAGCGTTTCCTTGCGTCTTGTTTACTGTCAAGCTAACAATCACACATCACAGCATTGACAAAGCCGAAAAGTGTTCTTTCGGAAGAAAGTAAGAAACTAGTCTCCTAAATCTACTTCTTCCTATGCTTCGAGGTCTTGATCATCAACGATCTTGGTTCTTCAGGCATTTTGGCTTCGACTTGCTGTTCCTGCAATCAATATTAACATTTTGAGATATCTCATTAGGAAAAATGATGTCAGGATTAACAAGCAAAAGCAAACTTCGCCCGAAGAATTTTACTGTAAAACAACACACAATTCTGGGATGCTAGTTAAAATTAATATCTTTCTCAATAACTGGTACAGGTCAACTCATGACCCTGAAGCTCAAACAAAAGTAGCTAAATGGCTAAAGGGATGCTGAAGAAACTGAAAAACTAGAAAGTATGTGTAGATGAATGAATTCTGCTTAAGGAAAGAGTCTGGGACAATTAATTTTCTTTTTGTCACAGATTGCAAAAGGATATTCCAGTAGATCTAGCACCACCGTAATTCAAACACATTACAACATTAGACAGCTCTTCTTGTCACTTAAAAGCCCATGACAATATGCTACTGTCTCTGAAAACAATATGAATGTTTTACAGCTCAATTGACTTATTGACTTCGTATATCAAAATTTAAATGAGCTGCGGCCACACTGACTGATGCAAAATGGGTAGCAATTAGCAACTGATATTTGTCTTGCAAATACACAAGAAACAAAGCTTGAATTATAGTGCTATAAGCAATACGGAGGAAAATACTTCTACAGGTTAGATTTTGGAAGATGAAGGCTACGGACCTCCTCCCACTTTCTCTGAAGCTGCAGGAGTTCTTTACAGGATGTTATACATTCAGCATGGTACGCCGTGGCTAAATCTTTAATCAAGGCCTTCCTTTTAACTATCCCTATCACTTCAAAACATCAATTAGGTGTCAGACTACTGCAAGTTTAATAAACTATGCCAAAAGTATATCTTTGCGAAACGAGCAGCTGGTGGATGCACTTTTCAAGATAATGCCAAATGATACATCTAAGCATTGAGTTTAACAACATTGTAAAGATACCGTCCTCACAGTATAGTACCACAAAGTAATCTAGCAAAACCATTTCAAAAAAGTCTGAACTTGAAGCCGTTAACAAAACAATACTCCAGGGAATGCGATGCGATGTTCATAATTTGCTATGCAAATAACCAACATAAAGCTAATAGTAATTCAATCTTCCATCCGAATTCCCCAGGAACGAGAGCAAGATATCATGATTTCCTATTTCCTACAGAAAAAAGTGGGAACCAAACTACAATTCGAACTAGAAATACAGAATAATCTACTGAAATGAAATGAAGCTGCCAGTTGAGACGGGAGCTCCTTACTTCGGCTGGGATCGAGCTGTTCCTCGGGTTTGGACCCGTTGGCTGCCGGTTCCCTACTTCCTCCTGCAGCTGTGGCACCGTCCATCGGAAGCAACTGCGTAGAGAGTAGACACACTGCACGAGTTAGGGTTTTGCCTAAATCCATTCAACCAGACACCACCTGATAAATTCAACCCAGCATAAAACGGAGTTGATTCGGACGGAGTAGAAGAGCTTCGCTTCCTTGCGGATTGGGTGGTCGTCCTCTCACTCCGCGTTTGTTGTTTAGGGGTTGCCAGCAGCGAGGGAAAGGCTCATCGCCCACCACACCGGAGTCAGGGAAACACGTGGACACAAAAGGATTCAAGGGCCTAAGTTCATTGGCCCAACACAGGTTACCCTCAAGGCCTGAACAAGTGAACATACTGACTCGCAGGTATAGGAAAGGTTTGGGTGTGCTCGGTACAGGCTTGCTGAGGCTGCTACTGCAGCAGCCAGCCCACAGCAGCTAGGCAGCCATGCATATTTCATCGGAATAAAAGGCACACAAATGAGGCCACTGCTGTCCTAACTTAAGACATCTACACCACATATAGTAGCCATATTTTCCAAGTTAACCCATAATAAATTTCCTTCTATTACATCCAGAGAATCTAGGGAACCCATCCAATACAAAATAGATAGCTGCAAAATATACCTATTCATGCAAAACTATAATCCAGCTGCAATCTAATCAGGATGGTGACAATAGCGTCATGGGCATAGTTGCAAACCAATCTGCCACCGATTCATTTTGGGCCTGATTGGTTTCCAGGATGAGGCATCCTGGCTCCTGGCTGAGCTGGAACAGCCTCGCCCAAAGCTAGAGATGCAGTCATCCAAACAAGCGCAGCTTGCACCACACAGGCCAGGCTGAACCAAACACGCAGATGCATAAAGATGCTGCACCTTGGGAACCTGGCTCAGCATCATGCAGGATACCAATCAGGCCCTTTGTTCACCCGTCCAACGAAGGTATGTGCCATGACCAAACATGTCATCCGTTGTTGTCTAGTATAAAATTGTGAGCGCAAAGCATGCCACAATAATCTTTCATTGCTTCTCCATAGAATACAGTTGTATCCCTCATAGAATCTGCCACTTATTCTGTAATTTGGTTGACTAAGCCACTAAGGTATCAGATTTATCTAATTGTTGATATTGTAACTGAAATGAAATGTGGTTGCCGGCGTTGAAAAGTTATGCAGTAATTATTTAGTGACATAATGAAGAAGCATGTACTTTATCAGATGTTAGACCAGAAGGGCAGCTTGTTGTTAGAAGAGCCTAGTGTATATCTTTTATCACCTATATCCGAACAACGCAAGAGATCAGCATACGTTAAACAAAATTGTAAAACAAATTTAGGCTTCATCCCTTGCGTATGTAATACCAAAGCAGCACGACTTGAAAGATCGAGTCCAACAAATTTCTATAATTACTAGTTGAACGCACATGCTTTGCTATGGGCGTCAATACAAGAGGCACCATGTCCTGCCTGGAGATTGCAGACCTCATAAACACATTAGTATTAGTTAGTCAGTGGAAACACTAGCCGGTTAAGTTTCTCTACACAACAAACAATTATCGTGCAATAAGTTTAGCAACGCTTGAGCAAATTCTTTGGTTCAAGGCCGAATAGGCCCTTGAATAAATTGTGGAGAATACAAATTGGCTGAACAGTAAATTAATCAAACTGCCACTCTATTTAAACATTGGAAAGATACCTTTTTATTGATTTTAGTACGAGAATTAATTCATCATCAACAGAAGTAGCAGCATTAAGTTTTAAAGATCAAGCCGTATGATCACAAAATCTGTAAATAATAGCTCCAGAGTTAAACAATACTCCCTCCTTTCCAAAGTGTAAGTCATTCTGGCTTTTCTAGGTACATAGCTTATGCTATGCACCGATATACGTTATGTTTAGATATATACCTAGTAAAAGCTATGTATTAAAAAAGCCAAAACGACTTACAATTTGGAATGGAGTACCTCCAAAGTTCAGACTGTTGGACACTTAAGCGAGATTTAGGAAAATATTATAGCGTGAATTGCTGCCTATCCTGGATGGGATATGGACAAAAAATATATAGAATCCGAGACAAATCTAAGGATTGATGTTAATAACCGAAACCATGGCAACATGTAGAAGCAAGGACAAGAATGCACGAGGTGTATATAGACTTGCTTAACATACAATTTTTTTCTCGAACGCGGAGAACTGTGCATCTTTATATAGACAAAACTACGCATAATGTGAAGGGCTGGGAGATGTAGGAAGTGCATACCTTGAGGCCTTGTTTTGTTTCGGTGAAGGTGGAGGCTGATGAAAGCCTCACAGGATAGGCAGCCTAGGCCAAGGGGCGTCGACGTCCAGCCTCGCGTTACCCTCAGGTTCTCCAGGAGGTTGTACTGGTCCTGGATTGTTGCTGCCTCCCACAGCTGTCGTAACTAGCATACAAACTGTTGCACACCTTGGACACAAACTGTTCAAATAAGGCTACCATTGGCGGCGGCGCGGTCATGTAGAAGTAGTGGAATCGTCGATCATGGATAGAGAGCAGGTTGGCTCGATGGCGGCATTGGGGGGAGCAAGTCTGGTCGATGGATCTCAGGCCTAGGGATGGATGCAGAGAGTGATAGATAAGTCGTATCTTACTTTTCCTGCACTTTTACTTTCCTTGGCTTCTAAGCCTAGTGTAGGAATATGCTCAGCATTCACTTTAGTGGTTGGAATATGCTGTAGCAAGTGGGAGTCTCTCTGCCTATAAAAGGCAAGGGAGTGTCATGGTAAAAAAAACCATTGCATTTCCATTCAATCCAAGTGGCCAAGGGCCAAGCTGCCCTCTGGTAGTTCTCAAATCTGAATCTGAGATCCATTTTAGGCCAACAATTGGTATCGGAGCCTTAGGGTTCTTGAGTGAGTGAGCGCCAGGTCCACCGAGAGTTAGATCGCGAGAGCACGCGCCGCCACCGGTGCGGTGATCAACCCCGGCGGTGATGCAGAAGGAGCCGGAGCCAGAGATCGCACAACGCGAATTGCTGCCACAGAGGCAGCAGCTGCGGCTCAGGCCGCGGTGGCTGCCACTGCAGCACTGCGTGCCGAGATGGAGCGGGAGCCGAAGCCAGCTGGAGAATCGCGTAGCCCGGTCGGGCACCACCGTCAGTCGCCGTCACCAAAGCGGCGTCGTAGTCGCCGTGGGCGCTCCCCGATGCTGCAGACGGTCTACCAAGTGGAACTACCACGAGTGGAGCCTGCTGATGAAGGTGAAGCTGAAGGCCCGACAGCTGTGGGAGGCGGTACACGTCGGTGGTGTCAGCTACGACGATGATCGTCGAGCATTGGAGGCCCTGTGCGCCGCCGTCCCCACCGAGCTCAGCGCCTCCCTCGCCAACAAGGCCGTGGCGAAGCTGGCATGGGAATCGATCGCCGCGGCGCGCGTCGGCGGAGATCATGTGTGCCGAGCGACGTTGCAGCGCCTCCGAGGGGAGTGGGAAGGCCTCGCCTTTCAGCTAGGTGAGCAAGTCGAGGACTTTGCCCTTCGCCTGACCAGCCTGAGGGAGCAGATGGCGCGCAACGGCGACACTGACCTAACGGAGGAGCGCGCGATGGAGAAATTCCTCCGCTGCATGCCAAAGAAGTACGCGACAGATCATCATGTCGGTCATGTCGATCGAGACGCTCCTCGACTTTGAGCAGCTCACCGTCGAGACGTGACCGGGAGGCTCAAGGCGGTGTAGGCCCGCGAGGAGGGGCCTCACGCCGAGCCGGGCGACGCCGGAAGGCAAGTTGCTATACATGATGGAGCAGTGGCACACCTTCGAGAAGGAGGAAGGATCCAGACCATTTGGCTCCTCCAAGGAACGTCGCCGGTGACCTCATGGCGGCAAGGAGGAGAAGGGGCCCCGGGGTCAGGCAGGCGCTGATGGCGACACCGCTGGCGAGCGCAAGGCGACCCGGGATGACATCTACAACAACTGTGGCAGGCCCAGCCACTGGGCCAAGGATTGCCGCCTTCCTCCACGCCGCGGTGGGTAGGCTCACGTTGCGCAAGCAGGTGAGGAAGATGCTGCCCTGCTCCTGGTGCATGGGTGCGTCGAGCCACAGCAAGAAGCAGGGGAGGGGGTGAAAGGTCCAAGCTTTCCCCTTTTCGTGTCGGTTGTCTCCGCACATCTCTACCTCGACGAACCGCACGCCCACGCCTTCCTCGGCAAAAGGCGCCGACGATGACAAGATCGACAGCTGGTACCTCAACACTGGTGCCACGCACCACATGACTGGTCGGCGCGAGTTCTTCTCCGACCTGGACTCCGGCGTGAAGGGCTCCGTCAAGTTCAGTGACGCCTCCATCATCGAGATCAAGGGAGTTGGCTCGATCATCTTCAAGGCCAAGACGGGGGAGCACCGCCTCCTCACCGGCGTGTACTATATCCCGGCCTTGAGGAACTCCATCATCAGCGTCGGACAGCCGGACGAGAATGGTTCGCGGGTGGAGATTGAGGACGGCGTGCTGCGCATCTGGGATAGAGGCCGCCGTCTTCTCGCCAAGGTGAACCGAGGAAGCAACCGCCTTTACGTTCTTCATGTGCAGGTGGTGCACCCGCTTTGTCTTGCTGCACGCCGAGACGATGAGGCGTGGCGCTGGCACGAGCGCTTCGGGCACCTTCACTTTGATGCCCTGAAGCAGCTCGGCAAGGAGATGGTCCGCGGCATGCCCTGCGTCGACCACGTCGAGCAGCTCTGCGACACCTGTGTGGTGACCAAGCTGAAGCGCCAGCCCTTCCTGCGTCAAGCCTCCTACCACGCCACCGAGAAGCTCGAGCTGGTGCACAGTAACCTCTGCGGTCCAGTGTCACCGGCCACTCCTAAAGGTCGGCGCTACTCCTACTGCTCGTCGATGACGCTACCCGCTACATGTGGGCCGTGCTGCTCGACTCCAAGGCAGCAGATGCAAACGCCATCAAGCACAACTAGGCAACCGCGGAGGAGTGCGGTCGCAAGCTCGGGTGCTCCGCACGGACAACAACGGCGAGTTCACGACGGCCGAGTTTACGGCGTACTGCGCCGACGAGGGGATTCAGCGCCACTACTCCGCGCCCTACTCACCACAGTCAGAATGGCATGGTCGAGCGCCGCAATCAGACGGTGGTGACGGCGGCACGCGCCCTCCTTAAGCAACGCAGCATGCCGACGATCTACTTGGGCGAGGCCGTGATGACCGCCATACACCTGCTCAATCGCTCGCCGACCAGTGCACTCGACGGCAAGACGCCGTATGAGGCCTGGCACGGGCGCAAGCCGGCGGTCAACTACCTGCGCATCTTCGGCTGCCTCGCTTTCGTCAATGAGCTAAACCACGTCGGCAAGATTGACGATCGTAGCTCGCCGGGGGTCTTCATCGGCTACGCAGAGGGGGCTAAGGCCTACCACGTGCTCGACCCGGTGACACGGTGCGTGCGCGTGGCGCGCGACGTCATGTTCAATGAAGGATGCGGCTGGGCATGGGACAAGGCGGTGGACGACTGGTCGGCGGCCGCGCTCCACGACTTCACCGTAAAGTATGCGTGGGCGGGAGGTGCTGAGGGAGCACAAGGTGCATCCTCATCAACGTTTGGTCTTCACCACCAGCGCTGACCTCTTCATCAGCTCCGCCGCGCTCGCCATCACCAAATCCGAGGGAGCTCGGCAGCCCATCGGCAGCAGCGCCGACCTCTCCAGCACCGCTGCCGATCTCTTCGGCGCACCAACCGACCACTCGGTATCTTCTACTTCGTTTGCTTATACACCAGCGCACGTAAGGCAGTCGGAGGTCGAGTACACGACGCCGCTGGAGGATGATGAAGACTGCCTGGACGCCTACTACAACGATGAGCGCCTCCGATACCGCACAGTGGCGAACATCCTCGGAGAGCAGTCTCCACCGGACCAGCCTGAGAGGCTCTTCACCCAGCTACATTTGACGCACGCAGGTGAGCCGACCACTTATGCTGAGGCGCAGGGTGATCCGGCGTGGCGGGCAGCGATGGAGCAGGAGCTCAAGTCCGTCGAGCAGAACCGCACCTAGGAGCTGGTGCCACTACCTGACGGCCACCGCCCCATCACTCTGAAGTGGGTGTTCAAGCTCAAGAAAGGCGAGCTGGGCGCGGTGATCAAGCACAAGGCGCGGTTGGTAGCGCGTGGCTTCGTCTAGCAAGAGGGGGTTGACTACGACGATGCCTTCGCCCCCGTGGCGTGCATGGAGTCAGTCCGTGTCTATAACACCCCTGGTATTACGAGTTTACTTAGCACCAGGATTAAGACCTAAAAGAGACCAGCAAACAGGTTCGCTGGTTTTAAGAATTTAAAATTAACATGAGATGATAAACAAAAATTTATATGACTCACTTTTGCGATTGAGAAAAAGTCAAAAGAAATATTATAAGTTAGTTTACTTAATGCGTAAACATGCTAATGAAAATCTTAGCAAGGAAAGGTAGAATAAGTAGTTTAATCGTTGGCACGAAAGACAATTTTTATAAACAGAAATAAAATGTAACTGGAGCATAGTGCTTAAGTAAAATTGACGAGCAAGTTATGTAGATGAAAATGCAACATTAATTTTGGAGAATAAATACTGTTAGCTAGTATTTTGGGAGCTTAAAAATCAAACTTGGAATTAAGATGAGTCATTTTCGTTGTCAGAGAACACTTGAACTTATGTTTAAAAGTACCATTTTTGGCGAATTATATTGAGCAAACTGATTAAGTAGTGCGTAGATAATTGTTCTTATAAGTGGTATAAAGTATGGACTATTGCATGAGATATTTGTTAGTTGAAAGTAACAAGGTTAAGACCTTTTAAAAATTAAGGAGAAAGTACTAGGGAATGTTAGTTCTAACTGAACCATTGAATTCCCTAAGTCTGAAATGATAATAGACAATGTCATGTTGGCATTTAAATTCCAACAAAAAGGATTAAGCCCTAGATTCATGTTCTTGCACTATTGGTTGCGTCAAAGTGTGTACTTGAGCATGGTGAAGGTTATATAGCCATGTTGGGTGTCACGTTGTACTCGTAAAAATTGCCCAAAACTCCTTAGAACGCGCGGTGGATCACGTTTCGGTGCTCTATTCGCGGACTGGCGTTCGGCATGACGAGCTCATGTTGGCATGCTTCTATCCCCCTCTCTAGTCGCTCTCGGGACGTGAGATTTGCTTCACTAGCTAGTGGATAGTGCCGGCTTCGAGTTAGAGTAATTGGTTGAACCTTAGTCGAGTTAATCGACAGTTTTGATTCGCTTTAAAACTCGTGCACGTCACCACTTACTCTTGTTCGGCATGAGCCACGATCGTGGTCCGCGCGTGAGCGCTGCTGGTGCCGAGCTCCAACTGTGGCCGGGCCACTACCGCTGGTCGGCTCGAGCATCAGTCGGTGCCTCGCGGCGTCCGCGTCCCGACGTTGGCCGGTTCCGGCTGGCCGCGGCCTGACTCCTGCTGCCGCTGTGCTGCTGGGCCGGGTCGAGGCGGCGACGGTGTCACTGGGCTAACGTGGCGCTCCTCCCACCCTCCGTTTGACCTATCGACTCAAGCTCTAGGACATGCGCCACTGTCGCCGCATTAAGGTCACAATGGCGATGGGGACGCCTCTCTGCCTCGTTTGCCCCCGCTAGCCACCGCCGACGAGCCCGCTCGGGCCTTGCCGCTCCAATCCAAGCACGTCGCGCCAAGCTCCTTTGTCTTGTCGCCTGGGTGCACGTGCTCGGGGTGCCACTAGCGCTCGGAGCCACCGTCTTATGCTGCTCGAGCTCACTCGCGTACCTCCCCACGAAATAACCCGACCAGAGTACCGCGCCGCCGCCCATCGATTCACCTAGCTCAGGGCGTTTACAGCTCGGGTCTTTGCACCTGTAAGTGGCATAGGAAGCCAATTAGGTGCTCCATCTTCCTCATCCTCAGCCAAGCACTATGGACGGTCAATTTGGCGTCTTGATCGTTGTCGGTCGAGACGCCGCCGTGAACTTGAACTTTGGGGAGAGGTATGATTGGGGCGGTAGTAGTTCGATTGTTTGTAACCATGAACTCGCCTTGACCCCCTCCATCCGGTGCTCGCGCTGCTTTGTCCAGGGTGCTCATCAGTGGTGCGGTGACGCGCTCGGGCCGCCGCCACGCGGAGCGGTCACACGTGGCCAGGCCATCTTGGCACTCCTCCACCTCAACCGCCACTGCAGCATGAATTCGGTGAGCTACTGGTGCTTACCCGCTATCTCCACCACCCGATAGTGTCGTAGGTCGTTGGGAAGGGCGCGCCCCCACCGCAGTTAGCCACGCGCCGCTGCTGCTCGCGTCTGTGCGTCGCCGAGTCCTTAACCGCCGCCTACCCCTACGGGTTTAGCCGTAATGAGTGATCGGCCCTTTTGGCCTGCCGTTGTGGGTCTTGGTTGCCCGGCGTAACCACCATTGCCGCGGTAAAGCTGGTTGCGAGCGGGTGCACCGGGGACCGCCCCGTTGCAAAGACAACGTTTCGCGGGGTGTTTTGTGCAAAGCTCTAGTTGGTGAAACAGTGCCACACTGTATCGTTTGATTTTCTAAGAGTGCGAGTCCTCTTTTGCAAAACGCAGCCTTGCGGACGCCGGACTTGGGTCGACTGGGTAAGACGACGACTACATGGCCGCTGCCCATATGTTACTGGGTCATTGAGGTTTCTTGGGCCGATTGGTTGCCACCGGCCCTTTTCCTTTTTAAGCATTTTCTAAATTAGTTTCTAAGGCAAACGTGCGAATTTAATATAAAATTTTGTAGGAATCCAAAAATTGTGAAACCAATTTTGTTCAACTTCTAAAATCATGATCTACCTGCTAGTGTACTTGGTTCACGTGGTTCTAAAATATTTCACGAATGCTTTAAATGTTTTAACATGCTCTAAAATTATTAAAGTATGAACTTGTAGGAATTTTTGTAGCAAAATAATGATAGTGTTACAACAGCTTCACAATATTATTATGTGCTTTCTATAATTTTTGCAACTCCAGAATAATTAGTTTGCTAGAATACCTATTAAGCCCTGGTCTAAAAATATATTAAATCAATAAAATGAATTGAGGATATATCTGGGAGCTTGTAGCTAAAATACTTATTGGGAAGTAATGCCTCGTCCGACAACATGGATACATAGCCTTGTACGTTAGTCGCTAGAGCCAGCTCATTAGTTTAGCAGCGTAATCGTATTTTAGGGTTGCGATTGCCGTGATCATTTACGTTTCTGCGTTGCATCCACGTATATCATAATAGGAACAACGATGGATCGCGAAGACATTTGGAGTAGCAGAAGCAGATGGTGACGTGATGATCATGCCACCATGACAAACAACTAACTTGGTTATATTTTACCTAGGTAAGCCCCGGTGCATAACCTCTAATATTCTGCACTCTATCTTATGGTTATGCATTAAGTTTTAAGGAGCTGAATGAAAACCACTTGCATATATATATCCTTATCCTATGAGTACTACTAGTATGTCAGGATTGTGTAGATTGCTATGCTATAGGATCCAGTAGAAGTCGAGTGATTATCTGTCACTCGCGAGAGATAGGAAAGATATTATTGTTGTTATTATATTACTGTCACGTGGAATATATATAAATGATAATTGGAGACCGGATAGAATGGTACTTTGGATCTGGACTTAGTTAGGCATTCAAGCGAGGCTCGGATTGCACTTGTTCCGCCTGTGTCGATTGAGGACCGTCCGTTGCTATGGATGGTAGTCAGGTCACAGACTTATTATCCTGAGCACATACTTGCTTATGGGAGCGGGAAGGCTCGTTGCTCTCTTGCCGTGGGTTCCGGCTCTTTTCAGACCGACTGATTGGAGGTGGGATGGTGGAGGTCTAAGCACCACACTGAGTCTGGGACTCAGGAGTGGAGGCTTGGAATCCAAGTTTGGACGGGGACCTGAACCCCTTGACAAGAGAGTGGTGGGTTGGTCTTGCTTGTGCTTGGGGTACAAACGGGACGTGTGTTTTGAGGTACCCAGCTAGGATGCATTGGTTCGCGAATCATCGTGTGATACGATACGACTTGGCTATGATCTAGCACCGTAGTAAAAACTGGAACTTGAAAGGTGATAAAATGGTTCTAATTGCTTACCACCTGCTTGAATGTAGCATAGGTGCTTACGTAGAATGGTTAGTTAATGAACTAATGATGACTGCTAATAAAATTAAATAAAAAGACACACATTTAGTTATGCTCCCGTAGATGCAATAAATCCACAAGCCAGATAGTCTTACATATCATTGGAGTCTTTTTTCTCCTGACGGGTAAGTCTTGCGGGGTACAACTGAGTACTCAGGGTTTATTCTACCCTGTTGCAGGTGACAGGTGGATGCTAGAGCTGACACTTGTGTGCTGGAACCTTTTGGTGGACTCAGCGAGGATTTCCTTAACATTGCGGACAGAGTTTATTTGAAACTTCCACCCAAAATGTTTTACAATGGAAAAACTTATAACCTGTTATGATGTATATAACGGATCATCATGTTAATGTTTAACTTGTCATTAAATGATTTTATTTCCGCTGAAACTTTGATAACATGGTTATATCCCGCTGTTATAAACAATAAATATTATACTCTGATATTGCATGAAAATCGATGTAAGAAATGGCTAAAGTGTTGTAAGCTTTATTCTCCCATTTATGATCCTGTTGAAAAATGTGGATTTTCGGGTTCTCCCATGGGATGTGCTCGATAGAACTGTTTAAATTAGCTCCCTCTTAGGGTGTTTAGTGTCTAATAGGAGACAAGCACCTCCGGAAGTAAGTTATTTTAGGCGGTTATGCCATAGTGTCCTCTTCACGCTGGCGGCTCAAGAGGGGTGGTAAGTCCACCACATGGACGTGAAGTCCGCCTTCCTCAACGGCGACCTCAAGGAGGAGGTCTATGTGCGCTAGCCACCTGGCTACGCCATCGCCAGAGAAGAGGGGAGGTGTACCGCCTGCGCAAGGCAATCTACGACCTACGCCAGGCACCGCGCGCCTGGAACGCGAAGCTCGACGCCACGCTCAAGAAGATGGGCTTCAAGCAGAGCGCGCACGAGGCACGGTGTACTGGCGGGGAAACGGATGCAACGTTCTACTGGTCGACACCTACGTCGACGACCTCATCATCACCGGTGCTGAAAAGCAGAAGGTGGTGTTCAAGGCGCAGATGAAAAAGGCATTCAACATGAGCGACCTCGGCCTCCTCTGCTTCTACCTCGGCGTCAAAGTGCGCCAAGACGCCAGCAGGATCGCCCTCCGCCAAACCCACTACGCCAAGCGCATCCTCGAGCTCAGCGGCATGACAGGCTGCAATCCGGCCCACACCCCGATGGAGAAGCTCAAGCTGAGTCGGGAGAGCACGGCGGAGGAGGTCGATCCAACTCATTACCGGCGGCTAATCGGGAGCTTGCGCTACCTGGTCCATACCCGGCCGGACATCACGTTCGCCGTCGGGTACATGAGCTGGTTCATAGAGCGGCCGACGATGGAGCATCTGCAGGCCGTCAAGCGAATCCTACGCTACGTGGCGGGCACCCTCGACTGCAGTCTTCACTACGGAAGGGCCCCTGACACAGCGCGGTTCGTCGGCTACTGCGACAGCGACCTCGCCGGCGATGTGGACACTAGCAAGAGCACAACCAGGACGATGTTTTTCCTCGGTGATTGCTTGGTCAACTGGCAGTCCCTCAAGCAGAAGGTGGTGGCCCCTCGAGCTATGAAGCAGAGTACATCGCCGCCACCACTGCAGCAACTCAGGCGCTATGGCTATCAAGGATGCTGGCAGAGCTCCTTGGTAGAAAGGTGAATGTGGTTGAGCTAAAGGTGGACAACAAGTCTCTCTAGCTCTGGCCAAGAACCCTATCTTCCATGAAAGAAGCAAGCACATCCGCATCAAGTATTACTTCATCAGGGATTGCTTAGAGGATGGGAGCATCAAGGCCAGCCACATTGCCACTACTGATCAGCTGGCTGATATTCTCACCAAGTCACTGGGGAAGTCCAAGTTCCAGGAGATGAGGGAGAGGAATGGGCTACAACAGATCACCTCTAGTGCTTGGCACAAGGCTTAGGGGGAGAATTGATAGATAAGCCTAGTACTAAAGCACTTGTATCTTACTTTTCCTGCACTTTTACATTCCTTGACTTCCAAGCCTAGTGTTAGGAATATGCTTAGTATCCATTTTAGTGGTTAGAATATGTTGTAGCAGATGGGAGTCCCCCTGCCTATAAAAGGCAAGGGAGTGTCATTGTAAAAAAACCATTGCATTTCCATTCAATCCAAGCGACCGCCAAGAGCCAAGCTGCCCTTTGGTAGTTCCCAAATCTGAATCTAAGATCTATTTTGGGCCAACAGAGAGCGCAGGTGGTGGCCGATATGCGTGGCGTCGTTCGTTGCAAGCACCAATCAATGACTCGTTTTGGTTTGGAGGAAGAGGCGGAGAGCGGTTCAGGGCTATTTGGTTGGCACCGTGAACCAGGCAGCCATAGCCAGGCATCCATCTGAACCCCAGGCTTGGAAAATCCAATGCCACCAATCCACAACCAAACAAGCCCATCGAGCATAGGACGGCGGCATCCTAGCTGTGCATCAATCGTGGGTCGTGGCTTCAGACGTCGATCATGGGACTTCGATCTCCAGGTAGGGGCCACATGTCGGAGCAGACGTATAAGAGAGAGGGCTACAGATCGCAGGTGACGATCCAACTCCTTGGTTTAGTAGTAGAGACTTGACAGGACTTAAAAGATTCAGTAAAAATAAATATGAAGATGCCAAGTCCAACACAATGTTTCAGTGAATCACCTTGTAAGTGACCTATGTTTATTTTTTTCCCTCTTGACTCATTTGTTCAATTCCTTTTCTAATACCTTTTCCATTCAAAAGGTCCATGTTTCAGGTGCTGTTGTGCTGGTGATTTTCAGTTAGCCAAATTTATGTCAAGGATCCATATCCTCTCATATCCTCTTAGAGAGGAGGAAAGCTCGAATGTAATGGAAACATAAGATAATGGAATTTAGGTCTGTAAAATAGGAGAACTTCAAAGCTTTATAAATTGAATAATGTTGATGTCATTATGCTAGGCAGTTTCAGCATAACATATCTGCATTCAGTGCCATAATTTAACACATATTTTGAATCTCTAGTACTTTGGTTTATTTCAGTTTGTTAACACTTAAGTTGTAGACCCTTCAAGCTTAATTTTGACTACATGAAACCAAATTAACTAGTACTAGCAGTCACAAGCAGGCACACATGACACATGTTGAGTGCGGGCACTGGGCACCGGGCAGTGTTCGGCTGGCTGGCCAGCCACCTCACGAAATCACTGTTCACGTCCTGCCAGAACCGTATTTTTCTCTCGCCACGGTCAACCAGTATTTTTCAGTCCTGCCGAACAGCCCTTGGGTCGGGACTTTGGCCACCGGAATCACGTTCGAGCAACAGTACACAGAAAAATCCAAAGAACAGGGGCAACAAAATTTACCTACCTTGATGGGGCGCCTCAATATGCACAGAGAGGCTAGGAGTGGGTGAGGTGGGGGTGGTGCGGCCGTGCAAGTTTACCGGCGCCAACTAGGACAGCCCGCCGCCGACAGGCATCGGATCAGAGAGGCGTTGCTGATTCGATTTGGCGTCCTCCTAGCGCCGAATCCTGGCCGGAGGTTGGAGGCGCCGGGCGCCGGCTGGCCTCTAAACCCTAGCGGAGGCGATTCCCGAGTCCCGAATGCCCCGTTCTCCTCTACGCTCGCGGGCCGGCTGGCCTCTAAACCCTAGCGGAGGCGATTCCTGAGTCCCGAATGCCCCGTTCTCCTCTGCGCTCGCGGAACGGGAAGAGTAACGGGAGAGGAGGAAGAGGAGGAGGCTGATGGGCTGTTCTGCTGCAGCCCAAACAGCCGTTAAATGATAAGCGAGCAGGCTGGTTCACTGTTTGCCAGCTTCCGACTTCGAAGACACTCACCCCAAGCCGGCAAGCCCCAACCAAGGCCTCCGGCCTCCGGCCTCTGCTCGCCACCGCTGCCGCGGTAGGGGTTATCATATCAGATGGGGACGTCGGTGCAGGTGACGCCTCTCAGCGGGGCGTACAGGGAGAGCCCCTTGTGCTACTTGCTCGCCGTAGACGGCTTCCGCTTCCTCCTCGACCGCGGATGGACCGACTTATGCGATACCTCGCAACTTCAACCTCTTGCCAAGTACGCCTCTTCTTGCTCTCGCAAGCTTAGCTTGTGGTCGATTCAACTACCCGTGTAAATGGCTCCCGCACCCGATGGCCCCATTGTAGTACACCTGTTCGACGAATTGTCTCTGACGGCGAGGCGGTAGTTTTGCTGGTGCTGCACTCAGATGGGTTGGCGGCTGACCCGACACAATGCACAACACTGATTTGTTCAATTGCATAAATCAAGGGAGTGGTGTAAATTCGGGATGGTGATTTGTGCCTCTGTGACTAGGAGTAGATGGAGGGTAGCTCGTAGTATCTCATGCCCTAGGGTTTTGTCTGCTGCAACCAATGCTATCTCGAGCTTGTTTCAAGAATTGTCTGATGGGCTTGTGCATTCATGTGTGTGTGTTGGAGGGTGAATGTTCACAAACCCATGTCCATCCAAACATTTATGTACTTAGATGCATGTATGTTACTGAATGCCTGTGCTAGAAGTAGAAAGTTGGTATCTTGGTGTCAATGGTTGACCTGTACTAGAAAGTTGTTTTCTTCTGCTGAAGCATGCATAACTTTTGCAGATTCTGGTGCGTGGACATCTGAAGCCACTGAACATTTTAAAATGCATTGTACAAAGAATTTGGACTTGCATGTTTGTGCTCCTCAGACTGAGGAAACAATTGATGTAACAATCAGATTTATGTGCCTATAAGGTTAGCATCTTAACTACAGACTCTCTTCAAGTACTGAGTAGAACCTTAGCTTAAGAGGTCATGAAGGTCAGGCAATATTAGGATATGTATATATCAGGATCATTAGAGAGATCCCCTAGATAGACTAGTTACTATGTATAGCCTAGCTTCCTGTATTTGTACCTTCCATGTGTGCCTAATTGGCAATATATATGAAAGGCTCCCCACCAACCTATAATATACTAATGTGCTACTTCTTGTCTTATTGTGGGAACAAATGAGGTAAAATCAAACCCCTGCATGTACTAATCACTCAGATTTAATTAAGTTATGCACCACTATGATCTTCTTGTGAGCAGCAATAATACCCTTGTGTACATGCCATTACTGGACTATTAAGCTAGTAGCCTGTGTTCCTGACATAACTAGTTCATCATTTACAATTGGTATGTTGCATATTCCTTCAACCTTCCATTTGCTTAACTGCGTGATGTTTGTGATATCTCAGGTACAACCTTCATAGAAGTTAATGAGTAACATCATTTCTAAGAAGGTACGAGCTATATTTCCCTAAATCATTATCATTCATTCTTTCCGTTGCTGTCAACAAGCTCCAGAGAACCTTGTTATGATAATCCAATGGTCCAAGTTCTCTTTTGTAGAGTTTAGCCCTCAGATTAAGCCAAGCAAATTTATTATAGAAAAAAATGCCCCTTGCAAAATTGTGAGTTCTAAAACACTGCACAGAACTTTAACTCCCTAGGTGTTGAAATTCTAAATATTGTCATTCACTTTCATTTAAGGCTTTGCATTCCAAAAAGTTGTCCATTTAACATAAGAACCGGCTTAGTTTGAGCTGGTAGCTATAGATTTTTGTAGGGCAAGTTACCATTTTTTTTTTCACATCATTGAAGTGGTTAGTTTTTAAACATTGTACTTTGTTATATGCACTTACTTGACTACGGGCCATCGTTATGAAATCGCTAACACCGGCATGGTCTGCAGTTGGGTGAGCATGAAATTGCTTGGGTGGATGCAGAAGTTGGAAAAGAAGATGAGAAGCTTATTTTGCTTCCCCCATCGTCAACACCGCCACCCCACAAGCCAGTTCTTGTGGGTGATCTAAACTTGTCTGATTTTAAACAATTTTTGGAAAATAAAGGATGGCAGGTAGGTTTATTATATTGAATTCCTGAGTTTTTGAGCATCCCCTGTACCTATATGGGCATTATCCAAACTTTTAGTTTTAGGAGTGGACATGAAGAATATTTCATTTACTAAGTAGGATTTTTCAGTTGAATGCAAGAGGATCAAATTTGTTGAGATTCATTCAGGTGTATATTAGTATGTTGAGAAGAAATCTGTGCTGTGAACTTTCACTATCGCTAGCATACTGCAGGACACTAGATGGCACTTGTTACCTGCACATGCTGTTTAGTTCACATAAAACATAGCCTATAGATGTTAGCAGTCACTCACAAGAGTTGATTGATGAAAGCTGCAGCATATGTATTTTGGGTGGATAATATTAAGCAGGCAGGGATGAATAATCTTTGTTGGTGTGTACTGAAGCCATTGACATTAGTCACTAAGGAAACAGTTGTTTCAGGTTGAATTTGCTGGAGGTGCTTTACGATGTGGCGAATACGTCATGGTGCGCAAGATTGGTGATTCTAGCCAAAAGGTAACTTCAGCATCCATTTAGGAGCAACACTCCTGTGCATATTTCGGCAGAACTTGATCTGCTCTAGTTCAAGTACTATGGTTCAGAACTTGAGATGATACATGACAAACGGATGCCTCAATTTTTCACAATGTTCAAAAAAACGCTAGAGGCGAACGCTAGCCTATGGTTTAGAGTTTAGGAAGTTTAAACGTGATTAAACGTTTTTGTTTTTTATTTTATTTTTTGTGATGCTGAGTTATTGAGGCAGACAGGCAGTACACATTCAATCTTAACCCTAAATCCCCAATCCAATTCATCAATTGAGTGATTGACATGCAGAAATCAAAACTACAGAGCATGGGAAGATGGGGAGAGACCGAGGGAGCACCTGGAGAGAACGAGCGAGGGGTTGGGCCTGCACCGGCCAGCCTTTGCGTTGCCGTTGTCGACTCCTGGTCCTGCGCCGGCGGCCTGCCCTCTGTTGCAGGCAACGACCCCTGCGCCTGCGGCCTCTGCGGCTGCCAAGGAGAAGGGGAGCCCCAGCGACGACCCCTACGGCCCTACCAACGGCGGCGAGGAGCGACCAGGCGGGAGGCGGGACCGGAGTGCGACAAATCCTGACTCTGTTTCTTGCGGCCGATTTGTGCTCCCGCGTCGGGCCCGCCTGCTGTTTTCCACGCCCTCCCGCGCTTCTTTCCCGCGCGTGATTCCTTCCCTCTTCCCGCCCGCGTGCCGCGCGCTTCCTTGCTCGCGAGCCGCGCGTTTTCCACCGCCTAGCTCCGTTTTTTGACCGATTCCGCGCTGTTTAATCGCTGCCGCGCGTGTAAATGAGCGCCTAGGCGCGTCCAGCGTCTAATTGAGCGTCTACCCCCTAGATGCAACGCTGGCCTACGTTCAGCGTTTAAACTAGATTAAACGACGTTTAATAACGTTTTTTTGAACATTGATTTTTCATGATATATACCAACAATACTCCAGGAGCATAGTTGCATATGCCTTGCCCGGTGGTGTGAGACTTTAACACACTTGTGTTGTGCGGGTTTGGATGCGAAGTATTTTTAGAGCTTTATAAAATACCATGGTTTGCAAAATAGTTTTGGTTTTGGAGCAGCATTATGAAGTGTTTGGTGCAAGAAACCTTTAATTTTTGAAAATTATGTTGCTAAAACTGTTGTATCAACTCTAAACTTTTTTCCTCTTAACCATGATTTTGCACGTCTATGAATTCCAAAACTTTACTTTCTATAGCATCCAAACAAGACCTTGTACATTTGTGATGCAATAACACTATTATTGCAGGGCAGCACGGGCCGGGGGTGTCAGCAGAGTGTCATCGAAGGCCCCTGTGCGAGGACTACTACAAGATCAGGGCGCTTCTGTACTCGCAGTTGTACTCGCTGTGAAGCAATGTACGGCTTCTCCATCTCTCGTTGTTGATTTACACATGTTCGTTTAATCGTATCAGTCATGCTTATCAGATATGATATAATGTTTTCTCTCACAATAAAACAACATCAGTTAATTTATAAACCACAGAAACGATCAAAGGAACGGGGTGTTAACCCAGTCGTTTTGGGCAAGTGACGAGTGCATAGGCAGAGACAAGCCGGGAGCTGTTTTGGTTCATAGATTATTATTAGATGTTGACTATAAGATTACATGTGTATAATATCAGAAAACTTTTAATCTTCTTGTGTAAGTAGTATCTTGGTGTTTTGACATCTGTTTTTCCTCTTTCTCCAGTTCTTTACTTTATCCATCCCTAAATATATGCCATTTTCGTTTCCCAAGAAATAACTTCGACAAAATATATATAAAAAATATTAATATTAATGATACATAATTAATATTATCATATAGATATTTGAATCTAGTTTTTTAATAAATTTATTTAGAGATATAAATGTTGCACGTATTTTCTATAAATTGAGTTAAATTTTTAGACGGAAACCAATGGTGGCAGTTAATTTGGGACGAAGGCAGTATCAGCCTGACATATCAGCTATGGAATAACGTTTTTATCTCGTAACAAATGAGCATCAGTTGTAGAAACTATCACAAGTATATGCTACCTGTGGCAGTGCCGAACTGGGAAGATGCGATACGGATGTTCCATTGGCCCTGTTCGTTTCTCTTATAGGCCCCGTTCGCTTGGAGGATTTGAAGGAATCTGGATAAATCTTGAGGAATTTGTGAGAGAAAAATACTGTTCCGGATGAAAAAAGAAGCGGATCAAAGCCGGGTTTAAGGGCACATGAACGGGGCCATAATCTTTACTTTTCAGTTTGTTTTTCAGTCGGAACAGTGTTTTTCTCTCACGACAAATCAGTCGGAACAGTATTTCAGCTTGTTTTTTCAGCGAAGCGAACAGGGCCATTATTGTTGCTGGCCTGGTTGATTTGACGGTGTCCAGCCAAGAAAATGAGCAATGTTGTCTGGAAGATGAAAGTGACCGCTTGGTGGAAGTGGAACCAGAGTTTGCAAAATGTGGGAGTATCCATGTTGATGATGGTGATGCGAAGAAGGCACCTGGTCCTGTCCCCCGCCCCGAATGATCGATTGTCAACGCACCCGGTCATCACTCCTCCACACCATAGACCACCATCACCTCACCAGTGAATTCGCCACCGGCGCGGCGCCAGCCCTCATCACAAACCAAAACAAAAAAAAAAGGAAAAAAATCACGAGTGGGATCGTTTGTTGGATCTCCGTCTCCTTCCCTTTGAACATTCATCATAAACCATCCGTACCGGAATCTTTGGCTCCCGAGTCCCGACTTGATCCGCGCCGCGCGCCGCTTGTTCGACGCTATTCCCTCCCAGCTACAACCTGCCGCCACCGCCGCTGTGGCCGATGGATGACTGATTGCCGCCGCCGCCGCCTAGTGCCCCGGCCATGTCGCTGGCCTGCGGCCTGCCGCTGCTCGAGTGCGTCTACTGCCTCGCGTGCGCGCGCTGGGCATGGAAGCGCTGCCTCCACAGCGGCGAGGTCGACAGCGCCACCTGGGGCCTCGCCTCCGCCGCAGACTTCGAGCCCGTGCCGCGCATGTGCCGCCTCGTCATGGCCAACTACGAGCCCGACCTCTCCCCCTCCGCGCCGCTCCTCTTCGCGCCGCCCGGGCCCGGCGGATACGGCATCGACCCCGCCTGCGTCCTCCGCCGCTGGACCTACGCCGACACCCGCGGCCGCGTCACGCCCTACCTCCTCTACCTCGACCACGCGCACGCCGACATCGTCCTCGCGCTCCGCGGGCTCAACCTCGCCAAGGAGTCCGACTACGCGCTCCTCCTCGACAACCGCCTCGGCAAGCGCCGCTTCGACGGCGGCTACGTCCACAACGGCCTCCTCAGGGCCGCCGCCTGGGTGCTCGACGCCGAGTGCGACATCCTGAAGGAACTCCTCGAGAGGTACCCCGACTACACGCTCACCTTCACGGGTCATTCGCTGGGCGCCGGCATCGCAGCCATGCTCACCATGGTCGTCGTGCTCAACCTCGACAAGCTTGGCAACGTCGACAGGACCCGCACGCGCTGCTACGCCATGGCGCCGGCCAGGTGCATGTCACTCAATCTCGCCGTCAGATACGCCGACGTTATCAACTCGGTTGTCCTTCAGGTCACCGTCACTCACTCAGGTTTCTTAATTATCAACACTAATAACTACTCCCTACTGGTTTCAACCATTCTCCATCTTTCTTTCCCTCCCAATGGCAGGACGACTTCTTGCCCCGGACGGCTACTCCTCTTGAAGACATTTTCAAGTCAATCCTCTGGTAACAAATAATTTACTCTATGTTTTTGTTCATCTAGTGCTGAAAAGGTTTTGTTTCGCAAATTGTTATGTGCTTCATTACTGGCTCGAACTTTCCTCTTGCATAATCCCAGTTGCTCTATTTGTTTATGAACAAATTACTCCACTTGTCAAAATCAGAAACTGTATATCTGTTTCAGGATATATGATATCATCACTTAGTGAACATCACACCTGTATTTAGTGCTCTGCAAGTCAATCCTGTGAGCTGTGTACACCTATTATAGCCGAGGGTGGTTTATCTTATTTGCTGATTTTTCAGTTTATGTTTCTGCTAGCTCTGTTGCAGCTGTGATGCGTTTGATGCTTACTGGGCTCAAGCAAGTTTGACATTAAGCTATCTTCTTTTCTTGGACAGCTTGCCATGCCTCCTAGGTTTGAGATGTTTGAGAGATACATGTATACCCGAAGACGCTATGCTAAAGGATCCAAGGAGGCTTTATGCACCAGGCCGGATTTATCACATAGTGGAAAGAAGAATGTGCAGGTACCCTTTCCTCATTTGGTATTCTAGAATGCAAGAAACATCATGTGGCCCCTGATGCATAGTATCCGTTAGTTGCGTATTGATGGAGGTGTTCTCACAATTGTCAGAAATAGAGAACAGGGTATGCTAGTAGTTTAAAATATCTGATAGTATCGTTTTAAGAGAACCATCACCTCTTTATTTTGCGAATATGTAGTTCAACTATCACCATTGACTGTAAACCCATACTGATACTGCTAGGTACACCATTGATATTAAACTTTCCCAGCTGTTTTACATTTCTTGGTCAGGGTACTGGGTGTTGCTAATGAAGGTGTCCAATATTTCCCGAAAACAAACTGAATTCCTTGAAACACACAGGTGCGGAAGATATCCACCTGTAGTCAAAACAGCTGTGCCGGTGGATGGTAGATTTGAGCACATAGTTCTTTCCTGCAACGCCACAGCGGACCATGGCATTATTTGGATTGAGAGGGAGGCCCAGAAGGCTTTGGATGTGAGTTGCTTATAGCCTTATATGCTTCTACTCATGCTTACTCTCTATTCTTTGTCTGTAGCCTTTATCTTTGGTACTGATAAAGTGAACCTCCTTGCATATCACTGTTTTTTTTCTTTCTTAACTGTGCACGTTGACGATATGTAAGGGTCACGTGTGGACGTGTGGGGAATGTTTTAGATTCTATTCTTAGCATTATAGAACCTAGAAATGTGAAAATACAAGAAGAAAGATTGAAGAACTAACTCAACTAAGGTAGTGACGACAAAAATCTTGTCCAAAATACAGTTACACATTAGTTAGATGTGTTGGAATTGTGATCTCCCGGCCAATTCTTTAGTCGGTAAGAGAAAGGGATGGAACGGGGTGGAAACACCCCGAACCATCCCGTTTGCCCAAGTCGGCAATTGAAAGGATTGGAAACACCCCCGAACGATCTCGTTTTATCCTGATCGGGGTTACCAACCTAATAGTTGTCGGGCCCCCGTTGTGGACCGATTTATATTGGGGAAAGGTCCCACAAGGACCGGAACTAAGACCTAAGCCCATTTCCCTGTCCTACCGATTAAGGACCACGCTGAAACATTGGAAGGACCAAGACAAGCCCCAGAAACAAGAACAGAGAGAAAGAGTTGAAAAAAAGAGAGATGGGAAGCTCATCTGGTGAAGGTATGTGTGCATGAATCTCATCTCATGTTGTGGTTCTATCTTAATCTAGATGATCCAACATAACTAACAAGATGCATTTGTCGTGTGAACGGCCCTCTAGTTGAGTTCGTTAGGTGGCTCTAGTAGCATTCATCAGGTTCTAGGTTCGACTCCCATGAGCTGAGTTGGTTAGGTGGCTCTAGTAGTATTCCTCAGGTCCTGGATTGACTCCCCATGAGGAGTGAATTTCAGGTTGGGATTGAAAAAAAACTCCTCGTATGTTCCATGCCAAAGCACAGGTCTAAGGCTAGGCCCGGCTCCGGTTGTGGGCTGTCTTATTCCCCGCAGGTTGAGTTTTTTTAGATGCAGTTATCGTCCAAAGAACAGGTCTAAGGCCCGGCCCTGTCTTGGGCTGTCTTACCCCCAAAGGCTCAAGTTTGTTTAGATGTTGTCGTCTTTAGAATTGTTCATGTTTGGAAATGGAGTTGTTGAATATGAAAGTAGACATAGGATGATTTGTTCACCAAGCAGATGCAATCGTACAAATGGGTGCAAGTTAGCTGCTTCTCTGATTTTTTTTTCGTGCTTATTACGTGATTCCACCGCCGGTGTGCAGCTGATGCTGGAGGAGGAGGACACGCTGGCAGTGCCATCGGAGCAGCGGATGGAGCGGAACGAAACCCTGCAGAAGGAGCACGTGGAGGAGCACAGGGCCGCTCTGCGCCGGGCCGTCACGCTGTCGGTGCCAGACGCGCGGTCACCATCCCCGTACGGTACGTTTGACGATGTCGGGCAGCATCACCACCAGCCGGAGAGGAGCGAGAGCTTCCCGCCGGCGGGGCCCAGGCAGCGCATGAGCTGGAACGATCTGATCGAGCGGGTGTTCGACAAAGACGAGGACGGCCAGATCGTGCTGCGCAGCTCGGTTCTTCTCTGAAGAGCGCAGCCTCCCGGCCTCACCTGGGCCGTTGTAAATTCCTTCGGTCTTGCAAATGTGCTGCCGGCTGCCTCTCCCAGCAGAAGCCCCCATTTTCCTGTGTTATTGGATGTTCAGTGTCATTTATTCATAGAAGAGAATTCTTTGTGTTATTGGGTTGTTCAGTGTCATTTATTCATAGAAGAGAATTCTTTGTGAAGGAATAATCAAGGTGAAGAGTAGGTCAATTTTGGCACCATTTTCCTGGTGATCTTGATATCAGCAGAGTTAGGATCCAAACTCACAATATGCATCATTACACGCCAGACAGTACGATCGAGACACTTATTCCCGTTTTGTTCCATGCGTATCAGCAGAGTCACTTACTTAAAATTTTGGATTTTGACACTCGAGGGAGATGGAGATGAGCACAATGCCTTAGTTTTCAGATTTCACACCCAAATCTGCATATCCTCGCCCCATGGCCATGAGATGTAAGGCACATATGGACTATATTGTTTGCTCACGGTGTGGAGCCGCTGGCGACAAAAGGCTGTGAATTCACCGTTTATCAGCAACTCAACTAAACCCACTGGTCTTCCTTCTTGAAGACTAGAGTATATGCAAATAGGCTTTACAAAATGAGCAGCGAGTTCAAATTTAACAGCTCAAAAATCAGCTGATACTACTGCCTAAAAAACAAAGAAAAAGGAGAAAAAATGTAAGCCATAAGGCCTGAGCCAATCAGCCACTTGTATATGTGTATGTAATATGCTACCAATCTATACTTGCAGATCAAGAACCGCCTCACCTGCAAACATGTAGCACGATAAGGCCAACATGGGATTAACAGGCGCTAAAAGGGGAATAGCCGCCAGACTACTCCAGTGGCCAGTCCATCTTACCATGCATTCTCTTGACGAAGCGCTCAGATTCAAAAAAGTTGGGTCTTTCAAACAGAACTTTGCTAAGCCTTAGGTAGGTGAAACCAAACAGATGCTGTCCATCTGGGTCATTCAGTGGTCTGGCATTCTCCAAAATCTTGTTGAATCCATCCCTATCATAGCAAGGTAGAGCGTTCTCATTAGCCACTTGTATACCAGCATCCCAAGCAGCATTTAGCACCTGAAAAATGATGCACCCAATTTATTAAACACTAACACTTCATCAATCCATTCCAAATTAAATAGAAAAAAAATGGTGTTGTACTATAAGTGCCAACTACTCATTCAGAGAAAACCTACCAAATAGTAACATGTGTTTGCTCACTAGAGAACACAAAACATCAGCTAGTAAGCTGTTGCTAAGAAATGCAAAACATGCAACGGAACAATGGATCCATACCTGCCATACTAGGCCCTCTGGGTCTGCAAATGCCTCAGGGTATACCTCATGCTGGTCCATAGTGCGCAATTCAACACATGTAAAGTTCAAAGCAGCACCATATTTCTTCAATACTGCAGCAATTGGAGCATAGCCATCACGGTTACATGGGTTGTAAAATCCGGCGGTCAATTCAGCAGCATGACTGGCAGTTTTGTACCACCAGTGCACCCCAGAGACCTGTTAATATCACAGAAGTGGTTAGTGCTATACAATCATTTCATGTGATTTGGATAAAAATGATAAAGAATAAGGTTGTTCTGACACTTATAAGACCAAGTTCCCAGAAACAAGAAAAAATGCCCACAAATCAACCATCAAAATACTGAAATTGGCTTTGAATAAATAACAAAGACAACTGACCTTAACAGCAATGTTTGAACCCTCAAAAGCCAACCTTGCTAACATCAGTACACGGTCCGCATGATTCACCAACGTCTGGGAGTACCAGCTGAGGAAAAACAGGCCATAGTAGCTCATAATCTCCTCCATCACAAAAAAATCCAGTGAGATTTGGTTCAGAATTATAATGGCCAGCATTGTCAGGCCCTCTTGCCCATATGGTATGCCCCCGTGCTTCTGCAGCCTTTCTCAAACTTTTCTGTAAGTACCTGTCATAGCACTGGAGCAAAATACATTAGCAATTACCTGAAATTCTCCAATGCCAGGGTATTTCCAGCCATGTTTTGCTGGATAAGATGGATATCGCAGCTCTCCACAAGCCCCTAGTCCAATCTCAATTTCTGAGATGATCCCATCCTCAAAATACTCATCGAATTCTACTCGGAAGCTTCTCATGAAATCAAAATATACCTACATTGATATACAGGAATGAATTAAACACAATTGACCATCCAACTTCCAACAAAAATGAATTGAAATGTTTGAACACAGAGAACAGGCATTGTTGTGGCATAACAAAATAGTCTCGTCACACACATGAAAGTACTAGACATGACAATGTATACATAACATATCAGTTTCATGTGAAGCCACCCTCAGCTTCTCAGGTTCTAGTTATCGTACAGAGTAGTAGTAACAGAACTTGCTCAAGGAGACAAGTGGAAATCAATAGGGGTGTGTTTGGTTGGTGGATGGGGCTTGCATTGTTATTCTGGCTGAGGGGATACAGGCTACGTGGAACCGTATTTCAGAAAAAAAAAAGGTGTTTGGTGAGGTTGCATGAGCGGATGCAAAAAAACTGACATGTTGTTTGGTTGTCTGCATGAGCGGATGCAACCTGTCAAACCTATGAGACTAACACGTGGGCCTGTCAACCTCATCCTGTATCCACTCAGCTTGGCTCGGCAGTGAAGCTCGATTTGGGCGTATCCTGCTAACTTGTATCCACTCATGCAATTGCATCCGCTCATGCAGTCATGCAGCCAACCAAACATGCTTCTCACCCAGATTTATACGGCTCCATTCATAGAGGATGAGTGGAGCAGACCAACCAAACACACCCTAGGATGATAAGCTGTGTGGATGCTGTGAAAATGTGAAATGACTCCTGCGTCGCTTTGGGCTGCAAACTCTAGCGCCTATGATGAATGATGCTTCTTTTGACGACTGGTGGAACAGAGCCAATGATATGGTCGATGGACAATTGCAGTAAGGCATAAATTCCCTCATTATCCTAGGGGCTTTGACGCTTTGGAAACATAGGAATCAATGTGTCTTCGGTGACTTTGCTGCCAATATGGCTAAGCTGGCTTGCTACTTGCTGAGGAGGAGGCTCAGCTTTGGGCGCGAGGGATCTCCTTCTTGTCTGGCAATGTTCCAGTGACTAGGTCATTCTAGGTCATTTGTATTCATAAGAAAAAGGCGTGTACTTAATTTTGTGAACCTATGGGTGTGTGTGAGTGCCCTTTCTCCTTTTTAAAATAATAATACACAGTTCTCATGCGTGTTCGAGAAAAAAAAATGAAATGACTGTACCTCCACTGCTGTTCTGCCTTGCAGAACCCTTTCTTTATCAATTCCCCATGATAAGCACTCTGTATTAAGTCTTCCTGCCCTGTCAGTAAAGTAGATATCCGGATTGTTCCGTCCAATCTCTATTACCCAATGTGGGAGGGGAATGGATATATCATCTCCAACATTGCCACCGCATTCATGAAATGACATGACGACCTAAGAAATTTGGCGAGAAAAGCATTTAAGCGACATCAGAAAAGGTAATCAAACCTAAAGTACAGCAATTTTCAACCAACAGATGAAGGATGTGGAAGGAGGATTGCATCAAGAAACATACAACAGTCCAGAGACCCATAAGTTTCCAAAGGGTGCATTGAGATGTTAAGCCATCTTACCTGCAACTTGAGCTTGAGCTCCCTGATCATCTGGAAGAGGCGCCTGTAGCCAGTCCAGTTGTACTCCTGCGGCCTGTGCGCCTCGACGTTCCCCCACGAACAGTCGACCATGACCCCATCCACTCCGGCTGCCTTGAGCACCCGCAGCTGGCCCACCAACTCGTCCGCGTCCACCACCTCACCGTTACCATTCACCACCCCAAGCTGCGACAAACACGCTTCTGATTGGGATATGGAACACGATCGCGCAGGTCCAATCGAGCGACCATCACGGGAGCGCCGCGGAGGCCGGGAGCGCGAGCGGGGTGGCGGAGGGCGGCGCGGCGGCGACCATCACGGGGCGGACCGACTGGAGGAACACAGGAAGAGGAGGAGCACGCGTCAGCATTTGATCCGGATCCGGTGGCACCGAATTTGGGAGGACCCGGGGAGGAGGGAGGAGGGAGGAGGTGGAGCGCGTCCTCGGGAGGCGGGAACGGGGGAGAAAAAGAGAAGAGGAGGTGGAGCAACGAACGAAAGCCGTGAGCTCCGTGACGGCCTCTGCGGCTTCTTCGCCGCTTTTGCTTGCTTGTCCACTTCTGTTCTACTACCCCTTTTCCCTTTCCTTTGCGTGCGAATTGCGATGGACGGTCCACAAAAAAAAGTAACGCAAAATACAATACTCGTAAAATAATACGGTTGTACAGTTTAAAAAAAATAAGGTGGTAATTCTTTTCTCTGCTTGTGTTATTTTCGCACAATACGGTATTCCAAGATTTTCACATAGTGTATTATCAGACGTACAAATATTACTTGCATTATATTATTATTTAATTTGATCGACCATTCTATTCCCCTGCACCTGCAGTTTTGAGCATTTATTTATTTACTTATCCACTCTTTTGAAACCACAGAGTTTCATTTATGACATCATAAATACAGTAGATAACTACTACTCCCGCGAACTGAGCTGCTGTGAGCTCACTCTTTTTTCGCCGTTCCTCTTCTCAGTTCGCATCGCAGAGCTGCCACTGCCAGTTCAGACAGACAGTTCCCTTTCTTCCCGGGCCTTGTTTAGATCATCTCTAAGGCCTTGTTTAGATTGTAAATTTTTTTAATCTGGACATTGTAATACGTTTTATTTGTATTTGACAAACTTTGTCCGATCATGGACTAACTAGGCTCAAAAGATTCGTCTCGTGATTTACAACTAAACTGTATAATTAGTTACTTTTTTTACCTACATTTAATGCTCCATGCATACGTCTAAAAATTAATGTGATGGAGAGAGTGAAAAAACTTGAAACTTTGAGGCAATCTAGACATGTGCCTTTTTTACCTATCAAATCTTAACACATACATGAAGTATAAATGTAGTCTAAAATTGATGTGATGAGAGAGAGCCTAGTTAGATCATGATTGGACAAAAATCAAATAAAAGCGAAACTTTGAGGCAACTAACTAAACAAGGACATGGCCTAAATTCTAAGTTTTTTCACTCTCTCTCTATCACATCAATTTTTAGATGTATACATGGAGCATTAAATATAGGTAAAAAAATAACTAATTACACAGTTTAGTTGTAAATTACGAGATGAATCTTTTGAGCCTAGTTAATCCATGATTGGACAAAGTTTGTCAAATACAAACGAAACGTGCTACAGTGTCCATGTTGCAAAAATTTACAATCTAAACAAGGCCCCAATTGAGAAGATACTGACGACTGACTCGGAAGGAAGGAGAGCAGATAGAGAGAGCAACCTGTGCAGCCACGGCGGTGGAGGAGGACGAAGAGGGGAAGGTGGTGCCGTCGGGGAGGACGACCCATCCGGCCTCCCTGGCGAGCACGGCGATCACCTCGTTGATGTCGGCGCGCGCCCGCAGGTCAGCTGTAGTTGCCGTCTTGCTGGCGCGAGCCAGCCAGATCCGCCAGCGTGATCGCGCGCCGCCGCCGCTCCGCATCTTGGTCCGCTCCTTCTCCTCCGCAGCCGCGAAGGCCCTCGACTCGCCCGGCGACACGACGGCGGCGCATGCGCATGGCCGGCTCCGGGTCCATGTAGTAGCCGTCGTCCTCCCCCTCCTCGTCGCCTTCCTCCTCCTCCTTGACCCCCATATCCTCGTCGTCGGCCGGCCCCGCCTGCTGCATCCCGCCCGGCCGGCCGGATCTCGCGCCGCCGCCGCGGGTGGAGATGCGGAAGAGGGGAACAGGAACAGGGGGGAGGAGGGGAGGACTAGGAGCAGTAGGGTCGCTCGCGCGTGCGAGGCGTGCGGCGGCGTGCTGCTGCTGGACCTGGGACTTGGAGAGTCATATGGTTGGCACGGTGGCCGCGTGGGGGCGACACGTGTGGGAGGATGGACGGCCGCGATGGCCAGGAGGCACGCACGCTCCGCCAGGCGCCAGGGCAGGGGAAGGAACGGGGAAGAAGGATTGGCACCGCACAGGCGGCGCATGTGATTGGGCGTGCCGCTGCTACCGTTACCCTTTCCCATCCCAGTGGGCGCCGCGCACGGCGCACACATGTCATGTGCACGCACGCGCCTCTCCGCTTGCCACGCGCCCCCATTGGCCATTGTCCATTGGCATTGCCATACGTGCAGGTGCAGGCCTGCATCAGCAGCGGCGGCTGCTTCTCAGATGTCCAGCTTCTTCTTACTGGGTGACTGTGCAAGCAGAAGCAGGGGGCAAAGATCATGAGGTTTTTGGTGCTGCGTTTCAGACATGGATTGCTGGCTTTCCTGCTATAGAGTTTTATACTCTATATTGCCGTCTCCGCTGAACAATTCGCTCTGGACGTACCATTCCACACCACGCCGATCAGATACGGGAGAAGAAGCACAGCTGCTACCTGACATGCCGCTCGGCCCTGTTCGCTCGAGCTTATCAGCCATGATCCAGGTATTTTCTCTCATAACAAATTAGTGAACGGTGCTTTTCAGCCTGACTTTTTAACGAAACGGACAGAGCCGCGATGCCTCTTTGCTGAACAACATCCCGCTGCAGACAAACGAATCGAACGCAGCAGACAATTTGCAGACAAAAGGTACTGCTTCTATTGTTCACATCTCCATGCCGCGATGCCTATCAGAAAATTCTCGAGGGTAGATATTTTCCAAAGAAACTAATAGCTCCATGCATCAGTTGCAACATTTTTCACTTGAACAGAGTCGATATTATTTGCTCACGAATTAAGCCAATGGTAAATCCTGAACAAAACGGTTGTTCCAAAATACCAACAAGACAAACGGGTGTGCTCCATTTGATAGGAGCGGCAAACAAAACTACAAATGACAGAATCAGTAACGATTATCGGATTCTTACTTTGACACAGAAAACTTTGCCTTGCGCATCAGATATTGATCATTCCAGGAATGTCACGACTCTTGTATGGAATCCGATCCTTCTTTCTTGGTGAGCTGTTAGATTCACCAGGCAGTACTCTGCTGTAGGTAACTTGATGAATTTCAACAACGAGTCAGTGAACTACAACTAGCCCATCAACCAGATACTGTTGGTTGTGTTGCTTACTTGCTTCTGCTTTAGACTTAGGTTGCTTTGCTTCTGGCATCCTTCAAGCTCCCCGACAAGGAAATCAGCATGTTGGACACTTGGACTGGACGATTGGCTAGCTGTTAGCCTCATCATTGCATTTGCCGTGTCAATGATTTGTTCGCAGAAGTAACCACAATTCCAGAAAACGCGATTGCATATCCAGCTACATTGACTACGCTGTTAACTTGGCTCATCAGGAGATAATACAGTAACTGTACCGCTTCACAAGCCTTCATTCAGGATGCACTAGTGCATATCGCTGAATTCTAGCATATCATCACGTGCACAAGCAGCACGGGTACACAACAATATTTGAAAAGGCTAATTTTAGTTCAATCCAGTTGATCAACTCACCAGAGACCAAATCCAGCATAAGCATACCAGTCTATGTTGGCTAAAATTCTCAGGTAACAGCTTCTCAAAAATAAGTCCTCAGGTCACATACATCTTCAGCTGTGGGAGAACTATAAATATAAGTTTAGAAGAGAACTAAGATGCTTTAGTAAGGAGAACTCCTAAAGAAAGCCACCATTCCAATGAAAACATCCACAAAGGTGATCAAACTGTAATTCTTTCATTCAAATGCAGTTTCAATCACAAAATTTGACAAGAAGACTGCAGAGAACAATATAAACAGCATATGGAATACTGACTCGGCGACAGAAACCTTGTGGTGTTATACATTGTTTCAGGAACTGCATTTTCAAATGTCCTGATTCATATATTCAGTTCCCTGCTTTCTTTCTGAGTATATATAGTGTACTAGTGAAAGGGCGCGCGACAAATGCGGAGACTGAATTGGTTTGAGATATAGCATTAAATACTTATGGATATGGATATTCATAATCTGAGTGAATGGAAAAAATGATTGAGATACATATAGGAACCTAAGCCTTTCTTTCGCCTAACTCTGGACTGCAGATAACGAAGTACAAAGTGAAACTTGGAAGGAAGCCGAGACTGGCCATTTTGTAAGGTTGTAGGAAGCACAACAAAAGTAAACTAAATGCAAGTACATTTGTAACACGAATTCTATGGTCAGATGAGTCCATTTTCGGCAGAGCTCGCATCTGTGCTTTTTATTTCTTGGACACCTGAAAAAAGATGAGATGGACAATTAGAAGTGCTGCATAGCTTAAACCATAACTGTGACGTGAAATAATTACAAAAACATTTACCACTCTCATTTTGTTCATGACTGCGGAGTTTGCATAAGAATCACCAAGGCAACAGTAGCAAGTAGACATTGATCAGGATGTACCTTCTGAATCATGTATTGTAGCAATGCAATATGAATCATAGTCCCTAACCAATCAGAATAGATTATTAAGTACATAACAAACCAGAAAAATCACTTTAGGTTAGAAGCAGGTGCACATATCCTATGCAGGTGTATAACTATTTATTTAAAAAAATCAGGAAAGAATATCCTATGCAGGTACACATATCCTATGCAGCGGCAGTAACAAAAAGTAGAACTTGCTATATTCACCAGCATATATATATGATTCAAAACCCCACAAATATGCCGGTTCGAACACAAGAGCATTAACTATTGAGCGCCACAGTTTTAATTAACTTGTCATACGAAGATAGATGTGTGTACTTAACTTTTCCTAAACAATTAGGAGGCCTGTATCTTTTGGGGAACTATCACAGCAGCAGCTAATACATGCCCATTATGACACAGCAACCAATACGTGGCCAGCGTTTTTTTTTTGAGCAGCTGTTAAAGATATCTTTGAAATAGAAATTTTATATAGCATATAATAATATTATGTCATCGTCAGTCAAAGGCATAGATAGAAACAATATACAGAAAAATAATCTGAAGGCTATCCTTTTTTCATGCTGCTACAGTGCAGCAAGAAGCGTTGGATATCTTGACTGTATTCCTGATCTTATGACCTAGGAAGGCAAACCTGAAAAGCTGACACCAAATTCATATGTTGAATGTTAGATTTCCTGACATAGCACGCTATGGAACCTACGGCCAACAAATATTAGAACAAGAACGTGGAGAGCGATTTTTTGCTTTGCTGAGATGCAGGTTCAGCTGCGATTCCATGTAGCTTGTGTTTCAATAAAATGTAGTGAAACAAAGCATAACTGGAGACTAAATTAGTGATTTGAGGGGAAGTACCTATGTTGAAAAAAATGCAAGTGGACAACACTTATTATGTTGTACAGTCTGCAGAGATGTGTAGCGCTGAATCCATAATGGGGTTCATACATGCCTGAAGTTAAAAGAGGCAGCAAGATTTTGACATGTGGTGACCGGTTAACTGGAACAATGTAGAGGCACTGCTGTGTCTAGCAGAAATCATTGCCATTTCCAGGATAACATGTAAGAAAGGCAGAGGAAGAGGATAACTCACCAAAACGATGAACTAAACTTGGAAGGTGTTCTCTACATGATTGAGAAAGTGTTGCCCCTAGATAAGCAAGGGAGCCCAACCTAGAAAATATAGACATATATATCATAATTGGATCGGAAAATATCATGGAGTAATAAATCTCTTCTGATTTCACTATGTTCTTTTTTTTAGGACACACGATAGATCAAAGAACTAACTGCCTGTAAATTTTGTCACAATCTTCGTTTCGGACAGCAAATGCACATTGTCTAATCTGTGAAATACGTTGCATCATTTTAGACATGAAACACCTCCGTAGAACCTAAAATTTACAAATGTCTTGAAAAATAGGGAGGACTGAGAAAGAAGAGGGATGTGAACATATCAATGATCAAGGAACATGATCAGTATTGTGTCTAGCAGAAATCATTGTCATTCCCAGGATAACATGTAAGAAAGGCAGATGAAGAGGATAACTCACCAAAACGATGAACTGAACTTGGAAGGTGTTCTGTATAGGATTGAGAAAATGTTGCCCCTAGATCAGCAAGAGAGCCCAACCTAGAAAATACAGACATATCATAATTGGATCGGAAAATATCATGGAGATCTAAACAGTAAAAAAGAATAACATGAGAAAGCAATCTACAAAGGATAATACCTCTGAATCCACAATAAATAGACAGCCTTCGGTAGCATGCTAAAATGCTGAAGGTGGGAGCAAGAATTTGGCTGACTCAAACTCTCAATCCTCAAAGTTCGCGGAAGATCCAATCTGCAAAGTGGAGGAAAAATGGCAATTCATCATTCTGCATGGATGTAAACCTTGTGGTCATATAAATAAAATCATAACTCAAGGTAACAGGAAGCTATGCTTGCATAATCTAGAATTATATCCTATGGCTGTTGCTAATGATGATCCTATGCTGGTTACTGTCAGAGATAAAAATGCGATCCCCACCTTCATCAACTGATATGCATGGTTCAGCACATTGAACTATAGAATATCACTTTTTCAGTACATATAAGTTTACTTTCACAAGGAACAGAGCATTCATAGGCACACCTACATAGGCGACCAAACCACAACTTTATAAATAGGCAGATGCATAATAGCAATCAAGGAATCGTGATGGTATCATCTGGAGTAAAATGATCACATGTCACAAACATTTGGGAATTGGGACCTGTACATACAATCTATCAGATTAAATAGGAGCAAACTGAAATGCACTGGCTGACAAGGGAAAACAGCCCAAAGAGGGATTTTTACCTTTGGTGGTTCAGGAAGCAGCGATAGCCTGCATGAAAATTCCGCTCCGTAGTTAAGAGCTTGCATTAGCACCTCGAAAGAATATGATAAATGCAGTTGCCAAAGATAAAATTCAGAAGTTGCTATTAACAAACAAAATATAGCAAAGGGATTTTTACCTTTGGTGGTTCAGGAAGCAGCGATTGCCTGCATGAAAATTCCGCTCTGTAGTTAAGAGATTGCATTAGCACCTAGAATATGATAAATGCAGTTCCCAAAGATAAAATTCAGAAGTTGTTATTAACAAACAAAAGATAGCAAAGGCTAACTATTTTTATTAAGCAAAGATCTCCCAACCCATCACCTTTTATTGCACAGACCGTAATGTAAAGATCGCTCAATCCATCATCTATGATTGCTGTGCAAATTAATCTAGCAGAAACGAATGGCTTTTAGGCCTCTATAAAGCAACTATAAATTAAATAATGTCCATGCTCAACAAAGATGCTTGAACAATCTGATAGGAATAACATAGCAAATGAATATCTAGCATATTGCTTTAGGGAAGCTGGGAAGCTAAAACACAGCCTAGAAGTTACTGAAACACAACTGGAAAATGTTATCATTTGTTTTTAATGTTTCCATTACGGAAAAAGGGAATTACTTCAGTTGTTTTCTCCCATAATCGAGGCTTCTCATGTAAACCATACGCTACAGTTACAGAGGTATTACTTGATCTTCTTTTTTCCTGGACGCAGCACTGGACGTTAAGTGCACAATTACATAATGAAAATATGAAACATTACTGATTCAAATTGATCTGTTTATGAAGGTCAAGAAGAGAAGAACGCAAGTACCTGCAAATTAACTGTCTATGCTATTCATCCCAGCAGTGGGGGTCAGTGCACTCGAGGCCACCAAACTGATGTGCTGGGAACCCATGCCAGGCTGAATCTAACACACACCAATCTGCCATGGACATAGAAACCCTAGAGTAGAAATCGAAACTAAAATCGGAGAAGGTCGCTAGGGTTTCACGGATCACAGAAGCAGAAGAGGACCAGCGGAAGGAGACAGCGCCGGGGGTGCATGCCGTCGGCGGCCACCGGTGGGGGTCGCGGCCGGCCCGCCCGTGCGGCGCGAGGGGGCGTGGAGGAGGAGAAGGACGGCCGCCGCCGTGCCGAGGGCGCACGCATCAGGAGAGATGGGGAGAGAGAGGGAGGGGAAGAGTAGAGGATGTGGGGACTCACCAGCGCGGGGAACAGAGGGGGAGGGGGCCGCCGGCGCGCCGTCGCCGTGGTCGCCGTCGCCTCAGGAGAGATCGAGAGCGAGAGATGACGGGGAGAGAAGCGGGCTTTTTTTTTTGCTGGAGGAGAAGCGGAAGTTGAGCAATATATTTGCTTGGCTGGATTCCAACGAGAAGTCGGAAAAGCAGAGTAGAAGCCCGAGAAGCAGGAGAAGCCGCCGGCGGAATCTGCTTCAAGAGATCTAGGCCGTCGAACGACAAGATCGGACGGCTGCAGGAATTTCGGGTGACGTGGACACGTCTTCCTGGTTAGAACCCCACGAGGTCTATAGAGTTTAAATGAGCTGACACCTTGTACCTTGTTGAGCTCTATGTATCAAATCAAAAATAAACTATCAGGCAATAACTCCTAAAAAATGAGTCCTCAGATCACATACATCTTCAGCTGTGGGATCGTTGTATGCAGAACTATCAATATGAATTTAGAAGAGGGGAACTAAGATGCTTTAGTAAGGAGAACTCCTAAAGAAAGCCATCATTCCAATCAAAAACATCCACAAAGGTGACCAACTGTAATTCTTTCCCTCAAGTGCACTTTCAATCACAATATTTGACAAGAAGAATGCAGAGAACAATATAAACAGCATCTGGAATACTGATTCGGAGACAGAAACCTTGTGGTATTATACATTGTTTCAGGAACTGCAGTTTCAAGTGTCCTGATTCATATATTCAGTTCCCTGGTTTCTTTCTGAGTATATATACAGTGTGTGAGCTCTAAACAACATTTTTACATATCACATTCTACTGATTACAGAAGAATGATAAGCCCTTCTTTCTGATCCCTGCGACAGTTGACAATAATACATCTGTGCAGGAGAGGAATCAATCAAATGTACAATCTGGCCTCTTACCAGAACAAATCATCTACACCCACAGACGTTGATGGTGGGGGCACTTCCTCCTCCATCTCTGGTTCAGGTTCCATGCCAAACTCCGGGGACTCAATATCAGCGAGGTTCTTCAAGTCAACGACAGATAGCTCGTCCAGTTGCTTGACCACAAGGTCTGCAGCACTCAGCTCGTAGATTTTGTGCTTGCTTGCGACCGCGACACACTTCATACAGGCATCGTGTGCTGCTTCCACCGCCGAATTGGAGTTCCCAAACACGATGCACCTCTCCGGGATGAAACTGAGGAGCTGAGCAGCGTACAGAAACATTTCTGGGTCAGGCTTGCCCCGGTACACGTCTTCTGCTGCCACAACCGCATCAAAGAAGCTGCGCACGCCAACAGCTTCAATGGCTTCCTCAATAACCTTCCGTGGGCGTGTGGTGACCACAGCGATGGGGATCTTGTAATTGGCGAGCGTGCTCATGAACTCCCTGGAACCGTTCCTCATCTGGTGGTAGGAGCCGCCTCGAAGGCTGTTGTGAATCTCCTCCTTCCTCAAGGCCAATCTCCTAAGCTCCGAGGGATCACGGGACCAGCAGAGAACCTCAGATATTGCCTGCTCGTTCTTCATCCCTTCAACTCTCCGCAGCACAAAAGTGGGAGGCGGCGACTTCCCCTCCTCCTGTGCCAGGGTCAACCATGCCTGTCTTTCCAATTCAGCATCATCCTCAACAATGACCCCCTCCCACTCGAAGATGACGCCAAGCCACCCGCAGCCCATGCGCTCGAGGCGGAGCAGCGGGTTGTGCAGCTTGGGGTCATCTGCCCTGTTCTGTGGAGGCCATGACGGCGTGGGGCTGGTGACCCCAACATCCCCCATGTCACCACCATCCCCAGGGATCCCCCGGTACTCCCTGCGAGGGCTGGCCTCCTTTGTGACACCCATAGCCAGCGCCCTGATCGGCCAATCGGCGAGGCGTGGCGACGGCTGCCTGGTGACCCGGGCCATGAGGCGGCGGCCCGCGAAGGCGGTGGGCAGGGGTCGGCAGGCGACGACATGTGACGCCCGGCGGAGGTGGTGGTGGTGGGAGGCGCCGGCGCCCCTGGACCTGTGGTCGAACAGGTGGGGGGCAATCATGGAGGTGCTCGCGCTGACCGTGTCGACAACCATGACGGCCGCTGGATCCGGCGCCCTCCCACCTAGCTACGAAGAATTGAGATCCCGGAGCCCAAACCTGGCTGCCCCACCCAAATTATTGGGCCAATTTGCTCGAACCGTCTGCTCCCCTGCCGGAATCGGGCTGCAAGAAGAGGAAGAAACGAATAGCTAAGACTCCAATCCAACACATGAAAGAAGGGGAGGAAGGCAACCAACCAGCAAACAGAAGGGCACGGGTACCTAACTAACGCCAGGAACCAATCAATCGGCAGTTGAAGCTCAAGCCGAGCTCAATGATTGGGTGGGGACAGAGAGGAAAGGGGAAGCGGACAAGGCAAGGAGATAAGGAGGAGGCGGTACCGGCGGCGATTCGGGGATCGGACGGCGGCGCAGGCGTCGGTCGCTCGGTTGCGGAGGAACGGGAGGTTTCTTCGGGAAGCCGCCAACCTTGTTTTAGCCTCGCGTTTCCTTTCCTTTATGGTGAGCAGTGCCGCTGAGCCGCCGCGGTTGTCCGTGCCTCCGCGGAGGAGGAGGAAGGGGAGACGAATCTCCGCCGGGTACGTGACGCGTGGCGCCACGAGGAGCGTCTGATTGGGGTTCGGTTGAAACGTGAGGAGGAGAAGGCCCGCGGCCTAGGAATCGCGCTCTCTTCGATTCTTATCTGCTTCTCTCTAGCGCTATCAGAATTCTCTTCCCTCTTCTCTCTCCTCTCTCCTCTCTCCTCTCTCTCTCTCTCTCCTCTCGCTCTCTCTCTCTCCCCGCTAGTTTTGACTCGGTTTTCATTTGGGTTCTATTCTATATAATTTAATTTACTACTGTTGACATTATTACGAAAACAACGTCAAAACTACTCCGCGTCTTTTTTTTTATCTCCTTCTATTCTATGTAGTCCTGCGTTACTACAATTTTAAAATTGAATTTTGTAAAACTCAAAACTGAATTCTCTTACAAAGTTAAAATTAGGATATCTTTGCAACAAAATAAATCATTGAACTGAATTATGATACTTGTAAAAGTTTTTTTTCTTAAACTTGTACAAGGTTGTAGTAGAATAAAATGGAAATGGTTGGTGCCACATGACAAGAGGAAAGAAGAATTGCACTCCCCCCATTTCAAATTATAAAACTTTTGGCTTTTCTAGATTCATAACTTTTGCTATGCACTTAGATATATGTTATGTCTAAATACATAGCAAATGTTATGAATCTAGAAATGCCAAAATATCTTATAATTTGGGACAGAGGAAGTAGCATCCATTGGGGGCATTTATTCTTGTTTCTAAAAAAATTGCCTCCAAATGAGGCCTCTAACATCTGATTTTGATGGAGAACTCGAAGAAAATAGAGTGCAAAACACCTTTTGACCCTATTTGAAGTTCTTTAAGATGGTCTCGAAAAAAAACTCGATCCGCGGTGGCTAGACAGTGTAACACTCTCGGTGTTACGTTGTACAATTTTGCTAAAAACCCTGCATGAGCATCAACTTGTGTGTAAATGCGTATAATATAGAGTACAAATCAATATTCAGAGCTTGAAACGTTCAGTTGAAACATGAAACAAAGGTTATATTTCGTCTCGTATTATCATTTAGGATTCTAAATGAATTTTTATCGGACGGAAATGCTACGGAACGCATCAGCGGAACGTAGTAAAGTGGGTAGCCCGAACTTCGTAGTCGACGATGAAATATGTGTAGTCGAGGACGAGGTTCGCTAGCTAGTATATCAAGTAGCTCGGAATTGGAATTCGACGCGAAACTGTCCGAGGTTTAGCCATTCCGCGTAAGTCTATAAATGGGTCGACGAAGCCATGTTTAGCAATTTTTGTAGAGCGATCGGCTTAAGAAGTGGCGAGATGTCGTGGCTCAGGTCGATAGCTCTACGTACCCTCTGGAGTATAGAAGAAGTGGTTTGGCGTTTAGACCTTCGGGTATGTGCAAGCGCGTCCGCGCGCGTGGTCCCTGCATTGAGTCGCAGGATTTTTCAACAGCTTTAAAAAGCGTGAAGGTCACGTATGTGCAAGCGCGTCCGCGCGCGTGGTCCCTGCACTGCTGGCCACAGTCTTCTACCGCACGCTCTGGCGCAGCTCGCGCACACCGCACGCTGCTCGGCGTCGTCGCCTCGCGCTGGCCGCTCGGCCTTCACTTCCGCCGGTCCACACGGCTGTTACGCACCTGGCTCATGACTCGCACACACGCGCGCACTGGGGCCAGCGGGCTTGGATGCCCTGCCCTTCCATCACGTCCGCTTGCGCCACTGCTCGTCGTCGCGTCGGCTGGCATGTTCGGCTCGTCCGAACCAATGTCGCCACTCGCCCGAGCACGTTCACGCGCACCGCCTGCACGGCCGCTGTTGCCGTTGACACTGTGGCTGCACGCGCATGACCTTGCCGTCCGCCTAACTTCGCTGTCCCATCCGCGCTTCACGCCAAGCTGCTCTGCCCTGCTCCCAGACGTGCCAGCCTCTGCACACGGTGCTGTGCTGCCCTCGCCTTGCGTGTCGTAGAGCTACGGTCGCGCGTCGGAGTGCCAAACCCATGCGCACGTCTGGAGGTCGCATTGATGTCCAGCATCGTGCCAAGCCGCTGTTGTAGCAGCCATACGGTGCCGGGGGCCTCTATTGGAATTTTCCTCACCGTCGAACCCATTTATCCAAGCACCGTCGCCCGTCAAATTGGTCGGGTACAGTCCATCCCTTTTCAATTCACCGTGCGTCCTAACAGCTAGAGTAGTTAGCCTTCGGTTGGAGTCAATTCGACGGGCTTCCGTCCTTTGGTGAGGTAATGGGGAGAGCTTTCCCCTCGGTGCTCCTTGCTCTTTTGTTTCAATCGAGCACGGCTGTTGCCTCTCCTTGACTCCTTTGCCTCGCCCGTGCAGTGGCCCCACCATCGGTGCAGCAGGTCGCCGAGAACGTCTTCTCCGCGTCCGGCGTGAACTGGAACCACCTCGCGCGTGTGGCCAGGCCGTTGCCGCTCCACGTGACTTTGCCCAACTCGTCCATCACATCGCTGGTGAGGTCCTCTTGCTTCTAGAGTAGCTGGTTGACTTGATTAGGGCCGAGGCTCGTCGGAGCGCGGGGGCGGCAGACGGTGAACTGGCCTTGATGCCGCTCCTATGGCCAGCTTAGTTGGGCGCAATAGCTATTCAATTAGGGCTTTTAGGTGATTACTTTTAGACTGCTAATGGTCACCGAGTAGCAGTAGAGCCGTTAGGGTAGATGGTTTCGCCGGCGTCGAGCTACCGCCGCCAGACCCCGCCGCGGCACGTGGCCACGCCTGCGTGGTGCGTCGTTCTGTGCAATTGTTACCTCAATCGGTCGCGCATGGTACGTAGATGCTCATGGGAGTGCTGGTGTGTGTTGGAGAGGTCGGTGCTCGCCGGCGTTTGGCCGGCGAGGCCACGGCCCTGTTAGTCCGGCCAGGGACTTCATAAAACATGAATTCAAATAGAAGTAGGGTCCTAGATGCAAACTCTGTGACTCAGTGAAATAGTACTCGAGTGGGTTGTGCGAATAGGGTAAAGAACAAGGGATTTTTTTGCTAAAAGGGGGCCGGCAGCGTGGTTCACTTGTGGGCACGCTGAGATGGGCAGCACCGCACCTTGAGGTGGGCCACGCCATGATGTCTTCTTGTCTGTGCTTGTGGCAGGCGGGGACGCCGGGTGGGCCGAGCCGTGTCGTCATGGGCCTCATGGTAGAAATTCATGTTTTCATTATCCAGTGAATTACAAATGTTTATTCAATTTAATTTTTAGTTGAAATTTGATAAATTATAGTAAATTGTGTAGTTATCCAAAAATAGTGAGACTAATTTTGTTAGGTTCGTAAAAATACCATCTACTTGTTAGTATAGTTAGATTACCGTTAGCTGTGACAATAAAGGGGTCATAAATTCAAACTAGAGAGCTTAATATTATGTAGATTAATAATTATAGGAATTTTTGTGGTAAAATGCGAATGGATATAGCTATGAAAATTTTATAGTAGGCTCACTAGGTTATTATGTACTTGTTGTAAATTTTGTAGTCTTAGAGTGAGTTGCTAAATAGAGTAGCTATTACCCTTGCTTTATCGTATATAGTGTAGATCAGCATTAAGAATAAGAATACCTGTTGTTGTTATAATATTATATGCCATACGTCAAACTTCTTATCGGCAGGTGATGCATGAGAAGTACCCTTGTGTGGAAGATTCTTCTAGTGGGCTCAGACGGATCCTCGTTCTTATCGCTAGATATTTATTTTAAATTCCGCTGTTTATCATTCCACACTCTGACATTTGGTATTATAATAATGTACTTTTAAGAAACTCTGATGTATGAAATGAACAAGTATTGTAACTCGTTCTCATTATTGGATCATTGGGAAAAAATGTGGATCTTTTGGGCTCTCCCTTGGGGTGTGCCCGACGGATACCGCCCGCTGTAGCTTGCTTTCGGGGTGCTTAGTGTCTACTGGAAGACGAGCACCTCCGTAAGCGTGTTATTTCGGGCGGTTCTGCCACAGATGGTATCAGAGCCAATAATGGTTACGAGTTTCATCACTCTTTTTCAAAACTTAAAAATTTGATCAACAAAAGTTTTGCGAAAAGTAGGATGCGATTAAGTTAGTTAAATAAGTATAAGCCATAGTAATATGGTCTATCTAGGATAGCGGCACTGGTCTTATCTAATCAATTTTCTATAGGTACACTAACTGACATTGCGTAAGAAATCGTCTAACATACAGAAAGTGAGTGTGCGATGTGCCAAAATTTTTTGCTAATGCCGCTATATTCTGGCTTGAGTGAACGTATAGGACGATACATGCATCATGAAAATGGCATTTTGCTTAAACTAACCCCTCCTACACGTATAATTGGATTAAGAAAGTGATAGGACTAATGAGAAGAATGCTTTAATTAAATGTGCTGTCATTTCTCTAATCCCTTGTTTCTGATCGGGAAGGTTGTTCTAAACAAATGATTCCTATCTCTTACAGATAAATCTAAGGTCTGGACATGGGAGCACCAGTGCTGGGGTAGCTCACGGGCTTGGTGAGGGCCAAGGCGAGAGTGGCCAGGCCCATGAGCACAATGAGGAGAGCCATGGGGCTCCACTTCTGACTCCTCCTATTACCAGGACTTCCTCAAGACGCACCCTCCCACCTTCACGCCGACAGATGAGCCCCTGGATGCGGAGCACTAGCTTCGCATTCTAGAGCAGAAGTTTTTGTTGCTCAACATGGCCGACGAGCAGAAGGTGCGCTTTGTAGCACAACAACTATTAGGGTCCGCAAGTGCATGGTGGGATACATTCCATGCCATGCAGTAGCCAGATCATCCGGCAACCTGGCAGGAGTTCACCACATCATTTAGAGAGTTCTATATCCCTGCTGGTGTCATCAACCGCAAGCTGACTGAGTTCCTAGAGCTGCGACAGGGGAGTATGACAGTGATGGATTATGTTAATAAGTTCAATCACCTGTCCTAGTATGCTGGCATTCATGTGGACACTAACGACAAGAAGAAGGACGCTTCTTTCGTGGCCTCTCTTCTATCCTTCAGGAGAAGCTATACACGTCGATCTATTAGACCTTCGGGGCACTGATGAACGCTGCCATCACCATGGAGGGATTTCAATGGGAGTTCCAGGTAGAGTGGAAGAGGAAGCGGGTGGCTACGGGGTCTTCCAACCACCCTCATACCTAGAAGGTACAGGTTGTCCGACGGGGGCCCTATCAATCATCAGGCGGGCCTTCATTTTGGCAGCCTCAGCAGACTTCTTAGACTTCTTCCACATAGCACCGTGCACCCACTCAGCAGGTGTAGCCTCAGCAGCCTCAGGGATAGCAGGTTCCACCTCGCTAGGGATTTGGGAACAAGCCTGGTGCTTGCTTCAAGTGTGGCAAAGATGGCCACTATGCCCGAGCGTGTCCCTAGAACCAGTCAGTTTAGTCTGCTCAACCATCGGTGAACTCTAGGCTAGTCAGGAGGACCATGGTCAAGAAGAAAGTGCCCAGCAGGTCCGGACAGGTGCATTTCACAGATGTTGAGCAGATATTGCAGCAGGAAACGGTGATGGCTGGTATGTTTACCATTGATTCCCATCCAGCTTATGTGTTGTTTGATTCTGGTGCATCACATTCCTTTATGAGCATGTGATTTGTAGATCGGCACAACTTACCACTTATGACTATACCGTATGCCTATAGAATCTGTACTACGGGTTCGCAAATGTTCATCAATACCCGAACGGACACAGTAAGCTTGGTATTAGCCACCCACACTTACCGCCTATAGTTCATGGTAATGCCTGGGCAAGGCATTGATGCTATACTTGGAATGAACTGGTTGCGGGTGTATGGGGTAGTCTTGGATATGAAGCGGAGAAGTGTTGAGTTACGGCTTCTGTCTTCTGAGGATAGGATGTCTCTGCTTGTACCCTCAGATCCAGTCTTACTTGTTGCTGCCCATGCTGAAGCCTCTCCTGATCTTACCCCCATCCCTGTGGTTTGTGAGTTTTCGGATGTTTTTCCTGAAGATCTTTCGGGGTTGCCACCTAATAGAGAGGTAGAGTTCTCCATTGAGCTTGAGCCTAGTACTGCTCCTATCTCCAGACGCCCATACCGCATGGCTTCAAGGGAATTGGCTGAGATGAAGAAGCAGCTAGAAGAGTTGATGGAAAAAGGTTTCATCCATCCTAGTTCTTCACCATGGGGTTGCCCAGCCATTTTTGTGAAGAAGAAGGATGGTACTCTGCGGATGTGTGTGGATTAACGCCCTCTTAATGCGGTAATAGTTAAGAACAAGTATCCTTTGTCCCGCATAAATACTTTGTTCGATCAACTAGCTGGTGCCAAGGTGTTCTCGAAGATTGACCTCCGATTAGGCTATCATCAGATCAAGATCAGACTACAGGATATACCAAAGACAACTTTTTCTACTAGGTATAGGCTGTATGAGTACCTAGTGATGTCTTTTGGTCTCACCAATGCTTCTGCTTTCTTCATGTACCTGATGAATTCAGTCTTTATGCCAGAGCTAGATAAGTTTGTGGTAGTATTCATTGATGATATACTGATTTATTCTAAGAATGATGAAGAGCATGCCCAACACCTTCGGATAGTACTGTCTCAACTAAGGGAACACAAGCTTTATGCTAAATTCAGCAAGTGTGAATTTTGGTTAGATCGAGTGCAGTTTTTGGGGCATGTATTGACACCTGACGGTGTTTCAGTAGATCCCAGCAAGGTGCAAGATGTGTTGGATTGGAAGTCTCTCAAGTCTGTGCACCAGATTCGCTAGTTCCTTGATCTAGCTGGGTACTATCGGCGTTTCATCCTAGATTTCTCCAAGATAGCCTAGCCAATGACCAAGCTGCTCCAAAAAGAAGCTAAGTTTGACTAGAGCCCAATCTATGAAGAAGCCTTCCAAGCTCTAAAGACATTTCTGACCACTGCTCCTGTGTTGGCCCAACCGGACATTGATAGACCCTTTGATGTATATTGTGATGCCTCGAAGATGGGGTTGGGGTGTGTGCTTGTGGAAGATGGGTGTGTGATAGCTTATGCTTCGCGCCAACTGAAAAAGCACGAGGTGAATTACCCCACTCATGACTTAGAGCTGGCTGCTGTTGTCCACGCTCTAAAGATTTGGAGGCACTATCTGTTGGGCAACAAAGTGCATATTTTCACAGATCACAAGAGCCTCAAGTATATTTTCACTCAGTCTGAGCTGAATATGAGGTAATGGAGATGGTTAGAATTGATAAAGGATTACAACTTGAAAGTCCATTATCATCTAGGAAAGGCCAATGTAGTGGCTGATGCTTTAAGCCGAAAGTCACACCAGGTTGAGGAACACCTTTGTCTCTCAACCACACAGAGGTGTTGGCTAACATTGCATTGACCTTAGAATTGCTGAAGCAGATTATTCGGGAGCAAAAGGAAGACCCCGAAGAAATTCCCCACATCAGGAAATTGATTGTTGAAGGGCGTAGTCCTCACTTTAGTGTTGATGAGCATGGTGTAGTAAGATACAAGGATAGGCTGGTGGTTCCATTCAGTGAGGAGCTAAGAAGAAATATCTTGAATGAAGCTCACCATTCAAAGCTATCTATTCATCCTGGCAGCAACAAGATGTATCATGATTTGCGCCACTTGTACTGGTGGCCCAACATGAAGCAGGACATCACTCGGCATGTTGCAGAGTGTGACACTTGTGGTAGAATTAAGGCAGATCACATGCGTACTCTAGGATATTTGCAGCCATTGCCCATTCTGTGTGGAAATGGGAAGATATTTCCATGGATTTCATTGTGGGTTTAACTCTATCTGGGTCATTGTGGATCGTCTCACTAAGTCTGCTAATTTTATTTCGATGAAGGTTTCATATACAGCCAGGAAGTACGCTGAGATATACTTTGATCGGATTGTGACCCTACACGGAGTTCCCCTTACTATCATCTCTGATAGGGGATCTATTTTTGTCTCCCGTTTCTGGGAGCAGCTCCAGGAGTGTCTTGGGACTAGTCTCCTCCGTAGTTTAGCCTATCACCCCTAGACTAATGGCCAAATAGAAAGGGTGAACCAGGTGCTCGAGGACATGTTGAGGGCTTGTGCCATTTCTTTTCCTGAGAAGTGGGATGAATGTCTAAAGTTAGCTGAATTCTCGTACAATAATAGCTACCAAGAAAGCATCCGCATGGCACCATTTGAAGCTTTATATGGAAGAAAGTGTAGGACACCACTCAACTGGGTTGAAGTGGGAGACCATGGGTTCTTTGGGCCTAAATTCATCTAAGGGGCTCGAGAGCAAGTAGGCATTATTAGGAGTCACATGAAGGCAGCTCAAAGCCGACAGAAGGCTTATGCAGACAAGCGAAGAAGGCCTTTGGAGTTTGAAGTTGGGGATTATGTGTACCTCAAGGTGTCTCCTATGAGAGGGGTGCATCAGTTTGGTATCCATGGCAAGCTAGCCCCTCGATATGTGGGTCCTTATCAGGTGTTGGAGTAGTGTGGCCATGTTGCTTATCGTCTCCAGCTTCCTGATATCCTATCTGCGGTACACAATGTGTTTCATGTATCTCAGTTGAAGAGATGTTTACGGGTTTCGGATGAAGCTATGGAAATTGAAGGGCTTCCCCTCCAGCCAGATTTGACTTATGTTGAGCACCCTGTCAAAATCCTGGATGAAAAAAAGAAAGAGTAACCAGAAATAGTGTGGTAAATTTTTTCAAAGTGCAGTGGCAAAACCATTCAGAGGATGAGGCCACGTGGGAGCAAGAGAGTTACCTATTGAAGCATTACCCCCACCTTCTCTCTGGTTCTGATAGTTAGTTGCTGCGTCGGAATGTAATTCCTATCTCCTTCTCACACTAGGCACATAAAATCTCGGGTTGAGATTTTGTTTTAGGGGGGTAGATTTGTAACACTCTCGGTGTTACGTTGTACAGTTTTTGCTAAAAACCTTGCATGAGCATCAACTTGTGTGTAAATGCGTGTAATATAGAGTATAAATCAATATTCGGAGCTTGAAACGTTCAGTTGAAACATGAAACGACGGTTATATTTCGTGTCTTGTATTATCACTTAGGATTCTAAATGAATTTTTATCGGACAGAAATGCTACGGAACACATCGGTGGAACATAGTAAAGTGGGTAGCCCAAACTTCGTAGTCGACGATGAAATATGTGCGGTTGAGGACGAGGTTCGCTAGCTAGTATATCAAGTAGGTCGGAATTGGAATTCGACGCGAAACCGTTCGAGGTTTAGCCATTCCACGTAAGTCTGTAAATGGGTCGACGAAGCCATGTTTGGCAATTTTTGTAGAGCGATCGGCTTAAGAAGTGGAGAGATGTCGTGGATCAGGTCGATAGCTCTACATACCCTCTAGAGTATAGAAGAAGTGGTTTAGAGTTTGGACCTTCGGGTAGGATTTTCAATAGCTTTAAAAAGCGTGCAGGTCACGTATTTTTGAAGCGAAGCCGGTATTTGTCGCATGTCACCGCCCTCGCTTTCGACTGGCACCACATTTGGCTGCCTAGAAAGCTTTGCCAAGACCGACCAGCGTCGCCACCGTCGCGCCTGTGCAAGCGTGTCCGTGCGCGTGGTCCCTACGCTGCTGGCCACAATCTTCTACCACACGCTCTGGCACAGCTCGCGCACGCCACACGCTGCTCGCCGTCATCACCTTGCATTGGTCGCTCGGCCTTCACTACCGTCGGTCCACACGGCTGTTACGCGCTCCCGGCGCACGACTCGCACACACGTACGCACTGGGGCCAGCGGGCTTGGATGCCCTGCCCTTCCATCACGTCTGCCTACGCCACTGCTCGCCATCGCATCGGCCGGGGTGTTCGGCTCGTCCGAACCAATGTCGCCACTCGCCCGTGCACATTCACACACCGCATGTTCGGCTCGTCCGAACCAATGTCGCCACTTCATTGTCCCGTCCGTGCTTCACGCCAAGCCGCTTTGCCCTGCTCCTAGACGTGCCAGCCTCTGCGCGTGGTGTCGTGCCACCCTCGCCTTGCATGTCACAGAGCTGCGGTCGCGTGTCGGAGTGCTGAACCCATGCGCACGTCTGGAGGTCGCATTGATGTCCAGCATTGTGCCAAGCCACCGCCGTAGCAGTCATACTGTGCCGGGGCCTCTGTTGGAATTTTCCCTGCCGTCAAACCCATTTATCCGAGCACCGTCGCCCACCAAATTGGCCGGGTACAGTCCATCCCTTTTCAATTCACCGTGCGTCCTAACAGCTAGAGTAGTTAGCCTCTAGTTAGAGTCAATTCGATGGGCTTCCGTCCTTTGGTGAGGTAATGGGGAGAGCTTTCCTCTCGTTGGTCCGCCATGGCCGGAGAGATGAGTTCTCAGCCCGAGGCGCTGCTCCTTGCTCTTTTGTTTCAATCGAGTACGGTTGTTGCCTCTCCTTGACTCCTTTGCCTCGCCCGTGCAGTGGCCCCGCCGTTGGTGCAGCAGGTCACCGGGAACGTCTTCACCGTGGCCGGCGTGAACCGGAACCACCTCGCGCACGTGGCCAGGCCATTGCCGTTCCTCACGACTTCACCCAGCCCATCCGTCACATCGCTGGTGAGGTCCTCTTGCTTCTAGAGTAGCTGGTTGACTCAATTAGGGTCGAGGCTCACCGGAGCGCGGGGACGGCCGCCGATGAACTGGCCTTGATGCCGCTCCTATGGCCAGCTTAGTTGGGCGCAGCAGCTCTTTAATTAGGGCTTCTAGGTGGTTACTTTTAGACTGTTGATGGTCACCGAGTAGCAGTAGAGGTGTTAGGGTAGATGGTTTCTCCGGCATCGAGCTACCGCGGCCAGACCCCGCCGCGGCATGTGGCCACGCCTACATGGTGTGCCGTTCTGTGCAATTGTTACCTCAATTGGTGGCGCATGGTATGTAGATGCTCATGGGAGTGCTGGTGTGTGCCGGAGAGGTCGGTGCTCGCCGGCGAGGCCGTGACCCTGTTAGTCCGGCTAGGGACTTCGTAAAACGTGAATTCGAATAGAAGTAGGGTCCTCGATGCAAACTCTGTGACTCAGTGAAATAGTACTCGAGTGGGTTGTGCGAATAGGGTAAAGAATGGGGGCTTTTTCGCTAAAAGGGCCAGCCGCGCGGTTCCACTGTGGGCCACCTGAGATGGGCCGCGTCGCGCGCCGCAGAGGTGGGCCACGCCGGTCGCTGCGTCTGCGCGCGGGCGGGACGCTGGGGTGGGCCGAGCGGTCGCTCGCGGGCCACGAGGTAGAAATTCATGTTTCCATTATCCACTGAATTACAAACGTTTATTCAATTTAATTTCTAGTTGAACTTTGATAAATTATAGTAAATTGTGTAGTTGTCCAAAAATAGTGAGACTAATTTTGTTAGGTTCGCAAAAATACCATCTACTTGTTAGTATAATTAGATTACCATTAGCTGTGGCAATGAAGGGGTCACAAATTCAAATTAGAGAGCTTAATATTATGTAGATTAATAATTATAGGAATTTTTGTGGTAAAATGCGAATGGATATAGCTATGAAAATTTTACAGTAGGCTCACTAGGTTATTATGTACTTGCTATAAATTTTGTAGCCTTAGAGTGAGTTGCTAAATAAAGTAGCTATTACCCTTGCTTTATCGTATATAGTGTAGATCAGCATTAGGTGTAGTTGTTATAATATTGTATGCCATACGTCAAACTTGTTATCAGCAACGATAAATAGCTTAGTACTGTGCTTAGTAGCACTAGCTTAGCGGTTAAACAGATGTACCTTTATTTTAAGAGTTGTTGTTGCTATATTACTAAGCATTGCATCATCATTTCATGCATGTAGATCACGAGTTGATAGAATTCATGTCCGTCGACGACAAACAGGAGTACAACTAAGTCATTGAGGAGTACGAGGAGGAGATCCTCGTGCAGGAGAGAGCCCCGAGAGCCGTTTGGTGCTGACCGTACTGACCCGTCGCCTGCCCAAGGCAAGCCTCAGTGTATAAACCTTATTTATGATCACTGAATATATATATGATGTGCATTTAAGTTACAGGCATTTTATGGAAACTACATGCATAAATATATCTACCCATGAGTCCTACTAGTATAGGTTGAGTAGATGCTACGCTCAGGATATCGTAGCGTGAGTAACCTGCCGTTACTCGCAAATAGGTGATAAATATGATCACTCATGATAAAATGGTGGAAAGGAAAATGGTGACCGGACAGGGATATGGTTTGGGTACTGGTGGGTGTAAGGGGTTGTGTCCTGCGGCCAACATGGCATAACTCGGTTACACTTTTTCCCTATCTGTGCCAATTAAGGACTGGTCGTTGCATAAGGCATCGTGGGCAAGTCACAAATTTATTGTCCTGAGCGCATACTTGGGTATGGGCGCAGGGAAGACTTGTTGCTCTCTTATCGTGGATCCGGCTCTTTCCGGACCGACTGATGGGAGGCGGGGATGGTGGAGGTCCTTGCACCGCACTAAGTCCGGGACTCAGGAGTGGGGGCTTGGTGTCCAAGTTTGGACGGGGACCTGGACACATAGGACAGGAGGGCGATGGGTTAGTCCTGCTTGTGCCTGGGGTACAAATGGGGCGTGTGTTTTCAGGACACCCAGCTGGGCACATTGATTCGCGAATCACCGGGCGATTCGGTACGGCTTGTTTCGTGTCCAGCACCGTAGTAAGAACTGAAAGATGAAAGGTGATGAAATAGAACTGATTGCTCAACTCTTGCTTGAAAATAGAATAGGTGCTTATATAGACTGGATAGATAATAACTTAATACGACTGATAATAATAACATAAATAAGGACTCACTATTAGTATTGCTTTCTGCTAAAAGAAAACCAGCAAACCATAAAGCTTATCATATTCCTTGGAGTCGGAAAATTATTCCCACTAGTCAGATAAGTCTTGCGAGTACATTATGTACTCAGGGTTTATTTACCCCTGTTGCAGGTGATGCATGAGAAGTACCTTGTGTGTATGATTCTTCTGGTGGGCTCAAACGGATCCTCGTTCTTATCGCTAGATGTTTATTTTAAATTCCGCTGTTTATCATTCTGCACTCTGACATTTGGTGTTATAATAATGTAATTTTAAGAAACTCTGATGTATGAAATGAACAAGTATTGTAACTCGTTTTCATTATTGGATCCTTGGGAAAAATGTGGATCTTTCGGGCTCTTCCTTGGGGTGTGCCCGACGGATACCGCCCGCTATAGCTTGCTTTCAGGGTGCTTAGTGTCTGGTGCAAGACGAGCAGCTCCGTAAGCGTGTTATTTCGGACGGTTCTGCCACAGACAACCCTTGGGTATTCCGGCTTAAGAAGAAGATCTTCTTACGCAGATCGAGAACACCACCAAACCGCTGCCCCGTCCTTACACAGCGGCACTGCGGCTCCAGAGATGAACTGGCCACAGACCTGTGCTTTAGATGTGGGATAGACGAGGGAGTTTTTTACCCTCCTGGTCGTTGTGGCCGAAGCCATGAAAGTGAGTTCCCAGGACTCGAACTTTGACCACCAGGAGGGAGGTACTAAGCCAAGACGGTCTCGATCAAATTTACTCTAATTCTTTAATGATGTTCCTCTCAGTCCCTAGGGGCCTTATGTTTTCAAACTCTTCTTCAATGAATTTGACATCCTTTCATGCTGATTCATTCAGAAAAAAAATTTCTCTAGTCATTCAAACTCTTCTTTCTTCAATAACTGGAGTTCTTGAGGCCAACCACCACAAGAAATCAGTAAAACTACGTACTACTGCAAAATTGTGCTTCGTTACTGGATAGACCAAAGGAAACCCAATATTTGATAGAAAAAGGACCAAAAAATTGTCTCACAAGTACGTAATGGATATACATAGCAAAAAAACGAAGGAGACCGGAAGCAGCAATCATGGTTACATACTTACATTGGTAGTATTCAGACTTTCTGTTCAGAGAAACTGGCAAATTGCACGTGCACAGAGCCTGAGAACTGGCCGAGAAGGTTGTTGGTCAGAGATGGAGAAATCGAGGGAAGCTGCCGTGTGCAGTTTGATGATAAGCAGCAGCAGGAGGCACCAAATTAGGCGTCAATCAAACACGATGAATTGGTCAATTCCGACCGGACTTCCTGCGTATGTAGTACTCTCAAATTGAAAGGCAGCGTTTGAGAATTGTGGACTGGCCCAGCCCATGGGATGGCGACGTGTTTAACTGAAGGCCCAGCCCAACGTGTTCGATCAACGAAGCCCTTCTTTCCCCCGCGGATTAGTCGGCCGCTGCTGACCTTGACGGTCAATGGCGGCGGACAGGGCGATGGCCGGAACCCATGCCGACGCCGTCGCGGTTTTGTACATTTGTTCTCGCCGTCGGTCACTACCAACGACAACGGGAGAAGTGATGAACTGCCTTGATACCCCTCTTCATTTATGTATGTGCAATTGTAAGTAGTAATCCAGTTTATCTGTGCACTTGAGTTAAGAAGTAGTGAAAATCACGTGTCCTCTTATTGCACATCCAGTACAGGAACGGTGCATTTCCGGAGCCCACTACCATGTAATGTAAGTATTGCTTGGATTCCATTTGGAGATTGTAGTGAAAGCAATATGATTTATTACGATAATGCTCTCACACGGGCGTCCTTCGTTCTTTTCCGTCGCTGATGCTAGATTTATTGAGAGAGAAAAACATTGTTTCATGGTTGAAAAGTAGTGTTGATTCTGGCTGATAAGTTCAAGCGAACAGGGCCCTTATTCAAACGCCGCGCGCCCACACACCCGCCTCGCGCTATTGCCTTTCCCGTGGCTTGCTCCTGCCCATGATGTGCGCGCCTATCGGCGACACGTGGCTCCCCATTCCCACGCTGCGCTCCATCCTCCGCTGCTGGCTCAGCTCGGCTCGGTCCAGCTCGAGCTGGCTCGTTAGCCTAACGAGCCAGCTCGGCTCGGCTCGTTAATATTACAAGCTAGAGGGGTAGCTCGGCTCGACTCGTTACCGAGCTCGAGCTAGCTCGTTTAGCTCGCGAGCTACTAAAAAAAGGACACACATGTTTATAATGTTTATGCTACATTAATTCTAGAAGGTGACGTCCACCATTATGCAACAATACATGATTAATACATATCAGGTTCATCAAAAATATCAACTATGCAACATAGCTGGTCCATCCATGATCATGCAGTTCCAGCATACTAACTAGTTGCTTGCCACCACAAACTTATGAAAGTCTATAGATTCAATATCAACATCATCATCTTCTCCCTGAAAAACAATACATAAAATCAACATTTAAGTACCATAACAATTATAAAACTAAAATTCATATGAAACAGTTGAAAATAAGGATTATGTAACAATAGAATAGTTGTATACTTTTAGGTCAGCATCATCATCTTCTAGATTCATGGTCGTAGATTGATAGGCCTCAGCTCGTTTTATCTCGTGAGCAGCTCGCGAGCTGGCTCGTTAAAATAGCGAGCTAGACTTCTAGCTCAACTCGTGAAAAAGTTAAAACGAGCCGAGTCGAGCCGAGCTGAGCCGGCCACAAGTCGAGTGAGTTGGCGAGCCGCGAGTATTTTGTCTAGCCCTACCCACATACGCACCGCCGCGTTTGTCTCCCCATGCCAGTCACTGCTCGCCAACTGGCTCCGATGGGGTACGTGCTGTCGGTGGTGGTGAGGGTGCTGGAGCAGCCCACAACGTCGGGGGCGACCTGCGAGATGGCTCTCCTTGTGGGGCTCCTCTGGGCGGCGGCCCACCTTGGCCTCCATGCTCAGCTGATGCTTGCCATCGCCACTCCAGCGCCCCAGGGCGGCCTCCATCTGCTCTGTGTACTCCTCGTTGATCTACCAAAGTTCCCCACCAGGTAGCCCGTGGCCTCGCAGGTCAAAGCGGTGTTTTAATGTTTCAGGCGTTTCAGACTTTTGTTTCAAGTGTTTTATCTAGATGTTGCAACAATATATCTGGGATGTTGCAATGACAAAATATCATGTTGTAAGTGTTTCATGTGTTTCTGTTACAAATGTTTCATTTAGATGTTTCAAAAGTAGATCTTGGTGTTGCACGTATTGCGATGGCTACACCCGCATGTTTCGAACGCATATTTCAAGTGTTTCATCTGTTTCATACTTATGTTTACAAATGTTTCATCTAGATGTTTCAAAAGTAGATCTGGTGTTGCATATATTGCAATGGCGCCGGTGGTTGGCGGACAGCGACCTGCCGTAAGGCTTCGGTTCCTACCTCGCGCGACACGCCTTGGCCTTTCCTTTCCTCTACCTCCCCTCCCTTCCCTTCCCTTCCCTCCATCTCATCGTGACAGTTTGAGCTCAGCAAGAAAACCCTACGCGACGAGCGCACGAACGTCGGGTAGGCACGACAGCAGGCGCGTGGCGGGCGGGAAGCGCAGCTGGTGTGGACAGGCGCACCAGGCGCGGGCGTCCGAACGGGGGCTAGCGTCCAGACGTTCGGGCGGTAGTCACGCTCGATTTGTTATCATCCTAGCAGATTAAAAAAAACGATCGAATTTTATTACCGCAAGTGTTCACACATTACAGAGATGAATGAATAAAGTAAAGACTTACATGGAGAAGAACAACCGAATTGAAAAACAACAAATTGAATAACTTATTATGAAGTTATTATGACTCGTCAACAGTGCTAATAATAGATATCTCTTCAGCTCATGCCAACCGATACTCGACAGGGTCCAGTGTCGTTGGTGCGAGCCCAGGGTGTTCGAGTATGGCCTTGAGATCACCATCTTCCTCGCCCATGACGGCCTTGAAGAAGGCGACCATGATCCCGGCGACGGTCCTCCTCATCACGTCCTTGCAGCTGTTCCCTTCCTTGCAGAGGCAGGTCACAAGCTTGGGAGCGTCGTCGTCCAGCATGTCGAGGTGGCCGTAGTCCTTGGTCACGAGGTGGTAGCACGGAGCCCTGCACTCGCGGTAGAACTCGGTGTGGTTGACGTCCACGGGGGCGCAGGGAGGGAACAGCGCGTTCTCCCTCTCGTCGCCCAGCCCGGTGCCGATGACCAGCACCGGCACGGCGATGTCGAACGACGAGGGCTCGTAGGTGAGGATCGCCGGCGGGAGCTGCGAGTTCCTGCCGGTGCCGGCGACGGGGTCGAGCCCGATGAGCGCGGAGAACTTGAGGCTGGTGTTGGCGTAGCCCAGGGCCAAGGAGAAGGCCGTGTGGCCACCTCGGCTGTGGCCGGCCAAGGCGAGCTTGGAAAGGTCGGCCTCCACGCCGGTCGGGAGCACGGACGGCAGGCCCTCGGGGAGCCAGTCCGTCACCTTGGCTGCCGCCGCAATGTCATCGGCGTCGCTGTTGGATATGAGGCTGGTATGGAACTGCATATATATAGGAGTATAAGTTGCATATGCATGTGTCGTCAGATCATACATACGGTCAACAAAAGTACAGAGACATGCAGCCACACTAGCCATAGCCAACAACCTGTGGTGCGACCATGATGAAGCCAAACGAGGCGACGTGCTTGAGGAGCTGCTCGTAGTAGCGGTTCTGGAGGAAGAAGCCGTGCAGGAGGATGGCGACGGGGTAGGTGCCGGCATCCTTGGGAGCAGCGATCAGGATGGGGATCGGCGGCGTTGGCCGGGCGTCGTGATCCACTGAGATCACCTCGACGGCAAGCTTCCCTGGCTGGAACACCGACGTGACCACCACAGCAGCAGGCTCAAGGGCCTGGGGCGTAGTGGCCATGGTCTGCACCGGTGCTGCCATCTTGTAGCTAGTATCTCTCGCTCTCGCTCAGTTGCTGGTAAGGCCGGGCTTTGTGTTGGTTGCTGATGAGAAAAGTGAAGAGAGGATGAAGCTAGGTGGCAGATTTATAGAGCCGGCCGGCCGGGCCGGCGCGGCGTGCGTGCGGTGGGCAAAGTGGCTTTGAGTAGCTCTGCTGCTCTACGAATGGTTGGCGCTAGCAATTGCTTGGACCGCCTTGCCTAGGAATTCCTTAATGACAAGTGTCAAGAACACGTTGGGGCAACAAAGTAGGGCACGTTTTCGTCATGCGTCCAGGTACCATGCAACGATCCTACAGTACGACGGTCGCAATATTCGTCGGGGTTTTGTCTCACGTCATTTTTTTCTTCAAAACTACTGTACAATATTAACTCGTCATTCAGAACTAGAGCATCTCCATGCTCTCTCCCTCTCTCTGGTGCATTCTAATCTAGTGTGGCAAGCATAACTGTTGTTAACTTATCATCCTCACCTTATCCCTTCATCATCCTCCACAACTAGGGTCACGATGTCCACTACTATAGAAAATGTTTGTAGCAATAGAATAATTTTTTTTTTTAGGGGTAATTTGGTGATGGAACCGCCTCTATAGTGGGCGTGCTCGGGACCCACGAGACCAGCCGCCTCTACGAATGACACAGTAGGGGTGGTTGGTGATACGGGCCACCCTACAATTTGTAGGGGCGGCTCAGTCACCAGCCGCCCCTACAAATTCGATTTGTAAAGACGGCTCACTCACCAGCCGTCCCTACAAATATTTTCACATTTTTTAAAATAGTAGTTCTGCATATTTTTTATAAATGTATATATAAATGTATAAATGTATTAAAAATAATTTGCTATATTTGCCCGTACACATAAAAAACAACTCGCTGATATATGTAATGATACATTTTCTTTTTTTAAAAAAAAAAATTATATTTAAAAATTAAAAATTTGAATTTATGAACTTTGAATTGAATTTTAAGATAGAAAATAACCTAAAATAAAAATCTTGTAAACATCAAAGTTGTAAAACTCATCAAGATTTACAAATTTCATTTTGGTCATCTTTTCACGTGACTTAGTTCGAAAAGTTCAAATTTTGAATTTCACAAAATGGCAACTTCAAACAACATTTTCAAAGAGTAAATGATTTCAGCTAGAAAAGTCATGAATATAAAAGTTATATAACTCATCAAGATCTACAACTTTTATTTTGGTCAATTCTTCATTTGACAAAATGTTAGTAAACATTGGTCACAAATTCATGAATCTCACACAAAGTTTATGAAACTAGATGAGAGATGTCAATTTATGAACAATGTTTGCTAACACTTTGACAAAAAAGAAATGACCAAAATAAAAATTGTAGATCTTGATGAGTTAAAAAACTTTTATATTCATGACTTTTACATTTGAAATCATATGCTATTCCAAAATATTGTTTCAAGTTGTCATTTTTAAAAATTCAAAATTTTAATCATTCAAACAAAGTCACATGATAAGATGACCAAAATAAAAGTTGTACATCTTGATGAGTTCTATAACTTTTATATTGATGACCTTTTCAGCTGAGATCATTTAGTATTTCAAAATCTGGTTTGAAGTTATAGTTATTTGAAAATTCAAAATTTGTCACATGAAAAGATGAACGATATAAATTTGATAGAGCATGATTTTAGAAAATTTTAGAAGAAAAAACCATAGCATTTAGAGTTAGTATGAGGGAGAAAGACTAGTTATAAATTTTAGCCACAGATTAAAAAGAGAAATCACACTTGTTAAAAATCATGCTCTATCAAATTTATATTGATCATCTTTTCATGTGACAAATTTTTAACAATTCAAATTTTGAATTTCAAATAACTATAACTTCAAACCAGATATTGAAACACTAAATGATCTCATCTGAAAAAGTCATCAATATAAAAGTTATAGACCTGATCATGTTATACAACATTTATTTTGATCATTTCTTCATTTTACAAAGTGTTAGCAAACATTCTTCACAAATTCATAAATCTCATACAGTTTATGAAACTAGAAGAGAGATATGTCCATTTATGAATAATGTTTGCTAACACTTTGTCAAATGAAAAATAACAAAAATAAAAGTTGTAGATCTTGATGAGTTCAACAACTTTTATATTCATGATTTTTACATTTGAATCATATACTCTTCGAAAATGTAATTTCAGGTTGTCATTTTTGAAATTCAAATTTTGAATCATTCAAACAAAGTTACATGAAAAGATGACCAAAATGAAAGTTGTACATCTTGATGAATTATACAATTTTGATGTTTACAACATTTTTATTTAAGATCATTTAGTATCCTAAAATTCTATTCAAAGTTTCAAATTTTAAAATTTTAATTTTTAAAATATAATTTTTTTTGCAAAGAAGAAAATATGGAATTATATATATATATAGCATATTGTTAATATGTATATATTTATACATATATAGAATAATTATAAAATTATTATATAAATATATATATATAGAATATATAATTATTAATTAAACAAATATGAAAAATATCTGTTGAGGCGGTTGATGTTTTATGTCGCCCCTACAAATGCTCTTTGATATATAAGTAGGAGGGCGTGGGGGGCTTCGATTTGGCTAAGCTTGGGTGCTCACTCTCTCTTTGCCGCCGGTAGGCTGCCAAAATTCTGCGACGCCGCCGCCGCCACTACCTCCGTGCCCTACCTCCCCCGATCCACCTCCAACCCCTAGTTCGCCTTCATGCCCTCTGGCGCGTCGGCGTTCCCCATGCACACGGCGTCTAGGGTTTTCGCCGGCGACCTCGACGACCACCGCCGTGCCTCTCTGCCTCCGCCCCATCTCCGACCTTGACCTTCCCTCATATACTCTTCGAAAATATTGTTTCAAGTTGTCATTTTTGAAATTTAAATTTTGAATCATTCAGACAAAGTCACATGAAAAAATGACCAAAATAAAAGTTGTACATCTTGATGAGTTATACAACTTTGATGTTTACAACATGTTTATTTGAGGTCATTTAGTGTCCTAAAATTCTATTCGAAGTTTTGAATTTTAAATTTTTAATTTTAAAATATGTTTTTAATTTTTTGTAAAGAAGAAAATATGGAATTATATATATATATTAGTGTATTGTTAATATGTATATATTTATACATATATATAATAATTATAAAATTATTATATAAATATATATATATATATAATACAGAATTATTAATTAAACAAATATGAAAAAATTTGTTGAGGCAGCTGATGTTTTAAGCCGCGCCTACAAATGCTCTTCGGTATATAAGCAGGAGGGCGCGGGGGGCTTCGATTTGGCTAAGTCTTGGGTGCTCACTCTCTCTTTGCCGCGCGGTAGGCTGCCAAAATTCCGCGCCGCCGCCGCCACTACTTCCGTGCCCTACCTCTCCCGGTCCGCCTCCAACCCCTAGTCCGCCTTCGTGCCCTACGCGCGCCGGCGTTCCCCATGCACACGGTGGCTAGAGTTTCCGCCGGCGACCTCGACGACCATCGCCGTGCCTCTCCGCCTCCGCCCCATCTCCGACCTCGACCTTCCCTCATATACTTTTGAAAATGTTTTTTCAAGTTGTCATTTTTGAAATGTAAATTTTGAATCATTCAAACAAAGTCACATGAAAAGATGACCAAAATAAAAGTTGTACATCTTGATGAGTTATACAACTTTGATGTTTACAACATATTTATTTGAGGTCATTTAGTGTCCTAAAATTCTATTCGAAGTTTTGAATTTTTATTTTTTATTTTTTAAAATATGTTTTTAATTTTTTGTAAAGAAGAAAATATGGAATTATATATATATATTAGTGTATTGTTAATATGTATATATTTATACATATATAGAATAATTATAAAATTATTATATAAATATATATATAATATAGAATTATTAATTAAACAAATATGAAAAATATTTGTTGAGGCAGCTGATGTTTTAAGCCGCGCCTACAAATGCTCTTCGGTATATAAGTAGGAGGGCACGGGGGGTTTCGATTTGGCTAAGTCTTGGGCGCTCACTCTTGTCTTTGCCGCCGGTAGGCTACCAAAACTCTGTCTTTGCCGCTGGTAGGCTACCAAAATTCCATGCCACCGCGCGCCACTACCTCCATGCCCTACCTCCGCTGGTTCGCCTCCAACCCCTGGTCCGCCTTCGTGCCCTACTCGCACGCCGGCATTCGCCATGCACACGGCAGCTATGGTTTCCATCGGTGACCTCCTCCGACCTCGACCTCCCCTGCTACGGCCGTCATCCCCAACCATGAGATCCGGGCCTCGACCTCCCTATCTCCGACCTCGAGCTCCGGCGGGACCACCAGCATCCCTTGTGGCTCGGCATCCGCGCCCCTCCCACGGCAGGACTGCCCCGGTGGATGTGTGTTCAGCGTTCACGCACTCTCCCCCGCCCTATGCCCACCACCACTTGCTTTGGCTAGGTCTTCTACAGGTATGCCCCAACCCCCTTCTCCTCCATTCCTGCTCCACTAAGTTCATGCCGTGCTTTCTGAAGGAATGTGGAATTAAGCTTTGTGATTAAGAGTGAAATTGAGCCTTATGAAATTAAGGTGATAGCCATTGGATGCTCCCTGTGATTATATATGCTCACTGTGATTATATATGTTCACTATTTTTGTATATGCTCCCTGTGATTATATATGCTCATTGTTTTTGTATATGCTCCCTGTGATTATATATGCTCACTGTGATTATATATGCCCACTGTTTTTAGATATGCCCACTATACTTAAGTCATGTAATGTTCCTTTGCTTGCTCTAATCATAAGTAGCTGAGTAATAGTGGTTTATCATCCTTGTAATTAGCTACTCATGCATAGTCTTGTTAGTAGAATAAGTGAAGCACTTGATTGCAATTGAATGTTGAAATGGCTACATGAGCAGTTCCTGTTAAGTGGCTTTTTCATCATGCTAATCAAGTTTTCTGTGAATATGTTGTATACAAAAGTTGTAGATAACTTTCATGTATTTCTTGTCCTAGAATTTCATGATTTTAGGCCTGCTAATTTCAGAGTTATAGATTTTGCAAGTTTCTAGTTAGTTTCTGTTTTACTTTCTGTACAGATCTGATTGATGATGCTTTTTGGCTTAGTTAATCTTTGAATCACCTATTGGTAACAATTGAAAAGTTGTAGTGCTTTTTATGAGCTTTCCAAAATGTTAAGGATCACTACTTTTGGTAATCTAGAACTCTAGTTATAGCTATTTGAAGTTTGATGCCAGATTTTGTCCAAGTGTGGACAGAATTGTGTCTTCGTGCTATATGACCTTGCTAGTTTTTGCATCACCTTTTGATGATAATAAGAAAGTTATAGACAAGTTCTTAAGCCTTCCAAAAAGCCCATGAACACTTTTACTGTGTTTATATATGCTCATTGTTTTTATATATGCCCACTGTCTTTATATATGCTAACTATTTTTATATATGCCCACTGTCTTTATATATGCTCACTGTTTTTATATATGCTCACTGTCTTTATATATGCTCACTATTTTTATATATGTCCATTGTCTTTATATATGCTCACTGTGATTATATATGCTCACTGTTTTTATATATGTCCACTGTCTTTATATATGCTCATTGTTTTTATATATGCCCACTATCTTTATATATGCTCACTGTGATTATATATGCTCACTGTTTTTATATATGCCCACTACTCCTACTTCTACTACTCTCCTCTCTCTCCTCCTACTACTACTTCTATTACTACTCTCCTCGCATATCCTACTACTCCTACTTCTACTACTTGTACTACTACTCTTCTCTCTCTCCTACTACTCTACTACTTCTACTTCTCCTCGTACTCCTCCTACTGCTACTACTACTGTCCTACTATTAATACTACTCCTGCTCACTGTTTATATATGCTCACTGTGTTTTTATATATACCCACTATGTTTATATATGCTCACTATTTTTGTTTGGCCTCCTCTCCTTTCCTCTACTACTACTTCTACTTCTCCTACTCCTCTTTGTTTGGTAGTAGCTGCTATTTCTTTTTTGGGAACCAGCAGTTGCTTTTTTTGGCACTCTCCTCTCCTCTCCTTTGTTTTGTCAATGATGAAATTGTCCAACACCAGAAATTATCTGGAATATGAGATGATGATCATGAACTTGCGAGGAACTTGGCATCATTACCAGCCACCCCTACTATCTTTTTCTATATGCTCACTATTTTTATATATGCTCACTGTGTTTATGATGCCTTTATGCTCCAACTTCTTGATCAAATGATGTTTGACATGTTTCTGAGGCCTCTACCACTACTACTCTTCTCTTACTACTCGTTTTGTGATATATGGCATCAGCTACTACCTACATATATAAACACAGTGATCATATATATGCTTTCCTATCCTCTATGTTTAGGAAGCAACAACTGCTTTTTTGGCCACCTTTTCCTCTTCTCTATGTTTGAGAAGCAGCAACGCTTTTTTTGGCCAACTCTCCTCTCTCCTCTCTCTTTTGCTAATGATGAAATTGTCCAACTCTAGAAATTATCTAGAATATGAGTTGATGATCATGAACTTATGAGGAACTTGGCATCATTACCAGTCACCCCTACTATTTTTTCTATATGCTTACTATTTTTATATATGCTCAATGTGTTTATGATGCCTTTATGATCCAAGTTCTTGATCAAATGATGATTGACATGTTTTGAGGCCTCTACTATTTGTACTACTCATTTTTTTATCTATTGTTGTTTTATCGAACTCCTAGTCCATATGCTTCTGGAGGAAACTCGTCTCGAATAGATAATGTGCCTTTGATTTCTTAGACCTTCTCACGTATCTAAAGCACACTTTTTGTATCTATTAGAACAAAACACAAAATGTCATAGACAACAGATAGTGCAACCCGATGCCTTGAGCATGAGCCAACCTTTGAAGAGGAAGAACTAGAGGACTAGCTTACTTAGCAGCAGTTCGATGAGGAGTTACAAAAGGATATAGCAGTGATGCTTACTCAGGAGGAGTTTGAAGAGGAGGCTGCTGAGAGGCACATAGAGGAAGGGGGAGAAGAGGGAACAGTAGGAGAGGATGATGGTGATGATGATAAAGACAACGACGACGAGGATGAAGAAGAGGGATATAAAAGTCCCGAGGATCCTTTCCCACGTGAAGCCAGATGGAGGCCAACGGAGGAGGAGCTAGACAAGGATTTTGACCCGAACGAGGAGGTAGGGATAAAGCCTTAGCTTGTAAATTTTGCTAAAGCTTTGACTATGTTATAATTACTAACACTTTGACCTCTTGTACATATAGGCCCCTCCTGAAACTCGTCGTAGACGACATCGATGTCCGCGACATCTCGCCAGACAAGACAGAGTAGAGGAAAGGAGAGCAGAGACAACAACCATAGAGACGAACATTGAGGCCTCTGCTCCACAACCTCAAGACATGACCACGAATTCAGCCCCCAAGCCAAAGAGGAAACAGGGGATAGAAAAGCGAACCAATATCCAGATAAGACATGCTATGTGATAACGGAGGTCAGGCCAATAGGGGAGATCCTTGAGCCTAAGGAATTCAGAGGATGATTCCATAATGCGACCGGGGCCCTAGTAAGAGATCAATTGAACCCAGTAATCCCTAGCTGGAAAGATGTACCAGAGAAGAAAAAGAGAGAACTATGGGATAAGAAGCTGAAGCTCAATTTCAGATTTCCGAAGGGTTAGCATGAACTAGTAAAACTTCATGCTATTAAGATAATGGGAGAGTCATTCTGAGGTTACGTTGGAGGTCGGAGCTCAACAAGAAATATATCCAAAAGGGGTTAACTCCCTTTCATGAGTTCGACAGCATAACTCCTAGTCAATGAGAGGAGCTCGTGGCTCAAAAGACTACACCTGAATCATTGACCCTTAGTGCCCGTAACACTGAGCTGGCAAAGAGGAACCAACACCACCATCATCTAGGTCCTGGTGGCTACTATGGTAAGGAAGAGAAGTTTAGAAATATGGAGGAAGAGGCCGCCACATCTAGGAAATTTAACTTGAAGGGATTGAAGCTACACTCAAGGAATTAGATCCTTGGGAGGAGTACAGAAGCATCCGGTAGTTCCCTTAAGTTTGATAACCTAGCGACTGAAGAGGTTGTATCAAAGATACTAAAATATGCTGAAGACAAGGAGAATGGCTCATTCAAGCCTTCTAGAGAGAGAGGGCAAGCTTAGCCTTGGCTTGGGAAACACCGAGCACATAGGCTACACCAGGGGGCTAGGGAAAAGAACGACCTAGAAGCACGGATTCGAAGATGAACAACACATGTACAAGAAACATGGCAGAGACTGAGAGTCTAATCTTGAGCTCACTGTGAAGGCTCTAGTTGCAAAAGCACTAGAGGAGCAAAGACTGTCTATGGAGCCAAGGATAGTAATGGTGCCGCCAAGAGAACTAGCATTAGTTGGTAGCCCTCCAGAAGTTCCTAGCAGCCAAGGTTCCACTGTAGCCATAACCCCCGTCGATCGCATACAGGAACCAACTAGTTACACCTTGGTGGTTCTCATCGATAGGTAGAACACTATGATGGAGGTGGTAACAGGTGTGGCACATCCTCCTAGTGGCTTGCATCACAATAATAGGATCCCATCGGACTACACTAGGGTCGAGGTGCATACCGTGAAGCCCGAGTTCATGCAGTGACGCATTGACTACCCAACTCCCGATGGACAACATCTACTCAAAGAAGTAATGAATCAGTTCATCCTCTAGCATAAATAGGATCTTGTATTGACTGCTTCTTCACCGCCTGTTCAATGTTTGGAGAGAGTTGTTGAGGAGGGGGGATACTTTCACCGTGTCATGACCAGCACTTGCCTAAGATGCCATATTCTTCCTCGCCTCCTAGCGAGCAAGTGCATGAGATGCAACAGCCTATGCCATAGTCTTCCCCGCCTCCTAGAGAGCATGTGCCTAAGATGCCACGGCCTTCTTTGCCTCGTAAGGAGCAAGAGCCTAATACAAACTCGATACATGAACAACAAGGGCCTCCTGAAGAAGTGCATGCACAAGAGGGTGCCCACAAGGAGCCAGAAATTCAGAAAAAGCATCCGATCACCTTAAGGCCAATTTATGTTTTGATGAAAGATGTCACGTCAACGTGCAAGTGGTACTCCCATGACCAGTTCAAGCCTGAGAACCAAGTTAAAGAAGTCCCAGTATGGGCTTTTGAGGAGGCCATCACCAGCAAACAACAACCGGCAAAGAAGTATCCAAATGTTGATGCCATCAAATAGTCAAAGGATTGCCTAAAAACATATGAAAGAGGCAAGCCCTTCCTACCAAACTGGAACATTCAATGCCTACCACTTGGAATGAGAAGGTTCCATGATTGGTACTTGCGTGTTATCCCAACGACCATAGATCTCATGCAAGCACGCTTCCTTACCGGCACATTTGGAGGCCCAGCCAAGAAAATTATCTTTGACTTTAATGACGTTTAGACATGCTTTCACCTCAGAGCAATAGAAATAAATCTAATTCGCATGTGATGCTTGTAAGTCCTTGCCCTCTCGATATGATATTATTGTAATCTTCGGATTTTGGTGATACTAACCCATGCCGTGATTTGTAGAATGCAAGTGCACCTTTCAAAACAAATACCAAGTGTGCGAGCCAGGTATGTAGACCCTCAATGTATAGTACCAACATATTTTAATTACACCAAGGACTGGAAATTGGATGGCAAAGAGCTAGCTGCTGGAAAGACTATTGAGGAGAGAGAAAATACGGCAGAAGGAAATACGTGAAGCATCCCTTAAGGTTGCGGCATACATTGCCCTAGCTTTTAAAAATTTCCAAAATAACTCTGCTATATGGCTAGCATACAACTTTGAGTAAGTTCAACTCTATACTTAAAGCTTTATTCGATATATTTTGTTCGATGCAAAAGAGCTTATCCGTTTTTATGATTAAATTCATGCAACAACCACTGGATTTGTATAGGCGTTGATGTCGGGCTAGGTATGGCATGGGTCTTTGATTCAATAGATAAGGACCCGGCGACATACAAAGACTTTGTTGCGATTCTCAAGACGTATACATATCAACAATCCTCATTACCTTATATGTTTGTATACATACTTGTAACCTTCACTTTTGGATACTAACAAGTTGCATTTGTTAAATTCATTCGAACAGGGCGTACAGGTTCTATGTCAATACACATCACGGGAGGCATGATCTAGAAAGAGGGTCTAACCTGTGTGTCAAAACACTATGTGCGACAAGTGTAACTTACTTTGGTGCTCCATTATGTTGGTGTCGAAAGCATTACTTAACATTTTTATATGCGAAACACATAGTGCCCCAAGCAAAAGCCCGGGAGTGTACACTATGGATATTACGTATGCACTCTCATGAGTAACACCGGTGCCTATAGGAGACACCCCTATAGGGTAAGTTAAAACCTCTTCAACCTCTTTAATTGTGATTACAACCATGTTTATAGATGCTCACTGTTTTTATATATGCTCACTGTGTTTATATATGCTCACCGTGTTTATATATGTTCACTATTTTTATATATGCTCACTGTGTTTACATGTGCTCACTGTTTTTATATATGATCACTGTCTTTGGATATGCTCACTATTTTTATATATGCTCACTATGTTTATAGATGGTCACTGTTTTTATATATGCTCACTATGTTTACATATGCTCACTATTTTTACATATGCTCACTGTTTTTATAGATGCTCACTGTGTTCATAGATGCTCACTATTTTTTATTGATGTTCACTGTTTTTACATATGCTCACTGTATTTAGATATGCTCTCACTGTTTTTATATATGTTCATTGTATTTAGATATGCTCACTATATTTAGATATGCTCACTATTTTTTATATGCTCACTTGTGTTTATAGATGGTCACTATGTTCATGGATGCTTACTATGTTATGATATACTAAACCCCAACTTGTTCTATTGTAGTGGCAACAAGAGAAAGGAATGAGAGCTGACCCACACAAAGATGACAACCTCTTGGAGCTCATCGGCGATCTTTACATCTTCATATTGGACTAGATTGTACACGTAAGAGGCACTTATCATGACCGAAAATCTAAGTTAGGAAGGCATCCTCAGTATCAACACCTTCGTGAGATGGAAAGGCTAGCTCTAGGCCGTTGATAACAATGTATATGGAATATGACATTGGTCTTACCTTGTGGAACGGTTTGGACTTGTGGAACGGATTGGACCTATGAATTATGTCTATGTAACAATGAATTATATATGTTCTTGTGAATTGGACTTGTTGTAAGGAAAATGGACCCTAGTCCCATTTACTTTGGATTTTGGTTTTGATGACCAACACAACTAAATTGGACTAATAAATTTGCAAGTGATTGTTTTGTAGTTCAATAGGGTGCAAGACGTGACTTGGACGAAGGTGACATAATGATCCGATGATGAACACCTTAAGCAAGACCCTAGAAGCACAAGAGAAGACTCAAGATATCAAGCAAAGTCCAACATGAAGATAGGAACCAAGCCAGACACAAGATCACGAAGAAACAAGCTCATAGAGGCGACCGGACACTGGACCGAACGATGGTGAAAATGCGACCAGACGCTCCGATCAAGAGGCTCGACAGTAGTAGACATGACCGGACGCTGGAGACAAACCAATCGAATGCAGGACTACAGCGTCCGATCAAGTACAGAAAGGTTCTAGAGCGGCGAAATTGCGACCGGACACGTCCGGACGGCGGACGCGTCAGATCATGGCTCAGCGGTCGGGGGGACGACGTGATTAGCGTCCGTGATCGATAGCGAAAAGTGGGATTTCGTCCATAACGGCTACTTTCTCAGTGGGGCTTATAAATACACCCCAACCGGCCAAATGAAGGAAGTGAAGCTGAGGAAACATATCAAGGGTGTTGATACACCATTTTAGTGATCTCTACTTGCATAGTGCTTAGTGATTCATTAGATGATTAGCGTAGATGCTTTATGAAGTGCTTAGTTTGATTAGACCACCGCTTATGCGCTTGCTCTAGGTTTAGGCCTAGTGTTTAGTGAGGTTTGCATACCTCTTACCACTCGGTGCTTGCGCGCATCATCGTTGTACATTGGAGGGGCTTGTAGTCTTGCGAGATCACACCAACCGTGGTTGTGGTGTGGCCGCCACCATGTACCGGAGGGAACAAGGCCCGCGGCGTTTCGGCCGGAAGCTTGATAGTGAAGACAGCGGGCCGCATTTGGGAGAGGCTTGCCGGAAGGCACGTCGGAGACCCACTTGCGCATGGGGAAGGCCCGAGGCTATCCACGGAGTTACCCGACCGGGAGCTTGGCCCTTGCGAGGGATTCCTTGCGAGGGGCTCCAACGAGGACTAGGGGGAAGCTTGCGTGCTTCTCGATACATCGGTAAAAATACCGGAGTCGTCGATGGGAGTTTGCATATCTCTACCTTGCCCTTTAACTTCTGTATTTATATTGATTGTATTACTCCTTTTGCAGTAGAGATAGCAACACACTAGCAAAACCATATTTGCACATTTAGATAGTTTATCTTTTGCATAGGTTTTGCTAAGGTTAGAACAAGAGACCATCGTTTAGAGTTAGATTTTTAAGTTGTCTAATTCACCCCCCCTCTTAGGTGTCACGGTCCCCTACAAGTGAATAATTTGCCAATTATGCATATGCTTTGCCGTCTACCATATGTATGCATATATTTAAGAGGAGCTTAGTCTATATAATGTGAGAGTCAAATTTTGTGACATATTCCACTCTACATTCAAAGGATCATAAAGTTTGACCCTTCCTCATGCTACTAATGTCTTTCTTTTCGGTGTTTGATTCCAAAGGGGAGAATTTAGAGGATCAAAAGCAAGTATTAATTTGTAGGACCAAAATTTAGATTATAATAATTTACAAGTAGTAATGGTTTACAAATGGTAATTGTCGGAGAAAGGGAGGATAGTGGACGGTGGAATTAGTCTATGTAATGGGAGAATTTGTAAGAATCAAGGCTTAAATCCAAAATATCACATAAAAACTTATCTTGTCCTTGCAAATATCTCCATGTGGTATTATGGATTTAAGCCTTGCTTCTTATAAATTCTCCCTATTATATAGACTAATTCCACCATCCACTATCCTCCCTTTCTCGGACCATTGCCACTTGTATACCATTACTACTTGTAAATTATTATGATCTAGTTTTTGGTCCTACAAATTAATGCTTGCTTTTGGTCATCTAAATTCTCCCCCTTTGGAATCAAACATCGAAAAAGAAGACATTAGTAGCACAAGGGAGAGTCAAACTTTGTGATCCTTTGAATGTAGAGTGAAATAGGTCACAAAATTTGACTCTCACATTATATAGACTAAGCTCCCCTAAATATATGCATACATATGGTAGACGGCTAAGCATATGCATAATTGGCAAATTAATGCTCAAGGGAATTTAATCTATATAATGCATGGAGAAAACATATAAATATCAAAATGACTTGTAATGTTAGTTTATATAATATTCTTATGCATGTGGATACAATATTTGAATTATATATGCATATATGTATATATGTTCTGATTATATCTGAATTTTGAAATTTGATTTTTTACGAGAAAATATACTATAGAGGTGGTTCTATATTGAACCGCCCCTACAAATGTAAATTATATATAGGGGCGACTGGTGTTACAGCCGCCACTACAAATCATTTTTGTAGAGGCGGCTAGTGTTATCCGCTGCCCTCTACAAACCCTTGATTTGTAGAGACGGTGTGGTAGGGACGGCTAGCAAAACCGCCCCTACAAACCATCGCCAGTCGCTCCTACAAATGCTTACTATAGTAGCGGTCATAAGTAGCGGTGGCGGCAAGACCAAACCAATGCCTCTTAGGCAGCTGATGTGGCTTTAAGTAGATCTGCTCTGTGAACACGCTAGGAGAACAAAGTAGGACGCGTTTTTGTGAGGCACAATGCAATGGTCCTACAACGATTGTAATATTAATTAGTCAGTGGTTCATCTGGTTTCATTTTCTTCAATTCCAAGCCATCATATTACCTTTCAAAGAAAAAAAAACCATGATATTAACTTCTAGCGCAATATAATGCAACATGTCCTCCTTTCATGTTGTTGCTTAGACTCCAAAACAATTAGAGCGTGTTTGGAGGAGCTCCTGCCCTTTCCGGTTCCGTGCAACTGTAGGGGTACTATGGCGGGGCTGGCAGGGCACAAAAAATGTGGCTCCGATAGCTCCTCCTCATTCCCTGTTTATTTGTGCTGGAGCCCGAGCCTTTTTTTTTGCCAGCTATAGTGATCAACAGTGTTGCACAATAGCTGCATCGAGGACCCGGAGCACCTAGGAGCTAAACCAAACAAAGCCTTAATTAGGATATACAATGTTATGGCTTTTATTATTTCATATCAAACAACTCCAATCCAAATATTGCTTTTCTGTCACCTACTAATGCATTTATACTCGAAGAATTCATTACCGCTTATACTACCTTTGTTGTAAAATATACTTAGTATTTATTATTGTAGCAAATGTTTATGATCTCAAGGGTATAATTAGGCCGTCCTCATGCTTGCTACATACTCCTTCCTTCTCAAATTGTGGGGGTGTAATGTGACCATGTTTGGTTTAGCTTGTGTAAAGTGTTTTTGCTACCAAAAGGCATAACACTAACCAAACAGGTAGACCCAGAAGATGCTTTTACAAAAGTAGGTGCTTTCGTGTAGTACAATTTCCATAGCATTTTGGACCCTATTTTTAGCTTTTAACTTTTAGCTTTTCAAAATGGGTGAAAATAAGGAGATGTTTTACAATTGTTTCAAGATAGATAAAGAGAGAGGGTAAGTTTTATATTTGTTTTAACCAAATAGCTTATAATTTTTCCATATCACATAAATCACAACAAATTTTCATAGGCCACAACTTATGATAGCTTTTTCACAGCTCACAGTATCTCTTTGACCCCACGTGGCCTCCAATACCAAATTTCGACGGTATCTCTTAATGACAATTGTCATAGTTATAAAGTTGACATCATATGAGGCTACTTTTAACTATGAATCTAGCGTCGGCACTAAATGTGTAATAGTATATGGTTTTGTAAACCTTTCATAATTAGGAAGTGTAAATCTTGTAATGAATACGATAACAACGATCTAATAAAAAAAAAAAAAAGAAATGGGAGGAAGTGTGCTTCAAGGCTTGTCGGTTCGTCCTTGGGCGGTTGGGCACAGAACAGCAAGGTCCAAGTGTCATTCTTGAGTTAGGATGTTCAAGAGTGCAACCATAAGGTTTGTCCTCGTTCAATGTTCCCGCGCAATGTTGAACGGATAATAATCAACCTTGTTTTCAAGGTTTTCCATGCTCAACAAGGTGACCTTAATTTGGCTCTGTTTGGTTTCTACATGCGCTCCTAAAATTCCTGTCACATCGAATGTTTAGACACATGTATAGAGTATTAAATATAGACTAATTACGAAACTAATTACACAATTTGCGACTAATTTACGAGACGAATCTTTTAAGCCTAATTAGTCCATGATTTGACAACGTGGAGCTACAATAAACATGTGCTAATGATATATTAATTAGGCTTAAAAAATCGTCTCGCAAATTAACCTCCATCTATGTAATTGATTTTGTAATTAATCTATATTTAATGCTCTTTATTAGTATCTAAATATTCGATGTGACATAAATTTTATGAGCAACTAAAAACCCATCACCCTTTGTCTCTTAGCGCACCGCGTTTCAGCAAGCTGTTGGCTGCTGGTGTTGTCAGTTGTCAGAAGCAAATTCCAAATCAGTCGTCAATCCAGTCGTGATCAACGCACATTCTTCAGCAGCCAGGTTTCTGTTCATCGGTGAAAGGCACCAACCCGACCTTGGGATGACGACACACTTCTTTCCACTAGTCAGGCCCGCGTGCCCCACGAACATTCTTCTTTCCACATTCTTCTTTCCACAACATATAGCTCACCGCGGTCGTCTCGTCTCACCGAATTGTTATGTGCCCCACGAATGGCGAACGGTCCAAGAACAAGAGAGACTTGCTCGGCAACGCATCCCTGCCTCGCTTCTTGCCCGCCGACCTCATCAGCTCGGTATGAAGATGAAACTGACGTCTCCGGTCTCTCTCTTGTGCCCATTACTGTTAATTATACAGCAAACATCTATGGACTAGTACATCTAACACAAGTGCAGATGCTTCTCTTTTTTGCACCCTGTAGACTAGGCATCCTTAAACGTGCAATCTGGCATATTTTGTAATTTGTTTGCAACCTGAAACTTCGAGAGAAAAAAAGTTCAATTGGAGGGCACATAACAATTTGGAATGCCTAATTTAGCACAAGGGCTGATGATGAACTGTATGCTTACTCAGGGAAGGCATAGAAAATGCAGTATTGTTTCTCTACCACACCCAATACAAAGGGCTTCCTGCAACAATTTTTGAAGTTATCATCTCGTGCAACTCGACACCACCAAAGTGCAAGTTCTTCGCTTGACTTGCAGTGCAAAACAGACTATGGATGGCGGATCGCCTGATGGTCAGGGTTTGGCCAGACCAACAAACTTGTCCTTTATGTCACTCCATAATTGAGACGGCAATATATTTGTTTACCGTCGATTTACCAAGTGTTCCAAATACGTAAGCCATATCTCAGTAGTGGCGAAAATCAAAGAAGAAACCTGATCTTGGTGCATAGCAGGAGCAAAGCATTTAGCAATGATTGTTCCTGGTTTATAGTTTTTTTCACACACTTAACGTGTGTACAATTGTTTTTTTAACCTTTTGGTCTAGGCCTTAACTCTTCCCCTTTATAAATTAATGTAGTTCTCTGCTTTTAAAAAAAAACATGAACGTGACAAATAATAAATCACATATGAAATTCTCTCCATTTTTTACTCACTTCTTCATCATTATTTGGACTCTGGAAAGCCCATTGAACAACAAGAAGCTAGGATTTCTTTTATGAAAACAAATGAAAAGGCAAGCAGTTAACTGCTGCCTCCTTATTAACTTCAGGATTTATGATCCTTCTGCTCATGCCAGACGGTGCTCAACAGGGTCCAGCGTGGTCGGTGCGAGCCCAGGATCTTTCAATATGACACTAAGATCACCATCTTCTCCACTGAGCACGGCCTTCAAGAATGCAACCATGATCCCTGCAACGCTCCTCCTCATCATGTCCTTGCAGTTTTTCCCGTCCTTGCACATGCAGGTCATGAACTTGGGAGCATCGTCGTCTAGCATGTCCAGATGCCCATAGTCCTTGGTGACAAAGTAGTAGCAAGGTGGCTTGCACTCGATGTAGAACTCCTTGTGGTTCACATCTTTGGGGGCACAGGGAGGGAACAGTATGTTCCTCTTCTCCTCCCCAGCCCGGTGCCGATGACCAGTACCGGCATCGCAATGTCGAAAGAGGAGGGCTCATAGGTGAGGATCTTGGGTGATATTTGCAGAAACTTGCCTTGGCTAGCAATAGTGTTGTAACACCTTAAAATTTGCCTATTTTGAAAATAGGTTTAAAATGATTTAGTTCTGAATTTTGTGCTCATGAAATATAGGAAAATAAAAATTTCATTAAATTAAAATTCATCATAAGGTAGCAACATGTTGTGTATACATGTAGGTGCATTTGTTTCTTTGTATTGCGTGGATTTGATTCAAATTGAAAACATTCGAAATGCTTTTGGAAATAAATTAAAAATGGCCTTGAAGTAAAAGAAAAGAAAATTAGAAAATGAAAGAATTTAAAAAGTTGTAAAAATTATTTTTGAAAACTTACTAAAATTTGCTCACTTTTATTTGAATTGAAAAGTATATTCAAAACTTTATTTGAACTTGCATTTGGTTCATATTTGAATGTGGTTTGGAAATATGAAAACAAAATAAAAAGGCAAATCTTTTTCTCTCCATCGTGGCCCAGCCGGCATGTTCTCCCTCTCTCAGCCCAGCTCTGTTCCCACACAGTCCAGCAGTGAGCAGCAACCCAGCCGAGCCATCCCCTCTCCCTCCTTTCCTGACAGCGGGCCCCGCCTATCAAGGCTCTCTTCTACCTTGCTCCCGTGCTCGAGCCGGACACTACCGGAGCAGAGTCCGCGCTGCCCCCGTCCTCCGCCGATGCCGTGCGCCCCAAGCTGCGCCAGCCCCATAAATAGCGAGCCTCCACGCCGTGCCACCTACCCCGCTCCCTATCTCGCACCGCCCTTGCCCCGAGCTAGCCAGCGCCGCCGCCTAGATCCCGCCGGGAGGAGCCGACATCGCCGAGCCGATTGGACGCCCCTTCGTCACGGTAAGTTTGTTCCCATGATTCGCGTTGTAGTCGCGAGCATGACCAACCCCTTAATTTCCTCTTTCTCGCCCTGTGTCGCCCTGCACTGCTACGTCGTCGCTCTGCCGCCGCCATAGCTCGCCGCCAGCTCGCCTTGCTCGTCAATAGCCGTTGCAAGTTGTCGAGCTGAGTTCGTCACCTCCCAATCTATCTCCCAGAGCTTAATCAGAGTCGAATTTAGCCCCAGCCGTTTTCCCCCAAATACTCCATCGAGGAATCGACATCGCCGGTGAGAAATCCCGCCGCCGGCCACTGTTCCGGCCATTGGTTCCCCAATTTCCCTCTCGGTTCTAATCCAGACCATCAAACTCTAATCTAACGGCCTAGATCACCTCATACCCCTTCGGCGGGCAAATTTTCAAAAGAACCCCTCCCTTTTTCAATTATAGAACCCGCGGTCCATAGCGCAATCACAGATTACGTTTTCTTCTTTGGAAAGCGTAGTTTCTTCTGTATAGATCCAAAATATGTTTTCAGTTAATTACAGTTTTGCCACTAGATTTATTTAGGCCATAACTTTATCGTTTTAACTCCGATTTGACCCGCTCAAATTGCGTTAGGTTCGTAATTTCATAATCTACATGTTCATACAACTGTTAAGTAGGTTTTCAACTTTTAAAATTCGAGGTTAGATTTAATCTATTATTTTATTAAAGGAAATCTTGTTTAAATCATATCTTCTACGTTTTAACTCTGTTTTAGCCCATTCAAGTTGCGTTAGATTCATAGCGACGAGATCTACGCGTTAGTAACAGTGGTTACCATGTCACTATTTTTGAAATTTCATGGTTTAAATTCTAATTTAAATAATAATTATGCAATTGGGTTTTATAAATAAAATATGATTTGCTTTACTTTAGTATTATATTTCAAACCTAAATTTGACTTAAATTATATTATCTATAAAATATCTTATATATATTTTTATATAATAAAAACACATGAAGCTAATAGTTTTATATTTTCTTTTATGAGTAGATCTCTCAGTAATTGTATCTTTTTAACCGTAGCTTTGATTAGCGTGCTTTTCGCGTCTGTGTGTTTATAGCGAGACGTAGATTTGTTTTACGAATTTTTCATCTTGATTTTATGTTTGGTGTATTGTTCTAATTTAGATCTATTGTTTGCTTTGTGTATGATTACATGGATGTTTGTGTGGTGCTTTATGATCATGTCCAGTTAGTGAGCTTTACGTGTTGATCAAGAAGGAGATCTTTGAAGTTTTAGACTTGAAAAAGGATCTGAGTTTAAGGCAAATATAGTATGAGATCTTCCTTGTTGTTCTATACACCTTTAATCATTTAATTTATATTGCATGTGTCTATCTTGACTACCACTAATGATTTTCTAATACTTTGTTACCTTGTACCTTGATATCTATGGGTTTATGCATTGGGTAGTATGATGCTAGTGCTCAATTAAAGATCATGATCTTGTAACTTGACTAATGATATATGTAATAAACATTAAAAGATGTTTTTTAGCAATATGGAATAAGGGTGCTAGAGCATTGGGCTATTTTACGGTGCTCTAGATTTCTCTCCTAAGGACTTATATATAAGTGATCATCCGGGATTTATAGTACAATTGTGAGGGTTATATGGCTCTGGCTTTAGCTTAGTATAAGGACCTTTTCTAGCTTATTAGTGGTTACCTTTATGACGCAAGAGGGATGTGTTCCGGGTTGGATATAGTGCGGCCTCTGTCCATCAGTGTATAGGTTGCGTCATTGTGCCTGTCGGAAGGGGAGCTCTACATTCGCAGGCCATAGAAACCTAGCGGCCCTAACTTGTTAGATGAACCTTTGAAAGGCTTCATAGTGAACCTTGCCGACCTTCCTTGGAAGTGGGTCAAGAGATTAGCTACCTCGGATGAAAGGGTAAATCACGACTCACAGTGAAAGTGTACAACCTCTGCAGAGTGTAAAACTGGTATATCAGCCGTGCTCAAGGTCACGAGCAGCCTTGGAACCCTTACGGAATAGATGATCACTAATGGTTAATAGATGATGAACACTAATGATACTGATGATAAAGATGCTCACTAATGGTTAATTGTTTATGCTATTCATTATTTATGTTTATCTGATCATGTGTTTATGGGCTTATGATAAACTTGTTGCCACCCAATTGTTAAAACTGTGACTCACTAAAAGTTAATCGCAGTTAAACCAGTGTCAGCCTTTTGAGCCTCATGAACCCCATGTTATATTTGTTGAGTATGACATGTTCTTACACTTGCTTTACTTTTTAAATCTTTGAAAAAATCCCGGATGGGTACCAGATTGTTAGAGTTTGGAGGAATTAGTCTTGTGATCAACCAGTCAGTTGTCCCTGTGGAACTAGAGTCTTCATCCGAAGATCGGAGTTGTCTTTCCGCTGTTTGCTATCTAATGTTGTATACTTTATACTAAGTACGTTATATATTGAGCATTTGTCTTTTGATATTACTTTTATTTGTAGCTATATGTGAGATTTGATTTTTAGGCTTCACATACCGTGCGTATCTTGTTTTTGTTCGAAAAAACGGTTGCTACAAGGGTCGAGACCGATGAGGGCAGAGAAATTGAGGTTGGTCTTGCCATGCCCCAGGGCTAGAGAGAATGCCGTGTGGCCACCTCGGCTGTGGCCGGCCAAAGCGAGCTTGGAAAGGTTGGGCTCGACGCCTTTGGGCAGGACGGATGGTAGCCCTTTGGCGAGCCAATCTGTCACTTGGGCTGCTGCGGATATGTCCTCAGTGTCACCTTTGGCCATGCCCAGGATGCTGATATGGAACTGCCAATAGAATTACAGAATTATTAGATGATCTTGTCAGCAGCCAACAGACATGGGATGAACTAATTAGACCTGAAACATGTCAGTACATATGTTAATTCTCATCATAATTTGACAGTTTTGGTAAGATTTCATCTGGCGTGTCGCTGTAACCATCACAGTTTTGTACATTTCTGATGAATTAACATGCATGGACTACACATGCATGTGAAAAGCAACAGAAGGCAGTAATAGTAGTTAACCTGCGGTGCAACCATGATAAAGCCAAAAGAGGCAATGCGTTTGAGAACTTGTTCGTAGAAATGGTTCTGGAGGCAGAAGCCATGCAGGAGCATGGCGACTGGGTATGTTCCTGAATCCTTGGGAGCGGCAATCAAGACGGGGATCGGTGGTGTAGGATTTGTGTTGTGATCCACTGAAATCAGCTCGACGGCAAGCTTCCCTGGCTGGAACACTGAGGTGACTGTAGTCTCAAGAACCTCAGTGCTAGGGTTCATGGTCTCTACTGGTGCTGCCATCTCTCACTTTCTCATGCGCTGGAGGTGCAGCTCACTAGTAATCTTTTGAGTTGGTTGTGATGGGAAGGGACGGACGGTCGTGGTGGCAAATTTATAGACCAGACCAGGGTGTGGAGGTTGGGACGAGTTATTTTGCATGTGTAGTTTGGTAAAGGGAAAATGTTACTCTTTCATTGTGAAGCACGTGGAGGAAAAGAGATGGAAGTTTGCATGATTGCATTGGTACTACTGTCTACATCAACATAACTAATATTGAATTGAATGTGATGCAACCATCCATCCACCCACGAACAAGATTGGTTATATTCACTGAAATGGGCTGTACTCCCGGTTCTTAACCCCCTTCAGTCCCAATTTTGGAACCGGGAGCACGAATCCGGGACTAAAGGGCCCCTCCTTTAGTCTCGGTTTCGCGCCCGAGACTAAAGGTTACCAACTGGGGCTAAAGAGGCCTCCCGACCTGATCACGTGGGTCAGCCCTTTAGTCCCGGTTGGTAATATACAATTTTTTTCTTTTTTTTGTTTCTATTTTCAATTGATGAATTGTTTTGGTTTTCGAATAGGCATTCTACGCTGCTAATAATATACGTATTCTACACGTTTATATGTTCGAATATTTTATACAAACTAAAGTATGAAACTAACGTATATATTACATGCATATACATATATTGTACGTTATTTTATGTACATATAATATGTATATATATATATTACAAATAAATCTTGCATTGTATATTCTATCATATCCTTGGGATAACAAATTCACTCCATCTGGTTTGGCTTCCATGATTTCGTTCACTCCATCTGGTTTTTCACAATCATGAAAAGAAAGGAAAAACTAATTTCCAAACCCTTCTAGCGATATTGAGGGTCTAAGTTTAGTCATTCGTTGGATAATAGGCTAGACATGGACTAATTAAAAATCTCTTTTTTCTAATGAGTTGTACTTGTCAATTATAGCCTATATTAGTTTTTGTTAGATCATGATTAGTCCATGTTTAGATCTTCTATTTGGTATACAAAACATGGACTAAACTAAACACCCCCTGAATCATATCTTGTTTTATAAGAGAAAAAATACCTCCCATCTGAAACACACCTTTGTGGGCTCTTAAATTAATAAGCATAGTCCTGACATTTATAGCTTTTAATGAGCTCAAAAAAGTAGCCGATCGAGAAGCTTATCTGATCATGTGCCCCAAGCCCCCACGGACAGTTCATTACACCTATATAGTATACACTACAATACTATACAATTGGCGTGTTTTTCCTGTTGGCATGGCACGTGTGCATGATGCATCTTGCATTTGGGCAGGCAAGGTTTGTCGATTAAGCAACAAATGAAGCAGGCTAGCATGATTGTTTCAGGGCTGCCACTAATACTAATTTGTTTGTCCTCGAGTCCATCTACTCAATGGAGAAAAGGTTACCCACACCTTTTCTCCTTTACTGAAATGCCAAACTGCTCTCTTGTTCTTCCTGGGCAATGAATTAAACAGGATCCTCTTCCTGCCTTTCTCAGTCCAAGCTTTAGAATAACTCAGTGACCTACAAGAATTTGTCAATGACAGAGAATGGAATCATGACATGAGTGATACTTGGTCATATCAACGGGGTCCTACCTACTCTTCAAGAAAGGCTTTCTCTCATCTGCAGGTGTCAGTAGAAGCTTCCCCCATCTTCTCCTGGATTTGGAAATCAGGTAACTTGGGCAAACACAAATTCTTTGCTTGGCTTCTGCTTAAGGATAGATTAAATACCATGAACCTTTTAAGAAGGAAGAATATGCATCTTGATGACTACACCTGTGTCCTCTGTATCAATGGCTCTGAAGAAACCAGTTCCCATCTGTTTTTTGAGTGCCCCTTCAGTGTTGATTGCTGGAGTTCCATCACCATTCACTGGAATCTGAATCTTCAGCCTTTGGACATGTTGTTACAAGCTAGAGCAGACTTCGGTAGTCACATCTTCAGGGAATTTTTTTTATCACTGCTTGCTGGATGATTTGGAATACATCTTTGGCTGCCTGGAAACTAGCTTTCAAGGAAGAACTTGGCTGGGTTTTGTCAAAGCCAAGCAGAGTGTCTCGGCCCCTTTGTCTTTGTGGCGAGGGAGTCTTCAATGGTTTTTTTTTCTTTTCTTCCTTGAGCTTTGCAAGCCTTGTATTTTGTACATATGCTTTGTTCATATTTATATAAAAAAAATAAAAAAAATGGTAGAGAGCTTCCCTGCCGGTTCCTTAAAAAAAAAGTCCATCTACTCAATTGTATGGATGTAATACCTAAAGAATGGATGACATAAATATAGATTTTTTAATACAGATTGTAATTTATTATTTAGTGAAGGTTGACTGGTTTTTAAGATATACCGAAATTTGACTTTTCGCTCTGTTGCTTGGATGGATAAACTGAGACCACCACTGCATAGAGCTTGACGAAGCTTTCCATTGACTATTCACTGGACGGTAGAGTTACGAGCAACTTAAATTAGGAAGGAAACCAAAGTGGTGTGCTACAGTAACCCGACCTGGTATAGTAGCCCGATTGCTTTTGGCGTGAATGAGTAGAGGCCGTTTTCTTTTCACAATGTTTTCCTCTTGGCGCATCCTTTTGTTTTTTTTTTTGTGCCAACCAAGTCTCATTCTGCCCTCCGGAGCAGATAGCGCCCGGACGCCCGGAATACGGCAGCATCCGGACACAGCTCCCGACCCTTCGATTCGAGCCCTCCGAGCCGTTCGATTCCCAGTTACTATCAGCACGCACCCCCATCCTTCTTCTCCGTCCCCCAGCACACTTCGATGCCCCGTCCTCATCCCCCAACGCACTCCGTCCTCCAGTCTGCGTCGTGCCCTATCCACCACCCCCCAGCACGCCGCGCCCTTGTCCTTCGTCTCCGTCCCCCAGCGCACTCTGATGCCCCGTCCTCTGTCCCCAAGCGCACTCCATCCTCCAGTCCGCCGGCCCCCAGCATGCCGCGCCCCCTCTGCAACATCGAGTTCCTCCAAGGGCGTCCTCCCCCGTCCATTCATTATTCATGGTAGTGAAGTGAATCTCTAGTTCGACAGATGCAAGGAGGGCTCAAGGGGCATCTATGGCAAGACTGGACTGGCGTGTTGCAGTGACCAACAGCGAGATGGAGCTGGTGGTGATGAACCATCCTTCAACACAGAAGATCAAGATCTACTTCTCTAACCCAATCTATGTACGTTGCAACTTCTTTGAATTGTATGTTGCAACTTCTTTGAATTGTATGTTGCAAATCCTCTGAATTGTATGTTCTGTGCTGGAGCTGCTCCAAGCGAGGGTGGCGGTGGTGCACGAACGGGTGAACATCTATGTTTCTAAGAATGTTGGTTAGTTCTTTAGCTTGATTTGTAACATGGATGCAACTAGCGCCCGGACGTCCGGCGCGAGCACGCGTCCGGATGCCCCACGGGAAGACCTATCCAATGCAATAGAACGAGCGTGCCCCTGCGTGCGGCCTGTCCCCCACTGCACCGCCGTGCCGCCATCCCCTGCACGCCCGTTGCCCTCCACGCCCCATCCCCACCGTGCTCCATCACCCGAATGAGAAATTTTCCATCGGAAGATCTGTTGCAATACGGAGCAATGCGAGATGCAACATTAGAAGTATTACTTGTTTGCAACATCAGAACAAGTCTATTGCAACATCGGAACAGGCGACTGCAACAATAGAACAAAGCTACTGCAATGCGAGATGCAAGATCAGAAAAAGAGACTAATGCAATAAAAAAATATTACTTGTTGCAACATCAGAACAAGGGTACTGCAACAACAGAACAAAGCGCAATCCGAGAAGCAACATCAGAAAAAAGAGACTTAATGCAACAAACAAATATTACTTGTTGCAACATTAGAGCAAGGCTACTGCAACAACAAAACAAAGCGCAATACGAGATGCAACATAAGAAAAAAGAGACTAATGCAACAAAGAAATATTACTTGTTGCAATAGCAAAACAAAGGCTACTGCAACAGAGCTCGCCGAAACCCTAGCCATCGCCGCGTCCCTCAAATCTAGAGGAGGAGGAGGGCTAAGATCTAGAGGAGGAGGAGGGAGAGCGCTCAGATTCAGAGGAAGAGGAGGGGGGGGGGCTCAGATCTAGAGAAGGAACGACTTACCTCGTCGGAGCTGCCGCGGTCTTCCTCGTCTCCGGTGGATTGATTGAGTGAGTGAGGGAGCCCGGGCGGCAGGACGACAGCGAGCTATCGCGCGGGTGCGGCATCCGTCTCGGGGGCGCAAGCAGGTCTCGGAGAGTGCCAAGGCGGTGCAGCCGCGAGTGGGCGCGGGGGAGGGTGTGGGCGGAGTAAGCGCGGGGGAGCGGAGGGAGCGGGGAGTGGTCACGGGCGCGTGGGAGATCGAGTGCGGGCGGAGTGGCATGGGGGAGCGGAGGGAGCAGGAGGGGGAGGGGTCATGGGATCGGAACAGAATGAATGCGTCCGGCGCATGAGTTTAGGACGGACGTCCTAGTTGAATCATTATGGTTGCAACATTCTTTTTCTATCGGTCCATGCTTGTCAATGTTTGTCCACTTTTGCAACAATGCTGACCATGAGCACGATCCGGTAGTCAACCTTTGCTGTTGCATAGCCACAATTTCATATGTAACAATAGTGAAATTATGTTGTTTCATTAGAGGATTTCAGATGTAACAGTAGTCAACCATTGCTGTTGCATAGCCACAATTTTCAAATGTAACAATAGTGAGACTCGGCTGTTTTATTAGAGGATTAACAGTAGTCAACCTTTGCAGTTGCATAACCACAATTTTTAGATGTAACAGTAGTGAGACTCGGCTGGTTTATTAGAGGATTTCAGATGTAACAGTAGTGAAATTATGCTATTTCATTAGAGGATTTCATATGTAACAGTATTGAAACCTCTTTTGGAGCATTGCAACATCACAATGTATTACTTGGAACAGGCCACTAATACTATTTCAACATGGTCCATTAGACACTAATGTTATAAGGAGCATTGCAACATCATAAGGAAGTAGTTGCAACAATTCAATAATACTAGTTCAACATTCCATCAGACGCTCAAGTTATAAGGAGCATTGCAACATATTATTTTGGAGCACAGTAAACATATGATGGAAGTACTTGCAACGTATTATTTCGAACCACTGAAACAACTTAATTGCAAAAACATATTAATTTGGATTTTCAGCATTGAAACATATGATTTAAGTACTTGCAACATACCACTAATACCAGTTCAACATGGTTGATTACCGTCTCAGAAAATGGCATAACAAAAACTCATGTGCTTTTGCCATACTTCACGTGCAATTGTGTAGTACCCAAAATAGGATCCAGAGATGAGAAACCCAACTACAATGAACTCTAGTATCACTAGATTAACTACACATAGAGTAATGAGATCTCCTTGGCTAATTCAGCAGTTCTCCTTGATGAAGTCATCAATTGAGATCTTGTTCATTGGCGATAGGAGGAGGAGGCCGGTCACATGCTTCCTGTAGTCGACCATCATAACCTGAAAAAAACATGAGGTAAAACTAAAAATGATGCCAAATGTGAATGAGTGAAATGAAAAAAAGGAAATGGACATTAGAAAACACGAACCAGATCAGATTGAATGGCCAAAACAGAAGCGTGGTGTAGTTGCGATTGTGCTGTCGTCTATACTGCAGTGAGTGCCATCTAGCATCACCTACCCGCCTTGGCCTTGTTGTCCCCCTGTCTGCATTACCATACAAAGAGTACAAAAAATCAGTAAATTACAATCGAGAACTCAAGCGCTACGCAAAGATGAAAGGATTCAAGAGGGGAGAGTTGCCAGGGATCAAGGCCAGGCGGCAGCCACACCATTGCCATACGGTCACATGCTTCCTGTAGTCGACCATCATAACCTGAAAAAAACATGAGGCTAAAACTAAAAGTGATGCCAAATGTGAATGAGTGAAATGAAAAAAAAGGAAATGGACATTAGAAAACACGAACCAGATCAGATTGAATGGCCAAAACAGAAGCGTGGTGTAGTTGCGCTTGTGCTGTCGTCTATACTGCAGTGAGTGCCATCTAGCATCACCTACCCGCCTTGGCCTTGTTGTCCCCCTGTCTGCATTGCCATATAAAGAGTACAAAAAATCTGTAAATCACAATCGAGAACTCAAGCGCTACGCGAAGATGAAAGGATTCAAGAGGGGAGAGTTGCCAGGGATCAAGGCCAGGCGGCAGCCACACCATTGCCATACTGAGTCCTCTACCCATGCATGTACACACCGACTATGGAGTTCCATGAAACCATGTCCCTATCATCCATTTCATCGAACACCAGGCGAGCGACACCAACATCACCCGGGTCGCCAGACTTTAGGAGAGCTCTGCACGACCGTGTCGGAGCTGAACCCACACCTCACGGTCTGTCCATGGACACACTGGCACAGCGGCTACCGCCTCAGGGATTCGCACGCGCTAAGCAGGAAGGTGAAGGTGAACCTGTTGGGAGACACCCCCTGCTACACGCACAGCGGCGTCGCCCGCGAACGCGTCCGCTGCGGAGCAGCCCCGGCCGCCACGCCCGGCGAGACGCTCGATGAGGGTGTTGTGCGCTAGGTGGAGGGGCCGGCGCTGGCAGCGCGAAGGATCGCCGTGGCGGCGGCCTGGCGTGGGGACGAGGGGGAGACGGAGAACACCGCGGAGACAAGGGCCGGGAGGAGACGCTAGCTCGCGGAAAGGCTGCGGGCGAGGAGCTCGACATGGGTCTGCAGCAGGTGGCGCGGGCCCCAGCAGGATCCGCAGCAGCTCGTGCTCCATTGGTGTGGTGGAGTTGGAGGAGGGCTTTGTGGTACCTGCTGACTTTTTGAACGAGGTTGGTGCGTCCGAATGGGACAGTGCGTCCGGACGCCCTACACCAAGTATTATCGAAGAAAAAAACTGAGAAGGGAGAAAAGCAAGGAAGGAAGAAGTGAATCGCCGGGGGCTTCTTGTTGTGCTCGTTGTAGTTGCCTAGGTGCGATGCCAAATCCTAATCCACTTTTTTGGATCAAGTTTTGAGGACTAAGTCATATGTTTAGAATGGGTTTAGTTGGAGTAATCCTGACATTAATCTCGTCCATGTTTTGAAATCCCGTTAGACTGTGCAGTTTCTGTTCATCATTATTTTAGGATATCGTAATGACCTTAATAAATTCATGTTGTATCTGTGTACCCTTACTGCCTTCCTGACGATACCTCAATGTGGTAGTTGTGGCCTGTATGTTTAGCATATGGTGAAGAACTCGGCATGATTCCTAAAATGATATGATTCAGATGTGTATTGATCAGACTGGCTTCATTAAGGGGAGGTCGATTTCTGAAATTTTTGTATATGCTGCTGAACTGGTGCAATGAAGCCACTACCGAAAGGCCCCCACTCTAGTGCTCAAACTTGATTTTGCAAAGGCATTTGACTCGGTATCCTAGAGCAGCCTGAGGGCGATCATGGAAGCAAGGGGTTTTGGGTCCATCTGGTGCAACTGGATACAAAAACTCCTGGCCACCTCCAAGTCTGCAGTTCCCTTATCTGTGCTAACTAGCTTAGCCATGTTCATGTTATTTTTTTTTGAAATCTCTAGAGGAGTCCTTCAAAAATTAGATTACTATCACTCTCGTTTTTTCTGGCAAGGTGAGGAGCACAAAAAGAAATACTGTCTTGCCAAGTGGACCGTTCTTTGCACTCCCAAAGATTTTGGTGGTTTAGGTATACATAATCTAGACCTTCAAAATAGATGTCTCCTTAGCAAGTGGATTTTCAGACTGATTAATGAGGATGGGGTTTAGCAAGACCTTCTAAGAAGGAAATATTTGACAAACAAACCCTTAACCCAAGTGAAATATAGGCCGGGGAATTCCCATTTCTGGGCTAGCCTCATGAAGGCCAAATCGGATTTCCTAACTTGCGGGGCTTTTAAGGTGCACAATGGGGAGAATGTGCGGTTTTGGAAGGACATGTGGTTAGGCGACAGACCCTGAGCGAGGTGTATCCAACCTTATTTAGAATTGTGAGGCGCAAAGATGATACGGTGGCAAAGGTCCTTGGGACTGTACCACTTAATGTATCCTTTAGATGAGGTTTGATTAATGCAAATCGGATCGCTTGGTTCGATCTAGTCTCAAAAGTGGTACATATCAGCCTCACAAATGGGCAAGATGTGTTCTGTTGGAACCTTACTAAAAATGGCTTATTTAAAGTTCGGTCTATGTACATAGCTTCATTTGACACGGAATTCACCCTGACAAAAGTCCTCTCTGGAAACTAAAAATGCCGCTGAGGATCAAGATTTTTTTGTGGTATCTAAAAAAGGGAGTAACCCTTACCAAAGATAATCTAGCAAAGAGGAACCGGCAAGGAAGTATCAAATGTTGTTTTTGTAATTCTACTGAAACAATCCAACATTTGTTCTTCAATTGTCATTTTGCGAGCTTTATTTGGAACACTGTGCATATCACTTTTGGAATTCGACCACCTACTAGCATTGCTAACCTGTTTGGTTCCTGGCTTCATGGTTTGGATCCAAAGCTTCGGAACAAAATTTGGTTAGGAGTCGCCGCTGGGAGATGGGCACGAACAATCACCAACTCGTGCTAATGCTCCTCCGCTGCCCCAAGCCATCTAGGTGTCGGCAAACACCAGGTGTAACAAGAAATACACAGCCACAGCTATCCCCAAGTGCCACTAAATACAATTACTCAAGCAAATGCACTAGGAATCACACCTAATCTCACTTTGTTGATGAATCAAAGATGGATATGAGTGGGACGTGTTTGCTTGGGCTCACAAGGATGTATCACTGATGAAAATGTGCAAGAGAGTGAGCCCAAGGTGCCCCAAGTCTATTTATAGAGCCTCGCAAAAGATAGAGCCATTGGGGACACGCAGGCACGGGACTCACTGATGTGATGCACCCCAGTGTCCAGTCGCCAGCATCCGGTCTGCCGATGCCGTCCATGTGGCGCCCCTTTGAACCTTGGTCGTTCATCTCCAACGGTCACTAGTCGATCGCTCGCGTAGTGAAGTTGTGACTGGACGCGCTTCAGGACCGACTGGACTCGGCACCCCTCAAAGTCCGGTCGAGTACATAATGGCACCAGAGAGGAATTTGTCTGACCGGACGTGTCGGGTCAATGTTGACCTGACGTGCCCGATGCCCAGTCTCTTCTTGTCCGCACAACGCGCGCCACACCACCGTGACCGGATGCAAGGCGTCTGGTTGCTCATCACCTCCTATGTCCGATCGACCGCCCTAGCAGCGCCTTCTTTGCTGCGCATGACTGGACATCGCAACTGATTCTGGTCCTGCGTCTGATCCCAACTCAGCCCTCTCGCCCAGGTGCTGCGCCACCTAGGGTCAAGCACCGGACGCGTCCGGTCAAGCCGAGACCTACGTCCAGTCACATGTGAGTGACCCCTTCTCTTCCTTTTCACTTCACCCTTGCTTCCATGTGCCAACACCAAAGTGTCTCACCACTTGTGCACGTGTGTTAGCAAATTTTCAAAGCATTTTCAAGGGTAAATTGTTAGCACACTAGGTCCCTAAATGCATATACATGAATCACTTCACCTAGTGGCACTCGATAACCGCTTAGCCAAAGATTTCCCATCTTTATAGTACGGCTATCGATCCTAAACACACTCACACCCTCTATGGTGTCTTGAGTGCCAAAACAAAAACTATTTGATATCTTTGACTTGATCAACACTTGGTTTTTATTTTTCTCTTTCTTCTTTTCCAAGTTGGAGCACTTGATCAACTCTTTTGGTCACCACCATCACCATTACCATCATCTAGCTCCTACCACTTGGCTTTGGACCATCCTCTCTTGTCTACACACTTAGCTCAAGGATTAGTCCATAGATTTCATCAATTATCCAAAACCAAGCTAGGGCTTTCAGGGGAGAAGTCGCGATGGAGCGCACAAAACCAAACTAAAACTGTCATTTCGGGGCTTGGCCTAGAGCCTCAAGGAATGAGTGTAGGAGGAAGGATTTAGGTGCCCACCCAAATTTGAGGGATCTAGTTGGAGCTCTGCTTGACCTTTGTTTTTTGGCTTGGATATCCATATTTAGCTATGTGTGCTCAACTAGGGGTCTAGTTGGATTTGCTAGTAGGGTCAGAGGGAGGGAGGGGTGGAGGGGGGCCAGGCACCCCTATTCTTGGTGAACTTGTCCGGTGTACACAAGATCCCACCATATATTTGAAGAAATTTTTTGATATTTCTCCCCCCAATAATTCGTTAGTTAGTACTTGGCCACCCCCATGGTTATTTCCTGGCCATGCCTGTGATTGCTAGAGATAACTATTTCTTCTTCTTTTAAAATAAGATGAGATAACTATTTCTTCTTCTTTTAAAATAAGATGAGAGAACTATAAACATGCTACAAACTCCATTCTTCTTAGACAATATTAGTCGCTTAAGTCCTTGACCGTCAATATCTTACTCCCTCCTGTTTCATAATTCTTGTTGTTTTGAATAACACCACAAACACGGTCTCCAAAACATGGTTTTGACTATTACTTTTTTTCACGACCAGGGAATATAGCCTGTTTTTTATTAACAAGAAGAATTACACGACGCAGCTAGAAGAGAACCCTCGCAGCATAGATTAGAAACCACTAAGCTAGTGGTGAGTGACCTAGAATAAAACTTAACAAGAACAGAAAAGGAAGGAAAGAGAGCGACTGCCCTCAACACCTAAAACCTACCAACTGAGCCTGTATGTAAAGGATACAATAGCGCAATGGTTGTCTACACAAAAGACAATGCCTTGGTGGCAAAGTATCCACCCAAAGCAGACAAACAAGCATCCAGCAGCACCGGCGACAAAGCATCCGCCAACGTAGCCATGGTGGCCAAGCATCCTCCAAGAAGTGGGCCAGCACACTCTCAGCAGCAAAGGATCTACTAGACAGGGGACCAAAAGAGCCAACGGTAGCAAAGCATCTGTCAGGGATTCCATCGACAGCCAAGCATCCGCCGGGGAAGAAGCGAAGACACCCACTACAGCAAAGCATCCACAACGGGGAAGGGTCCTCACACTCTCAGCAGCAAAGCATCTACCAGAGAGGAGACAAATGACGGCAACAACCAAGTATCAGCCAGAGAATCCAATGATAGCCAAGTATCTGCCAAGGGAGGAAGCGATAGCGGCAAAGCATCCGCTACTAGAGCAAAATGATGACAAACTAGCAAAGAAGGCAATGTCTAGTGCTGTAGGATAGACCATTGTGAGTAGAAGAATAGGCTCACATAGGCACAGCGAGGGACTCCACCAGGAGCCAACGGCACGGTAGGAACAATGAAAATTGGTGACCACATGGGGGACAAGCGACGAGCCATGATTCTTCAGCGACGCCTTCAAGAAGGGGTTGACACCCAAGGCTACCACCGTGGATGCCATCGCCGCTGGTCTTAGAGGCTTCTAAGGTGGGTCTTGTGCCTAGAGTTTGGCGTTGTCGGCGCAGAAGCAAGGGTTCATCAACGACGCCCCCAGGGAGGTATGTGGCGCTCGAGGCGTCACCGTCATCCGCCTGTTCAAAACCAGGCAAAGGCACCCCAAATCGGGCCACTGCCCCCACGAAAAGGCAGGAACAAGTGCTGGCGCCCGCACACAATCCAGCAATGACGCCACATATAGGTCCAGTCTCTAGAGGCAGCGATTGGATGTGGCCCCAACAATGTTGGCCCGACACCAGAACCGTTGTTTACACCAAAATTTGGTAAGCTTTCCCTACAAAGGAAGAGATCGGCCAATGATGTCGAATGCAAGAAAGACCTCCTAATTGACGTATAATTACGAACCGGCCGAGGAATATTCTTTAAAATATTTTGAGAGAAACATGATGTCCAAGATCTCTTGACGTGAGGATAAGAGAGCATGAGTTAATTTGCATACACATGAAGAAAATTAAAGGAAGCCGGGCTATCTCCAATACGAATCGGTCCAGAAGCAATATATTGATATCCAAAAGGAAAGCATACCGATTTAATTATCATTGGAAATTGGCATACGTATGGCTGGGTACAAGCAAGTAAGATGGTCCAATTATATACGTGTATATGGCATACACGTTTTGGAGTGGTTAATAGTTACTAATCTGTTAAAGATGCTTGTTGTCGGTGTTTCGGACCGGGGGGGTCCTCAACCAACCAGTAAAAGTGAACTGCGTGCCCCTAATCCCGGATGGTGATGCAAAGAGACACAAGGTTTATACTGGTTCAGGCAATTGGTGCCCTACGTCCAGTCTGAGAGATCGGTCTTGTATTCCTTGCACCGAAGTACTTGTAGTAGGGGGTCACAGGCTGGGTGAGAGAGGGAGCTAGTCCCAGGTCTCGGCGTGGGACGGTGCGAGGTGCTTGAGACGCTGCTCTCAAGCAGCTCGGGAGCGTGGGTGTTACAGGATGTGTCTAGGGCGAATATGGGAGTGCGGTTCTATCGTATGTTCTTCTCCTCTCCTGAGCTATCCCTGTCCGCTTCCTTTTATAACCGCAAGGAAGGAGCCAGGAGTACATGAGTGAGCTACACGTGGAACCTACTGCAGTTTAGTCCTGTAGCAGCATGGCGTTGGGAATGGAGATCAGTACTCATCTGGCGCGCCGTGCTGGCCAGGTTTGAAATGGTTGAGGTCGTGGGAGTCCTTGTCGACGTCTAGTCAGTATGACTTCCACAGCCGGAGACATGCTGTGCTTTGGTGGACTCTTGACCCGGTGGAGTGCCGAGGCCTAGCGGGTGCTGTAGCTAATCGTGCTGAGGCCTGCTTTGCCGAAGCCTCGGAGGTGACCTGTGTACGACGCGAGGGTCTCGGTGGTTCGCGTTGTACTCGGTTTGGGTGAAAAAGTGCGGAGCGAGGGTCCGCAGGGCATGATAGTCCCTGCACCGTCAGTAGGGAATGGTAAAAAAGGAGACTTGACCGCCGTCCCATCGCCCCTGTCGCTATACCATGCCAATCGTGGGGTGGCGAAGGTGTAACTGAGGGTACCATGGATGGATGGGATGGCCCCGAGAGGGGCTTGAGGCGGAGACGACGAGGATGGGACGAGCCCAGCCTCGGCCGAGGTGGAGAAGGAACAGTATGTCCGAGGCCCTGCCGGGGGGTCTCGGACGAGGCAGAGAACGAGCAGCTGGGCTCTCCTGCTGTTGCTGAGACTACAGGGACCTGAACTTGACCTTCCACGCCGCTTTGTCCTTGGCGCAGGGGTTAGGTAGCACAAGGCGAGACTGGTGTCGAGGGGAACCTGATGATGAACACAGTGGTAGGTAACCCCGCTGCGCCGGTCCCTTGTCCCGTCGGCTCTCGCTTCAGACTGCCTTTGTACCAGCGTCGGGCTGACGTTTGCGGGAGTAGTTGGGCGCATTAATCCGGACGTGACGTTTTATCAGAGGAGTTCGGTCGGGACGGAGGTAACGAGGTTGTTTGCGAGCCCGGACCTCGGCGAATCGGAGAATTGGCATCCCGTCCCGAGGCCTTTCGGGCGGGGCCTCGGCGAGAGGGTCTCGGCGAGAGGGCCTCGGCCGGGCGGGAGCGCGTTGGCCTTTCAAGATGAGGCCTCGGCGCAAGGCCTCGGGCGAATCGGAGAATCTGCTGAGACCTTGCGGTAGTCTTTCGGCTTTGATTTTTGCAAGGTTTAAGCAATATTTTTGGTTCTTGCTTAGGGCACCCCTTCTCGCGGTATCCGACAGTAGCCCCCGAGCCTCGGGAGGAGTGAGGGCACTCTCCTGAGGTTTTGTCGAGACTTGGGTCGCAACAGCTCCTGTTTGGGATTGTGTTTTGTACTTGGCGGTTCCAGTAGGTGTGCCTGGCCTGGCACCTCCGTCAGGTGTAGTTTCGAGGCCCCTGGTGGAGTGGGTTTACTCCTCCAGGGGCTTTTTTCTCCATTTGAGCAAGGAGTTTTATCGTGTTTGACGGGCCTATGAGTGCGAGTTGGTCATTTGGGACTTTGCCTAGTCAGTGGGAAGAACCCCTGAGCCTCGCTTGAGAGGAGAGAGGCGATCAGCGATTTCCTTGTCTTCTTTGACGGCCCTCGCGCATCCTTTTCACTCAGAAGGAGGGGTTTGTTTGTTGAGCCCCCTCGAGTGAGAGCCTAGGTCGCTGGGTCTCGGCGAGGTTTGCAGGAAGAGCCCCCGAGCCTCCGCACAGAGCGAGAGGGTGGTCAGGAGTTCCCCTGGCTTTTTATGCGACCCTTGCGCTTCCTTTTCGCTCGGAAGGAGGGGTAGAATATGCTAGGCTACCCTCGGTGGGCGCGAGCGGTGACACTTCCGGTGAGCTGCTATCGGGTAAGTCCGAGTGGAGGCCCATGCCCCATTCGATAGGGGTCGACTAGTGGTCCGGAGACGCACTCCAAAAGTACCAGAGGGCTTCTCTATTGGGTCCTAGGACCGTTCGATTGGCCCCGGGGGCTCGGCGCCTCCCTACGGTGGGATCCCATTCGGAGAACTCCCTGCCGGTCTCGGACACGACTTAGGGCATCCCGAGCGATCGGTCGCTCGGGCCTCGGCCATGTACGGGCTTGCCCATAGTTGTCCCTGACTCTGTTGTCCTAGGGCGTCTGTCGAAACCCTCGGGGGTCCAGCCTTCGAACCCCTGGACCGTAACGGGCTCGACGCCCTTTTTGTTGCTTTTTTTCGAATCTATGAGTGCGAGCCTAGGTCGCTGGGTCTCGGCAAGTTTTGTAGGAAGAGCCCCCGAGCCTCCGCACGGAGCGAGAGAGCGGTCAGGAGTTCCCCTGGCTTTTTATGCGACCCTCGCGCATCCTTTTCGCTCGGAAGGAGGGGGTTGTTTGCCGAGCCCCCTCGAGTATGAGCCTAGGTCGCTGGGTCTCGGCAAGGTTTGCAGGAAGAGCCCCCGAGCTTCCGCACGGAGCGAGAGGGCGGTCAGGAGTTCCCCTGGCTTTTTATGCGACCCTCGCGCATCCTTTTCGCTCGGAAGGAGGGGGTTGTTTGCCGAGCCCCCTCGAGTGCGAGCCTAGGTCATTGGGTCTCGGCAAGGTTTGCAGGGAGAGCCCTCGAGCCTCCGCATGGAGCGAGAGGGCAGTCAGGAGTTTCCCTGGCTTTTTATGCGACCCTCGCGCATCCTTTTTGCTCGGAAGGAGGGGGTTGTTTGCCGAGCCCCCTCGAGTGCGAGCCTAGGTCGCTGGGTCTCGACAAGGTTTGAAGGAAGAGCCCCTGAGCCTCCGCACGGAGCGAGAGGGCGGTCAGGAGTTCCCCTGGCTTTTTATGTGACCCTCGCGCATCCTTTTTGCTAGGAAGGAGGGGTGGAATATGCCAGGCTACCCTCGGTGGGCGCGAGCGGTGACACTTCCGGTGAGCTGCTATCGGGTAAGTCCGAGTGGAGGCCCGTGCCCCATTCGATAGGGGTCGGCTAGTGGTCCGGAGATGCACTCCAAAAGTACCAGAGGGCTTCTCTATTGGGTCCCAGGCCGTTCGATTGGCCCCGGGGGCTCGGCGCCTCCCTACGGTGGGATCCCATTCGGAGAACTTCCTGCTGGTCTCGGACACGACTTAGGGCATCCCGAGTGATCGCTTGCTTGGGCCTCGGCCATGTACGGGCTCGCCCATAGTTCTCCCTGACTCTGTTGTCCTGGGGTGGCTGTCGAAACCCTCTGGGGTCCAGCCTTCGAACCCCTGGACCGTAATGGGCTCGGCACCCAGTTCCTTAGTCTGGAAGGAATCGGTTGGGGGAATATTCCCCTCCATCATCGCTGACAACGGCAGGCGCGCCTTTTGAGGCGGTCTTCGGGGCCTGCCGTTGCTGCGGTTGGAAGCGACGCGGTGTCAGCGGACATGACATAACCACCCATGTGATCAATGAGGAAAAGGTGGGCGCGTGGGCGGTGAAATCGGATCTGGATTTACTGTGCTCGGACTCGAGGGAAACTTCCCCGATTTCGTTGCCTGACCATTTCATCCTTTCCCTGCATAAATATAAAACAAGTCTTGCCCATCCCCTCCTTTCCTTGCCCATACTTGCCTTTTCCGCCTTCGAGCCGTTGCCGAGAACAGAGAGCGCCGGGGACAAGAGTGGAGAAGAGGGAGCGAGAGAGAGAGAGAGACTTACCGCCGTAGCCCTCATTCTCCATCACGCAATGGCCGGCGGTCCTCCTGTCATATTCCCGGCGGATCCTTGGGAGCCGTCCGACGTGTCCGTGGAGGTGCTGTAGTCGCTCGTCGACGACGGCCTTCTTCGTCCGATCACCGACCCCGACAAGCCGGAGTGGATTGCTCCATTGGGTGAGCCGGAGCCGCGGCCATGCGAAGGGTACGTCGTGAGCTTCGTCTCTTTCCACGAGCGTGGTCTCGGTGTGCCGGCGGACCGATTCATGCGGGTGCTCCCGCATTACTACGGGGTGGAGCTACACAACTTCAACCCCAACTCCATCGCGCAGGTGGCTATTTTTGTCGCCGTCTGCGAGGGGTATCTGGGGATTGCCCCCCATTGGGAGCTGTGGCTCCACCTCTTCCGAGCAGGGCATACCACCAAGCCGGTGGGTACGGTAGGTACGAGGAAGATGGTGAGGGCCGGTGGCTGCACTCTCCAGGTGCGCCATGACCGGCAGCACCTGTACATCCCGGCCCAGCTCGCATCATCCAATCGCCGCTGGTACACCAGCTAGTTCTATCTCCGCAACGATGACGGCGGGCTTCCCCCCTACACCGGACGGATCGTGGAGGACTGTCCGGAGAAGTGGAGGTATGGCGTCCCGAGAGAAGAGCAGCCCAAGCTGTAGCCGCTCCTGGACGGGCTGGAGAAGCTGCGGAACCGCTGCCTTACGGCGGCTATGGTCGTGGCGGCCTTCCACCGCCGGAGTGTGCTGCCGCTGATGGCTCGATGGCGGTGCCTGTTCGATATGAGACCGGATGAGCCAATCGAGGGCATTCGGATGTCTGCCGCCGCCCTCTCCGAGGAGGCGGTTCTACGTCGGGTGAGGGAGACGGTGGACGGGAAGATGAAGAGCGGTGGTCTAACCCACATTGTCATGCGCCCGTCGCGGGGGTATCTCTCCCTAGTAAGTCACACTCCGCTGCAGTCTCCAAGGTCTCCTCGTTCCTCGCCGTTTTTCCGTCTTCTTACTTGCGTTCGCCGTTCCTATAGGGGATGAGGGACGTGCGAGACTCCCCGCCACCTGTTCCCGAGGACGCAAGGCGGCAGGCGGCGAACCGAGCACATGCCGAGGCGTAGAAGAAGAAGAAGGACGTCATGGAGGCAAGGCGCAACAAGAAGATACTCGAGCGTGAAGCGCTGGATAAACGCCGCCGGCATCAAAGGCAGGACGGTCTCCCGGTGGAGTTGTCTCCGTCGCCGTCGGAGGATTCTTCGGATGAAGATGACGAATTCGAGCTAGGGCGAGGTCCCCTGGACCATCTTCCCGATGTCGGGGAGACAGCGCCTGGGGCGTCGGCGAGCAGCCCGTCATTTTCGGGGGGAGGAGATGGCGCCCCGGGGTCGGCGATCGCTCACCCCGCGTCCGAGGCTGACACGCCTGAGCTATGGGCACCGGGGAAGCGTGCCGTCGGCCCGTCGGGCTCGACGGTAGTGACGGAGCAGGCGACAGCGGGGGTGACGCAACTGTCACCGTAGGGGGTCGAGGGGGCACCGGAGTCCGATGAGGGTCGGCTGGCACCAATGGATGCCGGGGCCGTGCCTCCGCCACCGCCACGGTCGTTGTAGAGGAGAACCGCGGTGCCGAAGCGGCTGCAACCCCGCTCGATGTGAGTGTTTTTTCAGTGACGTTCGCATTGTCTCTTGCTCGCTCCATGGTCATAAGCTGACCAAGTGGGTGTTTTGCCTTCAGTTGGAAGCGTCGGGTGGAGGTGCCAGCCTTGGCGCCGCGCAAGGCACTCAAAGTGAGCGCCGGTCCCACTGCTCAACAGGCGGCAGAGGCGCAAACCGCTGTGCAGCCTGATGTGGCGTTGGCCGGGGCCGACCTAAAGAGGTCGGTCGTTCAGGAAGAGGCTCCCGGGGCGGCTACGGAGCAGACGGAGGAGGAAGGGCCTATGCCACGCGTTGCCGAGACCCATGAGTCCGATGGGGCCGGGGCGCCCCCAGTCATCGAGGCCGAGAGCAAAGCCGAGGCCCCTGGGACTTTCGAGGCCGAGATGGTCGAGGTGAGCGCGGCGGGCCCGGTGGCCCGGGATTTGGAGATGGAGGTGGGGCAACCTTTGGTGCCGCCCAGCCCAAGGCCTGCCGCCGTCGCAGGAGAGCGCCTAGGAGGTGGAGGTTCCGGCGACCTCTCCTACCGATACTTCCCGGGGGAAGGAGGCGGCGGATGTCGAGGCGGACAGCACCGCCAAGCAGCCAGCTCCAGCTCCTGGCGAGGGGGACTCGGCCCTCGCGTCGGGTATGACCCAAGCCCCATGGGTGGAATCACCCGCGTATATCGTGGCTGAGCCGGGACAACCCGGAGGGGGAGCCTCTATTCGCCCTCATGGATGCGGTCGAGGGGGGGCGCTGGAGCTCCTTCGAGCAATATCGCCGGCTGGCGGTGCAGTCGCTGCGAACGGCACTGTCCGTCATGGACGACGATTTGCCCGGCGTCGTCCAGGTACGCGTCCTCTTTTCTCATGCGGTGTTGACTTGTTCTGAGTCTTTTCGCCATGCATGTCCCCTGTTCTACCTATCCAGGAGCTCGAGGCCCGGTCTCTCGGGAAGTCGTTATTCCTTCGTCAGGAGAGGGACGTCTGGGACCAGCTTGGGCAGCAGAAGGACCTGCTCGCTCAGCGCCAACGAGCTTCTATCGGTGCAGAGCGCGGAGGTGGAGGACCTCCGCCTTCGCTGTGCAGATATGAAGGCCGAGGCGGCCATGGCTCAGGAGCAGGTCGCTCCTTTGTCGGCGCGAGTCAAGGAGCTAGAGGAGGAGCTGACCCGGGTGGCCGGCGAGCGGGACGCCCTCCTTTCCTGGGCTGAAGAGGCGGCGGTCTCTGCCAAGTCCGTTGCTGCATAGTTGGTTGGGACAAAGGGCACCCTGGACGAGGCCCTCAAGGCGGCCAAGGCTTCCTGGGTCGATGCCTTGGCCTAGAAGGGGAAGTTCGAGGGTAAGTTTTGCTCCCTTTATTTTGTTTATTTTTCTTGCGCTCGGCCCCCTAACTCTCTGGTGTGGTACAGAGCTGGAGAAGGAGGCCTCCAAGGCGACCAAGGCATCACGGGTCGAGGTCTAGCGCTGGAAAGAGAAATCCGAGGGTAAGTCCCATAGGCCTTTGCCCCTGTTCGACTTATTCGTCTTCGTGCTTAACCTCATCCTGCTTGTTTTGGCGCAGGGTTGGAGAAGGAGGTTTCCTGGGTGGTAGAGGCCTCTGTCGTAGTGCAGGCGATGCTCGAGGCTAAGATCGAGGAGCACGATGAGCTATCAGGCCGCCGCCCGTACCGTCTGTGAGGCTCTGGCTGTTGAGGGGGTTCAGTCGGGTAGCTCCCTCTAGAGCCGCCTGGCTGCGTTGAGTGGCCAAGTGCGGGAGCGACTTCGGATGGCATTGCATACAGGCGTCAAGCGTGCCCTGGCCGTCATCTCTTCGCACTACGCCGTCATCCTCGAGGCCGTCAGCGACGGTTACATCTTGCCTGATGGTGACGAGGAGGCTGATGAGGAGGTCACCAAGCTGATGGAGGCGGCTGAGGTCCCTGGTGCGGCGCTAGCCAGTCTGTTTGAAGAAGAAGTGATTCCCCCTGCGCCCGCCGCCAACGTAGGAGATCCTGGGCCTTGACCTGGGCCAAAGGGGCCATGTAAACGAATTGAGTTATTGTCGTGTCGTGACATTTGTGGCCGTCGAGGCCTTTAAAGTATTCGTGCGTATGCTTTTTTAATCGGTTTATATCATTTTTCCAAGCCTCTGCCCTCTGCATTGTTTCTAGACAAGGTCTGTGCAAACGATTTCCTCGAAACCTGAGCTGCCCCACCGACGAAAGGTGGCGAGGGAGTTGCCGTAGACCAGAGGCGTAAGCAGTCTCGCGACTCGGCTGGCCTCTTGCACTCGAGGGGCACTTTTGGTCCTTAGATTTTTACACATAGTCTGTCAGAGTACGCAAGAGCGTTTGGCATGGAAATTTATTCGAAAACGATTAAAAAATAGTGCCTGGGACTTAAGGGGTTCCCCCCGATTCTAGCCCCCGAGGGAGGCTCGGTTCTGTAGAGGCAGAGCTGAGTCTCCCTTATAACGTTATTTCTACATTGGTTCCCCGTCGAGGGGGGAGTTTTCTCGAAAAATTAGAATAACTAAAGAACGCTTCTTTAATATATTTCGAGAAATAATATATACAATGCTTGGAGGTTTAAGGGTAGAAACGACGTAGCTGTTCTATGTTCCAAGCGTTGGTGAAGATTTCGCCCTTCTCATTGGCCAGCTTGTAGGTCCCGGGTTTTAGCACTTGGGCGATGATGTATGGTCCTTCCCATGGTGGGGTCAGCTTGTGGCGGCCCTTGTTGCTCTGCCTTAGTCTCAGCACCAGGTCGCCCACCTTCAGGTCTCGGCTTCGGATGCGCCGGGCTTGATAGCGTCGTAGGGCTTGTTGGTACTTGGCTGAATGTAGCAGCGCAACGTCTCGGGCTTCCTCCAGTTGGTCGAGAGAGTCCTCGCGGGTAGTGCGGTTGCTTTGCTCGTTGTAAGCCTGCAGCCTTGGGGAGCCGTACTCCAAGTCAGTGTGGAGGATGGCCTCGGCTCCATAGACCAGGAAGAACGGCATGAACCCCGTGGCTCGGCTTGGTGTATTCCTTAGGCTCCAGATGACCGACGGGAGTTCGACCAGCCATTTCTTGCCAAATTTCTTCAACCGGTTGTATATCCTTGGCTTGAGGCCCTGAAGAATCATGCCGTTGGCATGTTCTACTTGGCCGTTTGTCCAAGGATGTCCTATGGCCGACCAGACCACGCGGATGTGGTGGTCGTCACAGAACTTTAGAAATTTATGTCCGGTGAATTGTGTCCCATTGTCGGTGATGATGGTGTTTGGAACTCCGAACCTATGGATGATATCAGTGAAGAACAATACTGCTTGCTCGGATTTAATTTGAGTGATCGATCGAGCCTCGATACACTTGGAGAACTTGTCAATAGCTACCAACAAGTGGGTGTAGCCCCGGGGGCTTTCTGTAGAGGCCCAACCATGTCCAGTCCCCACACGGCGAACGGCCATGTGATGGGGATGGTTTGGAGGGCTTGAGCTGGGAGGTGTGTCTGCCGCGCATAGTACTGACATCCCTCGCAGGAACGTACCAGCTTGGTGGCGTTGGCCACCGTCGTTGGCCAGTAGAACCCTTAGCGGAAGGCGTTTTCGACGAGCGTCTGAGGCGCAGCATGGTGTCCGCAGGCTCATGCGTGCAAGTCCCAAAGCAGGGCTTGGCCTTCCCCGGTGGTGATGCATCATTGGAGGACACCAGATGGGCTTCGTTTGTACAACTCGCCATTGCTGATGACGTAAGTTTTGGCTCATCGCGCCAGCCGTTGGGCCTCGGCTCTATCCATAGGAAGCACTCCTCGAGTGAGGCGATCAAGGAGGGGGACTCACCAGTCCGCCCCTCGGTCGGCCTCGGGAGGCTCTGCATTGATTTCCATGGCCTTGGGCTCGGCCGCCGGGGTCTCGGTAACAGAGGGGGCCTTGGGCCCTGTGGGTGGCTCGGCCGGTGGGCCCTCTTGTGTTGCCGAGGCGTAGTCCACCGAGGTCTTGTGCAGGTCTCTGGCGAATATGTTCGGGGGGACCGAGGCCCGTGCCGATGCCATCTTCGCCAGTTTGTCCGCGGCCTCGTTGAACTTCCGCGCAATGTGGTTGAGTTCGAGACCGTCAAATTTATCTTCAAGGCGACGTACCAGTTTGCAGTATGCCTCCATTTTGGGGTCGTGACAATTCGAGTCCTTCATGACTTGGTCGATGACGAGCTGTGAATCGCCACATGCGTCGAGACGCCGCACTCCAAGCTCGATGGCGATCTGCAAGCCGTTGATGAGAGCTTCATACTCGGCTGCGTTGTTGGAGGCGGCAAAGTGGAGCCAAATTATGTAACGCACATGCACTCCGAGGGGAGAGATGAAAAGCAGACCCGCGTCTGCCCCGGTCTTCATCAGAGACCCGTCAAAGTACATGGTCCAGCATTCTGATTGGATTTGAGCAGGTGGCAGCTGGGTGTCGGTCCACTCAGCCACAAAATCGACTAAGACCTGGGATTTAATTGCTTTCCGAGGCGCAAAAGATAGGGCCTCCCCCATGAGTTCGACAACCCACTTAGCTATTCTACCTGAGGCCTCCCGGTTCTGGATTATCTCCCCCAGAGGGAAGGATGACACCATGGTCACCGGGTGGGATTCGAAGTAGTGACGCAGCTTGCGCCGAGCCAAGACTATGGCGTAGACCAGCTTCTGGATATGGGGGTAGCGTGTCTTAGTTTTGGAGAGTACTTCGCTAATGAAGTAAATGGGTCGTTGGACAGAGAGAGCATGCCCCTCTTCTTGCCTCTCGACTACTACTGCCGCGCTGACCACCTGGGTCGTTGCGGCGACGTAGAGTAAGAGGGCCTCGCCCTCGGTTGGTGGTACTAGGACGGGGGGGGGTTGGTGAGTAATGCCTTGAGCTTGGTGAGGGCCTCTTCGGCCTCGGGGGTCCAGGAAAAGCGTTCGGATTTTCTCAAGAGACGGTACAGAGGTAAACCTTTTTCGCCAAGGCGCGAGATGAAGCGACTTAGGGCCGCAAGACATCCCATAACTCTTTGTACTCCCTTGAGGTCCTGGATCGGCCCCATGTTGGTCATGGCCGAGATCTTCTCTGGGTTGGCCTCGATGCCGCGTTTTGAGACTATGAATCCCAAGAGCATGCCTCGGGGGACCCCGAAGACACACTTCTCGGGGTTAAGCTTGATGCCCTTCTCCCTGAGGCATTTGAAGGCGATCTCCAGGTCATCGACGAGGTTACTGGCCTTTCTGGACTTGACTACGATGTCATCCACGTAGGCCTCGACAGTTTGCCCGATGTGCTTGCCGAAGACTTGGGTCATGCACCGTTGGTACGTGGCCCCTGCGTTTCTGAGACCAAATGGCATAGTTCTATAGCAGTACATGCCGAATGGGGTGATGAAAGAAGTCATGAGCTGGTCGGACTCTTTCATCTTGATTTGATGGTAACCAGAATACGCATCAAGGAAGGATAAGGTCTCGCATCCTGCAGTGGAGTCAACGATTTGATCGATCCGAGGCAACGGGAATGGAACCTTTGGACATGCTTTATTTAAACCGGTGTAGTCTACACACATCCTCCATTTTCCATTTTTCTTCCTAACTAATACAGGATTGGCTAACCACTTTGGATGGGATACTTCCTTGATGAATCCGGCCACCAAGAGCTTCTGCACCTCCTCGCCGATGGCCCTGCGCTTCTCCTCGTCGAATCGACGTAGGCACTGCTTCACTGGTCTGGAGCTGGCCCGGACGTCCAAGGCGTGCTCGGCGACCTCCCTCGGTATGTCCGGCATGTCCGAGGGGCTCCATGCGAACATATCGACATTCGCGTTGAGGAAGTCAACGAGCACGGCTTCCTATTTGCTGTCGAGGGTGGCGCTGACCCTCAACGTTCGTCCGTTGGAGTAGTTGGGGTCGACCGGGACGAGCTTGACAGTCTCTGCGGGCTCGAAAGTCCCGGCGCGGTGCTTGGAGTCGGGTACTTCGCTACCGAGTTGGTCGAGGTTGACGATGAGTGCCTCGGCCTCCATGATAGCCTCTGCGTATTTGATGCATTCGACGTCGCCATTGTATGCATGCTCGTACGTCGACTTGACGGTGATGACGCCGTTGGGGCCGGGCATTTTGAGCTTGAGGTAGGTGTAGTTCAGGACCGCCATGAACTTGGCATAGCACGGGCGCCCTAGAATGGCGTGGTAGGTTCCCTTGAATCCAACCACTTCGAAGGTGATGATCTCCTTGCGGTAGTTGGAGGGAGTGCCAAAGCAGACCGGCAAATCAATGCGTCCGAGGGGTCGCGCGCGCTTCCCTGGCATGGCGCTGTGGAAGGGTGCGGCACCCCCTCGGAGCATCGACTAGTTGAGCTCTAGGAGCTCCATGGTGTTGGCATAGAGGATGTTGAGGCCGCTACCTCTGTCCATCAGCACTTTTGGTGAGCCGGGTGTTGTCGATAATCAGGTCGACGACGAGCGGGTATTGCTCGGGGTTTGGGACATAGTTGGGGTGGTCCTCCCGATCGAAGGTGATCGCCTCCCGAGACCAGTTAAGGTACTGGGGAGTAGCTACCTCAACCGAGAAGACCTCCCGGCGTTCCCTCTTTCGTTGACGCGCCGTGAGGCACGCTGAAGGCCCGCCAAAGATCATGAAGGCATTGTGCACCTCAGGGAACCCGTCGTCCTTGTCGTTGTCTCTGTCGCTCGGCGCCCTTCTTCCTGGCGTCGTCGTCGGGAAGTCCGAGCTTGGCGTAGTAGCGTCGGAGCATGGTGTATTCTTCGAGGGTGTGCTTTACCGGGCCTTGGTGGTAAGGGCACGGCTTCTTGAGCATATCGTCGAATAGTTCGGGGCCTCTGGCGGGGCCTCGGGGATTCCTGCGATCCGCGGCTGCGACAAAATTGGCCTCGAGGGCCTCTTGCTTCTCCTGGCGCCCTTTTTTATTTTTCTTGGAGAAACGGGAGGCCGAGGCCCCAGAGGCCTCGTCCCTCCGCTTCCCCTTTGCTTCGCTTATCGGGGAAGATGGCCCGGTAGCTTCTTCGCCCGAGGCGCGGTTGGTGGCGATGTCGTGGGCGCGACCGTCGAGGTTGGTGCGTTCCGCCTAACTCTCGGACCAGGTCTCGGTAGGAGGTGCGGAGAGAAAAGCTGGACAACTTCCGAAGTCGCCGATTTGGGCAACTCGGTCTTGTTGCTTGGAAAAGCACCGGATGAAGTCTCGAGAGAGACTCGTCCGCTTCTGGCGACAACTCTTGAGGTCCTGGGAGTTCCGGGGTGCACGATCGTGCCTTGGAAATTCAGCGAAGACCTTGACCAAGTCGCGCCCGGTTGTGAATCTGTGAGGGAGGGAGGTGTTCGAGGCAGGGCTCGTGCCGAGTCCGACAGAACAAGGGAGGTTACGGATGATGAGCGGAGTCATCGTTCGCGCCACCTAGCTGACAAGCCAGTGGTAATCGGCCCACCACAGCTCGGGGTTGGTCTCGCCATTGTATTTCACGAGATTGGCGGTTCTTTGGAACCAAGGCGGGGAATGGAGCGCTGCGGATGGCCTTCTTGAAGACTCTAGGGCGGGTGGCCTAGGGGGAAGGACTGCGGTCCTCCCTGCTTTGTTTTTAGCGGCCACCTCGGTGTGTGGTGGTAGCCTCGGGTGAGCTGTCGTTGTCGTGGCACCGCCGCTTCGTTGACCACATCATGGTCCTCTCTGTGTCGCTCGCGTCGGTCGCCGAGGCGGTTGTGGACCTGAGGGGGCCTTGAGGTGATCGCACTGAAGGCCACCGAGGAGTTCACCCGCCGAGACGCGGAGCTTTCGGCTTTCGCCATCTCGCAGCCGGTTTCGAGAAGGTCTCGGAGCGCGCCGTGGACCCGTCGCCCCTCTCGTGGTAGAGGGCTCGGGCATCGCTCGGACTAGCATCGCCGCCGCCGTGACGTTCTAGCTAGCGCGATTGAAGATTGGGGGTTGCTCACTTGCTTCATCATTGTTGATGCGGCGGTGCACGTCGTGGGCCCTCTGTCGGGCCCCTCCGCCATCACCGTGACCTCGCTGCTCCTGCTCGAGAGTGTCTCGGAGCTGCTGCAGCAGGAGTCGATCTTGGTTGACTTTTGCTTGGAGCTCATGGAGCTGCTCTAGGTCCAGGAGTCGGCGTTCCTCGGGGGCGACGCTCACGTTCCGCGCCGCCCGAAGTTCGACGAGTGGGGGTGTCGTCGCCCACCCCTTGGCGGAGCGGGGAGCGGTTGCCTGCCCTCTCACCCTCATTACTTGCCCCTGGCATTCCGAGCCCGACGTGGAGACACTCTCGAGTGGGGTCGTAAGTTCTTTCGTCATCGGAGTCAGAGTAGCCGAAGCAGTAGTCGCTCGCGGCCAAGAAGCGGCGCATAGCCTCGCGGTCACGAAGCCCGGAGAAGTCCGCTCTAGCCCATGCCTCGTCTTCCACCGAGGAGTCAGTGTGGGTGTGGGTTGAGATTGTGGTGGAGAAGTCGAGGGCGAATTGTTGGTGGTGTTCCGAGGGTTCCGCGTGCGTGGAGGCGTAAGTGAAAGCGTAGGCGGCGGCGATGTTTTTTAGCCCAAAGGGGTACGAGGATGGTGCCACCGCTGGGCTCCACTCCGCCTAAGTTGATTCCTCAGGATGTGGCAGGGCCGAGCTTGACGACGGGACGTCGCTGTGTGCTACCGGTGTCTTTCCCCTGCCCAGGCTTAGGCTAGACGGGTCCCCAGCCAGGGGCTCTATACCAACAGCCGGGCATGGGACGTCGGCGGAGTGCGGCGCGCAACTCTGAGCTCGCGTGGCGTCGGAGTAGTCCCGTTCACATCGTGCCTGGCGAGCGTGACGAGAGCGGTGGCCTGGGCGCCGCCTGCGCCCGGGCTGCCGATGCGTGATGTCGTCGTCGGCCGGTGGGGCTCTGGGTGTGAGGAGTACCATATCGTACTCACATCCTAGAGACATGAATTCTAGGCTCCCAAAGTAGACCACCGTGCCGAGACGTAGTGGGCGTATGGGGTCAGCCATCCGGAACTTGTTGGGACGATCACGATAACACGCAGAGGCCCCTACCTGGCATGCCAACTATCGGTGTTTCGGACCGGGGGGTCCTCAACCAACCAGTAAAAGTGAACTACGTGCCCCTAATCCCGGATGGTGATGCAAAGAGACACAAGGTTTATACTGGTTCAGGCAATTGGTGCCCTCGTCCAGTCTGAGAGATCGGTCTTGTATTCCTTGCACCGAAGTGCTTGTAGTAGGGGGTTACAAGCTGGGTGAGAGAGGGAGCTAGTCCTAGGTCTCGGCGTGGGACGGTGCGAGGTGCTTGAGACGCTGCTCTCAAGCATCTCGGGAGCGTGTGTGTTACAGGATGTGTCTAGGGCGAATATGGGAGCGTGGTTCTATCGTATGTTCTTCTCCTCTCCGGAGCTATCCCTGGCCGCTTCCTTTTATAACCGCAAGGAAGGAGCCTGGAGTACATGAGTGAGCTACACGTGGAGCCTACTGCAGTTTAGTCCTGTAGCAGCATGGCGTTGGGAATGGAGATCAGTACTTGTCTGGCGCGCCGTGCTGGCCAGGTTCGAAATGGTTGAGGTCGTGGGAGTCCTTGTCGACGTCTAGTTAGTATGACTTCCACGGCCGGAGACATGCCGTGCTTTGGTGGACTCTTGACCTGGTGGAGTGCCGAGGCCTAGCAGGTGCTGTAGTTGATCGTGCCAAGGCCTGCTTTGCCGAGGCCTCGGAGGTGACCTGTGTACGACGCGGGGGTCTCGGTGGTCCGCGTTGTACTCGGTTTGGGTGAAAAAGTGCGGAGCGGGGGTCCGCAGGGCACGGTAGTCCCTGCACCGTCAATAGGGAATGGTAAAAAATGAGACTTGACCGCCGTCCCATCGCCCCTGTCGCTATACCATGCCAATCGTGGCTGACATAGGTGTAACCAGGGGTACTTACACGGATGGGACGGCCCCTTGAGGGGATGATTGAGGCGGAGGCAGCGAGGATGGGACGAGCCCGGCCTCGGCCGAGGTGGAGAAAGAAACAAGACGTCCGAGGCCCTACCGGGGGTCTCGGGACGAGGCGGAGAATGAGCGGCTGGGCTCTCCTGGCATTCTTGAGACTCTGAGGACTGGACTTGACCTTCCACGCCGCTTTGTCCTTGGCGCGGGGTTAGGTAGCACAAGGCGAGACTGGTGTCGATGGGAGAGCAGTGATGAGCACGATGGCGAGTAACCCGCTGCGCCGGTCCCCCGTCCCGTCGGTCGTTTCGCTGCGACTGCAGACTCGCAGCGCGCTAACGCGTTATGAGAGTAGTTGGGCGCATTAATCCGGACGTAACGTTTTGTCAGAGGAGTTCGGTCGGGACGGAAGTAACGAGGTTGTTTGCCGAGCCCAGCCTCGAGCGAATCGGAGAATTGGCATCCCGTCCGAGGCCTTTCGGGGCGGGGCCTCGGCGAGAGGGTCTCGGCGAGAGGGCCTCGGCGGGGCGGGGAGCTTTTGGCCTTTCGCATGAGGCCTCGGCGCAAGGCCTCGGGCGAATCGGAGAATCTGCTGAGACCTTGCGGTAGTCTTTCGGCTTTGATTTTTGCAAGGTTTAAGCAATATTTTTGGTTCTTGCTTAGGGTGCCCCTTCTTGCGGTATCCGACACTTGTATACACGTATACAAGGCTATTGTGGGGAAAGTTTCCAGGCTCGGCCAGAGGAAGGAAAGAGGCAAGAAAATCCATGGTTACTTGCTTCGGCAACATACAGGTCAGATAACAAAAGAATATGCAAGTACAAGTGCAACACGTATGTGGTTGCTGGAGTCATTAACCTGCAAGGAGCTAGCACAGGATTCGGAGGATTGGCTACGTAGCAACGTATCTGTTGATATATGGATATACGCTTGTTTGGCCGGGCCGCATAAGGAAATAACTCAATGGAGCCGTAAAGTTCTTGATTAACATGGAGTCCGTGCATGAGGGAAACAATCCTGGTTGCCGATGTGGTGAAGACGCAAGCCGCGCATGCATACGTACACGTCACCAGATTCTCGGATTATTTGGTCAGACATGCAAGGAAGTAGCACGAGGGTTGCATAGCCAAATACAGGAAATTTGGGATGAGTGCAACGTCCAGGTGCACATCGACCATGAAGGAAACAAGGACACATATCATGTACGTGTCATGTGCATGCGTATACATGCATGGCCGGCCAGGTGTCATATTCATATACGTGCTCAGCGAGATAATGTGTCTACAACTCTTGCGGATTGAACCAGACACGCGTCAGTCAAGAAAGCTTCAACAGCAAGGATTCTATAGAAGGGAAAGCCAGAGTCCATGTATATATCTTAGTATTTCATTTTATTTAGATATTTCTTTTGAGGCAAGTTTTGTATGTCATTAGCCCAGGGTATAAATATAAACCCCCGGCCATTGAATCAAGGAGATCCAATCAACCAATACAAATTACTTTTTTTTTTGGCTCCGTGCCAACCCTTAGGAGTAGGAGTAGAGTAGATTCCATCGAGTTCTTCAACAAGAAGGGCTGCATCGGTCCGGCCGATCTCCGGCTTGTCTGTAAGTACCGTCATGACTTATACTTATGTTTGTACGGCTGCATCGGTTTGGTTCGACGTCCACTGCGAACTCTAGTATAAGCTAATTATCGATCTTATCTAGTTCACGTACGGCTGCATCGATCCGATCGACCTCCACTGCTCGAATTAGATTAAGGTCAAGTTATCGGCTCTACCTAGGGGTGACGTCCTTCAGGTAGATTCATTAAGTTACCGATCTTGCTGATGTTCTTATTGTTATTAGTTTTTCAGCAACATCAACCTGCCCGATCGAGATCGATCTAGATCGGCCTCACATACTTTTAACCCCTCGTTTATTCTGTTACATTGCAATGGTCCTTACTTTAAACGACAGGTTACGTTTTATTGGCTGTTCTACTTCGATCTTGATTGTGCATAGTACGCGGTCAATGCAAGTCTGATCTTGAGAATGTTTACTAGCTAGTTAAATCTGGTCTATAGCCCACTATCACGGCTGCATCGATCCGATCGACCTCCACTATTAGTACTCTAGATCGGAGGATGCTAGCTGGTAGGTTTGCTTTTGACTAGGCATGACCCTGGCTGTTTGATATGCCTGCATCGGCTAAATAGCCGATCGCCCTTATTTCAACGTTCATAGTGTGTTTTCATGATCCTGTTAAATATGAGTAGATCCGTTTTCTTTAAAGATAGAATCTGTTATCTTTATTATGGCTGTATCGATCTGGTCGAACCCCACTGTTAAAGATGATAGGTTAGATTTGAGGAGTTGATAGGTCTGCTCGTGTTGAATAGTCTATTGTTCACATGCTATGATCCTTTTTCTACCCGAATCGGCTCTTTTAGCCGATTCGTCCGCGCTTTTACAAATATGACACGCTCTTATGAATCTGTCGATGCATTTTCGTGCCGACACACGTTGTGGCATGCCCGGTAAAACCACAATTGTTTGATCAGAAATCAGATGCGTTTTTCCTAGATATCCTATGAAACTGATTTTTTCATCTACAACAAGGGGCCGATATTAACATTTATTTGGCCATCGATTGAGATGCTACAAGTGATTTCATCAAGGTTGACGTACATAAGAAGCGAGCTCAGAAGTCTTTCGGGCCAAGGCAACACAAGGAAAAGTCCAAGAAGGAATTAAATAATCAGTTGGGAAGTTAAATGCCTTGAAGACTCCTAAAAGACGTACTATAAGCGACCAAGAGTCATGAGTTCAAGTGCTACGCGAGAAATTAAGGGGAAACTACATATGCATGAAAGGCGGCAACTCTTATGCAATGTCCAAAAAATATCGGCTTGTCCCGATCGACTACGTTACAGGCACGGTTGAAGATGTTTTGTCCGTCAGCTATTTTAAAACAACACGGGAATTATGGGAGATCAAGCCGTACTAATGAACAGATGGAGACAGGCTGCCAATTCAAATATACGCATGCATTCAAGTTGAGCTTCCGTTCTGTAGTTTACTATATGCAGGAGGCAGACGACGATTAGTATCAGAGAGCAAGCCTGAGCAAGCTGAAGGTTCATCAGCCATTAAAAAGAGCAAAAAGCTAATGGACGCATTCTAAGTTCAGGTGTTCCGAAAGATTCATATTACGGGGTCAAACAGCCGATGATTATTGGGGGATTTAATCGGCTCAGGAATATTGAATAATGCTCGGATAGAATAAAGCTCGGGGTCTTATTGTCGCAATATATTGGGCAATCCATAACTAGGCTGACGCATGGTTGCATCACACTAGTAAAGAACAGATCTTTGATCCTCGATCAAAATGGGCTGTAGTTCTGGAATTTTTTGCATCCGGGACTAGAAATACCTTTAGTCCCGGTTGATGTCTCCAACCGGGACTAAAGGTCCCTGCCCCAATGGCTACTGCTCCAGACAAAGGTGGCAGGGACCTTTAGTTCCGGTTGGAGCAACCAACCGGGACTAAAGGTATACTTTTACTCCCGGTTGGTAGCTCCAACCGGGAGTAAAGGTCTACTCCCGGGCCGTGGCTGCGCCCGGGGTTGGAAAGTTACTTTTAGTCCTGGTTGGAGCCACCAACCGGGGCTAAAGGTCCCCCTTTATATCCGGGCCGTCTCCTTCTTCCTCCTCGAGCCCGAGCTCAGCACATTTTGAAGCTCACTGCACTAGTGTTCTTGCTTCCTCCCTCCCTCCATTGTTCCTCCATCCATTATTCGATTCCTCCGTCGATTTCTTCGATTCCTCCGTCGATTCTTCAGTTGTAAAGGTTATCAATCTCATACTCTCATTTTTCACCATTGTCTTATCTCATTTTGTTCACTATATATATATATGGTTCTTTATTGTGGTTTTTTTCATTTGTAAGCAATTTGAGCTCAAAATCACTTCAAGCTTGCATATTTACATGAAATAAGGTTAAAGTAGCTAGTTGAACTTGCGGACCGTGTTCATCTCGGCGAAAGCACGCGTTCTGCCGAAAGCGGTAACGGACGTCAAGGAGGAGCTTTGATTCTACGAGGAGAGCGGCAACGGTCGTGGAAGACCGTGTTCCCTTCCTCGTAGAATTGGAGCTCTTCCGTGGTGGCCAAGGCACGGTGCCGTCCAAAGTAGAGAAATGCTCGCCGAGATGATCACGTAAGCAAGGTCAACTAGTACGGATGGTTATTTATTCACATGTCCCGATATCGTCGCAGATAGTCTGTCAATCACCGTATCCAAACATAGTATATATATAAATATAAACTTAGAAAATAGTTAGAAAATTATAGAAAATCTATACTAGTTGAATTTGCGGACCGTGTTCATCTCGGCGAAAGCACGTTCTCTGCCGCCGATAGTAACGGACATCAAGGAGGAGCTTTGATTCTACGAGGAGAGCGGCAAGCGGTCGTGGAAGACCGTGTTCCTTCCTCGTAGAATTGGAGCTCTTCCGTGGCCAAGCACGGTGCCGTCCGGTGGAGAAATGCTCGCCGAGATGATCACGTAAGCAAGGTCAACTAGTACGGATGGTTATTTATTCACATGTCCGATATATCGCCGCGATGATCATCAATCACCGTATCCAAAGCGTAATATATATATAAATATAAACTTAGAAAATAGTTAGAAAATTATAGAAAATCCATACTAGTTGAACTTGCGGACCGTGTTCATCTCGGCGAGCACGTTTCTGCGCCGAAAGCGATAACGGACGTCAAGGAGGAGTTTTGATTCTACGAGGGAGAGCGGCAGCGGTCGTGGAAGACCGTGTTCCCTTCCTCGTAGAATTGGAGCTCTTCCGTGGCCTGGCACTGGTGCCGTCCGGTGGAGAAATGCTCGCCGAGATGATCACGTAAGCAAGGTCAACTAGTACGGATGGTTATTTATTCACACGTCCCGATATCCAGTGAGAGTCGTTATGTGTGTACACTCCTATTCTTACGTTAATTTGCGGAAATATCATGTGAATTACTTACACTCGTCATGAGAAAAAACGAGAATACAATGACCATTAAAAATATCATTGTTTAGAGATCTAGATAATTTTATAGTTTCTTAATTTTATTTGTTTATAAAAGGAGAAATTTATAGTGTATTAAAAATGAGTATAGAGAGTAGATGACAATCGCTTAGGGTCTCGGCCTCTCATGGGTTTCCAAAGCGACTTAGGGCGGGCCTCCCTCTCATTCCATGCGGCAAGTGTCGTGATGAGACGAAGATTGTGATGGAGTATCGAGTGAAGAAGGAGGGTCCCAACAAGGATCATATCTTCTACAAGTGTCCGGATCACAATGTGAGTTATTTTATCGTATTTGATGATTATGGTTAGTTTATACCTACTTTCATGATGGTTGTGATTAAAGTTCTAATTTTTTGTTTTAATTTTAGTGGGATGGCGGTGGGCGATGTTCGGGCTTCTCACCGAGGAAGAGTATGTTGAACTCGTGCAAAAATATCTTACAACAGTGAGAAATGGCGGCTAATGAGGCAAAGTGATCCAACCGAAGAAGCCCAAAGATGTTGCACAATTGGGGGATCTCATGCATTTTAGTTGAGATTGATCGTGAAATCCTAGTGCTACTTGAAATGTATTTTAGCTTTAGTTCTTTTAGTGGTAGTTGGGATTGTCTACATTGTAGCGATGCTTTCATAAATTTGTATCTTTTGTGGTGGCACGCATGTTGTATAAATAATTAATTATGATCTAGGTTTTAATATGGTATTTATGTCATGTAATGCAGATGAGCCGTCATTGGATGTATAATGCTGATCGCCGCTCCCAAGAGTTCATTGATTGGCGTGCATTCTTTTGTTACGTCTTGGCCGAGGCAAACAAACACGACAGTTTCATGTCTTTGCCCATGTGCCATATGTAAGAATACGGTGGAATATCCTTGCTCAAGGACTCTTCATTCACACTTGTTCAAGTCGGGTTTCATGCCAAACTATATTTGTTGGACAAAGCACGGAGAAACCGGTGTTGTAATGGAAGAAGGTGAAGAAGAACAATGGGACGACAATGATATTATTCCCGATGGTGCGTGCTTCAATGATCTTGCAATGGGAGAAAAGTGAAGAAGAGGTAGCCGCAGAAGATGAGCCGGTGATGATCTTTCTCGGGTCATTCGTGGCGCACAAAGAGAATGTGAAAGTGAAAAGGAGAAGATCAAGTTCGAGCGGATGCTAGAAGATCACAAGAAATTGTTGTACCCAACTTGTGATGCAGGCGAAAAAGTTGGGAACCACACTAGAATTGCTGCAATGGAAGGCAAAGAATGGTGTATCGACAAGGGATTTGGAGAGTTACTAAAAATTCAAAAGAAGATGCTTAGAAGGACAATGAATTGCCCACCACTACCTACGAAGCAAAACAAGTTGTCTATCCTATGGGGCTAGAAATAGAGAAGATACATGCATGTCCTAATGATCGCATCCTGCATCGTGGCAAAGAGTACGAGAAATTGGATGCATGCCCGGTATGCCATGCGTCATGCAGTATAAGATCAAAGCGAGATGACCTGGTGATGTTGAGGGCTAACGTCCGCGGAAGAAAATCCTGCCAAGGTTATGTGGTATGCTCCTATAATACCACGCTTGAAACGTCTGTTAGAAACAAAGAACATATAAAATTGTTGCGATGGCACAAAGAAGACCGTAAGGTAGACAATATGTTGAGACACCTCGCTGATGGGTCCCGGTGGAGAGCAATCGACGTGAGAAATTCAGAGTTTGCAAATGACGCAAGAAACTTAAGGTTTACTTTAAGTACAGATGGTATCAATCCTTTTGGAGAGCGTAAGCAGTAGTCATAGCACTTGGCCTGTTACTCTAAGTATCTACAACATTCCTCCTTGGTTATGCATGAAGCGGAAGTTCATTATGATGCTGTGCTCATCCAAGGCCCGAAGCAACCCGGCAATGACATCGATGTGTACCGAGACCACTTATTGATGAACTTCTCATTTTGTGGAATAAAGAAGGTGTACGTGTGTGTGATGAGTACAAGCACAGAACACTTTGATCTGCGAGCATTGTTGTTCGTAATAATCAATGATTGGCCTGCTCTAAGTAATCTTTCGGAGATAGTCAAATAAGGGATATAATGCATGCACACACACCTGCTGCTTCGGTGATATTAGAGGTGTATTCTTGAAAAAATGTCGAAAGGTCGTGTACCTTGGCCATCGTCGATTTCTTCCTACAAATCACCCTGTAAGAAGAAAGAAAGGCAAGCATTTTAAAGGGAAGGCGGACCACGACCAAGCCTCGCGAACCGAACCGGTGAGGATGTACTCGATATGGTCAATGATGTGAAAGTCGTCTTTGGAAAAGGACATGGAAGCCAACCTGTTCTGAACGACGCTAACGGTCATGCACCCATGTGGAAGAAGTCCATATTTTGGGACCTACCCTATTGGCAAGTCCTAGAGGTTCATAGCTCGATTGACGTGATGCACCTGACGAAGAATCTTTGTGTGAACCTGCTAGGCTTTATGGGTGTGTATGGAAAGCCTAAGGACACATTTGAAGCACGATAGGACCTGCGTTGTTTGAGAGAAAGAGACAACCTGCATCCAGAGAAGACAGATGATGGACGCCATTACTTACGTCTTGCTAGCTACACCCTAAGCAAAGAGGAGAAGGAAATCATGTTTGAATGCTTAAACAACATCAAGGTACCATCTGGATTCTCCTCGAATATAAAGGGTATTATAAATGTTGCAGAGAAGAAATTTTGTAACTTAAAGTCCCATGACTGTCACGTTCTCATGACGCAATTACTTCCAGTTGCATTAAGAGGAATTCTACCTCCAAATGTACGTCTAGCCACCGTGAAGCTATGTGCATAACTCAATGCAATTTCTCAGAAGGCAATTGATCCGATCTAGCTAAACTACAGAATGATGTGGTTCAATGTCTCGTTAGCTTTGAGTTGGTGTTCCCTCCTTCCTTCTTTGATATTATGACACACCTCCTAGTTCACCTAGTCAAGGAGATTTTCACTCTCGGTCCTGTGTTCCTACACAAGATGTTCCCCTTAGAGAGATTCATGGGAGTCTCAAGAAATATGTTCACAACCATGCTCGCCTGAAGGAAGCATCGCCAATGGCTATGGAACAGAAGAGGTCATTGAGTTCTGTGTTGACTTTATTCCCGACCTTGACTCGATTGGTGTTCCTGAATCGAGACATGAAGGGAGACTAAGCGGAAAGGGGACACTAGGGAGGAAAAACATATATTGGTACGGATGATGATTATTTCAATAAAGCGCACTACATAGTTCTACAGAACTCCTCTTTGGTAGATCCGTATATTGAGACACACAAGGATCTCTTACGATCCGAGTTTCCAGGGAAGACTGAAGCTTGGATTACGCGTAAGCACATGGAAACTTTCAGCGGTTGGTTGCGAAAAAAATGTCAAGGTGATGAGAGCATCCATGAGCAACTGTATTTATTGGCTATGCAACCATCATGGCATATCGTCACATACAAAGGGTATGAGATAAATGGGAACATATTCTACACAGTAGCCCAAGATAAAAGGAGTACCAACCAAAACAGTGGTGTCCGCATAGATGCCACAGACCCGAATGGAATAAGCAGACATATTATGGACGCATAGATGAAATATGGGAACTAGAATATGCACCTACTTTGAAGATCCCATTGTTCAAGTGCCAATGGGTCAAGGTGACCGGAGGCGGGGTAACAGTAGACAACGAGTATGGAATGACAACAGTAGACCTTAGTAATATTGGGTACAAAGACGAACTATTCGTCCTTGCCAAGGATGTGAATCAGGTGTTCTATGTCAATGATATGTCTACCAAACCAAAAAGAGGAAAAACGATAATGACTCAACCAAAGAGACAAAGCGCCACATAGTTCTTTCAGGGAAAAGAGTCATCGTGGGAATTGAGGACAAGTCGGACATGTCAGAAGATTATGAAAAGGATGACCGAATTCCGCCATTCAAAGTGAACAAAGACCCTAGCATCTTGGTAAATGATGAGGACACTCCATGGTTAAGACGCGATCATAACCAAGGGACATACGTAAAGAAGAAATTCACTGCTATGCCCACTTGATGATATAGTGATTTAATGTAGTGTGTGTTTGAGATATTATGTAATAATTGTGAATTTGGATGTTTATTATGTAATGTTTCAAATTAAATCAATGTTTGATTTGATGGGATTTTCTCTCAAAAAGGTAAATTAGGATATTGAGTGATGAAAAATTAAAATATTAACGTTAAAATGATGTGAAAACAAATTTCTGTCAAAAACCAATAGTTTTAATAATTTTAATTAAACACTATATTTTTGCATTAACGAAATAATAAATATTAGTTACATTATGTTTTATAATTGTAACAAAAAATAAAAAAGTTAGGTTATAGATTTTTCCTATGTGCAATAAAGAAAAAGAAAATCCATATTTTAACAAAATAATTTTATGCCTTTTATTTAATTTACTATGTATTTAACAAAAACTATTGCATTTCTATTGTATTTAACAAGACTATTGCTTAAAAGCAAAGGGAAACTAAAAGCTGCAGAGCCACCTTTACTCCGGGTGGGAAGCCCACCCGGAGTAAAGGTGGGCTGCTAGTTTCGCGGGTTCAACAAAAAACTCCTTACTCGGTGCGTGTTACCAACCGGGAGTAAAAAATACTCTCTACTCCCGGTTGGTAATACGCACCGGGAGTAAAGGGACCTTTACTCCCGGCTGGTGGCTGGCACCGGAGTAAATCTCCCAGGTATATAACCGCCAGTGCCAGGCGCAGATCGATCCCCTCCTCTTCTTCCTCGTCGAACACCGCCGCCCTTTCTCTTCTTCCTCGTGCCACCACCGATTCGTCTTCCCCTGCGCATCAGCCCGCCCCCGTGACACCGGAGCCCGCGCCTCGCCTCTTGCGGCCCTCCACCGCCGATGACCTCGCGCCGATGACCTCATGCGGCCCGGCCTCCATCGCGCGCGCCCGTGGCCCTCCACCGCGCCCGCCCGAGGTGAGAGTTCTCTGGTGAAACGGCGTTAGTGAGGGCCCATGCATATGGTTGGGGTCTTTTGCTGCTTGTCGTCCATAGCGGAGGAGCCATCAGCTACTCGTCTTGGGGGCATGCCATGCATGGTTGTCAGTTTCAACAATGGCATCTTAATGGGGGGGCAGCGGCATGCCATGGCTGCGGGCGAATCATTTCCTTGAAGCACGCCACGTGCAAGTCAACGACCTTGCCGAGGTGGATGCCGAGGTCTTGTTCAAGCGATGGTAGACGTAGCTAGCTAAAACTTGCAACATCACGACATCACGCACCGACGACACGCCCCGCCCACCTCATGTCGTCGTCGTCGCCAAGACACCGCCACCGCTACCGGCGACACATATATATACGTCATTTGTATTCATATGCATGTATATATACGTCGCGGAGCACCGCCGCCCTCGTTCGCCTATGCGTTTCTATGTATACGGCGGAGCACCGCCGCCCTCGTTCACCCATGTGTACAAACATATATATGGCGGAGTTGAGCACCGCCACTCTAAATCACACGCCCTCTCTCGCGGCCTAGTCGATCAACATTCGTACACGTGTCGGCATAAAATATATTGTAGTTAATAAAGTGACTATGTTTAGTTTAAGATATATGATGAATGACTACATGGTTCACATGGTACATAGGATATATAACAACATCATGCACTGACACCGCCCCGGCCCGCCTCACGTCGTCGTCGTCAGCACACCGGCCACCGCGCCGACACGGTTATATACGTCATTTGCATTCATATGCATGTATATATACGTCGCGGAGCACCGCCGCCCTTGTTCGCCCTAGTCACCAACGCAGTTCGCCCTAGTTTGGCGAATTGCGTCCGTGACCGAGGGGCAAGATTTAATAATGCATATTGTTCGTAGATTTTACGCATGTAAGCAAAGATTTGACGTACTATATATTGGTTTTGTTTTTTGAAGCTAGATGGCGGACCCGAGAAACATGGATGAGGAGGAGTTGATGATGAATTTGATCAACACTGGCACTCAAGTTGCCGGCGATGATGGTGCTAAAAATAACGTGTAAGAGGATGCAGATGACGGGAGTCAGTACTTAGCTCTTGAACAAAATGAGCAACAACATATTGGCCAAGTATATATTTTTTATTATTAGCTATATAATTATCATATGTCTTATGTGTGCTCATGACATTAAAAATAATGTTTATGTTTTGTAGCCCTCCGGATCGACATCAACAACTACAACGAAGAGTAAAATGTTCGAGGTCCCAAAAAGCCATTGGAGGGCCGTTTCATCATCTCGGAGTTCAATGTGGATACAAAGCGAACCGGGGGCCAAATAAAACGAAATTGTGCACCACTTGTGGTTACCTTGTACGAGACCGGCTCCCGATCAAGACCCGAATGAATGGAAGAAGACCAATGCTCCTCATATCAGTTTTGTCTCCGATCGTGACAAGATGTTAATTTGGAAAGATGTCTTGGTACATTTCACGCTCCAAACAGATGGTTCTGATGATATTATAGATGGTGATGAATTGAAGGAGCGAGTTAGGGATTGGGCAATGAAGAAGATGGCCACCCAGTTTTAGACTTGGAAGAAACATCTATACACGACGTATGTCAAGAAGAACATAGCACCAGATTTTACGTGCCCCAGCCCGATCTCAAAGCAGAGGCCCTATTGGGATGAGTTTGTACAAGACAAGACATCGGAAGAGGGTGCGAGTCGGGTGATAAAGAACCAACATAATGCCCAAAAAAGACATACCACCATAACTTGGGATCGGTGGCTACGACCGCCATTAAGAAGTGGAACAAAATGGAAGCAGACCTTCTTGCCAAGGGTATCACACCGAATCACTCGAGTGGGGAGAGCGTGCAAAGAATTGGTTTTTTTCGCTCATGGGGAACACTGGACCAGAGAGAGGAAGTGTGTTTATGGCGCAAGAGGCGCAAGAAGCAAAGCAGAAGATTGTTTTATGCTCAGAGAGCTATCGCTAGTGGTGCGTTCAGGCCCAACAGAGAGAAGGATGAGCTGACATACGCCATCGGGACTATTGAACATGGTGGCCGAACTAGAGGCAAAGGAAGTGTCTTGTGGGAGCATGGATTCCCTCAGGACAGACCTTCCTATAGAAGCCGCTAGAGAAAGAAGGAAGAAAAGGCACAACGGCTCCAGAGGTTGGAGGAAGCGGTGCGTGAAGCACAGGAGCGGGGAAAAAACCTTGAAGCGAGAATGCAGGAGGAAATCAGAAGGCAAGTGCAAATAGCAGTGAGTGCAAGCAAGCAGGCATTAGAGCTAGGAATCAACATTAGCCAATACATTCGGTTGAAAAGCGATTGCGCTCTACCACGGAGATACCAAATCAAGGGGACACAGGACTGTGCTTCCCTGTGGATGACGTCACTGAACCTTGTACAACGTGTGAGCTACACATTCCGAAGGGGAATTCCACAATCAAGGTGGCTATCGGTCTTGTTAATCCTATCGACCGAACTAAGACACCAAGGATTCATGGGAATATAATCCAAGAAGGATATGCTACCATCTCGGTAGATAAAGCTGAAAAAGGTTTTAGTGATTTGCCTCTTGACATTCCTGGAGGTGATGGCGAGAAGACTCTAGGAGAAGCAGAGAAGACATTCATTCTATGGCGCAAGCGCTACATTATCATTCTAGGGATGTCGGCTCCACCTCCTCCTGAACTACCTCACCATAGGTACGTGCGGATGAAAACACTACATCATTAATTTGTATTGGCTTAAATAATTAACAATATGCTCATAATAATATGTCATTCCTTTTTTTTGTAGCAGATCCTCCCCCAACCTAAATCTAATTGTTCAATCGCTAGATCATCATAGTGCTCTGTACGATGACATTGTGTTGGAAGGCGAGGCTGCATCCACACCATCTCCAAGGAGGTCTCCAACGCCGCTGCCAACACCTCCAAGGAGGTCTCCAACGCCTCCCCCGCCCCCGCCTACCAAGAAGCCTAGCAAGAGGCCAGTCCCTCAAACGAAGAACTAGTCCCCGCCTGCAAAGAAAGTCACCGTGAAACCAAGGGCTATTCCCAAAATAATATCTGAAGAGAAGGAAGAAGGAACTGATGCATATAAAAAAGATATGTCTAGATTCTATGACAAACTTAAAAAGAATCAAGAAGCAAGGAGAAACCCGGAGAAACCGTACTTATTAGTAGCTCCAGATATTCTAAGAAAAAGGGTGGCTTCTTACCAGCAACAACAGCGGGAATCTCGTAAGCCGTCCAAATCAACGTTATCGGACTATGACCGCACTCTCACCAAGTCAATTGAGGCGGCACAGAAAAAGAAGCGGGCAGGGAAAGGAGTTGACCAACTCGGACAACAAGCGCACCAATCAGTCCCCCCGCTAGTTGTTGGTAATGAATATGGTTCGAATTTAGGATTAATGCATCAGGCAAACATACCTCCAAATGTCGATTTGGATCACCTTGGTGAATTTATTGATGAGACTGGTCTCGACCTTTACCAGATGTTTGGTGATGGAAACATTGAGAGTGCGGCGGAGGTTGATATTTGGAAGAAAAAATTTATACTAGGCCAGAGTCTATACAACCCTCAAGCCTTATCTGATCTGGGGACGCAAATGTACCTGCTAAACAAGTGGTACATGCAGGCGTCTACCGGTGGAGACTTCTACGTTGGTGTCAGAATTAGAGACGAACATTGGTTCCGTGGCGATGATGTTATGTATGTTGACTTTGCAGAATTTCATCAACTATGCCACCTGACCTCTCTGGACAAAGTTATCATTAGCTGCTATTGCCTGTAAGTAATAATTCTTTCAATCTATTATTAAACTCATCATATGTGTGTATATGCATATAAATTATCCTAACAAGTACTATATATATGTAGATTTACAATGACAGAGCTCAGAAAGGAAGGCTGCAATGAAATTGGTTTTGTTGATCCCCATATAATATTTAAAGACCCAATTACTCCAAAGACTAATTGGAAGTCTGAGTTAGAGAGTAACCTCATGAACTTCTTAGTGAACCAACGCCACAAGAAGGATATACTCTTTCCTTATAACTTCAAGTGAGTGTTAATAATATCGATCATCCTTAATGGCTCATATGTTGATTCTAGTTAATTAATGAGTGTTATGCGTTATATCCTATAAACACATGCAGCAATCACTGGATATTGATGGACATCGATCTGGTGAAAAGTCACTTGATAATCTATGACTCGATGAGAAAACCACAACAAGACTACCAAGATATGATAGATATTATCCAGAGGTAATTTCGGGATCTCTAGCAACTATATATACACACAAATATGATGATTAACTATATCTAATGACGTGGTAATTTTTTTATTAGGCAGTGTTTGGAAAACCTTTATTGAGAAGCAACACATGGAAAAATGCAAAGCGCCACTGAATGTAATCCCTTTGAAAGTAAGTCCCCTGAATCGCATCATCTTTATTAATTAAACATATAGCTTTCACCGGATCACCAGATTGGATGACAAATCTTTTTCTCGTAAAGTGGTGTCTGAGGTAGGAACAGGGGAACAACTACTGTGGTTACTATGTTTGCAAGTTTATCAAGGTGATCTCCCAAAGAACTCCTACAGAGAGACTTAATGTACGTTAAAAATACACTATATATTCATTTAATTATTATTATTGATTGTGTTACTATGTCTTTATATAAATATATGTACATATATTAATTTATTTTCCTTTAATTCAAACCTGTAGACTCGATGGTTGGAGGAAAAGGTCATACGGCAAGACCAAATCAAAGCAATTCAAGAGTCTATAGCAGGATTTTTTAATGAGCAGGTCATCGATTCCAAGGGCGAGTTCTACTTCGACCCAACACTGCCATGGAAGCCAAGCTAGAGGATGAGAGAAAACTTATTATATCACAATAACTGTAATGCAATCTTTTTGTAATATATGCACATGAAATAATATAATGTAAAATACACATATGCATGCATGCATGTAAATATATATATATGATGCATGCATGCATATATATATATATATATATATATATATATATATCTATGCTTGAATTGTGTGATTTAATACGTTAATTGTGCTTGAACTGAAACATACTATACGCGCGTATAAATGTATAATTAGCAGCGTACAATACGACTTCGAAAACAAAAAAAATGAAAAGAAAAGAAAAAGAAAAAAACCTTTAGTCCCGGTTCGTATTACCAACCGGGACTAAAGGTGTCGGCCATCGTGGCATGTCAGGAGGCATCTTTAGTCCCGGTTGGTGTTATCCACCGGGACTAAAGGTCCTCCTTTAGTCCCGATTCCTGACCCGGGACTAAAGGACCCCCTTTAGTCCCGGATGCTTGCTCCCGGGTGGAGAACCGGGACTAGAGGGGGTTTCCCACCGGAAGTAAAGCTCGGTTCTCTACCAGTGTCACGTCGTTCACGGATGGCTGAATAAGACGGAATACGTTCGGCCGAGGTGCAAGTTAATGAGACGAAGTTAGAAAGCTATGTGGCAGATGTTATTTGATTCGGACTTTATGAAGGCAACATACATGTCGTGTTTATTAGAAGATAAAGATGGAAAGTTAATGCGTATATATGCAAGATACGACTTGTAATCCTAAAAAGCACATGCACATGTATGCGGGATTGCGGCCTGTACTCGTAATTTATTCGGATCACTGAGTCAGATTCAGAGAACATCACCAACAGGACTGATTGTCTCGGTATTTGGCAATCAACCAGGACAGTTCACACGAAGTTTCAAGTGAAAAGCCGATGAACCTCAAACCGATCGGATCTGGAGTCCAGACACTATACGTTTGCTTTGCTGTATGCTTGGTGATGATATTGTTTCCCACAAGGAATTGGATACGGCAACATACAGAGGATGCAAGCAAAATAAATATGGATTCTTTATTAGATCAAGCCGATGAGGCATATACGCTGATCAGAACCTATCAGCTAGCAGAAATAGAAGACTTTGCATGTATGTGTTAAAGTCCAGGTGCACCACGTTGAACTAAACTCCATCGGCTCGAAGACCAGATGTACAGAGATTGGCTGGGGAGGCAATACCGGCTCAATTTCCACTTCAGCTGAGGCATCAGGCGATGGGACCATCTGGCCTGGCAAACACAGCGTGGCCGGTTCGGGTGGACAGCTGCTAGCAAAGGTACTTCGGCGGCAGAGGACGACCGTGTGCGACGTGGAGAGCTTGGATACACAGGTGATGCTCTGAACGCACAATCGGCTATATAGGAGCCGATGCCGCCACGATCGGCCATGATTTGCTGCTAAAACAAGAAAAGTTAAAAATGCTTCCATATATATTATGATTAAAGAGGAGTATCAGAGCTATAATCCTAATTTGGGAAGCAAAAGCCAATGATAAAGCATATTATATCGGCTAAAGATATTGGCTCGCTTGTCACGATATGTTACTTACAAGGCAAGATGAAGGTGAGCGGGTCCCATACAAGACGAAAGCGGCCACTGCTAAAGACTTCTTCTCCAACGTCATGGCCAAACCTAATGATCAGCTGGTCACGTCAACCAACAGCGAGAAGATCCTTAGGATGAGCACGCTCGGCGTCTCGATTTCCCACATCAACTACGCGTCGGGGGGCCTGAACCCGTTGCGCACACGCCCACGCGCCGGACTCATCTTCATCCTCTACGGCACGCTCGACGTCAGCTTCGTTGCCATGATGTTCTTCGGAGTTACCTGTGAGCTACCCGACGGTGTGCTCACCTAGGCGTTCCAGATCCCTGACAAGGAGAACGAGACACAAAGTCCTGGTATCCCTCGGTCCTCACGTGAAGATAAAAAGTAATAGAAGCTAGAAGATTAAAGAAAAGGAGGCATGCATGCACATATAACCCCAGACGTGGGTTTGCACGTTCGGCCAATTAGCATGTTTGGCCACGTCTATTCCTATTCGGCTCGGTTGATATATATGGTTATATAGAATCCGTGCATGAAGGAAAACGGAGAGAAGCTGGCCTCACGCATGTTCAGCATATTTGCATGTTCGGCTAATCAATACATATGTACGTAACCAAATATGATTAGTCGTACATGAGTAATATATTGCGTGGAGATTAATGGTGTTATATGCTCGGTTAATCACACGTGGATGTGCACGTGGAAATTATTTGATACTTGAAGATGGAGCTCATATGCAAACAGCTGATCTCACCCAGGGATTCCAGGAAGCCTTATTTGGCAACAAACTATACAAGATGCATCATGTACGTACAAGAAAGGAAAATTGGAATTGTTTATTTGGGAATCGGATATGCTAATGCATTGTCGAAGCAAAGGCACGCGGCAAACAACAAGCAACACCATGGGCGGGGACAACAGTCCATCATTATCGGTATCCGCCTGAAGCTCAGAGATCGAGTAACGCGACAAGTGCTGATCATCGTTGTCCACACTGAGCCTTATCAACACAGTGGGTAACCTCAGCCGCACTGTGTCCAACGTGTCCACGACATTCTCGGAACAGTGCAGCAGCGTCGACGTCCACCGCAGCAGGATGATCGAGCCGACCGCCGTTGTAGCTGAGTTCATCGGTCGATTCCCAGCGTCTGTTGCCATGCCCCTTACGGCTCAGTATGGAATCCCACGCCGATGTTTTAGACTGCCGATCCACAGTTAACAAGATGGATATCTTCTAGAAGACGGAATTATGGTTCGCAGGATATCAGGAATAAGTCATTTGACGTGATTACTTCATCGTCGTCGCTAAGGACACCATTGTCATTCAGGAGGTCAGATCACCAGAATGAGGGCAAGTAGTGACTACCGGCGACCTACGTCCTGGACGCCGTCTTCCAATGGATTGAGTTTTCTTCTATCGGTTAATATCATCGGCTATTGCACAGCAGCAGCACGTCTAAATGAAATTACAGCTGATCACAGGAAATATGATTAATAAAATATCCGGGCAGGTTTTGAAGAAGGAAAGGCCGACTCCTACTTTTGTTGGTAATAGGTCCAGCAAATTGCAGCCAACAATATAAATGGTTCGGCCATGATGAACAGTAGCAAGCATTAACTGAAGAGCAATCTGGGGCTAGTTGTATACACACTGACGATGAAAATATATGGAATTTGTTGAGTCTTCAGAGGCAGCCGATGTGACCAAATTCGCAAGAACAACAACCGATGTCAAGATAAAATTCGGGTGGGGATGCTCATTGGCTCAGAGTGGAGAAGTGTATATGCAGACGTGAGGTACATGCTTATCTATGTTTGGCTTGCATATTCTTTATTCCTTGTTTTTTTTGTCACTTGGGAACAATCTATCGTAGGGAAAGCATGCTATCTAAGTAGTTGATGAATGTGATATGGTATGATGAAAGAAACCTTACTTTTTTTGCAAAGTACTTGGAAAATTTTCTTACAAAAATTCAAAATCAATAGCTTGTCTCCTCAATGATGTTGAATTTCCTACCAGAGCCATATATTAGTCTCATTAAAAACCTTCCACATAAGTTGCTTGCTCTGTGTTGAGTTTTGTCGAGTCTTGTTGACCCTTGTTAAGAGATTTATCATGTTCCCAAGATCAAGATCACGTACACGCCATATATATGTGCTGCTTCTATACTAGAAGTACGCAAAAACATATTTTTCATCAACCTCAAAATGTTCTGCTCCTATACTGGGAGAAGACAAAATATGTTAGATTTTATTAGAATAAATGCTCTAAGTTCTTGATAATATTTCTCTAAAAAATTTGTTATAATGAGAGACATGGGTTATGCGAAAATATATATATAAAAAATGGATACAAAAGAAGTTCAAAATAAATAAAAAAGAAGGAAAAAGAAAAAGATGAGAAAAGATAGCCCATGTTCTCGCAAAAATATTTCAGAAGAGAGAAATATATTTCAAAGAGCATAGTAGAATTAAGTTAGCCACCAAATATTCCCCGCACATGCACATCTTGATCTAAGAATATGGCATTTCTCTCCTTGGATCCAGGATTTGACTTTACAATATATGCAAGATAAGCACGCTACATATTTTATCCCTACCTAAAACTCCACATAAGCTTTTTAGAAGTAGGACAAGAAGAGACAAAATAATGCTTTAACGAGGAACTATACACATTGAGCGATCTGAGAGAATCATTTGAGGAGCAAAGCTATATTTTAATTCAAAAATCTTTTAAAAACCCAAGTTTTCTGAGCAAGAAATGCAAGGATGACTGGATTCTAATCCGTTCCATTCCTCAACCACCTAAGATGGTATGGTAGACACTTCAAAGTTCACATGTGTAGGTGATGTTTGGAATAATGTAATATTACTGCCAATGAATTCCTCGGCTCTTTGGAAGAAAACTATCGGCTAGAATACCTGAGCATATTTCCATACTACCAGTTAACTTGTGCTACTATGATCGAGTTTGTTGCTAGCTGATAGTTCATATTTGTGCAATCAATTTGGCATGATATTCTTCGGCAAGTCACATATATAGATACTTAATGGTCAATAGCAGGGAAGAGGCCGATGTTCATGATTATTGCCTTTAGATAGCCTATTATAATTATAGACTCATGGCGCCAGCTCCTAGTCGGCTAAAGCAGATGGACAGAGATGTAGAGAAAAGATCAATTTTGGAGTTATTAAGATCAAAGAGAAGATAGAGCTGATGCAACTTTCAGTGACTACGATCAGATGTCATCGGCTCAGGAAAAGAAGACCATCGGATCGAAATAGTTCGAAGCATGAAAATTCATACTCCGAACTAGGGGGGCCTATGTTTACACCAAAATTTGGTAAGCTTTTCTTACAAAGGAGGAGATCGGCCGATAATGTTGAATGCAAGAAAGACCTCCTAATTGATGTATATTTACGATCTGGCCGAGGAATATTCTTTAAAATATTTTGAGAGAAACATGACGTCCAAGATCTCTTGACGTGCACTACCGGACAGAGCATCTTTGCCGAGGGCCTGAGGATTTGCCGAGGGAAAATGCTTGGGCACTCGGCAAAGAGTCTTTGCCGAGGGCCTGACCCTCGGCAAAGAACACCCTCGGCAAAGACTCTTTGCCGAGGCCGACCCTCGGCAAAGACAAGCACATGGCAACAATAATTATTTGCCGAGGGCTAAGCCCTCGGCAACACCACCTGACACGATGTCCATCCTCTACCGTCAATCTTTGCCGAGGGCATCACCGTTAGGCCCTCGGCAAAGACTTTTTAACCGTTTTTGAAAATTTTCTTTTAAATTTTTTTTGCCGAGTGCTCCTAGACCAGCACTCGGCAAAGACAGTCTTTGCCGAGTGCCAAGCTGGCACTCGGCAAATTTTCAATTTTTTTTGTTTTTTGACCCCAAATTTTTTGTTGGGCCCGCCTACATTGTTTTATGCATCTGACGTCGCAACTTGCTCGAAATATTCTTAATTTTTTACAACAGCCTACATATACAATAACATGACATCTCGACAAGTTTCATGATTTTCGGACTTCGTATGAACTTTATATAATTTTAAAACACTTTTTCGGCAAGTGGCTCGTCATGTTACATGAAGAAGATGTGTGAAATTTGATGCGAGTTCGTGGATAGAGACTCAACATACACCAAATACCATGAATAACATTTTTCGAAGCACTAGATTACAATATTCCATGCACTTGCGGTTCAAATTTGAAATAGTCGAAAAAATTCAACGAAACAAAAGTAATTAAGGAAATAAAGTAAAAAAACTAAAAATTGTCCCAAATTTTGAAATGGAGTTTTAATTACTGTAGCAAGGCCCCAGAAAAAAATGGGAGAAAAAAACAAAAAAAATTAAAAAAAGTGCCAACCTTGGCACTTTCGGCAAGAAAGTTTTGCCGAGCGCCAGTCACAGGCGCGCGGCAAAGAATAAAAAAAAAAAAACCTTTGCCGAAGTCTTATTTGGGCACGGCACTCAAGCAAATCTTTTTAACCTAAAGGCCCAGAATGGGTCGTTTAACCCACCCCTCCTCACTTGTCTCCCCACCCCCCTGCTGCGCCGGCCGCCGCCACCGACCCCATTGTCGTCCCCCCTGGGCGAGGTCCTGCCAGTTCCGCCCCGACGCCTCTGGCTCCGTCTCCGCCCCGCCCCGTCCCGTGGCGGGCGTGGGCGGCGGCCGCCGCCCGCCCGCCTCGCCGCGCCCGCCCGCCTCGCACGTCGGCCTCGTGCCCCCGCCCCGCCGGCCCCGCGCCCGCGCCCCGGGTCCCCGGCCGCCGTCCCGAGCTCACCGACGCCGGGCTCCGAGCTCCCCAGGGACAGCCACCCGACCGGCCCCGAGCTCCATCGGCCCCGCCGTGCCCTGCGGTCGGCCAGCAGAGGGAGAAGGAGAGGAGCAAGAGGAAGAAAGAGAAGGGGGAGGAGGAAGAGGAAGAAAGAGAAGGGGGAGGAGGAAGAAGAGGAAGGTGCCGACCCGACCGCCCGTCGATCCTCACGCCGTTCCGACCGCCCGTTGATCCTCGCGCTGCTGTGGTCATCCCCGCCGTCGTCGCCGGCCCTCGCTCTTACCGTTCTTGCCGCCAAGGTAAGCCCTACCCTTGTAGTGTTAGTAGTAGTAGTAGTTTGTAGTGTTAGTAGTAGTTAGTTGTAGTGTTAGTAGTAGTAGTTAGTAGTGTTAGTTGTAGTGTTAGTTGTAGTAGTTAGTAGTGTTAGTTGTAGGGTTAGTAGTAGTAGTAGTTAGTAAATAATAGTAGTAGTTAGTAAGTAGTAGTGGTTGTTAGTAGTAGTTAGTAGTGTTAGTTGTAGGCTTAGTAGTAGTAGTAGTTAGTAAATAGTAGTAGTTAGTAAGTAGTAGTGGTTAGTAGTAGTAGTTGTTAATAGTTAAGTAGTTCTTAGTATTAGTACTGTTAGTAGTTAAGTAGTTGTTAGTAGTAGTGTTAGTAGTAGTTGTAGGGTTAGTAGTAATTGTTGTTGTACTACTTCAATACTTTCATCTTCATGGAAAGAGAACTAAAGTACATGGCTCCTCTTGATATATTGGTGGTTGTTGGCCTTCGTGCCCATGTTTGGTATATATGTGGTTGTTGACCTTTGTGCCATGTTTTTTGCAGGTTTTGGGAACCTCCCCGTGTAGGGAGGTGCTGTCGAAATTTTGAGTCGACACTAACCATTTTTGCCCTTTTTTGCAGGAGGACCTGTGGGAGGGACTCGGCAACCCCGATCGTCTTCGTCGGCGCTGCGGGTCTTCTTGCACCGCGTCGACTTGCCACTGCACCAACTCTCCACCGCCCCGCTACCCTGACCTCACCGGCACCCTAGGTATAACCCCTCTATCCGTATGTGGTCTTTGGTCGCGTAACCTAGTTAGGTGTCTCCCGTCCTAAAGAGATATAGTTGGAGGTATACAGATCTTTGTATATCTACGACCGTATCTATTTCGGATTGTCCACATTTTTGGACAGCTCCTCCACCGCCTACTCCTACAGCCACTCCGTTCACTCTTACTAGATGCTTCCTTGACATACAACCATGGTTGACATACAAACTTACTAGATGCTTGACATAGAAACTTACTATATGCTTGACATAGAAACTTACTACATGCTTGCACTAGCTATGACATACAACCATGCTTGACATTCTCAATTTACTAGATGCTTGACATAGAAACTTACTAGATGCTTGCACTAGCTATGACATACACCAATGCTTCACATAGAAATTTACTAGATGAATCTCACACATGCAACCTCTTATCCTTTTTTTGCAGCTTCTCGTCATGGTGGTTCGAATAACCCCGCTCATGCGTCACCGAATGATGGAGCCTTTGCTTCACCATCGTGTCATAGGCCACTTTTTTGAGGAGTTGTGCTTTGTCATGTGCTTGGACTTGAGCTTCACTTGTGGTTGTGACTTGTGCTTGGACTTGATGGACTGTGGTTGTGAATTTGTGACTTGTGGTTGTGATATTTGACTTGTGGTTGCGATATGTTGTTATTTGAGTTGTGGTTGTGATATAATGTGTGAAAATGGTTTCATTGTGATATATATGTGATTATTGTGATGTTTGTGATATATATGTGACATGTGATATATATTTGAACTGTTTGTGTCAGTGGAATGCAAAAACAAAAAAAATTACAATTTCGGTTGATTTGCCAAGTGCAATGGTCATGGCACTCGGTAAAACTGGGAAACTTTGCCGAGTGCCAAGCTGGGGAGGCACTCGGCAAAGAGCTTTTTAAAAATTAAAAAATGGCTTTGCCAAGTCCGCGCCGCCGTGGCACTCGGCAAATAGTTTTGAAAAAAAAAATGTCTTTGCCGAGTGGCCTAACTGTCGGCACTCGGCAAAGGCGCCGTTAACGGAGCAGCGCCGTTGACGGCTGCTTTTCTTTGCCGAGTGTCGCCGTTGGCACTCGGAAATGGCTTTGCCGAGTGCCCGACAAATGACCCTCGGCAAAGAGCCTCTTTGCCGTTAAATATTTTTTCGAGGGCTCTTTGCCGAGGGTGGAGCTCGACAAAGCCTTTGCCGAGGGCTTTTGGCCCTTTGCTGAGTGCCCTGGGCCCTCGGCAAAGAGGGCGCCTCCAGTAGTGGTGAGGATAAGAGAGCATGAGTTAATTTGCATACATGTGAAGAAAATTAAAGGAAGCCAGCCGGACTCCATATGTATCACGTTATATGGGCTATCTCCAATACGAATCGGTCCAGAAGCAATATATTGATATCCGAAGGAAAGCATACCGATTTAATTATCATTGGAAATTGGCATACGTATGGCTGGGTACATGGTCCAATTATATACGTGTATATGGCATACACGTTTTGGAGTGGTTAATAGTTCCTAATCTGTTAAAGATGCATGTATACACGTATACAAGGCTGTTGTGGGGAAAGTTTCCAGGCTCGGCCGGAGGAAGGAAAGAGGCAAGAAAATCCATGGTTACTTGCTTCGGCAACATACAGGTCGGATAACAAAAGAATATGCAAGTCCAAGTGCAACACGTATGTGGTTGCTGGAGTCAGTAACATGCAAGGAGCTAGCACAGGATTCGGAGGATTGGCTACGTAGCAACGTATCTGTTGATATATGGATATACGCTTGTTTGGCCTTAGTCGCATAAGGAAATAAATCAATGGAGACGTAAAGTTCTTGATTAACATGGAGTCCGTGCATGAGGGAAACAATCCTGGTTGCCGATGTGGTGAAGACGCAAGCCGCGCATGCATATGTACACGTCACCAGATTCTCGGATTATTTGGTCAGACATGCAAGGAAGTAGCACGAGGGTTGCATAGCCAAATACAGGAAATTTGGGATGAGTGCAACGTCCAGGTGCACATCGACCATGAAGGAAACAAGGACACATATCATGTACGTGTCATGTGCATGCGTATACATGCATGGCCGGCCAGGTGTCATATTCATATACGTGCTCGGCGAGATAATGTGTCTACAACTCTTGCCGATTGAACCAGACACGCGTCAGTAAAGAAAGCTTCAACAGCAAGGATTTTATAGAAGGGCCGGAAAGCCAGAGTCCATGTATCTTAGTATTTCATTTTATTTAGATATTTCTTTTGAGCCAAGTTTTGTATGTCATTAGCCTAGAGTATAAATATAAACCTCCGGCCATTGTATCAAGGAGATCCAATCAACCAATACAAATTACTTTCTTTTTTGGCTCCGTGCCAACCCTTAGGAGTAGGAGTAGAGTAGATTCCATCGAGTTCTTCAACAAGAAGGGCTGCATCGGTCCGGTCGATCTCCGGCTTGTCTGTAAGTACCGTCATGACTTATACTTATGTTTGTACGGCTGCATCGGTTAGGCTAGTTATCGATCTTATCTAGTTCAAGTCCGGTCGACCTCCACTGCTCGAATTAGATTAAGGTCAAGTTATCGGCTCTACCTAGGGGTGACGTCCTTTAGGTAGATTCATTAAGTTACCGATCTTGCTGATGTTCTTATTGTTATTAGTTTTTCAGCAACATCAACATGCCCGATCGAGATCGATCTAGATCGGCCTCACATACTTTTAACCCCTCGTTTATTTTATTACATTGCAATGGTCCTTACTTTAAACGACAGGTTACGTTTTATTGGCTGTTCTACTTCGATCTTGATTGTGCATAGTACGCGGTCATTGCAAGTCTGATCTTGAGAAGGTTTACTAGTTAGTTAAATCTGATCTATAGCCCACTATCACGGCTGCATCGATCCGGTCGACCTCCACTATTAGTACTCTAGATCGGAGGATGCTAGCTGGTAGGTTTGCTTTTGACCAGGCATGCCCCTGGCTGTTTGCTATGCCTGCATCGGCTAAATAGCCGATCGCCCGTATTTCAACGTTCATAGTGTGTTTTTATGATCCTATTAAATATGAGTAGATCCGTTTTTTTTAAAGATAGAATCTGTTATCTTTATTATGGCTGTATCGATCTGGTCAAACCCCACTGTTAAAGATGATAGGTTAGATTTGAGGAGTTGATAGGTTTGCTCGTGTTGAATAGTCTATTGTTCACATGCTATGATCTTTTTTTCTACCCGAATCGGCTCTTTTAGCCGATTCGTCCGCGCTTTTACAAATATGACACACTTTTATGAACCTGTTGAAGTATGGTCGATTCTATGAATTCTTTGGATTTAGTTTGTTGTTATCATCATAGCTGCATTGATTAGGTCTAGATGGTTTGTGGGTCTGTCTGTATAAAACAGTTGATTGCGTGCGTGGCATATCCTTTTTTTTTATTAAATTCATTGGCTCTACACTATGTATTGATCGAATCTAATTTAGCCAGTGATGTATCTCTGACACATACATGTTAATAGCTCAAGGGAAAGAATCATTAAAATTGGGTACATCGCAATTGTCATTATAAAATCAGTCAGAACCCAAGAGCGCTATAGTTCTTAATAGCCGATTTTCTTCTCGTATAGGTTTATTTGATCGATTTCCCCGTTTGGCTGTCAGTCCATTGGATCACCGAGCACTCACCAGCGTTGTCGATCACTACTGACGTTGTCCGACCACGCACCATGACTAGAGGTAAAATAACGATGGTTCGTGGTCGGCATCACTAGCGCATGCTCGGCAACATTAGTGAGTGGTCGGATATCTCCGTGATCGAGTGGGCTAACACTGGCTGCTCCCGAAGCGGCACACTTGGAACTATCGGGGCAAAGACCAGCATGTTCCACCTTAAATTACTGATAAACTTTCTCTCCTTGTCAATTGCAGGTCAAATTGACAGGCACGCCTTGGGAGGAATTCGCAGGGTCGACTGATCCCGCGTTGAAGCCAAGCGGATCTCCAGCCTTGCTCCGTCAAGCAGATCCTTCTGGCTTGCTGTGTGTCGATGCATTTTCGTGCCGACAACCGCAGCATGGGAGCTATGGCCACGACACCAGGACCGGTGCGGTTGCTGCCGATGACCCCTATGCGCCAGGCCAAAACCTGGCGGTTGGGGAGAAGCAACGCTCCATCTTGTGCCTACTGTCGCCATCCAAGCGTGCATGCTGCTGACCCCGCGCACGAAGCACCGCCTGCACGAGGTGGCCACAAGCCAGAGGTGGGGGAGAAGCGCCGCACCTCGCGCCTGCTACCACCATCCCCAGGGCGCATGCCGCCAACCCTGTGCGCGAAGCACCCGCCCGCACAAGGTGGCCGCAAGCCGAAGGTCGGGGAGAAGCATTGCGCCTCCAAGCTCGGCATCGCCGCACGCGGTGGATCCAGGTAGGAGGAGGCCTGATCCGACACTAGGGGCCCGGATCTGCCCCGTTGACCGGCCAACTCGCCGGAGGAGCTAGGTGAAGGGGTAGGGGTGGAGGAGGGAGAGGGACAGGGGAGGGGCAGGCTGTAACGGGGACCGGTTGTGCGGGCCGCCAACACCGCACCCCGTAGGACGGTGGCGGCGGCCAGAGAGGAGGCGGTGGGGGTTGCTAGGGCGCTGGTGGCTGGGAGCCCCCAAGCCTCCCGTTGGGAGGGCACGGAGGGAGCTGTCTCCGACTTCAAAACCGCTGCGTCCTAGCGCTAAGGACCTTCGAAAAGGAACATATTATGATTTTCTGTTATAACATATGAAAATTAACAAATATAGAGTTCTACTAAATTAGTTTCTGATGCTAATTTATATATACTTAGCACTTTTAAACTAAAAATTTTAAAAGTTTTTGTAGTCAAAATTTCAAAAATTTGAACTCAACCTTGCCCAAAAATAACAAGAATTATCGAATAGATCGGACAAGGGCAGTAAGTAGCTAGCATAATGAAGCATTAATTCCTTTCAAGATGACTTGACGAATGCACCCTATGCGAGAAGAGGCCTTGTTTTCATATAGTCGAATTCACATCAATCCACGTGTGTTGAGGTGGGTTAGAGTAGAACTTGAATTAAATTCCACATAACACATGTGGATTGAACTAAATAACATTCAAACAAGACCTAAGCGATTGACTGTCTTAAACCCATTGCATCGGTAACTAGTACTCCCTCTGCGGCACAGCAACTGATGGAAGAGTTGAGCACTCGTCTTGTTTTCATTCAGATGGAGAGTGTTTTCGTTGAAAATAGAAGAAGATTGCCACAATTCTGCATTACATTGGTTCTGTTATGTGATTCTGTCATAGTACTTCCGCAACAGTTTTTTTTGAAAGCTTCAATGGGGGGTTAATCCCCCTGATTTTATTGATTGTAGCTCATCTTACATGATTACAAGAGATTTGTACAGAAGGTTTTCGCAAGCGTAGAAAACATAGATTACATTGGATCTGAGTTCACGGAAAAATCCTTCCGCAACGGTTTACTTAGCACAAGGATTTTTTTATTTCTTTATTTGTTTATTTATTAAAGAAAAAAAGAGCTAGTACTTTGTGTTGAAATATAAGTGAATTTCCCGCCTCTCCCCATCAGCTAAGCTTTTGGGTTGAACTGGTCGGTGCATGCAACTTAATATGGTATCAAAGCCAGAGATCTCGAGTTCGAATTCTGGTCAGCGCAATTAAAATGAAATAATTGCTGCTCGCTCCTATTCCACGTCTGAGGCCTGAGGGAGCCTCCACGTGAGGGGGAGTGTTGGAATATAAGTGAATTGCCCATCTTTCCCCGTTAGTTAAGCTTTTGAGTTGAACTGATCGGTGCATGCAACTTAATACTTTGGTAACCCCTATAGTTGCTATTGTATTTTATATGGAGTAATTTGTGGCAAAGCAAAGGATCATGGAAATGAGACAGCCTTGGAAACGAATGTCCTTACGTATGTTTCCACCGCCGTATGCATCTGGACATACATACATGTGCCTACCCTGAATAATGCACCTCTGAATGGATCAAGTCTAGGAGTGCGAAGTAGAACAGCCCTTGCCTTGTGCAAGCGGCAGCCAGCAGTGCGGACCTGCACTATCGTGGATTCCATGGATCAGGAGAAACCGAGGATGAGCTGATGGCCACCGAATCGAAAGCTGAGATATTCTCGCAGCTGTGATGCGACTCGTAAACTCCGTACGAACAGTTACATCGACAGCTTCTTGTTTGTACGGTCGTCGCGTCGTCTTCTTCCCGCAACAAACTTGCAAACAATTCGGAAAGTGCAAGCTGCATATATGAAAATGTAAGTTTATAACTTGCAGCCAAAAGAGCTGGCGTCCTCAGAGATCTCTCACTCGCGCAAAGGGCGCAACAACGCACGTTGTGTAGCAGTGCAGGCGTATCCGGGAGTTGGCTGCCTGGAGAAACCATCATTCATCTGAACTCCGAATGAATCGTTGAGCTGAGGCAAGACTTTAGTAATGAGCTTGGAGCCTTGGACGATAAACCCTAAACAGCTGGAGGAAGAGGAATTAATTAATCTGGATTGATATCATGCATGATGCATCGTCTTCGATCGCTACTCCAACTAACCAGGGGAATGGGATGCATATATAAGTAGGGGAGGCCTGATCGCTACTCATCAGTCATCACTCACATCATCACCTTTCTTTCACAGTTTCAGTCACTGTCAGTAGCTACCACCACTTCAGCACCTTTTCCCAAGACAGCAAGAAGAATGGCGGCGCTCAAGCTCAACAACTGCATGACGACGAGCTCCTCCTTGGTGCTTGTCCTGCTCGCGCTCTGGGCCACCCCGCTGGCCGTCGTGGCCGGCGACTCAGACATCCTGACCGACTACATCATCCCGGCGACCACCAACGCAGCGAACATCACGGGCGCGTTCTTCACCTACTCCGGCCTCCGCGGCGCGCTGGCCTTGCAGGCCCCGGAGAACTTCACGGCGGCCAAGGCCTCCATGGCGGAGTTCCCGGCGCTCAAATTTTTTTGCTAGAAGTTCCTCAATGACAATAAATCCCTACCAGAGCCAAATACATGTTCATTGACATATAATAAAGCCACTATAAAAGCTGCTCGTTTGTTTTGAGCTTTTTCAAGCCTTGTTTATTTAAATAGAGAAACTTGTCAAGCTTCTTGATCAAGGGCACGTACACCCACACACTTATGCTATTCCTACATTGGGAATACGCATCCACATGCTTTCCATATAGTATTGCTCTATGAGAATCAAAGTTACCTCTCTAGCTATCTTTTATCAAAAGAGAGGCATGGACTACGAAAAGAGAGAGAGAGAGAGAGAATAAAGAGCAAAGAGCTCTAGTGCTAAAAAAAGAGAGAGAGAGAAAGAAAAGTAGCCATGCCCTTTCAAAAAAAAGAAGCTAGAAGAGGGAAACTTCCTAAAGGAGTACCACTTCCACCAAATATACCATACACATGCACATCTTCATCAATTAGTATGATTTGTTGCTCCTTGTGATCCAAGTGTTTGACTTAGCAATATATTTAATTCAAGTAGGCTATGCTTTTACTCCCTACCTTAACCTTCACATAAACTTTAGGATAGATGTTAAGGCTAAGATCCATGTCCTTGGTGAGGTTTCAAACACTGTTGAGAGACTTGAGGGAACCATCTGAGGAACTTAGGCAAGTTTTCTTTTCAAATCTATTGAAAACCTCCAGGAACTTTGAGCTAAACTAAAGTAGGGAAAAAGTATCTATCTAATTACATCATCTTACAATCGCTTGTGTTAAGGTGAAAGCTATAAGTCCCACATTACGAAGACTGATGATGGATTTCTAAATGCTAACATGTTCAATCCAAGAGAGAGTATTTGTTTGTATATAAGTTTTTGTAGGACGTTACATAGTAGCAACTCCTGATCCAACACCTATACCATGCTAAAACCGCATCTTTGCTCAGGACGAGCAAAGGGGTAGCTTGGGGGAGCTTGTTGACGATCACTAACACCCATTTTGACCATCAACATTTCACCCAAAAGCTAAGCAAAAGTGAGATAAATCATCATCACATGTGTTGATTTTGCTTTATAATTCATCTAGTTACACTTGTACTTGTAGAACTATTTGTATACAGGATTTTTAGCAAAAATGATGAAAAATATCCACATAGGAGGCAAGTGGACGTGGCAGGGGGCCGTGGGCCCACATGCCACATCGGCCGGCACCACCTAGGCACCGGTCGACGCCTCACTGATCCAATGTTGGTTTGATCCAAAGGTGGAGATGAAGTGGTCTTGGATCCATGGGTCCACCATGATAGACTTGGAGCCCTCCAACCGACCTTGGAACGGCCTTTCTCTCCAAAACTTGGCACTTGCTGTCTTAGTAACCGGCATTGAGGAGCAACCAAGGCGCTATGATCAAGAGGTGGTGGATCCAAGGGCCGACCGACGCCCCTAGGCGTCGCCCGACCACCCTTGGCTACCTACAAGTACCCCCACCCTCTCTAATCACTATAAAAGGAGGCGTGGAGCTCTGTGGAGAAGTACCCCATACACATTCAAGCATTCTAAGCTTCTCCAAGCTCTCTAGTTTAGAGTTTCTATAGAGTAGTAGCTTAGTAGTGAAAGTAGAGCTAGAGCGAGCGGAGCTGTCCTCGGAGTCCGGAAGAGTCTTCTGGGTCTGGTATAGCTCTTTTATAAATCTTTCATTTAGCATTTACTTTATTCAGTACTTTACTTTCAGTACTTTATTTAGTATTATTGCTTTGCTTTGGTCAAGTACTTGTTCATTATTGTTCATCATTAGTGAGCTTTGGTGCTTGTGTCTCGGCATTAGTATCATAGGTTATCTTTTGTTTAGTAGTGTTTCGTTAGTACCGGTTCCACCGTCTGGTTAGGGTGCTTTGATCTCATTTCATCAGAGCTCGGATCGAAGTAGTAAGTTTATAGATTAAGCGAGGTGCTTAGGCTATAAATTATCTGTGGATATGACTAGGCCTCCAGATAGATTGTGGTAGTTGGCAAGTGGTGACAGCCTTGTCCATCCTCTATATTCCATCATGTTAGGTCTAGTTATTAAATCGTAGAGTTCGTGGTAGACCTTGTCTATTTAACTCTCCTATATGGTAGGTGGGCTGTGCCCCAAAGTACTAGGGCATTTCTCCTAGTCATTTGTTTACCCTTTATTACTTAAGATAAATTGCTCGCTCTCCCACCTAGCTATCCTACCTCTAGTTTAGCTTGTTTATTAGTTTCATTAGTTCAATTACAACCACTATTATCGTTCAACCACTTAGGATAAGATCAAGCTTTTCCTTAGCAACCCTAACAATCAAAATAAACTAGCCTCCCGTCTTCCTTTGGGAAAATATAAATTTGACACTCGGTACTCACCAAGCGAAGTGATACGCGATAGTTCCGTGTGCTTGCGGAATCCCTCCACTAGTCGTTAAGAAATATCAACACCAAAGACTATGAACAAGAATATGCACGCTTGTTCGGCCAGTTGGGAAGTTTCCCTTTCCAATACCTAGGTATTCCAATGAACCATATAAAATTATCCAACAAGGATTGGGCTTGCATTGAGCAGAAATTCTAGAAAAAAACTCTGTAGTTGGAAAGGTAAACTCTCAGTTGGGGGACGACTGGTCCTCGTTAACATGTTTATGTTATCGTTTTTTGAACTCGCTAGAGGAGTAGATTACTATCACTCATGTTTTTTCTGGCAATATGACGAGCATAAAAGAAATATAGTCTTGCGAAGTGGAGTATTCTTTGCACACCAAAACATTTTGGTGGCCTAGGAATACTTAATCTAGACCTACAGAATAGATGTTTATTGAACAAGTGGTTGTTTAGGTTGATTAATGAGGATGGGGTATGGCAAAACCTTTTAAGAAGGAAATATCCGTCGAATAAACCTCTAACTCAAGTGCATCATAGGCCTGGGGATTCATATTCCGGACTCATGAAGGCAAATTATGTTTTTTTTTACCTTGTGGCACTTTTAAGGTGTAGTGTGGGGAACAAGTGCACTTTTGGAAGGATGTGTGGTTAGGAGATAAACCTCTTAGTAAGGTTTATCCTACCCTATTTTGAATTGCGAGGCACAAAGATGATACAATGGCGAATTTCCTTGGTTCTGTACAACTCAACATGTCCTTTAGACGAGCTCTGGTTAATGCGAACCGAATGGCTCGGTTTGACTTTGTGTCAAAGGTAATATAAGTACCTCACAAATGAGAAGGATGTTTTCCGATGGAACCTTACTAAGAATGGTTTGTTCACAGTCCGATCCTTGTACTCAGCTTTCATCCAAGAGGGTGTTCCTCCTCGTAAAATCCCTCTTTGGAAATTAAAAGTATCACTTATTATTAAGATTTTATGTGGTATTTAAAAAAGGGGAAATCCGCATGAAAGATAACATAGCAAAGAGGAATTGGCTGGAAAGTGTTCAATGTTGTCTCTGTGGTTCGGTCGAAACCATTCAACATTTATTCTTTGACTGCCACTTTGCACGCTTTGTTTCTGTGCATATCACCTTTGGAATTCAACCACCTTCCAACTTAGCCTAAAGCTTATAAAAACCAAATTTTACCAGGAGGTGCTGCGCTTTGATGGTCGATATGTTTGAATAGGAACGATATGGTATTTAAGAAAGCTAAATCTAACACATCAATGCAGGTAATTTTCAGGACAACATTATTGTATCCGTAGGAGCGACCACTGTTTAAGGATGGATGCAGATGGTGGGAGACTATGACCATAGCTGTCTTTGCGAAGTTTTGCTGGAGCTTTTCGCGTCGTATTGAGGCTGAGTTTCTCTTTTTTTTTTCTTGTTGCGCCCACTACGTGGGCTGAACCTTGCTTTTGTTTCCTCATGCGTTTGTAAGCCTTATGGCTTTGGTTTGTACTGTGATTATCAGCTGTGTACCATTCCCGTAGAGGCTGGAATCTTGTTCCATTATTAAAAAAAGAAAAAAGAGCTACGTTTCGTAACCCCTATAGTTGCTATTATATGGGGTAATTTCTGGCAAAGCAAAGGATCATGGAAATGAGACAGCCTTGGAGACGAATGTCATTACGTTTCCAGCGCCGTATGCATCTGGACATACATGTGCCTACCCTGAATGCACCTAGCTCTGAATGGATCACGTTAGGAGTGCGAAGAAGTAGAACAGCCTTGCCTTGTGCAAGCTGCAGGGCGGACCTGCACTGCACTATTGTGAATTCCATTAATTCCTAGTCTCCATCGATCTCAACTGAGTTGTGCATGCAACTCGTATACTCCGTACCAGCAGTTACATTGACAGCTGCTTCTTTGTACGGTCGCGTCTTCTTCTTCTGGCTACTAACTTGCAAACAATTCTGAAAAGTGCAAGCTGCATACGTATATGATAATGTAAGTTTATAACTTGCGGCCAAAAGAGCTGGCGTCCTCAAGGGCGCAACAACGCACGTTGTTGTGTAGCCGTGCAGGCGAATCCGGGAATTGGCTGCCTGGAGAAACCATCATTCTGAACTCTGAATATCCATTCAGCTGATCAAGGCAAGACTTTTGTAATCGGCTTGGACGATAATGCCTAATTAAGCAGCTGGAGGAAGAGGAATTAATTAATCTGAATTGATTTCCCCAAGCAGCAATTGATATCATGCATGATGCACTGATGCGTCTTTGATGACTCCAAGGTCCCTGTCCCTTGTTAGAAAATTTACTGCTTCCTTATATGAACACATAGTAAGGGAAGACGACGTCGAAAAGGCTCCCTGCTGTGGTACTGTAGCCGCTGTAGAGGCAGGCGCCGAAGGGCTCACCTGCCGGACTGTAGCCACATGCAGGGACAGGCGCAGAAGTTAGTCCTGCTGTGTTATCTAGTCACTGTTGCAGCAGGGCAGCTATACTAGGACTAGATAGATAGAGTTGTATATATAGTTTTCCACTGCAACTCAATAAAGAGAGTTCAGATTTGCCATCTACTATACATGGCTCCGGCCAACGCTGGTGCTTGTACTATGTGTGTATGCTCTGTTCTCCTTCTTCTTCTACCTCTAGCCATAGTGTGTGTGGTCAGACAACGCTTCTTCGTGGTCGGCATAGCTAGTGGGTGCTCGGCAACACTAGCAGGTGCTCAGCAAGACTGGTGAGTGGTCGACCCACCTGAGTCGGTGATCCTATGGGCTAACAAGTGGTATCAGAGCCGTATAAGCGCCGTCGCCGGACTAACCGCTGGCGATGATGAATGGTTCGGAAATGGGCGACAGCAGTGGCACTGTTGTGGCTGCCCAACCACGATCTGAGGTCATTGTTTGCATGGTGCGGGAGGTCAGCGACACCAGTTGTCCGACGCTGACTCGCACCAACTATGGAGAGTGGTCGGTGACCATGAAGGTCAAGCTCAGAGCCCGACGGCTCTGGAATGCTGTTGACAAGGGCACCGAAAATGAGGAAGATGACATGTCAGCGTTGGAGGCTATCCTCGCTGCTGTACCGGCGAAGTATAGGGAGCCGTTGGGGGCAAAGAGCTCTGCTAAGGAGGCATGAGAGGCTATTGCGGCGATGCACATCGGTTTCGACCATGCAAAGAAGGCGATGGCCTAGCTTTGAAGCAGAAGTACGCCAACCTCAAGTTTAAGGATGGTGAAATGGTGGAGGACTTCTCCCTCCGCCTACAGACGCTCATCAGCAAGCTGAAGAGCCATGACGTCACCATCGATGAAGTGGAGGCGGTCTCCAAGTACCTCCACTCCGTGCCGGCAAAGTACATCCAGATCACTCTCTCCATAGAGACGATGCTGGACTTGTCCACCCTCACCATTGAGGATGTGACAGGCCGTCTGCGGGCGGTGGATGAGCGCCTGGAGCAGGCGACAGCAACGAAGGACAGCGGCAAACTGCTGCTGACAAAGGAGGAGTGGCCTCCTCTAGCCGCGGTGGCGATGGCAAGCGCCATGTCAAGGCTTCTTCGGAGAAGAAGAAGCAGGTCGACCCCAACGCGCGCACTGCGGGAAGATGGGTCATCGAGCATGAGAGTGCCCAAATCGCAAGCAGGAGAAGAAGGCTGAGGCTCATCTGGCGCAAGCTGATGATGATGATGAGGCCACTATCCTGATGGCGACGTTCTGTGCACTCCATGACGTCGAGGCCGAGGAGAAGAAAGAGGTGACAACGGTGGGAGGACCTAGGAAGGCCCTGAAGGCTATCAACCTCGACGAACCATGCGCCCAAGTCCACCTCGGATGTGTGGGCGCCGACTAGGAGCGGCGGTGGTATCTAGACTCTGTTGCCAGCAACCACATGACGGGCTCCAAGGCATCCTTCTCCGAGCTCGACGACGATGTTACCGGTAACTCCATGGATAGCCTCAGGCCTTCCCCACGCGCAAGTGGGTCTCCGACATGCCTTCCGACCAGCCTCTCCCAGATGCTCCCCGCCGTCTTCACTATCAAGCTTCTGGCCAAACCACCACAGGCCTTGGTCCCTTCAGTACGCGGTGGTGGCCACACCACAAACATGGTTGGTGTGATCTCGCAAGACTACAAGCCCCTCGGATGTACAACAATGGTGCTCGCGAGCATTGAGTGATAGGAGGCATGCAAACCTTACTAAACACTTGGCCTAAACCTAGAGCAAGCGCATAAGCGGTGGTCTAATCAACCTAAGCACTTCGCAAAGCACCTACGCTAATCACCTAATGAATCACTAAGCACAATGCAAGTGAAGATCACTAAAATGGTGTATCAACACCCTTGGTATGTTTTCTCAGCTCTCCACATCTCAAATGGCTGGTTGGGGGGTCTATTTATAAGCCCCATGAAGAAAGTAGCCGTTGGGGGCAAAACCCAGCTTTCTGCTACTGACCGGACGCTGCTGTCGTCCTAACCGGATGCGTCCGGTCGTCCCGACCGTTGAGCACATGCATAGAGATCAGACGCACTGCTGAGTCCGATCATCATCGGCCGGACGTGTCCGGTCGCATTTGCGCCGCTCTGGAACCTCTCTAGACATGATCGGACGCTGCACTTTGTCCGTCCGGTCATCCAGTGCCGCTGCGTCCGGTCCTCACTGAGTTGTTGCCACGACGATGAACAGTGAAGTCCGTGCGTCCGGGCACTGCTTCGCTTAGCGTCCGATCGCTGCTGCTGACGCCTGTTGTTGCTGAGCAACTGATCAGACGCGTCCGGTCCACCTAGGGCCACGTCCGGTCACCTCTGCCTAGCTCGTTTCTTCATGATCTTGTGTCCGGCTTGGTTCCCATCTTTGTGTTTGGACTATGCTTGATATCTTGGGTCTTCTCTTGTACTTCTTGGGTCTTGCTTAAGGTGTTGATCATCGGATCATCATGTCACCTTCATCCAAGTCACGTCTTGCACCCTATTGAACTGCAAAAAATTACTTGCAAATTCATTAGTCTAATTTGGTTGTGTTGGTCATCAAACACCAAAATCCAAAGTAAATGGGCCTAGGGTCCATTTCCCTTACAACAAGGTATTACAACACTTGATAACACGCCTAAGTACAATGTTATACTAGCAAAAACGCACACAGAACAGCATCAGAGTAGATGTAGCGCGTCAGCAGGTGAAGGCTCCTCTTTCATAGGCAATCATCAGAGTAGGAGTAGTGTGTCAGCAGGCGTAGACTTCATCTCCTCAACCAAACTTGAGCGTAGGAATGAGACCATATAATCCTTCTAATCTCTGTTGCCGTCATCGTAGATGACATCCGAACCTGCCAAATATCTTTTAGTACGATTTGTATTGGCCATTGGCTCCCACCCTATGCTTTGCGTTTGCTTTGTGGTAAGTGGAATGCAAGGGTAGAGCAAAAGACCTATTTATGGCTGTAGTTTTCCTATGCAAGTTTATCAATATTTTATAATAGTTCATCAAGTTTAAACCCATCTCATCCACACGTTCACCGATCCCATCACACACATCTCACCACACTGTCACTCTTTGGATGGCAAGGACGACTCCCTCTCATGCCTTGCCTCAACGGCTAAAGCCGGAAACCAACAACAAACCCAGGGAGAAGAAGAAGAAAGAACTCCTCTCACTAATCAAGGGAAGCGTAGGTCATAGGAATGTCCATATCTGTGGACACGGCTATACGTATAGATCGATCAACTCTACAGAGCATGTACACCTGGAACCACAAGATCACCATCATCGGCGGTGTCCCACCTAGACTGATACCAGGCTACCTTCCAACCGGTGCGATGCCACCCTACCACTCAGCCTTGGGCCACCCCGGAGTCCACCGAAACACTGAGACTGTGAGACGTAGTCGGAGGTCACTATGCTGTCTTAGGAGGTTGTGGGCCATACACCCATACCTCCCTACACTATCCATTTCCAAACTAGTAGTAGTGGCATCGTCCTAACTGGTCAGCATGTGTCCCCCGCCCATTTAGGGATGAGTGGCATGCACGTAGGGTCCTATGGTCCGGTTCTCTCGACATACCAGTCCTTAGGGGGACCGGACAGGATATCTTCTCAAAGGGGATAACCAACACCCCATGCCTCGACAGCACCTCCATCCCAGGGCTTCATCCCATAAAGACACTCCACCTTGGATCTCTTCATCTCACATGCACCCGCCACAGGTACCACTCATAGGGGATGCCCAGGTTGCACCCCCCTGGCAAGACTCGTCCAATGACTCATCATAAGATCCTGTCCGATCGACTCAACCCTCACCACACACCCAAAACGCATGCCAAGATCTCCTCGGTTGTTACCACATTACCGACACCTAGTGCCTTAACCACCCACATACAATCCTCCACCAAGCATCACATCACAGATATAATGCGTAGTAGAAGTAGTAGCAAGTAAGTAAGCGAGCATCTAACCTAACAGCGGGTGTTCAGGGGTATAGGTTGCGATAGGGTAATGGCTCACAAGCAATTCTATAAAAGTAAAGCACTAACATCGACATTGTAGCATGTCTAATAGGATTCTACAAGGTTGGGTGGGACGTGGCACCTGTTGATTGGTTAACTTCGAGATCCTCAGTGTACTTGTAGTCGTCCTACTCAGAGTCTTGTTGTCATCTGCGTGTCCTTCCTCCAACAGGTTTCGGTCCGATCAGCGTTATCCTTGATGCAACTACCGCAATAGAGCGACAAACAAGGCAAAAGAGCAATCAATCCCTAAACCAAGAAAGACTATGAATAAAGAGGCAACAACACAAGGGAAGATCGAAAAACACCAAAGGGACACTGAAGGAAAAAGGACTTAGCCCTAGTGGATGATGTCCGAACCTTGGGCTTGAAAGCGGCAGGAGTGATGTCTGTTAAGCACAAGCTCGATTCACAGCCTAGCCAATACTTCCCAGGCTAATCGTGTCGACCTATACAGCTCTAAGATTAATGGCCTAGACCCTAGCTCAACCTAATCAAACACCACGAAAAACAAGATTAGCCCTCACGAAGCGAGTCCATTTTCCTTGGGCTTAAAAAGGGGCGAGGGAGAAAGCTAGCTAGGCACATCCATGTCACATCCTTAGTAGAGACTGCACTCTAATGGTCGACCAAGTCGACTCACATGGTTCCGAGAACACGACATAGACGCTAACCTTGCTAACTAGAAGTGGGAGTTCGGCCTTTGATCCGACCGTCATGGCAAAAGACGGGATCGAACAGAGTGGGCTTAGGAGGAGGGAAAAAGTTCTGATCTCTCTCAATCCGTATGCCATTGTAATTGATGAGAACCGAAGAGAGGGTGGAACAGAAAGTGTCGGGTTCATAAATCTAGGGTCCCTCATGGACCGGCTTCCCAACAAAGGCTCGGCCCAGCAGTCAACATTGCGAACAACATGCAACTCATGGGCTGGCCCAAAACACCTAAACAACAGGCTAGAAGGACAATCCAATCTCCGACCGAAAAGCCTGGCCGAGGAGGAACGACGCCCGCTTCTGACTCTGGCCCGCCTCTCCGACCAGAAGGCCTCACAAAAGAGAAACATCGCTCGCTTCCAACACCGGCCGACCTCCGGACGGCCTCTCCGACCGGAAGGCCTGGCCGAAACACTACTTCCGACTCTGACCCACTTCTCCAACCGGGAACGCACCGAACCCCTGCTTACAGCTCCTCTCCAGCTGGCGCAATCAGAGCCGACTGGGACCAACCGACCGGGGATGCCCGCTCGGTATGGACTAGGAGACAGATGGAGAGAGTAAGGTAGGGCACTCAAATCAACCGTAATACCAAGGACCATACCCTGTACACCTATCGGACAGTACCCTACGACCTTCCTGGCATGACAGAACCCAAGCAGTGTTGTAGGTGCTGACATTTTCCCTACAGTGTTGTGGGCGCCATCAACTCCCATACCAGACAAACACGCTAAGGCTCCCCCCACGTGCCTGAGAGGCATCAATAGTGTTGTGGACACCGGCGTTTACCGTACCAGGCGAACATGGTAAAACCCCTTGCATGCCTCGGGGTATCAACAGTGCAGCATGCACTGATGTCTGCCATACCTGAAGAAGATGACACGACCTCCCACATGCATCTGACATTAACAGTGTTATGGGCGCCTACAATCATCACGTACCCGATAGCGTGGGCAACAAGACTTAGCAGCATACGTACTCTCTCCCTCTCACTTGTAAGGCCATCCCCTTCATCTATAAAAGGGGATGCGCTCTTTCCCAAACAGAAGGATCGATCAGTTCACTTACATCGATTCACCCTCTATAACTTTAAACACTCTAAAGTTATACCGAGCACACGCTCAAACAGTTAGCACATAGCGGGGCACCCGTCACTCTTGGCCCTTCAGACCAGAGTCCGACCGGACCTCTTGTACCCACCATCTTTCTCCCTTATGTTTGTAAGCCTACAGCAAACTCTGAGCACCTAGGCTCAGGAATAAAGTCACCGACCGACTCAAACTGGACGTAGAGCACGTTGCCTAAACCAGTATAGATCTTGTGTCATTGAGTGCAAGGACACCTCTAATCACAACGTATAGCAAAACTACAAATATTTATGTGTTGGTCACTTTCTGCACCGACAGTTGGCACCGTCCGTGGGGAAGACGCTGTACGTTCGCACTTTTGGTCATCGGATGGCCCACTTTTCCACCACCTTCGCCATGGCAGGCTCAAGCGATATGACTCGCTTCGGCTCACTAGAGTTTCCCACACTCCCACCTGTGGGGATGTGGGTTCTGCCCATCTTTGAGCTATCCTGGGCCTTCCTCTTCGGAAGCCTAGACTTCATCACTGGTCGGCTCGGCGTACTACACCTCCGCGAGGAGGCACTTGTTCCGGCGCCCATCGGAGGGGCGCCCTCCATTGGCTCTGGGACGCACAACGACTTCGACGATGAGGTGCCTACGCTTCATTCCGAGCAAACTCTCTGCTCAAACCCCGATGTGAGTAATATGCATACTGTTATTTACTCTCTATTTACTATCTCACGCCGATTATCCAGAGGGATCGTATTATTCGCACCGCAAACACTGTACAACCGGTTCCCATGCGGCCTCGTGTCCCCCGTAGACACGTACGCTCGGGGCCCCAAAGGATGCTGGCGCCGCCCCCTCTCACATCTGAATTTGTGGAAATGGCGAGCTATGCTCCCAACACTTTCCACGATGTCCTAGATGATGAGGTTGAGAGCGACGGCTCCAGCATTGGCGATGTGGCACCTAGCCACCGTCTGTCCTAGGAGTGCGCTATGGTGGACGCTCTAGGATAGCTGCCGGTGTTGCGGAGTCTGTGCAGACTCACACCCCTCTGGACCCACGTGCGGGGGCCCTCGTGCTCGCACAAGAGCACGCCGAGGAGCTACAATGACGGTGGCAGAACCAGCCACCGCCTGTGCCGGCGCACTCGGTGCAGCACGTTGTGCCCCATGCGCGTGACCCGGTGAGCGGCGCCCGAGGGCACGCCTGCTAGGTCTAGCACGACATCATGAACGAGGGGAATGACCCCCGATAGTTCGCTCGGGCTAGCCAGAACATTACCGCGGCGGCAATGCTTCTATGCGGCGTTCCCGAGCCCGTCGACCCCCAGGAGCGGGCGGTCTACTAGAACCTCCAGGCGCTAGTGGAAGCCACCACTGTTCAACAAGCGGAAAGCTCTGCATCACGACTCCGACCCGCGCCCTCTCTCCCCACTAGGAGAGTGGGGATGCACCAGATGGATTGCTCCATCCGCTCACCGATATAGCCGCCAAGCGCGGCTCGGGAGGCCACGGCTGCACCATGGTCCGACCTGGCGCCTACTCCACACCGAATGTCGGTACGCGAATGGCTTAGTCCACACCAAGATGCTCGTAGCGTCATCAGCAACCGGCAGGAGCCAGTGAGTCCCTACGGGATTACATCTGCAGGTTCTCCCAATGATGCAACTCCCTCCCTGATGTCGTCGACGCGGATGTCATTAGCGCATTCCTCTCCGGGACGACCTGCGAGTCCCTGATCCACAAGCTTGGCTGCCTAAAGCCCCATACCACCCGCGACCTGCTCGACGTTGCCACTAACCATGCCTTCGGTGAGGAGGCGGTCGGAGCGGTCTTCAATGGAGGCTAGGACAAAGGCAAGGACAAGCGTGGGGACCAAGATGAGGGCCCCTCCACACAGTGTTGGTCGCCCTAGCTGATCACGTGGACAAACAGCCCTAGTAGGGCCTGCCTGACCACTTCAACAAGCTCATGGATAGCCCATGCACCAACCACACCTACCCTGTCAAACACCTCTACAAGGACTATGAGCTCCTCAAACGTTTCCTACGATAGGCTGGCAGGCCGAAAGGAGGAGATGGCAAAGAGGCGGCAGCCATGAAAGGAGGTGTGGCAGACAAGGATGGGGATAGCTTCCCTAATCCCGAGGAATGCATCATGATCTTTGACAGATCTAAGGCCATCTGCTCTAAGTGCCAGCACAAGGTACGCAATAGGGAGGCATGCGCTGTTGAAACGTCCGTCCCCTCCTTCCTTAGCTGGTCGGAATCTCCGATCACCTTCGATCAGATGGACCATCCCTCCCACTTCACGAGACCTAGACGCTACCCGCTCATCGTTGCCCCATCATCCACAAGAAGCGCCTCACCAAGGTGCTTATGGACGAAGGCAGCGGCCTCAACATCCTCTACGTCGACACCCTTGACGCCATGCGTATCCCCAGTCGGAACTCCACCTAGTGGGCTCTCCCTTCCACGGGGTGATCCTAGGAGTGTAGGCAGACCCGCTCGGGTAGATCGACCTACCTATCACGTTTGGCAACCAAGCCAACTTCCGCTCGGAGGTCATCACCTTCCAAGTGGTAGACTTCCCAGGGTCCTACCACGCCATCTTGGAGCGGCCATGCTACACCAAATTCATGGCAATCCCCAACTATGCCTACCTCAAGCTGAAGATGCCAGGACCAAATGGCGTCATCACCGTGAGCAGCGCCTTCTCGCACGCCTTCACGTGTGACCACAAGCATTTCAAGCTCACCACCGTGGTCATCAACTCATCCAAGCTCCCACGGCTCGGGGAGTCATCTACCCCAGCAGTCCTGGACTGCAACAAACCAACCTCCTCGATGGCCTTCCGTCTGCTCGAGGAAACCAAGGCGGTGGGGACCGATCCCACTAACCCAACCAAGACGGTGCGGATCAGGACCCAGCTCCCAACCAAATAGGAATGCAAGCTCGTCGACTTCCTGCGCGCCAATCGCAATGTCTTCATATGGAAGCCATCTGACATGCCGGGCATACCATGGGGCATCGTCGAGCACGCACTACGCCTCATCCTAGGCTCGAAGCCTGCTAAGCAACGCCTGCGCCACTTTGAAGACGAGAGGCGTAGGGCCATAGGCGAAGAGATCGCCAAACTCCTGGCAGCAGGATTCATCATAGAGGTATTCCACTCCGACTGGCTTGCCAATCCCATTCTTGTTAAAATGAAGACCGAGAAATGGAGAATGTGCGTTGATTATACTGGCCTCAACAAAGAGTGTCCAAAGGATCACTTTCCTTTGCCGCACATAGACCAGATAGTCGACTCCACCTCGGGTTGCGAGATCCTCTCCTTTCTGGATGCCTACTCGGGCTACCACCAGATCGTGATGAAAGAGTCCGATCAGCTCGTAACCTCGTTCATCACTCCGTATGGTTCGTACTGCTACATAACCATGCCTTTCGGCCTAAAGAACACTGGCGCCACCTACCAAAGGTGCATGCAGCAATGCTTCGCCGACCAAATCGACCCGCTCGATCAGCCTGATCAATCCGAGCGGCTGAAACCAACAATCGCCATCTATGTTGATGACATAGTGGTCAAAATGGCTCAAGCTTGTGACCTGATCGTAAACTTGTCTACAACGTTCGCGAACCTCCGAAGGTTCAACATTAGATTGAATCCCGAGAAATGTGTTTTCGAGGTTCTAAAAGGGAAGCTGCTAGGATACATTGTGTCCGAGCGCGGCATCGAGGCCAACCCCAAAAAGATCATGGCCATTTCCAACATGGGCCCTATATGCAACATCAAGGGCACGCAAAGGCTCACCGGCTGTCTGGCTGCCCTGAGCCGATTCATCTCCCGGCTCGATGAACGGGGGATGCCACACTACAAGCTCCTCAAAAAGACATACGCCTTTGTCTAGACTGAGGAAGCCCAGTAGGCTCTAGAAAGTCTCAAAGCATCCCTAATGTAAGCCCCAATCCTCGTCGCTCCCAAACGGGGAGAACCCCTCCTCCTCTACATAGTGGCAAGCAACCATGTTTTGAGCGTTGCCCTAGTCATCGAAAGGGAGGAACCAGGGCACCACCTCAAGGTCTAGTGGCCCATGTACTTCATTGGGGAGGTACTCACCGACCCCAAGGTCCGGTACCCCTATGTGCAAAAACTCCTATATGCCGTGCTAATGGCAACCCGGAAGCTTCTGCACTACTTGACTGACCATGAAGTCACGGTTGTCACTTTATACCCGCTCGGGGACATCATCCGCAACCACAACTCCTCAGGACAGATCTCCAAGTGGGCACTTGAACTTATGGGCCACAACATCAGGTATATCCCCTATAATGCTATTAAATCTCAGGCTCTCATGGATTTTGTCACCGAATGGACGGAGGTGCAGCTCCGATCCCAGACGTCACCCACGAGTACTAGACAATGTACTTCGACGGGTCCGTAATGGCGCCCGGCTCGGGGGCTAGAGTGGTTCTAATCTCCCTAGATGGGAGTAGGCTCCACTATGCCATCCGTCTCCATTTCTCAGCCTCAAACAACGCCACAAAATATGAGGCCCTCATCAATAGGCTGCGCATCGCCATCAAGCTCGGCGCTACGTGACTCTACGTCTACGGTGACTCAGAGTTGGTAGTTATCCAAGTCATGAAGGAGTCCTCCTGCAAAAGCCCCCTCATGGCAGCATACTGCCAGGAGGTGCACAAGTTCGAGGACAAATTCTAGAGGATCGAGCTGCATCACGTCCCCCGAAAGGACAACGATGCCGCCGATTTTCTCACAAAATTGGCTGCTAGGCGGGGTCCATCTCTGAGCGGGATCTTCATCAACGATCTCCATGAGCCATCCGTCTGCGTCCTAGAAGGTCTGATCTAGACACACCCCGATGCTAAGCCGGCGCCCAGGGGCTCCGACCCCGACGCCAAGCCGGCGCTCGGGGGCTCCGCCCCCAGTGCCTCTATGATGACATCACCCACTGACATCGCCGTATTGGCACTCGATCAAACCGACTGGCGAGCGCTGCTACTCGCCTACCTCCTCGAGGATGTTCCCCCGCCTAAAAGGACTGAAGCCCGATGGATCGATCGACGCGCCAAGACCTTCGTCACGCTCGGTGACGAACTCTACAAACGGAGTCCATCGGGGGTGCTCATGAAGTGCATCCCCACCAACCAGGGGAAGCAGCTCCTCCTCGAGGTCCATGCCGGGATCTACGGACATCACACGGCCTCGAGGTCGCTGGTCAGAAAAGCCTTTCGCCAAGGTTTTTACTGGCCCACCGCACTACGAGATGTAGAGGAGGTCGTCTGCAGGTGTGAGGGATGCCAATTCTATGCTCGGCAAACTCATTTGCCAGCACAGGAGCTTCAAACCATCCCCATCACCTGGCCATTCACGGTCTGGGGCCTCGACATGGTAGGACCCCCTCAAAAAGGGCCCGGGAGGCTTCACCCACCTACTCGTAGCAGTCGACAAATTCACCAAGTGGATAGAGGCCAAGCCCATCACCAACATTCGCTCGGAAGAGGCGGTCAAATTCTTCCTCGACATCATCTACCGGTTCAACGTTCCTAACTACATCATCACTGACCACGGCACTAACTTCACCAGGAAGAAGTTCCTGGACTTCAGTGATGGATCCGGCATCAGGATCGACTAGGCCTCGGTCGGTCACCCACATACTAACGGTCAGGTCGAGCATGCCAATGGCATGGTCCTCCAAGGACTTAAGCCATGCATCTTCGACCGACTCAACAAGTACGCTAGGCGATGGGTTGTAGAGGTCCTAGCGATCCTCTAGAGCCTAAGAACGACCCGAACCGATCCACAAGGTTCACACCCTTCTTCCTAGCCTACAGAGCTGAAGCAGTGCTGCCCTTCTACCTCAACCACGGCGCCCCAAGAGTGAAGGCTTTTGATCGCGACCGAGCCACGGAGGCTCAGCAAGACGCAGTTGACCTGCTCGAGGAGGCCCACGAGACGACCGTCATCCGCTCCGCTAGCTACCAGCAAACTCTCCGCAGGTACCATGAAAGGAAGATCAGGGGGAGGATCCTCGAAGTCGGTGATCTCGTGCTCTAGAGGACCCAATCAATGAAGGAAAAACACAAACTCTCTCCACCATGGGAAGGACCCTATACGGTGACCAAAGTGATCCGACTGGGTGCCTACCGACTGAAGGACGACAACGGCAACATTCTCACCAACACCTAGAACATTGAACAACTACGTCGTTTTTCCCTAAATTCGGTCTTACAACTTTTAATCAACACTTGCTCCTATAAAGCACCCCAGCCCGAACACTTTCAGCCCGGGTCACTCGGGGGCTCCATAAGGGTACAATACTAAATACTACCTCTCTTTTTTACTATCACATGGTAAAAACTTTGTCCCTGAACAAAAACGCATTCCATTCCTTTGATTACCCTACGTGACTTTGTTCTTACTCCCAACCGAACGCACCCCGCCACGACCTACGGTTATGAGCAGCCGAGCCCCACGGGCCATGCCTAGGTTCTTAAAGCTACAGCCTATGGAGCGAGCGGGCAGGTGTGAAAAAGAAAGGATAAAAACAAAGCTATGCTAGGATAAAAAAACAAGGAACGGATAGTGATTCTATCAAAAAACAAAACAGATGTATTCATTGATACAAAAACTGTTCACACGGGGCTCCCCCACAAACTTAACGATTACATTTGCTGACTACTTCTACTCCAAATACTACTGTAGCCGCTTGGCGGCATCAGATGATGCCAAAGGAAAGGCCACGGCACATGCCGCCGGACATAACCACCGCCGCAAGGGCCCTGCCCAGTTCCGCTCCCTCGACTTCGGCGAGCGCAACGGGTACCTCATGGACCCCGCCTGATTCCGCTCCCTTGACTTCGGCGAGTGCAACGGGTAGCTCAAGGGCATCGCACCCATAGATGCTTAGCTGAAGAGCATGGAGCTCCTAACCTTCTCATGCAGTCGAGGCAACTCTTGGGCAGGGATGCTGCCCATCGAGGTATGGCCACCGTGGCTGGAAGATATCTCATCAGACTTTATGAACTGACCAACCTGAGTAGCTGCAAGGGAGAAACCTCCCACCGGCGCAGTCCTGAGCGTCTTCCTCTCCGACAAGGCTCGCCCGGAGAAGACTCGCCAGAAGGAGTCCACGTACGGCTCCATCCCGACGAAAGCCTTGTAGATGGTGACGAAGCCAGTGACAAACGGCACCCTCCAATGCGCCACCTCCTTCGGCGGAACCAGCCCCTTCTCAGTGAAGGCGGCCAGCACCATCTCATCTACATTGGGGGACCTCCAACTCGACATCATGCTTTGGAATCATAAACGGGTCTGTGAGTTCTCTTTTTCCTTCTCCCTTCCCCTATTTAAAGAAAAGGTGGAGCGGTTGAGGAAAGGTGAAAGGATTGGGGCGAGAAACCCTCTCCCTTCCCCCATTCAATGCGGATGGGAAACGACGGGACATGCCCTGACCGATGGGATGCACCCTGCCCGACAGAACGGCGCCTGGTCAGATGGGACGTAGCCTAGGTATGGCCCACCACTACCGCATGACCGGGCGTGAGAAGCAAAGCGCCACCACGCGCAGGCGGCCCTCCGCCTTCCCAGGTGGAACTTGGAAAGGCCCAACTACGGGATCTCCACCCAAGAGAGACCATCGGGCTTCCTAAGTCAATTGAACGGCTCAGGCGAACGCCGAGAGACAGGTAAGGAGCAAAGGGACACCCCATGTGAACCATGTCGACTCCGTCACGAATGACGAGCATGGATCCCGGTCGAACATTTCCGATTGGAGCTCTTCAAACCCTGTCACTTGAGTCATCAAGGTAACAATACCAACCCCCACTATTTCTTTATATAATCATTCATACATCCATTCATTCCATACACCCACGCCCCCCCAGACGATTCTACCCGAGTCGCCCGGGGGCTCGTGGGCTAAGGCATCGCATATGCGGTTAAATGCATCACAACGCTCCATGTTGCGCCACAAAGCGGCAGTTGCCTCATTCAACATGATCAAGGACCGACCGGGGTTTGAAGGCCAGCCCACAAAGAGCTCGAGGCTGCCTCACGTCAAACAGAGCTAGGGGAGAAAACACAGATGAGCCCCGAGCGGCCCTCGCCCAGTCTGCCCCAAAGCGGACAGGGTCATCTCAACCTTCTCATTCGATCCTAAACCTTTGCCAAACCCACAGAATCTCCATTAAGGGGAGGCCAGTGGGCAACCTGGGTTGGTCTCTAGAATGACCCAGGCATCTACCGGGTTGCAGGTTAAGGAGCAGTGGAATGTCAAATGAGGGCTATGCCGACCCCGTCATGAACGACGGACCCGGATTTCACTTGATCATACCTGTTAGCGAGCTCACCGAGCGCGTCACTCGAGCCCGAGCCATCGAGGCAAGTGACGTTAGCTCAGACCCTCTGGTTGTGAGAAACCGAGGACGGGGTAGTGCACAAAACTCAAACCAACCCCTACCAAGCCCAATGGGGCTCAAGACACCCAAAAATGCCTCAGCTGCGCCTGGGTCCACGACTCCGACTCGCCCAAATCCCTCAGCACGCCCGACGCTTGGATCCACAAGTCCGTTTCGATCCCTCGGTTGCGCTCGATGCCAGGATCCACGAGCTCCATCTCGCCCGATCCCTAAAAACAACTGCCTCGGCTACAAATGACGGGTCCGCGACTCTACCTCGACCGATCCCTTGGCTGTGCCCGACACCAGGATCGCGAGCTTTGTCTCGCTCAATCCCTAGAAACAACTGCCTTGGCTACACATGATGGGTTCACCTTGACTGATCCCTCGGCTGTGCCCGACGCTAGGATCCATGAGCTCCGTCTCGCCCGATCCCTAAAAACAACTGCCTTGGCTGCTGCACAACGGGTCCACAAGTCCTCCTTGACTGATCCCTTGGCTGCGCCAGACTCCAAGAACCACGAGCTCTGTCTCGCCCGATCCCTAAAAACAACTTCCTCGGCTACGCACGACGGGTTTGCGAGTTCGCCTCAACCGATCCGTCGGCTGCGCCCGACGCTATGATCCGCCAGCTCCATCTCGCCCGATCCCTAGAAACAACTGCCTCGACTGCGCCCGTCGCGTGCGCTCGATGCCAGGATCCACAAGCTCGTCTCGCCCGATCGCTAAACTACCTCGGCTACGCCCGACGAGAGCGCGACGCTAGGATCCATGAGCTCCATCTCGCCCGATCCCAAAACTGCCTCGGCTACGCCCGACGCTAGGATCCACGAGCTCTGTCTCGCCCTATCCCTAAACTGCCTCGGCTACGCCTGATGCGTGCGCTTGACGCCAGGATCCGCGAGCTCTGTCTCACCCCTTGAAAACTACCTCGATCCCTAAAAACTGCCCGCTGACTAAACCCCCAAGCAATCCTGCCTGAATCGCCAGGGGCTACACCCTACGGGTGCGCTTGCGCGCACTCACTGACAAAACAAAACTTCCCCCGTTGGCAACACGAAAAACCCTCTAGACGATTCTACCTGAATCGCCCGGGGGCTCGGGGGCTACACCCGCGGGTGCGCCGCACGCGCACCCGCTGTTAAGACAGAAATCCCCTAGACGATTCTACCCGAATCACCCAAGGGCTCCTGTCGGGTTCATAAACCTGGGATCCCTCATGGACCGGCTTCCCAACAAAGGCTGGCCCAGCAGGCAATGTTGCGAACAACACGCAACTCATGGCCCAGCCCAAAACACCTAAATGACAGGCCAGAAGGACAATCCAATCTCCGACCGGAAGGCCTGGCCGAGGAGGAATGGTGCCCGCTTCTGACTTCGGCCAGCCTCTTCGACCGGAAGGCCTCACAAAAGAGAAACAACGCTCGTTCTGACACTGGCCCACCTCCGGACGGCCTCTCCGACCGGAAGGCCTGGCCAAAACACTACTTCTGACTCTGACGCGCTTCTCCGACCGGGAACGCGCCGAACCCCTGCTTACAGCTCCTCTCCGACTGGCGCAATCAGAGACAACTGGGATCAACCGACTGGGGACGCCCGCTCGGTAATGACCAGGAGATGGACGGAGAAAGTAAGGTAGGGCACTGAAGTCAACCGCAATACCAAGGACCGTATCATGTACACCTGCCGGATAGTACCCTGCGACCTTCCTAGCATGACAGAACCCAAGCAGTGTTGTAGGCGCCGACGTTTCATCTACAGTGTTGTGGGCGCCATCAACTCCCATACCGGACAAACACGGTAAGGCTCCCCCACGTGCCTTAGAGGCATCAATAGTGTTGTGGGCGCTGGCATTTACCGTACCAGGCCAACATGGTAAAACCCCGTGCATGCCTCTGGGTATCAATAGTGTGGCAGGCAATGACGTCTGCCATACCTGAAGAAGTCGACATGACCTCCCACATGCATCTGACATTAACAGTGTTATGAGTGCCTATAATCATCCCGTACCCAATAGCGTGGGCAACAAGACTTAGCAACATACGTACTCTCTCCCTCTCACTTGTAAGGCCATCCCCTTCATCTATAAAAGGGGATGCGCTCGCTCCAAAATAGAAGGATCGATCAATTCACTTACATTGATTCACCCTCTGTAACTTTAGACACTCTAAAGTTATACCTAGCACACGCTTGAACACTTAGCACATAGCGGGGCTCCCGTCACTCTCAGCCCTTCAGACCAAAGTCTGACCAGACCTCTTGTACCCCCCATCTTTCTCTCTTCCGTTTGTAACCCCACAGCAAACTCTGAGCACCTAGGCTCAGGAATAAAGTCACCGGTCGTCTCAAACTGGACGTAGGGCACGTTGCCTGAAACAGTATAGATCCTGTGTCATTGAGTGCTAGGCCACCTCCGATCACAACGTACAATAAAACTACAAATATTTATATGTTGGTCACTTTCTGCACCAACAGAAAGGGAAGGACAGGAACAATGGTCTACTTCTTCCAATCCTCATGCCATGGTAAAAAGACGGGGCATCGGAAAGGAACGACACACATAAGAACACCAACGTCCGAGTCCACTCATAGGGTACCTTGACCCACGTGCACTGAATGGCACCAGACACCGCTAGGGTTTTAGCGGTGCGGTTGTCACCGCTAAAACCTAGAGAGCGCTAAGGTCTAGAACAGGTACAAGCATACAAGGGGCTCGAGCACAAAAGAGCCAAAAAGAGGGGAAAAGACACGGGATTCGCCTTCCTTTCATTCACTCGCCATAGCAGTCGATGAGAATTGAAAGAATAGAATCAAGAAGCAACAAGGAACACCAAAGGGACACAAACAAGTGAAAAGGGACCTTGGTTCCATGGTACTTCGATCCACATGTCATGGCAAGAGGCATTAATCGAAGTAGTTGGAACAAGAGGGCTCAATCCACATCTTACTGGATCAATGAGGATCAAAAAAGAGAGAACAAGAGAAGACGGAAGAACGGTCCCCGTATTCTCTCAACCAACATGCCATGGGAGCAGGTGAGGGTTGAAAGAAAGGAGACAAATCCCACGGTCTCTCGATCCTCACCATCTCGTAGGGCACCACGACCTATGTGCAACTAGATCGGCACTTGCAATTTATAGGGTTCATAGCAGTGCGGTTGTCACCGCGAGAACCATAGTAATGTGATGGTCTAAGTGGCACAAGCATATGAGATGGTTAGGAAGACCAAAAGAGCAAAGGAGAGAAAAAGAGCAAAAGAGCGAAAGAGATAGAGCCCGATGATCATGGCGAGGCAACTCGCGACCACAAGCTATAACTACATGAGTTGGCTTCCGTAGTCCCATGATTCTCGTCCCCTAATTCACCTCCCACGAGACTAGGTCATGAGGGGCTCGATTTGTGTGGGTAAGAGCTGCGTCAATATCGACATCGAGTCCATCACGGCCATGTCCTTGGGACGTGGATAGGGGCTAGCGATCGTAGCACGACAAAGCTAACCAAGAAGCGAGGGAGCGAGTTACGCTTGGCATTACAGCCATGGCGGAACAAATCCCACGACCAAAACGTTCGAACGAGATACGATCCCTCGATTGGCTCGAACGCTCGGTCCACAGGCACAAACAACACCGTGCAAGAACCCACAACACAACAACGAAACGACTACACACAACAACCGGAGGAGTAGCACATATCCATAGCACAAGAGATAGACACCAAAGCATAAGAGATAGACCGGCACGAAGGCACGGCACAGGCATAGATAGATAGATCATGTATATGGACAAGTATGGATGACAAGTATGCAATGAAATGAAAAGCGGAAGCTTTGTCGACGTCGAGGATGGCGTCGACAGGTTTCAAAAGTTTGACCTTGGAGGTGGAGGGCTGCCATGGCACGTATTGGCGGGCTACGGCTGGCTTCGGCTAGCTATGGCTTGCTGCTAGCTGGCTGCGGCTTGCTGGAGGTGGCAGCGGACGGCTGGGACACGGCTGCTATTGTTGGACATGGCTCCGGCGACGAGGAAGGGGTTCGGTGGGGTGGCATCGACGTTTCTTTCTTTAGCGATGGTGAACAGGATGGTTGGCCTCCCTGCAACAGTGGAGAACAGTGGCACGAAGGCGGTCTCAGGCGTAGAACATTGGGAAGAAGGGAAAAAGCGGAGGCTTTGGGCCCTGGTGGCTTACCGGCGGTGGCTGATGTGGTCGGTGAGGTGATAGTGAGCAGGTAATGGCGCCGGTGAAGGGTCCAGAGGCGTGGTGAAGACGGTGCGACGCAGTTGCTATAGGAAGAGGTGAACAAGCCTGCGATGATGCTTTGCTGCCCGACAAGGAAGTGGAAGGCGAGGCGGGCTTGGAGGAGCAGAGCGTGGTGGAGGTGCTGTAGTGCGGACATGATGAAGGCGCAGCGAGGCGGGAGTGCTGGATGACGACATCGCGGACGTGCTAGACGACGGCGTCATGGCCATGCCAGTCTTGCAATGGTGCGGCGCAGAGGCGGTGAAGGTCATGGACGCCGGCGAGCAGGTGCCGCAGACGGGGGCGATGGCGCGGTGGGCGGCGTCGCGGCCCTAGACGGCGAGGTGCGTTCGCACGGGGGTGCCGGTGCGTGGCTGGCGTGTCCGTCGTCGAGGTGGCCGTGGTGAGCTTGGACAAAGGCGTCCTGAGGCACTGTGAGGATGGCGTCGTGGACGCGGTCACGAGCAGGGCGTCATCGGTGAGTAGCTGCGGCCCGGCTTCGTTGTGGCGTGGCGAGGAGAAGAGGTGGACGCGCGGGCTCGAGGAGGCGCTCGGCGAGGCAAAGTAGGGTTGGAGCAGAGGCTTGCGGCGACGGTGGACTCGGGTCACGTGTGTGGAGGCGGGTGATAGCCAGCGAGGACGGCAAGGGCTCGGAGCAGAGCGCGTCGAGGTGCTAGTTGAGGCCGCGTGGTGGGAGGGGCTACTCGGGCCCCAGAGCGGTGGGGTGGCTCTCCCCGACACGGGGAAGCTCGAGGTGGTCGATGCGGTGCTGACTCAGTGAGGTGTTAGGTCACGGTGGCATGCGGAGAGGAGGGAAGGGGATGGCGGTGGTGCTAGGAAATGGAGAAGGGAGCAATGGCGGCTAGGCCTCATATAGGCGCGGAGGCTAGGGTTCCCATGGTCGTCTCGGTGGCCGCGCCGTTCGATGTGACAGCTAAGACACGTGGCGGCTGATCCGGGGCTTGGAGTACGGACGCTGAAGCGTCGAGGTGCGGTCGCGGGCGCGCGTGGAAACGGCGGCGGTGACCCGGGTGCAATGCGAGTGCACAGCGTGCGCTTAGGGTTTTAACCCAGGGCGCGGCAGCTGGGCCAGCAGGGGCCGCGGTGCGGAACTGGGCCATGGGCTGCGCGCGATGTTGGCTGTGCGGTGGGAGGCAAGCTAGGGCGCGCACGCGTGGGCCTTCACGGGAGTACGCGCGAGGCAGGTCAGGCGGGGGCGTTGTTGGGCCGCTGGGTCAGGAAGAGGGGGAGGGACATGCTGGGCTTGCCACGCGGCTTGGGCCGGCGGGAACGGGAAGGGAGGGGTTGAGGTGGGCTGGTTCAGATGGGGTAAAAGGAAAAGGATTTCCCTTTTATGATTTAGAGATAATTTGGGAGGGAATCAAAGGGTTTTGAAGGGAATTCAAATAGAGGAATTGAGGGGAGGAAAGGAAAAGGGATTTTTCCTTTTATGAATTTATGACTCAAAGAATTTGAGAGAGAATTGAAAGAGTTCGAGAGAAATTTAAAGAGAGGAGGAAAGGAATTTTCCAAATCCTTGTTAGGGAGAAGATAGGGGGGTTTCCCATTTCCGATAAGATGATGTGAAGGAATTCAAAAGGGATTGAGAAAGATTAAAAAAGGATTTAAGATGGATTCAATAGGAAGTTGGGAGGAATCCCAAAAATGATTCGAGGGGAATTGCTACGGATTTGTGCACTCCAAACAAAGACTCAACTCAAAACGAACTCAAGAACACGGGGCACTCTCCTGCAACCAATTCTACATGATGCACCAATTTATTGGTAAGCCCTCCTAGGTGTGACTAAGGTTTAACCTAGAGACTACATGATCCACTCATTGCAAAATTTTTTTTAAAAGCTCATAGTTTTGGATGCAAAAAATCCAGGTTGTTACAACTCCTTCGCACAGGAATTCTGAAAGCATGTTGGGGGCGGAAACTTGCTGTGCATTGCCCTTGTCACGGAGCTGTCGAACTTGACACTGCTGGGCTGCATGCCGACGCCGATGGAGTCAACTTTCTTGCTTCTCTGCTGCTGGGAACTTTGGAAACATAGGAACGCGGTGGTATTCAGAGGTGAGCAGCCCAGTCTCCAATGGCTACTATCAAATTGCAGAGCAGCTACCAAAGACTGGAGCTGTAGGATACCGTGAAGAGCTAAGCCAACTGTAACGGTGTGGGCACATATGTTTCAAATGTAAACTCCTCCCCTTCTCTCACTCAAATGTAACTCAACTCCAGGACTTATATGTCCTGCAGGGCTACTGTCCTCCACCACCAGTTATCTGGAATCTGTGGTCAATATATCAGGTGGGGACTTTTCGTCCCCTGTGTTCTCCTAAAAAAATGATATGATTTCTCGAAGACAACTAATTGAATATTAGCACTGACCTTAATATTTGCTGTATGTTTTTAGATTACACCATTAATTAATGTCATGTTGGTAGTCTAATATATATCTTGACGTGGGGTAAAGTTTTATCACATTATGTTTGTGCTGGTGACCTGTGCGTCATTTGAATGGGCGTGCTTTCCGTTTTTTTTTGAAGGTCAACGTGGGGGCGGGGGGATCCCCACCTGAATTTTATTGATCATAACCCGCCTTTAAGGCGTTGTATTTTACAAATTACACCAATTTCTTTGTATAGTAGATAAGGACTGATTACATTACACTTCCATGCTTTCCGGTTGTTGCTTTAAGTCACGTCTTCTCTACTTGGTTTACTGATGTATGAAGTCTAGTTAATGGATGATTCACAATGGAGGCTGATTTACATACATAGGTGACAGAGTGTAAGCTGAGCTAATGGATCTGTTTCATTCAAGAAAAAAAAATTGGTGTCATACATTTCTACAGCCATGTCCATCCATCTCTATGGTATGTTGATCTAGACAGAAGAGGAGCAACAGCAACGAAGTCGAAAATCCCAAGTGTCTTGATGTACCAAAGAAATCCTTCAAAAGTTCACCAAAGTGCGAATATCTGTGCTTAGCACCATTTTTCAGTGAGTTGAGTATATGCAATTCTGATGCCAGATACATCCAATGGAAGAAGCATATGCTGCTAGCTGTGAGTGATGACTGGATCGATCGTTGTCAAGAGCTGTTTGTTACTCCCTATGCACCTGCAAGTTATGCCACAAGAGACAAACTTGATTTCTTGGTTCCTCCGTTTCCATATGCCACGAAACCTGACTATAAATTGCGCAGCCTCGATCACCAAATCACACGTCCTCATTTACCTTCCAAGCAGCAGCACTAAGCTAGCTTAATTCAGGCAAGACAGCTGACACAAAAAATGGTGAGGCTCAGCTACACCTACACCATCGTGCTGGTGGCGCTCTCGCAGTCTCAGCTCCACTGGCCGCCCTCGCCGGCGACCCAGACATCCTGACCGACTACATCGTCCCGGCGGACGCGAACGCCGGGGCCATCACCGGCGCCTTCTTCACGTACACGGGGTTCCGCGCGGCCAGGAACATGACCACGCCCGTGTCCAACTTCACGGCGACCAAGGCCACGATGGCGGAGTTCCCGGCGCTCAACGGCCAGAGCGTCTCGTACGTGCTGCTCATGTTCCCGGCGGGCGGGTCGGTGAACCCCACGCACACCCACCCGCGGGCTGCCGAGCTGCTGCTCGTCCTCGACGGCGCGCTCTCTGTCGGCTTCGTCGACACCGCCGGCAAGCTCTACACCCAGGACCTGACTGCCGGCGACATGTTCGTGTTCCCCAAGGGCACCGTGCACTGGCAGTTCAACCAGGGGGACAAGCCCGCCACCGCGCTCGCGGCTTTCGGGAGCGCCGCCCCCGGGCTCGTGTCCCTCCCGGCGACCCTGTTCGGCGCCAGCAACATCGACGACAACGTGCTGGCCAAGTCCTTCAAGACCGATGTGGCCACCATCCAGAAGCTCAAGGCAGGCTTAGCTCCCCCTAAGAAATGAAGCGTGTGTGGGTAACAACTGCTAGTTCCGTGGAGAATTCCACGCATGTTCTTGAGTTCCTGTCTGGCCTGGGGACGTGCCAGCCAGGTCAAATAAAATGCTTCTTATTTATCAATGCAAGTCTCTAGATTGCATGATGTGATGTGAATGGAGATTAGAATTTAGGACGTTCATGGTTTATAGATTATTACACTAAAATGCAACCTGCTAGTGTTAGGCAGCTCCTTGTCTGGGTGCAGGCCCCACGCTCGAGCGCCAACCAAACATGCCCTGCATAAATAAGAGAAATAGCAAAATCTTGAAGATTTAAACGATATTTTTTTTGCTTTTTTTTCTAAAAAACCGATGACTTAGAGTAGCTCCAATGTTGAGCAGAAGTCGAACTGTGGAGGAAAAATAGAACTTTACACACTAGTGTTCGGTTGATGAATGTCAGAACTCAAAATCGATCTTCCACAATGGTTCAAACTGTGAGCTCAACAAATGCATATAATAATGTTCAAGGCCGTCTTCAGCACAGGGAGATGCGAATGTTGATCAGTTTTGTGAAGTAGAATATGTACTTGCATTTTTTTCTTTACTTGAACATGGGCCCTAGCAAACGAATCTCACCTATGGCTATACAACACTAGTAGAGAACCTAGCTGTAGTTCTGGTTCTTAACCCCTTTAATCCTGGTTTTAGAACCAGGACTATGCAATCGGGACTAAAGGTCTTGATTTTTTGTCTAGTTCCTCCAACCGGGAGTAGAGATGTTTATTGGGAGTAAAAAAAAAGTTGCAGCTGTGAAGATTCAAACCTACAACCTCCCACTTCAGCTCTTGCACGCGTTACCATCTCACCTACCACCACACATCTAATTTAGATAAGATATGTTTTCCTTTTAAATTCAGTTTGAAGACACCTTTAGTCCGGGTTTGAGACATAAACCGAGACTAAAGATACCTTTAGTCCAGGTTCGTGTCTCAAACCGGGACTAAAAGTCACACTTTTAGTCCAGGTTCATGTCTCAAACCGGGACTAAAGATTCTCGCACTGATGTGCCTCTGACACACCTTGGTAACCGTTGGGCAGGGACCTTTAGTCCCGGTTTGAGCTACCAACCGGGACTAGAGGTTTCTCTAGTCCCGGGCGCAAAAAATACCGGGACTAAAGCTAAATTTCGAAGTGGATCAAAAATAGTTTCTCTACTAGTGCAACTTTCTGACACGCCAATGATGTTGCAGAGGAAAATCGATTTTACGCTGGAGCTGCCCTTAATAAAATTTGAGAGAGCACATCCACCATACATGGGCTGCATTAATTATGACTTTGTGAGAGCAACTCTAGCAATGGCCTCTAAAATAGGCCCCAACTTTGGATTTGAGGGTCCTGTTTTTTAAGCTCGACTCTAGCAATAACCCTCGATTTAGGGTGCTCAAATGCATTGAAACAGAGATGACACGACATCCAAATGTCTAGGGGGTGAATAGCTTATAAATCACTAGAGCAAAATGATTAATACAACAAATGGTGATAGTAAGTTTTGCTCTAGCTCTACCAAGTGATGCAAACCACCTATCCAAACAATTCTAGTGAATTATAATCTCTATGGCACACAAAGGTCTAGGTTGCTAATTCTACACTAGTGAGCTAGCTAGCACAAGAATTACTCCTATTTACTTCTAGCTACTCAACTAAGCAATTCTAGTTACTTCTACCACTACACAAGAATATCGAAATGTAAATGCAAGTGATAGAGATAGTTACCAATCCCGACAAGTGACAATCAATCCATGAATACCAAGTGAACTAAGGAGACAAATGACACAAAGATTTTTCTCCTAAGGTTCACATGCTTACCGGCATGCTAGTCCCCGTTGTATCGACCAACACTTGGTGGTTCGGTGGCTAATGGGTATCACGCACCTAGCCCACCACTTGGGCGCCGCAAGAACCTAACCACAAGTGAGGTAACTCAATGACACAAGCAATCCACTAGAGTTACCTTTCAGCTCTCCAGCTGGGAAAAGTACAAGACTCCTCACAAATCACCGAGAGATGGCCACGAACAATCACCAACTCGTGCCAATGCTCCTCCATTGCTCCAAGCCGTCTAGGTGTCGGCAAACACCAGGAGTAACAAGAAATCCATAGCCACAGCTATCCTCAAGTGCCACTAAATACAATTACTCAAGCAAATACACTAGGAATCACTGCTAATCTCACTTTGTTGATGAATCAAAGATGGATATGAGTGGGACGTGTTTGCTTGGGCTCACAAGGATGTATCACTGATGAAAATGTGCAAGAGAGTGAGCCCAAGGTGCCCCAAGTCTATTTATAGAGCCTCGCAAAAGATAGAGCCCTTGGGGACACGCAGGCACGGGACTCACTGACGTGATGCACCCCAGCGTCTAGTCTTCAGCATCCGGCCGGCCGATGCCGTCCATGTGGCGCCCCTTTGAACCTTGCTCGTTCATCTCCAGTGGAATTTCTCTGACCGATCGAGTACAGAATGGCACCAGAGAGGAATTTCTCTGACCGGACGCGTCGGGTCAATGTTGACCGGACGCGCCTGGCACCCGGTCTCTTCTTGTCCGCACAACGCACGCCACACCACTGTGACCGGAGGTTCACCTTGCGTCCGGTTGCTCATCACCTCTTGTGTCCGATCGACCGCCCTAGCAGCGCCTTCTTTGCTGCGCATGACTGGACATCGCAACCAATTCAGGTCCTGCGTTCGATCCCAACTCAACCCTCTCGGCCAGGTGTTGCGCCACCTAGGGTCAAGCACCGGACGCGTCCGGTCAAGCCGAGACCTGCATCCAGTCACATGTGAGTGACCTCTTCTCTTCCTTTTCACTTCACCCTTGCTTCCATGTGCGAACACCAAAGTGTCTCACCACTTGTGCACGTGTGTTAGCAAATTTTCAAAGCATTTTCAAGGGTAAATTGTTAGCACACTAGGTCCCTAAATGCATATGCATGAATCACTTCACCTAGTGGCACTCGATAACCGCTTAGCCAAAGATTTCCCCTCTTTATAGTACGGCTATCGATCTTAAACACACTCACACCCTCTATGGTGTCTTGAGTGCCAAAACAAAAACCTATTTGATATCTTTGCCTTGATCAACACTTGGTTTTGGTTTTTCTCTTTCTTCTGTTCCAAGTTGGAGCACTTGATCAACTCTTTTGGTCACCACCATCACCATGACCATCATCTAGCTCCTACCACTTGGCTTTGGACCATCCTCTCTTGTCTACACACTTAGCTCAAGGATTAGTCCATAGATTTCATCAATTATCCAAAACCAAGCTAGGGCTTTCAGGGAAGAAGTCGCGATGGAGCGCACAAAACCAAACTAAAACTATCATTTCGGGGCTTGGCCTAGAGCCTCAAGGAATGAGTGTAGGAGGAAGGATTTAGGTGCCCACCCAAATTTGAGGGATCTAGTAGGAGCTCTGCTTGACCTTTGTTTTTTGGCTTGGATATCCATATTTAGCTATGTGGGCTCAACTAGGGGTCTTGCTGGAGTTGCTAGTAGGGGCAGAGGGAGGGAGGGGCGGAGGGGGGCCAGGCACCCCTATTCTTGGTGAACTTGTCCGGTGTACACAAGATCCCACCATATATTTGAAGAAATGTTTTGATATTTCTCCCCCCAATAATTTGTTAGTTAGTACTTGACCTCCCCATGTTTATTTCTTGGCCCTGCCTGTGATTGCTAGAGATAACTATTTCTTCTTCTTTTAAAATAAGATGAGAGAACTATAAACAGGCTACAAACTCCATTCTTCTTAGACGATATTAGTCGCTTAAGTCCTTGACCATCAATATCTTACTCCCTCCTATTTCATAATTCTTGTTGTTTTGAATAACACCACAAACACGGTCTCCAAAACATGGTTTTGACTATTACTTTTTTTCACGACCAGGGAATATAGCCTGTTTTTTATTAACAAGAAGAATTACACGACGCAGCTAGAAGAGAACCCTCGTAGGTAGCATAGATTAGAAACCACTAAGCTAGTGGTGAGTGACCTAGAATAAAACTTAACAAGAACAGAAAAGGAAGGAAAGAGAGCGATTGCCCTCAACACCTAAAACCTACCAACTGAGCCTGTATGTAAAGCATACAATAGCGCAATGGTTGTCTACACAAAAGACAATGCCTTGGTGGCAAAGTATCCACCCAATGCAGACAGACAAGCATCCAATAGCACCGGGGCAAAGCATCCGCCAACGTAGACATGGTGGCCAAGCATCCACCAAGAAGTGGGCCAGCACGCTCTCAGCATCAAAGGATCTACTAGATAGGGGACCAAAAGAGCCAATGGCAGCAAAGCATCTGTCAGGGATTCCATCGATAGCCAAGCATCCGCCGGGGAAGAAGCGAAGACACCCACTACAACAAAGCATCCACAACAGGGAAGGGTCCTCAAACTCTCGGCAGCAAAGCATCTACCAGAGAGGAGACAAATGACGGCAACAACCAAGTATCAGCCGGAGAATCCAATGACAGCCAAGTATCCACCAAGGGAGGAAGCGATAGCGGCAAAGCATCCGCTACTAGAGCAAAACGACGACAAACTAGCGAAGAAGGCAATGTCTAGTGCTGTAGGACAGACCATTGTGAGTTGAAGAATAGGCTCACATAGGCACAGCGAGGGACTCCACCAGGAGCCGCTGGCACGGTAGGAACAATGAAAATTGGTGACCACATGGGGGACAAGCGACGAGCCATGATTCTTCAGCGACGTCTTCAAGAAGGGGTTGGCACCCAAGGCTACCACCGTGGATGCCATCGCCGCTAGTCTTAGAGGCTTCTATGGAGGGTCTTGCGCCTAGAGTCTGGCGTTGTCGGCGCAGAAGCATGGGTTCATCAACGATGCCCCCAGGGAGGTATGTGGCGGTCGAGGCGTCACCATCATCCGCCCGGCCAAAACCAGGCAAAGGCACCCCCAAATCGGGCCACCGCCCCCACGAAAAGGCAGGAACAGGTGCAGGCGCCCGCACACAATCCAGCAATGACGCCACATATAGGTCTCGTCGCCGGAGGCAGCGATTGGATCTAGCCCCGGCAATGTTGGCCCGACACCAGAACCGCTGTTTACACCAAAATTTGGTAAGCTTTCCCTACAAAGGAAGAGATCGGCTGATGATGTCGTATGCAAGAAAGACCTCCTAATTGACGTATATTTACGAATCGGCCGAGGAATATTCTTTAAAATATTTTGAGAGAAGCATGATGTCCAAAATCTCTTGACGTGAGGATAAGAGAGCATGAGTTAATTTGCATACACGTGAAGAAAATTAAAGGAAGCCAGCCGGACTCCATATGTATCACGTTATATGGGCTATCTCCAATACGAATCGGTCCAGAAGCAATATATTGATATCTAAAGGAAAGCATACCGATTTAATTATCATTAGAAATTGGCATACGTATGGCTGGGTGCAGGCAAGTAAGATGGTCCAATTATATACGTGTATATGGCATACACGTTTTGGAGTGGTTAATAGTTCCTAATCTGTTAAAGATGCATGTATACACGTATACAAGGCTGTTGTGGGGAAAGTTTCCAGGCTCGGCCGGAGGAAGGAAAGAGGCAAGAAAATCCATGGTTACTTGCTTCGGCAACATACAGGTCGGATAACAAAAGAATATGCAAGTCCAAGTGCAACACGTATGTGGTTGCTGGAGTCAGTAACATGCAAGGAGCTAGCACAGGATTCGGAGGATTGGCTACGTAGCAACGTATCTGTTGATATATGGATATACGCTTGTTTGGCCTTAGTCGCATAAGGAAATAAATCAATGGAGACGTAAAGTTCTTGATTAACATGGAGTCCGTGCATGAGGGAAACAATCCTGGTTGCCGATGTGGTGAAGTGCAAGCCGCGCATGCATACGTACACGCCACCAGATTCTCGGATTATTTGGTCAGACATGCAAGGAAATAGCACGAGGGTTGCATAGCCAAATACAGGAAATTTGGGATGAGTGCAACGTCCAGGTGCACATCGACCATGAAGGAAACAAGGACACATATCATGTACGTGTCATGTGCATGCGTATACATGCATGGCCGCCCAGGTGTCGTATTCATATATGTGCTCGGTGAGGTAATGTGTCTACGACTCTTGCCGATTGAACCAGGCACGCGTCGGTCAAGAAAGCTTCAACAACAACAAGGATTCTATAGAAGAGAAAGCCAGAGTCCATGTATCTTAGTATTTCATTTTATTTAGATATTTCTTTTGAGGCAAGTTTTATATGTTATTAGCCCAGGGTATAAATATAAACCCCCGGCCATTGTATCAAGGAGATCCAATCAACCAATACAAGCTATTTTCTTTTTTGGCTCCGTGTCAACCCTTAAGAGTAGAGTAGAGTAGATTCCGTCGAGTTCTTCAACAAGAAGGGCTGCATCGGTCCGGCCAACCTCCGGCTAGTCTGTAAGTACCGTCATGGCTTATACTTATGTTTGTACGGCTGCATCGGTTAGGTTTGACCTCCACTACAAACTCTAGTATACGCTAGTTATCGATCTTATCTAGTTCAAGTACGGCTGCATCGATCCGGTCGATCTCCACTGCTCGAATTAGATTAAGGTCAAGTTAGCGGCTCTACCTAAGGGTGGCGTCCTTCGGATAGATTCATTAAGTTACCGATCTTGCTGATGTTATTATTGTTATTAGTTTTTTAGCAACATCAACCTACCCGATCGAGATCGATCTAGATCGGCCTCACATACTTTTAACCCCTCGTTTATTCTGTTACATTGCAATGGTCCTTACTTTAAATGACTGGTTACATTTTATTGGCTGTTCAACTTTGATCTTGATTGTGCATAGTACGCGGTCAATGCAAGTCTGATCTTGAGAAGGTTTACTAGCTAGTTGAATCTGGTCTATAGCCCATTATCATGGCTACATCGATCCAATCGACCTCCACTATTAGTACTCTAGATCGGAGTATGCTAGCTGATAGATTTGCTTTTAACTAGGCATGACCCTAGCTATTTGCTATGCCTGCATCGGCTAAATAGCCGATCGCCCGTATTTCAACGTTCATAGTGTGTTTTCATGATCCTGTTAAATATAAGTAGATCTGTTTTCTTTAAAGATAGAATATGTTATCTTTATTATGGTAGCATCGATTCGATCGAACCCCCACTGTTAAAGATGATAGATTAGATTTGATCGATTTCCGCGTTTGGCTGTCAGTCCACTGGATCACCGAGCACTCACCAGCATTGTCGATCACTACTGACGTTGTCCGACCACACACTATGACTAGAGGTAAAATAACGATGGTTTGTGGTCGGCATCACTAGCGCGTGCTTGGCAACATTAGTGAGTGGTCGGATATCTCCGTGATCGAGTGGGCTAACACTGGCTGCTCCCGAAGCGGCACACTTGGAACTGTCTGGGCAAAGACCGGCATGTTCCACCTTAAATTACTGATAAACTTTCTCTCCTTGTCAATTGCAGGTCAAATTGACTGGCACGCCTTAGGAGGAATTCGCAGGGTCGACTGATCCTGCGTTGAAGCCAAGTGGATCTCCAGCCTTGCTCCGTCAAGCAGATCCTTCTGGCTTGCTGTGTGTCGATGCATTTTCGTGCCGACAACCGCAGCATGGGAGATGTGGCCACGGCACCAGGACCGGTGCGGCTCCTGCCGATGGCCCCTGTGCGCCAGGCCGAAACCCGGCGGTTGGGAGAAGCAACGCTCCATCGCGTGCCTGCTGTCGCCATCCCAGCGTGCATGCTGCTGACCCCGCGCACGAAGCACCGCCTGCACGAGGTGGCCGCAAGCCGAAGGTGGGGGAGAAGCGCCGCACCTCGCGCCTGCTACCGCCATCCCCAGCGCGCATGCCGCCAACCCTGCGCGCGAAGCACCTGCCCGCACAAGGTGAACGCAATCCGAAGGTGGGGGAGAAGCATCGCGCCTCAAAGCTCGGCATCGCCGCACGCGGTGGATCCGGGTAGGAGGAGGCCGGATCCGGCACCGGGGGCCCGGATCTGCCCCGTTGGCCGGCCAACTTGCCGGAGGAGCTAGGTGAAGGGGTAGGGGTGGAGGAGAGACAGAGGGAGAGGGGAGGGGCTGGCTGCAACGGGGACCGGTTGTGCGGGCCGCCAACTCCGCACCCCGTAGGACGGTGGTGGCGGCCAGAGAGGAGGCGGTGGGGATCGCTAGGCGCTGGTGGCTGGTGGCTGGGAGCCCCCAAGCCTCCTGTTGGGAGGGCACGGAGGGAGCTGTCTCGGACTTCAAAACCGCTGCATCCTAGCGCTAAGGACCTTCGAAAAGGAACATACTATGATTTTCTGTTATAACATATGAAAATTAACAAATATAGAGTTCTACTAAATTAGTTTCTGACGCTAATTTATATATACTTAGTGCTTTTAAACTAAAAATTTTAAAAGTTTTTGTAGTCAAAATTTCAAAAATTTGAACTCAACCTTGCCCAAAAATAACAAGAATTATCGAATAGATCGGACAAGGGCAGTAAGTAGCTAGCATAATGAAGCATTAATTCCTTTCAAGATGACTTGACGAATGCACCCTATGCGAGAAGAGGCCTTGTTTTTGTATAGTTGGATTCGCATCAATCCACGTGTGTTGAGTTGGGTTGGAGTAGAACTTAAACTAAAATCCACATCAACACATGTGAATTAAACTAAATAACATTGAAACAAGACCTAAGCGATTGACTGTCTTAGACCCATTAGCATCGGTAACTAGTACTCCCTCTGCGGCACAGAAACTGATGGAAGAGTTGAGCACTCGTCTTGTTTTCATTCAGATGGAGAGTGTTTTCGTTGAAAATAGAAGGAGAAGATTGCCACAATTCTGCATTCCATTGGTTCTGTTCTGTGATTCTGTCATAGTACTTCCGCAACAGTTGTTTTTTGAAAGCTTCAATGGGGGGTTAATCCCCCTGATTTTATTGATTGTTGCTCATCTTACATGATTACAAGAGATTTGTACCGGAGGTTTTCGCAAGCGTAGAAAACATAGATTACATTGGAGAGTTCACCGAAAAGTCCTTCGGCAACAGTTTACTTAGCACAAAGATTTTTTTTCTTTCTTTCTTTGTTTATTTATTAAAGAAAAAAAGAGCTAGTACTTTGTGTTGAAATATAAGTGAATTGCCCGCCTCTCCCCAGCTAAGCTTTTAGGTTGAACTGGTCGGTGCATGCAACTTAATATGGTATCAAAACCAGAGGTCTCGAGTTCGAATCCTGGTTAGCGCAATTAAAATAAAATAATTGTTGCTCGCTCCTATACCACGTCTGAGGCCTAAGGGAGCCTCCACGTGAGGGGGAGTGTTGGAATATAAATGAATTGCCCATCTTTCCCCATTAGTTAAGCTTTTGGGTTGAACTGGTCGGTGCATGCAACCTAATACTTTGGTAACCCCTATAGTTGCTATTGTATTTTATATGGAGTAATTTCTGGCAAAGCAAAGGATCATGGAAATGAGACAGCCTTGGAAACGAATGTCCTTACGTATGTTTCCACCGCCGTATGCATCTGGACATACATACATGTGCCTACCCTGAATAATGCACCTCTGAATGGATCAAGTCTAGGAGTGCGAAGTAGAACAGCCCTTGCCTTGTGCAAGCAGCAGCCAGCAGTGCGGACCTGCACTATCGTGGATTCCATGGATCAGGAGAAACCGAGGATGAGCTGATGGCCACCGAATCGAAAGCTGAGATATTCTCGCAGCTGTGATGCGACTCGTAAACTCCGTACGAACAGTTACATCGACAGCTTCTTGTTTGTACGGTCGTCGCGTCGTCTTCTTCCCGCAACAAACTTGCAAACAATTCGGAAAGTGCAAGCTGCATATATGAAAATGTAAGTTTATAACTTGCAGCCAAAAGAGCTGGCGTCCTCAGAGATCTCTCACTCGCGCAAAGGGCGCAACAACGCACGTTGTGTAGCAGTGCAGGCGTATCCGGGAGTTGGCTGCCTGGAGAAACCATCATTCATCTGAACTCCGAATGAATCGTTGAGCTGAGGCAAGACTTTAGTAATGAGCATGGAGCCTTGGACGATAAACCCTAAACAGCTGGAGGAAGAGGAATTAATTAATCTGGATTGATATCATGCATGATGCATCGTCCAATGGCGAATCTAGGATTTTAGCTCCAGGGTAACCCGGGAAAAAATTCATATACAATTAGGGTAAATCCATTTTACCAATTCAGTAATAATTCACATCATTGACTTTCTTTCAATTTCAGTATATGTCAGTAAGTAACACCACTGTCAAATTCATGTACCGGCGTTGAAATCATCCACTAAATACAATATAAATAGTTCAAAAGCAGAAATCGAGAATTAAAATATAGGCATGATAAGTATTAGAGACTTACAATGTTATTTTCTGTATTGGTTTTATTCTGTGAATTGCAAAGGGATATAAATATCTTGATTATATCATCTTTATTAACTTCAAGAAAATATCCATGCCCAATGAAATTGACCATCCAGAACCAATAAAAACGGTATCTCCCATCTTATTTTGTGACTTTGTTTTCACTAAAACCATTGCAAAACATACCCTTTCAACACTTAAACATGCATGCATCTACTAAGCAATTTCCTCAATTGATCTCTCATGAGTTGTGACTCCCAGCCCATTGGGCAGTTGGGCGGACTGAATTCGTGACACCCAAGCATCAGAACAATATTCACAGAACTGTTCACGTCCCGAAATGAACCAACGCAAAATGTCATAATAAAAAGCTTGGATTGAGATCTTATTTTCGGATCGATATTTTTGCTATAGATCCCTTCAACAAAAGCGCAAGAGGTATGGTCCCGGTATATTTTCATTTTAGGATTTGAAAGTGGGTTATATTTAGAAGTCTTCCCATGTCGGAGGCGTTCTATCATTCATCCACCCGACCACATGTTCAGGCTGGATCGGGGATCTTGGGAACGATTAGATGCTAGCACTAATCTGTGACAATATCCAGAGCGCATGCTTTTTGCAAAAGAGATGCAAGCGACTCTAAATCTTTCAAAGTCTACTGCACTGAATACAAAAAACACGGATGCTCGAGTAATGCTATAAATTATTAATTGTGGTGTTAGAAAATAGCACAAGATGATTAACGGAAAATGCAAGCAATCACCGCAGCGTGTACCACATCATGCTTGCTAACAGATATGATAGCTCAATATATGTTCAGGAAAGTCAGAGTCAGGACAAGAAGAGTGTTTTGGTCGAGATTAGATTAGGGAAGAGCAATTACCAAACACCAAACTCTTTAACTCCTGAAGTCTGCATACGTGTGGGCAAGATCGTGTGAACATTGTGCATATTCTTGGAATGATCCATCCGTGGGTGACAACTTCTTTCCTGACAAAAATACTCATCGCAAAGCACCCGATTACGAGGGTGATCATGATCCATTCCAAGAATAAATTTTTTTTTTCTATCAACAAATGGAAATGCATAATGGTATATTCATTCGGTGCCCGATCGGGTATGCCATCGCATAACCTGTGCCTCCGCCACTGGCATCGTCTTCGATCGCTACTCCAACTAACCAGGGGAATGGGATGCATATATAAGTAGGGGAGGCCTGATCGCTACTCATCAGTCATCACTCACATCATCACCTTTCTTTCACAGTTTCAGTCACTGTCAGTCGCTACCACCACTGTCAGCTCTGAACCGGCGTTCCTGACGCCCAGCGAGCTCGCGCTTACAATCTCAAGAACACAGAAACTCAAGAATGCTTGGAACTCAAGGTTTTGGTGCTGCGCAACCAACTGCAGCATTTTCTGTACTGCTTTTTATTCTGTGAATTGCAAAGAGCAAAACTCTTGGTGGCTGGCCGCACACCACGTTCACGACATGTCCATCCCCACGTCCGAGATGTCCATCCAGAACCAATCGCCCAGGTACGTGCGCGAGCTATTCTCGCATGCAGATCTAACTGAATGACAAAGCAACTAACTGAATGGATAAACATGCATGCATCTACTAACTAAAATGTGCACAAGGTTTACTAACAAATCTCCTCCTAAACCTTGCGCACACTTTGTACATCAATGACCCCAAGCCTAGAACGAAGTTCACAGAACTGTTCACGTCCCAGGGCCTTTGTCAAAATGTCATAATAAGCAATTTTATTGTCTTATTTTTCCTTTAATATTTTTCTCTATAGATCCCTTCAAGTATGCAATCGGGCATGGTCCCTAATTATTTTGTTTTAAGGATTTGAAACGGGATATATTTAGAAGCTTCATCATTGACCCGGGGGCTCTATCATTCATCCACCCGAACACATGTTCAGGCCTCAACGCTGATATGATTATCTGCTAGCACTAATCTGTGACAATATCCAGAGCGTGTTCTTTCTGACAATCCTATAAGCGACTCTAAATGTTCAAAGTCTACTGCACTGAATACATAGCACGGCGGACCGCTCGAGTCCCGAATGCTATAAATTCCCAAACGTGACTTAAACATACTAGATGGCTAACGGAAAATGCAAGCAATCACCGCAGCGTTTACCACATCATGCTTGCTAACAGATATGATAGCTCAATATATGTTCAGGAAAGTCAGAGTCAGGACAAGAAGAGTGTTTTGGTCGCCGGAGCTCCATAATTCCAATTACCAAACACCAAACTCTTTAACTCCTGAAGTCTGCATACCCGAATACCAAGATCACGAACATTGTCAATATTCTTGGAATAAGAGCTCGGGGCTGACAACAAACTCCTGACAAAAATACTCATCGCAAAGCACCCGATTACGAGGTATCCCATCATGAGAAATTCCAAGAATAAATTTTCCCAAAATCTATCAACAAGTTGGAGCTTCACTGCTGGTCGATGAATTCATTGCCCGATCGCACGTGTGGGAATCGATCAGCGTATTCTGTACACGGGTCCAGGCGGAACACCGTTCGTCGGTTATTATCACCGAGTTGCAGATCGTGCCGCTTGGTTACTGCTCGATCGAGTACAGAGCAGGAAAATTCGCCTCAAACGACCTAGCTCGAGCCAAGGTTTTTATTATCGGAAATAAAAATTTATCGGAGATCATGAATAAATAGGATAAGCAAGATATATCGGAAATATCGGACCAAATTCAAAAAAAATTCAAATTATTTTGAAAAAAAATTGTAGAATTTGACTTGAAACTATTCCTAAGCTATTAAACATCACTTGTCCACAAATAAAAACAAGAATAAAACATTATAGTGTGGGACCGTCGCACGGCTGAATTTGAGTTATCTATGTGGAAACATGAAAGAAGGGAAAAATTTGGCCGATGTCAAATTTTATCGGACCTGTGGAAATTTCGGTGAATTTCGGCAGAAAAAAAAAACCTTGCCTCGAGCTACCGACTCCCAGCCTTTTTGAGCTGCACCTGCACGGAGTTCTACTCCGACTCGATCTGCACGATGATTGATTTGCCAACATGTGCACCAACGCACAGCTGCCAAAATACCAATCACGAGCCAAGATACATGCAAGCCAATAGCAAAGGGGAGGGTGTAGGTGCATCTGCATGGAGGTCAACTACAGTAAGCCAAGGCACTTGCATGTACGTATACATCTCTTACGTATGCGTGGCTGAGTACATCGGTCAGTCAACGATTCCAGCAAGCCGCCAAGCGAGCCGATCGAGCCGCAAAGCGAGCCATTCGAGCCGCAATGCGTGGCTGAGTACATCGGTCCGTCAAGCGAGATGTCGAGCTGCAAGTATGCATTGCACCGCATCTGTCTATACAATACTACAGCTTCCGAGCTGCTAAGCGGCCATTGTTCAAGTTTAGAGGCATCGAGCTAGCAAAAGTATGGGGCTGATGACGCATCTGTCTATACAATACTACAGCTTGTCGACTCCTACTCGGCCACCTGGTCATGAGAAGTTCTAAGGATAAATTTTCTTAGGTCCAGAGGACTAGATTGCGAGCACCCGATCAAGGTGCCCGATCACTAAGTTTTTCAAGACTGAATCTTAATTGCATGAGTCTCGATGACTATAAAATGCCCAATCTCAAAAGATCCCGAGGCATATTACAAGCCATCTCTCAGCAGCTCAACTTTCCGACTTCCGCTGTTTGGGTCTCCGATCGAGAGTGGTTACTTAGAGTTCTCCGAGAACCGAGTGCAAACCACCCGACTTAAAAGGTCCCGAACACAAGCGAGCGATAAGTTGCGTAAATAAAGCAACCTGGGGATGGCACTTGAACAAGCTCATCTTCCAACAACGCACCTTCTTAGGTCTGCATAACATTGGGCTCTAGGTCATACTCGGTTACTCCGGCTTCCTTCCCGGAACCCTAACTACAAACCACCCGACTAATGCAATCCCGACTATCTATAGACTGTTAAGTTGCATTTGGCAGACAAGCTCGGGGGCTAATGTCGATGCCATACCCCTGGGTATCCCGACTACAGGATTTGTTGAACACCGACTCCGGATCAGAAGAGATCTAACCAGGCATGACGACCCTATTTGAGGAACGATATCTTTGGATTACGCCAAGACTCCGACCGGGGCACGACTACTTTGCTTGGGAGGCAAGTTGATCCCGAATATAAATAGCTAGCAATACCCCCTATTGTAATCATCCAATATCCAATCTCATATCGACTCTTTCATAGGCCTAGCCACATTGTAATCGCAATCTCACCGAATACAAGCAATACAAACAAGTGGCAACTGGACGTACGACTTTTACTTGCTTCCCGGGGGCCGAACCAATACAAATCATGGTGAGCTCGAGAGGTTGGTTCTTGATTTATGGATTTTCCCCAAGGGTCTAATTTGTGGATTTTGGTGGAAGCTTGGAGATCCCTTGCTAGAGGTGGTTCAATCATGTGTTGAGTAAGCCTAAATGACCCTCAACCAGCTCCACCATCTTGCCATCCCATGGATCCATCTTAAGGTATTTGTTTGGATTATTGCAAGGAGAAGGTGATGGATGGAAGGCTTGCATGTTGGGAAAATAAGGAGCTTGAATGGAGGAAGGATTGGATCTTCAATCTTTGGCTACGGAAGTTCCCAATCTCAGAGCCAAGGATCTCTATCTCAATCTTAAGGTTTATCTCTTTCTCATGAGTTTTGGTTTGAATCCTAAAACCTAAGCCACACTTAGTATAACTAGCTCAAAACCTTAGCTATCTTGAGCCTAGTAAGCCACCTGAGCTACCTTAGGAATGTTTGGCACATGCAAGATGCACAACTCCACAAATCTAAGCTTGAACCTAGGATTTCCCAAAAACATAGGTTCTATTACCGGAGTGGCAGAGTGTCCGTCAATTCAACGGAGTGTCCGTCAAATCCACGAGGAGCCGCTTAAGAAGCCTTACCTTTAGTTAGTCTGGACCATCGGAGTGTCCGTGAATACCCCACAGAGTGTCTGTTGAATTATAAAGCCTTATATCCAGTGAACCCGAGAGTAATATTTCACACTGGAGCGTCCGTCACTCACAGTGGAGCACCCGATGAATTATAGAAGACAGCCACCAAGCAACCCGAGACCTCCCAGTTCCTACCGGAGTGTCCGTGAATCTCCACGGAGCATCCGCCAACCTGAGCAGGACCAGCCCAGAGTCAACCCACCTCGGCACCCAACACAACGGAATGTCCGTCAGCAGGACAGAATGTCCGACAGTACATTGAGAGTGCGAGCTTGTTTAGCAAGTTTACCCAAGAGAACACCCGCACTAGTTTATATCCTTTACCCAATAGTGCAATAGTAGACCACAGTTAGATATCTCTTCACAAGCTCCCAGTATTAACCTATACACCCATATCCTTTCTTGTTATCTCGATCGTCGATGTATCTCCTCAATCGCGTCTCTCATTATTTTAGGAACGTCTCGAGTAAGGATTGTGTAATTGTACAAGCTGTCATTGTCAGCTATGATAGTTAGGACGACAACGAATCAGGCAGGCACCCCACTACTATAAACCCTACTTTGGATACTTATCAAGTTCCATTATGAGTCATGCACCTTATGTAGTTCGGTTAATCAACCTAATACTGCTTCACTAAATTAGAACTACTCATTAATCCTTTAGAAGCCTCTCATCTAAACAATGGGGATGGAAACACTTAACTGCTTATTGCTCAGTTGCTTAACAATGGTAGAAGTCGAGCATGAGAAGGGAACTCATTCTCGCGCGTGTAGGATATTACACCTAGATAATTAATCAGTAAAACTAATAGGGATATAACTTGACTTACTTTACTAAGTTGGCTAAGGACTAATAATATTAAGGGTCATGAACTTGGGCATCACCTTGGTAACTTTGCTCATGCGAGGGTTAGGTCGTTGTGAGTATGGGATCTAAAGCGACATAGCTCGTGGAGCAGTTAAGGACCGTTTTATTGGGATATGTGAGTCCGAGTAACCACCCGTACAGACCACATGTCACAAATGGGGGAGACAAGCCAAGTAACAAATCATGACCAGTTCATCCATTAAACTAGCAAGGGGGTTGGCGCTGGTCGGGAATGTCCGAGGACATTGACTAGGCAACCAGTCGAACCTTTTGTCGCACACTCGGGCCGGATTAGGGAATGGTTGGAGATGTGAGGCAACCCTTACCTCTGGTGCATGGGGTATGATGGTTAGTCATGTTCTCCTTGTGGGTACAGTTGTACCCTCTGCACAGAGTTTGAAAGCCTGAAGTCTCTCGCGACGGAACCATTTGGTTGTTCCTACTTTCTATACCCATGGTAGCGTAATCTATGGAACATGAGCATCGTGACTTAAATGTGGTACACAAATATTTTTATCTTAAGTGTTGAAGCATAATGTTGGTAATTATTAACTTGTCACTTGTTTAAGCAGCCACCTAATGTTGTTGACATTGCTTAACATCATGTTTGCTAAGTTGTCATCCCTAGCTATGATGCCAGAATTGCTTGTTGGTACTACCTAGTATCACTACTAGAATAATGCTAAGAAGTACTTTAATATTTTATGTGACTATAAAGAATATATAAATGAAGGGATATGTATGCGCACAAATAATTTATCATTGTAGCATTTCACCCGGGAGTATTCCAGGTATCATTATTTATATTTTTACCACAGGGAAGGATGGACAAATGGAATATATTGATTACTTATACTTTTGATGGAGAAATAAACCATAACCATTACTCTACTCATAACAATGGTAAGTCAAGAGATAAATACATATGAATGGTAAATGATAACTGAACATTGATCACTCAGAGTACTCCTTTCTATGGCATTAGCATTGCTAAGTAGAAATTAGAGGAATAATTCCTAAGTCATTCTTAATTACAAGTCAAAGCATACGTTGATTAGTGCAATTACACTTAGTAGTCATGGCTAAGATCAACTTCATATCTACAAATAAGGGATATTACTAAGGAAGATTAAGAACAGAGCTTGTCTTCCTTCGTAACTAGATCCTACCTATCATATATTTTGGGAGTGGACTACAAAGGACTCAACGGGAGTGTCACATCCACGATCTACCACATGGCGTAGAATATAGGGTGCATCTGCATGTAAACAACGTATAAGCACCACGCTTACACGATGTCGACCACTCACCCTATGTATATTAGAGCGAGCGCTATACGAACTTATGCTTGAACATGATGATAATCTAGCTATACTAAGCATATAATCAAAGTAGACCATGAACATAATAATCAGGAACATGAATAATATTAAGAACAATGTCAAATCAATTATAGTAAACATACGAATAATTAAAGATACAAAAGAGGATATAAGGGGCTATACCAAGCCATGCTCTTGACACGATCAGGAATCCAAGCGAAGCTTGCTTCCCTCTAGATCTAGCCTAGATAGGTATGCCCTAAAATATGGTGGAGCTCTGAGAATGATTAGGGTTTCTGCATTCTTTACTAAATGACTTATGCCTGAGGGAGGAGGGTAGGGGCTGGTATATATAGGGCGGAGCATCAATTCTGAGCCCTCGGATCAAACCGACTTGAAAGAACGGCATAGATGCAAACCCCAAGGCGGTGGAGAACTGACGTTGCAAGGTGGATGCTGACAAGTGGGCCCAGGGGCTGGCCAGCCCCACCTAGCAGCCACCTACCCTCTGCTTCGGTGGTTTGCCTCCTAGAGTCTTCTAGAACCTTCTGGAGTTGTTTTCATTGCGGATAAGCACGATTAATTCTAACATTTGGGTCCAACCTTGATGGTTTTCTGGATAAATCATGCTGAAAACATAGATTCACCAAAACTCGTGGAATTTATTAGTTTAAACCCCTAAACTTATGTTGGTGATCATAACCATGCCCTTATACAAGTTATATTAATGATTTATAATGGTTGTTAGCTACCGTCAACAATTCCCCCAAGCTTATCCTTTGCTCGTCCCTGAGCAAAGCTAAACTTGGCAATGGATCAGGAATTGCTTCGATGTTTTCACTCCTCAAAAGTACACATGCGTTCAAACAAGAATTCTCCTCCGGATTAGAATAAACTATTCTGACTTTCAAACTTACTCATATTACCTTCAACCATAGGACTTCTTAGCCCTCACTTGGTTCTTGAGCAATTGAAAGAAGAACGATCAAGTCAAGTACTATATCTCAAGTTCTTTGCTCAACCATTATTCTAGAGTTTTTATAGGTTTTCAAATTAAAACTCAGAGCTTCCATTGTATAACACTCTCAAGTCTCTCAATATATGTGGTATTTATGGATCCTCGTTAAGGCAATAGTGATGTTATGCCTTTCTCTTCCTACAACTAAGGCTTATTTGGAGCTCATAGGAGTGGAAATAACATGAAAGAGAATACTTGCAATACATATATTGTAAAGTCAAACCTCAGATCCAAAGAGAGTTGAGTCATACAATCAAATCAAGATATGCATGTGTGTGGATATATGGTGGCTAACCAAATTCTACTATGCTTCCTGAAACATATCTCTTTTTTGAAACTTAGAAATCTTTTTCAAGAGAACATGGGTTATCTTATTCATCTCGTTTTTTCTGGGCGGGTATCTGAGTACCCATTATTTTAGATATCTCGGACACTTGTCCATTTTTAATCAATTTTTCATAGCCCGTGCCTCTTCTCTGCAACAAAACTTTTGAGAGATACCAATAAAACTTGGAGCATTTATTTAGCAGAAAATCCTATCAAACATATTTTTGTTGTTTTCTCGCAGTGTAGGAGCAAAATATTTTTGAGTGGATCTAAATAGAATGGCATATTTTTGTGCCTACCCCTAGTGTAGGAGTAGTGTATATGTGGGTGGTGTGTACGTGATCTTGATTTTAAGAGCATGACAAACCTCTCATAAGGGTCAACAAAGCTTGACTAAACTCAATGTAAAACAAGCAGCATATAAGTGGAAGTTTTCCTAGCCTAAATAACATGTATGGCTCTTGTAGGAATTCAAGCCTTGTCATATAGGAACTCATCATGTAATATTTTTATGTTTTTCAAAAGATAAATCTTCAGAACTTTAGTATCACTTGGAACAAGATAAACAACAGCTCAAACCTTCTCATATCATATCCATCAATTACCTATACTTAGATCAAGCACATGCTACCCACGAGTTTCAAGCTTAGAGTAAATCCTTATACCAAAGTAGTCTTATTCAAAACTTAGGAGAATTCAAGGCTGAAAACTAGATACTTGAAAGGAATTACAACATAGCAACTATTCATCATTTCCATTTTTAGAGATTATCTTCAAAGTCCTTTTTATTTATTCAGCTCTTAAAAATCAAACTTAAAGAAAGCTAGATGCACACTTTTTATTTTGTTTTCATTTTTAGATCATTACTAATATATATATATAACTAGCTATGTGTCAGGGTTATAGCCCTAGGGTGTCTCAAGGCATCGATTAGTTGGCGGGCCACGCGACCCATGATATATCGGCTAGCAAAGGCTTGAATGACCAAGGCCAGGCTGATCCAAGAGAGCCAGGCCAAGTGCTAAGGCGGGGGCCGGCCATGGCCCCTTTGTCAGACCTGGCCACCTAGTGCATGAGAGACACATGACCATTTCACCGTCCCAACCCCTAGGAGGAACAGGGAGAGGTCAATAGAAGCCAAGTGTGCCCGCTCTGACAAGAATAGGCACGCCGCACTATCCCTGCAAGCACCGAGGGGACAACGGTCACCTCAGTCTGGTCAGACTCCATCCCTACGCCACGCGGTGTAGACATGACAATGTCGCACGACATTGACAATCGGTATGGTGATCCACTGTACAAATATGGTTGACAGGACGCATGTACGATTCTACCCACCGTGGGACAGGATTCACGATGAAGGCCTTGACTTAGAGGCCATCCAACCTGGCTGGAGCCATGACCCCAATGATCAGCTTCGTGGCCCTCAACTCCTCTAGCCAACAAGACGACTGATGACCCGAGGATAGCTACCAACTCCCGTACAATGCCCCAAGAAACCAGGAGATGATGACGAAGGCCACGGTGGAGATCACGTCATACAGGATGGCTCATGAACCATCACCGTGCCTATAGTACCTCCACGACTGGCATAGTGGCACCACGTCACATCATGCCACGACATGGCCACAAGACCGTGATGACAACCACACCCAGACATGATCCACAAGACGACTTAGCTTGCAAGCCAAGTTAGCTTGGACCTTCCTTAGGCTCACGACCCTTCGATCAGGAGAACCTTCTTCCTTGTATACTCCCTGGCCCCAAACTCTATATAAGGGCAGCCAGGGCATCCCTCTGGGGGATCCAACTTTCATTGACTTATTCTTACACCATAGTAGGGCTCCTGAAGCTTCCCTTCGAGCAGCCCATCTCCTAGCTTTAGGTCTCCTACCTCTTCCACCATTCTCGCACCCCCCATTGTAAGAATTTTAGAGCATTCAAGCGAGGAACATGCACTCGATCATCTCTGAGACTAGACGTAGGGCTCTGGCCTAAACCAGTATAAATCCTCATGTCTTTTGGATGTTACCATCATCTTCCTAGAGCAGCGTGGCAATCGTATAAATTTACTAGTTTGGTTTACAAAACATCGATAGTTGGCGCGCTAGGTAGGGGTTAGTTACGCACTCTCAATTGTTGAGCAGGAAGCGATGGCTCCATGCACGGTCGGAGGCCTCGCTAGCGAAATGGCCCATGGTGGCCACATCCATCATGAAAACTATGAGTTCATCGGCATCAAAGGGCTAGTGCCCGCATCCGCCTATAGCCGCACCCAAACCTCCGTCATGGAGATCTAGGCCCTATGGCCCACGGTGGACACACTCTTGGAACTGCCCCTAGTGGCAGCATGCTAGAGTTCACCTACATGGGGGGCTAGTACCCTCTCATGTCACTAGTTATGGCCAAGTCCTCCACCCAGGAGGCTAGAAATCCATGGGTCATTTTTTGGATAAATTCATACACACAGAATAATCTGCAAGCACACGAATATTATACCGATGTAGCACTTCACCAGGAGTACTTAGTTTTATATTGAACTCGAGAAAAACATGTGTGAGAATAACCAAATCTAACTTATCCCAACTTCATAATCAAGGCTAGATAATAGGACCATAGAGGAGACTACTAAAGTCTTCTAGTTTTAACTTTGGTAAGCTTTGTCTTCTATTGTTCAATTCTAGGGATATTACTAGAGAAAACTCACACATAGTATGTTTCCTATAGTAACAATGTCCTGCTAGGCCTACTAACAGGAGGTGGACAACAAAGGATGCAATGAGGCTATAAAAGTCATCCTCATGAGCTACCACCGATCCGAAAAATAGGGTACATCTACGAGTAACCAAGTCTAAGCACCACGCTTACACTATGAATACTACTTTAACCCAGGAGCTACAAGATTAAAGTACTCAAAAGAGAGTTGCAAACCTGAAGAACAATATGAACAAGATGCTTACTTGAATTAGAAGTTGATTACCAGAGAAATCTCAGAAGCAAGCTCAAGAAGAACTTGATTCTGCCAGGGTACAAGTCATAGAGAGAGCACCGATAGGCTAGGACTCCTTCAAAACTCTTCCCTCTCACTCTATCTCACTATCTCTAATACAGGACTAGATCCTATCGAGGACTAATCTTCTCTTGATTGCTAGCCCTGATCCTGGTGGACATATGAATTAGGGTTTCTGGCTTCTCAGCTCTCAGGATCAAATGAGGCATCAACCCCGGATGGGGGTGCAGGCTAGTATATATAGGCCAGAGCGTCAATCCTGAGCCCTCGGATCAAATCGACTTGAATAAACGGCAGAGATGCAATCCTTAAGGAGATGAAGAACTGACATAGCAACAGAGAGGCTGATAGGGGGCCCACAGGCCGGGCGGCCTACAGATGGGGTTGGCTAGGCCCACATGTCAGGGGCATGGGCTCGGCTTTGGTGATTCGCCTTTTGGAGTCTTCTAGAGTCTTCCCACACTGTTTATGCGGTGGAATTCCATAATTTTCTTTGACAAATAGGTCCTCCTTGGCGATTTTCTGATTAAATCCTGCTGGAAACACTGATTCACCAAAACTCATGGAATTTGTCAGTTTAAACCCCTAAGTCTACATTGGTGATCCATTTTAGCTATTTATACAAGTTATACTAATGGTTTATGATGAATGTTAACTACCGTCAACAAACTCCCCCACACTTAGGCTTTTACTCGTCCTCAATAAAAGGATGGATTACTTAAGACATAACCTTAGGACAAGGCATCAACATAAAACCATTCCCAGTCATGCATGCACTGCAGGATTCAAATTGTCTACCATGAAACTTTGGGTGGTTGAAGAATGGAACAGCTTGAAATAGATCACCATCTTCATTCAGTCAAGTCAATTAGAGAAACATTCAAGATTTTTTAAAACAAAAACATAGCTTACCTTCTCCTTTTGTAGTACTCTCAAATCTCTTTGTATATGTGGTATTTTTGGATCCTCACTAAGGCATTGATGACTTTGCCTTCTTTTTTACCTACTTCTAAAAGCTTATGTGGAGCTCAAGTACGGATGAATATGAGAACATACTTGCATTGCATATATTGTAAAGATAAAACAAGGATCAAAGGAGAAAGATGTCATACTCTTAGATCAAGATGTGCATGTGCATGGATATGTATATGGTGGCTAACCTAATTCTACTATGCTCATTGAAACATATCTCTTTGATTGAAACTTGGAAAACTTTTGTGAGAAAACATGTACTATCTTATTCATCTCTCTTTTTTTCGAGTGGGCATCTGAGTACCCATTATTTTCAATATCTCGAACACTTGTCTATTTTTTCAATACTCTCTTTTTTCTGAATAACTTTTATAATAACTTGGAGGATTTATCATATCAAGCATATTTTTGTGTCTATTCCTAGTGTAGGAGTAGAACATTTTTAGGTGGATGAAAAACATGTTGTTGCGTACTCCCAGTGTAGGAGCAGCAGATATATGTGGAGTGTATGTGATCTTGATCTTGAGAGCAAGATAAGTTTCTCAACAAGGGTCACAAGGTTTGACCAAACTTAATACAATGACAAGTAGTATATGTAAAAGGTTTCTCTAGTCTATATTTGGCTCTGGTGGGATGTTTCTTACCACAAAGGAGAAATGTAGCTATTCTTTTAACTTTTTGAAATAAAATTCTCTAATAATGAGACATCAAGAATCAAGTTCTCATTATTCTACTATATCTCATTCCACAACAACTTAAGTAACATGGGTTCCCTAATAATAAGTTCCCAACAATAGCATGACTTCCAGGAAAAGTATTATGTGAGTCTATCCTTAAGTCATGACTGAAATAATCTTTCCTCAGGTTCTAAAGTTGTTTATCAAACGAAAAGCGAAACATATGAAAGTAGAGTGTATTGGGCTCAAACCTGACCGTGGATGAAGCACGAAGCGAGGCGGTGCTGTGGTGGGCCGGGTGGCCCACTCTAGGGGCTGCTCTAGTCCCGCTTCGTAGGACGTGGTCCTTCGCTCATTTCTTTTCGAATTTCATAATTTTTGCGATCGAATTCCATTCTATCATTGTGGTGTGTCTCCCCCCACACTTGTTTTCCTGTATACCTTTATGCACAACATGTGGAGACAAAACACATACCCAAAAGAAATATAAAGCAGATAATAATAATAAGACTCCATTAATATATAAGGCACTTTATTACACAAGCACAAACTAAACACAAACTTTTGACTACCTAGCACAAACTATAATATTCTAACGATCTGAGCTAAGAGAGTAACCTAAACAGACTATCTTTAAACACTCAACCTAACCACTCGTGCCTTATTATTGACTACCTAATTCTCACTTCTTCATCTTAGTAACAAAATGATTCAAAGCATTTAGGTCATGTTGCAGGCTCTTGCAATAGACATGTTCTTCATCGATCCTTTGCTCTGGGGTATAGATAACATCAGAGAGGTCTTCAATCTTCTTCTCTAAGAGAGCAATAGTCATCCTTGGATGCTTCTCAGCCTTTAGGATAGGTGGTGATGGCGCCTTCCTCTTCTTCTCATTCGGAGGAACAACCTTGATCTGATCCGACATAGCCCGGACTCCATTAATGGTGGTACGGGGGGTGACCAATTTGTATTTTGCACATGTAACGCCTCCAAATTTGTTGGTCTTCACTCCGGCTAGCACCTCATGTCCCTTCGGAGGAAGGAGGTTGATCTTCTTTGTCACCTTGATCAGCTTTTGGATGTCTAGACGAGGCTCTTGTTGGCGTGGCTTGTCTTCAAGGAGTGGACGTGGCGGTGGTGGTGCGATCTCCGAACGATGGATAGCTTAGGTGAAGTAATATTAACTTGAGCGAATGGGGGTAACTTCTAGAGGAACAACGGTCAGTGCAAGCATGTCGGGCTTCTTGCTAAGATCAAAACCATAGGGGACGATCTCTTTGTTGGCCATGGGAACTAGAGAGGAGGAGAGCTTTGCTACTGTTGGAGAGAGAAGGCTTTGATGGGATAACTATAGGGGCAGGCAGAGGCTCGCTTATATAGGGGGAACAACTTGCAGCAGGGGTCAAGATCTATCCATGTGAGGTCTCGTAATGAGCAAAAACCAAATGCGTCAAAAAACTGCGGGATTTTAACTAGGAAGGATCTAGAAGACACGAGAGATGGGTTGCACAGTGGGCCGGGCGGCCTCTAGGTGGGGCCAGCCATCCCCACATGTCATCCTCTCATGGTAATTTTTCTCGTGGTGGTTTCTAATCCCTATCTAATCCTAAAAAGTATATTTTTCATGTTACGAAACATAAGGGGGATGGCAGAGGTGTAAATCTATGGTAAAATTAGGAAATCTACGTCATCCAAATCCTCAGGTGGTTTTTAGGTTCTAGAAAGATCTTGAGACGGTGGCCATTTACCTTGAATAACGTACCTTCATCATTTTCAAGTGTTATCACTCCATGTGATGAAGTGCTTATCACCTTGAATGGTCCTTCCCATTTGCTCCGAAGTTTTCCATGCCCAAATAATTTAACCCTAGAATTAAAAAGTAATACCTTATCTCCTGGGGTGAAGTCCTTCTTCTTGATCCTTTTGTCATGCCATCTTTTTATTCTCTCCATGTAAATCTTAGGGTTGTGATATGCTTTTTCACGCCATTCATCAAGTTCAGAGAGTTGCATCTTCCTCTTAATTCCTACCACTTCAAAGTCCATGTTCCATCTCTTGATGGCCAAGTGAGCTTTGAATTCTAGCTCAACAGGTAGATGATAGGTCTTCCCGTAGACTAGTTGATATGGTGACATTCCAAGTGGTGTTTTATAGGCGTTCTATAAGCCCATAGTGCATCGAGTAGTCTATATTTCCATGCAATTCCCATCTCATTGACCATCTTTTGTAGAATGTTCTTGATTTATTTATTTGATGTTTCTGCTTGGCCACTTGTCTAAGGGTGGTATGGAGTAGCAACATTATGACGGATCCCATGCTTTGACAAGTAGTTGTGAAAGTTCTTATCAGTGAAGTGAGTGCCTCCATCGCTAATCACCATCCTTGGAACTCTGAATCTTGGAAATATTGTTTCTCCAAACATTTTCTTAGAGTTCTTAGCATCAACAGCTTTGCATGGCAAGGCTTCAACCCACTTGGAGACATAGTCAACTGCCACCAAGATGTATTCATAGTTCTTTGACTTTGGAAAAGGTCCCATGTAATCAATACCCCAGACATCGAAAAGCTCAATCTAGAGATTGTTGGTGAGTGGCATGGCATCTCTTGAATTAATGTTCCCATGCCCTCTGACACGCTCCACACCTCCTGATAAAGTCTTTTGTGTCTTATACATGGTTGGCCAAAAGAATCCACTTTGCTAGATCTTCGAATGAGTGCAGAATGCACCATAATGTCCTCCATATGGTGATGAGTGGCATCGCTCGATGATCTTGATGCCTTCTTCCACCGGTACACACCTTCTGAGTAGGCTGCCAGAGCAGACTTTGAAGAGGTACGGCTCATCCCATATGTGGAGACAACTTTCGTAGATGAGTTTCCTTTTGTTTTTCCTTGGTGGCACATAACCTGCAACCATAAAGTTAACAATATTTGCGTACCAGGGGTTGGATTTTGTGACCTTGAAGAGCATGTCATCCCACGAAGAATCATTAATGGGCAGTTCCTGTGAATTCTCAAACTGCATTCTGCACAAGTGATCGGCAACAAAATTTTCTACTCTCTTTTTATCTTTTATTTCGAAGTCAAATTCTTGGAGTAACAAAATCCATCTTATCAATTGAGGCTTAGCATCTTACTTAGTGAGCAGGTATTTTAAAGCAGCATGATTAGTATAAACAATCACCTTAGCTCCTACTAAGTAAGATCTAAACTTATCAGTAGTAAAAACAACAACCAGGAGTTCTTTTTTAGTTGTTGCATAATTAAGTTGAGGTCCTATCAAAGTTTTGCTAGCATAAGCAATTACATGATGCTTTTTATCTTTTGTTTGTCCCAAAACTTCCCCCATAGCATAATCACTAGTATCACACATAATTTCAAAAGATAGCAACCAATCAGGGGTTGAATGATTGGTGCAGAGATGAGTGCTTTCTTAAGAATGTTAAAAGATTTCAAACATGCGTCATCAAATTCAAAGGGAACATCCTTACCCAAAAGATTTGTAAGTGGTCTAGCAATATGTGAAAAAGCTTTTATAAAGCGGTGATAAAACTAGCATGACCAAGGAAACTACGAATCCCTCTAATATTTACAGGAGGTGGTAACTGTTTAATTACTTTAATTTTAGCTTTATCTACCTCTATCCCTCTTTTGGACACCAAGTGTCCAAGCACTATTCCTTTTCTAACCATGAAATGACATTTTTTCAATTAAGGACTAAGTGCTTTTCTTCACATCTTTGTAAAACCTTGTCTAAATTTTCAAGGCAATCATCAAAAGTGATCTTTCTTTGTTGCCTTGTTAAGTTTTTGGTAATCAATGCACATCCACCATCCAGTGACGGTTCTTTGGGGGATTAATTCATTCTTTTTATTTTTAACAATAGTCATGCCTCCATTTTTAGGCATAACTTGAACAAGGCTAACCCACTCACTATGCGGCACAGGATAGATAATCCCGACATGCAAGAGTTTTGAAACCTCTTTCTTAACAACCTCTCTCATCTTATTATTAAGCCTATGCTGGGGCTCCTTAGAAGGTATAGAGTTAGGATCAATAGGGATGCGATGGGTGCAAAGAGCAGGGCTAATTCCCTTAAGGTCTTGGAGTGAGTAGCCAAAAGTAGAACGATGCTTTTCTATCTCAGTTAGCAAGCGTAGGGATTCTTCCTGAGAGAGTTTATCACTTATGATCATAGGAGAATCCTGATCATTATTGAGAAAAGCATATCTAAGACTAGAAGGTAGGGGTTTAAGCTCAATGATGGGCTTAGGTGGTTCCAGTAATTCATCTAGAGGTTCAGACTCTGTAGGATTTTCCTCTTCTTCCTTGGGAATTGGCTCACTCTCAGCATTTAGAGAATGAGTAATGGGTATAGAAAGCTTGAAGTTTTTTCTGAGTCTTATATTCAACTTCCCCATTTGTCCTTCTTGGATAAGTCTTTCAATTGATTGTCCTATCAATGGATCAAACTCCATAATATCAAAGATATGGAAGCTCAAATGAACCTTGGTTCCTTTTACCTAGATTGGGAGGATATACAAAATTCCCAAACTTGGGAGAATGTGTCCTGAAAGATTTTTCAACAACTTTGTTGTTGGGGTCCATGGCATATGTTTCAATAAATCATGAGCAAAAGATGCAAACATGATATTAACACCCACAACAAGATTATAAAGAGCATCGAAAGGAGCTTTACTAATTTGGCAACAAATGGATATAGAAGGTGAATCTAAATGAATCACATCAGAGGAAAGCTCTGATTCTTCTAACCATTCATTGCTTATAATAGACACTAGCTCTTTTGTAGTCTTTTTAAGGAAAGCTTCCTTGGAAGGGTCTAAAGGTTCTTCATTGGATGATGATTTCCTAGACTTCTGGGGTCTCTCATGGTATGGTAATTCGAGGTATTTCCATATTCATCAAAAAGTTCATCCTCGAATTCAAGCATGAAGTCCGAAATTTGAGTTTCCTCCTTTTTTGGTGGTTCAGGATTTGGGATAGCTAAAGTTGGTGATGGGTCTGGTAAAGATTCGGGTTTAGCTATCTAGGATTCTTCCTCTAATGGCTTCTCTTCTACTTCTTCAGCGATGTTCTCTAAGATTTTTGTATTCTCCCCGCCTTGGTGGAGATATGCAAGAACGAGCCTCTTGAGGCCGTATTAAGAAGCTTCGAGGCTTTCCTATCAAGACCCATATAAAAGTGTTGAAGAAGAATAGGGTCTTGAATGGCAAGGTCAGGGCTAGTATTAATGAGAGTATTAAAGCGTTCCCAAGCCATGCCTAGAGATTCTTTTTTCTTTTGTTTAAAAGATAGAACCTCTGAACGAAGTCTGACTACCCTAGAGATGAGAAAGAATTGCAACCAAAAGCTAGAACACAGGGCTTCCCAATCTCCTTCTCTACTGCCTATGGTGAGATTATACCAACATTTAGCTTTTCTGGTCAAAGAGAAAGGAAAAAGCTTCCATCGTAAGGTTTCATCAACATGCCTACAATGTGCAAGCATGCACAGGTCTGCTCAGACTCATTTAGGTGGGAATAGGGGTTTTCATCATCTTCACCTAAAAAGGGTTGATCCTGAACCATGTTGATTAAACACAGGCGCAGCTCATAGCCAGGTGTTAGGATAGGCATTGAAGACTTTTATGACTATAGGCTTGTGCTCGTGGATGCACCATATTAGTAGATAGGGGTGGATTCTAGATCTATGGTAAAAAGAAAAAGAATAAAAGAATAATGATACACGGATAAGCTAGGTTCGAAGTTAACTCAGCAACCGTTTCCCTGACAACGGCGTTAGAAATGCTTGTTGGTATAAATTAATGCACACAGAATAATCCGTAAGTGCACGGATATTATACCGATGTGGCACTTCACCGAGAGTACCTAGTTTTATATCGAACTAGAGGAAACTTGTGTGAGAATAACCAAATCTAACTTATCCCAACTTCACAATCAAGGCTAGATAACAGGAGCGTAGAGGAGACTGCTAAAGTCTTCTAGTTCTAACTTCTGTAAGCTTTGTCTTCTATTGTTCAATTCTGGGTATATTACTAGAGAAAACACAGGCAGAGTATATATCTTATTGCAACAATGCCCTGCTAGACCTACTAACGGGAGGTGGACTACAATGGATTCAATGAGGCTATAAGAGTCACCCTTGTGAGCTACCACCAATCCAGAAAATAGGGTACATCCATGAGTAACCGAGTCTAAGCACCTTGCTTACACTACGAATACTACTTTAACCTAGGAGCTACAAGGATTAAAGTACTCAAAAGAGAGTCACAAACCTAAAGAATAATATGAACAAGATGCTTACTTGAATTAGAAGTTGATTACTACATAAACTCTCCCCTCTCACTCTATCTCACTATCTCTAATACAAGACTAGATCCTATCGGGGACTAATCTTCTCTTGATTGCTAGCCCTGATCCTGGTGGACATATGAATTAGGGTTTCTGGCTTCTCAACAATTAGGATCAAATGAGACATCTGCCCTGGAGTGGGGTGCAAGCTGGTATATATAGGCCGGAGCATCAATCCTGAGCCCTCAGATCAAACCGACTTGAATAAACGGCAGAGATGTAATCCTTAAGGTGGTGGAGAACCGACATAGCAACGGAGGGGCTGACAGGGGGCCCATAGGCTGGTTGGCCTACAGATGGGGCCGGCCAGCCCACATGTCAGGGGCACAGGCTCCACTTTGGTAATTCGCCTTCTGGAGTCTTCCCACGATATTTACGCGGCGAAATTCCGTAATTTCCTTTGACGATTAGGTACTCCTTGGCGATTTTCTAATTAAATCCTGCTAGAAATATAGATTCACCAAAACTCATTGAATTTGTTAGTTTAAACCCCTAAGTCTACATTGGTGATCCATTTTAGTCATTTATACAAGTTATATTAATGGTTTATGATGAATATTAACTACCGTCAGCACGTATGATGAACTCACCCAGGGAATGGCCTCAACCGGCCACATCCTTTTGGGGAACCATGAGGTTATCCACACTAACGGGTCAGCGCTCGTCACTAGCTTCTGCCCTGACCAGGTCAACCGCATGGGAAGCCTGGACCTGATGGTGGAAACATGCCTCGAGCAGCGTCGCCACAACCAGTGGAGCACCACGTGTCAAGGCACACACAGGCGATGAAATCACCCACTACCCCATGAGATTATCACAAATGATCAGATGGCTGCCCGGTGCCATGCCTTGCGTAGCCAAGCTTGGAACCAGAATCTAGCCCTAGTTGGTAGACAATCCATCTGTCTCGCCTCAACGGACTATTAGCTATCACTCAGAGGCGCGTGCATCTGAGGAAGCGGGCTCCCTGAGTGCATTACGTGCTGTGCTGAGCGGACTGAACCGCGTTGCACTCAGATCCCACTTCCACAGCGACAAGTCGCTCTATCTCCTCATTGTGAGCAGCAACTGCCCCAAAGGCGGGGACACGATGACCGCGGTGTCATCGTGCCATGAAGGCTCAAGCATCAGAACACACGTGCCCCCATGGCCGGAAGCCACAACGGGCCAAATTCAAGGAAGTCACCCTTAGGGGCTCGTAGACCAACTGAGGATGACGAACCGATGAAGGTTGACCCAAAGCCGGCCAAGAAGTCGACCCACGCCAGTTATGATCGTTCCAAGCGATAAAGAAGCACCTTCACCAACTCTATCATGAGCAGACGCTCGAGGGCTCGCCACACCCTGAGCGATGATAGCCAGTCCCACAATAGCTTCTCGTACATCAGTCAGTCACATCCACCTTGACCATAGCCTCCCTACCTAAACACGTCTACATACATATGCATGATCACCTATAGTCTCAGAAAACTTAGAGCCAACCGGGGAACATGATGTCTGTACATTCCACCCTAACAACATCCAAGCCACAAAGCAATTCTGCTTGGCTTGCAGGGATAATTCACATAGTCACACAACCATGATCCTCAACGTAGCACTACTTGTTGTCGTGCCAACGACCCCCTCATTTTGATTTATCTCTAGTCGCACTCCTGACCTTGATGAACCAGTGACTCGAGCCTTGATTTCTCGATTACACATGAGTCTGAAAGGAAGTGGGGAACCTATTCGCTCAAGGAGGACCGAAAAGGAAAAGAAGGCTGTGGCCACTCACCTACTTTCTTCTTGCATCGCACAAGATCATGACCCTTCCCCTGATGTCTTATCGCGTGATTGAGTCGCACACCTTTTAACTCTATGGGCCAGGCCTCAGGCCAGAACATGTACCCACACGCATAGGATCGAGGGGGATCGCTATATTCTTAGCCCAAACTAGAAGAAAAGCGAGGAAATGGCAAAATAACAAAGCGAATGCGCCGATCGAACGCCATACACACACAAAATGCAAAACATGTTCACCGCAACAAGGACACCCGTATAACACAGGGTCCTCATGCAAGGGTCATCACACACTAGGAGCCTGGGACCTGCGACATAGGCGAATGACTAGCACTTTACTCATAAGAACTCACACTCCACGAGTGGTGGCATCACTCGACTTCATGTCCGTGCAAAAGCAAGGAGGAAGGTGGTCGCACAACTCGAAGAAAAGCAAAGAAAGGCGCGATGCCACCTAGCCTACCCTATAGACACTTGGGTCACAAAAACAGGGTCGTGCTGAGCCAAACTCCACGGGTCGATCCCTAGGTGGGGCTACGCGACTACAGCATTCGAGCGATCAGACCACCAGTGGTCGCGATGGCGGCAAGAAAAAGAAGCAAAATCAAGGAGCACAAACCAAAAGGAACTATTTTCACTTAGTATTATTAAAGACCCCGTGAACACCTTAGGGCTCTTAGCCACTGCCATGGAGGATCTCCTCCACATCCACGGCAGCAGCAACAACGTTTGCCGTAGCAGTGAAGTCACTAACCCACGCTGTCCACTCCTCCTGCCCGGCATGCTCCGGGAACCCAAGCATCACCTGATGGAGGTTCATCCCAGTCTGTATATGTATGGCGGCAAGGGTGACACCGGCCCCTTGCTGAATTCCTATTACCATCGCTCACTCGTAGTCCTCTACTACGATGAACCCTCGGAGGCGAGCCACCTCTTCTTCATGGCGAGAAGCTGCCAGCTGCTCCTCCAATGCTGGCAACAAGACAACATGAAGGTCAGAGGCTATCGCTGTAACACCCCAGGTGTTTGTCACTAGTTAAGCAATGGGTTTGAGCACAAACATGACATGTCGAGTGGTAATGAAGGTGTCAAGATCAAATCTACATGATGGAGCTCCAACTTAAACTTGGCCCACGCACATTTGCTTACATATGGACCCTTGTTAAGATTATGCAAGAGTAATGTTAAACATGCTTATTCCATGTACATTACATCCCCATGCATCCATCTAGACCCGTGGAAAAGTTTCATGAAGTTTGGAATCAAAAAGTCACATGAAATGATAAGTCATATCTTTGCATGAATTGCTTTATCAAGTGGAGGGAAACCTATGAAGTCAACCAAACCTTGGTACCTTGCTCAAACAACTCTACTTGCACTCATGAACAAAAGTTATGAAGGGTTCATGTTGAGCAGGTGGCCAGAAAATGCTCCAATGGATTAAAAAGGATAATTTAAGCTTCATCGTGATCCTACTTTGGTCAAAGTAGAATAGTAGGTTCTTTACCAGTTTTGAGGTTGGACCTTAAATGAAAGTTGTAGTCCATATCATGTAGAACAAACTTTGTTTTTAGAACAAGAGCCAGATCAACTTGGAACTAAGTCAAACAGAGGCTCGAAGATTGAATCATCAGCTGTTTTCGGTACTTAGAATTTTTCTAAGTCTGGAATTCATCATCGTGGACGTTGGCATGTCGCGTTCTCATGTTTTTGTTAAGCAACTCGACTTGACCCCAAAATAAAGGTTGGAGCTAAGTTCATGGAGAAGATCATATAAAAAGATGGCACTCGTTGGACTTCGTTTTGACCATCAATTTTGGACTTTTGTTCATCGTTGTCAATGCGCTGACACTATCACTTTGGAGCACAGTTAATCGCTAATCCATAGCCCTTATTGCAGTGCACCTTAAATACAAATTGTAGAGCATTATGTGGGCTGCAACTTTGCTTTTGGGCCCATGTCCAAATTTGGCCTGCAAATAGCCCAAAATCGTGCCCCACGCTGATCGCTTTGCTGCCCGCCACGTGCTCGGTAAAACGCCCCAATGGGCGGCGCATGTCCAGGGCGTGGACGCCATGCACAGAGCGTGCCCGCCATTGCTGCCGCGTGCCCTGCTCGCTACCACGTGCGATGCACGTCCTTGCACCGCTGCGCCCTCCAGAGGTGGATGCCGAGCTTGTTCCCTCTCTCACTCGCACCCTCTCTGCCTCTTCCTCGCCCTTGCTCGCTGTGGCCGCCACCGCCATGAATGGCTGGGCAGGGCTCATTGCTACCGACGCCCTACTCCTCCGCGCATCCTCCTCGCTCAAGCCACCTTCCAAGGTCACGTGCAGGCCCGGGCCGTTCACGCCGCTGCCACTCGGTCGCTGGGGCGCGCCTCAGTGCTACTGTCGCAGCAAAGCCGCCACCGTGTGCCCTAGCTTGCGTGGCTAGAGGGCCATGGGCTGTCGCGAGCCACGCTGTGGGTGTCCACAGGTGAGCCTCGCCGCCGCGTAGCCCAAGCACCGCCCCTGTGTGGCCGCTGACGCCCCCTCCAGCCGGCCGAGTCGGCCGCCGGCCGGCCACAGAGCTGTGCTCTGCGACGGTTCTGTGTGATAGAGAAGGAAGGACCTCGCGCTCGAATAAGGAAGAAGAGAGGGGGTTAAGTGAAGAAGTTGTGACTCAAATGAATAGTGCTGATAATGACCCATTTGCAGTAAATTTGCTGAATCTTTGGAAATTCATAGGAAATTCGTAAAATAGCAAATGAGGACTTTTTGGAATCCTTGTGAAATTCTCTATGCATTAGATCTATAATATGGCATGTTTTAGTTTCAATATTTTGCGGTAAAAATAGATTTGTGCACTAAGGTTGTAATGCTAGTTGAATTTGTTATTTTCCATAACTGCAGATCTAGGGATCCAAATGAAGTGAAATTTTTGTGGCATGCTACTCATGTGATAGTTGATGTGTGGTAAAAATTTCATGAATATTGGATGAATTATGAGTGAGTTATTGGTTTATCTTGCTCTCACATGATTTCTTGCTTTAGCAACTTGTCTTTTCATAGAGGTTGCTATACATATTCAAATGGAGTGAAATTTGTATAGTAGACTATTGAGAGTATATGTGAGCCACTGTAATTTTTGTAGAATTTATTGTATACTTTTGGTATACATTCATTAAGTCACCTTGTTATCTAAAATAAATTAAGAAATGCATTAAAAGAATTTATTTGGTCATGGACACTAGGTTTTCTGGTGTTCTTTAGTCATGTGTGACATGTTGGTAAAGTTGGTTTTGCCTAATTATGAATTTGCAACATAAGTTAATAATTATTTTCTTGCCGATGTGGTTTATGGACAGATCTGGGAACTTAGCAAAGTTCTTCATGATAATGTGCTTTGTTGTGAAACTTGTTTATACAAAAGTTGTAGATAATTTATGTATCTAGCTGCTGTTAAAATTTGGTATCATTTGGCTGAGTAGTGTTTGAGTTACAACTGTTTAAAGTTAGAATACAGGATTTGTTGCTCTCTGTTTTGTATGAACCAGTTTCTGTAAAGGTATAATTTCTACCTACTTAACTTGGGAATCGTGCTGTAATGGTTATAAATGAAATGTAGATAATTTCATAAGCTTTCCAAAATGTCTTCTTGCAAGTCATTTGGATTTGTGTAACTCTAGTTATAGCTAAATCTTTTAGCTGCTGTTTGCATGTCCAGAAAATTGGCAGATTGCAATTATGGTGTTTGCTTGTATATTGTTAAGTGTGACTTATGCCTTGAATGATGACTGAGTTAGAGCACCTGAGATCTTGGGAAACTTGTGTCATGCTTGGTGTTGTCGTCTTCTTTGCCATCTTAGCATGATAGATTGTGTGATGTTTAAGTTAAGCATCACAAAGTACTTAAGTGTGTTAGTGTAAACTATGCTTGTCTTGCTTGCTATTTTGTGATGCGTCTCATGGTACTATTCTTCATATTTATACACATGCATCTTGCATCTCATTTAGGTACGCTAGATAAACCACGTGAAGGATGTGAGATGGAGTGAAACTCGAAGATTTGGTTTGGTGGATATACCCCGAAGATGGAAGGACTAAGCAAGTGCTAGGACCGGAGATGTCACCAAGACGGTGCAAGCTAACTAAACTGACTTGTGTCGGATCTCAGGCAAGCCCCAGAGCATTCTAAGCCTCCCATGTTTTTACAAATATCTTGAGTATCTTTTATTGTTGATGATGCATTAAGTATAGGAATTGGTTGGAACCAATTGTTGTATTATATCCCTACCTTGTCTAGATAAAATCCTACGAATCCTAATTAAGTGTAGGATCGAATGATGCTTAGCTATGCATAGACCGGTAGAAGTCGGGTGATTTCTTGTCACCTGCGAGATGTAGGATGAGCTCTGGTCACGGTTGGCTATATTTGCTATCATGAAAAAGAACCATGTGTTAATAATGAAAGGAGACCGGACGGGATGATGGTAGTGAAGCAACAAGGCATGGAGGTCTTGGGTGTGAATCTATCCCCATCTGTGTCGTTTAAGGACCGATATGTTGTACGTCCTCATGTCATGTTGAACGCAGCCTAACACTTAGCTGGCCGAATAAGTCATTCCGACCGCGAAGCCTAGTAGCTCGACTCTGGCCAGGGACGCGAGCAGTGGCGTGCATTCTGGAGGTAGTAAGGATGTGCGGAGAGCCATTGTCACAAGTCCAAGGTGGGTTAGAGTCCCAAACATCCTTGGCAGAGTGGTTCTCTGAGAATGTCGATCTGTTCAGACTCACGACTCCTGAATCGTACCAAAGGTGACTCGTTTGCGACCCTGACGGGGGAAGCAGGGTTTGTGTTTAGGAATACCCCTCTAGCTAGATAGGAATCGATTCGAATCGCTGTCTCTCCCGGATAGTGAGAACTTGACTGAGCAGCGGCAACGTAGATTCACTAAATTTAAAGATATGGTTAAATGATGATGATGATGATGATGATAATGACAATGAGCCATGAAATACCTGATATGGTTATTATTGTTTGCAACTTAATCAAGTGATTGAATAGTATAGGTGCTAATATAGATGGTAGGTAATGGCTAAAAGTCACTGCTAGTACAGGTGAATAATGCTAATGGTTACTCAAGCTTTTATGCAAAAAGGTTGTCCAGCTAGATCCACTGATAAAGCCTTGCATACTCCTTGGTGTCATTTATTTTTGGTTTATGATGGGTAAGTCTGGCTGAGTACATTCGAGTACTCAGGGTTTATCCCACCATGTTGCAGGTGGAGTTCTCGGCCTGTTGATGATGGTGGCTAACCGCCGGTGGGCTCAGTGATTCTATAGTTCTCATCTATATGCTTTTGTCGGATGATGTCACTTATGCTAGCAATATATTTGGAACTTATATTAATGTAATCATTTGAAAGCTATGTTGTTTTCACTAAGCGGTTTTGAAACCCAAACTTGTACTTTTATTTGTGAACCCATATGTAATATTATTTCCGCTGCAACCCTATGTATGTGATGTGTATTTGCTTAATCACACGACCTTGGTTGTGATGTTGATTTACCGAGGTCTTTCGGGACACTCGGCGGACTACCGGGTTTGTATAAGTGAAAGTATGTGTGTGTCAACATGTTAGCGGGGACAGCCGTACTTGATCTTGTATAAATTGGGCGGTTCTGTTATAGTTGCCATCCATCCAGACAACAAGATGAGGGAAACCCTTACCTATGATGTGGGCCTAGGCATCGGCAGTCGCTGCCCGTGCACCAGCAGTTTTACCCTCCGAGGTAGCAAGAGCAACCTTAGCAGCATCGAGGTCGAGCTCGAGCTTCCTCGCATCATGGGCAACCACGGAAAACCGCTGGTGAGCTTCATCTGTGTCGCGGAAAAGATGGTGGAACTCTAAGTGTTCGCTCGGAGATAACGAAGATGAACTCAACCCCACCACTGATGGGTCCCCGACCGAGGCAACACCAGTGTTGCCTCCCTAATCAATGGGAGATAGCCTTGAGAAGTGCTCACAGTCAACTCAGGTCAGCATCAAACTCAAAACATCATTTAAACACTCACCCCTATTTGCGTAGCAAAACTCGGAGACATGGCAGTAGACCACCAGCTTCCGGCATGTCTTCTCATGGATGCTCGTCGTGACCCATCATGTCAACCAGGAAAGAAACCACTAGCGCACAAAGGCAAGAATGAAGAAGTGATGGGGCAAGCGCTGAAGAACAAGATGAATCCTCCCGCTGTGTTGGATCTCCCAATTTATAGCTACAGGAGCCAACCACGATAGGTACTTCGGGCGCACGTGTATTCATCTTCATTCACTAATCATCTTGGAAACCACACATAGCAGATGAAGCGATCGGTGGAAAAGTGGAACGGTGGTTGCCCACGCGGCGGCACAAACCAAGTAAGCTTTGTGTTTCCCAACTTTTTCCATATCATTTCAATTTTTGTGCCCGTAATTTGTGGCACGCGACCACTTGTGAATGGGCGCCATTATGCCATGACATGACCGGGAGGCCAACAACCCCCCAAGATCATGCGCAGAAGTGACCCACTCGCAACCACGACCCCGCGTCATGCTTAGGAAAACCTCTCTTGGGCCAGCCCTTATGAGGACTCGATGCCACAAAAGGGATAGGGCAGGGAGATGGACCCCCATGGCTCTAATCGATGGTGCGGAGCCACATGATCGTCTCTCCCTATGTTCGAGTTGTCTGCTTTGAAGTCTCCCATGTTGACCCCCTCTAGGGAAGACATCTTGCCCTCTGGCCATTGCGGAGGCGGTTGGGGACTGATGGGATTAACGGCTAATGATTTATGGGATGTCTCTTGACAAGGCACAGCCAAACTCCACATCGATTGGGGTGGATATCGGGTCCTGCTCAAATTACCCATCGACCCTGATGAGGCGCACCGCTCTAACCACGTGGTTATGTTGGACATGCCTCTCCCCACTTGGGGCGAAACCAAACCTGCCATAAACAAGGTAGCATGACCTCTCGAGGTCGGCAAGGACGTTAGGGAAAATAGAGTTGGGGACCCCATGACCCCAAAAAGAGTCAGGACCAAGCCCTGACTAACTCCTCCCTATGTCCTAAGTCTTAGACCTAAGACCTACTCCAGAGACTCATAAATTGTCAGAGGTTCGTGACCTCTCCAGGAAAGATCGATGAAGCAAATGGCCAGGGTGACGCGCAATGCAAAGCCCAAAGCATGATCATTGCTTGGTCACATGGAAGAAATAAAAGGTCAAAGACCTATGAGCCAATGTGTGTTCGCAAAAAGCATCATGACCACATGCACAGAGGTCGAGGGAACATTTCCTCGCATCATCAACAAGAAGGACCTACCCGTGAATCCTTCCCCTGCGATCCGGAGTCTCGATGCTTCCACAAGGAAAGCATCAAGCATTGAGAAAAGGGAACTATCACCTTAGTATCTGCAAGTACAAGAGCGACCATGCCGCTCAAAAAACAAGGCGTATAAAGGATACAGGCCACCACTGCTGATGGTGCCTCTAAAGGCCAAAAGGTGGATGCTACAAAAGCAAGGAAGGTAGGGTCAAAGCTTGCTCAACCATCCCTCTTACAAGCATCATGCTCCCATGGGCGAAGCATGGGAGAAGCACGGGGGAAGATAGCTCTGGGAGGCCCCCTACATGCAACAGGAGACTTCTGAGAAGCACTCCTAGAAAGCATGGAGCCCACTAAGCCAACAAGAGCCATCCCTATCCTCACGATGGCAAAAGGAGACTAGTCGGTGACCGAAGTGCACCTGTGTCAAACTGCGCCTTGCTCAGCATCGACAATGTGATAAGGCAATGCTACTTCATCCTCCTCCTGTTCCACGAATGGCACGACATGAGCGTCAAGTGAGCCCCCTCAAAGGTGATGATGCACTGCCGGCCAACATGTAGGACATGGGAGGAGGCCGGAGACGTCCCTAGCCATCGTCCGCTTCGGGCATCTGAACCAACACAGTTCAGAGCAAGGAGCGGTAGTAGGATGGAGGCCTGAGGTCACGTATGACCAAACTCAGTGCCCTTGCCACCTCCTACTCCCCTACTTGCAAATTCCCTTCTAGCACCAGCTATTGGAAGGGGCGACATTGGCCCTGGCCATCATAGGCGACTATTGGCGGTCCTTAATGACCAAATCTGACTACCAATTAAGACATAAAAGGGGAGAAATTAGCAATCTTAATCACATATGCATTTACTATTAACCTAGTTCCACATGTATTTGGAGAACATTATTTTGCAGGTCACAAACACAAATACATGGAATAAATCACTGAAAGGTGCTTTTCGACGCTGATTTGCGCAATAGAACAAGGGAGATGCCCATCAAATTAATTCAACTAGGGCAAAACCCCATGGAGCAGTGAACCATGTCTAGCCCATGGCCTACCACACGAAGGCGGTGGTGAGGCGGCATAGTCAAGGGGTGGCCGGTCCTAGGGGGGCGGCGGGCCCCTGTTGGTGCTCCTCAGTCTCACCTTCAACAGTTGGTGGCATGGCTCCATGCTAAGGCGGTGCAGCCTAGGGCTTCACTCCAAGAATAGGTAGAGCACCATCTTGGAGCCTTGTATAAGTAGAGGGGTACCCCCCACTCACACACACACACCATTTGGGTTTCCACAACACAACACAAGAGAGTCACAATATGACAAGAAGAGAAGAGCTCCATTCATATCTTAGTTTTTTAGCTAGTTCTAGTGTAGCGAGTGAGTGAGTGAGTAAGAGTGGAGAAGTACCATAGTTGTTAGCTACCTCCACTTGTGTACTTGGGACCCCTTGTACACTTAGCGGAAGGAATGCCGGGAATCGTCGGCTCCTCTCCACTTGTACCTCTACGTTCCGAATACTACTTGGAATATAAGGTTCATGTTTATGTTTGGTGGTGGTTCTACTTTAAGTTAGTCTTGTTCATTATTTACTTGTGGGTTCATCATTCGTCCTTGTGGATACTCTAATAAAGGGCCCTGATAGAGATGGATAACCCTGATCGATAGCGTAGACGTGGTGTCTAGGCTAGAGGCTATCTTCGTTTGCCTTGTTCCCTACGTTTGAGGGGTTGGTGGTAGGTGGTGACAGCCCTATCCGTCCTTCATACTCCCCCATGTCTAGGTTCGATGTGGCTACAAACCGATGTCACCTGGTAGACCAGGTGCACTTCGGTGCCCAAAGTAAGTATATAGTGGCAAAGCTATGTTAGCTTAGGATCTCTATCCTTAGAAAACCTCACTACCTGAGCTATCCTTCTTCTTGTTATCATTAGGTGAACTAGCTTAAGAGACTCTTAAACGTCCATTCCTCGTGAAAATACGATACCCTGAATACTCCCGGGTGAAATGCTACAACGGTAATTCCGTGCGCTTGCGGATTATTTCTGTATGCGTTAAGAAATACCAACAAGCATTTTTGGCGTTGTTGCCGAGGAACAGTTGCCGTATTATCTCTGAACCTAGTTCACCCATGTATCCTTGTGTTTTACCTTTCAAAAAAGAAAAAAATTTCCTTTTACTTTTTTCATCATGAAGACTTCAACTAAAAATCTTTTTGCTCTTAAGGATGAGTTCTCAGAGCCACCACCATCGAAGCCAATCACAACTTCTGGCTATGAACTCCATCCTAGCTTTATAGCCATGGTTCTAGGAAAAAACCTTCTCAGGTTAAGTTTACAAAAACTTTTACTATCATCTATGGGAATTTTGAGCACCTCTGTGCATGCTTGACAATCTCAGGCATCGCACAAGAAAACCTTTGGTAGATGTTGTTTCCCTTCATTTGAGAGGAAGAAACAACCTCCACCCACAATGTAGGGAAGGTAAATAGAGATTAGGAAGAATTGAGGGACAGATTCTGTTTCACATTCTTCCCTATATCTCAAATTTCTTCCCTACCACAAGAGATTTTCAGCTCCCACCAACATGAGAAGGAAACCATAGGTGCAGCCTGGGCTAGATTTTCAATCTTAACACACTCTTGCCCAGCCTAGCTTATACCAGACCATGTTTTGATACAACACTTTTGGTTAGGTCTTAAGTAAGGAATCTGCCCTATAGCTTGATATCGCTACCTAAGGGTCATTTCACCACAAAACCATAGAGGAAGGAGAAGCGCTTCTAGATCACATCCTAGAAAACACCCTTTCCATCCAAACCCTCCGTGTAGAATCAAGCCATTGAGGAAGTCTCTTCGGCTAAGGCCAAACTAATACCTCCCATCCAGAGACCCTCACCCAAACTGGAAACTCCGGAGGAAGGTTTCCAACCTTCCGACTTTCCATTTTTCGAGGACAAACTTTTTGATGATTTTGGAAATACCTCAAATCAATAGACAAAATCAAGGTTCATTCTGACTACCACATCATTTTGCTAGCCTCGATTTTGATCTTCTCATAGGCAACCCTAAAAAAACTTTTTCAAGAAAAAAAACCATCCTATGGGAGCCTTGATGAAGAGGTCGGGAAAACTGCTCTCGCCACGTCTAAAAAAAATCCAATGGCGAAATATCATCCCAACCATGACCCATTCAAGGAGATGAAGTTTAAATCCCTATTCGTTTCACCTAACCTTGCTTGTGAAATAGAACGACCATCACCACCCTCCCTTGAACCAAAGCTTGGTACCTCTAGCTATCCAAACGTCGTTCTCAATAGCGGTCTACATTCAACCAATGTATTTCTTGAGAACAAAAACTTTTGTGCCATGGATATTCTGCTTGGTGCCACATGCTTCCACGAGGATCACAACCACCTCTTGATCCTTCTCTCCAAACTTTTTAAGAGGATGGTTGTTGATGCCTTTGTTTATCACAAATATTGCAAATCCCATAGATGCATTGTGGCGCTAACCTTGCAGCTTGAACGATAATGTTATATGTTTGGTGGTGAAGTTGGGAACTACACCACCATTGATAGTTGCAAGATAAAGTTCCCATGGTCAAGCTTATGAAGATAAACTAAGCACTATTGGGAGATACCCCGGATTATCATAAAAAAATATAATAATAGTAATGAAAAAACAACTTTCTTATCGATAAAAGCAAAAACATGTTTTCAAGTCAGTATGCACATTCGGGTATTCTTGGTTGCTAACCCTTTCAGGTTGAGGTCAAGAAGAACAAGGTACATATGATGCTAAAGAACATGGGAGTTGCATCAACCATACACGTCGATGTCCTTTGGTGGAGGAACACACTCAAGAGGAGACCCCGACACTGCACACTTTACTTTTACACAAAAGTCCAAGTGTGGGGGATGATGGTGAGGACCTCGTCACATGTTCCGTTCACACCAAAGACCATCTTGGTTAAAAAGAAAAAGATGTCAGCTCTATCTTGCTATAAAAAAGAGTAAAACAGAGAGGGATTTATAAAAAAGGGGGGTAGTGAAAAAAATGATATACATAAAAAAGAGAGGAGGATTCTCTTCTTTTAGACCTTTGCTACTACAACCAAGGCCCAGGGTCTATACACACTATTTGTGTGTACAACCTAGCCTTGTTGTTTGCCTGAGATGGACCATGAGCGATAAAGCCACTGTTGCAGCAGCCTCAAAGCTTCCATCCACACATGCTGCCGGTAAAAACACTCAGGTATGTAAAGGCAAATAAAAACTTCACCAACTCCTTTACTCATGTTTTATCTCAATAAGAGAAACTTGCTCATACAAACTCATTATTCTCTTGTTTATGTCATATGCTCTAGTTTGGGTGTATTCACATGTGATACATCCAATAGGCTATTTTAAATTAAGCATGGTGCTTAGGTTAAAATAGCTTTCTTTAGTCAAAACTTGACATGGTGTTGAATTTTGATTAATGAACTCTGAGCAATTACTTTCATAAACAATGGAGGTAATATAATATGAAGATAAACCAAGGCTAGGAACAATTGCAACTTTACTTTAGCCTTGTATAAGTTATGGTAGAAAGTTAGGTGAACAAATTAAAATAATAATAAATAAATAAATAAATAATAAAATTAATAAGATTTAGGCTCCCCGGTGTTCAAACCAGCAGTGCCCTTGTTTGTTTCCACCTTTGTTTCTTTTTGTTTAAATAAATAGGTACAAGAATAAGTGTGGGGGAGGTCTCTTGTGCACAATGAACACACATTCAAAACCTCTCACCAACAAGTTGCACAAACATCGAATGATCCAACAAGCAAGAAGGACAGACGGATAGCTCTAGAGAGGGTTGACTGAACCTTTGGTTTGGTCAAACCACCTCTGTCTTAGCTCCTTCTTCAATGATGGTTTGCACAACACAACCCTCAACTCCCTCTAGTTTTGAGTTTGAACAAATATAAATCTTGATCACTAAAATTAAACTCAATTTATCCCTAATATCTTCTCCTGATGAACAATGCCCCTATTCACCACACTTAAAAATTTGAAAAGTGACATGTTCATAACATGTTTAAGATAGAAGCTTGCATAATGTTTGTTCCATATACATACACTTATGTCTGTGGAAAAATATTCCAATAGGACAATCATGTTGACTAAGTTGTTGTGAGGTATGATATAGTTCTGACTTAGAAATCCTACCATTTTTGTTCAAAGTACTTGGAGAATTTGTTTTGATAAAATATAAAACCATAGTATCACATACTCCTCAATTAGTGAGCAATTCCTACCAAAGCTAAATATGACATCTTGCAAGTTTCAAACCTTCTACATAAGCTGCTTGTTATTGTGTTGAGTTTGGTCAAGTCTTATAGACCCTTGTTTTGAGATTTATCATGCTCCCAAGATCAAGATCACGTACACTCACATATACTTGCTGCTCCTACACTAGTAGTATGCACAAACATGCTTCCATCTAGATCCCTTAAAAATTCTGCTCCTACACTGGGAGTAGACAAAAAAATATTGTTAGGCAAATACTCCATGTTCTAAAAAGATAATGATCTATCTCTAAATATGTGGTTTAGAAGAAGAGACATGGGCTATGCAAAAAAGAAAAAAAATATGGGCACATGAAGGTCCAAGTATAAAAGAAAAAAAATGATGAGCACATGAAGGCTCATGTATTGAAAAAAGGGGAAAGAAGAAAGGTAGCCATGTTTTAAAATAATAAGTTATAAGAGAGATCATATCTACAAAAGGAGTATAGTTTTAGTTTACCTTTTTCCACACACATGCACAGCTTGATCTAAGAGTATGGCACCTCTCTCCTTGAATCCTTGATTTGACTTTACAACATATGCAATACAAGTATGCTATATTGTTTATCCCAACCTAAAGCTCCACATAAACCTTTTTAGAAGTAGGAGAAAACAAAAGAAGGCAAAACATTGCTATGCCTTAGTAAGGATTTATATGCCATTAAGTGATTTGAGAGTGCCATTTGAGGAGTATAAAGTGAACTATGCTTTTTCTTGAGAAAAAAACTTCCAAAACTCCAAGTTGTTAAGATGTGAAATTGGAAAGATGACTTTGTTTCAAGGACTATTCCACTTTTCAACAACCCAAGGAAACATATTAGCTAATGCCATATATCCCACTAGCATAAAGAATGTGTTGGAATAACTTTTATGTAAGGCATATATCTTAGGATGTTATGCTCTTGATTACTTTTATCTCTAAACTTTGCTCGAGGACGAGCAAAGGACTAAGTGTGGGGGAGCTTGTTGGCTATCCTTAACGACCAAATCCGACCACCAATTAAGACATAAAAAGGGAAAAATAGCAATCTTAATCACATATGCATTTACTATTAACCAAGTTCCACATGTATTTGGAGAACATTATTTTATAGGTCACAAACACAAATACAAGGAATAGATCACTAAAAGATGCTTTCCAACGCTGATTTGCGCAAGAGAACAAGGGAGATGCCCATCAAATGAATTCAACCGGGGCAAAACCCCATGGAGCAGTGAACCATGTCTAGCCCATGGCCTACCACATGAAGGCGGTGGCAAGGTAGCACAGTCAAGGGGCGACCGGTCCTAGGGCGCGGTGGGCCCCCTGCTAGCTCTCCTCAGCCTCACCTTCGATAGGCGGTGGCATGGCTCCATGCTAAGGTGGTGCAGCCTGAGGCTTCTCACCAAGAATAGCCAGTGCACCACCTTAGACCCTTGTATAAGTAGAGGGGTGCCCCCCTCTCACACACACCCCATTTGGGCTTCCACAACACAACACAAGAGAGTCACAATGTGACAAGAAGAGAATAGCTCCATTCATATCTTAGTTCTCTAGCTAGTTCTAGTGTAGGGAGTGAGTGAGTAAGAGTGGAGAAGTACTAGAGTTGTTGGCTACCTCCACTTGTGTACTTGTGGCCCCTTGTACACTTAGTGGAAGGAATGTAGGTAATTGTCGGCTCCTCTCCACTTGTACCTCTATGTTCTGAATACTACTTGGATTATAAGGTTCATGTTTATCCTAGGTGGTGAGTTCTACTTTAAGTTAGTCTTGTTCATTATTACTTGCGGGTTCATCGTTTGTCCTTGTGATGAATACTCTAGTAAAGGGCTCTGATAGAGACAGATAACCTTGATCGATGCTAGAGTAGTAGTCGATAGCGTAGATGTGGTGTCTAGGCTAGAGGATATCTTCATTTGCCTTGTTCCCTATGGTTGAGGGGTAGGCAACAGGTGGTGATAGCCCTGTCTGTCCTTCGTACTCCCCCACGTCTGGGTTCGAAGTAGTCTACAAGTCGATATCGCCTGGCAGACCAGGTGCACTCTAGTGCCCGAAGTAATAATGTAGTGGCAAAGCTATCTTAGCTTAGGATCTCTATCCTTAAAAAACCTCACTACCTGAGCTATCCTTTTTCTAGTTATCATTAGGTGAACTGGCTTTTGAGATTCTTACACCTCCATTCCTTATGGAAATACGATACCCTAAATACTCCCGGGTGAAATGCTACAATGATAATTCTGTGCACTTGTGGTTTATTTCTGTATGTGTTAAGAAATACCAACAGCGACCCCCAGTGGGACGTATAACAAAAACCACGCACTTCTCCTCAAACTTTTCTCTCTCGTCTCCTCGCCTTCTCAGCATCTAGCCATTTAGGAAAATCCGAGAGGACTCGAAGTTATAGCCATGAGAGGTTCAAACAGTAGGAAGGCCTCCATTTATAGGCCAGGGATGGACTGAGCAGCCTGAAACCCCTGCACCGCATGGCAAAACGTAGAGGTCATAGCCAAAGTCAGATGCCCGAGTGAGGATGGGAAAATCATGACCCACCCAAAGGAAGGGCCAGTACAGCATCGACGAGACCACTCGGCCCTACCTAGGTCACGAACCTCGAGACATGGCACACTGACACAACAGGGCTCAATAGTCGCATACCATGTCGTCAAGGTGTCCTAACAAGGCCAAATGTAGCGCCCACCCACCACATTGAATGCACTAGCCCGCAAAGGGTCGAGCAACGAAGCTCAAGCGGGCCACGACTACGAACCCGCGCACAAACGCACACACATCTCAGCGCTTTCACGATCACTTTGTGATCGCAAAAATGCTCGGGGGCTACTGTCGAAGTTATAACATCAGGGTGACTCAAGGCACCGATTAGTTGGTGGGTCACACGGCCCATGATATATCAACTAGCAAAGGCCCGAACGACCGAGGCTAGGCTGATCCAAGAGAACCAGGACAAGTGCTATGGTGGGGGCCGGCCATGACCCCTTTGTCAGACCTAGCCACTCAGCGCACAAGAGAACATGACCACTCCACCATCCCGACCCTTGGGAGGAACGGGGAGAGGTCAAGAGTAGCCAAGTGTGCCTGCTCTAACAAGAATAGGCACAAAGCACTGACCCCACAAGGATTGAGGGGACATTGGTCACCTCGGTCTAGTCAGACACCATGCATGCACCACACGGTGCAGACAAGACAACACAGCACGATGGTGACAACCGGTATGGTGATCCACCATCCAAATATGGTCGATAGGACGCATGTACGATTCTACCCACCGCGTTATGGGATCCATGATGAAGGCCTTGACTTTGAAGCCATCCAACCTGGTGGGAGCCATGACCCCAACAATCGGGATCGTGGCCCTCAACTCCTCCAGCCAACAAGATGACCAACGACCCAGGGATAGTTACCAACTCCTTTATGATGCCCCAGGAAACCAGGAGACGATGACGAGGCCACGGCAAAGACCACATTGCACAGGATGGCTAGCAAACCATAACCGTGCCTATAGTGCCTCCATGGCCTACACAGTGGCACCACACCACATCATGCCACGGCATGGCCACAAGACCGTGATGATAACCACACCCAGACATGCTCCACAAGACAACGTAGCTTGTAAGCCAAGTTAGCTAGGACCTCCCTCAAGCTCATGACCCTTAGGTTGGGAGAACCTTCTTCCTTGTATATGCCCTAGCCCTGAACTCTATATAAGGCAGCTAGGACACCCCTCTAGGGGATCCAACTTTCATTGACTCATTCTTACACCATAGTAGGGCTCCTGAAGCTTCCCTTCAGGTAGCCCATCTCCTAGCTTTAGGTCTCTTACATCTTCCACCATTCTTGCACCCCCATTGTAAGAACTTTAGAGGATTCAAGCAAGGAACACGCACTCGATCATCTTTGAGACTGGATGTAGGGTTCTAGCCTAAACCAGTATAAATTGTCGTGTCTTTTGGATGCTACCATGGTCTTCCTAGAGCAGCGCATCAATCGTATAAATTTACTAGTCTGGTTTACAAAACACCGACACTAAGATAATTTTTTATTTTGTTTTTAATTATGCATCTTTTCTAGCTAATAAATCACACTTGTAAATGGGCAAGAAATACTTATCTAGATACATGGAGGATGCCCTTTTCCCAAGCTAGTTGTTATCATGGTCGCTCAGTGAAGTGGTCAGATGTTGAAGTTGAGTGATCCTTCTCAGAGCCGTTTTACCAACAAATGTTCTTCTTCATCCATGGGTGGAGCGAGATGAAGTCAACCAGGTAAACTTGCTCTTGATCATGTATACCATCCTGCAAAATGTCAACCAGAACACCAAAACTCATGGAACGGATTAGGATGAAAGGGTCTGCGTCAGCCGTCCGGAGATTAGTTGTTCTTGGAAATATTTTTAAAGTGGTAGAATTCTAGCAAGATCTTTATCTAATATTTTTGGATTTTCTTATATAATACATGCATGGTATTTTTTATGCCACCACGGTGAATATTCTTACAAGTTTTTACACACAGTAAAAGTATTCACATGGGGCTTAGAATTTTATAATGTAATGATGCAATTTTTATTTTCTTTTCTAAATACAATGCTAATGCAGAAAACTAAATGTGCTAAAGTAAAAATAATTTATGCAATGCTATAAAGTAAATATGGATAACTACCAATTTTATCTCATGGCGAGGGTTCGTATTTTTAAGTCCTCCAGACAGGACTCTTCTCTATTCTTGTTCATTCTTCAGGTGCATTTGTCGGTCCCAAAGATGGAGACCTTGATGGTTGCACCTCTTGTGATGGTGACTTTGATGATGCCATCTTTTCTTTCTAGACCTGCTTGGTCTATGGACTTGATTTCGGTGTAGTCGGTTCATTCTTCACAACTTCTTTATCTTCATTTTCATTCTTTGGGGATTGATTCCTCCGGCGTTGGGATGATTGGCGTCTTCTTTTGGAGCGGGTCTTCTTTGGTTGTTCATAAGTGGTATATCTATTGAAATACCAACGTACCTTTTGTTCAGGGAATTGGAAGTGGACATGTCCAGATCTGACGTAGATTATCGCATTGGTGGTGTTGAGGAATGGCCTTCCAAGGATGATAAGTACGTCTTCTTTTTCTCCCATGTCAAGGACCATGAAATCGGTAGGGACATAGTGATCTTGTATTCTTACCATGATGTCTTTTGCTATTCTCTCCAGAAATTGGATTGATTGGTCTGCCATCTACAATTGCATATATGTAGGGAACAAAGGTTCATCACCAAACAAATAGTCATACGTTACCTTGGACATTATGTTGACACCATCCGATGTCGCAGAAGGTGTTGTGGAAGATTCTTTGTCCAATGGTACACTCTATCGTCGGTACTCCAGGGTCTTCCTTCTTGGTAAGGAATGGTGAAGCAAGGAGGTGGTCGTACTCTGATCGGAGTGTGTTGATCATCTTGACTGATTCTTCTTGTGGCCGCCTAGCCATGTTCTTCCTTCTTCGGTTGTTCCTCTTCTTGGTCACTGTTGTCTCTTTGGGCAGGCACGCCATTTGTGGATGACTAGGAGAATGATGCATATGATTCTTGAAAGTGAACTTCTCCTTTCTATCCTTGATGGTGAAACAAATCTTGGCATTGTCTACCTAGATGATGGCTTTTGCGGTGGTTAAGAAAGGTCAGCCCAAAATAATGGGTGCCCTTACATCTCCACATGTTTCCAAAACCACAAAGTCTACGGGTACATACGACTATCCAACTCATACATAGATGTCTTCGAGAATTCCCTTAGGGTAGTAGAGTGACTGATCTACAAGCTGTAAATGCATGTTTGTGTACAACAGAGTATCTCTATTAATTTTATCATAAATTACCTTTGGCATGATGTTAACACTTGCTCAGAAGTCACAGATAGCTTCTTGGAAAATGTGAGGTCCAATGGCTATGGGGATGACGGGTCTTCCTGGATCTCCTTTCTTGACAGGCAAGGAATAATCCTCCCATCTTCCTATCGTTTGTTCTATGTAGTATCCTGCGGCATTGTGAATATCGACAAGATTTGTAGTTTCTAGATCTTCCAGTTGCCCAAGAATCTTACCTTTGTTGGTCGAAGGAACAGCAGCCGCCAGTTGAGCTATTTAGGATTCTATCATTTTATTAGAACTATGCTGATTTTTAATGGCTGAGGAGAAGCTATCCATTCTATTATTTATGTTTTCTAAGATTTTATCATTAAAAGCTAATTTTCTAAATAAGCCCTCCATAATTTTAGCTTGGCAAGAAAATAACTCTCACAAGGGTAGTTGACTATTGAAATTATTACCTTGATAGTTACCTTGGGAGTTGGGCCTTTGTTGGTTCCATCCTTGATTTTGTTGAGGACAATAGTTGTTATTATTGATGAAGTTCACATCCTCATGGGTTTTAGGACAGTTGTTCCCTGAATGCCTAGTGTTGCCACATTCTTCACATGTCATGTGGGAATCATGAATGTGCATGACTTTTTGCTTCTCATTGGCTCACTCTTCAAGCCTCTTCATCAGAAGATCCATCTTGGTAGACATCATGTCTACCTCCTTGAGTTGATGCATTCCTCTTCCTCTCTTGTGGGTCTAAAGACGTTCTTCATTCCAACCATGGTTGGAGACCATCTTCTCCATGAGGGTTGTTGCTTGTGCAATTGTAAGTGACAAGAATGCACCTCCAGCAGTGGAATCCATGGTCTCATGGGTGCTGTTTGTCAACCCGTGGTGGAAAGTCTATAGGAATAGCCAATCCTCCATCCCATCATGAGGACATTCTGAAATGTAGTGTTGGGGTTATAACCCCAGGGTGTCTCAAGACACCGATTAGTTAGTGGGCCATGCGGCCCATTATATATCAGCTAGCAAAGGCTTGAACAACTGAGGCCCAACTAATCCAAGAAAACTAGGCCAAGCGCTAAGGCGGAGGCTAGCCACGACCTCTCCACCACCCTGACCCCTAGGAGGAATGGGGAGAGGTTGAGCACAGCCAGGCATGCCCCTCCTCATGAGGATAGGCACACCACTCTAATCCCACAAAGGCTGAGGGGACAGTGGTCACCTTGGTCTAGTCAGACACCATCTCTATGCCACGTAGCACTAACAACACCGCCCAAGGTGGTGACAACCGGTACAATAACCACCGGCTAGATATAGCGTGACAAGATGCATGTATGACTCCACCAACTATGGGATGGGATCCATGATGAAGGCCTTGACTTAGAGGCCATCCAACCTAGCGGGAGCCATGACCCCAATGATCGGGATTGTGGCCCTTAGCCCCTCAAACTAACAAGGCGATCGATGACTCGAGGGCGGCTACCAACTCCTGTAGAATGCCCCTAGAAACTAGGAGGTGATGATGAAGACCACAATGAGGACCACATCGCACAAGATGACTAGCGAACCACCATCGTGCCTACAGTGCCGCCACGGCCGGCATAGTAGCACCATGCCCCAACATGCCACGACATGGCCATAGGACCATGACGATAACCACGCTAAGACATGCACCACAAGACGGCGTAGCTTGCAAGCCAAGTTAGCTAGGACCTCCCTCAGGCTCATGACCCTTCGGTCGGGAGAACCTTCCTCTTTGTACATGCCCTGGCCCCAAACTGTATATAAGGGTAGCCAGGGCACCTATCTTGGGATCCAACTCTCATTCACTCATTCCTACACCATAGGAGGACACCTAAAACTTCCCTTCAGGCAGCCCGTCTCCTAGTTCTATGTCTCCTACCTCTTCCACCATTCTTGCACCCCCATTGTAAGAACTTCAGAGCATTCAAGCGAGAAGCATGCACTCGATCATCTCTAAGACTAGATGTAGGCTCTGGCCTAAACCAGTATAAATCCTTATGTCTTTTGGATGCTACCATTGTCTTCCTAGAGTAGTGCGGCAATAGTATAAATTCCCTAGTCTGGTTTACAAAACACCGACAGTTGGCACGTCAGGTAGGGGATAGTCGCGCACTCTCATTGTCGAGCAGGAAGCGATGGCTCCTCGTACCATTGGTAGACTCACTGGTGGAATGGCCCATGGTAGCCACATCTACCGTGAAAACTACGAGTTCACAAGTGTCAAAGGGCTAGCGCTCGCTGTCACCAATAGCCGTGGCCCAAACCTTCGCCATGGAGATCTAGGTCCCGTGGCCCATGGCGGACACACTCTCAGAACTACCCCTGGGGCAACATCCAAGAGTTCACCTACATAGGGGGGCCAATACCCTCTCTCATCACCAGTCATGGCCAAGTCCACTACCCAGGATGCCGAAACTCCAAGGCTTGTGTCAAACTGACCCAGGGAATGGCCTCAACTGGCCACATCCTTTTGGGGAACCATGAGGTTATCCATACTAATGGGTCAGCGCCCATCACCAGCTTCTGCCCTATCTAGGTCAACCGCGTGGGAAGCCTAGATCTGGTGGTGGAAACATGCCTCGAGCAGCGTCACCGCAACCAGTAGAGTGCCATGTGTTAAGGCACACAAGAGCAACAAAATCACCCACCACCCCACGACATTGTCGCAAGTGATCAGGTGGCAGCCCAATGCCACGCCTTGTGTAGTGAAGCTCGGAACTAGGATCCAATCCTATATTGTGGAAAACCGCCCATCATGCTCCAGTGAAGTGTTAGTTGACACTCAAAGGCACGTGCATTCGAGGAAGCGGGTCCCCTGAGCGCACCACGCTTCGCACCGAGCAGACCAAACCACGTTGCACTCAGAACCTACTTCCACTATGACAGGTTGTGCCAGCTCCTCGTCGAGAGCGGTAACTGCTCCTAGAGGCCAGGACGTGATGACCATGAGGGCCCAAGCACCTGATCTCGGAGGAGTCACTCTCAGGGGCTCGTAGGCCCACCAAGGATGTCAAACCGACAAAGGTTGACTCAAAGCCAGCCGAGAGGTTGATCCGCGCTGGCTACGACCATTCCGAGTGACAAAGAAGTGCCTTCACCATCTCATGGCCCAGCGACCACAGCAACTCCGTTATGAGCAGACGCTCGGGGGCTCGATGCACCCTGTTGGCATTTCTTAGCTCAATCACCAAGTGTGGAGGTTTTAAGTCCACCCTCGGCAACGACACTAGAAATGTCTGTTGGTATTTCTTAGCACCATCACTAAGATTGAGTTAACCTTAGTGACACTGCCAAGAAACACCAACTACGATAGTTCTTAATGATTACAGAAAATATCTACAAGTGCACAGATCTATCATTGTAGCATTTCACCTGAAAGTATTTAGGGTATCGTTATTTATATTTTCCCAAAGGAGGGCAAGGTGTAAGAGTCTAGCATGAGCATGAACAAGATTACATACTTGCATAGTGGACCATAATTCATGACAGGGGTAAAAATGGTATATTAAGGATAGTGGACACACATCTGAGCCAACATCAAGGATAAAGGAGAAAACAAAGAATAAACGAATGTTCCTACATGGAACCCGCATGTTCTAATATAGCTATGCAAAGAACTGATAATAATCATACAAGTCATATGACTAGAGTTAGAACTAAGTTTAAGATGAATGGGGAGATCTCCGAGCACTGGTCTGCCAGCAAGCGCGAGAGACTTTAAAACTCCTACACAATATCCAAACATGGGGGATTACAAGGGATGGACAAGGCTGTCACCACCTGCCGCCTTCCCCTCAACCATGGGGCACCGTCATATCCAAAGGTTCCTATGTACCTAAGCACCATGCTCGTGTACAAGGAAACTACCCATATCCCTCTAGGACTCTGACCCTATGGATCGACAAGCAAGAATATGAGAAAACCCAAAGGAACAATGAACCATCACCTCAACCCTAGCTCTACTTCTACTCACACAATTCATATGAATGATTAAGCATAAAGTTGAAAATGTTAAGATCATAACACACAAACAATGTGCTAGTTCATATATCATGATTATAACAAGACAACTATACTCTGTTCATATGCACTACTATATAAATGTTATGAGAGCATGACTATGGAAGAACTCTTCATAGTTTTATTCATACTAATATCTCACTCTTCTTCCAAGGAGCCAAGCCCTCCTTGATAGCTCTTGCCTTGATCACAAAAACTACTACTGAAACTAAGAGAGTACAAGTGGAGAGAGGTGAGGTGTGTAGCTCCAAATGGTGTGTGTCTTGAATGGTGAGCACCTCCTCTACTTATACTAGTGGCTTGGTCAGTTTGGTGCTGAAAAATAAGGAAACCACCAGGAACCGTCATTGCATGGCGGCATGCAACCGCTAGAAGAGTGCGGGCCCGAGAGGCGGCGGCGGTGGTGCGGTCGCACCTAGGGTGCGCCCGCACCCTGGTAATCTGGCCTCGCGTCCACCTTTGCTTGATCGGTTCCTGGGTGTGTCCTGACCATTGCCATGTCGGTGCTTGGCCCAAATTCTATGTTGCAGTGGGCCTTTGCTTGGTACTATCTTGTAGAATCTGCATTACGCTTTGCATGATTACGCATTTTGCTTTGTTTTCCACTTGTATTTGAATATGAGTCCTGCAAAACATGATTTCTCCAATACAAGTGGAACTCGGTCAATAGTAAAGGCATATGTGTCAAAAGATTGTTTATTTCTCTTGTTTTGGACTTAAATTGGTGGTCCGATTTGATCGTTAGTGACTGCCAACAAATCCCCCAAGCTTAACCTTTGCTCGTCCTGAGCAAATAGCTATGTACTTGGTTGTTGATAAGGAGTTGCTACTATGCCAAATATATTTCATAAGTGCCATGTCTATAACAAAGTATTCTTCCGCAATTCAAATAAGTTGACATTTTTATCCACCCTTTTACCTTGATCCCTGTGGTGAGTATAGCTTTTCCAAGTTCTTGGGCGGTTGCAAGATAAAACGGTTATAGTAGAATCACTAATCATTCATTCCTTGATCAACCATCTGTCCAAAGGTTTTATAAGTTTTGCAAAATAAAATGTAAGTTCCTCAAATGATTCTCTCGATCACTCAATGTGTATGAAACCTCACCAAAGGCATTTGAAATTTTTGCCTTCTTTTCATATCCTACCACTTATGGCTTTGAGTGGAGTTTTGGGTAGGTATGAAAGTCTGGCATACTTGCATCACATATTTTGCTAAGTCAAAAACCGGACCTCAAGGAGATGCAAGTCATACACTTTGATCAAGATGTGTAAGTGTGTGGAATTTTTATAGACTCCTAATTCTAAATATTTTTTGTACTCCTTTGAATCATGAATCACTCTCTTGAATGAATGCCTTTTTATTTGAATGTATGGGCTATCTTTATTTCTTTCTTCTCTTTTTCTTTTCTTTTCTTCATGCCCTTTGGCATGCTTTTTTTCTCTCATGCCATTTGGCATGGATATTTTTCTTTTACTTCTCTTTTTTTTAGCATAGCCCAAACTATTCTTTTTGGCACATGAAATTTTTGAGAGAGAGACACATGAAAAATGAATGCAATAATTATTTGGTGGACAAAAAAAACATGTTTTTGCGTAAATCTCATTGTAAGAGTCAGCAGTTTATTTGTGGGTGTACATGTGTCTTGATCATGGGTGCATGACGAGAATCTCAACAAGGGTCACAACAATTTGACAAAGCTCAATGTCCAGACAAGTAGCATATGACTAAAGTTTTGAATGTGAATCACGACATATGGCCTTGGTAGGTATTCATAATCATTGAGGAACTTTTGAATTTTAGCATTTATGAAAATGAAATCTCCGAATGTCAAGTTTCTCTTAGAATAAAGTCATAGTAAATTCTATTTGTAACATATCATAACTCGCAACAACTTAGAAAAGGAGCATGCATTTGCAACCCATAAGTTTTTAGCTATCGTAGAACCGACCAATTTATAAGAGCACAAGTACAACGGCAGCCCGCAAGCGGTCACACTGTCATACTTGAGCCCATATAAACCCGGTAGTCTATTGAGTACCACAATGGGTCTAGATAAACGATCCGCATACAACCAAGATCGTACATGATTCAACATACATGTCACATAATACATAAAGTTCACAGATAAAGTTCCATCATTAGAGTACGAAATAAAGTTATTACAGACCAAGTTTGATAGATAGTAGCGGAAGCAAATTAAAGTTTGAAAGTAGCATTTGTCAACATAATTCAAATATAGTGCCAACACATGATCACAATCCACAAAAGCATGATAGAAGGATTATTAAAGATGCCTGCCCAAGGCTCACTCCTCATCCACGGCGGGACAGAAGCAATTCTTGCAATATCCATGATAGACGGTACCATCTGCAACAATGGGAATAAAACCCTAAGTACGAGAAGGTACTTAGCTAGACTTACCCATCATAAATAAGAAATAAATTGACTCCAAGGATTATGCAAGGCTTTATAAGTGGAGGTAGCTGGACAACATTTTGCATAAAAAGCGATTAACTCAGTTATACAATTATAGTTCCATCATCAAGTTAATTATAATTATCCATCTCTAGATTAGTAACTATCCTATGCCAAACATGTGGTATATCATTTTAGGAGCATACAATAGTAACCATAGACGGTATAGTAATTCCATGTTTATCCTAACCATCACATTCCATAGTACAATTACTACGATGTTGGGGCTAGCCAAGTTTCTCACTATCCAGGAGAGATGGCGATTCGAATCGATTTCAACCAGCTGGGAATTTATTCATAACACAAACCTAGGAAGACCAGATCAACGGTCACCGTAGGTCACCTTTGGTACAACTCAAGTACACATTTCACGGGTTTGCCCAGCGCCGCACAATTAGGGACAACCAACTGCCAGGACGACCTAGACTACCCTGCCCTTGGGCTCACGCCTGGCTCCCCACACATCCTTACTACCATCTAGAGTGCACACTTTGATAGAGCGGAGCTCGGCTTGAGTTGAGCAGCTCAGCTTCGTGGTCGGAACAAGTTATCCGGCTAGCTAAGTGATAGGCATGCCTTCAATCTTGTCAGAAGCGCCAACAATGGTATGGTCCTTAATCGGCACAGACGGAATCACATGAGTCAACCTACACATAGACTCTGCTCAGCCTCCATTTACATTACCTCATGGTTGTTTTCCATGATAGCAAATATAGCCAACCATGCTTCGGTATCCACCTATATCTCGTAGGTGATAGGAAATCACCTGACTTCTACCGGTCTAAGCAGGGCTAAGCATATATTCGATCCTGGACCTACAGAGGGTTAAAGGTGTATATATATCTAGACAAGGGAGTTCCATGCATCAAGGGTTTCTAGTCAACTCTTATAACCTAATGTATCAATCATAAAGGACTCAAGTAATATTTCGTAAAACACTGGGAGACTTAAAATGCTTGGGGGCTTGCCTTTCAGAAAGGAGGTGGGGCGGTGATCAGGGCACTTGGGGAGCTCTTCTAGATTCTGCTCCTCTTCTTTGGGAGCTGTGGCTTGAGGATTCTCCTGCTGATCCCCTTCCCCTTCTTCGTTGAATTCCAGCAACGTTATCTCCTCGGTCGATCCTATATGCATGATCATGGAATAAGATATTGCGAATGCATGTGTGACAACACTTATAATATGATAAGAAGTGATGAATGCATCCTTGTAAGTATTTTCAACAGCATGGTATTCAAGTAATAACAAGTGCATCCTATTCTACTGAGTAGGTGCATATCTCTTCTCTATTACTTAAGCAAATACTTCCGCAAGTTTTTTACTGAACTACAAAATAGCAGCTACTTATTTTAACCATAACTGGAGTTATATACATCAAAATCATATGGTTGTAGACATTCTGCAAAGCTTATGAAATTTCCTATAACTTTATTTTAATACTCTTAAGATGATTCAAAAGTTATCTAGGTGAAACAATTCAGTCAATCAAATCTATCCTGAGAACAAACAATTAGGGCAGCAAACTTCTAACAGCCAAAACTCTTAAACCCTAAGGCCTATGACCATGAAAATTTAACACAAGAAAGATTAGTAAGTTATCTACAACTTTGTTATTAACAAGTTTTACAGAAAAGACCATTATCAACATGAAATCATACACACAACCGAAACTATACATGCAACCCTTTATTTGAATTATAAAGTGATAATTAATTAGTTGCATACAATCAATTGCTTCTAAGCCTTACTATTGACATCAACAGTTACTACGCATCATAAGAACCATAGAAAACATCATGGTCAATCACAATTTAATTACTTAAATGCCCTTATTAATTTAATTAAATAATTAGGGGAAATAACAAACATACACCAACTTTGCACAATAAACTCTCATAAAATTACAGTAGCTTCCTAGTGCTCACAATAGACCACTGTAAAAATTTCTTACCATTTGCCCATGTATAACACCATATACAAAAATGACAAGCTAGCAAGGCCTATTTTAGTGAAAAGTGTCAAACAACAGATTCTATATTTTTTCTAGCTTCATATTAGTGCCATACTACTGTAAAAAAATTTGCATAGCAATATGTTATATATTTTTATCCCTATAATTTTCCTCTGAAAATGCCATTTATTAAGAGATAAATAGAAAGATCATATTTCAATCAAGTTTAATGCAAGTTTAATATTTTTCTAGCTAGAACAGGTCAACACAAGACCAATAAAATTGGAATCACAATTTTATCATTTTTCTAGCTCAAGATATCTAATTTACAAGTTTACTAACATTCAAAAAGCACTTATTTAAATACATTTTAATCACCAATAAAACTATCAGAACTGTACATTTCATATTTTTAGAAAACACTACATTTCATGAGGATCACATCAAAATTTGGTTCACCAAAAGTGGACATATAGAACTCCACTTATGATTTTTCAAAGATGCATGCAAATCTAAAAATAAATGAACTATCTTTTAACTTTGTGCCACTGACAGCCGGGACCCACGCATCAGACGGGGCCACGCGTCAGCGATGGCAAAACATAGGAACGGCGCGGGACGACCGGAGTTCGCCGACGGCGGGCTTCTCCGGTGATGACACTAGAACTATAGTGACCCCCATGACCTTGCGCACACGAAAGGGTAGTTAGGTGGACGGATTGGCGAAGCTAAGGACGACGGCGGCGGTCATGGTGGTGCGGCGGACGCGATTGACGGCGAGCCACCGAAGGTGACTGATACGGCACCATCTAGGGTTCGGCCTAGCTTCTACAAACTATGGTGAACCTATTGCACACACAATCGTGGCACGCAGTGGTCGGAGGTGAAATGCCGGCGAAGCCGTGCGCTGCACAGAGGCCTTACCGGGCGAGGCTTAGCGGTCAAAGCAGTGCGGTGATGCGATGGGAGTGCATCGGAGCTACTGTGGAGGCGACGGAGCTATGCGGTGCAAGCAGGGGCCGGCAATGGCAACTGCAGCGCAGCACTGAGCTGCTGCGGCTGCTGCGGACGGAGGCGAGCAAAGGAGGAAGCAAGGGAGGGGAAATGAGAGCGCATAGCGTCACGGGTGAGCATCTGATGTGTGCCTGGCTGGTCAGGACATCGGCGACGCGCGGCCTCCATGCGGCGGCCAGCGTCTGATGGCAGTCGGCCATGATGGCCAAGCCGATTTTAGCCATCAGGCCTACGAGTCCAGACTGACAGTGTGATTTGGCGAAGCTCGATCTCTTAATCCATAGCTCCTTAGTGCAAACAATCTTAACAAGACTGGTAGCCCTACATATCATCTACAAAATCTCTTAAAAGATCCAAGCCTAATTCTGAATTGTTAGCGAGTAAAATCATCCCAAAGTCGAGCCAACCAAACTAAAAACGCGCCAGGACTTAGAAAATTTCTAAGTGTTGAAAAACAATGAAATGTGGATTTTTGTGAGCTCAAAAATACCAAGCTATGCACTGAATTAGCTCATGACCCAAAAATAAGAGTTGTTCCTCTACTCAAATACTACAACTTTGCTTTAGTGAACACATCCATGCAAAGTCTCTATGACATAATTCAAACTATGTCAAACATACTACTTTCAAATGATGGCTTACACTTAAACTATGACTTAGTGACCAAACTAGCCCTAGTCATGAATACCAAAGTTGTTCATAATGACATTCTAAACATATTTAAGCTATTCCTAAGGTCACACAAGCGTTTCATACATTGGTTACATAAATTACTTCCTAGGTCAACATGCATATCATCACTTAGGAGCTTAATTAGACAAATTGATCTACATGAACATTGCTTCATTAGTCATCCTTAAGTGTAGCTAAGGTGCTTTAGTGACCAACATCAACCATTTACACTTATTCACTCATGATCATAAGCATACACAAAGGAAACATGAAATAACAAGGCATGTTCCATATGTTTCAATCATATGTTTCACATGTAAAAGCTTATATATGAATGCTTGATGCTTATGCTCATGCAATGCAAGTCAAGTTATGCAAGCCTAACACCTAGGGTGTTACAGCCCGTCCTCCTTATAAAAATCTCATCCTGAGATTTGCAAGACCTACCATTCTTTGACAAAGGTGGGATAAACCTCACATAAGTAATCCTCTCGTTCCCACGTGGCATCTTATTCACTGTGAATATTCCACACCACCTTATAGAACTTAATGATCTTACTCCATGTTACTCTTTTCATCTCTTCTAACACTCGGATTGGTTTCTCTTCATAGGTCAAATCCGATTGGAGCTTAATGTTGGTAGGTGCAACGGCTTCCTCAGGTATGCAAAGACATCTCTTCAACTGAGAAACATGGAAGACATCAAATATGGCACTCATCTCTGGGAGAAGTTGTAACTTGTAAGCGACATTCCCTTTCCGTTCAGTAATCTTGTATGGCCCTACATATCTAGGCGCAAGCTTTCTCTTCACTCCAAATTGTTGTACTCCTTTCATGGGTGACACTTTCAAGTATACATAGTCTCCCACTTCAAAAGTTAGTGGTCTTCTTCTTTTATCAGCATAACTCCTTTGTCTTGACTAGGTTGCTTTCATATGCTGTTGGATAATGCGCACTTGCTCTTCAGCTTTAGTGACAAAGTCAATGCCAAAGTATCTTCTTTCACCGGGCTCAATCCAATTCAACAGAGTTCTACATTTTCTACAGTACAAGGCTTCAAAAGAAGCCATCTTGATGCTTGCTTGATAACTGTTGTTGTAGGAGAACTTGGCTAAAGGTAGCCATTTCTCCCATGAACCCTTGGAAGATATAACACAAGCTCTTAGCAAATCTTCTAAGATCTAGTTCACTTGCTCAGTCTGTCTGGATGTTTGTGGATGGTATGCTGAACTTCTAATTAGCTTAGTCCCCAAAGCCTGGTGCAAGTGTTCCCAGAAATGAGCTATAAACTGTGGTCCCCGATCTGAGATTATAGTTCTAGGTACCCCATGTAGTCTCACAATCTGAGAAATGTACAACTCAGCGTACTTCCCAGCTAGATACCTTGTGTTCACCGGTATAAAATGTGCTAACTTGGTGAGACGATCTACAATGACCCATATGGAATCGTGACCTTGTTGTGTTAGCAGAAGGCCTGTAATAAAGTCCATACTTATTTCTTCCCATTTCCACCCTGGAATAGGCAAAGGCCTTTACTCTACTGCAATTATCGCACCTACCGACATAGGCTGCGATCTCTTTCTTCATCTTAGTCCACTAAAATCGGGTCTTGAAATCTTGATACATTTTTCTACTACCCGGATGGATAGACAACTTAGACGAATGAGCTTCATCTAAAATTTGATTTCTAAGCTCACGGTCTTTCGGTACCACAAGTCGGTCCTCAAACCATAGCACACCTCTTTCATCTAATCTGAAATGCTTTGTTTCTTGCTCTTGCATCTTTCTCTTGATGTGAAATATACCTACATCTATCTTCTACAGTTCTATGATTTTGCTCTCAAGTGAACAACTAATAGTGATATTGTGCAGTACAATAGGATGTAACAAATTAAATCCATCTTCCAACAATGCTTCCATAGTGTTGCAATGAGCTTTCGACTAAGTGCATTGGCTACAACATTGGCTTTCCCGGGATGGTAGTGTACATCTAAATTGTAGTCCTTGATCAACTCTAACCATCTTTGTTGTCTCATATTCAGCTTAGGTTGGGTAAAGATATATTTGAGACTTTTGTGGTCAGTATATATATAACATACATTGCCCAACAAATAATGTCTCCATATCTTTAATGCATGAACAACTACTGCAAGTTCTAAATCATGTGTAGGGTAATTGACTTCATGCTTCCTCAACTGCCGAGAAGCATAGGCAATCACTCTTCCTTCTTGCATGAGCGCACACCCCAAACCTATACCCCATGCATCATAGAACACATCGAAAGGCTTTTTCAATGTTGGGTTGTGCTAAAACAAGAGTTATAGTTAACAGGGTCCTTAGGGTGTGAAAAGCTGCTTCACACTCTAGTGTCCAACTGAACTTCTCATCTTTCTGAAGTAGCCTAGTCATGGGCTTAGCTTTCTTGGAGAAATCCAGAATGAAACGATAATAATAACCTACTAACCCTAGAAAACTCCAAACTTCATGAACCAAAGTCGGCGCCTTCCATTCCATGACCTCTTGTACTTTAGATGGATCTATAGAAATTCCCTCTCTCGATAAGATGTGAACCAAGAAAGGTACTTTACTCAACCAAAATTCACACTTGCTAAACTTTGCATATAACTTATGTTCCTCAACCTAGACAAAACAATCCTTAGATGCTCTGCATGATCTGCCTCACTCTTTGAATAAATTAAGATATCATCGATAAACACAACCACAAACTTATCGAGCTCGGGCATGAATACCGAATTCATCAAGTACATGAAGTAGGCAGGAGCATTCGTTAGTCCGAAAGACATGACTAAATACTCATACAAGACGTAACTAGTGGAGAAAGCGGTTTTAGGTATGTCCTCTGGCCCGATCTTTATCTGATGATAGCCTGACCTTAAGTCAATCTTGGAGAATACCTTTGCTTTTGCTAACTGATCGAACAAGATATCGATATGAGGCAAAGGATACTTGTTTTTGATGGTCACAGCATTAAGTGGCCTATAATCCACACACATTCTCAAGGACTTGTCCTTCTTCTTCACAAACAAAGCTAGACATCCCCATGGAGATGAACTAGGTTGAATGAGACCTTTGTCCAATAGTTCTTGTAACTAAATTTTAAGTTCAGCTAGCTCATTTGGTGGCATCCTATAGGGTCTTCTTGAGATAGGTGCCATACCCTAGCACTAACTCAATCTTAAATTCCACATCCCTATCAGGTGGTAAACCTGGTAACTCATCTAGGAATACATCAGGAAACTCACAAACCACTGGGATATCACACAGGGTAGTGGCTTGGATAGCACAAGCCAAGTGTTGGAGTTCAATTTTTTGAGAAAGTGGTACTAGCAAAGCATTACCTCCCTTTGGTTCTCTCAACATAATAGTACGGGTGCTAGTGTCAATGAGAACCCCATGATCACTCATCCATTTCATGCCTAAGATCACATCTATAGATAATTCGGGCAATACTATCAGATTCATCGTATACTCCCTCTCTTGTATAGAGATGAGCACATTTCTAACCATCTTATTTGTAGAGATAGTAGCCCCAGCTGAACTTATAATATAACCACCCTTGCTTACCTCAATTACTTTCTGATCATGTCTAGATGCAAATGATTGGCTCATAAATGAATGAGAAGCTCCCGAATCAAATAAAACAATGGCGGGATGCTTGTTAACAAGAAACATACTGGCGGTGACAACCTCTCCAGTGGGCACCTCTTCAATAGCGGTGTAGTGCACGTACCTAGGACATGCCTTAGGATTTGCCTGCCTCTGATTTCCTTGGTTCTGATTGCTGTTCTTCTTAGGATGGGGGCACTCTTTGGACCAATGGCCCAACTGATTATAGTTGAAGCAGGGTTGGTTGTTCTTGGGTCCTATGGAGCTTCCTTGCCCTCCATTCCCCTTGGGTAAGGCAATGGTGAACGCCTTGCAGAACACCTTCTGAGGCCTGCTGTTCTTAGCTTTTGGTGGAGGAGGCCTGAACTTGGGCGCTAGTGGTCAAAATTGTGGCCTAGCTGCCACTGGAGCTCTAGACTGTGAAGATCCTGAGGCACCTGCCTCAGCTGCCCTCTTGTGGCCCTTTGCCACCGCATGCAGATCATTGTGGTTCTCCTAAGTCAACGCATCACTGATGAACTCATTGTAGGTAGTGCACTTGGAGTTGGCCATAGTCTTCATCAGCTTCGTGCCAAGACCTCTCTTGAAGCTTTCTATCTTCTTTTCTTCAGTGTTAACAAAACCTGGGGCAACCAGGATAGATTGTTGAAAGCATTCATATACTTAGTAAGGGTCTTCATCCCTTGTGTGAGGTGCATAAATTCAGCTGCCTTCATGCGCATCAGCCCTAGGGGAATGTGATGACCCCTAAAGACTAACATGAACTACTCCCATGTGACCTGTGCATTGGCAGGTAGAGAGGATAGGAAATGGGTCCACCAAATCCCTGCTGGTCCCTGCAGTTGATGGGACGCATACTCTACCTTCTGGTGCTCGGTGACCCTTAGCAGACGGAACTTTTGCTCAATAGTGTTGAGCCACTCATCCGCCTAGAGCGGTTCCTCTGCCACCTTGAAGATAGGAGGCTTTGCATCCAGAAAATCCTTGAAATGTTGTACTGGTTTGGCAAAGGCCCCTATTGCTGTGGGCGGGCATGAGCCGTGTTCTGCGCAATGAGGCGCAGGCCTTCCTCCATAGTCCTTTGGCTTCCCAAGAATTGTGCAAAGAACTTATTAGCAGACAGTGGTGGCGGTGGTGGTAAGTCACCATCATTGCTCCCTTGGCTACTGCCTGCTCCGGCACGGGTGCGAGTCATTTGCAAGGTTGCAATAATAAGTGATTATTGGATGATGTCAAGAGGTTACAGATGAATTGTATAATCATGCCAAACTAAAATTACTGGAGAGAATCTTAAATTCATACAATAAAAACAGAGGCATAATAATTCATTCACGCAACATGACACCACCAATTTGATCACTTATCGGGCTCGCAGCGCGTTAACATTCAAGTCATAATCACTGATAAAATGAACTGGAATTGCATTAACGTTCAACCAAACATGAGATAACATGCAAGTACCAATATTACATGATAGTCCAATCACAAATACCAAACTTAAACTACAGGTCCATTACATAAATAGTGAGGATACATCTAGCATTTCCACTAGTCACTAAGATATTCTAATCTTCATTATGATCACTGTCGAGGTTGGAGATAGGATCATCCCCATCCTCTGGCTCCACTTCTTCCTCGTCCCACCCATCATCTTCCACTAACATATCTAGATCTTCATCATCAAGGATCGGGTGCAATTGGTTGTTCAGATAATGCACCTCATGCTGAAGATCCATCACTGCATCCTAGACCTGTGTAAGCTACTAGCGTAAGTCCCTCTCAGCACGGTCCTGCATGGCGCTCATGGCACGGGTCCTATCTTGTTCTGCTTCTGCTACAGCGGCATGGTTGTTGGCTAAGTTCTGCTGGCGCGTAGTTGTGGATGCCTAGGCACGGGCGGCCTCTAGCTACTCCCGTAGTCCTGCTAGCATTGCTTGATCATCTACCCTTGCTTCTTGGGCTACCGCTCGCTGTTGATCCACTTGTTCCATTTGAGTGTGGAGGTTTCCCAAGGCTACATAGGCTTGATCGGTTTCCCATCGAGCCTCACTTGCTGCCTTTTTGTGCTTGCACACACGCTTCTTGAGCTTATGTTGTGTGGCTTCGGCTCTCATTAGCTTATCCATGCAAGTAGTGTAGGATTCCTACCAGACACTCATAGCGGGACTAGAACTATTGGCCCGCTCATCCCGATCTCGGATCAATGCATTGCGGTTGCATTGTTCGCATATTGCTGTGGATGGATCCACCCGAGGAAAAACACAGCGGCATTGCTGGAAAGTTCATCCCCGTGCTGCTGACAGATCTGACTCAATACCTTAAAGGCTACAACTTGGGTAGCCTCCCAAGGAGTTCTTCCTTCAGATTCCGCTTTCCATTCCTACCAGAAAGGTGCTTGTATGCGGGCTGGTATGGTTAGCCATACTTCATACCATGGTTGTCCCTCTAGGTACTCTTCATTCCAGTGATAGAGGGGTGGTTCATAGTACCCCGCAAAGTGGAAGACTCTCCAAAGCAAAGTAGGAGTTCCGAACATCATCAGGAAATTCTCACTTCTAGCCGATGATGCCATCTGTACCAACAACACATGCAACTCTCGTGAGACAAGGTCATAATGGATAAGAGTTACATAACCGAGTAAGAAATCTATAAGGGGAGGAATAATGCAAGTATTTAATAATGATTTATCATGATGCATGCACGTTCCGTATGTCCTTACAAACTTAGGAAAAATAATTCTAACGACATACACAGTGGCATACATATGTACTCTCATATATAGTGTAACTAGTTAGACTACACGTTTTGTTGTTTGTCTACCTGCACAAGAGTTTCATTTCAGCCCAACCCCACAATTAGATATGCAGAATGTAAATCTGGGCTCTAAGTTGTAATCTAAATACTTCCATATATCTATACCCATACATATACTTCCGTATCAAAACTACCCGATGACAGTTTATTACCCACAATTAAATATGCACCATACACACATGCAAGCATGCATACATAGTCGTACCAAAGCTAGCTCTCCCCAACCGCACGCTCACATCTTGCGGTCATGCCACTCATCAATTTACCTTCTTACCTTGATGTAGAGGCATTGGATCCATACATTACCACTCAAGTGAATGGCATCCATACAATAGCACGCCGTATGGATGATGAAAGTAAAACCCCCCATGTTAGTACTTAAATAGCCACCTAAGAGTCCTTAACTGGGCATAAAGAAAGTGATCATTGGCACACTTTAGATTTCAACTCTAGGTTTCAAATACCTATTTATATAGCTATTAGTTGCTAGAAACTGGTTTTGGAAAACAAAAACCTTTATTTTAAATACACATGTGGCAATTAATGTTGAATCTTGCTCTGATGCCAGTTGTCGCAGAACCGACCAATTTATAAGAGCACAAGTACAATGGCAGCACGCAAGCGGTCGCACTATCATACTTGAGCCCATATAAACCTGGTATTCTGTCGAGTACCACAATGGGTCTCGATAAACGATCCACATACAACCAAGATCATACATGATTCAACATACAAGTCACATAATACATAAAGTTCACAGATACAGTTCCATCATCAGAGTACGAAATAAAGTTATTGCAGACCAAGTTTGATAGATAGTAGCGGAAGCAAATTAAAGTTCGAAAGTAGCATTTGTCAACATAATTCAAATACAGTGCCAACACATGATCACAATCCATAAAAGCATGACAGAAGGATTATTAAAGATGCCTGCCCAAGGCTCACTCCTCATCCATGGCAGGACAGAAGCAATTCTTGAAATATCCATGATAGACGATACCATCTGCAACAATGGGAATAAAACCCTAAGTACGAGAAGGTACTCAGCTAGACTTACCCGTCATAAACCAGAAATAAATTGACTCCAAGGATTATGCAAGGCTTTATAAGTGGAGGTAGCTGGACAACATTTTGCATAAAAAGTGATTAACTCAGTTATACAATTATAGTTCCATCATCAAGTTAATTATAATTATCCATCTCTAGATTAGTAACTATCCTATGCCAAACATGTGGTATATCATTTTAGGAGCATACAATAGTAACCATAGACGGTATAGTAATTCCATGTTTATCCTAACCATCACATTCCATAGTACAATTACTACGATGTTGGGACTAGCCAAGTTTCTCACTATCCGGGAGAGACGACGATTCAAATCAATTTCAACCAGCTAGGATTTTATTCCTAACAGAAACCTAGGCAGACCAGATGAACGGTCACCTTAGGTCACCTTTGGTATAGCTCAAGTACACATTTCATGGGTTTGCCCAGCGCCGCACAATCAGGGACAACTAACTGCCAGGACGATCAGGACTACGCTGCCCTTGGGCTCATGCCTGGCTCCCCGCACATCCTTACTACCATCCAGAGTGCGCACTTTGATAGAGCGCGGCCCGGCTTGAGTTGAGCTACTCGGCTTCATGGTTGAAACAAGTTATCCGCCAGCTAAGTGATAGGCATGCGTTCAATCTTATCAGAAGCGCCAAGAATGGTACGGTCCTTAATCGGCATAGACGGAATCACATGAGTCAACCTACACATAGACTCTGCATGGCCTCCATTTACATTACCCCATGGTTCTTCTTTTTCACGATAGCAAATATAGCCAACCATGCTTCGGTATCCACCTATATCATGCAGGCTATAGGAAATCACCCAACTTCTATCGGTCTAAGCAGGGCTAAGCATATATTCGATCCTGGACCTACATAGGGTTAAAGGTGTATATATATCTGGACAATGTAGTTCCATACATCAAGGGTTTATAGTCAAATCTTATAACCAAATGCATCAATTATAAACGACTCAAGTAATATTTCGTAAAACATTGGGAGACTAAAAATGCTCTAGGGCTTGCCTTTCAGAAAGGAGGTGGGGGGCGTGATCAGGGCACTCGGGGAGCTCTTCTGGATTCTACTCCTCTTCTTTGGGAGCTGCAGCTTGAGGATTCTCCTACTGATCCCCTTCCTCTTCTTCGTTGAATTCCAGCAACGTTATCTCCTCGGTCGATCCTATATGCATGATCATGGAATAAGATATTGCGAATGCATGTGTGACAACACTTATAATATGAAAAGAAGTGATGAATGCATCCTTGTAAGTATTTTCAATAGCATGGTATTCAAGTAATAACAAGTGCATCCTATTCTTCAACCCTATGGCCTATGACTATGAAAATTTAACACAAGGTAGATTAGTAAGTTATCTACAACTTTGTTATTAACAAGTTTTATAGAAAAAGATCATTATCAACATGAAATCATACACACAACCAAAACTATACATGCAACCCCTTATTTGAATTATAAAGTGATACTTAATTAGTTGCATATAATCAATTGCTTCTAAGCCTTACTATTGACATCAACAATTACTATGTATCATAAGAACCATAGAACACATCATGGTCAATCACAATTTAATTACTTAAATGACCTTATTAATTTAATTAAATAATTAGGGGAAATAATAAACATACACCAAATGTGCACAATAAATACTCATAAAATTACAGTAGCTTCCTAGTGCTAACAGTAGAGCATTGTATAAATTTCATACCATTTGCACATGTATAACACCCTATACACAAATGACAAGCTAGCAAGGCCTATTTTAGTGAAAATAGTAAACCCTATAGAAAAGTGTCAAACAATAGATTATATATTTTTCCTAGCTTCATATATAGTGCCATACTACTGTACAAAAATTTGCATAGCAATATGTTACATATTTTATCCCTATAATTTTCCTTAGAAAATGCCATTTATTAATAGATAAATAGAAAGATCATATTTTAGTCAAGTTTACTACAAGTTTAATATTTTTCCAAGCTAGAGCAGGTCAACACAAGACTAACAAAATTGGAATCACAATTTTATCATTTTTCTATCTCAAGATATCTAATTTACAAGTTTACTAACATTCAAAAAGAACCTATTTAAATATATTTTAATCACCTTGAAAAATATCAGAAACTATAGATTTCATATTTTTACAAAACACTACACTTCATGAGGATCACAACAAAATTTGGTTCACCAAAAATGGACATGTAGAACTCCACTTATGATTTTTCAAATTTGCATTCAAATATGAAAATAAATGAACTATCTTTTAATTCTCTGCCACTGACAGTCGGGACCCACGCATCAGACGGGCCCGCGCGTCAGCGATGGCAAAACAGAGGAACGGCGCGGGATGGCCGGAGTTCACCGACGGCGGGCTTCTCCGGCGATGGCATCGGAACTACAGTGACCCCTGCGACCTTGCACACACGATAGGGTAGCTAGGTGGACGGATTGGCGAAGCTAAGGACGACGGCGGCGGTCATGGCGGTGCGGCGGACGTGATCGATGGTGAGCCACCGGAGGTGACCGAGATGGCGCCATCTAGGGTTCAGCCTAGCTTCTATGAACTATGGTGAACTTATTGTGCACACAATCATGGCACGTGGTGGTTGGAGGTGGCCGGGCCATGGCGACATACCACGACGGCGAAACGCCGGCGAAGCCGTGCGCTACAGAGAGGCCTTACCGGGTGAGGTTTAGCGGTCAAAGTGGTGCGGTGATGCGGTGGGAGTGCGTCGGAGCTACTGCAGTGGCGACAGAGCTACGCGGTGTGAGCAGGGGCCGACAATGGCATCGGTGGCGCTGCACCGAGCTGCTGCGGCTGCTGTAGACAGAGGCGAGCGAAGGAGGAAGCAAGGGAGGGGAAATGAGAGCGCGGAGCGTCATAGGCGAGCGCGGGGCGTGAAATGGCACTCTCTGGCCCAACATGGCCTGGCTGGTTAGGACATCGACGATGCGCGGCCTCCACATAGCAGCCAGCGTCTAATGGCGGTCGTCCATGAAGGCTAGGCCGATTTCGGCCATCAGGCCTACGAGTCTGGACTGACAACATGATTTGGCGAAGCTCGATGTCTTAATCCATAGCTCCTTAGTGCAAACAATCTTAACAAGAGTGGTAGCCCTATATACCATCTACAATATCTCTTAAAAGATCTAGGATTATTTCTCAATGGTTAGCGAGTAAAATCATCCCAAAGTCGAGCCAACCAAACTAAAAACACGCCAGGACTTAGAAATTTTCTAAGTGTTGAAAATAGTGAAATGTTGATTTTTGTGAGCTCAAAGAGACCAAGCTATGCACTGAATTAGCTCATGATCCAAAAATAAAAGTTGTTCCTCTACTCAAATACTACAACTTTGCTTTAGTGAACAAATCCATGTAAAGTCTCTATGTTATAATTCAAACTAGGTCAAACATACTACTTTCAAATGATTACACTTAAACTATGACTTAGTGACCAAACTAGCCCTAGTCATGAATACCAAAGTTATTCATAATGACATTCTAAACATGTTTAAGCTATTCCTAAGGTCACATAAGCATTTCATACATTGGTTACATAAATTACTTCCTAGGTCAACATGCATATCATCACTTAGGAGCTTAATTAGACAAAGCGATCTACATGAACATTGCTTCATTAGTCATCCTAAGTGTAGCTATGGTGCTTTAGTGACCAACATCAACCATTTACACTTATTCACTCATGATCATAAGCATACACAAAGGAAACATGAAATACCAAGGCATGTTTCATATGTTTCAATCATATGTTTCTCATGTAAAAGCTTATATATGAATGCTTGATGCTTATGCTCATGCAATGCAAGTCAATTATGCAAGCCTAACACCTAGAGTGTTACATTAGGATGAGATATTTTTAGCCAACATACTTAAATCTTGGGGAATACTAAGTTATAACCTAGGCACAAATGAATTTTAGACAGAGCAACTATTTATCATTTCAACATAGGAGAAACTGAACATTCCTTAAACACATATGAGAGTGGAATAAATATTTTTGGTATTTTTATCATATTTCTTTTGTTTATGAATGAAAATAAATGTAGGAAATATCTATGATAAATAAAAGATACATGTTACCTTTATGGGGCCCTCCCCCAAGCTAGCTTATGGCCGGTTGCTTGGTGATGACTCCGAGGTAGCTTTATTTTTATTGCATATGGTTTTTATTTATACTTTTCGTTTACCCTTTCCATGTCTATACTCAACAGCTTTTGGTACAGTGATCAAACTAGTTTTTAATTTGATCAAGGCAGGCCTATTAACCTAAGCACCATGCTTGTTTAACAAGCTTATGAAAATATGGATACACGCTAACCATATCTCAAACCAAAACATGCTTGCATAGATTATGAAAGGATAAACAAGATTTATTCAAGTGTAGATATATGAAAGGTAAACTAATTGTATTTATTTTAGCATGATCTTATATACATTAGCACTTTTATTGATAGGTTATAATTATAAAAGATAACTATCGATTTACCTTTGGCAAGGGCTCACCGTTTTAAAGCCCAATGAGCAGGACTCTTCTCTTTTCACTCTTTGCTTGATGATGGGACATCCGTGCCCAGAGAAGTATATACAGATGATTGCTCCTTCTTTGGTTTCCACACCATTTTGTTTGATTTGGGTGGTGTGGAGGTGGACTTCGGAGCTTCTTCTTTTTGTTTCCACACCTTCTTATCCTTCTTGGGTGGTATGGGAACAACCTTTGGAGTTTCTTCCTTTTTCTTTGGGTTGTTCTTTTTCTGCTCTGGCCTCTTTTTATTTTCTTTATTTTTCTTGACAAGGCTGTCCACTAGTTGAGGTTGTATCTCAACTTCATTTATGCCTTGTGAATTTGGCCCGTACTAGATTCTGATCAAGGAGCATTGCTCCTGCCAGGGCCGAAAGTCAAACTTCTCTTCTTTGCCATTGATGTTGAAGTGGATTTCTCTAGCTCCAACATCAATTTGAGCTCCCGCGGTGCTAAGGAAAGGTCACCCAAGAATGAGGGGGTGATTCTTTCATAGTTTCCATGTCTAGCACCACAAAATCAACTGGGACGAAGTATCCCCGAATTTTCACTAGGATATCTTTAGCAATCCTAGTTGGATAGCGGACCGTGGAGTCAGCCAACTGGAGCATCATCGGTGTAGGTTCAAGGTGGGTGAATTTCAGCTTGTCGAACATGACCTTGGGCATCACGCTAATGCTAGCCCCTAGGTCGCATAAGGCATGATCAAACTGCTTGGTGCCAATTGAGCATGTGATGGTAGGGCACCCAGGGTCCTTCTTTTCAGGTAGATGGTTGAGTATAGCTATGCTACACTCTTCTATCAGCTTGACGACCTCTGTGGATGGCAAGGGTCTTTTGTTGTTGATGATGCCCTTGATATATTTTGCATAAGAAGGTACATGTAAGATGTCCATTAAGGGAACGCTCACATGTATCTTCTCTATCATCTCTACAAATCTAGCAAATTGCTCATCCACGGCCTGCTTCCTCTTCCTTATGAGAAACGGCAAGTAGCTTGTATTGACAAAGTCTTGCGGTGTCGTTTCCTCGTCTTCTTGATCTTTTTGTGTTTTTGTTGATAGTGAAGGTCCATCCTCCTGTTGCCCTTGTGCTTTTCCTATTTTATTGTTAGGATTTGGTGGATCACGAGTGGACTTACCACCCCTCGTGGTCACCGCATTAACTTTTTCAAGAGAATTCTTGGGTTGGCCCGGGATCTTCCCTTCATTATTAATAGGAATAGCAGCAGCAATTTGAGCTAATTTTGTTTCTATTATTTTATTAAAGCTCAATTCATTTTGAATAGAGGAAGATAAACCTTCTATTTTTGAATTAATGTTTTCTATCATTTTTTCATTATACGAAAGCTTTTTAGTTATATTTTCATTTATTTTTGCCTGGCATAATACTAGGTCTTTCAAGGTAGGTTGATTCGAATTGTAATTTGAGTTAAGGTTCAAATTATCTCCTTGTGGGTAGGACTAATTGTTCCACCCATTATTGTTACCTTGTCGGAACCCATTGTTGATGTAGGCTGCGTCTTCATGGGTTTTAGGGAAGTTATTCCCCAAATGTCCTACTTCACCATAGACTTCATAGGTCATTTGCGAGTCTGTGGCTTGAACGGTGGTCATCATGGCTTCCTTCTCATGGGCCCTTTTGTTCAGTCTTGATAACAATAAGTCTATTTTTGCGGCAAGCATATCCATCTCCTTCATGGTATGCATACCTTTTTGTTGCTTGTGTTCCTCTCCCCAACTTTGATTGGCCACCATCTTCTCGACATGGGCGTGAGCCCTTCGTAGAAGTTCTGGAGCACGAGGCAATTCTCCATTCCATGGTGCGGATAGGCCTAGATATAATCCTGTAGCCTCTCCCATGCCTCGGGGATGGATTCCGGTGAAGTCTGTTGGAAGTTTGAAATTTCCCCCCCAGGGCATTAGTTTTGCCTAGGGAAAAACTTCTCGAGGAATGCCGCGGAACATTTGTCCCACGTGTTGACAGCTTCCGTCTCCTTGTAAAACCACTGTTTTGCCTTCCCCATGAGGGAGAAGAGAAATGGACAGAGCCTGATGCTAGTTGGTGCGACGTCTTTGATGACGATGGTGTCGCTCAGCTCCAGGAAGTGTTGCAAGTGTGCACTTGCATCCTCGCTTGGCAAACCATAGAATTGGTTTGCCTACACTATCGTGATTAGGCTAGTACGTAGCTCAAAGTTTCCAACTCCCGTGTTGACAGTGGGCCCAATGGGCACGTTGGCAATGATGGGGGTGGAGTAGTCGTGAGTGTCTTGGCCTTAGAGATAGTAGCGGATGGTGTGGGGGTGACTAGTTTACTTGTCGGCGGAGTAATGGAGGAAGAAGTGGTACGGGACCTATTCTTCCTTAGGAGCGCCTCTAGATTTTCTATGTAGTTATCTAGCATGTCAAAACCACTCATACACTATCCTGTTTTCATTCCACAATAGGAAGAAAACAAGCAGAATTAGCCTACATAAACTATGGCTACCATTACATGCATGTGCTCATGATCATGTCCTACTAGATTCTTTAACCTATGCCCTCCCCGGCAATGGTGCTAGAAATGCTTGTTGGCATTTCTTATCACCATCACTAAGATTGAGTTAACCTTAGTGACGCTGCCAAGAAACTCCAACTACGATAGTTCTTAATGATTACATAAAATATCCACAAGCACACGGATATATCATTGTAGCATTTCACCCCGAAAGTATTCAGGGTATCGTTATTTATATTTTTCGAAAGGAGGGCAAGGTGTAAGAGTCTAGCATGAGCATTTACAAGATTACATACTTGCATAGTGGACCATAATTCATGACAGGGGTAAAAATGGTATTTTAAGGATAGTGAACACACATCTGAGCCAACATCAAGGATAAAGGAGAAAACAAAGAATAAAAGAATGTTCCTACATGGAGCTGGCATGTTCTAATATAGCCGTGCAAAGAACAGTTAATGGTCATATAAGTTATATGACTAGAGTTGGAACTAAGTTTAAGATGAACGGGGAGATCTCTGAGCACTGGTCTGCCAGCAAGCGTGAGAGACTTTAAAACTCCTACATAGTATCCAAACATGGGGGATTACAAGGGATGGACAAGGCTATCACCACCTGCCTCCTATCCCTCAACCGTGGGGCACCATCATATCCAAAGGTTCCCATGTACCCGAGCACCATGTCTGTGTACAAGGAAACTACCCATATCCCCCCGGGACTCCAACCCTATGGATTGACAAGCAAGAATATGGGCAAACCCAAAGGAACGATGAACCGTCACCTCAACCCTAGCTCTACTTCTACTCACACAATTCATATGAATGATTAATCATAAAGTTGAACATGTTAAGATCATAACACAAAAACTATATGCTAGTTCATATATCATGATTATAACAAGACAACTATACTCTAGTTCATATGCGCTACTATATAAATGATATGAGAGCATGACTATGGAAGAACTCTTCATAGTATTATTCATACCAAGATGTGACTCTTCTTCCAAGGAGCCAAGCCCTCCTTGATAGCTCTTGCCTTGATCACGAAAACTACTACTAAAACTAAGAGAGTACAAGTAGAGAGAGGTGAGGTGTGTAGCTCCAAATGGTGTGTGTCTTGAATGGTGAGCACCTCCTCTACTTATACTAGTGGCTTGGTTGGTTTGGTGCTAAAAAATAAGGAAACCACTAGGAACCGTCAATGCATGGCGGCATGCAACCGCTAGAGGAGAGTGGGCCAAGAGGCAGCGATAGTTGTGCGGCCACACCTAGGGTGCGCCTGCACCTTGGTAGGCCCACTTCGCTACCGCCTTCACATGGTTGGTTCCTGGGTGGGTCCTGACCATTGCCATGTCGGTGCTCGGCCCAAATTCTACGTTGGAGTGGGCCTTTGCTTGTTACTATCTTGTAGAATCTACATTACACTTTGCTTGATTACACATTTCTCTTTGTTTTCCACTTGTATTCGAATATGAGTCCTGCAAAACATGATTTCTCCAATACAAGTGGAACTCGGTCAATAGTAAAGGCATATGTGTCAAAAGATTGTTTATTTCTCCTATTTTGGACTTTAATTGGTGGTCAAATTTGATCGTTAGTGACTGCCAACACACCCTAAGCAATGGAAACCAGTCTCACGATAGCTTCCCGCACATCGGTTAGTTACATCCACTTTGTCCTTAGCCTCTACCTCAGCATGTCGACATACACATACGAGCTTGCTAATAGCTGTAGAAACTTAGGGCCAACCCAAAGAGCAGACCAGATAGCATGATGCCCATACCCTACATCCTAGTAGCGCTCAACTCCTGAGTGACTCAATCGACTCACGCTCATGGCTGGACATGACTCACTCGTGGGGGCTACACACATAGGCACATGCGCACAACCTACAGCGCAACATTGTTATCATTGTCCTAGTGACTAGTCCATTTCAAACTCCTTCCAATCGCACCTCTCATCATGTGATGATCTGGTGACCCACACCTTGATCCCCTACTCGCATGAGTCCAAAAGGAAATGGGGAACCTGCTCGCTCTAGATGAAAGAAGCGAAGGGAAAGGAATCTTTCATTGCTCGGTTGCCTTTTTCTCACATCATGCTGAATTTGCAACCTACTCTCAACGCCTCGTCGCTCCAGTGGATCGCGCACCTTTTAACCCTATAGGCCAGCCCCCAGGTTAAAATGCTCACCCACAAGCACAAGGACAGGGGGAACGAAGCACATTCCAATTTGAATGAAAAGAAAAGTGAAAGGGTAGCAAAACGGCAAACGAATTCACCGATCATGTATCGTACACACATAAAACTTAGACATGTCCATCATAACAAGACCACCCTTATGACACTAGACACCCAAAAAAACTCACACACCAGAAGACTGGTACTAGAGGTGAATGCTTGCAGCTAGCATCTTGCTCGCTAGGACCTTCATGCCTCGAGCGACGACACTGCAAATGGTGAGGATATTGCTATTAGATTTCCCCGGTGCATACCCCTGTCCAATGGCATCAAAATTGATGCCACCATAATACAAGCTGACCGATGTCAAGGCGGCAAGAGTGCCACAGTGAACCCCCTCATAAATGAGGGAATCCACTTGGAAACGGGCCTCATCAAGATGAGACACCAGCTGGGTATTCCCCTGGTTGATGCCAAGCACAACGTCATTGAGAGCCCATCCGGAGGCGGTCAGCGATGCTAGCAGGCCATCCATCTCTAGCATCCTCTGGTGTGCGGCCGCTTTCTCCTCCTGATCCAAGAGCGCTCTTGTGCGCAACCCTGAAGAGAGACATATCGGTTCACTATCGAGCACAACGACAAAATAGAGGTGCAATGTAGAATCGACGAAGACTCACAACTATAGGAGGAGCACAGTCTCTGGCATTCAACATCGAGGAACTAGTGCCCCTACTCAGCCATGTCTCAAGCAGTGCCAAATGAGGTGAGCTCTGCCTCTTGGGCAGCTATCATGTCCTTGAGGCTAGCCATCTGGGACTCTAGAACCTCGATCTGGGACCGAGCCTACGACTCTCGATGGGTCGATTCCTCCCTTGACCTTTGGGAAGCCTCTAATTCCCCATGCAAGTGCTGCACCTTGGCCTCTGCCATTTCCAAATGGCCACAGTCGGTGGTGCCTCCTACATGCATCTAGTAGGACAAACGTAGGAACTGAGACTTCACCATCGAAGTTCTCGTTAGCCCCTGCACAAAGGAGGGGCAATCAGATGACAACAGCAAGAATGGAGCAAGCACGACGAAGACAAAAGATGAGAAATCTCACCTATGTTTGGACCACAACCTCATCGGTCATCTAATCTGAGCCACCGCGCCCAGCCGAGCAACAACGCTGACCACGTTGCCTAGTTTGGACAAGGACTCCTAGGCACCCTCATGACTCTAGGAGATTGCCTCCTTCGTGGTTTGTTTAGCTACGCCATCCACCATGAATAGAGCCTTGTCGGAGTCCATGGGGTGTGCAAAATGAAGAAATCCTCACCCAGCTCCGAATCCTCCTTGTGGGAGGAGAAGGTCAACATGGCTGACCTAATGGAGATCACCTCCACAAATGGGGGGCCAGCTATGGGTGACGAACATGCACCCCCTCCAAATTGATGGCCGCTTTGGACCCTTTGATGGCTAGCCTCTTTCCCTTGGCCTTGCTCACCTCTGCCAGTGCAAGGGTAGTCCCCCACCAAAATGGGGCCCTCTTTGAGGGTTGAGCGCTGGGCCACAATAGGGGGAAGCCTAGCCAATGACCTAGAAACCAAAACATCACTCAAGGATGGCTCCGACCGTGTAGGAGAACACACCATGACCGACGATGGCCTTAGGATGGTGAGTCCTACAAGAGGTTCGCTGCACCGAGAAATCATCAGGATCAGCCAAGAGAAAACATCAATCACCCTGACCAAAAGGGGAATAGTGGGAAACATGACACACTAGCTGGAGCGTTCCACAAAAGGCAGAACAATGCGCCCTCCTTTGCACGACATTCTAAGAGAAGCCAGGGTAGGAGATACCATCGATGATGCCATAGGGCCAGAAGCCGATGAGGTTCATCCATCCATGATGGCGGTGCCAACATCTCCCACATCGCGCCCCCCGGCGGCCTTCACCTCCACCATTTTGGACGCCTCCAAAAGGGGTACCGAGGAAGCAGGACACCCAGTCTTCACACAAATGATAGCGAGCCAGAGGAGGTCACCATCCTTCCCTCCAGACCCCTCCAAGGAGCGATGGCCCACACCATCCTCCCCTAGCATGGCCCTCGTCACCATGGTGTCCTTGACATCCTCCCCTTGGACAAGGACTTCATCCCCCACCAGGGAAGGATCGACATGGACTAAAGACAAGGGGCTCTAGTCACCGCTCATGGTAGCACAAGGGCACTTCGGAATTGACCCCCATGGCGGGGATGGGGGCAGATGCTTCTAGGCAGCACTCCCATCTGAAGTGCCCGCTAAACAGCCAGTACCACTCAGTCCGGCGGCATCGCTGGATCCCTACGGAGCATCGAGGACCGCCAGGTCCTCATCCTCATCCTCAGCATCCTCATTATCATCATTATCATCATTGTTCGATGGTGAGACCCCATTCTTTTGCACGCCTCACGCTTCCTCACCTTCTTGAGGTGGAGCCATTTCTTCTCCTCAATAGCCGCCTTCTCCCGTGCGGCACACTCGACGCCCCCATAGGGAGGAAGGTGGAATCAGGAGATGAATGAAGGCATGGGCTACGAAAATGATATCGATGAGATTAAGGGCTCGGAACGAAAAGAAGATACGAAATAAAAGGACTCACTAGATTTGGCAGATTGGTGGCCGAGAATGCCTCCACAGCATTCTCGACCGCAACAATGGTGGTAGGGGTGACCAACCCAGTGACCCACTTCATGACTTTGCCAGCCTCGTGCATCTCCCTGGTCTTCGGACTCGGGTCCTCGACCCTGGCATAGTCACACAACAAGCCCGCCCGCAACTTTGGTGGCTGAACCCGTCGTTCAACCATGGTGCGCAGGACTGCAATGCCATTCAGGTAGGCTGATAGTCGGCCCTCGAGGATCCTAAGGATCTCTAGCACCTTCTTCGATCGGCTCCAGTCGCACCTCCAACTATACGACTCTAGCCTCACCGGTTGTTGGTATTTATTAACTTTTCACTTGTTTATGTAGACACCTGTTGGTATTTATTAACGCACACAAATAAATCCGCAAGCGCACGGATACCGCTGTAGCTTTCACCCGAACGTATTCCAAGTATCTTATCCATAGGGAAACGTGTGAGACTAACTACGGTCTAACTTAACTAAGGGTATCAACAAGGTTTGGATAAATAGGAGCATAGAGAGGATAACTAAGGTTCTCTAGTTCTGACTTCGGTAAGCTATGTCTTCTACTATTCAACTAGGGACATTACTAAGGGAAAGACACCAGCAGAGGATGGTTTCCTTCGTAACCAAGTCCTACTTGGCCTACAAACAGGAGGTGGACTACAAAAGATTCAAAGAGGCTATAAGAGTAACCCTCATGAGCTACCACCGGTTCTAGAATGTAGGGTGCATCCACGATTAACCTAAGTCTAAGCACCACACTTACATTTATGATTAATACTTTACTCCCCCTAGGAAGAGAATCAGAAGTTGATTACAAGAGTTGCGATCCTAATAAACAATATAAACAAGATGCTTACTTGAATCAGAAGTTGATTACAAGAGAAATCTCTGAGGCAAGCTTAGATAGAACTTGGATCCGCCAAGGAACAAGCCATAGAGAGAGCACCAATAGGCCGACACTTCCTTCAAACTCTTCCCTCACACTCTATTTCACTATTATTTATAAGACCAGATCCTATGGAGGACTAATCTTCTCTTGATTGCTAGCTCTGATCCTAAAGATATGAATTAGGGTTTTAGGGATGGCTATGTCGGAGGGGGTACAAGGCTGTATATATAGGGGCTAGTGTCAATTTGGGACCCTCGGATCCAACCGACTTAAAAGGATGGCGTAGATGCAATCTATGAGGCGGTGGAGAACCGACATTCGAAGCGGAGGCAGAATGGTGGGGTCACTAGGTGAGCCGGTCTACAGGTGGGGCTGGCTGGCCCCGCATGTCATTCTCTCATGGTCTTCTTTGGTGGGTTGCCTTCTAGTGCCTTCTAGAGTATTCCCAAGTAGGTATCGTTGCGAATAAACGTGATTTGCTTTGACGAATAGGTCCTCCTTGACAGTTTTTTGGATAAACCCTGCTAAAAACACAGATTCACCAAAGCTCATAGAATTTATTAGTTTAAACCCCTAGACCTATGTTTGGTGATGGAATTAAGTATATATATAGGATATGTTGGTGGTTTATAATTGATATTAGTGACCGTCAACAAGCTCCCCCAAGCTTACCCTTTTCTAGTCCCTGAGCAAAGCTAAACTTAGCAATGGATAAGGAGTTCCTATAATGCTTTCACTCCTCAAAAGTACATAGGTATTCAATCAAAAATTCTCCTCCAGATTAGAATAAACTAATCTGATTTTCAAACTTACCCATATTACCTTCAAACATGGGGCTTCTTAGCCTTCACTTGGGTCTTGAGCAATTGAAAGACAGAATGATCAAGTCGAGCACTATATCTCGAGTTCTTTGTTCCATTGTATGACACTCTCAAGTCTCTCAATATATGAGGTATTTGTGGTCCTCACCAAGGCAATAAAGATGTTATGCCTTTTCTCTTCCTCCCACTAAAGCTTATGCGGAGTTCATAGGTAGGGAGAAAGCTAGAGCATACTTGCAATGCATATATTGTAAAGTCAAACAACGGATCCAAAGAGAGTTGAGTCATACAACCAAATCAAGATGTGTAGGTGTGTGGATATATGTGGTGGCTAACCTAATTCTACTTTGCTCCTTGAAAACTTATCTCTCTTTTAAAACTTGAAAACATTTGCTAGAGAACAAAGGCTATCTTATTCATCTCTTTTTTTTAGGCGGGCATCTAAGTACCCATTGTTTTAAATATCTCGAACACTTATCCATTTTTTCGCAACTCTTTTTTTATAAATAACTTTTGCATAGCCATACGCCTACTTTTTTGCAACAAAACTTTGAGAGAGATATCAACAAGAACTTGGAGCATTTATTTTGAGTGAAAACCTAGCAAGCATGTTTTTGTGTTCACTCCTAGTGTAGGAGTAAAACATTTTTAGGTGGATCTAGATGGAAGGCATGTTTTTGCGCCTACCCCCAGTGTAGGAGTAGTACATATTTGGGTGGTGTGTTCGTGATCTTGATTTTAAGAGCATGACAAACCTCTCATAAGGGTCAACAAAGCTTGACAAAACTCAATGCAATTACAAGCAGCATATATGTGGGAGTTTTCCTAGCATAAATAACATGTATGGCTCTGGTCGGAATTCAAGCTTTGTCATATAGGAACTCATCATATACCATTTTTGTGTTTTTCAAAAAGTAAATCTCTAGAACTTAAGTGTCACTTGGACAAGATAAACAACAGCTCAGACCTTCTCATATCATATCCATCAATTACCAAGACTTAGATCAAGCATGTGCTACCCACGAGTTTCAAGTTCAGAGTAAATCTTTATATCAAAAAAAAAATATCCAAAACTTGGGAGAATTCAAGGCTAAAATCTAGGTACTTGAAAGGAATTACAACAGAGCAATTATTCATCATTTCCATTTTAAGAGATTATTCTGAGTCCTCTTTATTTTATTTAGCTCTTAAAAAATCAAACTTAAAGATAGACACACTCTTTTTAGTCTGTGTTTCAATTTTACTAGATCACACATTATTACTATAAATGACTAATGCAAAGATAAATTTTTATTTTGTTTTCATTCATCATTTTTTAACTATTTAAAAGAAACTAAAAATAAAAGGGAAAAAGAATACTTACCTAGATACACTGGAGTGTTTCTCCCCCAAGCTAGCTCTTTTGGTGAGGATTTCGTGTTATAAGTCCTTTGAACCGGACTTCTACTTGTAAAGTTCATTGATCAAGTACCTCGGTTTGCTCTAAAGACAAGGATTCTTGTGATGGCGCCTCCAATGATGATGTCACTTTGTTCCGCCAAACTCATCTTGGTTTTGTGTTTTGATTTTGGTTTGATAGATTCAAAACCTTCACTTGTAGAAATTGGGGGATCAACTATCTTCCCCCATACTTTGAAGTGTGTCCTACTCATAAGACAAGGTAGAGATTAAGTGCATGGGCTCTGTTGGTGGGAAAACACCAATAAAACCAAAACTTTATTTATTCCTCTCTACCCTTAGGCACATTGAACAAAATGAAGTTGGGTTATGTGCCTTGTTCATTTATATCATGGGTCATAAGATCAGAGGATTGAGCATGAACATAGCATTTAAGTACATTTGTCCAAAAGGGTTGAGTTTCTTAACCCATGGAAGGATTGTTCAACTTTTCATAATATATCAAACTTTACATGATTATGACTATCATCTTCCAGAGATAGCATATGCACTTTTTAGCTTCTTGGTTAAGACTATGCGATCAAGAAAGTGGTGCTTTGAACAAACTTAAAGAACTAAACATATTGAGTTAATTAGGTTGGATCAAATAAGTTATAACTCAAACATGTTTATTTCTTGTTTATGTGCCTACCAGAATCAAGGAAAAGCTTTTTGAATAATGACCATTTACCTTTGGATGTTACCTTTGTCATTGGAGCATGATGACACCATACGACAAAGGGTAGATGACTCGTGATGGTCCTTCCCTTTTGCTTGAAGTTTTCCTTGTTCGGCTAGCCATGCATCTTGAGCTGTTCATGGGTTTCTTGTTTCCTAGATTGCACCCTTTCTTTCTCATCCTTTTGTTATGCCTTCTTTTTTCCCTTTGATCTTTGACATTTTGTTGGATCTTCCGCTCCACTCATTGTTTCATGCCTGCAAGGGATTAGTGGACAACACATACCCAAAGGAATATAACAAATTTGAATTATGGGTTGTTGTCCATAAATTATATGAATTATATCTATGCTAATGAAAAGATGGTTTTAGGATTACTTTAGTATAGATTTTGTTTGTCATGTTTTATACAAGCATGGCTCAAGGCAAAGGTAACTTGTAGTAGAAGATAAAGTGAATGAACTTTGATACTTACAGTTCTTCCATCCATGATGAATGAGTTGTGTCTTCTTTGCGCAAGGTTATTGGAGTTTGTCATGTGCCTTGCTTCATCTCTGATTTGAATTCATCTCATGACTTATCCAAATTGAATTGAGAGTTTTCTACAGGGGTTAGTCCAACAAAGTATCCAGAATCTACTAAAGTATACTATTGGCTCCAAAATCAACCTCCACATCTAATTTTATTTAGGAAGGCATTTTAACTTAAGCACGACGCTTAATTTAAAAGCCTTTGGAAGTAAAATTAGCACCCCTAAACTAAGCACCATGCTTAATTTAAAAGATGTATGAAGATACTCCAAACCTTAAGCATACTATAGCAAACAAAGGTAGCATGAAAGCATTATAGAGATTTATTCAAATAGCGATGAAAGAGTATGATTGTTATTTAGCAAATGGAGCATGGCTTAAAGGTAGAGACAACCAAAATTAGCAACATGGCATAGGATTTTTCAGAGAAGTTCACCCCCCTTGAATTTTGCAAATGCAAAATCAAGTTTGGATAGATGTGATTAAATGTTGCATGACAATTGGTTGGACATACCTTGCGTCGTCATACTTCATTCTTTTTGCTTCAAACCTGGAATGGTTAGTGGCAAAAATACCCGAAGGGATATTTTTACAATTATATTTCTATGCTCATTTCACAAGGGCATTACAACAAAAGGTGAAAGCTTGTATTATCTCCCAAAAGTGCTTGTTTTAGGACAGAAGCTCGTCCTAGAAAAACCTTTGAATTGTGCTTTTAAGTTGGTGAAGTGGTTTCCCTTCAACACCAACCTTTGTGTACCTATCTCAAGATTCACACAATGGATCTACAATATTTATGATAAACATTTGCATCTACAACCACCCTTTCAAAGTCTTTATGAATAGGGAGTATGAGGGGGTTGAAGATCTTGTGTGTGGCAATGTTGGAGAGATCAATTAATTTAGGAGATTTCTCATGTGAGCATGGAATTGATGAGGTGTTCATGAAATAACTTCCATGCTCGTCTATGTCATCTTCCTTTTTAGGCTTCAAGGTTGTTTCTTCATGAATGTTTGTAGGCGGAAACATTATCTCCATCATTTCATGCTTATGACATTCATTGGATATTTTATTGTCCAAGATTTCCCTTAGATTGGTGACTCTCAAGTTGATCTTGTCTAAGGCCTCCTCCAAACTTGGATGAGTCATGTTTATTAAGGGGATTGACTTAAGCTTACCCTTTGGATCAGGTTTGGATTATATCCTTAAGGTTTCGACCTTGTCTATCCATTCAATGGCATATGAATTCTTAACATCCTCTAGCCATTGTCATCGATCTTCTTGGTCTTCCATGGATCCTTCATGATTTCTATGCTTTGGGTGTCTTAGTGGATTTCTAAGATCATCATGAGACTTAGGAGTAAGAGCATCAAGGGATTCATCGGGGTCAAGGATGGGTTCAAGTGATACATCTAATGTGGGACTAGAATGGGAAGAGATAGGAATGGCTTCTAGATGGCTTAGCCCCCTTCTATGGTTTCACTAGACATTCCATCCTTGGGTTTTTCTAGATGTTCCCCATAGGAATTAGATTTAGGATAGTTTCAAAGAGATCCTTTCTTGAGAGGATTTGAATTATATTCACTCGAAGGTCTCTTATGTAGCTAAAAGTTTAAACTTTTCCCAAAATCAATATAAAAAAGATCATCCTTAATTTCATTAGGGCTTTCCAAAGGTGGAATTTCTTCTTCCTTTGGATGATTTTGGGGTATTGATGGTTTGGGATTGATAGCTAAATCTTGGGATTGGAGTGGTTGTGATTTGGCTATCAAAACTTCCTCTACTTGATCGGGGGATGATTTCTTCTCTACCTTGGGGAATTCATTATGAATGCTAGTGTAGAGAGTCTTTCCACTAATTCTATCAAGTATAGACCTTGCTTCACTAGTAGACAAATGAAGGAAAGCTCCTCTAGAGTCTTGATCAAGGGATTGCACAAAATCCTTGCTAAGACCCATATAAAAATGTTGAAGGAGCATCGGGTCTGAAATAGCAAGGTCTGGGCTAGTGGTGATAAGACTATTAATATGTTCCCATGATGTGCCAAGAGATTCTACTTCTAATTGTCTAAAATTTAGAACCTCTTTTCGAAGGCTAACCACTTTACAGATGGGAAAGAAACGTAAACAAAATTTAGAGCATAACGTTTCCCAATCTCCTTGCATACTTCTTACGATTTGACTATACCATTATTTAGCTCTTCCCATCAAAGAGAATGGAAACAACTTCTATCTTAAGGTTCTATCAGACATGCCAGTGATATGCAAGCATGCATAGTCTGTGCAAAGTCCCATAGGTGTGAGTATGGGTTTTCATTGTCTTCTCCTGAGAAGGATTATTCCCAAATCATTTTTATAAAACATGGGCATAGCTCATAACTAGGTGTTATGATAGGCTCTAAAGATTTTGGTGGCTTTAGGCTTGTGCTCGTGGGTTTAGCATATTGATATATAGGTGTGTTATCTATGCCAAACAAAAGCTAAAAGAAAAAATAAAAAAAAGATAGAAGGTTAAGCTAGGTTCATAGTTAATTTAATAACTGTCTCCCTGACAATGGGTGCTAGAAAGCTTGTTGGTATTTATTAATGCACACACAGATAAATCCACAAGTGCATAGATACTGCTGTAGCTTTTATCCGGAAGTATTCCAAGTATGGTATCCATAGGGAAACATGTGAGACTAACTACGGCCTAACTAACTACGGGTAGCAACAAGGTTAGGATAAACAGGAGCATAGAGAGGATAACTAAGGTTCTCTAGTTCTGACTTCGGTAAGCTATGTCTTCTACTATTCAACTAGGAACATTACTAAGAGAAAGACACTAGCAGAGGATGCTTTCCTCCGTAATTGGGCCCTACTTGGCCTATAAATGGGGGTGGACTACAAAGGATTAACGAGGCTATAAGAGTCACCCTTGTGAGCTACCACCGATCCAAAATGTAGGGTGCATCCATGATTAACCTAAGTCTAAGCACCATGCTTACACTTATGATTAATACTTTACTCCCCCTAGGAAGAGAATAAAGCACTCAAAAGTGTCGCAATCCTGATAAACAATATAAACAAGAAGCTTATTGAATCAAAAGTTGATTACTAGAGAAATCTCTGAGGCAAGCTCAGATAGAACTTAGATCCGCCAAGGAACAAGCCGTAGAGAGAGCACCAATAGGCCAGCACTTCCTCCAAACTCTTCCCTCATACTCTATCTCACTATTATTTATAAGACTTGATCCTATGGAAGACTAATCTTCTCTTGATTGCTGGCTCTGATCCTGAAGGTATGAATTAGGGTTTCAGGGATGGCTCTACCGAAGGCAGTATAGGGCTATATATATAGGGGGTAGCGTCAATTCGGACCCTCGGATCAAACCAACTTAAAAGAACGGCGTAGATGAAATCTAGGAGGCAGTGGAGAACCGACATTTGAAGTGGAGGCTGAACGGTGGGGTCACTGGCCTGGCCGGCCTGTAGGTGGGCCCGGTCAGCCCCACATGTCATTCCCTCATGGTTTTCATTGGTGGTTTGCCTTCTAGTACCTTCTTGAGTATTCCCAAGTAGGTACCGTTGCAAATAAGCATGATTTTCTTTGACGAATAGGCCCTCCTTGATGGTTTTTGGATAAACCCTGTTGAAAACATAGATTTACCAAAACTCATGGAATTTATTAGTTTAAACCCCTAGACCTATGTTTGGTTATAGAATTAAGTATATATGTAGGATATGTTGATGGCTTATAATTGATGTTAGTGACCGTCAACACCACTTAATGTTTGTTGACATTTCATAGCACCACTTTTACTAAGTTGTCATCCCTAGCTATGATGTCAGAAATGCTTGTTGTTACTACCTAGTGCCGCTTCTAGAATGACACTAAGAAGTACTTTATGTATTTTATGTGACTAGAAAGAATATAAATATATGTACATGAAAGGATATGCAAGCGCATAGATAATTATACCCTTGTAGCACTTCACCCGGGAGTATTCCAGGTATCGTTATTTACAATTTTTACCTCAGGGAAGGATGAGCATTTGGAATATATTGATAACTTATACATGTGATGGAGAAATAAACCATAACCAAACTTCTACTCACAATAGGGGTAAGTCAAGAGATAATTATGATAAGTAGTTGTTGGTGTAAAAACGTGTTGATGCGCCGAACACACAGCAAGCGGGAAGGATCTACTTAGGATGAGCCCAGAGATCTACTTGGCTTCAACACAGGGTTAGCCGATCCTGTGTATTCCTCCCGAGGCGTGACAGTCAATTTGACCTGTAATTGACAAGGAGAAAAAGTTTATCAGTAATTTAAGGTGGAACATGCTGGTTTTTGCCCAGACAGTTCCAAGTGTGTCGCTTCGGGAGCAGCTAGACAGAAAAATCAACTAAATAGCCGATACGTGAAGAAATCGGCTGTTTACGAACTGTAAAGCTCGTGGGTTATGATTGATTTTATGTTGACACACAGATATAAGTAAAATCATCGGCTAGGTGGGTATTTCTAGTGTAAAGCATTGAGCCGATGGATCTAATTGAGAAAGGATATAAGATGCGAACAAATCGACTGTTTAGTACAAATGGATCTACAACGCTCTGAATCTAATATGTTACTATCAATAGTGAGGTTCGACCGGATCGATGGCAGCTATGATGATAATAACAAACCAAAACTGAAGAGTCCGTACAACCATCTATGCATGGACAGGCTTTTCGAAAGACATGCTATATGTGTGAAAGCTCAAGCGAATCGGCTAAAATAACCGATTCAGGTGGAAAAAGGACTACAGCATGTGAACAATCGACTATTTAACATGAACAAATCTATGAACTCATCAGACTTAACCTACTATCTCTAATAGTGGGGTTCGACTGGATCGATGGTAGCCGTGATAAAGACAACAAACCAAACCTTTAAAGCAAACAGATCTATTCACATTTAATAGAATCATGGAGACACACTGTAGGCGTTAAAGCATAGGCGATCGGCTATTTAGCCGATGCAGGCATAGCAAATAGCCAAGGTCACGCCTGATTGAAAACAAATCTACCAACTAGCATCCTCTGATCTAAAGTGCCATCAGTGGGGATCGACCAAATTGTTACAGCCATAATAGCCAACTATAGACCAGATTTAACTAGCCATCAAACCACCTCAAGATCAGGCATGCCTTAACCGCATACTATGCACGATCATGATCGAAGTAGAATAGCCGATTGAAACATAACTTGTCGCTCAAAGTAAGAAACATCATGTTGTAACAAAGCAAACGATGGACTAAAAGGATATGAGGCCGATCTAGATTGATCTCGGCCAGGCAGGTTGATGTTGCTAAAAACTAATGGCAATAAGAACATCAGCAAGATCGGTAACTTAATGAATCTACCCAAAGGATGCCACTCTTAGGTAGAGCCAATAACTTGACCTTAATCTAATTCGAGTAGTGGAGGTTGAACTTAACTGATGCAGCCATACTTGAACTAGATAAGAGTCGATAACTAGCTTATACTAGAGCTCATAGTGCAGGTCAAACTTAACCAATGCAGTCGTACAATCAGAAGTATAAGCCATGATGGTACTTACAGACAAGCCGGAGGTCGACCAGACCGATGTAGCCCTGCTTGTTGAAGAACTCACCGAGATCTACACTACTCCTACTCCTACTCCTAAGGGTTGGTGTAAAGCCAAAAAAAGTAACTTGTATTGATTGATTGGATGATCTTTTTACAATAGCCAGGGTTTGATATTTATACCCGGAGCCTGAGCATGAATCCTACTCAAGTACGATTCATTACAATCTTTGGTGTAAAAGAAAATATTCCTAACTTAAGATAACATGGACCCTAATCTTTCCCTTTTTGTAGAGTCCGACATGTATTTTCCAACACCAATCGTAGCTCATTGTCGTTATCTGCTGATGTCATTCGAAGAGAGCCAATTCTAGTGCCGCATCTGAATCAGCTGATATCAATCCTTATGCAATCGATTCCTTGATTGACATGATCTTGGAAGCTTCGATTTCCCCATTTTTTCTTCCCAAATTTTGGTGTAAACACATGCCCCCCAATTTTGGGATAAAAATAATTTTATTCCAAAATTCCTATTTACCTGTTTACCACGTCTCAATTGTTTTATTTTGAGATATACGCATGACTCCTAACTTCTCGGTTTGAGTCTTATATAATATCCCAATAGTATTTTTTCCAATTCACTCGGCCCATTTGCTTTCCCCTTCTTTCTCGATAAATCCCAACAACCAAAGCCATCATCACCAAGGCCTTCAACCCTAGCACATCCTCCGCTTCATCAAGCTATTCTTCAAGTAACCCTTCCTAGATTCAGATCTATTTTGGCTGCAATGGCGACCAGCGACCACATCCCTGAGGTATGCTTCCAAGTCCCCGCTTTCCAAGTACTAGCCGCTACCCTGCACTTCCTTTCTTCTCAAATTTATTTAATCTGATTTCTAGGAAATGAGGAACAACATCTTGATTCCATTGGCTGTTGCTCCCAATGTCTATTTTCTCAGGCCTATGGGTGACCCTAATCCATCTAATTTTGTCCATCAAGAGACCAACCAAATCCTCGTCAAACAATCTGTAGTGGATTTGTCCTCCTAGAACACCAAAACTCCCTTCAGAAACTGGCCCAAAATGCCTAAGGGATGGAGAGACTGGTTTCGTAGGGTATCCGATAAAAAGGCTAGAGATTGGGAGGTTTATTATTTGAATCAATGCTTGACACTCTCGTTGTCTGAGATGGAGCAAAATGATTCACTCCAGATTTTTGCATCTTATTTCTGGTCTAACACCCTAAATGCTTTTATTTTTTGTCACGGCCCAATGACCATCACTTTGGCCGATGTTTATATGTTGACCAACCTTAGAATAACAGGATCAATGCAACCTTATGACTTTTTAAGTGCCGGATCCAAGAAATTAGCCAAAATATCAGACTGCATAGGATGGGCAAGCTACATTCTGAACCATATTGGAGATGGGTCAATTGTTAGCGAAAGAGAATATGTAGCCTTCCTAAACATGTGGTTAGAAAGATTCATCTTCTGTGGGTCAACTTATAGTCTGACTTACAATCATAAACTCATGGCAGAGCATCTGGCAATAGGCGCTAAAATTCCTCTTGGCAAATATCTATTGGGATCAGCTTACCATTTGATGCATCAGGTGGCCACTCAGCTGCTGAAGAATGAAGCAGTACACACTATTAGTGGCCCTTGGTGGCTAATACAAATGTGGTTAAACTTGTATATGCATAAGATTGTAAGGCAAAATCTCTAGAATTTGAGCTTCCCTTCCTCCAACTTTGATGAGGAATACAGAGGCAAAGAAGGAAGAACCCACCAATGCATGAACTATGGTGAAGCCGCATTGGCCATAACAATTGCTGTCGATGTTGGCCATCTCTTCAAGAGGTTTTATAGAGGGTTTGATGCAGATACCTTGACTTGGCTACCCTATGATGAGGATGAGAACAATGAGCTGGTCTTCCCATTCAAATTTCGATTTGAATCAGGCTGCTCAGACAAAATGGTAGCTGCAATCTTCAACTCCTTCATCAAACCTTGTGTTCTCCTAGCCGAATTTTGTCATGGTCGAGGCAAAATGTCTACAGGTTCCTTCCTTCCTGGCAACCTTCCAACCTATGAGTTTTACAACCCTTCTTTTGTAGATCGTCAGTTTGGTCTTGGTCAACTGCCTCCTCAAATGTTCTTCAAGGATATATTGAAGCCAAGAGAGGGTATTAGTGAAGTACTGGAATCCTCTAGAGTCTTCCAACTAGGATCAGATCTTCTTTCCTTTTGCTTGCATGACTGGACAAGAGTCAATTTTTCTTCCAACCTTTTTGACTCTTGGTAGCAACAATGGCACTCCCATCTCTTCTGTGGGCCGGTCCATCCTAGATGCATAGCTCTAGATGGAGAGTTTGCTTTTGATAGTGAGGTAATTTATCATTCCTTTTTCAAAAAAAATATTTGATGAATTCCCCTGCCAACTGTTCTAACAGACCTTTTTAGGACACCGAATTCGATCCCCTAAGCTAGGATAGGAAGGGGCATCCGATAGATTATCAGCCACCATGCCCGGTTTCAAGAATAGGATCAGCTGCACCTCCACTGAAGAAGCTGATGAAAACTCATGCTGCCTCCACAATTGTAATATATCAATCTTCAAAGCACAAGGCGGCCTAAGGGACAACCCAGAAAACCATTACTGGGAAGAGACTTCATAGAACGACACCATCGACTACCCAGGTAAAACAATTACTCCTCTTTTCAAAGTGATTTTCAACTTCTAATCCCGTTCCTTTCTTCACAGTTATCAATCATTGCATCTCTTTTCAAAGTGATTTTCAAAGTGCAGAACTGTTGTCCTAGTCGTTCAAGTCAGCATCAACTAGACCTTCATCGGCCGATCCTCAAAAGGAGCCAATTTCTATTGAAACAACCAATGCTTCCAAGACAGCGGAAGATGTGAGTCCTTCCATTTCACCCCCTGATGCTGCCAAGGTATTTTTCTCAAAACTTCTAATTTTATTCAATTTTCACCCTTCATCTGACTATTTATCATGCCAGATACTTCCTGATGAAACATCCATGCAAGAGCAAGAGTCTGACAGTCTCCGTATTGAAAATGATCCTGTTGACATTGAAGATGATCCTGCTGTTGTCGATATCTAGACTGTCGATTCCCAGTTCATCACACAACTGATGGTAAGAAAATCATATATCCATTTTATCCTTCTGCAATAATCATGAACTAAAAATCTTCTTTGATGTTTGCAAATACCAATATTGAGAGTTTAGAGCCGATTCAACCAGATACCATTGGTGCATCATCAGCCGTTTCTTCTTCTCAGATGGAAGCTGTGTCATAGAAGGTACCATACTTACTTCATCATTTATCTTATTATCAACTGGTTCAATCCTCCTAACAAGATTTCCTTACATATAGGTACTTAATCTTCCAGCTCCGAGCTATTCTTTCAATCTTGAGGAGTATCTAGATGAAGATAAAATTAGCTCACCAGCCACCTCTTCTAAAGAAGCCTTATTAGAAGAAACTAGAAATCGGCTAAGGGATATATTGTCAATGCTTGAGAAGAATATATTCGATTTGGTCCAAGATGCGAATTCAATGCAAAGGGTCTCCTTGGCCTTTAAGGATAATTCATCCCTGGTTCTTACTAAGGTCTTGTCATCTTTGTCCATCATCGAAGATCAAGCCCCAAAGGTAAAAAAGACTCAGAGGAACCTGTCTAACTGTGAAGCTTTATTGGCCAAGAAGAACTTCAATAGGCAATAGGCCAAAGAGCTAACACAGTTGATCGATGATTTGAAGAACTCCTCTCTCAGGATCGATCCAGAGCTAACCCAACTAGAAGCCAGGCGTGTAGAACTTGAGAAGGAACTAGAGAATGTGAAGGCTGCCTTTGATCACCACAAGTCCAACTGGATAAAATATCTGATGCCATTAAGTAGAAGAAACAAGAACTGCTGGCCAAGGTCAGAGAAGGCAGGACCATCTACAACAGCCTTGAGGATATTCCTAGATCAGCCGAAGAAGACAAGCAACAGATCATAGAAGTCGATGCTATCTGGCTAGAAGCATTGAAAGCAATCCAGGATGTTCTAGACTTGTAATATATATATCAACATGTATCATGTGTAGAATCAATGATAACCATATTTTCTATCGCCTCATTGCATTTCTTGTTTTGGTTAAAGAGCTGATTTGAAAACAGCCGATTCTAGATTTCTAACCTTGATTCGATTAAGTCTAAAAACATGGCCCTTATTAAGAGAACCCCCTCAATCTTCTATCTTTAGTTATCAACGCCACATTCTCTTCGGCATTAGTGCTATGGTGCTTCATCTTCTATTAATTGTGGTTGCCTTTTGCACGTCTCGAGATATCTGCCACCTTGCTTCGTGGCTACAAATACCGGCCGAGGGCTCTGACCTCAAACACATCTATACTCACAACTGCTCCTGTTCCTTTGCACTTCTCCGCTTTCACAAATTCTATAGTGGCTTTCTTCCCCCTTCTCATAGATCCAATCATCCCTATGGCCGGTGAGGATAACTGAGGTAAATGCACGGCGGAGGAGGTTCTAGAGGAGGACATACCAGTGAGCCAGCGCCTTCGTTGTATGAGGTGAGATCGATATCTTCTGCTCATGGTGATAAACTTTTCTAACTTGTTTATAGGTTCATCTTGAATGATAGCCTTCGTCCTCTTCCTAGGGCTGATGAGCCCTCCAGTGCCGTATCTGATGCTGCCTCTGCGCCGGATTCGTCGTTGGACTCCTTCGACTCCTATAATGGCGACGACGCCTGGCGTTTCCTTCGGGAGTGGAGGGCAGCCCAGGATCGTTATTCCAAGGCAACTCGGGAAAACGGTTAGCTTGAGATCCACCTCGGGGTCTCCCAAGCTGCTCTTCACGCCGCCAAGGAATAGGCTAGCGCTGCTCGGGCGTGGCTGGCCGAATCCGACGCCATGGTGGTGGGTAAGATGGACTATGAGAACATCTTTACTTTGATTTTTACTGTCTTTATCTTGATAGTTCCTTTGTTTCTGTGATCGCCAGCCCTGATGGTGCAGCCCCCTCATCAACGCTAGCCTCCATGACGTCCCACCCCGCATGCAGGAGATTGTCCTTCATGGCGTCCGTCATGGCACGTCGGTGGTGCTGGCCGCAGTGTAGGTCCAGACTGGGTACGAGCTCCACACCATGGAGACCGGCTTCCCGATGGGCGACGGCCCCAAGGAGCATGAGGAGTTGATCGAGGAATTTGTCGACGCAGCGGAGGCCATTGTGCACATCACATCCGCTCAGGATGTGATAAACAATGTTTTTTATTAGTTTGTATTTAGGGCAAACTAATCAATAAAGTCTCTATTTTTTCCATGCTCGTATCTTAGCACACTTCTGCAATGACTCTGTACACATTATGATTGTTTCTGTGTTTGTTTTTGTTCTATAGACGATACATCTTGTATCGGCTTTTCCCCCTTTTGGGTTAATTTTGAGCTAAAAGCGATACCCTTCTGGTACCGGCTATTAGAGCTGATGACTGAACAAATCGGCTGTCAAGTGTTGATCCAAACGTTAGGATAATATTCCTTCAAACATTTTTCCACCGATTGCTTCTTGACAGGTTGCACCAGAATTCTTCAGACCAAAGTTTAAACAACTGACCGATCTAGGTCAGGCATCTCATTAGGCAAAACAATCTTTAAATTTCCTTTAATAAATCTATCAACTCTAGATCGTACTTAGGATTTGACTTAGTGCTCACATATGTCGGCCTAGGCCTATCTCCAGGACCAATGTCTATCTCCCTTAATCCATCGGCCGACATGAAGCCATGATTATCCATCAAAACAAAATCTCAGAGCCGATTGCTTGGATCGGCTGTTGACTTTCATCACTGATCTTAATGAAGCCTCCTTCCCATAGTTTGCTAGAAAATCACTTGAACTTTTCTAGCTCCCAATACATTGGATCGGCTGTTGCAATACTTATAGATTCATTAACGCGAACCAGCTCAACATCATCTCCATGCCACTGAATCAAACATTGATGCATGGTTGATGGTACACAACAATTTGCATGAATCCAGTCATGACCAAGGGGTAGACTGTATGACCCTTTTCCATCAATGATAAAGAATGTAGTAAGCAAAGTTTTACTTCTGATTGTCAATTCGACGTTCATTGCCCCCTAGTCTTGGATGCATTACCCCCAAAATCCTTAAGCATCATGTCGGTCTCAATCAAATCTCCTAGTCCCTTGCCAAGTTTATGAAAAGTGGTGTAAGGCATAAGATTGACAGAAGCACCTCCATCTACCAACATCTTGCTCATCGGCTTCCCATCAACAAAACTTTTTACATATAAAGCCTTTAAGTGCTGATGCTTGATTGACTTATCGAATATAGCCTGCTGTATCACTGTCAACTTGGCAACTATTTCCTCATACTCCGATTCATCAAAATCCGAATAGACTTCTTGGTTTGCTGGAGCTCTAAATTCCGATGGCAATAGAAAAGCCATTTGAATATTAGCCGATGGTTGACCCTTATGGGCTATTTGTTTAGCACGCCACACTTGAGGTCTACCAGATGCTTGAGCTTGTTCTAGCTCTATACTCCTTAGGTGTTGCACTCTTCTTTTCTAGTTCTTGTCAAACCTCCTGGACACCACTAGCCTTTCTGCCAAACATATTCTTCCTTATTACTTTCTTCTTCATAATCAGCCTAGTTTTGATCAATAGCTCGCTTCCCCAGCCGATTATGAACACTTCTATTTTTTAAGCGCCGATCCATATTATTATGATGATACTCATCTCGAGCATGGATAGACCGGCGGTTGGCTTGAGATTGCCTAAACTCCCAATATTGTTCGCTGCACTCTAGGTAATTATTTCTAGTAGGCAATTTTAAACCTTCATTCCAACAATATTTGAAGAAAGGACAATTCCAATGTGATTCAGCTTGCTTCCTCTCATACCTCTCTTTTTCTTTTTGACACTGGTATTATTGCTCTTCTAACCAATGCTGATAATCCTTTTCCTTTTACCGCTACCATTTATTCAACAGAATTCAAGATGTAACATGCGACCTTGTTGCCCCATCCCTTGATGTCTCTCCTTACTCATATCGGCTCTTTTGTTGGTCACGACGCCTTCTAATCTCTCTATATTCGTCAACCGATATTTGCATCTTGGGATCGACTGTTCCAGTTTCTTTGGCCCTAGTTGATGTTAGGACTTTAGTCTTCCCTTTGAACAACCTAGCATCAACCATGTTCTGATCTCTTGGGAATGGATTATCATCAACTTTCATCTTTCGAGGTGTATCAAATTTGAGCCTTCCTTACTGAATAGCCCTCTGTATATGTTGCCGGAAAACTCTACACTCATTAGTAGAATGAGAAGTGGCATTGTGAAATTTGCAGAACCTCTTATTCTTCAACTAATTAGGGGGCAACATAACATGATTGTCGGGCAACTTGATCTGTCTCTTCTCAAGCAAGAAATTGAAGAGCTTGTCTGATTTTGTGACGTCAAAATCATAGCTCTCTTCGACTCCACTTCCCTAAGGATTTGACACCATTACTGTCTTCTTACCCCAATTCCATTCAACCACGGCAACCTCTTCTTCTTCATTGTCTTCATAGCCACCATCAACTGAAGATGGATTATAGGTTTTGGTAATTGTGGCACTCTTCTAGAATCGGGTATCTCTGCGCATATTCTAAAATTGGCTATTGAGTGCTGCCACTCGTTGAGCCAACTGACCTAAGTTGTCAAACTCTTATCCCAGCAGCTTCTCTCTCCATGTTGGCAACATTCCCTGAATGGCCAAAGCAGCTAGCTGATCATCAGTCAAGTTCAATGAGAAGCATAAATTCTTGGTCTCTTAGAACCTCTGAAGAAACTCGGTGCCCGATTCATTAGTTCTCTGCCTTATAGTCGTCAAATCGGTAATTTTCTTTTCTCAGGTCCTAATGTAAAAATATGTATGAAACTTTTTCTCTAGGTCAGCCCAACTAGCAATGGAGTTAACTAGCAGAGATGAAAACCAAGTAAAGGCTGGCCCTGAGAGAGACAAGGAGAAGAAACAAACTCGATGGGCCTTTTCAATGGATGCTTCGTCCAACTATGTAAGATACCGACTGACATGTTCTATTGTGCTTGTGCTATCTTGGCTAGTGAACTTAGCAAACTCCGGGAGCCTATAATTTGTAGGAAGAGTGACCAAATCATACCACTCTGGATATATGCGTTTGTACAAGAAGGTCTGCCCTTTTGGCTTCAAACCAAATTGATTCTTCATCATCTCAGTCACTCTAAGCAACAACTCATTAGCATTTGAATTTGGATTTCTCTACAATTGTTGACCCATCTATGGATTAAAATTTTAGGTACCTTGATACCCTTGATTTGGAATCATGTGAAGGGTATTGTAATCTGTGCCATAATGATATCCTTGTGAAATCTCTATCTGTTGTGTCCTTTCCTGGTTTACTGCTTGAAGTCTCTGGTTATAAATGTTAGGATCTATATCACTATGAATCCTTTGAACTGATGGCGCTATTTTTTGAGCCGACGATGGTATTTGGCCTGATGTGCAAAATTGACCATTTGATTCTAAACTTGCCCCGTCGGTCGTTGCACATACTGCATCATTGATCCAGGATTATTTTGTACTTGATTGGTGGTGGTACCTTGAATTTGCTCAGATGAGCTCTGAATTGCCTAGACATCATCATTACCAGTTTGTGCTGCTTCTTGGTGGCTAGTACCGGCTTGATTAGTCCCCTGAGTTGACGGATGTGGAATGTTGTAATAAGCCGACCCAACCTGATCAATTGGAAATCCACAAAACACCTCTTTCATAGTGTTGTGGAATGTATTCAAGAAAACTGTATTGTGGTTCAATATGGCATCATGAACAGATTTGTTTACAGCCTCCATGAAGAAACGCCTATCCTCAGCTTCGTCTGCATCTGTCTGTCCATGCATTGAAACTCTTGGTAGTGGATATTTCTGAACAACTTTATTGTCACATGTCTTGGTGTAGGACAACAAACACTTGTTCTGAAATTCTTCTATAGCTTTGCTGATGACATCTTTATCTTCATCAGGTAGGCTCCGTAAGGCACCATAAGGATGTCATTGTTGTTGTAAATCACCATGATGATTGTGGTGTCTGACCGAGCATGCCAGAACATGTGTCGGCACAAAAATGTGTCAATGCGCCGAGCACACAGCAAGCTAGAAGGATCAGCTTAGGATGACCCCGGAGATCCGCTTGGCTTCAACGTAGGGTTAGCCAATCCTGCGTATTCCTCCTGAGGTGTGCCTGTCAATTTGACCTGCAATTGACAAGGAAAAAAGTTTATCAGTAATTTAAGGTGGAACATGCTGATTTTTGCCCAGACAGTTCCAAGTGTGCCGCTTCGGGAGCAGCCATACGGGAAAATTGACTAAACGGCCGATACGTAAAGAAATTGGCTATTTACGGACTGTAAAGCTCATGGGTTGTGATTGATTTTATGTTGACACGCAGATATAAGTAAAATCATCAGCTTGGTTGGTATTACCAGTGTAAAGCATTGAGCCGATGGATCTAATTGAGAATGGATATAACATGTGAACAAATCGACTATATAGTACAAATGGATCTACAAACGCTCTGAATCTAATCTGTTACTATCAATAGTGAGGTTTGACTAGATCGATGGTACCTATGATGATAATAACAAACCAAAACCAAAGAGTCCGTAAAACCATCTATACATAGACAGGCTTTCCAAAAGACATGCTATATGTGTGAAAGCTCAAGCGAATCAGCTGAAATAGCCGTAATAAAGACAACAAACCAAACCTTTAAAGCAAACAGATCTATTCACATTTAACAGAATCATGGAGACATATTGTAGGCGTTAAAGCATAGGTGATCGGCTATTTAGCCGATGTAGGCATAGCAAATAGCCAAAGTCACGCCTGATCGAAAACAAATCTACCAACTAGCATCCTCCGATCTAAAGTACCATCAGTGGGGATCGACCAGATCATTACATCCATAATAGCAAACTATAGACCAGATTTAACTAGCCAGCAAACCTCCTCAAGATCAGACATGCCTTAACAGCGTACTATGCACGATCAAGATCGAAGGAGAACAGCCGATTGAAACATAACCCGTCGCTCAAAGTAAGAAACATCGTGTTGTAACAAAGCAAATGATGGACTAAAAGGATATGAGGCCGATCTAGATTGATCTCGACCGGGCAGGTTGATGTTGCTAAAAACTAATGGCAATAAGAACATCAGCAAGATTGGTAACTTAATGAATCTACCCAAAGGATGCCACTCTTAGGTAGAGCCGATAACTTGACCTTAATCTAATTCGAGCAGTGGAGGTTGAACTTAACCGATGTAGACGTACTTGAACTAGATAAGAGTTGATAACTAGCTTATACTAGAGCTCACGGTGGAGGTTGAACTTAATCGATGCAGCCATACAATCAGAAGTATAAGCCATGGCGGTACTTACAAACAAGCCAGAGTTTGGCCAGACCGATGCAGCCCTGCTTGTTGAAGAACTCACCGAGATCTACACTACTCCTACTCCTAAGGGTTGGCATAAAGCCAAAAAAAACTAACTTGTATTGATTGATTGGATGATCTTTTTACAATAGCCGGGGTTTGATATTTATACCCGGAGCCTAAGCATGAATCCTACTCAAGTATGATTCATTACAATCTTTGGTGTAAAAGAAAACTTGGACCCTAATCTTTCCTTTTTGTAGAGTCCAACATGTATTTCTCGACGCCAACCGTAGCTCATTGTCGTTATCTACTGACGTCATTCGAAGAGAGCCAATTCCAGTGCTGCATCCAAATCAGCTGATATCAATCCTTATGCAATCAATTCCTTGATTGACACAATCTTGGATGCTTTGAGTTCCTGTGTTTTTTCTTCCCAAATTTCAGGTGTAAATAGTAGTGATAAATGATCACTCAGAGTACTCTTTTCTATGGCATTAGCATTGCTAAGTAGAATATTAGAGGAATAATTCCTAAGTTATTCTTAATTACAAGTCAAAGCATACATTGATTAGTGCAATTACCCTTAGTAGTCATTGCTAAGATCAACTTTATATCTACACATAAGGGATATTACTATGGAAGATTAAGAACAGAGCTTTTCTTCTTTCGTAACTACATCCTACTTGTCCTATATTCGGGGATTGGACTACAAAGGACTCAACAAGAGTATCACATCCGTGATCTACCACATGGCCCGGAATATAGGGTGCATCCGTAGGTAAACAATGTATAAGCACCACGCTTACACAATGTTGACCACTCACCCCTGGTACCTAAGAGCAAGCGCTATACGAACTTATGATTGAACATGGTGATAATATAACTATACTAAGCATATAATCAAAGTAAATGATGAACATGATAACTAGGAACATGAATAATATTAAGAACAATGTCGAATCAATTGTAGCAAATATATGAATAATGAAAGATACAAAAGAGGATACAAGGGGCTATAACAAGCCACGCTCTTGACAAAATCCAGAATCCAAGCAAAGCTTGCCTTCCTCTAGACCTAGCCTAGCTAGCTATGCCCTAGAATATGGTGGAGCTCTAAGGATTAGGGTTTATGCCTTCTTGACTGACTTGATCAGGGTTTGATATGCCAGGGGGTAGCAGGGGCTGGTATATGTAGGCCATAGCATCCATTCTGAGCCCTCGGATCAAACCGACTTGAAAGGACAACATAGATGCAAACCCTAAGGCGGTGGAGAATCGATGTCTGAAGGAGGAGGCTGACAGCGGGGCCCATAGGCCGGAAGGCCTATTGGTGGGGTCGGCTGGCCCCACCTAGCAGCCACTCGAGACCTACCATGATGTGGTGTCCTCTAAAGTCTTCTAGATCCTTCTAGTGTCTGTTTTGCTATGGATAAGCACGTATAACTCTAACATCTAGGTCCACCTTGATGGTTTTCTAGATAAACCCTGTAGAAAATACAGATTCACCAAAACTTGTGGAATTTGTTAGTTTAAACCCCTAAGTCTACATTGGTAATTACATTCATGCCATTATTCAAGTTATATTGATGGTTTATAATGTTTGTTAACTACTGTCAACACCGGTGCGGCAAGGGAGAACCGAGGAAGGGGGCGGCGGTGTCGTCACAAATGTAGAACTAATTCTTGTGCTAGCCGGAGTTCAAACTCCTCAACAGCAGACACGGATAACTATGGGATGCACTGTAGCGCATCTGGATATTCATCCCGCCCACCGGGGTGAGCACACCGCCATCAGAGCCATGCGCCTTATGGGTCTTGACCTTGAACACCCACCAAAATTGATCCTTGTTAGGCTCGATCCCCAGGAAGGCCTCACAGACAACAATGAATCTCACCAGTTGTAGCACTGTGTTTGGAGGAAGGTGCTACAGCTGGATGCCATACTCGCAGAGGAATCCATGGAAGAAGTCTGATGTCGAGATCACAAACCCACGCTCATGGAAATCAATGAATGACACTGCCTCATTGGGCTATGTGAACAGGAGGACGTCTTTGATGGTAGCCCTCCACCTGGCAACCTCCTTTGGAGGAAGAAGGCCTTTCTCCACCAGTCATTGTAGCCTTGCCTCCGTCACCTCCGAAGGTACCCATTCACCCATTTCACCGTGCAGGAGGAAAGCAGGGCGACAATGGTGGAACTAGTAGGGGAAGGCAAATGCACCATATGGCGGCAAGTGGTGACACATAGCCTAGGTAAAACTATCAGGCCTGACCTCCCACTTCCTTTTTGCTCATTCGTTGGCAGCAGATGGTAGTGGAAAGCAAAAGCAAAGGTAAGGACTAGGCCTAGGCAAAAGGGGCTATTTAAATGGTGGTGCCCTAAGACATGAACCGCGTCCACATGGAGTCTGCCTTGGAGCAGGTCCCATGAGACATCAAGAAATGAGGCAGCACACAGCAACTCATGACTGTGCACGACGGCACCATTAAGTCACAAAAAACCGGGGAGGTTGACCGCCCCCAGGATTCACGCCGAGTGACCCTCCGTCATCATGGTTAGGCGACATAGTGCCCCTTCACACATAAGTGCCTGCCATTTAAGCCACGTGCAGCGACTAGGGAGGCAATGATCCCTCGAGTCCACATGCAAAGCAACCACTACGCTCATGCCCCCGCATCATGTCTAGGAAAATTTCCCTCCGACCAGCCCTTAGAAGGGCACGAAGCTACCAAGAGATAGGGGCAGGATGAGATAGGCCCTAGTGGCTATAATCGATGGTGCGAAGCCTCGCTACCATCTCTTCATGTGTTTGAGTCATTTGCTTCGAAGTTGCCTAAGTTGACCCCCTCTAGGGGGAGGCATCTTGCCCTCTGGTCGCTACGGATGCGGTTGGAGACCAATGGGCTTGATGGCCAATGATTTATGGGATGTCTCACAATGAGGCACAGCCAAACTCCACGTCAATTGGGGAGGATATAGGGTCCCACTCAAATTACCCATTGACCTCGACGAGGCGCACCGCTCCGACTACGTGGTTATGGTGGACGAGCCTCTCCCCGCATGGGCGAAAATGAAACCCACCTGTAATAAGGTTTCATGACCCCTCAGGTTCAAAAACGGCAGCGGGGAAAGAGGAGTGGGGACCCCATGGTCCCATCCAAGGACAAGGCCAAGTCGCAACTAAACTCCTCCCGAGCCCTGGGTCCATGACCCACGGCTCACTCTATGACCTCACAATCTGGCAGGAGTCATTGACCCCTCTAGAGAGAAGTCAACAGAGCAAAATGGCCAAAAACTTGTTGCAACGCTTTCCTTTGTAAGAGTAGTACTTACCCTAAGAAAGAAAGGCCGCAACCCCACCGTCCATAGTCAAGGGCATGCGATGATCCCAGAACAGGGGAGCCACCATAAAATCAAATCGATGACGGTGAAGAGCACATTCAGGGCTAGGATGCCCTAGTTAGGGCCATTGGCGACACCTCAACTTCATGTGGTGGCAAACTGATGACCCGCTTAGAAATCTTAACCTTGAAATCTAGGTGCCCACAACCAAGCAGGATCAGGGGCTTGCTATGCTCATTTTACTAAACATCGCGGCCCTCAAACAAAGGACCATCCCTTGTTTAGGGTTAGCGATTACAAGCATGGCCGAGCCGTACACCACATCAAAATCCTAATGACACCAACATGGTGGAAAGGTCGCAAGATCCAAAGGTCACGATGCTAGAAGGAGGCTTGTAGGATGTCCCCCTCTATCAATGATCAAAAGCATGGTAGAAAGGGATGCCTCACAAACCCCTTTCAAGCATCGCGATCGGCAAGGCTGAAAAGGCAGGGCAGAAGGCAACCAATGCCATTTCCATCGGATTGAGGATAGGGCGATGAGACCATTCGTACCTCTGGACCACCTCGCATCTCTGGACCAAAAGCCATGGAGATCAAGGAGATCATAGGACTACGAATTCAAGGGCCACATCAACTCAACCCTCCTCGCCCACAAATCTCCTTCTAGCACCAGTTGTTGGAAGGGGCGGAAGAAAGCGACTACTAGGGAGATGATTGGGAGGATTAGAGGTCTTGTTCCTATGCTCAAGTTTGGTTGAGAAGATGGAGTCGATGTCCACTACCTTTCTACTTGATGCTATTCTAGTTGTTGTATGCTCTGAGTGATTCAACCAAGTGGCGATGTAATAATGAGTAAACCTTGTTATTTGTTCTCTCTTGAGATAGGTATTCAATGTATGACTATGATATAGACTGTTATTTGATAATGTGATGGGATGATCACCTGGGACTATCATGTTATACTTCGAATCTATTAATTTCCCTTTGAGGAAATTGGGATCGTTTCAACTATATAGCTTCGTTGATCCTTTGTAGTCCACCTCCCGTCTGTAGGCACACATAGGACGTGGTTGCGAAGGAAAGCATCCTCTGCTGGTGTCTTTCCCTAGTATTGTCCTATCGATGCAGAAAGTGACCAACAAGTAAATATTTGTAGTTTTGCCATACGTTGCTATCGGAGGTGGCCTAGCACTCAATGACATAGGGTTTATACTGGTTCAGGCAACGTGCCCTACGTCCAGTTTGAGTCGGTCGGTGACTTTATTCCTGAGCCTAGGTGCTTGAAGTTTGTAGTGGCGTTACAAATGAGAAGGAGAAAGAAGGGGTGTACAAGAGGTTCAGTCGGCTCCGGTCGGAAGGTCCAAGAGCGACAGGAGCTCTGCTATGAGCTAAGTGTTCAAGCGTGTGCTTGAGGTCCGAACCTAGCGGTTCTGTGGTTGTGAGCTAGTGAACTTGATCTATATAATGAATCTAGAATCACTTGAATTGACCTGGGTTAACTGAGTTTCTTGGGAGAGAGCGCATCCCCTTTTATAGATGAAGGGGATGGCCTTACAAGTGAGAGGGAGAGAGTACGTATGCTTCTAAACCTTGTTTCCCATGCCGGTAGGTACAGGATGATTGTAGGCGCCCACAACACTGTTGGATGTCAGATGCAGGTGGGAGGTTATGTCGTCTTTGTTCGGGTATGGCATATGTCAGTACCTACATATACTATTGATGCCTAGAGGCATGTGAGGAGTTTCACCATGTTCACTCGGTATGGTAAATCCTGGCGCCCACAACACTGTCGATGCCTAGAGGCATGTGGAGGGAGCCTTATCGTATGGGAGTTAATGGTGCCCACAATACTGTAGGGGGAAATGTCGGCGCCTACAACACTATTTGTGTTAGGGAGGTTGCAGAGTACTGTTTTTATAGGTGCACAGGGTATGGTCCTTGGTATTGAGGTTTGACTTGTGCACCCTACCTTACTTTCTCCATCCGTTTCCTAGTCCTTTCTGAGCGGGTGTCCCTATCGGTTGGTCCAGCTAGCTCTGATTGCGCCAGTTGAAGAAGAGAAGTGAGCAAGGTATTCGCGTACCCTGGTCGGGGACATGGGGTTAGAGTCGGAAGTAGTGCTTTGGCCAAGCCTTCTAGTCGAAGAGGCCATCCGGAGGCGGGCTAGAGACCGAAGCGAGTGCTCCGGTCGGAGAGGTGGGTCAGAGTCGGAAGGTGGGTGCCATTCCTCCTCGACCAAGCCTTCCAGTCACTGATTGGATCGCCCTCCTGGCCTGTCGTTTCGATACTTGGGCCGGCCCATGAGTTGCACATTGTCTACTTGGGCTGAGCCTTTGTTGGGAAGCTGGTCCGTGAGGGACCCCGGGCTTATGAACCTGACAGGAGCCCCCGAGCCCCCGGGCGATTCGGGCAGAATCGTCTAGGGGATTTTTTTGTCCTGACGGCGGGTGCGCGCGAGCGCACCCCCGGGTGTAGCCCCCGAGCCCCCGGGTGATTCGGGCAGAATCATCCAGGGGGTTTTTCGTGTTGCCAGCGGGGAGGTTTTTTTTTGTTTTGTCAGTGGGTGCGCGCGAGCGCACCCGTGGGTGTAGCCCCCAAGCCCTTGGCTGATTCAGGCAGAATCATCTGGGGGTGTTTGTTAGCGAGCATGTGTGCCTATTTTTTTAGTCAAGATGGGATTGTCAACCAAGGCATCGTTGCATAGCCATGGCATTTAGTTTTTTAGGGATCGGGTGAGATGGAGCTCACGGATCCTAGCATCGATGCGCGCCGTGGGATTAGGCGAGGCAGTTAGTCAAGGGATCGGACGAGACGGAGCTCCGGGTCCTGGCATCGGTGTGCGCCAATGGGATTGGGCGAGTTAGAGTCATGGATCCTGGCCTTGGTGCTGCCTATGCAGCCGATGCGGTTTAGTATAGGGATAGGATGAAATGGAGCTCGCTGATCCTGGCATCGGTGCGCCCCGTGGGATCGGGTGAGTCGGAGTCGTGGATCCTAGCCTCGGTGTAGTCTATGCAGCTAAGGTAGTTAGTTAGTTTAGGGATCGGTTGAGACGGAGCTCGATGATCCTGGCATTGGTGCGCGCCATGGGATCGGGCGAGTCGGAGTCGTGGATCCTAATGGGGTTGGATTGTGGTCGCAGACCTAGGCATTTTGGAGTGCAGTCGAAGCGTAGTCGGATGGGGCGAGTTCAGGGTTGCAGACCTAGGTAGTTTTGGAGTGCAATCAAAGCATAGCCGGATGGGGTGAGTTCGGGGTTGTAGACCCAGGCATTTTGTGTCTTGGGCCCCCGAGCCCTATTGGGCTTTAGCAGGGGTCAGTTTGAGTTATGTGCGTTACCCGTCCTCGGTTCCTCACAACAGGAGGGGCTGAGTTTTGTTGCTTGTCCCAATCACTCGGGCTCGAGTGATGCGCTCGATGAGTTTGCTAACGGGTATGATCGAGTGGAATCCGGGTCCGTCATTCATGATGGGGTCAGCATAGCCCTCTTGTGACATTCCACTGCTCCTTTACTACAACCCGGTAGATGCCTGGGTCATTCCAAAGACTGACTCGGGTGGCTTAATGGCCTCCACTCGATGGAGATTCTGTGGGCTTGGCCGAGGCTTAGGATCAAATGAGAAGGTTTGAGATGACACTATCTGCTAGACTGGGTGAGGGCCTCATGGGGCTCATCTGCATTTTTCTCCCCTAGCTTTGTCGTTGCTCATGTCGAATGAGGCAACTGCTGCTTCGTGACGCAACACGGTGCGTTGTTATCCATTTCGCTGCACGTGCGATGCTTAGTTCCTGAGCCCCCAAGGGGTTCAGGGCTCGAATCATCTGGGGGCATGGGCGTATGGAATGAATGCACGTATGGATGTATGAAATGATTTAAATAAAGAAATAGCGGGGTCGGTAGCGTTACCTTGATGACTCGAGTGATGGGGTTTGAAGAGCTCTAGTTGGAAATGTCCGACCGGGACCCATGCTTGTCGTTCATGATGGAGTCAGCATGGCCTACATGGGGCATTTCTTTGCTCCTTACCTATCCCTCAGTGTGTCTTTCTGAGCCATTCGATCAATTTTTAGGAAGCCCAATGGTCTCTCCCGGCGGATATCCTATTTTTTGGGTTTTTCCAAGTCCCGCTTGGGGAGGCAGAGAGCTACCTGCATGTGGTGACGCTTCGGTTTTCGTGCCCGGTCATGCGATAGTGGTGGGCCATACCCAGGCCATGTCTCGTCTCACCAGGTGGTGTTTTGTCTGACCAGGCGGCATTTTGTCGGTTAGCGTGCATCTCGTCGGTCAGGGTGTGTCCCATCGTTTCCCATCCGTATTGAATGGGGAAGGGAAAGAGTTTTTCGCTCTGATCTTTTTCCCTCTTTGGCTATCTCATTTCTTCCTTTAAATAGGGGGAGGCAGAGGGCTCTCTGTCACTGTCCTTTGCCTGTTCTCCAACTATTGTCTCTTCTCCTTCTTCCTCCTCACCGAGAGTGCATGTATGCCCACAAGCGGTTCCTAAGTGAGAGAGGGGTGAGCGAGGGGGAGGACTTATAGATCCTTTCATGAATCCAGAGCGCGATGTTGAGCTGGAGGCTACCTAGGGTAGTGCTGGATTTATTTGCGAGGCCTTCTTCGGGATGGAGCCGTGTGTGGACTTTCTCCGGTGGATCTTCACCGGGCGAGCCTTGTCGGAGGGGAAGTCACTCAGGATCATGCCGGTGGAGGGTTCTGCGCCTGCAGCTGCTCGGGTTGGCCAGTTAATAAAGTTTGATGAGATATCTTCTAGCCATGGTGGCCATACCTCGGTGGCCACGTCCCTACCAAGGAGCTGCCCCGACTACATGAGAAGGTCAGGAGCTCCATGCTCTTCTGCTGAGCATCTATGGTTATGACGCCCTTGAGGTACCCGTTGTGCTCGCTGAAGTCGATGGAGCAAAACCGGGCAGGTCCCTTGAGGTACCATTTGCGCTCACCGAAGTCGAGGGAGCGGAACCGAGCAGGGCCCCAGCGGTGGTGGTTATGTCCGGCGGCGTGTGCCATGGTTTCTCCTTTGGTGTTCAGGCGATGTAGTGGAGCGACCGCAGTAGTATTTGGAGTAGTAGTAGAAAATGTAATAGTTGAGTTTGTGGGTGAGTCCCCATGTGAACAGTTTTTTGTATTGATGAATACATCAGTACTGTTCTTGTGATAGATTCACTATCCGTTCCTTGTTTTTATCCTAGCATAGCTATTGTTTTTGTCTTTTCTTTTTCGCACCTACCCATTAGTTCCATAGGCCGCAACTTTTTTAAGAGCCTAGGCATGGCCCGTGGGGCTCGGCTGCTCGTAACCGTAGGTCATGGCGGGGTGCATTTGGTTAGGAGTAAGAACAAAGTTACGTAGGACAATCAAAGGAAAAGGAAAGCGCTTCCATTCAGGGATGAAGTTGTTTACCATGTGATAGTAAAAAGAGAGTAAAAAGAGAGGTAGTATTTAGTATTGTACCCTTATGGAGCCCCGAGCGACCCAGGCTAAAAGTGTTCGGGCTGGGGTTCTTTATACAGGCAAGTATTGACTAAAAAAGCGGTAAGACCAAATTTAGGGGAAAAATGACGTAGCTGTTCAATGTTCCAAGTGTTGGTGAGAACGTTGTCGTTGTTGTCCTCCAGTCGGTAGGTGCCTAGTCGGATTACTTCGGTTACCGTATAGGGCCCTTTCCATGGTGGACAGAGTTTGTGTTTTTCCTTTGTTGATTGGGTCCTCCGAGTACAAGATCGCCGACTTCAAGTATCCTCCCCCTGATCTTCCTTTTGTGGTACCTACGCAGGATTTGTTGGTAGCAAGTGGAATGGATGACGGTCGTCTCGTGGGCCTCTTCGAGCAGGTCGACTGCATCTTGTTGAGCCTCCACGGCTCGAGTCACGGTCGAAAGCTTTCACTCTTGGGGCACCATGGTCGAGGTCGGAGGGCAGCACTACCTCAGCTCCATAGGCCAGGAAGAAGGGTGTGAACCCTGTGGATCAGTTTGGGGTCGTTCTCAGGCTCCAGAGGATCGCTGGGACCTCTGCAACCCATCACCCAGCATATTTGTTGAGTCGGTCGAAGATGCGTGACTTAAGTCCTTGGAGGATCATGCCATTGGCGCATTCGACATAACCATTAGTTCATGGATGTTCGACCGAGGCCCAGTCGATCCTAATGTCGTATCCATCACTGAAGTCTAGGAACTTCTTTCTGGTGAAGTTAGTCCCGTGGTCGGTGATGATACAGTAAGGAACACCGAACTGGTAGATGACATCGAGGAAGAATTTGACTGCCTCTTCTGAGCAAATGTTGGTGATGGGCTTTGCCTCTATCCACTTGGTGAACTTGTCGACTGCTACGAGTAGGTGAGTGAAGCCGCCTAGGCCCTTTTTGAGGGGTCCCACCATGTTGAGGCCCTAGACCGTGAATGGCCAGGTGATGGGGATGGTTTGGAGCTCCTGTGCCGGCAAATGGGTTTGCTGAGCGTAGAACTAGCATCCTTCACACCTACGGATGACCTCCTCTGCATCTTGTTGCATGGTGGGACAGTAAAAACTTTGGCAAAAAGCTTTTCCGACCAAGCGACCTTGGGGCCGCGTGATGTCCGCAGATCTCGGCATGGACCTCAAGGAGGAGCTGCTTCCTCTGGTTGGTGGGGATGCACTTCTTGAGTACCCCCGATGGACTCCACTTGTAGAGTTTGTCGCCGAGCATGACGAAGGTCCTTTTGGGTAGGAGAACCTCCTCGAGGAGGTAGGTGAGTAGTGATGCTCGCCGGTTGGTTTGATCGAGTGCCAATATGGCAGCGTTGGCGCGTGATGTCGTCATGGAGGTACTGGGATCGGAGCCCCCAAGCTCTGGCTTGGCGTTGGGGTCGGAGCCCCTAGGTGCCGATTGGGCGTCGGGTTGTGTCTGGATCGGACCTTCTAGGATGTGGGCGGATGGCTCGTGGACGTCGTTGATGAAGACCCTGCTTGGGGATGAATCCCGCCCGATGGCCAATTTTGCAAGAAAATAGGTGGCATCATTGTCCTTTCGGGGGATGTGATGCAGCTCGATCCCCTAGAATTTGTCCTCAAGCTTGCACACCTCTTGAGGGGGCTTTTGTAGGAGGACTCCTTCATGACCTGATCAACGACTAGCTCTGAGTCGCCGTGAACGTAGAGTCACGTAGCACCCAGCTCGATGGCGATGCGTAATCCATTGATGAGGGCCTCGTACTCCATGGTGTTGTTTGAGGCTGAAAAGTGGAGGCGAATGGCGTAGCAGAGCCTATTCCCGTCTAGGGAGATCAAAACCACTCCAGCCCCCGAGCTGGGCGCCATTACGGACCTATCAAAGTACATTGTCCAGTACTCGTGGGTGACGTCCAGGGTCGGTAGCTGCACCTCTATCCATTCGGTGACAAAATCCATGAGAGCCTAAGATTTAATGGCGATACAGGGGATGTACCTCATGTCATAGCCCATGAGTTCGAGCACCCACTTAGAGATCCGTCCCGCGGTGTCGCGGTTGCGGATGATGTCCCTGAACGGGTATGAAGTGACAACCGTGACTTCATGGTTGGTGAAGTAGTGCAGGAGCTTCTAGGTTTCGCCATTAACACGACATATAGGAGTTTCTACACCTGGGGGTACCAAACCTTGGGGTTGGTGAGTACTTCCCTGATGAGGTATACGGGTCGCTGGACCTTAAGTTGGTGTCCTGGCTCCTCCCTTTCGACGACCAGGATGGCGCTTACCACATGGTTGCTAGCCGCGATGTAGAGGAGAAGGGGTTCTCCCCGTTCGGGAGCAATGAGGATCGGGGCTGACGTCAGGGACGCTTTGAGGCTCTCTAGGGCCTGCTGGGCTTCCTCAGTCTAGACAAAAGTGTCCATCTTTTTGAGGAGCCTGTAGAGTGGCATCCCCCATTCATCGAGCTAGGAGATGAATCGACTTAGGGCAGCCAGACAGCCAGTGAGCCTTTGCATGCCCTTGACATTGCGTATAGGACCCATGTTGGAGATGGCTATGATTTTTTCGGGGTTGGCCTCGATGCCGTGCTCGAACACAATGTATCCTAGTAGCTTCCCCTTTGGAACCCCAAAAACACATTTTTCGGGATTCAACCTGATGTTGAATCTTCGTAGGTTCATGAATGTTGTGGCCAAGTTTGTGATCAGGTCATAGGCTTGAGTTGTTTTGACCACTATGTCATCAACATAGACGGCGATCGTTGGTCTTGGCTGCTCGGTTTGATCAGGCTGATCAAGCGGGTCGATTTGGTCGGTGAAGCATTGCTGCATGCACCTTTGGTAGGTGGCACCAGCGTTCTTCAAGCCGAATGGCATGGTTACGTAGTAGTACGAACCATACGGGGTGATGAACGAGGCTGTGAGCTGATCGGACTCTTTCATCATGATCTGGTGATAGCCGGAGTAGGCATATAGAAAGGAGAGGATCTTGCAACTCGAGGTGGAGTCGACTATCTGGTCTATGCGTGGCAAAGGGAAGTGATCCTTTGGGCATGCTTTGTTGAGGCTAGTATAATCAATGTGCATTCTCTACTTCCCGGTCTTCTTTTTAACAAGAATGGGATTGGCAAGCCAGTCGGAGTGGAAAACCTCTCTGATGAATCCGGCTGCCAGGAGTTTGGTGATCTCTTCGCCTATGGCCCTGCGCCTCTCATCGTCGAAGCGACACAGGTGCTGCTTGGCGGGCTTCAAGCCTAGGATGAGGCGTAGTGCATGCTCGGTGACCTCCCATGGTATGCCTGGCATGTCAGAGGGCTGCCATGCGAAGACATCGTGATTGGCGCATAGGAAGTCAATGAGCTCGCATTCCTATTTGGCTGGGAGCTAGGTCCCGATCCACACCGTCTTGGCCGAGTCAGTGGGGTCGACCCCACCGCCTTGGTTTCCTCGAGCGGACAGAAGGCCATCGAGGAGGTTAGTTTGTTGTAGTCTGGGACTGCTGGGATCGACAATTCCCCGAGCCGTGGGAGTTCGGCCAAGTTGACGACCGCAGTGGCGAGCTCGTAGTGCTCGCGGTCGCACGTGAAGGCGTGCAAGAAGGTGCTGCTCACGATGATGACGTCGTTTGGTCCCGGCATCTTCAGCTTGAGGTAGGTGTAGTTGGGGATTGCCATGAATTTGGCATAGCATGGCCGCCCCAAGATGGCGTGGTAGGATCCTGGAAAGTCCACCACTTTGAAGGTGAGGACCTCCGAGCGGAAGTTGGCTCGGTTGCTGAATGTGATGGGCAGGTCGATTTGCCCGAGCGGGTATGCCTGCGCTTTCGGGATCACTCCATGGAAGGGAGAGCCCACTAGGTGGAGCTTCGATCGGGGGATGCACATGGCATCGAGGGTGTCGACATAGAGGATGTTGAGGCAGCTGCCTCCATCCATCAGCACCTTGGTGAGGTGCTTCTTGCGGACGATGGGATCGACGATGAGCGGGTAGCGTCCCGGTCTCGCGATGTGGGAAGGATGGTCCCTGTGATTGAAGGTGATCAGAGATTCTGACCAGCTGAGGAAGGAGGGGACAGCCGTCTCGGTGGTGCATGCCTCCCTATAGAGTACCTTGTGCTGGCGCTTGGACCAGATGACGTCGGATCCAGCGAAGATCATGATGCATTCATTAGCATCGGGGAAACCGTCTCCATCCTTGCCCGCCACGTCTCCTTTCTTAGCTACCGCCTCTTTTCCGTCCCCTTCTTTCGGCCCGCCGGCCTGTCATAGGAATCATTTGAGGAGCTCATAGTCCTTGTAGAGGTGTTTGATGGGGTAGGCATGGTTGGTGCACGAGCTATCCATGAGTTTGTTGAAGTGGTCAGGCAAACCCTGTTGGGGCTGCTTGCCTATGCGGTCAGTTGCGGCGACCAACGCGGTGTTGTCCGGTCGGCGCTGATCCTTTTTGTTCTTCTTGTCCCTTTGCATGGAGGGGCCCTCATCTTGGTCTATACGCTTGGCCTTGCCTTTGTCCCAGCCCTCGTTGAAGACCGCTCCGACCGCTTCCTCGCCGGAGGCGTGGTTAGTGGCGACGTCGAGCAGGTCGCGGGTGGTACGGGGCTTCAGGCATCCAAGCTTGTGGATCAGGGACTCGCAGATCATCCTAGAGAGGAATGCGCTGATGACGTCCGCATCGATGACATCAGGGAGGGAGTTGCATCGTTAGGAGAACCTATGGATGTAGTCCCAGGAGTTTCTAGGGCGGACATACATCCCCTAGAAATTCCCGATGAAGACCCTCTTGAGATCCGCCCAGTTGTGGATGCTATTGTGCGGGAGGAATTCAAGCCATGCCCGAACATGTTCCCCCACAGATGGGGAGATACTGAATGGTGAAAAAGTCATCATCCGCCCCTCCGGCTTGGCAAGCGAGTTAAAAATCTTCGAGCCAAATACCGGGGTTTGTCTCCCTAGTGTACTTGGTGATGTTGGTGAGCGGTCAGAAGCGCTGTGGGAATGGCGCTCTTTGGATGCGTCAGTCAAAGGCCTATGGTCCTGGACCCTCTGGGCTGGGACTCCGGTCACCCGGCCAGCGACCGTGCCTAGGGCGCATTTCACCACTCCCCTCGATGGTTTGGCCAAGATTCGTGTCGCCTGCTCTTACCACCGCCCGGTAGATGTCATCATCATGCTGGGCGCGATGCCGGTTGCTGACGACACTGTGAGCGTCCTGGTGTGGACCGAGCCGCTCGTGTACCGGCGGTCAGTGCGGAGCAGGCGCCAGGTCGGACCGAGGCGCAGCTGCTGCCTCCCGAGCCACACCTGGTGGCTGTAGCGGTGAGCGGATGGAGCGATCCGTCTGGCATGTCCCCACTCCGCCAATGGGGAGAGAGGGCGTGTGTCAGAGTTGCGATGTGGAGCTTTCCACTTGTTGTATGGCGGTGGCTTCTACTAGAACCCAAAGGTTCCGGTAGACCACCCGCTCCTGGGGGTCGACGGGCTCGGGAACACCGCGCAAAAGCATTGCTGCATCAGTGATGTTCTGGCTAGCCCAAGTGAACTATGGGACATCGTTCCCCTCATTTATGATGTCATGTTGGACCTGGCGAGCGCAACCCCGGGCGACCGTCCACTAGGTTATGCGCATGTGGCGTAGCATGCTACACCGAGCTTGCCGGTGCAGGCGGCGGCTGGCTCTACCGCTGTTGTTGGCATGCCCTTGCCCAAACACGAGGGCCCCCGCACATGAGTCCGGAGGGGTGTGAGTTTGCGCAGACTCCACAATGACCAGCGGCTGTCCCAGAGCGTCTGCCATAGTGCACTCCTAGGACTGACGGTGGCTAGGTGCCACGTCACCGATGCTGGAGCTGTGGCTCTCACCCTCATCATCCGGGAGTTCGCGGAAAGTGGTAGGAGCATAGCTCGCCATTCCCACAAATTCGGATGTGTGGGGGGATGGCGACAGCATCTCATAGAGCCCCCAAGCGCACATGTCCATGGGGGATGTGAGGCCGTAGGAGAACCGATCGTACGGTGTTCGTGGTGCGGTAAATTCGGTCTCTCCGGGTAATCGGTGGGAGATACTAAATAGAGAGTAAATAATAGTATGCATATTACTCATAGCGGGGTTTGAGTAGAGAGTTTGCTCGGAATGAAGCGCGGATGCCATGTCGTCGAAGTCATGCGTCCTAGAGTTGATGGAGGGCGCCCCTCTGATGGGTGCCGGAATGAGTGCCTCCTTGCGGAGGTGTAGTATGCTGAGCCAGTCGGCGATGAAGTCTAGGCTTCAAGGAGGAAGGCCTAGGATGGCTTGAAGATGGGTGGACCCCGCATCCCAATCGGTGGGAGAGCGGGAAACTCGAGTGAGCTGAAGCAAATCGTATCGCCTGAGCCCACCATGGCGAAGGTGGCGGAAAAGTGGGCCATCCGATGACCAAAAAGTGTTGAACGTACAACGTCTTCCCCACGGACGGCGCCAACTGTCGGTGCAGAAAGTGACCAACAAGTAAATATTTGTAGTTTTGCCATACGTTGTGATTGGAGGTGGCCTAGCACTCAATGACACAGGGTTTATACTAGTTCAGGCAATGTGCCCTACTCCAGTTTGAGTCGGTCGGTGACTTTATTCCTGAGCCCAGGTGCTTGAAGTTTGCAGTGGGGTTACAAACGAGAAGGAGAAAGATGGGGTGTACAAGAGGTCTGGTCGGATGGGCTGAGAGCGACAGGAGCTCTGCTATGAGCTAAGTGTTCAAGCGTGTGCTTGAGGTCCGAACCTGGCGGTTCTATGGTTGTGAGCTAGTGAACTTGATCGATCTAATGAATCTGGAATCACTTGAATCGACCTGGGTTAACCGAGTTTCTTGGGAGAGAGCGCATCCCCTTTTATAGATGAAGGGGATGGCCTTACAAGTGAGAGGGAGAGAGTACGTATGCTTCTAAACCTTGTTGCCCATGTCGCCAGGTACAGGATGATGGTAGGCGCCCACAACACTGTTGGATGTCAGATGCACGTGGGAGGTTACATCGTCTTTGTTCGGGTATGGCAGATGTCGGTACCTACATATACTATTGATGCCTAGAGGAATGTGAGGAGTTTCACCATGTTCACTCGGTACAGTAAATCCCGCGCCCACAACACTGTCGATGCCCAGAGGCATGTGGGGGAGCCTTACCGTATGGGAGTTAATGGCGCCCGCAATACTGTAGGGGGAAATGTTGGCACCTACAACACTATTTATGTCAGGGAGGTTGCAGAGTACTATTTCTGCAGGTGTACAGGGTATGGTCCCTGGTATTGAGGTTTGACTTATGTGCCCTGCCTTACTTTCTTCGTCCGTTTCCTGGTGCTTTCTGAGCGGGTGTCCCCGGTCGGTTGGTTCAGCCGGCTCTGATTGCGCCAGTCAGAGATGAGCAGTGAGCAAGGTATTCGTGTACCCCGGTTGGAGACATGGGGTCAGAGTCAAAAGTAGTGCTTTGGCCAGGCCTTCTGGTCGGAGAGGCCATCTAGAGGTGGGCTGGAGACCGAAGTGAGCGCTCTGGTCGGAGAGGTGGGTCGGAGTCAAAAGGCGGGGGTCGTTCCTCCTTGGCCAGGCCTTTCGGTCGGTGATTGGATCACCCTCCTGGCCTGTCATCCCCGGTCAGAGTCAAAAGTTGCGCGTTGTCTACTTGGGCTGAGCCTTTGTTGGGAAGCCGGTCCATGAGGGACCCCGGGTTTATGAACCCGACATGTCCCCAGTTGAATAGTAGAAGACATAAGCTTACCCAAATCAGAACTAGAGAACTTTAGTTATCCTCTCTATGCTCCTATTTATCCTAACCTTGTTGCTACCCTTAGTTAAGTTAGACCGTAGTTAGTCTCACATGCTTCCCTGTGGATACAATACTTGGAATACCACCGGGTGAAAGCTATAGTGGTATCCGTGTGCTTGTAGATTTATCTATGTGCATTAAATATACCAATAGAAAGGTTGGAGACATGAGGCAACCCTTACCTCTGGTGCACGGGGTATGGTGGTTAGTCCTGTTCTCTGTGTGGGTACAGTTGTACCCTCTACGTAGAGTTTGAAAGCCTGAAGCCCCTCACGATGGAACCATTCGGTTGTTCCTACTTTCTATACCCATGGTAGCATAATCTATGGAACATGAGTATCATGACTTAAATGTGGTACATAAATATTTTTATCTTAAGTGTTGAAGCAGAGCATGACATACTCTTAATAAACGCCATTGCTTTCTGCAAAATGCACAAATGCCTAATAAATATCCTTTGCATCCGCTAAATATCTATATGTTGGAATTAAGTCCTGCGAGTACGAAATGTACTCAAGGTGCTACCGTTAAGTTGTTTTGTAGGTTGTCAAGGTTTTCCTCCCAGACTAACTCCGATGAATGCCACGGTTAGTAGACCTTGGAAGTCCTCCAAGATAAGTTGTGTGTGACCCGATGGGTAGAAGAGTGAAATGAGATGTAACCTAGACCGAAGGCAATAGATAGGTAGATTGTGTTTTGTTAATAGTAGTTTTTGTCTTGAAACCTATTTTTTACGTCAATGATGTTTCGACTATACGCTAGAGACTGGAGCATGCATGTAATTAAGTTGTTCGATGTGCCTTGTATCGGGTATGTGTGTGTAACTCAATGCAAAGATCCTGAAGAGGAGTTGCTATGTGCGCTCCTGAGGGCCTCACAGTGGCAATGTAGGGATGACCCCCGCCATGACACATATCACCCTCAGACAAGTGGCCAAGCAGAAACATCGAACAAACAAATCAAGAATATTCTACAGAAGACGGTCAACGAGATGGGGACTGCATGGAAGGATAGACTACCCGATGCATTGTGGGCTTATAGAACAGGCTATAAAATACCCCTTGGGATGTCACCATATAAACTCATCTACAGGCAGATATGTCATCTACCCGTTGAGCTAGAATTCAAGGCTCATTGAGCCATCAAACGATGGAACATAGACTTGGAAGCAGCAGGAACAAAAAGAAAGATGCAACTCTCTGAGCTTGATGAGTGGCCTAAGAAACCATATCACAATGCCAAAATATACAAGGAGAGAATGAAGAGATGGCACAACAAGAGGATCAAGACGGAGTTTGCCCTAGGAGATGAGGTATTACTTTTAATTCCAAGGTAAAGTTATTCGGGCACGAAAAGCTTTGGAGTAAATGGGAAGGACCATTCAAAGTCATAAGCACTTTGTTGCATGGAATGGTAACACTTCAAAACGATGAAGGTACATTATTTAAGGTAAATGCTCATCATCTCAAGATCTTTCTAGAACAAAAAAAACTTGCTGAGTTAGATGAAATAGATTTCATTATAACATGCATAAGGGCATATATAACTTGCATAAGGGCATAAATATAACATGCATAAGGGCATAAATATAATCACCAATGAAGGTCTAGGGGTTTAAACTAACAAATTCCATGAGTTTTGGTGAATCTGTATTTTCTACAGGGTTTATCTAGAAAACCATCAAGGTGGACAAAGATGTCAGATTTAGTCACGCTTATCTATAGCAAAAACAACCCCAGAAGGTTCCAAAAGACTCGAGAGGACTCAACACCAAAGCGGAGGGTGAGATGCCTCCACCTGTAGGATGGCCGGCCCCTAGGGCCCACCTATCAGCACCCCGTTGTTATGTTGGTTCTCCACCGCCTCCTAGATTGCATCTACGTCCTTTATTCAAGTCGGGTTGATCCGAGGGCTCCGGATTGATGCTCGGCCTATATATACCAGCCCCTGCCATCCCCTGAGGCAATAAGTCATTTGAGAAGACAAAAACCCTAATCATCCTCAGAGCTCCACAATATTCTAGGGAATACCTGGTTACGCTAGGTCTAGAGGGAGGCAAGCAGGCTTCTTTTGGGTTCCCGATCGTGCCAAGAGCATGGTTTGGTATAATTTTTGTACCCCCTCTCTTTTGTATCTCTCATTACTTTTATATGTTTGCTACAATTGTTATGACTATTATTCATATCATTTTAAGTTTCTAGTTATCATGTTCATGGTTTACTTTGATTATATACTTAGTATGGCTAGATTATCCTTATATTTATGCATAAGTTCGTATAGCGCTCACTCTAAGGTACCATGGGTGAGTGGTCGACATTGTGTAAGCGTGGTGCTTATGCGTTGTTTACCTACGGATACACCCTATATTCCAGTCCATGTGGTAGATCGCGGATGTGACACTCCTGTTGAGTCCTTTTTAGTCCACTCCCCGAATATAGGTATACAAGTAGGATTTAGTTACGAAGGAAGACAAGCTCTGTTCTTAATCTTCCTTAGTAATATCCCTTATGTGTAGATATGAAGTTGATCTTAGCCATGACTACTAGGTGTAATTGCACTAGTCAATGTATGCTTTGATTTATAATTAAGAATGACTTAGGAATTATTCCTCTAATATTCTACTTAACCATGCTAATGTCATAGAAAGGAGTACTTCGAGTGATTAATTATCATTGATCATTACTTATCATACCCATTTATCTCTTGACTTACCCCTGTTATGAGTAGAATGTTGGTTATGGTTTACTTCTCCATCAATAGCATAAGTTATCAATACATGTCCTTGCCAGACCTTCCCTATGGTAAAAATGTAAATAACGATACCTGCAATACTCTCAGGTAAAGTGCTACAATGGTATATTATCTGTGCGCTTCCAGATTCCTTTCATTTATATATATTATTTCTAGTCACATGAAATATTAAAGTACTTCTTAGTGTCATTCTAGAAGTGGCACTAGGTAGTACTAACAAGCATTTTTGTCACCAACACTAGGCATGACAACTTAGTAAAAGATGCTAAGGAATGTCAACAACATAGGGTGACTACTTAAAACAAGTGACATGTTAATAAGTACCAACAAGCATTTTTGGCGCCATTACCGGGAAAGGTAGCTAGGCACAGGAAGTATTGATAAACTTATACTTATTGATGTGATCGAGGAAACCATTGACCTCTGCTCGAGCAGGATTACCCTTGTTTTGTCTACTTTTATATCTTATGCAGGGTAATGTATGACCGGTTTTGACCTTCTAACAAACTATGTTGACAATCTAGAAGCATTACTTAAGAGAACTATGGCTAAACTTAAGAAAGTTTTAGCTTTAGAGTCGGAAGACAACAAGATAAGGCGAAGCTTAACACCTAAATTTGAAGCTATGGCTGACAAGACTCTTCACTAATTCTTTGCCCCAACTACAACCAGCATCCACACTGGATCAATAGTCAATGTTGGAGACAATAGAGTCGAGCTCAAGCCAGCCCTCATCAACATGGTGCAAGCAAGCCAGTTTTGTGGAAAGGCACATGAAGATACGAGTGCACATCTCCAACACTTTCTAGAGATCTGTAGCACTTTCACCATTAAAGGAGTGACCCAAGATACCATACTACTTCGCCTCTTCCCATTCTCACTCTTGGGAAGGCAAAGCAATGATTCTACACCAATAAAGATATAAACACTGCATGGGATAACTGCTCCACTGCCTTCCTAGCAAAGTTCTTTCCCACAGACAAGACCAATGCTCTATGTGGGAGAATCTCAAGTTTTCAACAGCAACATGATGAATCTATCCCTGAGGCATGGGAATGCTTTCAAGATTACATATCAGAATGTCCTCATCATGGGATGGAGATTGACTACTCATGCAGACTTTCTACCAAGGGTTGACCAATAGTACCCGTGAGACTATGGATGCTGCTGCTGGAGGTGCTTTTTGTCACTCACACTCCCAGCTGCATCAGCTTTCGTAGAGAAGATGGTCTCCAACCAAGGCTGGAATGAAGAGCGAGTTTAGACCTACAAGAGAGGTGGAGGTATGCATCAACTCAAGGAAGTAGACATGCTATCTGTCAAGATGGACCTACTGATGAAGAAGCTCGAAGACCGAGCTAATGAGAAGCAAGAAGTCATGCACATTCATGATTTCCACATGACGTGTGAAGAATGTGGAAACACTGGGCATTTTGGGAACAACTGCCCTGAAACCAATGAGGATGTGAACTTTGTCAACAACTACTTTTGTCCTCAATAAAATCAAGGATGGAATCAGCAACAGAGGCCGAACTATCAAGGTAATTACCAAAGTAACCCTCAAGGTAACAATTATAATAATTTCAATAATCAACTACCCTTAATAGAATTGATTTCTGGCCAAGCTAAAATTATGGAGGGCTCATCTAGGAAATTAGCTTCTAATGATAGAATACTAGAAAACATGAGTAATAAAATGGATAACCTCTCCTTTGCCATTAAGAACCAGCATAGCTTTAATAAAATGATAGAATAACAAATAGCTCAGTTGGCTTCTGTTGTTCCTCAGACCAACAAAGGTAAGATTCTAGGGCAACCAAAAGATCTAGAAACTACAAATCTTGTAGATATTCACAATACAGCATACTATTGTATACAACCATCGATAGGAAGGTGGATAGATTATACCTTGCTAGAAAAGAAGAGCAATCCAGGAAGACCTATCATCCCCATCATCATTGGACCTCATATTTTCCAAGAAGTTATCTGTGACTTTGGAGCAAGTGTTAACATCATGCCTAAGGTAATCTATGATACTTTGTTGTACACAAATATGCGTTTGTAGCATGCAAATTAGTCACTCTGCTACCCCAAGGGAGTTCTTGAAGATGCCATTGTTCGAGTGGGACAATCATATGTTCCCATAGACTTTGTGGTTTTAGAAACATATGGAGATGTAAGTGCACCCATTATCTTGGGCCGACCTTTCCTAAGCACCGCAAAAGCCATCATTTACACGGACAGTGCCAAGATCTGTTTCACAATCAAGGATAAAAAGGAGAAGTTTTCTTTCAAAAACCACATCTTGAAATCTCCTGGACATCCACAAACATCGTACATGCTCGAAGAAACAATAGTGACCAAAAAGAAAAACAATAGGAGAAGAAGGAAGAACAAGGCCAGGCTGCCACAAGAAGAATCAGTCAACATGATCAACACACTCAGATTAGAGTACGACCACCTCCTCGCTTGACCATTCCTTGTTAAGAAGGATGATCCAGGCGTACCCACGATCGAGTGTACCATTGGACAAAGAATATTCCACAAGACCTTCTACGACATTGGGTCGAGTGTCAATATATTGTCTAAGGTAACGTATGAATATTTATTTGGTGATGAACCTTTGTTTCCTACAAGACCAATCAATCCGATTTCTAGAAGGAATAGCAAAAGATGTTATGGTAAGAATACACAACCAGTTTGCCCCTGCTAACTTCATGGTTCTGGACATGGGAGGAGAAGAAGACGATACCCCCATCATCCTGGGAAGGCCGTTCCTTAACACAACCAACACAATCATCTACGTCGGATCTGGACAAGTCCACTTCCAATTCCCTAGAGAAAAGGTATGCTGTTATTTCAATAGTTACACCACTTATGAACAGCCCAAGAAGACCCACTCTAGGGGGACACATCGATTATACCAATGCCAGAAGAATCAATCCCCAGAGAATGGTTGGGAGGAAGATGAAGAACCTGAAGAACCCGTGAAAGATGAACCTACTCCACCTAAGACTAGTCCACAGACCAAGCAGGTGTGGAAAGAGAAGGTGATATCATCGGAGTCACCATCACAAGAGGTGGAACCATCAAGGTCTCCATCTCCAAGACCAGATGATGCACCAGAAGAATAAAGGGCTCCTCCAGTAAAGTCCTCTCTCGGAGGACTTAAAATTCTGAACCCTCGTCGGGAGGTAACATCGGTAGTTATCCATATTTACTTTTTCACAACGTATGATTTATTTTCACTTTTAGCATATTTACTCTTTTGCACTAGTATTGCATTAGTAAAAGAAAATAAAAATTGCATCATCACATTATAAAAGCCTAAAGCCCCATGCAAATAATTTTCTCGGTGTGTAAAAGCCCAAGGGAGTATTCACTGTGGTGGCATAAAAAAATAAATATATATAAATATACCATGCATACATTTTGTTATATTTCATCTTCTACATATCATAAAAATATATTAGAAAGACATCCTGCTAAAATTTTGCCAAATCAAAAACCTTTCAAATTCCAAGAACAACTAATCTCCGGATGGCAGACCGCTAACCCTTTTATCCAAATCTGTTCCATGAGTTTTGGTGTTATTGTTAGTATTTTGCAGGATGATATACACATGATCAAGAGTAAGTTCACCCAGTTGACTACATCTTGCTCCACCCATGAACGAGAAGGGTATCCACTGGCAAATCTGCTCTAAGAAGGATCACTTAACTTCAACATTCGACCACGACAACATCTAGCTTAGGGGAAAAGCATCCCCATGTATCTAGCTAAGTATTTCTTTCCCTTTGGTTTTACTATTAAGTGAGTTTGCTTCATACTAGTTAAAAAGAAAAAAAGATGCATAACTAAAAACAAAATAAAAATTTATCTTAGCTAGTTATATATATTAGTAAGGTGTGATCTAAAAAAATAAGAAAACAAAATAAAAAGTGTGTGTGTCTAGTTTTCTATTTTTAAGAGCTAAATAAAAGGACTCTGAGGATAATCTCTTACGACGGAAATGATGAATAGTTACTCTGTTGTAATTCCTTTTAAGTACCTAGTTTTTAGCCCTGAATTCTCCCAAGTTTTCGATAAGACTGTTTTGATATAAGAATTTACTCTGAACTTGAAACTCGTGGGTAGTGTATGCTTGATCTAAGTCTAGATAATTGATGGATATGATATGAGAAGGTCTGAGCTGTTGTTTATCTTATTCCAAGTGATACTAAAATTCTAAAGATTTATCTTTTGAAAAAACAAAAAAATCGTACATGATGAGCTCCTGTATGACAAAGCTTGAATTCCTACCAGAGCCATATATGTTATTTAGAATAGGAAAACTTCCACATATATGCTGCTTATTTTGCATTAAGTTTAGTCAAGCTTTGTTGACCCTTATGAGAGGTTTGTCATGCTCTTAAAATAAAGATCACATACACACCACCCACATTTGCACTACTCCTACACTAGGGGTAGGCGCAAAAATATGCCATTCCATCTAGATCCACCGAAAAATATTTTACTCCTACACTGGGAGTAAACACCAAAAATATGCTTGATAGGATTTTTCACCAAATAAATGCTTCAAGTTCTTGTTGCTATCTCTCAAAAGTTTTATTGTAGGAAAGAAGCATTGGGCTATGTAGAAGTTATTCATAAAAAAAATAAAACAAAGGAAAAAAAGAAAAGAAAAAATGGACAAGTGTCCGAGATATTTAAAACAATGGGTACTCAGATGCCTGCCTGAAAAAAGGAAGAAAAAAGATGAATAAGATATCCCATGTTTTCTTGCAAAGAATTTTCAAGTTTCAAAAGAGAGATATGTTTTCAAGGAGCATAGTAGAATTAGGTTTGCCACCATATATATATATCCACCATACATCCACACACATGCACATCTTGATTTGATTATATGACTCAATTGTCTTTGGATCTAAGGTTTGACTTTACAATATATGTATTGCAAGTATGCTTTTTCATGCTTTCTCCACTCCTATGAAGCTTCACATAAGCCTTAGTTGTAGGAAGAGAAAGGCATAACATCATTATTGCCTCGGTAAGGATCCACAAATACTACATACATTGAGAGACTTGAGAGTGTCATACAAAGGAAACTCTGAGTTTTATTTTAAAAAAACTATAAAAACTCTGGAATAATGGTTGAGCAAAGAACTAGAGACATAGTGCTTGACTTTATCATTCTGTCTTTCAATTGCTCAAGACCGAAGTAAAGGCTAAGAAGCCCCATGGTTGAAGATAACAAGGGTAAGTTTGAAAGTTAGATCGGTTTACTCTAATCTAGAGGAGAATTCTTGTTTGAACACATGAGTACTTTTGAGATGGGCCCCAGTGGCTCTAATCGGTGGTGCGAAGCCTCACGACTATCTCTATCTATGTTTGAGTCATTTTCTTCAAAGTCGCTCGGGTTGACCCCCTCTAGGGGGAGGCATCTTGCCCTTTGGTCGCTGAGGAGGCGGTTGGGGACCGACGGGCTTGATGGCCAATGATTTATGGGACGTCTCTCGATGAGGCACAGCTGAACTCCATGTCGATTGGGGAGGATATAGGGTCCCACTCGAATTACCCATTAACCTCGACGAGGTGCATCGCTCTGACAGCGTGGTTATGGTGGACGAGCCTCTCCCCGTGTGGGGCGAAAATCAGACCCGCCTATAATAAGGTGTCACGACCCCTCGGGTTCAAAAAGGTTAGTGGGGAAAGAGGAGTGGGGACCCCATGGTCCCATCTAAGGACAAGGCCAAGCCACGACCAGACTCCTCCCCATGCCCCGAGTCCATGACCCGCGGCTTGCTCCGTGACCTCACAATCTGGCAGGAGTCATTGACCCCTCCAGAGAGAAGTCAATAGAGCAAAATGGCCGAACACTCACAGCAACACTTTCCTTCGTAAGAGCAGCACTTTCCCAAAGAAAGAAAGGCTACAACCCCACCGTCCGTAGTCAAGGGCGTGCGACGATCCCAGAACGGGGGAGCCACCCTAAAATCAAATCGATGACGGCGGAGAGCACTTTCAGTTCTAGGCTGCCCGAGTTAGGGCCATTGGCGACACCTCAACTTCACGTGGTGGCAAACCGATGACCCGCTCACAAATCCTAACATTGAAATCTAGGTGCCCGCAACCGAGCAGGCTTGGGGGCTCGATATGATCATTTTACTAAACATCGCGACCCTTGAACAAAGGACCATCCATTTTTCAGGGTTGGCGATTACAAGCACAACCAAGCTGTACACCACATCAAAATCCTGATGACACCAACACGGTGGAAAGGTCACAAGCTCCAAAGGTCACAATGCTAGAAGGAGGCTTGCAGGATATCCCCCTCTATCACCGATCAAAAGCCTGGCAGAAAGGGATGTCTCACAAACCCCATTCAAGCATCGCGACTAGCGAGGCTGAAGAGGCACGGTGGAAGGCAGACAACACCATTTCCATTAGATTGAGGACAGGGCGATGAGACCATCCAGACCTCCAGACCACCTTGCATCTCCGGACCGAAAGCCACAGAGATTGAGGAGATCATAGGACTACGAATTCAAGGGCCACGTCAACTCAGCCCTCCTCACCTGCAAATCTCCTTCTGGCACCAGTTGTCGGAAGGGGTGGAAGAAAGCGACTACTAGGGAGTCAATTGGGAGGATTAGAGGTCTTGTTCCTACACTCAAGTTTGGTTGAGAAGATGGAGTCGACGTCCACTGCCTTTCTACTTGATGCTGTTCTGGTTGTTGTATGCTCTGAGTGATTCCACCAAGTGGTGATGTAATAATGAGTAAACCTTGTTATTTGTACTCTCTTGAGACAGGTATTCGATGTATGACTGTGATATCGACTGTTATTTGATAATGTGATGGGATGATCACCTGGGACTATCATGTTATACTTCGAATATGTGGATTTCCCTTCGAGGAAATTGGAATCATTTCAACTATATAGGTTCGTTGATCCTTTGTAGTCCACCTCCCATCTATAGGTGCACATAGGACGCAGTTGCGAAGGAAAGCATCCTCTGCTAGTGTCTTTCCCTAGTATTGTCCCCAGTTGAATAGTAGAAGACATAAGCTTACCCAAATCAGAACTAGAGAACTTTAGTTGTCCTCTCTATGCTCCTATTTATCCTAACCTTGTTGCTGCCCATAGTAAAGTTAGACCATAGTTAGTCTCACATATTTCCCTGTGGATACGATACTTGGAATACCTCCGGGTGAAAGCTGCAGCGGTATCCATGTGCTTGCGGATTTATTTGTGTGCGTTAAATATACCAACAGAAAGGTTGGAGACGTGAGGCAACCCTTACCTCTAGTTCACGGGGTATGGTGGTTAGTCCTGTTCTCCATGTGGGTACAGTTTTACCCTCTGCGCAGAGTTTGAAAGCCTGAAATCCCTCAAGATGGAACCATTCGGTTGTTCCTACTTTCTATACCCATGCTAGCATAATCTTGGAACAAGAGCATCGTGAGTTAAATGTGGTACATAAATATTTTTATCTTAAGTGTTGAAGCATAGCATGACATACTCTTAATAAATGCCAATGCTTTTTGCAAAATGCACAAATGCCTAATAAATACCCTTTGCACCCACTAAATATCTATATGTTGCAATTAAGTCCTGCGAGTATGAAATGTACTCAAGGTGCTGCTGTTAAGTTGTTTTGCGGGTTGTCAAGGTTTTCCTCTGAGACTAACTCGATGAAAGCAATGGTTAGTAGACCTTGGAAGTCCTCCAAGATAAGCTACGTGTGACCCGATGGGTAGAAGAGTGAAATGAGATGTAACCTAGACTGAAGGCAATAGATAGGTAGAATGTGTTTTGTTAATAGTAGTTTTTGTCTTGAAACCTATTTTATCGTCAATGATGTGTCGACTATACATTGGAGACTGGAGCATGCATGTAATTAAGTTGTTCGATGTGCCTTGTATCGGGTATGTGTGTGTAACTCACCACAAAGATCCTGAAGAGGAGTTGCTACGTGCGTTCCTGGGGGCCTCATAGTGGCAATGTAGCCATGACCCCCGCCATGACACATATCACCCTCAGACAAGTGGCCAAGTAGAAACATTGAACAAATAAATCAAGAATATTCTGCAGAAGACGGTCAATGAGATGGGGACTGCATGGAAGGTTAGACTACCCTATGCATTATGGACTTATAGAACAGCCTATAAAACACCCCTTGGGATGTCACCATATAAACTCATCTACAGGAAGACATGTCATCTACCCGTTGAGCTAGAATTCAAGGGTGGGCCATCAAACGATGGAACATAGACTTGGAAGCAGCAGGAACAAAAAGAAAGATGCAACTCTTTGAGCTTGATGAGTGGCCTGAGAAAGTATATCACAATGCCAAAATATACAAGGAGAGAATGAAGAGATGGCACGACAAGAGGATCAAGAAGGAGTTCACCTTAGGAGATAAGTTGTTTTGCATGGAATGGTAACACTTCAAAATGATGAAGGTACATTATTTAAGGTAAATGGTCATCGTCTCAAGATCTTTCTAGAACCGAAAAACTTGCTGAGGAGTTAGATGAAATAGATTTCATTATAATATAAATAAGGGCATATATAACATGCATAAGGGCATAAATATAACATGCATAAGGGCATAAATATAATCACCAATGAAGGTCTAGGGGTTTAAACTAACTGTCAGTATAGAAAGTGACCAAATAGTAAATATTTGTAGTTTTGCCGTACGTTGTGATCAGAGGTGGCCTAGCACTCAATGACATAGGGTTTATACTAGTTCAGGCAACGTGCCCTACATCCAGTTTGGGTCGGTCAGTGACTTTATTCCTAAGCCTAGGTGCTTGAAGTTTGCAGTGGGGTTACAAACGAGAAGGAGGAAGGAGGGGTGTGTAAGAGGTCCGGTCGGCTCCGGTTAGAAGGGCTGAGAGCGACAGGAGCTCCGCTATGAGCTAAGTGTTCAAGCGTGTGCTTGGGGTTCGAACCCGGCGGTTCTATGGATGTTAGCTAGTGAACTTGATCGATGTTGGTTAACTAAAAAAGACTCTCTTTTGTTGGAGGGAGCGCATCCCCTTTTACAGATAAAGGGGATGGCTTTACAAGTGAGAGGGTGAGGGTACATATGATACTGAGCTTTGTTGCCCATGCCAGCGGGTACAAGATAATGGTAGGCGCCCACAACACTGTTGATGTCACTGTAGAATATCGGATGCATGTGGGAGGTTGAGTTGCCTTCTTCAGGAATGGCAGATGTTGGTACCTGCAAATACTGTTTGATGCCTAGAGGCATGTGAGGAGTTTCACCACGTTCACCTGGTATGGTAAGTCCTGGCGCCCACAACACTATCGACGCCCAGAGACATGTGGGGGGTCTTACTGTATGGGAGTTAATGGCGCCCACAATACTGTAGAGAAAAATGTCGGCGCCTACAATACTGTTTGTGTTAGGGAGGTTGCAGAGTACTATACCTGTGGGCGTATAAGGTATGGTCCCTGGTATCATGGTTTGACTTGTGTGCCTTGGCTTGCTTTCCCCATTTGTCCCCCGGTCCTTTCCGAGCGGGCATCCCCGGTCGGATGGCCCTAGTTGGCTCTGGTTGTGCCAGTCGGAGAAGAGCGGCGAGCAGGGTTTCTATGAACCCCGGTCGGAGATGCGGGGTCGGAGTCGGAAGTAGTGCTTGGGACAGGCCTTCCGATCGGAGAGGCCATTCGGAGGCGGCTGGAGTTCGAAGTGAGCGCTCCGGTCGGAGAGGTGGACCGAAGTAGTCGACGAGCGGGCGCCGTTCCTCTTCGGCCAGAACTTCCGGTCGGTCACCGGATCCCCCTTGGCCTGTTGTTTTAGACTCTTAGGCCAGCCCATGAGTTGTGTGCTGTCCGCTTGGGCCAAGCCTTGGCATGGAAGCCGGTCCCCGAGGGACCCCGGGTTTATGAACCCGACAGGAGCCCCCGGGCGATTCGGGCAGAATCATCCGAGGAATTTTTATTTTTGACGGCGGGTGCGCGCGAGCACACCCGCGGGTGTAGTCCCCGAGCCCCTGGGTGGTTCGGGCAGAACCATCTAGGGAGTGTTTGGTAGCGGGCGTGTGTGTGTGTTTTTAGTTGGGAAGGAGTTTGTTTAACCAAGACATAACTCACTGATCCCGGCGTTAGTGCGCGTCGTGGGATCGGGCGAGGAAGTTAGTTTAGAAGAGACAGAGCTCACTGATCCTGGCGTCGATGCACGCCGTGGGTTCGAGCGAGGGAGTCAGTTTGGACGAGATAAAGCTCACTGATCCTGGCGTCGATGCGCATTGTGGGATCGAGCGAGGGAGTTAGTCAAGGGATTTGGACGAGACAGAGCTCACTGATCCTGGCATCGATGCGCGTCGTGGGATCGGGTGAGTCAGAGTCATGGGGCGAGATCGAGGTCACGGAACCAGGTGCTTTGGAGCATAGTAGGAGCGTAGCCGGATGGGGTGAGATTGGGGTCATAGACCTAGGTGTTTTGGAGCATAGTTGGAAGCATAGCCGGATGGGGCAAGATCGGGGTCGCAGACCTAGGTGTTTGGAGCGCAATCGGAAGGGGCGAGTTCGGGGTCACAGACCCAGGCTTTTTGTGTCTTGAGCCCCCGAGCCCTATTGGGCTTTAGTGGCGGTCGGTGTGAGTGGTTTGCGTTACCTCATCCTCGGTTTGTCACAACCGGAGGGGCTGAGTTTTGTCGCTTGTCCCGATCGCTCGGGCTCGAGTGACGCCCTCGGTGAGTTCGCTAACGGGTATGATCGAGTGGAATCCGGGTCCATCGTTCATGATGGGGTTAGCATAGCCCTCTTGTGACATTCCACTACTCCTTTACCTGCAACCCGGTAGATGCCTGGGTCGTTCCGGAGACCAACCTGGGTGGCCTAACGGCCTCCCCTCGATGGAGATTCTATGGGCTTGGCGAGAGGTTCAGGATCAACTGAGAAGGTTGAGATGACCTGGTCTGCCAGACTGGGCGAGGGCCACACGGGGCTCATCTATGTTTTTCTCCCTTGGCTCTATTGGTTGCTCATGTCGAATGAGGCAACCGCCGCTTCATGACGCAACATGGAGCGTTGTGATGCATTTCGCTGCACGTGCGATGCTTAGTTCCCGAGCCCCCGGGCGGTTCATGGCCTAAATCGTCCCAGGAGGCACGGGCGTATGGGATGAAGGCGTGTATGGATGTATGAAATGATTATAAGGAAATAGAGGGGGTTGGTAGTTTTTACCTTGACGACTTGAGTGACAGGGTTTGGAGAGCTCCAGTCGGAAATGTCCGACCAGGACCAATGCTTGTCGTTCGTGATGGAGTCGGCATGGCCTATATGGGGCATCCCTTTGCTCCTTACTTGTCTCTTGGTGTCTATCCTGAGTGATTCGATTGACTCGGGGGCGATGGTCTCTCCCGGTGGAGATCTCATTTTGGGTTTTTCCATGTCTAGCCTAGGGAAGCGAGGGAGCCGCCCGTCTGTGGTGGCGCATTGGTTCTTGTGCCTGGCGTGCGGTAGTGGTTGGTCGTGTGGTAGTGGTGGGCCATGCCCAGGCCACGTCCCATCCGATCAGGAGCCGTTCTGTTGGGCACGGCATGTCTCGTCGGTCAAGCGTGTCTCATAGGTCAGGGTGCGTCTCATCTGTATTAAATGGGAAAGAGAGAGAGTTTCTCACTCTACCATTTTGCCTTCCCGATTGGCGCTTCCTTCCCTAATTGTTGTTCCCTTTTCCTTAAGTAGGAGAAGGGAGAGGGTTTTTTGCCCCGTTCGTTTGCCTATTCCTCATCTACCACCACCTTTTCTCTTCCTTCTTGCCATGAGTGTTCCTGAGAGCCGCGGTGGTTTATAGGAAAGAAAGAGGGAGAGAGTGAGGGAGAAGAGAAGAACTCACCAATCCTTTTGCGATCCCAGAGCGAAATGTCGGACTAGAGGTCGTCCACCATGAGGGAGTCGGTGTTGAAGGCCTTCATTGGGAAGGGGCTCTTGCCGCCAAAGGAGGTGGCGCACTAGAGGGTTTCCGGGAGGGAGGAGTTCCCGCAACCTCGGCCCAAGGAGGTGGTTTCCTTTCTCACCTTCCATGAGCGTGGGTTAGGATACCCCGCGCACTGGTTCCTACGCAGCTCCTCAATGAGTGGGGTTTGGATCTACAACACCTTAATCCGATGGGGGTGCTGCACATCGCCGGTTTTGTCACTGTCTACAAGGCTTTCCTCAAGATGGAGCCGCACGTGGATTTCTTCCGACGGCTCTTCTCCGGGAGAGCCTTGACGGTGGGGAACCCGGCCGAGATCGCGCCGGTGGGGGGTTTTGCCCTGTAGAGGAAACCAAGCGTGGGAGGGTCGTATCCTGCGTACCTCCCCTATGACTCCAACCAGGGGTGGCATGGGGAGTGGTTTTACATCAAGAATCTAGCGGTGGTCGCTGTTCCCGGCGTTCACCGGTGGGAGGCCGGAGAAGCAGGATAGTTGGTCATGGGGTTGTGCCCATAAGGAGAAGCATAAGGTGGGGGTCATCGAGGAGGAGCTTTGGAAGCTCATAAAGCACGGCCTTGATGGGGTGCGGGTGTTCCACACCCTCTACTATTGCTGGGTCGCGCCGATGGCAGAGAGGACATGGCCGATGTGGTTGTACAATGGCCCGTCGGACCTAGACCGTGCGTCGCCGGAGGATCTGCCAGACGACGAGGTCTAGAGTTGCCTTGGCCGAGTGCTACAGCTGAAGCCCAAAGAGAGGGTTGAAGAGAAGCCTGCACCATTCAACTCCTCAAACATGTCTAAACTAGTATGCTCCCTTCTCTTCAGTTCGCACTACTTCCTCTGCTTTTCCAATTTTTTGCTTGGGAGCCACACGTTCCGCACCTTCCCAAGGGTTCAGAGGGTGTGGCCCGGCAGGCCGCTCAGAAGGAAGTGGCAGACACTAGGAAGAATAAGAAGGCCGAGGTGGCCCACCGGAAGTACAAGAAGGAGAAGGAGGTTACCCGACGCGTGAAGGCCAGGGAGAGAAAGAGCGACGTCGAGTCTGAGCTCGAGTCAGAGGATCCCACGGATGTGGACGACATGGTTTTCTTTGAGGAGGAGGAAAGTTGGGAGGTCGTTGTGACCTCGGTAGAGCGTCGTGACCCTGCGGCAACGTCCGCTGGTGATGAGCAGGAGGCCACACGGCGCGCGGTGGCTTCCGCGCTGAGGAAGCGCGCGGCGAGCACGGACGCCGTCGGTGAATGGGTGGCAAAGCGGACGCGGTCACCGCTCCCTTTGGCGGCGGCATCGGTCCCATCGCCGCCTATGGCGGACGTGGCCGAGCAAGCCGGGCGGTCCGAGGAGTGGACTGGGACTTGTGCGTCGCCGGGACCGGCGCCAACGCGTGACTCACAGTCGGGGGAGGCCCCGCCTGCCGCTGACATGGTCCAGCAAGCCGAGCAGTCTGAGGAGCAGACTGGCGCCCGTGCATCGCGTAACTCATTGCTAGAGGATGCCCTGCCCCCTGCTCCGGTCGAGGAGTCCAAAGCCGAGGGTCACGGCGACCCATAGGCCGGGCAGGAGCTGGTTGGGACGACTCCACCCCCAGCCGAGGTGAGGGGGCGTGGGTCGCAGCCCGGGAGCGGCCCGTGCCCTGCAGGCCCATCGGTGCCGGGTCTTGCCTTTGGAGTCGTACTGCTCACCTCCCAGTACGTTTTTCCTTTGTTTCTTTCCAATCTTTTGCTGTTTAGTCTTCTTGGAGTGTGACTTACCTACGCCTCTATCAGTGCTTGGGCGATGACGGGGTTGAGCATCACCCCAACTCCCATGCAGGAGGCATGGAGGCCCACCCTGCAGCATGTCGCGGCGAGCGGCGGGGGGAACAGGGTGGCATCGGTGAGCCCTTCCCTTCCGGGGGTGGTTGCTACTATAGTGACGGCGGTGGTGGTGGCATTGGCGGCGATTCCGGTGCTGATGGCAGAGGTTGCGTCGGAAGTAACCCTTGTGGCCCTTCCTCCACCGGCCTGTGCAGAAGAGGAGAGGGAGACCGAGCTCCCTGCCTCGCCGGGGGGTGGAGGTTGCACGGCTCACCCTCGTGGTCGGAGCCAAAGGCACCAAGGGAAAGCGTGGCTGGGATGAAGTTAGAATGCCCGGTGGCGGTCCACGCAACCGAGGTGGTGGACATCCCATCTGATGACAAGGCGGATGATATGGTGGAGCCATCGGTGTCGTCGCGGGAGCTAGCGGTGGTCCAGTCAGAGGCTGGGCCCTCCGACGGGCTGCCGGAGGGTGACCTGGAGTGGCCCTACCCTGAGGACCGTGTGAAGGTGATGTTCATCCTCCGGGATTCCTAGGAGTGTCAACTCTGGACATCCTTGGGGGCAAGGGCACGCCACGGTGTCTGAACTCTCCAACCTATCCATGAAGCTCGGAGACGCCCAGGAGTGGGTTAAGTCCGCAGCAGTTAGTTGAGGTCGACCTGCAGCTCACCGTGGAGGTGAGTTTCTCGTACTTGTCTTTGACCACTGAATCTTTTGTTGGTTGCCTTAGCATGCTTGTTTTTCGTAGAGTCTGAAGGGGATGTCGTCCCGCATGTCCCGCTTTCTCCAAATGGAGCATGCCTAGATGGCTGAGCTTGAGCGTCTGCTAGCGTCCGCTCATCGCGTGTCCTAGGACCGGGTGGCCGAGGCGACCGCAGCGTGGGTGGAGGGGCAGCATGCAGCCGAGCGGGTGACTACCGCCGAGCAAGGGCTCGAGGCGGTGAAGGCCCGCTAGGCGGAGACCAAAGCGGGGTTGCAGACGTCCCTGGCGAAGACTGAGGTGGCGCTCTAGAAATCCCTGGAGACCCTTGAGTCGGAGTGGAGCGTCTTGGAGTCAGCATGGAAGGCTCTGGAGGCGGAGCAGAGAGCCCTGGAGGTGGAGCAGAAGGCCCGGTTAGAGGCGGACCAGGAGGTGCTCGTGCTCTAGGGCCAGGTGATGGGGATGGAGGACGCGAGCGCCCGGCTACGTGAGCAGGTGGTCCGGTAGGTCGAGGATCTCTCCACCCTTGAGAACTTTCGCGTTAGTACGTACCTTTTTTTTTCTCGTTGTGTTGGTTTTTCCTTTAGCCAGTTTCTGAGCTTGTCGCTCTTCTTTCAGTGTTGGGTGGAAAGGTGAAGATGCTAGAGCGGGACCTAGAGACTATCAAGGCGACCTTCAGTCGGAATGCGGAGGAGCTAGACAAGTCCCGTGAAAAGCGACATGCTCTCGAGGGGGGTCTTGACCAGATCCGCAACATTGCCTAGCTCGTTCTCTCAGAAGTCTTTGGGTCAATGCCAGGCACTAGCACGCCTGCCGTCCGCTGGTGGAGGTCCCGGATGTGGTCCGGGACCTTATTAGGAGCGGGCTGTTCTATAGAGCATCGGGGGTACTGACTTCGGTGGTGACGCACCACCCGAACCTGGACTTCGCTGCTATCTGTAGTGGGTATGCTGAAGGATTGAGCATGGAGGACATCCAATCGATCGAGGAGAGCTTGCTGCCGCACGCAAGGTCGGTGGCAGAGCAAGTCTTTGCCCAGTGGGTGATGGACATCCATCGTGAAGACATGGCCAGAAGTATGCGTGGGGAGGACGCTGCCTAGCCTACGGATGGTGCGGAGCCTGGGTCGGAGGTGAATGACACCCTAGCTTCGACCGAGCCAAATGTCGTGCCGCCGGGGAGTGAGCAGCCCGTGCCCTCATCGGTCGCACTGACAGCAAATGCCTCCGGGCGGTCCAATAGCTTGTAAAATATAAGTACTTTAGTGAACGTAAAAAGTTTAAGTTCATGGGGGAGCCCTTGTGTAAACATTCCTATGTGCTTAATGAGTACAGTCTGTTTCATTTTCTATAATGGAGTCACTCCATTCGGGGAAGCTTGTTCCCCTTTTGTTCCTTAGTTTTTCCTTAGCATATTTTTGTTTTTTATTCTTTCTTTCTCGTACCTACCCGTTTGTTCTGTAGGATGCTACCTTGGGAGCTCAGGGCATGGCCCGCGATGCTCGGCTGCTCGTAACCGTAGGGAAAGGCGGAGTGCGATCGGTCGGAATGTTTTTAAAGCAAAGCTACATAAGGCAAATGAAAGGAACAAACTATCCTTTTGGTTGGGTAAGAAGGAATTTCACCATATGATAGTAAACAAAATAGAGAGGTAGTAGTGTACCCTAGTGGAGCCCCTGAGCGACCCTAGTGGAGCCCCCGAGCGCCCCGGGCCGAAAAAGTGTTCGGGTTGGGGTGCTCTTATAGGAGCATGCGCTAAGTAAACAATGGTAAGACTGAAACTTAGGGAAAAAAGTGACATAGCTATTCCAAGCGTTCAGAGAGAAGGGTGTCGTTGTCGTCCTTCGGTCGGTAGGCGTCCGGTCGGATCACTTCATCCTTCAGTCGTCCGGATCCTTGCCTTTTTCTTCCTTTGGCTCTGCCAGCCTGCCGCAGAAGGCGCTTGAGGAGCTGGCAGTCCTTGTAGAGGTGTTTTTTGGGGTAGTCGTGGTTGGTGCACGGGCTCTCCATGAGCTCGTGGAAGTGGCCCGGAGGGTCCTGCTGGGGTTACGTGCCCGCATGATCAGCCGTGGCGACCAACGCGGATTTGGCCGGTCGGCGGCGATTCTTTTTGTTCTTTTTCCCCCTCTGTGTGGAGGGGCCCTCATCCTGATCCTGGCGCTTGGCCTTGCCCCGGCCTCCATCAGAGCGGGGCGGGAGCAGCGTTTGTTGGAGGTTTTGGACAAAGGTCCGCGGTCCTAGGCCAACAGGGTAGGGACTCCGGTCGCTGCTACGTGTGTCTCGGTTTGGTCCGAATCACATGTATATAGGCGGTCGGTGCTGAGTGGTCGTCAAGTCAAGATGTGGTGCCAATGCGGCCTCCTGTGCCACGCTCGGTGATTGTAGCGGTGATCGGATGGTGCAACCCATCTGATACGTCCTCGTTCCCCTGACGGGGAGCGAGGCCACGAGTTAGCATCATGATACGGAGCACTCCACTTGTTGAATGGCAGCAGTCTCCACTAGTGCTCGGAGGTTCCAGTGGACTGTCTGTTCATGAGGGTCATTTGGCTCGGACAGGCCACGCAGAAGCATTGCCACTGCGGTGATGTTCTGATTAGCCCGAGTGAACTGTGGGGGATCGTTCCCCCTATCCATGGTGTTGTGCTGGACCTGATGGGCGTGACCCCGGGCGCTGCTCGCCAGTCTACGCACATGGGGTGCGACATGGTGCGCTGAGTGCGCTGGCGCAGTCGGTGGCTGATGCAGCCACCTTTGTCGTAGTTCCTCCCCGTGCTCATGTGTGAGCTCGAGGGTCTCCGCATGAGGGTCCAGAGGGGCATGAGTCTGCAAGGACTTTGTTACCCCAGGTGGCTGTCCCGGAGCGTCCGCCATAGCGCACTCCCGGGACGGACGGTGGCTAGGTGCCACGTCGCCGATGCTGGAGCCATCACTCCCAACGCCGTCATCCATGAGGTCGAGGAAATAGGTGGGAGTGTACCTCGCCATCCCCACAAATTCAGACATGAGAGGGGGCGGTGCTGGCGTCTTTTGGAGCCCCTGGGCGTACGTGTCCGCGGGGGACATGAGGCTGTAGGGGAACTGGCCGTATGGCAGCCGCAACGGGGACAACAGCATTCCTCCGGGTAATTGGTGGAAGATAGAAAATAGCAAGTAAATAACAGCATGTACATTACTCACAGTGGGGTTTGAGCAGAGAGTTTGCTCGGAAAGAAGCGCAGATGCCATGTCGTCGAAGTCATGTGTCCCGGAGTTGATGGAGGGCGCCCCTCCGACGGGTGCCGGGACATGAGCCTCCTCGTGGAGGTGTAGTACACCGAGCCAGTCGGTGACGAAGTCCAGGCTTCCGAAGAGGAAGGCCTAGGATGGCTCGAAGATGGGGGGAGCCCACATCCCAACAGGTGAGAGTGCGGGAAACTCTAGCGAGCCGAAGCGAATCGTATCGCTTGAGCCTGCCACGGCGAGGGTGGCAGAAAAGTGGACCATCCGATGACCAAAAAGTGTTGAACGTACAGCATCTTCCCCACGGACGGCGCCAACTGTCGGTACAGAAAGTGACCATTTGCCGTACGTTGTGATCGGAGGTGACCTAGCACTCAATGACACAGGGTTTATACTGGTTCAGGCAACGTGCCCTACATCCAATTTGGGTCGGTCAGTGACTTTATTCCTGAGCCTAGGTGCTCGAAGTTTGTAGTGGGGTTACAAACGAGAAGGAGGAAGGAGGGGTGTGTAAGAGGTCTGGTCGGCTCCGGTCGGAAGGGCCGAGAGCGATAGGAGCTCCGCTATGAGCTAAGTGTTCAAGTGTGTGCTTGGGGTTCGAACCCAGTAGTTTTGTGGTTGTTAGCTAGTGAACTTGATCGATGTTGGTTAACTAAAAAAGACTCTCTTTTGTTGGAGGGAGCGCATCCCCTTTTATAGATAAAGGGGATGGCTTTACAATTGAGAGGGTGAGGGTATGTATGCTACTGAGCTTTGTTGCCCATGCCGGCGGGTACAAGATAATGGTAGGCGCCCACAACACTGTTGATGTCACTGTAGAATGTCGGATGCATGTGGGAGGTTACGTTGCCTTCTTCAGGAATGGCAAATGTTGGTACCTACAAATATTGCTTGTTGCCTAGAGGCATGTGAGGAGTTTCACCACGTTCACCTAGTACGGTAAGTCCCGGCGTCCACAACACTATCGATGCCCAGATGCATGTGGGGGTCTTACTGTATGGGAGTTAATGGCGCCCACAATACTATAGAGGGAAATGTCGGTGCCTACAATATTGTTTGTGTTAGGCGGTTGCAGAGTGTTGTACCTGCAGGCGTATAGGGTATGGTTCCTAGTATCATGGTTTGACGTGTGTGCCCTCGCTTCTTTCCCCGTTTGTCCCCTGGTCCATTCCGAGCGGGCGTCCCGGTCGGATGACCCTAGTTGGCTCTGGTTGCGCCAGTCGGAGAAGAGCAGCGAGCAGGGTTTCTGCGAACCCCGGTCGAAGATGCGGGGTCAGAGTCGGAAGTAGTGCTTGGGCCAGGCCTTCTGATCGAGAGAGGTCGTTCGGAGGCGACTAGAGTCCGAAGTGAGCGCTCCGATCGAAGAGGTGGGCCGAAGTAGTCGACGAGCGGGCGTCGTTCCTCTTCGGCCAGACCTTCCGGTCGGTGACTGGACCGCCCTTTCGCCCTGTTGTTTTAGACTCTTGGGCCGGCCCATGAGTTGTGTGCAGCCTGCTTGGGCCGAGCCTTGGCATGGAAGCCGGTCCCCAAGGGACCCCGGGTTTATGAACCCGACACTAACAAATTCCATGAGTTTTGGTGAATCTGTATTTTTTGCAGGGTTTATCTAGAAAACCATCAAGGTGGACCAAGATGTCAGATTTAATCATGCTTATTGTCGATGAAATATGGTCGGCAGTCTACCTAGGGGTATGCCCAAGGTAGTAGATTATTGGCAGACAGGTGCGCAAGCTACGAACGAGATGGTGACGCAAGACAGACATGAGGTTTTATCCAGGTTCGGCCACCGTGAGGGCATAATACCTATGTCCTACGTCTAATTGTATTGTTGTATGTCAATGAGATTGTGATGATTTGAGAGGGGTCCCCTACCCACCTTATATAGTCTAGGGGTAGGGTTACTAATCCTAACCAGTTACAATTGTCATAGGTGGCCGGATAAGGATTCCTATTCTAACCGACTAGGATCTTGCTTGATCTCCATGTCTGCCTTGATTCCTTGCATGGGACTCGAGCAGATCGGCTGGACCGTGACTCATCTTCTGGTGGGCCGGACCCCCTAGTCCGGGATGGCCCAAACCTAGCCATAAGGGTATAGGGGTTAATACCCCCACAGCTAGTCCCCGAGCACCATGTATTATGTTGCGACACGCCGTTTGATATTCTTTGGCTAACGCGATCTATCTTCATGTCATCTCCAACTGGTTGAAACATTGACCAAGCAAATATGCCAGTATTCTAGTTAGCACAGAGAGCAGTAGACCACGGTTACAGCCGAAGATTCTGGTTGTCCGAAGAATGCATGGTGCTCTAAAGAAAAAAAAGAAAAAGTTTTCTTTCCTGATCAAGTGTGCCCACTTGTATTTCTGAAAAGAAATGTAAGTGACCCCTATACAAGAATAGTTATGACCAACAGTCAGAGTGTAGGGATCGAATAAAATAAGCACATTCACCACAAGGTGAAGTGTGCCCACTTAGTCCCCGAGCCTGGTAGTAGGTGACGTAGGTGCGGGGTGCCAGGGTCTAAAAAAGTCTTGTTAATTAGATACAGCATGCACCATTAGGTGCATCGAACCGATGTAGTCCCCGAGCTTGCTGGAAGGAGAGGCATGAGCCTTGTAGCAAGGTCTGAAGGAGAAAAAATATCCCAACTGTATGCGAGTCGCCAGTCGCATGTAATCGAGACGCGAAGTCCCCGAGCTGTGGTCGGAGAGTGGTCGAGGCAGTCCCCGAGCACAAGTCAAGGAGCGAGCGATGAAGTCCCCGAGCTGTAGTCAGAGAGTGATCGAGGCAGTCCCCGAGCATAGGTCGAGGAGCGAGCGATGAAGTCCCTAAGCTATAGTCAGAGAGTGATCGAGGCAGTCCCCGAGCACAGGTCGAGGAGCGAGCGATGAAGTCCCCGAGCTGTGGTCAAAGAGTGGTCGAGGCAGTCCCGAGCACAGGTCAAGGAGCGAGCGACGAAGTCCCCGAGCTGTGGTCAGAGAGTAGTCGAGGCAATCCCCAAGCATAGGTCAAGGAGCGAGCGACGAAGTTCCCAAGCTTGCTGGTAGGCGAGGTATCAGCCTTGTAGCAAGGTCTAAAGGAGAAAAAAAATCCCAACTATATGCGAGTCGCCAGTCGCATGTAATCAAGATGTGAAGTCCCCAAGTTGTGGTCGGAGAGTGGTCGAGGCCGTCCCCGAGCACAAGTCAAGGAGCGAGCGATGAAGTCCCCGAGCTGTAGTTAGAGAGTGATCAAGGCAGTCCCCGAGCACAGGTCGAGGAGTGAGCGACGAAGTTCCCGAGCTTGCTGGTAGGCGAGGTATCAGTCTTGTAGCAAGGTCTAAAGGAGAAAAAATATCCCAACTGTATGCGAGTCGCCAGTTGCATGTAATCGAGACGTGAAGTCCCCTAGCTATGGTCGGAGAGTGGTAGAGGCAGTCCCCGAGCACAAGTCAAGGAGCGAGCGACGAAGTCCCCGAGCTATAGTCAGAGAGTGATCGAGGCAGTCCCCGAGCACAGGTCGAGGAGCGAGCGACGAAGTTCCCGAGCTTGCTGGTAGGCGAGGTATCAACCTTGTAGCAAGGTCTAAATGAGAAAAAATAAATGCCTCTCAACTGTATGTGAGTACAAATCACATGTAGCCGAGGAGCTACGGATGGCCCAGCTAGACTTGTCGGCGAAAATAATTGGCGATATTAACATGTGTGGAGGTGCGACACCACCCGTTCAAGGAACGCCATCAATAAGTCAGCTGGGAGCGCCATCATTTTCAAAGCCAACCGGCGAAGCCTGCGGTCTCGACCAGCCAAGCATCGGCGGGGCCATCTTCTTCAGCTCGATCAATGCCAGAGTCCTCGAGACCCGAGCATGATGTCAAGCCCAGCAAGCAGCAAGCGCCGCGATGCCCCGACCAGCCAATAGTGTAGGCTATAGCTGTAGAAGAAGATGTAGTTGGGTTATTATAAACTTGGACCTTTTTTAGGCAAGCTTGTAATAACGTAACTGTATATCAACATAAGGTTGTTTGTTTTGTAAAAAACGTGTTTAAGCTCAGATATCATGTTGATGTAACTAAGTTAGAACATGTTGGCATTCTGTTTAGTTGTATTGGTTTAGTCGACACGTCATCCTGAAAGGTTTGTACGGCCCTGGTTTGACTTGTGGTCGGAGTGCAAGGTGCGTAGCTTGTGCACACGTAGAAACACACAAGTCAAACCAGAGAGCACCTGCCGATCACCCGTAGCATAGAGAGCGGATCCCATGCACGCATTGGGGGGAACCAGAGACAGGGCCTATTCTAAAAACCCGAGAAGGAATGGTGGTCGGTTTTAACTGGTAGAGTTAGAATAACGATAGACTTTGAAGTGACACATTAGAGTAGTCGGAGAAATCATAATAGCTTTATTGAAATAAATCAAAAGTACAAGAGGGGTACATATCTTAGTAGCTAAGCATAGAAACGCCTAAGCTTGTCGATGTGCCCCGACTGAGTGGATGATGACCTCCTGGGCCTCGAGCTCTGGGATCTCCAGGTGCTTGGCGTCGAGCATGGTCTCGGCCATGCGAATAGAGAGGTCGTGAGCCTCTGCTATTTTGAAGTTGTCATCCTCGCAGGTGTAAGCTGCGTATACGTTGCCCCTGAGAGTTAGAACCCCCTTCTCAGTAGGCATCTTGAGGACCAAATACCTATAGTGAGGTATAGCCATGAACTTGGTGAGCGCTGGTCGGCCAAGGATAGCATGGTAGGTGCCTTCAAAGTCAGCGACCACGAAGTTGACATAGTCGGCGCAGAAGTGCCCTAGGGTACCAAATTGCACAGGTAGTGTGATCTGCCCGAGAGGTGTGGAGCTTTGTCCGGGGAGAACGCCCCAAAACTGTGCCTCGTATGGCTTAAGATCAGCCTGGGTTATCTTCAAGGCTGGCAAACTATTCTTGAACAGTATATCGATGGAACTGCCGCCGTCAATCAGCACTCTATCGAACTGAACCTTGTTGCTACAAGGATCAAGAACCAGAGGAAAACACCCTGGCTCAGGTATTGCAGCCCATTGGTCTTTCTGCTGAAGGAGATCTCGTGGTGAGACCAAGGAGGGAGCCACGGATCGGCGATGAGGTTGTCGGCATTGGCCACATTCAAGCAAGCGCGGGCAAGCAGCTTGCGCTCTCGTTTGGTCTCGATGGACACTTTACCCCCAATGATGGTGTGGACATGGTCGGTTGGCTTGACGTACTTGTGACGGGGATCTGCGTCTTCATCATCGTTATCCTCGCTACGCTGCTCCCCTATGTCGTTAGGCTTGTCGGATTTATCCAGAGCCTGTTGGCGCGAGTAGATGGATTTGAGAACATGGCAATTCTCCATGGTATGGTTTGACTTGGGATGGAGCTGGCAAGGTCCTTTTAGTGCTTTGGCGTAGTCTTCTTCGTAGTTGCGATGTCCGCCACCTTTTCTAACGATGTTGACTTCATCGTCATCTTCCCGAGCATGCTTGCCCCTGTAATCGTCACGGCGATTACGCCGCTGATTATGCTGGTCGTGGTGGTCGCGAAAATTGTTGCGCTGGTTGCGGCGATCAAAATTGTCGTTCCGACCACGGTTGCCATGGTAGTCGTCGCGGTGTGAGGGGTGGTCGGAGCGTGGAACCCTTGCTGCTTCTTCGATGATTATCTTTTTAGCATCATCAACGTCCGCATATTTTTTAGCAGTAGCTAGGAGCGCTATGACTGATTCAGGTCTTTTGCGGAGGAGCTTGTCCCTTAGGGCATCGTGGAAGCAGAGACCAGTGATGAAAGCTTCGATTGCCTCATTGTTGGAGATTGATGGGACCTTGAAGCGCATCTCCGAGAAACGTCGGACGTACTCACGCAGTGGCTCATCTTTATGATCTCGAATCCTCTGTAGATCATATTTGTTGCTGGGTTGTTCGCAAGTAGCAATGAAGTTGTCGATGAATGCTTGCTTGAGCTCTTGCCAAGAATCAAAGTAGTTTGCCGGCAAGCTGACCAGCCATTGGTGGCCTGCATGGCCGACGGCGACTGGGAAGTAATTAGACATGACATGCTCGTCAGCCATGGCTGATCTACATGTGGTTTCGTAGAGCATGACCCATAACTCTGGGTTCTCCTTGCCGTCGTACTTCTAGAGTTTTTCGAGCTTGAAGTTTTTTGGCCACATGACTTGGCGAAGGTGAGGAGTAAACTGCTTCAAACCCGGAGGGCCATGAGTAGTATCATATTCCATATAGTGATAGCTTTCATGGGATGCACGATCGTTGGCTCTTTCGTTAATGCGATCGCGCAGATCGCGTTCTTCGAGGGAATGGCAGAGATCGTTATTGCCATCACAACAATCCTGATTGCCACCCTGGTTGACCCCACAACCATGGTTATCACGGCGATTATCACGGTTGTCTCATCGATTATCGTCCCGGTTATTGCGGCGGTTGTCGTCCTAGTAGTTGCGGCGGTTGTCGTCCCGACCACCGTCATGACCACTGTTTCCTCCTTGACCGTTGGCTGGTGAGTCATTGTTGCGCGAGCCATGTTGGTTCGGTGGCTGTGGGCGACTTGAGTACTGACGACTGTGGCTTGATTCGATTGAGACGGACGGAGCCCGGGCTTGGTTTGCAATCTTTGCGGTCTGGGCCATGGCAGCCGTCAGGTAGGCTTGCATATCATCACGAATTGCCTGGATTTCTAGCGTATTGGGTAGTCATTGCATTGTCGCCATAGCAATAGCTACGTTGGCGCTTGGAGTCCTGAAGACCTGCTTCTCCCCTACCCTATCAAAGGCATTGCTGAGATCGCGTGGCTAGAGCCTTATGCATCGTGCCTCCTCGGCTTTGGCTTGTCTGCGATTAAGCCAGTCAATATTACGTGCTTCGCGTGCTAGCCTTTCTTGTTATGTTTCACCAACTACTGGGGGTTTGTCATTACTGATGACATTGATCAAGCCTCCTCGCCTTGGTGGGAAGGATGGGAATCATGGGAACCCCGAGGGGTGGTCTAGGATATCCAGATCGTATTCAACTTCTTCATCGTCATGAAGCTGAAGCTCAGTGTGGATGGAGCCATTAGATGCGGTGCTAGATGGGGAGCTTGAGCCGCCCTCTTGAACTGTGTGGACCGATCCTTCTTGATACTCCTCAATCCGAACCATGTTGATGAAGTTGCGTGGCTTTGTCCGAGGTTGATGTATATTGTACGCATAGTTGGAAGCAGTGTTTCGTAGGCCGTAGGGCTGGGCATGGTAATTCTCCATCAAGGCTTCGCACTCGGAGAGCTGAAGACCCGTTGCGGGGGCTGGTTGGCGACGAACGGAGCGCCCTTCAGGAGTAGACGTGACCACGAGATCCGTACCAAGTCGTGCAGGATGACTAGCCCGAGCTGGTCGGGTAGATCTGTTGTGGGTAGTGGCTACCTGCTCGGTAGGTTGATTTTGAATTGAATCTACCAGAGCTAGGGTTTCAGCAAGCTTGGTGCCGACCTGATCAATGGAGTCAAGCAGGTCGGTGTTGTCGATCTGCCTCCCTTTGTAGCGAGGAAGCGAACGACGGGTTGTCGGCGTGGCTAAAGATGACGCTGGTGTGGCCGGAGCTAGATCCAACATGGTCGGAGCCGTAGCCGATGCTGGTGAAGCAATGGTCGACGCAGATTGAATCTGCGCCTCCTCCGTGGTCATGGCGATGAAGTTGTTGGAGCCAGTGGTCCAGGTGATCTGGCCGATGGTGAACGTGAGGTCGTTCGGCGTAGCCATGGAGCCGAGGATGATGACCATCTTGTTCGTCTGGGGAGCAGTACGCACAACCCCTACCTGGCGCGCCACTGTCAATGAAATATGGTCGGCAGTCTACCTAGGGGTATGCCCAAGGTAGTAGATTATTGGCAAACAGGTGCGCAAGCTATGAACGAGATGGTGACGCAAGACAGACACGAGGTTTTATCTAGGTTCGGCTGCCATGAGGGCGTAATACCTACGTCCTGCGTCTGATTGTATTGCTGTATGTCAACGAGATTGTGATGATTTGAGAGGGGTCCCCTGCCCGCCTTATATAGTCTAGGGAGCAGGGTTACAGATCTAGAAAATAATCCTAACCGGTTACAATTGCCATAGGTGGCCGTATAAGGATTCCTATTCTAACCGACCAGGATCTTGCTTGATCTCCAAGTCTGCCTTGATTCCTTGCACGGGACTCCGAGCAGATCGGCTGGACTGCGTGTCGTCTTCTGGTGGGCCGGACCCCCTGGTCCGGGATGGCCCAAACCTAGCTATAAGGGTATAGGGGTTAATACCCCCACACTTATCTATAGCGAAAACAACCCTAGAAGGTTCCAGAAGACTCGAGGGGACTCCACACCGAAGCGGAGGGCGAGATGCCACCACCTGCAGGCCAACCGAGCCCTGGCGCCCACCTGTCAACCCCCCATTGTTATGACTACATTGCTTTTATGCTCCATGGTCGGCCAGAGCGATTGTCCTATGATAGCTTGCAAGAACTCCTCAGGGTTCAAACTTCAGACAGGAAGCTCCATGACATAGTCTACGGAGATGCTCTTCCTCCGCGTCATAGCAGGGCTAGAGGTACTTTTCCTACAGACTAGGAGATTTGGCCGCTCTTCATGGAGCCCTTCGCCGATGGCTCCTTATGTACACTGGATAGACTGCGTCCAGAGGCTTACGTTCTACATATGGCTCTAAGGAAGATAGTCCTTCCTCGTGGCGGCTGTTGGTATTTCTTAATGCATACAGAAATAATCCGCAAGTGCACGGAATTACCGTTGTAGCATTTCACCTGAAAGTATTCAGGGTATCGTATTTCCACGAGGAAAGGAGGTGTAAGAGCCTCTTAAGCTAGTTCACCTAATGATAACAAGAAGAAGGATAGCCTAGGTAGTGAGGTTATCTAGGGATAGAGATCCTAAGCTAAGATAGCTTTGCCAATATAGACTTGCTTTTAGGCTAGGTCTAGAGGGAGGCAAGCAGGCTTCATTTGGATTCCTGATCGTGTCAAGAGCGTGGTTTGGTATAATCTTTGTACCCCCTCTCTTTTGTATCTCTCATTACTTTTATATGTTTGCTATAATTATTATGACTATTATTCATATCATTTATGTTTCTAGTTATCATGTTCATGGTTTAGTTTGATTATATACTTAGTATAGCTAGATTATCCTTATATTTATGCATAAGTTCGTATAGCGCTCACTCTAAGGTACCATGGGTGAGTGGTTGATATTGTGTAAACATGGTGCTTATACGTTGTTTACCTGCGGATACACCCTATATTCTAGGCCATGTGGTAGATGGCGGATGTGACACTCCTGTTGAGTCCTTTGTAGTCTACTCCCCGAATATAGGTATACAAGTAGGATTTAGTTACGAAGGAAGACAAGCTCTGTTCTTAATCTTCCTTAGTAATATCCCTTATGTGTACATATGAAGTTGATCTTAGCCATGACTACTAGGTGTAATTGCACTAATCAATGTGTGCTTTGACTTATAATTAAGAATGACTTAGGAATTATTCCTCTAATATTCTACTTAACCATGCTAATTCCATAGAAAGGAGTACTTGGAGTGATTAATTATCATTGATCATTACTTATCATACCCATTTATCTCTTGACTTACCCCTGTTATGAGTAGAATGTTGGTTATGGTTTACTTCTCCATCAATAGCATAAGTTATCAATACATGTCCTTGCCAGACCTTTCCTGTGGTAAAAATATAAAGAACGATACCTAGAATACTCTCGGGTAAAGTGTTACAATGGTATATTATCTGTGCGCTTGCAGATTCCTTTCATTTATATATATTCTTTCTAGTCACATGAAATATTAAAGTACTTATTAGTGTCATTATAGAAGTGGCACTAGGTAGTACCAACAAGCATTTCTGGCACCATCACTAGGGATGACAACTTAGTTAAAGATGCTAAGGAATGTCAACAACATAGGGTGACTACTTAAAACAAGTGACACGTTAATAAATACCAACACTGCCCATCATTTCCCCTATATAAAGAAACCCCTGCTAGCCTCCCAAGCCATCCTAACAGGCCTTTCATCTCCAGCAGCAAAGAAGCTTTCCTCCTTCCAAGTTCCAATGGCCAACAAGCAGATCGTCCCCTATGGAGTCAACCTCAACAAGAAGCCCAAAGAGCTCTAGCGCTGAGCATCATTCCACCGAGAGAGATAGCTCTAGTCCCCACTAATCAGTCCTATTATGCCCAAGCTATTCGTCTTCCTATGATCACTCCGCTGTCGCCTCGTCTACTTCTTGAAGACATGCCACGCCAGCGGGAGCCTCTGTTCGGTCAGCTAGATGCACCAAAGTTGATCAAGGTGCCCAAGGAGATCAACCTTCTTCCACCCAAGCCGAACTAGACGCTGACGGGGGTGCGTACCAACAAATTTGGAGATGTCACCTGTGCCAAGTACAAGATGGTCATGAACCGTGTGACCGCTGATAGTGTCTGGGCTACGCCGGAACAAGTCAAGGTTGTGCCGCCCAAGCTTCAAGAGAAGAAGAAGAGGGCGCCACCAGCTTCCTAGGAGAATGAAGAGAAGCGCCAATGGATGACCCTTGGAATTCTGCATGACAAGATGAAAGACCTTACCTAGGTCATCCATGCTTTGCAGCACAGGATTGACCAAGAGCATATCTATCACAAGGATCTAGAATGCAAGATGACTATCCTACGCTGTTTTGTTGTCAATAAGGACAAGTATAAGAAGTGAGAGATATGATGTTGATTGATAAGGCACGCTTAGGTCATTTGTTTAGATCGTTTGATTAGGTTGTGTTAGTTAAAGATTGTGTTAGCTAGCTAAAGTTTGCTTAGTTTTAGAGTGTAATAAAGTGCCTTATATGATATCAATGGAATTTTGTTGCTATTATCTGCTCTCTATTTTTCTTTTTGGATACGTGTTTGTCTCCACATGTTGTGCATAAAGGTAAATAGGAAACAAGTGTGGGGGAAGAACACGTCAACAACAAACGAGATCTAATCTCAAAAATCATGAATTTTAGAAAGTAACGAAGCAAGGACCACGTACGCCAAAGTTGGACCCGAACGGGCCCGATAGTGGGCCGCCCGACCTCCCTTATGGGCCAGCCAGCCCAGCCCAGTGCTCTCTCGTCTCGTGCTTCGTCTATGGTCAAGTTTGCATCCCATATGTTCTATTTTCATCTATCTCGCTTTTTGTTTCAAACTGAATTAAAAATCCTTTGATAAAACAACTTTAAAATATAAGGAAATATTATTTCAGTCATGACTTGAAGGATCGATTCACATAATACTTTTCCTGGAAGTCTTGCTACTGTTGAGAACTTATTATTAGGGACCCCGTGTCACTTAAGTTGTGGAATGAGATATAGTAGAATAATGAGAACCTGATTCTTGATGCCTTGTTATTGGAGAATTTTATTTCAAACAATTAAATGAATAGCTACACTTCTCATTTATGGTAAGCAATGTCTTATCAGAGCCATATATGATGTATAGACTAGGAAAACCTTCTACATATACTACTTGCTACTACATTGAGTTTAGTCAAACCTTGTGACCCTTGTTGAGAAACTTATCATGCTCTCAAGATCAAGATCACATACACTCATATAAGTGCTGCTCCTACAATGGGAGTACGCAACAACATGCTTTCCATCCACTCAAAAAAATGTTCTACTCCCATATTGAGAATAGACACAAAAATATGTTTATTAGGATTTCACCAAATAAATGCTTCAAGTTGTTGTAAATATCTCTCTTGGGAATTTTCTGTTGCAGAAAAGAGGTATGGGCTATGCAAAGGTAAAAAACAAAAAAGTGAAAAGAAAGAAAGAGTTGAGAAAAAATGGACACAAAAGTGTCCGAGATATTGAAAATAATGAGTACTTAAATGCCCGCCTGAAAATAAAAGAGGGAAAAGAAAGATAGCCCTTGCTCTTGCAAAGTATTTTCACGTTTCAAACAAGAGAGGTATGTTTCAAGGAGCATAGTAGAATTAGGGTAGCCATCATATATTCATCCACACACATGCACATCTTGATCTAAGAGTATAACATTTTTCTTCTTGATCCTTGTTTTGACTTTACAATATATGCAATACAAATATGTTTTCATATTTATTCCTACCTGAGCTCCACATAAACTTTTAGAAGTAGGTAAAAAAAAGCAAAGTTATCTATGCCTTGGTGAGGATCCCAAAAATACCACATATATTGAGTGATTTGAGAGTATCACAAAAGGAGAAGGTAAGCTATGTTTTGTTTTCAAAATAAAAAAAATGTTTCTCTAATTGATTTGACTAAAGGAAGATGGTGACCTGTTTCTTTCAAGCTGTTCTATTCTCTAACCGCCCAAAGTTTCATGGTAGACACTTTGAATCCTGCAGTACATGCATGACAGGGAATGGTTTTTATGTTGATGTCTTATCCCAAGGTTATGTCTAAAGTAATCTATCCTTTTATCGAGGACGAGTAAAAGCCTAAGTATGGGAGAGATTGTTGATGGTCACTAATGTCAATCATAAACCGTCAATATACCCTACATAATTGATTAAAATGGATCATCAACATTGGGATAGTGTTTAAAACTAACTAGTCAGTCCTCTGCGCATTGCGCGGGGAGAAGCGAGAATTGGAACCAACGATCGGGAAAACATATGAACTATTATGTAGAAGTGAAAATATGCAGTAAAAAATAACCTAATACATGAAGCATTATGTAAATGCTAAATGTGGACTCCAAAATTGTGGCAGTTAATTAAATCTGTGTAGAATGAGACTTGTCAGCGAGGCATGCGTAATACAAAGAAATAATGAGGCTAATAGCAGGCTACACATGTTGGGAAGGACATTTGGATTGCCAAAAAAATATGTAGCTGCACACGGGATCAGGGCACGGACGGTCCAGATCGGGCGATCCGCAGTTATTTTACGAAAAAACCCTTCAACTTTTCGGAAATCAACCCGCGCTTCAGAGGTCCTTCCAAAAATTTTGCAAAAAACACATCATATTATTCCCAAATCAACCCGCAGTCCAGAACGGATGGGCTCTGGTTTTTTGCAAATAAGACCTTCACTTTATCAAAAATCAACCCACGCTCTAGAGACACTCTCAGAAATTTTTATGAAAACCTCCTCAGATTTTTCTTAAATCAAAATACAGGACACCTTTAATTATATCTCTTTTTTTTCTGACCTCATGGCTTGTAACAGCGACTGGTAGAGCGCCTCCAGGCCCTGGCTCAGCACCTCCTCCGTCTCCAGCGCCGACTGCTGCAGCCTGTACACGCCCACGATCTGCTGCTCCGTCAGGGGCTCCACGTGGCTCAGCAGCATCTGTGTGTGTATATATATACACACACGTGCAATTACTTTAATTAAGCATCTAAACGACATGCTCACATGCATGATATATGCAGCAGTTCATACGTGACCTGGGCCATGTATACGTACGCACTCATTATGCAGATGTGATGGAACGATAATGAGCCGATCGAATGTACTACCTCCATCCATCCCCCAAAAAAAAAAAAAAATGCAAAGGCTTGTGCATGCATAGAGACTAAGCTTGACTTGCCGCCACAAAGTTTGACTTCTTTTAGGCTATTGTGGGCCTCACATGTCAATCTGATTTTTTCCAAAAAATAAATTAGCTGAAACTAAATCACAGAAAAATTATAAATTAGAAAATCAAGTTGATCTGAAATCCTAACGAGTAGAACTAAAACCTAACGAGCATAACTATGCAGTGCATCCAAAATATCACATGTTTTAGTAAGAATTTTTTTCATATAAATTTTTACTTGTGCTTTTAGGGGTAAATAAAATTATACCTTCATGATGATACACTCTCAAAAATACATAAAAATCATAAAATAAACAAAAAAATTGCTGATTTTCTTATTACTACACCTATATTCTTATTGCCACTGGCCTAATCAAAAGGGAAGGCGTGGCAAAGCCGCGCCCTCGTTTCTAGTGAAACTGAAAGGTATAGATAATCACTGTAGACACATGTGGAAAAGTAATCGAAGTGAGACTCAGAGTTCAAGCACCAATCATAATAGACGCAACCACATCCGTGCACATTCACGTAGTCCAACTAGTTGTCACTTCGCGCTGTAAATCGGATAGTTGCATAGATCATGAGCAGTTTAGATGGATAGGCAAGGAAATCTAAAAACCTACAGAAGCTCCTATAAGAACAATTGATTGGCTGGTACATAGTCAAATAAATTCAATATTGATTGAAACGCTTGTTGAGACCTTACCTGGATGGGCAACAGCTGCATAAATTTGTGCTGCATAGATCATCAGAAATTTAGATGGATAGGCAACGGAATTTAAAAACTTACAGAAGCTCTTATAAGAACAATTGATTGACTGGTACATAGTCAAATAAATTCGATATTGATTGAAACGGTTCATGAGACCTTACCTGAATGGGTAACAGCTGCATACATTTCTTGTAGCCTGTATTTTACAATATAAAAGTGTAAAAATGGGACCATATGTTGGGAAAATTTTGTAGCGTATGCAATAGTAATTTACACATGTTGGAAACAACATTTGGATCACCAAAAAATATGAAGTTGCGGATACCAAAGCGGGAGCTATAGAAAATCACTGTGAACACAAATATTGAAAAGTAATGGAACTCAGAATTGAAACACCAATCAGAATAGACGCAGCCACTAATAAAGTGGCAGACAGGGGCACCACATCAGTAGCTACGCACTGCAAATATAATCCATTCATGGTATTAATACACGACTGTCTGAACCAATCAAGCAATAGGCAGAATGAAATTACGCAGCAGCAGAACAGGTACTAAAATGCAGGCATACATGTCCATTCCAAATACAAACCATGTGCAATAGGCAATGTCCACTATACTTGGAAAGTGTTCTTTGGCTTTCAAGTGAAATTTTCACTCGTTATTTCAAAGTGTAGCTGTTCATTGAACCCAAAAGAAAAATGAATCAAAAGAATTGATGAAATAATGCCAGGAAAGTAAAACATTATATACATATGGGAAACTTTCAATTCTGAAGTATGACTTTGCTTGAATACATGTAGCATTGTTGAGGTAGCCAAAGAAAGATATTTTTAGCCATTACAACACGGGGAAGGGTTGCAGCAGCTGCTGCTATTCTATAACTACACATTTGGCGAAATAATTCATATGTATCAGAATTCATACAGAATTGTTGTCTATTTTATTTTGGACTACAAATACATGCACCTGTATACAATCAAGAAATCGCAAAATAAAAACCCAACTGTTGTAAACTGATGTACGAAAATACCCCGAACACACAAAAAAGGGATTATTAAGGGGAAAACAGGTTGCAAGGAGAGACCAAAATTACCAGGGCAGCTCTTTTAGGCCATGTAGGAACCACGTTACAGCAAACGGAGTGGGCGTGGTCTCGCTAGCATCTAGCAACTTCCGTACCTGCATATGTCAAATGAATGAGGAAATTAGCATGCACAATCAGAAGATCTATGATTGGCAAAGAACTTTCTGCAGTATATTAGGTGCCGTAAATCGGATAGCTGCATAGGTCAGCGAACTTTTAACTTATATTTCTACTGCCAACATTTAAACAAAATAAACAAATATAAACTCCAAAACTTAGAATTATGGATTATAACTCATATTTTCCACAAGTTTTGGTGTACATATGTTTTGCAGGTCACAAACATAAAATACATGACAAAATACGCAATTAGAGAAGGTGCAAAGCACATTCAAGCCAAAGAATCACCAAAAGCCCAAACAACCAACGAATCTAGGCCAAGCATTAGCATAGGAGCCATCTAGGACCAGCCTGAGGCCCACTGCTGAAGGCGGTGGCCAGGCGTGCAGCCCAGGGTGTGGCCGCACCCATGGTGGCCGCACCGGCCCCTGCACAGCCTAGTCCCACCTTTTTCAGGCGGTGCATTTAATGCAGGGGAGGTCGGTTGCATGGGTGCTTTCCTAAAATACCTCTCCAAACCGACCTCCTCAAGCTATATAAGAAGGCCCCCCTCTCACATTCAAGAATCATCATACACAAGGGAAGAGAAGAAGAGGAGCAAGCCACATTTCCATTAGCTTCTAGCTAGACTAGTGTAGGAAGTGAGAGAGAGGAAAGAGTTAGAGGAATAGCAGAGTAGCGGCTCCCTCTACTTCTTGTACTTGGCAAGCTTTGTACATTGGGAGGACGGAGAGCCGAACTTGTCAGCCTCTCTACACTTGTACCTCTACGATCATCTTACTACTTGGAGTAAGAAGTTCGTGTTCAACTTCGATGTTGATTTCTTAAGCAAGTTATCTTTGTTCGTTATAAGCTTGTCGATTCGTCGTCCATCCCCATGACAGATACTCTAGTTGAGGACTTCTGATAGAGACGGAAGGTCCTGGCCAACGCTAGAGTAGTAACTAATAGCATAGATGTGGTGTCTAAGCTAGAAGTTACCTTCGTTTGCCTCGTTTCCCACGGTTGAGGGGAGACGGCAGGTGGTGACAGCCCTGTTCGTCCCTTGTAATCCCCCATGTTCGGGTTCGGCGTAGAGCCATAAGCCGGCATCGCTTGGCGGACTAGGTGATCTCCGGTGCCCGAAGCAAGTTTATAACGGCACAGTTATCTTCGCTTAAGGATTCTACCCTTAGAAGAACCTCACTGCCCAGCTACTCTTCATCTTATCTTTCTAGGACAATTAGTTAAGAGGCAACTTACACCTCCGTTCCTCGTGGAAATATGATACCCTGAATACCACCGGGTGAAGTGCTACAACGGTACTTTCGTGTGCTTGAGGACTTTTCTGCTTACGCTAAGAAGCACCAACAAGCATTTCTGGTGTCGTTGCCAGAGAATGGTTGTCGTTTTAGTCTCCGAACCTAGTTTGCCCGTGTATCCTTTGTTTTTACCTTTCTTTTTTATTTCCTCTTTTCCAATAGAGCAACCTAGCATTCAAAACCTTTCTACTCCTAAGGGCGAGTTCATTGAACCACCACAATCATCAAAACCAATCATAGCTTCCAGTTACGAACTTCGCCCTAGCTTTATAGCCATGGTTCAGGAACAAACCTTCTTGGGGTTAGATTATGAAAACCCCTATCATCACTTAAGGGAGTTTGAGCAGCTCTGTGCTTGTCTAACCATTTTAGGCATGTCACAAGAAACACTTTGGTGGATGTTGTTTCCTTTCTCACTTGATGGGAGGGCGAAACAATGGTACGTCCATAATGTAGGGAAGGTAGTTGGAGATTGGGAGGAATTAAGGAACAGATTTTGTCTTGTGTTCTTCTCTATATCCCGAATTGCTGTCCTACGACAAGAGATCCTCAACTTCCAACAAAAAGAGAAGGAAACCATAGGTGCAGCCTAGGACAGATTTTCAATTTTAACGAGATCTGGCCCAGACTTGTCTATACCCAACCATGTGCTTTTGCAGCATTTTTGGTTAGGGCTTAGCAAGGAGTCTGCCCTGCAGCTCGATATAGCTGCCAGAGGTTCGTTTACACACAGAACCATAGCGGAAGGAGAAGCTCTCCTAGACCGTATTCTAGAGAACACTCCCCATTAGAACCCCTCCATGTAGAGCCCGAGCTAAACCATGAGGAAGTCTCTTCGGCTGAGGCCGAACCCATAGAGGGACCCTCGCCTGAACTAGAAGATCCGGAGGAAGGTTTCCAACCTTTGAACCTTCCTTATTTTGAGAAAGACTTTTTCAAAGATTTCAGAGACACCTCGAAATACTCATGCCACAAGAGGCCACCAGTTCCTGCTACCCCTCTTAAACCTTTAGACAAAGAATTCCTTAGGAAATCCATAAAGGGGTTGACTGCTATCATGAGTAGCGAATGGGTAGAAGAAGTGGAGCATTCTTCTAAAGAAATTTAGATTCATGACCCTTCTTCAACCATCCAATGTCATATTACCAGGTTCATGGTGAACACATGTTACAATCCAACTGTTAGAATGAACCTCATGTCAGCATCTTTTGCACGCACCTATTTAGGTGATGAACCTATCACTCTGATAGTTAAAACCTTTAGGGTTGCGCCTTGTTCTAGACTAGAAGGGCTAGGGGTCCTTCACAACATATCATTATACCATAATAATGTTGAGATTACCCTAGACTTCCATGTCTTCGATATTTAGGATTTCGACATCTTGATCGGGTATTCCTTAGAACAGCTTCTTGATGAACCATCAAAATAGGGGATCTGGACGTAAAATTGGGGAGAGACACTTTTTCCATTCCTATCACTCGAGCCAAAAACTCAACGATAGATTCTCTCCCCTATCCTAACATGCCCTTGGAAGTTATGTCAGTTTTACCCTTTGATTCACCTGAGTCATCCTTAGAAAAGGATGTGAAACTCTTCATAGAAGAAGAGGATGACTTAGGTGAAACCATAGACCTTCCCATGGAGGAAGCACCCAGCACGACCTCTGGTTAAGCTAAAACCCCTACCCACTGGCCTACATTATGCTTTCCTAAATGGCGACAAAGAAACTCCTATAATCATTTGCGATAAGCTTTCTGATGAGGAGACAGCCAAAATCATCGCCATTCTAGAAAAATATAGGCCAGTCTTTGGGTATTCCTTATAGGATCTCAAGGGGATTAGCCCAACTCTTTGCACCCATCGCATTCCAATTGACCCTTTGAGTACACCTTCTCGAGAGCCTCAGTGTAGGCTCAATAATGCGATGCGGGAAGTCATGAAGAAGGAAGTCCTCAAACTTCTTCACATCAGGATTATTTATCCCGTACCACATAGTGACTGGGTTAGTCCCATCCAAGTGGTTCCAAAGAAAGGAGGAATGATGGTCATTAAAAATAATAAAAATGAGTTGATCCCACAATGTACCATCATGGGGTGGAGAATGTGCATTGATTACCAAAAACCCAACGTGGCAACAAAGAAAGACCACTTCCCACTGCCTTTCATTGATGAAATGTTAGAGAGGTTGGCGAAGCATTCTTTCTTCTATTTTCTCGATAGGTATTCGGGGTATCATCAGATCCCCATCCACCCTGATGATCAAAGCAAGACGACCTTCACATGCTTATGGAATGTACGCTTATCGCAGAATGTCATTTGGGTTGTGTAATGCGCCCGCTTCATTTCAACGGTGCATGATGTCTATTTTCTCAGACATGATAGAAGAAATCATGGAGGTTTTCATGGATGACTTTTCAGTCTATGGCAAAACCTTTGACCACTGTCTGGAGAATCTAGACAAAGTCTTGCAGAGATGCCAAGAAAAGGACCTGGTATTTAACCGGGAAAAGTGCCACTTCATGGTCTGTGAGGGCATCGTTCTTCGGCACCTTATGTCCGAAAGGGGGGTTGAGGTAGATAAGGCTAAGATCGAGGTTATCGAGCAACTACCACCCCCGTGAACGTGAAAGGAATCCACAGCTTCCTAGGTCATGTAGAGTTCTATAGGCAATATCAAAGATTTTTCGTAAATCGCTAGACCCCTCATGAACCTATTAGCTAAGGATGCACCTTTTGAGTTCATAGATGAGTGCTTAGATGCTTTCCACACTCTCAAGAAAGCACTCACCTCAGCGCCAATCATCCAACCACCCGATTGGTCGCTACCCTTCGAGATCATGTGTGATGCTAGTGACTATGTTGTTGGTGCGGTCCTTGGCCAAACCAAAGATAAGAGGCATCATGCAATCGCGTACGCTACCAAGACGCTGACAGGAGCGCAGCTTAACTACGCTACCACTAAAAAAGAGTTTCTTACAGTCATTTTTGCTATTGATAAATTTAGATCTTAGTTGGACCAAAGTTATCATTTACACTGATCATGCTGCATTAAAATATTTGCTCACTAAGAAAGATGTAAAACCTAGATTAATAAGATGGATTCTCTTACTCCAAGAATTTGACCTTGAAATAAAAGACAAAAAGGGAGTAAAGAATATTGTCGCCGATCATCTATCGCATATGCAAGTCACTAACATGCAGGAACTTTCAATAAATGACTTCCTACGTGACGACAAGTGCTGAAGGTGACAGAATACCAACCTGTGGTACGCAAGCATCATGAACTTTATGGTTTCAGGATACGTACCACCGGGAGAAAACAAAAGAAAGCTACAAGCCGAAAGTAGACGTCACCTTTGGGATGACCCATACCTGTACAGGGTATGCTCTGATGGCCTATTGAGGAGATGTGTACCAACGGCGAAAGGGTTGCAAATCATCAAGAAGTGCCATGCAGCACCATATGGAGGCCATTATGGAGTTCTACACACAAGCCAAAATTTGGCAGTGTGGATTCTTCTGGCCGATGATGTACGAAGACACCAAGGAATTCATCCGAAGGTGTCGAAAATGCCACCTGCAAGGTGGCATCACTGCTCGCAATGCAATGCCCCTCCACTACAACCTACAAGTGGAGATCTTAGATGTTTGGGGCATTGACTTCATGGGGCCCTTCCATAAGACCCATGACAGTGAGTACATCCTTATTGCCATTGACTATGTGTCAAAATAGGTGGAAGCATTACCATGCTGAGCTGCTGATTCCAGGCATGCAAGGAAGATGTTCCATGAAGTGATCTTCCGTCGCTTTGGAACACCGAGAATGGTGATAAGCGACGGGGGATCTCACTTCATTGACAAAACCTTCAGAGCATGCCTGAAAGAGCTTGGGGTCAAGAACAACATTGCCACCTCATACCATCCTCAAACCAGTGGTCAGGCAGGAACTTCAAATCAACAAATCAAAAATATCCTACAGAAAACGGTTAATGCAATGGAAAAAGGATGGAAAGACAAGCTACCTGATGCACTCTGGGCATATAGGATAGCTTACAAAACTCCCATCGGCATGTCACCATTCTAGCTAGTTTACAGAAAGAGTTGTCACATACCAGTTGAGCTTGAGCTTCCAGCTCACTGGGTGATCAAAAGCTAGAACATGGATTTCAAGCTAGCTGGCAAAAATAGACAAAAACAAATTGCCGAGCTAGAAGAGTGGCGAGAGAAGGCGTACCACAGTGCCAAGCTCTACAAAGAGAGAACTAAGAGATGGCAGGATCACCGAATCCAACAGAAAGAGTTCAAGGAGGGTGACAAGGTTCTGCTATTCAACTCCTGAGTCAAGCTCTTCGATGAAGGAAAACTAAGAAGCAAATGGCAAGGACCGTACACTGTCATCAACACTTCGCCACATGGCGTGATCACCATCCAAGACGATGATGGTAACATTTTCAAAGTCTACGGTGAAAGACTAAAAGTTTTCCTAGAGCCTTCTTATAAAGCTAACCTAGAAATAGATAGAATAGATTTAATCTCTTTTGATAAATTCATTCAAAATTTATGAAAATTTAAAAATAATAATAATAATTCTTTCATTTACTTAAAAAGTCAAAATTTTGCTTTTCTTTCTAAGCAAGCTATCATGGCCAAGTGACCTTTATGCCCTCACTAAGACAACCTATGATTCTTGCTTAATCTTGTTTGATTCTTGCTGATCACATGAATATCCACTCATTATTACAAAATCATGTGAATGTTGCAACTTGAATTTTCCTTTGATTCACCATGATCATGTGCATCCTTCTCTATATCAATCCGACACGAGGCATATCCCGAGATCACCAAAGCATGATGAATTCCAATCCGACACCCATGAAAGTGTCGCACCTGGCATATCACGAGATCACCAAATGGTGATGCAAGAGTGTGATGTGTACCTAGATGAAATCTCAGCCCAGGGGGAGGAGTTGGGGATGCGGGTGCACCCATGGTGCGGCTGCACCACCCCTGGCTCCACTATACCCCATCCTTTGCGTATCCCTTGCTGATGCTGTGTATCATCCAAATCCGATGGTGAGGTAGTAGTGTGATGTTGTTTCCTTCATGATAGAGGCCCTAGCTCCTACATAAACCACCCCAAGCCTCTCCCTCTCTTCACACCAAGCTTCAAAGCATCCCTCTCTCCCTCCACAAAGCACTCTAAGCTCTCTCAAGACTAAGCCATGGCCAGCCACGCTCTTACCTTATTCAAGGGCTCTTGCTCCATTTACAACCTTGACGGCATTCCTGTGTCCATCGACTTGGTGCCCGAGAGCACCTTCGTAAGGGAGGAAGCAAGGATGATCACCGAGGTGCCGCTCGCTATCATGTCACCACCAAGCTACACCACAAGCGATGTCACTAGCTTGAAGACCACAACGCGTTCTAAGGCACCCCTTGTTGGCGCTAAGGATAAAAAGGTGCCCTCAACAAGGCCAACCATTGGCACCATAGGGGTCAAGCGAAAGGCGGCTGAAGCTAGTGAACCGAAGAAATGATCTCTTGTAACACAATCAGGAAACTCGGTCTCCACGCTAACTTGTCCATGCATATCGCTAGGCCTAGTCTTTCCTACACCATAATAGGCATGCGCAAACCCGATGGAGGGTATAGGAAAGCGCTTATGCGCAAACCGGCTAAAGGGCTGCTACGCAAGCCGACCCCATTAGGAAAAGAGTCGGCAGAATCCTCATGTGTGCCCCTTAGGTTCAAGAGGATGGTAAAACCTCCGATTAGAGGGCAACCTCTGGATTCTTCAGCGACAGTGATGACGAGCAGCTATTGGTGTTTATTAACATCACTACTAGGAGTATATCCCAGCAACGACGCTAGAAATGCCTGTTGACGATGGTTCATAAGTGTGTATATAGGAAAGGGGATTCCACAAGCGCATAGAACTATCATGTAGCACTTCGCTCGGTGAGTACCGAGTGTTGTATTTATATTTTTCCAAAGGAAGGCGGTTAGGCGTGTCGGGAATTGTGCCTAGGTAGACTAGGTAGGTGGGTTTAGCAACACGAGGGTGATGAGGGTAGTATGGATGATGGACGGAAAATGATAAAAAAGGGTTTTGATCACATAGACAGTGGTAACTAGAAGTGTAGTGTAGCTGAGTGTAAGAAGTAGAGTATGTAATCTTAAGCAACAAAAGTAACTTAATGATGGTGAGATCGTCCTTAGTACGAGGGCCGTACTTGCGTTGGATTTAACCGAACATGAAGGACACCAAGCCCTACATTTTAATAACTAGATCCTATGTGGTAGAATACAGAGGAAGGACGAGGTTGTCACCACCTGCCAACTACCACAATATATCCGGGGATCTAGCCGTACCTATAGGCAAGATATAACCTAAGCACCACGCTTAATCTATAAACTCGCTGTTTCGATCTGAGCTCCAGTGAAATGAGATCAAATCACCCTAACTAGATGGTAGGACAAGTACTAATGATGAACAAACTAAACACTAATATAATAATGATGAAAATGACAAAGGACAAGCACCTAGGCTCACTAATGATAGACATTAGTAAGACAGGACTTGAACAAAGCAAAGCTATATTACTGAATAAAGTACTTGACAAAGTAAAGTACTAAATAAAGTAAATGCTAAAAGAAAGAATACAAGAGGAGCTATACTAGATCAGAAGACTCTTCTGGACTCCGAGGCGAGCTCCGCTCCTACTCTTATGCCTACTAGCTAGCGACTACTTCTAATCTACTACTCTTGGAGAGCTTCTAAGAGCTTAGAACCACTTGGAATGCTTGAGAGCTGCTGACTGATGATCTCCACCGAGCACCATAGCCCCTTTTATAGTGTGTAGAGGGCATGGGGATACTTGTAGGTGAAGATGAGGCGGTTTGGGGTGACTTGGCCATCGGGCGACGTCAAGGGCCGTCGATCGACCGCGCATTCCACCGCCTCACCATCCAACGGTGATGGATGGCCTCTGGATGGCGGTTGTATGTAGGTAAGTCAGTTGTCATGGTCAAGAAGGCAATTTGGAGGTCGGTTTGGCCCCCTCTAAATGTATGGCAGCGGGCATGTGGATCCAAGGCAACTCAACATGCACCTTTGGATCAAACCACCATGGATCAATGCTGGAGAAGCAGTGAGGAGGCTTTCATGCGGATCAGTGACGTGGCAAGGGGGGTGGGGCCGTCGGCCGACGGTGGTCACGGTCAGCCAACGTGGCACTATGCGCCCACGGCCCCCTGTCACGTCCACTTGCCTCCTATGCTTCATATTTATCCATTTTTGTGATTTTCCCTACATACAAATAATTTTTCCAAGTACAAGTGACACTAGGTGAATTATAAACATAATATGGTGCATGTGATGTTGTTTTACCTTGATTTAGGTGGCATTTTGATGGTCAAAGTAGGTGTTTTGTGACCATCAACAAGCTACCCCTTTGCTCGTCCTGAGCAAAGATGCGGGTTTAGCATGTTGGATCAGGAATTACTTCAATGTACCACCCTGCAAAAACTCATACAAACGAATACTATCTCTTGAGTTGAGCATGTTGGTGTTAGAAATTCACCGTCAGTCTTAACCATATGGGGCTTATAGCTTTCACCTTGACATAAGCAGTTGCAAGATAGCATAGCATAGACATAAACTTTCTTCCCTACTTTGGTTTAGCTAAGACTTTTTGGAGGTTTTCAAGATTTTTGAAAGAAAAACCTGCCTAGTTCCTCAAATGGTACACTCAATCTCTCAATGGTGTTTAAGTCCTCTCCAAGGCCAAAAGATCTTGGCCTTTTTCCTACTCTAAGGCTTATGTGGAGTTCATAGGCCAGCGAGGCTTACTTCAATTGAATTTATTGCTATGTCAAACTCTCAGATTACAAGGAGCAACAAGTCATACAAAATGATCAACATATGCAAGTATGTGGTATTTGGTGGAAGTGGTACTCCTTTTGAGAACTTCCCTTCCTCTAGCTTTCTTTTTTGAGAGGGCATGGCTACCTTACTCTTTTTCTCTTCTCTTCTTTTTTGAACTATAGAGCTTTTGCTCCTTTTTTCTAGTAGCCCATGCCTCTCTTTATAATGATAGATAGCTAGAGGGGGTATCAACATATGTCTCTTATGGAGCAAAGGGTGCATAAATATGGAATGGTGGTTGCATACTTCCAGTGTAGAAGTAGCATATATATATTTGGAGTGTACGTGATCTTGATCAAAAGGTATGACAAGTTTCTCTACTCAGATCAACAAGGCTTGACAAAGCTCAAAACAAACAAGCAGCTTTTTGTGTAGGCTTATCATATCAAAAATCATATATTTGGCTCTGGTAGGAATTTTTCACCATTGAGGAACTTCTAGCAAGGGTTTTTATCTTTTTGTAAGAATAAACTCTAGGTTATCTCAACTATTCCAAATACAAGTTAAAAAGAATTACTCTAATCTTTGCCACACATATCTCACAAAAGCCTATACTTGGTTCTAGCATTTGCAACCCACAACAGCAGTCAACATAAGATGAACTCTAATTTTGCATGCTCAAAACTTGAGAAGTAAAGGGTTGTATAACAAGCTTTTGCAAAGTATCACAGAGCAATTATTCATCATTTCCAAAAGGTATTTTAACATTGATTTTCATAGCAAGAGTGTTTAAGGCAGCTTTAATGATTCTCCTCTACAATGGTTATAATAGCATAATTGTATTTGTATTCTATTGTCATTGTTATGCTACTATTATTATTGTATATATCATGCATTTTTCCAATACAAAGAGGTAATGCAGATAAAAGAGAAGGTGTGAATAACTTCATACCTGAGCGGGAGAAGTTCTCCCCCAAGCTTGCCTTTTGCGGAAGTTGGAATCTTCTTCTCGGGCGGCTCTTCTTGAATCTTTCCTTATTTATTACTACTACTACGATAATTTATTACTAAGCCTATTTATTATGAGATTTATTTTATTGAAATATTTATAATTTTTTATATATTATTATGAATTTATTATAAATGCTAGTACTTTATAAGTACCTTTATTGAAAATGTAAACATGCAATGCAACTAATAGCCTAACATGTAATGCAAAGTTGGAAAGGGAAATATGCAAATGCAACCTATACTAAATACAATGGAAATGTAGTAAAACTGTACCTTCTAGTACCGGCTCACGACTGTTCTTCCTTGCACAGGGGTTCTTCTTCCTTGTATGGGAATTCTTCCTTGTTTTCTTCAGGGGTACTCACAGGATCAGGCGACGATGATATAGATGATGCTTCCTTCTTCTTATGCCATGTCCCTCTTAGCTTTGGCTTATTCTTGCCAGGCTCTTCCTTCTCCTCAATTGGCTTTAGCTTTTTGGTTCTTCTCTTCTTTGGTTGCTTCTTTCTTTCCTATTTCTCATAAAAGATAGGTTTTCCAGAGGCAAAAGCAAAGGTTTGTTTCCTTCCATCTTAGTGGAATTGAATGCATCTAGATGCCACATATATACAAGCATTAGCGGTATTGAGAAAAGGACGGTCAAGGATGAGGGGTGCATCCCTATCATTTAGCATGTTTAATATCACAAAATTAGCTGGCACATAAGAACCTCTAATTCCGACCAAAAGGTCAGTGGCTATACCTTCTACATGGCGGACTGACTGACTAGCTATTTGCAAATAGATAGAAGTTGGAGCTAATTCAGTGTAGAACAAATTTTCATAAGTTTCCTTAGACATTATGTTCACAATAGATCCAAAATCATAAATTGCATTTTCAAAAGTATGAGGACGAATAGAGCAAGTAATAATAGGACTTCTAGGATCACCTTTCTTAATAGAAACACCCCAACCATCTAAACCAAAATCATATCATGATGTGACGAGGTTGGCGGTCTCCATGAATTCTTCAAGCTTGCCAGGAATTCTTCCTTTCTCAAAAGATGGGATAGCAGCTGCTAATTATGCTAATTGGGTTTCTAGCATCTTATTAAAGCTAAGTTGATTCTTTATAGCGAAATAGAAATCATCCAATTTAGCATTTATGTTTTCCAACATCTTGTCATTAGCATGGACTTTCTTATTTATACTATCAGACATTCTTCCTTGACTATAGACAAGATCTTTAAGGAAAGGATAATTATTACCTTGATTACTTGGACGTTGCGAATAATTATTGTAATTGTTACCTTGGTTGTTAGAGCACTGATTCCATCCTTGATTTTGAGGACGAAAACTATTTTCATTATTGACAAAGTTGAGATCTTCATGGGTCTCGGGGCAGAAATTGCCTGAATGTCCGGTCTCTCCACAAACTTCACAAGTCATGTGGGTGTCCATGGCTTGTATAGTTTCTTGGGCACTCATTTTCTCGCAATTTTCTAGTCTTTTTGCAAGCAGATCTACCTTGGCTGCAAGCATGTCAGCTTCTTTAAGAGAATGCATACCTACTTTATGGGGTTGTAGTCATTCATCACTCCATTCTTGGTTGGAAACCATCTTCTCGATCATTGCCTTGGCATCTGTGACATTAAGTGAAAAGAATGCTCCTCCTAAGACAGCATCTAAATGGCTCCTATCCAATGGAACTAAGCCATGGTAGAAGTTCTAGATCAAAAGCTAGTCTTCCATACCATGGTGTGGGCATATGGCGACATACTCTTGCATACATTCCCAGGCTTCGGGAATTGACTCATCGGCTTGCTATTGAAAGCTAGATATTTTGTTGCGAAGAGCATTGGTTTTACCCATCGAGAAGAACTTAACTAGGAAAGTGTTGGAACACTTGTCCCATGTATCTACAGCATTGCGGTTAGAGTAGAACCATTGTTTCACTTTTCCCAACAAAGAGAAGCGGAAAAGACGAAGACGTATGGCCTCTTGGGTCACTCCCTTAATGGTAAAGGTGATACAAATCTTCAAAAAGTGTTGGAGATGTGCATGGGCTTTACCACAGAATGGACTAGCTTGCACCATCGTGATCAATGTGGGCTTAAGCTCAAAGTGAGTGTCTGCATTAATGACGTCGGGGCCAGTGGCAACATTAATAGCCAAAGGGGCAGAAAACACACGGATGGTCCTATTGGCCATGATCATGCTAGGAAGAAAAGAGGTAACTAAAAAGAAAAAGAAAATGAAAAAGGAAAAGAAGAGTTGCTAAGACAAAGACCTAGCTAGTAGAACCTAACGATAGATTAATGACACGCACTAGTTGCCTTTTTCCCGACAATGGTGCTAGAAATGCTTGTTCATGTTTCTTAACGTCACTACTAGGAGTATATCCCAGCAACGGCACAAGAAATGCCTGTTGATGATGGTTCGTAAGTGTGTATATAGGAAAGGGGATTCCATAAGCGCACAGAACTATCGTGTAGTACTTCGCTCGGTGAGTACTGAGTGTTGAATTTATATTTTCCCAAAGGAAGGCGGTTAGGCATGTCGGGAATTGTGCCTAGGTAGACTAGGTAGGTGGGTTTAGCAACACAAGGGTGATGAGGGTAATATGGATGATGGATGGAAAACGATAAAAAGGGTTTTGATCACAAAGACAGTGGTAACTAGAAGTGTAGTGTAGCTGAGTGTAAGAAGTAGAGTATGTAATCTTAAGCAACAAAAGTAACTTAATGATGGTGAGATTGTCCTTAGTACGAGGGTTGTACTTGCGTTGGATTTAACTAAACACGAAGGACAACAAGCCCTACATTTTAATAACTAGATCCTACATGGTGGAATATAGAGGAAGGACACGGCTGTCACCACCTGCCAACTACCACAATATATCCGGGGATCTAGCCATACGTATAGGCAAGATATAACCAAAGCACCACGCTTAATCTATAAACTCACTGTTTCAATCTGAGCTCTGGTGAAATGAGATCGAATCACCCTAACTAGACTGTAGGACAAGTACTAACGATGAATGAACTAAACACTAAGATAATAATGATGCAAATGCAAAAGGACAAGCACCTAGGCTCACTAATGCTAGACAATAGTAAGCTAGGACTTGAACAAAGCAAAGCTATATTACTGAATAAAGTACTTGACAAAGTAAAGTACTGAATAAAGTAAATGCTAAAAGAAAGATTACAAGAGGAGCTATACTAGACCAGAAGACTCTTCTGGACTCCGAGGCGAGCTCCGCTCCTACTCTTATCACTACTAGCTAGCGACTACTTCTAAGCTACTACTCTTGGAGAGCTTCTGAGAGCTTGGAACAACTTGGAATGCTTGAGAGCTACTGACTGATGATTTCCACGGAGCACCACAACCCATCGGGCGACATCAATGGCTATCGGCCGACCGTCCATTCCACCGCCTCACCATCCAACGGCAATGGATGACCTCTGGATGGCGGTTGTATGTAGGTAAGTTAGTTGTCGTGATCTAGATGGTGGTTTGGCGGTCGGTTTGGCCCCCTCCAAGTGTATGACAGCAGGCCCATGGATCCAAGGCAGCTCAATGTGCACCTTTGGATCAAACCGCCATGGATCAACATTGGAGAAGCAATGAGGAGGCTTTCACGTGGATCAGTGATGTGGAAAGGGGGGTGGGGCCATCGGTCAATGGTGTTCACGGTCAGCCAATGTGGCACTATGGGCCCACAGCCCCCTACCACGTCTACTTGCCTCCTATGCTTCATAATTGTCTATTTTTGTGATTTTCCATGCATACAAATAATTTTTCCAAGTACAAGTGGAACTTGGTGAATTATAAACATAATATGGCACATGTGATGTTGTTTTTCCTTGATTTGGGTGTAATATTGATGGTCAAAATAGGTGTTTAGTGACCATCAACAGCAGCCAACTAAAGGCCCCATGATTGCCTCGCTAAGTGCTGGCAACAAAAGCATGCGTGAAAGCGTTAGAAGGGCTAATGATCGTCTTGCTGAGAGTCTATTGATGATAAAAGACCTTAGTGATGAGATCAACGAGCTTCACAGGGCTTTGGCGAAAAGATCGCTAGGGTGGCAAGGGCAGCAGGAGTGGCAGATGCTCTAGATCAACCTTTCTAGGCCACTCCCGCCAAAATAAATCAGGCGCATTTTCATCATTTCAAGTTTTTCATTCTAATCATTTTTTATTTTCATCATGTAATGCACCTCTATCATTTTGACAATTAAATAAAAGAATTATTATTAGAAATATTTTGTTTCACTTGTTTTCTTTTTTCTCTTTTTGTTGTCATAATAAAAACAGGCAAGAAAACAAGTGTGGGGGAGGCACCACACTCACCTCTGGCTCAGTTGCACAAAAGATGGCAAAAATTCAAAAACTCGGTTTGTGCAACTCTCTCTCACTCTCTCCCTCTCCATATTTAGTAAAAAGATTTTAAACTAAACAAATTTTAAAATGTACTACAAAGAAATGCTCCATCTCCATGTCTTCCTATGATTAAGAAGTTTGCATACCTTTTATTCCTTGCTAATATTCCTAAAAACTTGTGGACACTTATCATAGGGACCCCATTTTATCTAAGTGATTGACGAATGAGATATAGTAGGATGGCATGACGCTTATTCATTCTTGCAAAGTACTTGGGATTTATCTTTACAAAACAAAATTCAAAATAGCATGTTCCTTGAATGACATTCAAATACCTACCAAGGCCATATATGATCATACATGACAAAACCTTCCACATATGCCTCTTACTTTGTATTGAGTTTGGTCAAGTCTTGTGACCCCCGTTGAGAGATGTTTCATGCTCCCAAGATCAAAACTCACGTACACGGCACAAATAAATAGCTATTCCTACACTAGGAATACGCTAAAACATGTTTCCATCACCAGCAAAATAAATACTCCATGTTTCAAAACTATGATCTCCCTAGCATTCCTAGAAAGAGACATAAAGGGCTATGCAGAAAAGTATTAAAAAAAATGGGGCACATGAAGGTCCCAAAGTATAGAAAAAAATAGGGGCACATGAAGGTCCCAAAAGCATTGAAAAAAAGAGATGAGCACATGAAGGCTCATAAGAAAAATAAGCTAGCCATGTCTCAAAATAAAAAGCTAGAGATCATATCAAAACAAAGGAGTAAAGTTCCACCAAATTCCACAGACTCAGACAGTTTTGATCTAAGAGTATGATGCTTCCCTCCGGTGAGGTTCGGGATTTGACTTTACAACATATGCAAGGTAAGTGTGCCTCAAAATTTTCATCCCTACCCAAAAGCTCCATATAAGCTCTTAGAAGTGGGATGATCAAAGAGAAGGCAAACTTGCAAAATATGCCTTGGTGAGGAACCACTTACAAATCTGAGCGACTTGAGAGAATCATTCAAGGAACCAAAGCTATCTTTATATTTTCAAAATCATACAAAAACCCAAATTTTTGAGCAGGGATAGAGTAAGAAGATTTGAATCCAAGCTATTCCATTTTTCAATTGGCCAAGATATTTTGGTAGACACTTGAAATTTCACAAGTTAAGGTGAAGCTTGGAATAACTTGTATGCAGATTTTTAGATCAAGGAGATGAATCCGCTTAGTCCTTAGAACTTTACTCGAGGATGAGCAAAGGACTAAGTGTGGGGGAGCTTGTTGGCGATGTTTAACTCATATTTCTACCGCCAAAATTTAAACAAAATAAACAAATATAAACTCCAAAACTTAGAATTAGGGATTATAACTCACATTTTCCACAAGTTTTGGTGTACATATGTTTTACAGGTCACAAACATGAAATACATGACAAAATATGCAATCAGAGAAGGCTCAAAGCGCATTCAAGCAAAAGAATCACCAAAAGCCCCAACAACCAACATAGGAACCATACAGGCCTAACCAAAGGCCCACTTGAAGGAGGTGGCTAGGCATGCAGCCTAGGGTGTGGCCGCACCCATGGTGTGCCCGCACCGCCCCTAGCACAGCCTGGCCCCACCTTCTTCAGATGGTGCATTTAATGCACGGGGAGGTCGGTTGCATGGGTGCTTTCCTAAAATACCTCTCCAAACCGACCTCCTCCAAACCGACCTCCTCAAGCTATATAAGAAGGCCCCCCTCTCACATTCAAGAATCATCATACACAAGGGAAAAGAAAAAGAGGAGCAAGCCACATTTCCATTAGCTTCTAGCTAGACTAGTGTAGGGAGTGAGAGAGGAAAGAGTTAGAGGAATAGCGGAGTAGCGGCTCCCTCTACTTCCTATACTCGGCAAGCCTTGTACATTGGGAGGACGGAGAGCCAAACTAGTCGGTCGCCTCTACACTTGTACCTCTATGATCATCTTGCTACTTGGAGTAAGAGTTCGTGTTCAACTTTGGTGTTGATTTCTTAATCAAGTTATCTTTGTTCGTTATAAGCTTGTGGGTTCATCGTATGTCCCCGTGATAGATACTCTAGTAGAGGGCTCTTGATAGAGACGGAAGTTCCTGACCAAGGCTAGAGTAGTAACTAATAGGGTAGACGTGGTGTCTAAGTTAGAAGTTACCTTCGTTTGCCTCATTCCACATAGTTGAGGGGTAGGCAGCAGGTGGTGACAGCCCTGTCTGTCCCTTGTAATCCCCCATGTTCAGGTTAGACATAGAACCATAGGCTGCGACAGAACCGCCCAATTTATACAAGCTCAAGCACGGCTGCCCCCGCTTAACACGTTGGTACGCACACACTTGCACCTATATAAACCCGGTAGTCCACCGAGTGTCACGAAGGACCTCGGTAAATCAACATCACAACCAAGATAGCACGATTAAGCAAATACACATCACATACATAGAATTGCAGTGAAATAATATTACAATTGAGTTCATAAATAATAATATGTTGTCAAGTTTACAAATACAATGGCTAAAACAACATAGCTTTAAAATAATTATAATAACATAAGTTTCAAATACACTGCTAGCATAAGTAACATCCCGCAACAATAGCATATAGATGAGAAATAAATATAGTGTCACCGAGCACACCGGCGGTTAGCCACCATCTTCAACAGGCCGAGAACTTCACCTGCAACATGGTGGGATAAACCCTAAGTACTTGAAAGTACTCAGCTAGACTTACCCGACAGGAGAGAAATAAAAAGACTCTCAAGGATATGCAAGGCTTATTTCGTGGAGCCAGTTGGATAGTATAACTTTGCAAAAAGAGCATTACTATCAAGAGTCCTTACTTTCAATTTTTTAGTCAATATTTTAGCATCAAGTTTAGTGAAGCTTATTATGACTAACTTTGCACCTATTCTAGAGCAATCACTTGATTAAACTAAAGCAAACATTAGTAACCATATCCAAGTTATCATATAATCATCATAACCATCATGTTCCATCCAGTATTACTACGATGACGGGGCTTAGTCAAGTTTCTCACTATCCAAGAGAGACGGTGACTCGAATCGATTGTAATCAGTTGGGCGGTATTCCTAACACAAACCTAGACATACCTGCGCCAAGGTAGCCTTAGGTCACCTTTGGTACAACTCAGGTACACATGTCGTGGGTTTGATCAGTGCCGCACAATCAGGGACAACTAGCTACCAAGACGGTCAGGCCTAGCCTGCCCTTGGGCTCACATCTGGCTCCCCGCACATCCTTACTACCTCTAGTGTGCGCACTTGGACAGAATGACTATCGGCCTGAGTTGGGCTACTCGGCTTCGTGGTCAAAATGAGTTATCCAATCCGCTAAGTGAGAGGCTGTCTTCAAAATGACATGAGGGTCCACAATGATGCGGTCCTTAACTGACACAAACAGGATAAAACATGCACACAAGACCTCCATGTCCTGCTGCCTCTCAATGACCAGATCCTATCTGGTCTCCATTTATTCATCATCACATGGTTATTTTCCACGATAGCAAATATAGCCAACCGTGACCAGGTATTTACCTATATCTCGCAGGTGACAGGAAATCACCCACTTCTACCAGTCTAAGCATGGCTAAGCATAGAACGTCCTACCCATACTAGTAAGGGTTCAGGTATTCATATATAATGGACAAGGTAGGAAATATGCACCAATGGTTTCATTCAACTCCTATCACCTAATGCAGCATACAAAAGTTATACTTATGTGCATTTTGTAAAAAGAAAGGGTAGGAGACTTCGAATGCTCCAGGGCTTGCTTGGAATCCATCATAAAGTCAGTTCAATTAGCTTGCACTGTCTTGGGGAACATCTCCACTCTAGGCATGCACTCTAGGGGTCCTTCCATCTTCGGGATAGGTCCAACAAACACCATCTTTGGGTTTGGCTCCAATATCACATCCTTAGGTTCCCCACGTGGTTCATCTAGCGTACCTAAATGAGATGCAAGATGCAAGTGCGTGAATGCGAAGAATGGTAACATGAGATGCATCACAAACAAACATTTTAAGATAAGCACAAGGTTACCCACATGACATGAGCACCTAGAGAGCAAGTTACTTACATCAAGTCTAACTTACGATAGCAAGCACATCAAGCATGGCATGCTAGTCAACTTAAGTTCAGTTACACCAAACATTTATCAATCAATAACTAACTAACATGTTTAGCCAAAACAAGAGCAAGCTAAGGCAATCAACTTAGTACATGCTCAGAATATGGACAACAACACAGAAGGCACTTGTTTCAACCATAACTAAAGTTATAGGCATCAAACAAAGGTGATCCTAGACTTTCTGGAAATCTTAGGAAATTGCCTACAACTTTGTTATTTACACCTCGAGCTGATTCAAAGGTTAACAAGATTGAAAAACACTAACAAATAGATCTGCACAAACTAGGACAAAAAACTGACATGAACTTCAAAAATACATAACTGGAGTTCTAATCATCCAACAAACATGATTCTTAACTTTATGGAAACTATTAAGTTGTTTATAACTTTTTTATTATCATCTTAAGATGATTCTACAGCTAACAAGGTTAAAGAACCCAATGAAGACATCTCTATCCAGATTTGGATAGAACCTGCCATTCCACTTTGAACATCCATAACCGGAGTTCTAGGCCAGCAAAAGTGATGCTAGTGGACATTTTGGAAATATTAACAAAATCACTACAACTCTTCTATTATCACAAATATATGATTCCATGTTTAAATAAGCCAAACAATATAATCATTCAGATCTGTTTAGAGGACATGCAAAACCTGACATAAAACTTTTGAAATCTATAACTCCTAAACGATCAGGCCTAAAATCATGAAATTTTAGGAAAAGCAAGATGAGGAGGTTATCTACAACTTTTATATTCACCAAATTCACATAAGAGATCATTATCATCACGAAGTTGTCACCGCAATAGAAATTGTGCATGCAGCCACTTTCAGCACATACGCAAAGTGGTGCTTCAGTTTATTCTTTAACAAGACCATACATGCACAATTAATCACATAGATCACAAACTACTATTAACATGGTTACACAACATTAGTTATGGTTAGCATGGAGAGCACCCTAATCATATATTTAAACAGGGAATAAGGAAAAATTAACAAGTATGCATGAGCAATGTAAACACTAGTTGTTATATTCACAAGAGAGCATACACAAACTATTTACACCTCAAACCATGATGAATGCGACCATACCACCATTAGCTCAAACCTCATGCAACAAAAGCATCACAAGAAACACATATAAGCTCATCTACTATTAAACTTTCATTAGCTTTTCTATATATATAAAAACCTATATATTAATTATAGGTGATGTTGTAAACATCTCATTTGGATCTTAAATTTTTATGAGAGCTAGATGATGACAAAACATGATTACTGTACAAATTTTATATGCTCAGGTTTTATAGATTAATTATTATAAAAAGACAAATTGCTATTGCAAGAAAACATGTGAGAGCATGACAAAAGTAAAACTCAACATTTTCTATAAACACATGGCAATATAAGGTTCCTTAGGTTATAACAATATTATGCCTAGGTAAAGGAACAACATTTTCTATTTTTGCATCTTTATTTTAATTATAAATCATTTAAAACCATTTATCAAGCACTAAGCAAGTTAATTCAATAACTCAACCATACTGCATCCAATGAACATGAAATTTTTACCACAGCACACATATAGCATTAATAGCCTACCATAAAAATTTCACCTCATGTGGAGCACCACAACTATAGATATGAATTTATTCCTAGAAAACCCTAACTTACAAAGATAAATATGTGCAGTAAAAACTTTCTACTAAAACATCTGATATTATGGAACTAATGCATAGAGATACTCACAAGGATTCCAAAACATGTTCATTTGCTATTTTACATTTTTTTGCAATTTACTACAAATTTCCAAAGTTTCAGCCGATTTAGTTGCATACAAGAAAAAAAGGAAAAACACTTTTGCATCTGGAACCCTGAAGTTTATAGGAATCAGATAAGCCTAGATCTAAAAAATCCTTCTCTCTGGTAATCTTGCATCAGGAACCCTACAAAGAGTTTCTATTTCTATTTTCACCCTTCTTCTTCTTTCTCTCGGCATGAACGGAGCAGGGGACGGCTCGGGAACGGTGATTTCGGCTGGCACAGGCGGCACCGACGGCGAGCTACAGGGCCACGGCAAGCCCTGTCCTGTGTGCACCTGCACAGGGCTTTGGCTCCTATGGGGGCCTGGCCATGAGCAGTAGCAACGCTGGTGGCCTGAAGCCATGCGGCTCGACGACGAGCAGCACAGGCGACGAAGGAAGTTGGCGAAGGGGCTCGGCGCATACGGAAGGTGGAGGCCAGCATGCTGGGGTTAGCATCTAGGGCTGAGGAGGTCTCAAGGAGGAGAGCGGTGTGGGATCTCGGTCAGCTTGGCAATGGCGCCCGCAGCAGCAGAGCGGAGGAGAGTGAGGTGAGACGGGAAGGCGAGGACGAGCGCCTTGGAGAGAGAAAGCGAGTGAGGGAGAGAGACAGAGGGCGAGCGCTCGGCCTCGGTGTGCTCCGCATTGATGCGAAGGAAGGTAGGGATGTGTGGTGAGGTGGGGCGCGGACCTTGCATGGACTCCACAAAGGCATTTCGTCGAGCACGTGGCGGACGATGGTGTGGGTACGATGGGCGCTGATTTTGGGCCAGCTACGGGCCAATTTGGGCCATGGACCTTAAACGAAGTTTGTTGTTCCCAGACTGCTCTACAACTTCTATTAAAGGTGCATGGCCATTAGAGCAGCGTATCAGGAGATAATTAAGTCCTAAAGTGCTACTATCAGTGAAAACAACGAGGATTAAGGTAGAGCTCGGTTTTGTTGGTTTTGGAAGGTCAAACCTGGTCAAACTAAGTCCAACTTTTTACATGCTCATCTCTAGAATATAAAATCCCACCTTTATTTTTGGCTCAACTCAAGTTGCTTAACAAATTTTGGAGAACGTGGGATGCCAATGTCGATGACGATGAATTCCGGACTTAGAATATTTCATGAGCTAAAAACAGCAGCTGATTCAAACTTGTGACCTCTGTTTGACAAGCTTAGAGGGGGATTTTGGATTGGGTCTTTAAACAAAGTTTGTTGTACATATCTTTCTATGCAACTTTGCTTAAAGGTCAAACCTCATATCTGAAACAAAAATCACTGTTTTATCTTGGTCAAAGCAGCATCACGATAAACCCTAAATTAGAGTTTTAGACCGATTGAGACATTTTCTTAGCATTTGCTCAACATGAACCCTTCATAACTTTTGTTCATGAGTTGAATTAGGATTGTTTGAGCAAGGTTGCAAGGTTTGGTTGACATCACATGTCATCGTTCACTTAATAAAGCGATTCAAGGAAGGATATAATTCATCATTCCATGTGACTTCTTGATTCCAAACTTCATGAAACTTTTCCAAAGTTCACTATGGATGCATGTTGATGTAATGTACATGAAATAAGCATGTTTAACATTACTCATGCATAATATTAACAAGGGTCCACATGTAAGGAAAGGTGTGTTATCCCAGTTAAGTCGGGACTCAATTTCATAGATTTGACCTCAACACCTTTATCACCACTTCTGAGATAAGGAACTAAAGCTCTTGATTACCACTTAACCTATCATGTTTGAACTCAAATCCACTGCTTAGCAAGTGGCTAACACCTGGGGTGTTACATAGGCCAGTATCGGTTGACAGACCAGGAGATCTCCGGTGCCCAAAGCAAGTTTATAACGGCATAGTTATCTTCGCTTAAGGATTCTACCCTTAGAAGAACCTCGCTACCCGAGCTACTCTTCATCTTATCTTTCTGAGAGAATTAGTTAAGAGAATACGTACACCTCCGTTCCTCGTGGAAATACGATACCCTAAATACCACCGAGTGAAGTGTTACAATGGTACTTCCTGCGCTTGCAGACTTTTCTGCTTATGCTAAGAAACACAAACAGTGAATTCATGACTGCAGGAGGATTTAATCAGAAAACCGTCAAGGAGGACTTATTCGTCAAAGCAAATCACGTGCAACCGCGTCGAAACCGACTTGGGAAGACTCTAGAATAATCCAGAAGACAACACACCGTGACCCGCAGCGAGACACTGCAGGGCACCTGTAGGCCGATCGGCCTGTGGGGCCCCAGTGTCAGCCTCTCCTCTCAACGTCGGTTCTCCACCGCCTTAAAGATCAAATATACGCTGTTGCTCAAGGTCAGTTCGATTCGAGGGTCCATATTTGATGTTGCCATGGATTCATGGGACCACAGGGTGCCTGGTGCCCCCTATAAATACCCCCTATACCTCCTCCAGCAGAAGCATCCTGAAATCCTAAGTTCCAATTCATATCCTCATCATCAAAATCAGAGCCAGCAATTAAGAGAAGATTAGTCCTCTATGTTAGGATCTAGTCTTTGTAATTAGAAATAGTGAGATAGAGAGTGAGGGAAGAGTTTGGAGGAAGTGTCGGCCTGTCGGTGCTCTCTCTATGGCCTGTACCCTAGCGGAATCAAGTTCTACTTGAGCTTGCTTCTAAGATTTCTCTTGTAATCAACTTCTAATTCAAGTAAGTATCATGTTTATATTGTTCATCAGGTTTGTGACTCTTTTTGAGTACTTTAATCCTTGTCGCTCTTGGGTTAGAGTAGTATTCGTAGTGTAAACGTGGTGCTTAGACTCAGTTACTCATGAATGTACCCTACATTCTAGATCGGTGGTAGATCACAAGGGTTACTATAAAGCCTTGTTGAGTCCTCTGTAGACCATCTCCCGTTTGTAGGCCGAGCAGGATCTGGTTACTATAGGAAAACATACTCTGCTTGTGTTTCTCCTTAGTAATATCCGCATTTGAACAATAGAAGGAATAGCTTACTAAAGTTAGAACTAGAAAACCTTAGTGAGTCCCTCTACGCTCCTATTTATCTTAAGCATTGTTGCTACTCCGGGTTAAGTTAGACTTAGTTTCACACACGTTTTCTTGAGTTCGATATTCTAAATACTTTCCGATGAAGTGCTACATTGGTATCTGTGTGCTTGCGGATTTATCTATGTGTGTTTAAATATACTAACAAAGACATAGCTTGTTTGCTTGTGTATTCACATAGAGATCTTAGCAACTAGTTGTGGTTGGTGGCTTCCATAGTTTTTGTAGAGCTAGACCAAAACCGCTTTATAGCCTTGTTATTGTCTAACCATTTGCTCTAGTGAATTTGTAAATTTCTAATTTGGCTATTCACCCCACTAGCAATTTAGGAGCTTTCAGTTTGTTGTGGTGAGTTTGTGGTTGGAAGTGGCTAGTGAGGGGGTGGACGGTGGTGGGTACTCAATGCGGGCGCAGTATGGCTCTAGTACCAGCTGTTGGCTACACTCAAAGGGCCTCTCAGGGCTAAGCTATGACCTAGCCAATGGAGGAGGATGGAGACCAAAGAAGCGTGCAAGTGTCCCTTCAATGCAAAAATTGGTAAAAGTGTGGCCAAACCCTAATTGGAACGATGTATGCCCCAGAGCCAGGTCTACCCCCATGGCGTGGCTCAGTAATCTAGACATCCCTTGGGATGTCCCTACGGCCGTAGATCTCAATCAGCAAATGAAGAGGGGTGAGATTATTGCCGGTGAGGTAGGCTGGGTCAACTGCAGCCATGTTGCAGAAACCACAAAGGTTTACCTTAGTCTCTTCCTCTGTCCACTAAAAGTTGGGTTAGTTGCTGACATGGACGTAGGCCAACCACTCGAGCTCCCTAAAGAAGCGGTTAGCAGTCTCATCCGAGAGCTGTAGGTAGACCGTGGTATCCCCAAGAAGGATAGTTTCTGGTCGTGCAGGAGGTCACGGTCGTCCTAAGACTCACACCTTAGGAGCAAGGCACCGTGGGAGGAAGGCAGCAACTCCACAGGCATGAGCGGCTGGACCTAGGGCAGAGCGGCACGGAGACTGTATGACACCTTTGAAGGGTGGACGGCCAGAACAATGAAGGCAAACACGAGGTAGTCATTGACCTTGAGACGTTTAGGGCTGGCCCAGACCTCCGCTATCATGGCACGCCCATCCCAATCAAGTGACGAGTTGTCGCTCTCTACCTCCTTGTAGTCATTGTTGTGGAAGCCCGACGTAGCAGGCGACCCTGTACCGATGTGAGCCACTACCTGGAGACCCCAGGGGCACCCAGACTGTGGGCCGGGATAGGGATTGGGGAAGCCATGGGAGGTGGCGATATGTTTCCACTAGAGAGGCTATGCATTGGGCTCGCTAGTTTCACAACTGAGGCCTGCCCCTGTGCATCCAGCATTGGGATGTCAAGCGCAGCGGGGGCGGGCTAACTAGATGGCAGTCAATGTTGCAACAGTGGCACCGTTTGCCTCAAAGTTAGGTGCGGAGCTAATGAAAGAGGGTATCATGTTGATGGGGTGGAAAGCGTCGTTGAAGTTCATGGAAATAGGTGAGTTGGGTGGTGGGGAAGGAGGGTTGGCGCGAGGGCTAGACGTCCTAGTTGAGTAGGGCACAACATGAATAGTGCAATGCATGGCTGGGAGGGGAATGGTGGGCTCGTGGCGGTGGAAGGAGGTGAACGCTTGTGCAATGGGCATTCTGCAGTCACAAAAGTGGTGGCTAGAGCCACGGTAGTTGTGGCAGTGGACTGGATCCTGGCAGTTGTGAACTTGGTGGTTAATGACAAGGCAAACCATTGGTGTGGGTGAGGGGCTTTGGGGGTCCGAGTGCTAAGGGTTTTGGGGTAGCCAGGGATAGGATGGCTTGGAGGTAGGGTTTGGGATTGGGAGGTGCAGGCGGGGACAGGGTGGGGTGATCTTCGAGCAGTTGACTCGAGGTCATTGAAGGTTGTGGCAGAATTGCCCAAAATTGTATGCTTCCGGAGGCGCTCATCTTCCACCAGACACTAAGCACCCCGAAAGCTAGCTACATCGAATGGTTTTGTCGAGCACACCCCAAGGGAGAACTCAAACAATCCATGTTTTTCATCCAGGATCCAATAATGAGAATGGATTTACAATACTTAGTCCATTTCATACAACAAGAGTTCTTGAAAATATATTATTACAATACCAAGTTTAGAGTGCAGAATTTAAATAGCGGAATCGAAATAAACATCTAACGATAAGATACAAGGATCCGTCTATGCCCACCAGAAGAATCCTCCACACAACAGCCATTCCTCAAGCTGCACCTACAACAGGGGAAAATAAACCCTGAGTATATAATGTACTCGCAAGACTTACCCGAGTAGTGGGAATAATTTCCCGACTCCAAAAGATATGATAAGCTTTGTGGTTTGCTGGGTTTCCTTTTTGCGAAAAGCATTACTAGTAGTGAATCCTTATGTATGTTTCTTGTTAGCAGTCATGATTAGTTCAATATCTAACCATTCTATGTAAGCACCAATTCTACTTTCAAGCAAGAGTTGAGCAATCAGATCCATTTCACCCTCTTTCATCTTCCAATTCTTACTACGGTGCTAGATCGTAGACAAGTCATACCGTATCACACGGTGATTCACAAACCAATGTATCCCAGATGGGTACCCCGAAACACACGCTCCGCTAGTACCCTAGGCACAAGCAAGACCAACCCATCACTCTCCTGTCAAGGGGTCTAGGTCCCCGTCCAAACTTGGACTCTAAGCCCCCACTCCAAAGTCCCAGACTTAGTGTGGTGCTTAGACCTCCACCATCCCTACCTCCAATCAGTTAGTCTAGAAAGAGCCGGAACCCATGATAAGAAAGCAACGAGCCTTTCCACTCCCATAAGCAAGTATGTGCTCAAGATAATAAGTTTGTGACCTGACTAGAATCCATAGCAATGGACCGTCCTTAATCGACACGGACAGGGAAAACATTGTAACCAAGCTATGCCCCATTGGCCATGGGACAAAATCTATTACACCCACCAATACCCGTACCATATCCCTGCCCGATCTCCATTTCCTTTCACCATTTTATCATGAGAGTAATAATAATCACCTATTGTGAGTAACGGCAGGTTACTCACGCTACCGATAGCCTAAGCATAGCAGCTACTTGACCTATGCTAGTAGGACTCATAGGTAGGTTTATCTATGCATGTAGTTTCAATATAAATCCTGTAATGTAAATGCACATCACACATATATATATCTAGTGATCATTCAAAATAAGGGTTATGCACAGGGGCATGCCTTGGGCAGGCACGGTGTCAGCTAAGTCAGTTAGTAGCTGTGAGGCTTCCTCCTATACGAGGACCTCCTCCTCGTACTCGATCACCTCCTCATACTCCTACTCTCGACGGGTACGAAATCCACCAACTCGTTCTCTACATGCATGCAATGATGATGCAACACTTAGTATTTTGACAACAACAACTCTTAAAATAAGAATACACATGCTAAGCTACTAAGCTAGCTCTAATGACTAAGATACTAAGCTAATCATTATCTCTACCAAATAGATTCCAAGCTCACCCTACAAATGCTTAATTTTTATAAACCAATATCATGACATTATTCATTTAGCCTTAATAGGTATTTAGCTACCATATTAACTAGTCTATTTTAGGGCTACAAAAATTACAGCAAGCACCAAATAATGCCATGAAGCTACTACATAAATTTTAGAGTTAAAGCTATCACCAATCTACCACAAAAATTCTTACAATAATTAACTTAATAATATTAAGCACTCTCAAATGATTTAATAGCTCCTGGTATAAACAAGCACATATATGAACTAAATAAACTAACAGATAGAGCACAATTTTAGGAACCTAACAAAATTTGTTTCATAATTTTTAGATATCTACATTATTTTATATTAATTACCAAAGTTTAGCTCAGAATTAAAATAAAAAGCTATTTCTATTTTTCACGAAAAAGGTAAACCAATTTCGGCCCAACGCGGCCCACGCGAGGCACGGCCCATGCGCGAAGCTGGCCCACGGCAGGGAGCCCGCGCGCGCGCTGGCATTCTTGCAAAAATGACCTCACATTATTAGACAATAGCACGAACACTACACGTACTATTTCTATAGACAACGACTTTGCAACGGAGCCCTCGTATCTTTTCACCTTCGCACCGGAGAGGTCCCCGAGATGCCCCGCGCTCGCCGATGTGGCGGGCGGTGGCACTAGGCGGTACACCGCCACCTGGGACCCTTGCTGACCTAGCTAGGAGATCGACGCTCACCTATGGGCAGACGCGCGACGATGGGCGGTGGTTGCACGAACAGGGGTGAAGCAGAGCGGGCTGTCCCCGTCGGCGACGACCTGTAGCGGCAGCAACAGCATTCCGGTGAGCCACAATGTACAACAGATAATAGAGGTGATGGATAAGCATTAGTGATGCACCACGATCCTACCCATGGTGGTGGTCTGGCCGGAGATGCCCCGAGCAAGTCTGGCCACATGCGCGAGATGAGCTCGATGGCGAACCGTAGTGACACGGCCATGCCGACGGCGTGGAGGTGGCTATAGGGCTATGACTTGGGTGCGCACGACGAAGAGGGGTTCTAGGCGAGGCTAGTGGTGCGGTCAATTCGACGTGATATGGTGAGGTTGGAGCTGGCCACGGCAAGGCGGGCAATCAAGGCGGGGTGGGGGCGGTCAGCAAGAGGACATAAAGGCGGAGATGTGGGCACGAGGAATTGATGAGAGGTGCTCGCTCTCTGGCTCACCGTGATCGCGGCGGAAAATAGAGGGAGAAAGAGAGAAAGAGAGAGAGACGGGGTGCGGCAGTGGGCTCAGCGAGGCGAGCCTTGGCGGGACGCGGTTGACGCGCCCGAGGGACCTATGTCCAAGCACGAGGGGACGAGCACGAGCGCCCATGACCGGCCATGGCCCGCGCGTCGTAGCGCCATTAATGGTGTGACGACGGCATTCACGGCCACGTGTGGACGGCACCCAACCGGGCCAGGGGGCAGCGCGATGCGGCGAGCAATCGTGAGTGCGGGAGTGACACGATGACAGCGGCAGCGACTGCGACCATGATTGCGTCGCGACGCGCGACATGGAGGGCAGCAGCAGCATCAGCGGCAGCCACGGTGGTAGTGGCAGTCGGGTGTAGAGAGGGCTAGTGGAGCACGGCGACCAATGGTTGGCTGCAAGCGGTGCGGGCAGACCAAGGGCAGCCTCGACCGGCCGGTGTGTGGCCACGCACGCTTGCGCAGCGACGCAGAATGGCCATGCGTGGTGACCACGTGCCTGAACCCGGTGTCCCGAGACTGATTAGGGGCATGAATTTTAAAGCGCTCTCCTAAACCTAAACCGGCTTTACTACACTCAAGATGGCACATGAAACTACCAAATCGAGCTATAACACTACACCACTTCTTAACCCAATCTCTCACAATAAATTGCTAAACATAGCAATGTCTAGCTGTTGACAGATTTGGAAATTTCTAAGTTTTTATCTGGATTTGCTTTCCAAGTTCCATTTCTAAACTATTAGAAATACTAGCTAGTAATATTATTTTTCTACAGTAAGTATTTCATTGTCATCTACAAAGTTTGTACTTCAAACTTTATTTAAGTATCACATACATGTTCTATAGCATTTTTGCTTAATAAAAATTAGTTTCAAACCCTACTTCATATGCATGAACTATTGAATCGATTTTCATTTTGCATTTTAATTGATCGTTTTGAGTTACAGGAATTGATCTACACACTTTATCACATGCATTAAAACTTAAATATGATGCTCATGATATGTTTTAGTAGATGATTTATTATATAACACCGAGGGTGTTACAAAGGCCCGGGTGCCAGGCTATTGGGGACAAGACACGCATTAGCTCCTGGCGTGGGCGACAGCATACCAAGCGTACCAGCGTTGAGGAGGCAATGGGTATACTCTGAAAATCTGCTACCAACGTTGGGCCTATGGCTCTGTTCGACAGGACTTATCGCTGCTATGGTTGATTTATAGAGCTGATTTGTTGTGAGAGAAAAATACTATTTTCATGAATAAAAAGTAGAGCTCATTCTCGTTGATAAGCTCAAGAAAAAGGACCATAGTCACCGCTTGAGTCTCGCACAATTTCAGGGTAGTGATTGCTAGCAGTAAATGCCGAATTGTCTCGAGCCAAACGAGGCGCAGGGGCTCCAGGGTGAATGCATGTAGCGGCAGACAGCTGGCTTGACGAGATGTTAGGTAGCCGGGCATTAACTTAGTCATTAACCTAGGGGGGCAGCGAGCGGGCATTCCGCACCGCTGCTGCCTTGGACGTGTGAAGCATCAAGACCGACGAACCAAGGCGCATCCGACCCTGAGCAACCAGGACATCCGCAATGTTTTGACTCGACACTCGAACGCGAAACACACAGTCACACACATGGTGAACCTGAAGGCGCCCCGGAGGAGCGACAAGCGGAAAATGAACGTCATTCTGAATGAAAAAAGGTGTTGAAACGGTGGGACCTCGAGGTGGGATCCAGATGAAAGCAGGAGTGGGGGTGAGGGATGGGGAGATTGCACCTGGGATCACAGTGTCGTAGAGATTACAGAGCAAGCATTCCTGAAGGCGAACTCCTAGGTATACCTGTAAGCTCGATCGATCGACGGGTTGTGGATGCCCCACTGCCGATGGCCGGCGGGAGAGTTAGCTAGCTAGCTCCGCACGCGCCGTCGCCCGCCCGCCGCCGCGTGCCCCCCGCGCCAGCACGGGAATCTAGAGGACGGCTCCGATTCGACAGGGATAGAAAACGCGGCCCTGAATGCACAAAAAGGTGTTGAAACGGTCAGGACCGCAAGGTGGGATCCAGATGTATTTAGCAGGATATCGTGGGGGTGAGGGAGCCGTCTTTGATATGACCTGACGGACGATATTGTCGTAGAGATTACAGAGCAAGACATTCCTGAAGGCGAACTCTGAATTATAGCCCTGTAAGCTCGATCGATCGACGGGTTGAAAGATCCACGTCTCTGCCGATAAACCGGCGGGACATTTTAGAACTAGCCTTAGGACATGCACGCGCCGTCGCCCGCTTACAATAAGATAAGTCTCCAATATTGTGTCAGCGCCAGCACATATCTGGAGAGGACTGTGAGCTAATAGGTCGACGGGGATCATATGAAAATACGACTTATTCTGTGACACGTACCCTTTGAGTGGTAGTGTTTTTTTTTCTTTATTTGTATTAAAGAAAAAAGAGCACGAGATGCCCCGCGGTATTTAGAGGATATCGTCTAGCACGAGAGAAAGCCGTCTTTGATATGACTCTGACGGACGATATTCCCCACAACACTGATATTTTATTAAAAAAGACAGGCTACGACAAAAACCATCTCTGAATTACTAGCCATCTCTAATTTGTATTTTAGAGTAGACGGGTAATGAAAGATCCACGTCTCTGAAATCATAAACCGTCTCTGAATTCCATCGATCAGAACTTTGTCGTGACCGGAGAAACCGAGGACGATGGCGCTGAGACGAAAGCTGAGAGACAGCTCAGCTGTGAAAATGCGAAGACTCAATACTCCGTACGTCATTACATCGACAGCGGGTATTTGTACGATCGTCGCGTCGTCTTGTGCAAGAATATTTTAGAAATGGTTCTTCATATAGAAAATATATACTACTTGCGACCAAAAGTGATGCGTCCTCAGAGACATTTCTTTTTTTGAAAGGGTCCTCAGAAACATCTCTCACTCTTTCGCAAATTTGTTTATTAAAGCAAAAAAGACGCTATGTTGTGCAGGCGTATCCGGGACTTGGCTGCCTGGAGAAACCACCTGAACTCAGAAAGATTGCTATTCTCAAGGCAGTAATTTCTAGTAATCAAAGGACGATAAAGGATCATGCTGGAAAAGAGGAATTAACAGCCTTAAATGATGCATCGTCTTCGATCGTCTTCGATCAGCACCAACTAACCAGGGGAATGGGATGCATATATACATAGTAGGGAGGCCTGATCGCTGCTCATCAGTCATCACTGCACATCATCACCTTTCTTTCACAGTCAGTCACTGTCAGTCGCGCACCACCACAGCCTTTTCCCAAGACAGCAAGAAGAATGGCGGCGCTCAAGCTCAACAACTGCATGACGACGAGCTCCTCCTTGTGAATCCTGCTCATCGCTCTCAACTTGCCGTCGTGACCGGGGGACCCGAGGACTGATGACTACATCATCCCGGCGACCACCAACGCCGCGAACATCACTGGAGCGTTCTTCACCTACTCCGGCCTCCGCGGCGCGCTGGCCTTGCAGGCCCCGGAGAACTTCACGGTGGCCAAGGCCTCCATGGCGGAGTTCCCGGCGCTGAACGGGCAGAGCGTGTCGTACGCGGTGCTCTCGTACGGGCCGGGCTCCATCAACCCCACGCACACTCACCCGCGCGCCTCCGAGCTGCTACTCGTCCTCGACGGCGCGCTCTCCATCGGCTTCGTCGACACCGCAGGCAAGCCCTTCACGCAGGACCTCGCCGCCGGCGACTTGTTCGTGTTCCCCAAGGGCACCGTGCACTGGCAGTACAACAGTGGCACCCAGCCTGCCAAGGCGCTGTCCGCGTTCGAGAGCGCCGCCGCGGGGCTCGTCTCCCTCCCCGCCACCCTGTTCGGCGCCAGCGACATCGACGACGTCGTGCTGTCCAAGTCCTTCAAGACCGATGTGGCCACCATCCAGAAGCTGAAGGCAGGCCTCTCCCCGAAGCCATGATCGTCTATCGGCTTTGCTTTCAGTTGCTCCCGGGCCTCGCGTGCATCTTTTCCAGCTTCCCTTTGTAATCGTCCACGTCGTCGTTCTTGAATAACCTGCCAAGGGCAATGGTGAGTAGTGAGTTACCCAGTGAGCGTCATGTCATGGATCAAATAATTTATAATCTCCAACAAACCGTCAGGTGTGATTTGTATTGTGTTGATGTGAATTTGTTAATTATTGTAATCTATCTCAATGATAATATCTATACATTACATCGTAGTACGTACTGGCTCTTGTTGCTCGTCACATATCACGTGATGTTAACGCCAGTCGCCATGTCACGGAAAACCCATTTAAATTTGTCTCAAAGGTAGAAATTAAGGTGCTGTTTGGTTGGTTGATTTTTGACGTGACCAGATTACAGTGTCATCAAATTACGTTAGTTGCTGTTTGTTTTACCTACCAGGCTAACAGATACCGCGGGAATCGATCCGAGTCTTCATTGAGCCAATCCCGCCCAATCATCGGCGGTATAAGTTCGCATTTACGTCCTGCACCTGCTTTTCCCTTCCGACGGCTGAACCAAACAAGAAGAGAAAGCAATAATTCCATTCCCCTTGCCGCCATGGACCTGTTCCTTTTGTGTTTACTTTACGGTGGTGGAACCAAACACCTCCTAAAGTTGGCATTTTAGATAACTGATGAGGGTTCGACAAGTCGATTTCGTAGACAAATTTGAAGACCGGTGTTTGTTACTCCTACTTTTCTACTTGATTGTTTCTAGTAGTTTAATTCAACACAGTAGACACTAGGAGTAATAACAAACACAAACTTACCCAAATTGTAATGTTCCACCACTTATGGCTTTATTTGATGTTTATGTATTCACCTTAATCCATGTTATCATTGTTATAGCTGAAATTAAAATAGTGTTTGTTGACGCTTTGTATGTGTGTATATAGGAAAGGGGATTCCGCAAGCGCACAGAACTATCGTGTAGCATTTCACTTGGTGAGAACCAAGTGTCGAATTTATATTTTCCCAAAGAAAGACGGATGGACATTTTTGGGAACTGTGGATAGGTGGGCTAAGTAGATGTGTTTAGCAACACGGGGTTGATGGAGGTAGTGTGGATGCTGGATGGAAAAGGTAAGGGGATAGCACGACAAGCAGAGGTAGCCAGAAGTGTAGTGTAGCTGAGTGAAAGAGAAAGAGCAACTAATCTTAAGCAACAAAGATAAACTAGTGATAGCAAGAACGTCCTTAGTACGAGGGGTGTACCTGCCTTGAATTCAATCAGGAACAAAGCACAATGAGCCTTACGTTTTAATAACTAGACCCAACGTGGTGGAATACAGAGGAAGGATAGGGCTGTCCACCTGCCAACTACCACAATCTATCCAGGGATCTAGCCATACCTACACGCAAGGTATAGCCTAAGCACCACGCTTAATCTATAAACTCACTGCTTCAATCTGAGCTCTGGTGAAATAAGATCGAAGCACCCTAACAAGATGGTAGAACAAGTACTAATGATGAATGGACTAAACACTAAGATAACTATGATGCTAATGCCAGAGAACAAGCACCTAAGCTCACTAATGATGAACAAGAGCAAGACAAAAGCTATATTACTGAATAAAGTATTGAACAAAGTAGAGTACTGAATAAAGTAAATGCTAAATAAAAGATTACAAAGGAGCTATACCAGACCAGAAGACTTTTTCGGACTCCGAGGCGAGCTCCGCTCTAACTCTATTGCCACTACTAGCTAATAACTACTACTTCTAGAGCTACTACTCTAAGCCTTGAGAGCTTGGAATACTTGATTATGCTTGGGGATGATCTTCACCGAGCTCCACACCTCCTTTTGTAGTGTGTAGAAGGTGAGGGGTACTTGTAGGCAGTGAGTGAGCGGTGGAGAGGCAGGGGGCGTCGGCGACTGTCCCCTGCACAGCCATTGCATCCAACGGTGATGGATGGCCTCTGGATGGCGGTTGCATGCAGGTAAGTCGATTACTTTGGCCGGTAAGGTGGTAAGAAGATCGGTTTGGCCCCTCCAAGTCTACGACAGTGGGCCCATGGATCCAAGGGAGCTCAACCTCCACCTTTGGATCAAACCGACATGGATCAAGCGTGGAGATGCATCATGGACATGACACTTTGGTAATCACACGATCGGTGACGTGGCAGGGGGTGGGGCCGTCGAGTGATGCCAGGTGACATCGGCCGACGTGGCCATGTGGGCCCACGGCCCCCTGCCACGTCCACTTGCCTCCTATGCACGTCTTTTGTCCATTTTTGTGAAAATTCCTGCATACAAATAATTTTTTCAAATACAAGTGAAACTAGGTGAATTATAAACATATAATGACACTTGTGATGTTGTTTTACCTTAGTTTTGGGTGGAATGTTGATAGTCAAAATGAGTGTTAGTGACCATCAACAGTGTTGCTATTTCGAAGCTATAGCTAAGCAATTTAGCAGCCCTAAAACGTAATATAACAGCCGTAGCTGACATAGCCGTAAAAATAGCAATAACTTAGCATTGGCTGTCTTTAGAAGCTATAGCAGCACTCGTTGTAGCCCGCTAGGTAAGACCATGGTTTCTAAGCCATTTTTGTCAATAGTTGGAGGTGTGTTTGTGCCTCGAACACAATACATATTCATGTTGGTATGATAGATACAAATTAACATGTTCGAATATATGCCGATGCATTGCCCCACTTTACTCAAAAAATATTGATTGATAATACACAAGAAACGGGTTTTTTCTCTTAGTGTCAGAGAGGTCCCAACACTTGAGGTAGAAATTTTTTTTTTTTCACCATCCTACTTTAAGTTCTATTGGCTCAAATTACATCTAACTTTGTACTAAAAAAACAGGTTTTATTGAAGGCTGTACCACCCTAATTTTTATTTTACCATAGTTATTTAAATTACACAAAAAATTTTGATTTGCAACTCATGTGTAAAATAACTATGATTTCAATACACCTAGCTGTACCTAAGAAACTAGAAAAAAATCATGCGGGAAGCCATCATAAAGCACAAACATAAAATCAAATTCTTTTGCCTCAAAAAAGACATCAATTCTTGCGCTGGAAAGCTTTAAAACTATCTTGTATTCTTGTTGTCTCCAAGCATATTTGTGGTGAACTGGTGACGCAGGAATATACCTGACGGCTGCCAAATGCCAACTGACATGAATTGATGCAATGCATTGTATAGTACTCCTACGTAGCTGCAGGCATATAATTAAGCGTAGAATCACACAACTGAGTCTGATGTTTGACGAACTCTGACGTCCTTCCATATGCGCTGCAAAGGAGTCTGGATGTTTGACGAACTCCGACGGCCTTCCCCAAATGCCCAAACAACCGTGTCTTAAGCTGGCATGCCTTTGGCAGTTTCACCATATTCATCTAGCAAGAGCTAGCAATACTGTCACCTCACCTGTGCTGTACATTGTAACACCCAAACCTACAAAGCTTAGGAAACAAAGGCCGAGACGCGCTGTCTGTCGTTAGTACAAAGATAAGTCACTCTAACAGTCTAGCAGGCCACACCGGCACAGCTCTTCCAAGGCCGCGCTAGCTGTTCCTCTAAAAGTATATATATATATATAGCTAGCAAACCATCGCAGCCCCCGACTCCTGTGGATCGCGCCACGCTTCGGCAAGCTCTGCGCCACGTGCGTCTGATCGATGGCGCTCGCTCATCCCGGCCCCCGGCTGCTGTTCCTTGTGCCGCCGTGCCGCATCCTGCTGCCCGCGCCAGCACGACATCTGACCGACTTCGTGGTGCCGCAGGACTTGTTGGCCGACCCGTCCCAGCTCAACGGCACCTTCTTCACCTACACCCGCCTCGTCAGCGGGAACGCCGGCGACCCGGCCAAGTTCACCGCGACCAAGGCCACCGCGGCCGAGTTCCCGGCGCTGCTGGGGCAGTCCGTCTCGTTCGCCGCGCTCGTCTTCGGCGCCGGCACCGTCAACCCGACTCACATCCACCCCAGGTACGGTACACGTACACGTTGGCTTGTACATACATACGTGTCTTCGGACTCATGCTTACGTACGTGTCGCTGGCATGATCGATCGCATGCAGGGCGTCGGAGCTGCTGGTCGTGGTGCAGGGCGCTCTGTTCGTGGGCCTGGTCGACGCCGCCCGCAACGGCACGCTGCACACGGCGACGCTGCAGGCCGGCGACATGTTCGTGTTCCCCAAGGGCATGGTGCACTTCCAGTCCAACAACGGCACCGACGTGGCGCGCGCCTTCTCGGCCTTCGGCAGCGCCAGCCCCGGCACCATCTCGCTCCCCACTGAGCTCTTCGAGACCGGCATCGACGACCCCGTGCTGGAGAAGTCGTTCCACACCGACCAGGGCACCGTCGATGCGCTCAAGCACGACCTGCAGCAGGCGCCGGCGCCCGCGCCGCCGCAGAACTCCGCCCCCGTCGTCGCGCTCGTTGGAGCACGTCTGGCGGCGGTGATGCTCTGCGTCAGCACCGCGTTCTCGCTCGTCTTGTGAGGAGCGTGTTCAGCTGGTCACGAATAAGCTGGTGCCATTCGACGTGGGACGTTCTGCTTGCTTCTCCGTGCTCCTTCTGAATAAAGATGAACCATATGACAACGAAAGGAGTGTTTTTTTTTGGGGTGTGGTGGGGGGGAGGTGAGAAGGTGGGAGGAATTGTATTGGCGACACGAGAAAAGAGTCGAATGATCCATACGACAGAAACCGAATCCAGTCAGTTTATGGGAGCACCCGCTCTTTCAAAAGGACCTATTTAAACAGAAAACCATAATTCATTTGGAAGAGCTATATTTGTAAACAACCTGACAGCCACATTTACTAATTATAAAGGTGTTACAAAATCACTAAATCATGCATGCAATGCTCTAGCGCGAGCGGAGGTACCCAAAAATACCACTTCTGTGTCCAACAGGAGACACTTCAGGAGACCTAAATCCAAAATGGGTCTCCAACAGAATATCTATAGCCTCCAACAAAGTATCTATATAGAAGACACATTTTGGATGACAGGAAATATATAAACCAAATCTAAGTATCCTCTCTTCTGAAGACCCATTTGTAGAAAGGGTTCTCTTTTAGGTTTTGTTGTTGGAGAAGATAAAAAAGATATTAAACCCTTTGCCTGTAGCGCTACCCAAACGTAGAATGGGTCTTATATTTTGGTAACGGTTGTTGAAGACAGTCTAATCCCAATTCAAAATAAGAGGGGGAGATGTAATTCTGTAAACATAATTCAAGACAAAGTTTCTAACAAGCTACCACAGAAATAGAAGAAGGAACTATGGTAGAACCGCATAATCTAATGTCTCCTACGAGTACTTGTCTTCCATTATATACTAAGTGCTCAAGGGATGACACTAAATTACGCAATTCCGTCGAACACACCCTAAGGGAGAACTTGAAAATCCACATTTTTCCATCAGGATCATAAATGAGAAAATAAAGCTTACAACATTCTTAAGACATTTCTTACATCACTTTCCATGCAACATCAGAGTATAATATTTATTGTTTATAATAGCGGAATATAACCATGCTATCAGAGTTTCAGCGGAAATAAAACCATTTAGCGACAAGTTAAACATTAACATGACGATCCATTATATACATCATAACAGGTTATAAGTTTTTCATTGTAAAACATTTTAGGTGGATGTTTCAAATAAACTCTATGCCCGCAACGTTAAGAAAATCCTCTTTGAGCCCACCAGGAGGTTTCCACACACAAGTGTCAGCTCCACATGTTCTTGTCATCTGCAACAGGGTAGAACAAACCCTGAGTACTCAATTGTACTCCACAAGACTTACCCATCAGGAGGAAAGAAAAGACTTCAAGGATATGCAAGACTATCTGGCTTATGGTTTATTGCATCTGTAGTAAGCATTACTAACACGTGCATCCTTATATTAAATTTTATTAGCAGTCATCATTAGTTCATTAACTAACCATTCTATATAAGCACATGTGCTACTTTCAAGCAAGTGGCAAGCAATCATAACTATTTTACCATATTTCATATTTCAGTCCTTATTACGGTGCTAGATCATAGACAAGTCATACCGGATTACCCTACGATTCGCGAATCAATGTGCCTAGCTAGGTACCCCGAAACACACGCCCTACTTGTACCTTAGGCACAAGCAGGACCAACCCACCACTCTCCTGTCAAGGGGTCCAGGTCCCCGTTCAAACTTGGACTCCAAGCCCCCACTCCTGAGTTCCGGACTCAGTGTGGTGCTTAGACCTCCACCACCCCTGCCTCCAATCAGTTAGTCCAGAAAGAGCCGAAACCCATGACAAGAGAGCAACGATCCTTCCCTGCTCCCATAAACAAGTATGTGCTCAGGATAATAAGTCGGTGACCTGACTAGAATCCAATGCAACGGCCGGTCCTTAACCAACACAGGCGGAACAAGTGCAATCCGAGCCACGCCCGAATGCCAAACCAAGTGCAGATCCAAAGTACCATTCTGCTCGGCCTCCAATTATCATTCATACATATTATATGTGATAGTAATATAATAACTACAATAATATCTTTCCTATCTCTCGCGAGTGACAGGTAATCACTCGACTTCTACCGGAGTCATGTAGGATAGCAATCTACACATATAGGAACCTAACAAAATTGGTTTCACAATTTTTGAACATCTACACATTTTTTCATTAAATTTACAATGGGTTTACCTTAAGAGCTAAATTAGGTAAAGACTTTAGAAGTTAGAAATTCTATTATGGTGACACGATCATCAAGGCACGGACCATCTTTCCAGCTACCTCGGCCCACGGCCTCCACGGGAGTCATCATGTTTCTATTATGATAGTCCCCAATATATCCATTTATTATGGGGCACTATGTGATGGGACTAATTAATCAATGGTAACAACAACTGGATAAATATGATTTGGGGTGGATGCTCGTCCGACTACAACGAGCTAAAGAGCTAGCTTAGCACTAACGATTGTATGTTCTTGCCGTGTCACACGCCAAGTAATGCTTGTTTTGGAGAAAAGCAAGAACAAGAAACCCTCAAATATTTTTTTGACATTTGATTGATTAACTATATATTTTCGGTTAGGGTCTTGAAAGTTACCTTAACAAACTAATTCCTATGATACTACAAAAAGAAGCAGCAGCTATCTTGCATCTAAACAAAACCCAATTCATTCGAATCTACTATAAAATTTTAAGGAGGATAGCACAAGGGGGACTTCTAACCAATTCATCAAAATAATAGTTAGTACAAGTTCTTAGGCCCACCCATTTTAAGTGCTTCAAATTAATTAGTAGTGGGGTTGGACCCATGTGAAAATTCTATGCGCTCTTTCCAAAAGTCAAAAACCAGCTTCATTGGATCTCGATCAAGGAGTTATGGATTTTGATGGAACCTGTAACAAGAATTGGTTTCATAATTTTTGATGATTCACACTTTTTCATTAAATTTCCATCCTCATCATAAGGGTCTAAAATTGAGGCAATGGAGTCTTGACCAACATTGGAAAGAATAAGACAATCATCATCATGATTTAGTAGCATCCAACACGAGATGAGTTTGTATGAACATGGCGAGGAATGACTTAGCCCACGATAATTAAGTTGTCGGGAGTTTCGAGCTCTTGTCATATGGACCTTTTATAGAAGAGTCCTGGTTATATCCATTTAGGATGTCCTCATCACTATGCACACTATTGTAATAGAGACACATTTTGTAGAGAGACCCCTAAACTAACCTACCTTTACCACGGGATGGTCCCCGGCGGCCTGCGCACGATGGTGCGACTCCAGCCGGCGCAGCGTGCAGACACCGACCATCGGAACGAAACAGCAGGCCCACAATCGAGCCGATGAGCACCGCGGATCCAAGACGAAACAATGGACGGTGATCAGGAGTTAAACGGTGACTTCAACAGCGCTGTCCACGACGGTGGCCCAACCGCCACGGCGGCGCGAGCGGTTTGGTGAGCTAACACAAGTAACGGACTAAAAGGGGCGATTGAGTATCAGTAGCTTACAACGAACAAGGTCGAGATGGTGGTGAAGTCGGAGACGACCCCGGCAACGCTGGCCACGTCCGAGCTGACGGGGCGGCGGTGCTCCGACCGGACACTGGCGCATCACCGCATCTCCAACGAGGGCCCTGGCCAGAAGCACACGAGCACCAACTAGAGAAGGTTCAGACGAGTTCCCGGTTGCCAGTAATTGAACTTCTACCAGCCCTATTGTCGCACCCAATTTTGCATAACAAAACCAAGTGCTCATATATGGGTGCCTAGGATGTGCAAACACACATATAATCTCAAATTGCAATAATATCAAAGTAAAGTACTTTATTACATCGCATATTTCATCGCATAGTTATCATAAGTCTTGCTCATTAGCAACATTATTACATAGAGTAGAAGGCTAAGCCCAAACAACATAGGGACTCCAACTGGGGAACATCATCCTAGTAATTCTGGATGTCCTCTGGAAACTCTTCATATGTATTATCTGTTACCCATCCAGGATTTTCATTGAATGTAACACAAGTGTAAGCGTACCATGCTTAGCAAGTATATCAAAGGGATCTATGAGGCTCAAAGGCTAGACACGGTTTGACTATGGTTCGCAATTTTAGTTGGTCAAGTTTTAACATCCTGAAGCACTATATAGTGGATAAACTCAACCCAAAGTGATATTAATGAATAATCAAGATTATGTCAATTCCCAACCATCCATAGTAACCATTAATCATGAAGGATCCAAATCGCTCGTATCCGTGAGCATGGCTGTTATAACAGGTTAAATATTTCTATAGAAATTATACAACTTTACCCACCGAGCCATGATTCTCAATGCCGGGGTTTGCAAAGCCCACATCACCTCTACCTATGAAGTGTGGTAGGGTTTCACTATGTAACCCTTCGCTAGTCGCACTAACAGCTTGTAGCTGCTAAGGTTTCAGCCATCTAGTCGTATGTGGCCCTCCTCTAGGAGTGCCACTCATGGTCGTGGCACGGTACACACCCTAGCAGAAAAAAACATACCAACTAGTGCCCCCCTCTTGCCCTTATGGAAAGCTATAGACGAGCTAGTACAATCTAGTTAATAGATTAAAGTCAGAGCCATATGACACTCGGGGTTGTACGAAACCTCCTGGGTGGCCGCTTCAGGATTAAGTCCTTATGGAGAGGCACTAGAGCACTTAACCCAGTACTCTAGCCCCCTAATTGTTGCTAAAAAGCACCATTTTAACATATTGCATAATACCTTTAGTCATGTTTAACAATTATTTTATGTTGAGCGCTACAGCATCTATCCAAAATGCATCCCAAACCATAGGTATCAAGGATATGTGGTACAAATAGTAATCTAGGTAAAGTCCTTAAAGGTAATTCAAATTTAAACACATGCATGCATATGAATTGTAGAGTTCATAGGTACAAGGGGCCTTTGCTACACTTGCCTTCCTCAAAGTTCTCCTCCTGGTACTGCTGGTCTCCCAACTGGTCCTCAGTAACCTCGAACTGATCACCCTCTAAACGTGTTCCAATTCACCAATCAAGCATCCATTCCAGTCATCACATGCATACAAATATACTTCTATTAGAACAGTATAACAAATAGTAAAAACATTGACTAAAAAGCTTATAAAACTAATCTACGTACTGCTAAGAACACATGAGCAAAAGAATCACTCTAATCGGAATTAAAACGCAAAAGTTATGCATAAAACAAGTTTCAATGGCATTTTTGTAAATAAACCGAACTCAATTTTGAATAAAAACTAAATTCTAACGTGATCTGGACGGCGCGCACTATTTTTCAAAAGTATAGGGGCTAAAATAGAAGAAAATAGGACTGAAAAGAAATACTTTTGAATTGAGGTTGGACCGCGGGTTGATTTCTTGAAAACCCGGTGGCTAAACCACAAAAACGCACGGCTGATTGCGGGTTGACCCGCGTGGCCGCTGACTGGGCACCACGCGGTGCACGTGGACTGTCTTGGTGCACCAGGTGCGTAGTGGACTCACTGACATGGGCGCAGTGCGCCGAGTCCACGGTCCACGGTGGACCGATTACATACTCTGAAAGGGTATCTAATCTAAGTCGTTTATCCATGATTGAACGGCGCAGAAGAACCGGCGGACTCCCCTCACTGGCGTGCAGTGCCAGCGTAGCGGCGCCATGAATTCGGATGGCCTGAGCTCACCGGTGATCCCCGGTACGATGATTCCGGCCACCTCAAACCCAACCGTGGGCACGAAACTGACGAGTGCAATGACGCGAGTTCGACACGGCATAAACGAAGGGCGGGGAAGCACGTAGGGATGAAAGCCCCAAGGCGGTGCCATGGACAACACGATTTGGAGCTCGCTGATACGGTGCTCCAGAGCGACATTCACAGAAAGGAGGGTACGGGAAGATCGAGTGGCTCATCGCGAGTCCGAGGAAGGTGTTCGCGGTGTCCGGGAGGGCTCCGAAGGATCTGGTCGACGGCGACGACGAGCTGGAGAGAGAAACTATTGCCGGTGAGTGTGAATTCGTGTGATTGGTTACCAAAATGAAGAGAGGAAGGCACCTACGAAAGCGGCGAGGCACGGCTTAGCTGCCTGGGTGAGACGGCGATGGCGATGGCGATTGGGCATCGGAGTGGGCGGATTACGGGGCTGCGGTGCGAGCTCGACTGTGGACGGGGAAAAGGGGAGAGGAAAGGGCTCGGCGGTGGGTTTTATAGGCGAGCGAGCGCGGCAAAAATGGGAAGCAGGCATGGCAGAGCTGTGGAATCAAGGGATTTCGGATGCTTTCAATGGCTAGCGCGAAAGCAAGGCATGGCAGAGCTGCCGTGGATGGCAAGTGCCATCACCGGGAACGAAGAAGGAAGGGGAAGGGGGTGACTGACGTGTGGGTCCCATGACGCTGTGAGTGAGAGGGAAATGAGCGCGTGGGCGTGGGGGCGAAGTAGGCCTCCGCCTGGGCCGAACGGCGCCGAACCGGGCCGCGTTGCGTTCGCACGTGTGGAGGAAAAGAAGGGCGCTGGAGCAGGCCGCTGTAACGTCCCGCCTCCCCGATACCAGGCCCGCTTACATCTGATAGCTTCCCTAGGACATAGACTGCCCTCACAGACCAACACCTATCTTTTCTACGCACTTTTTCCTCACTCATGCGCCCCCGGGAAGAACTTCCCGATCGGTCACCCATCGCTCCAGGCCAAGCACGCTTAACCTTGGAGTTCTTAAGAGATGGGCTTCCAGAAAAGAAGTTGCAACTTGTTGGTACGAGTATCCTATTAATCCTATTAAGCTCTGGGCCGGGGTGTTACAGCCGCACTGCCGGGCCGCGTGCGTGAAGGAGGAGGGAAGGAAGGGCATGTGGGGCTAGGCTGCCGAGCAGGCTCTGGGCCGGAATGGGGTGCGGTGAAGATAGAAAAAAGAAAACTTTGTTTCAATTTCTTGTTTTTGCAAACTTGCTCCAAATTCAAACTAGATTTGAATTCAAAGCCACTCAACCCTAACCCTACACTCAGACAAAAACCAAAATGCCTCGGCATGAATGCAGCAATCATGTTACTAAATCTTATAGTAAATTTTAATTAGTCAAAAATTATTATTTAACCTAGTTTAAAATGCATAAAAATTAATTAAATGCTCAAATTTAATTACTAAGTTATAATAAATTTTTAGGGTGTTACAAACCTTCCCCCATAAGATGAATCTCGTCCTCGAGATTCGGGTAATTTGAAAAGATTAGGACAGTCAGATTTCAGATCATCCTCTCTTTCCTAGGTTGCCTCATCTACAGAGTGCCTGTTCCACTAAACCTTACACATTCTTATAATCCTGCTCCTTGTGATTCTCTCAGCTGTTTCTAGGATTCTCACTGGATATTCTTTGTATGAGAGATCCTCTTGGATATCCAGTTCATCCAAAGGTAACTGCTCCTCAGGTACTCTTAAACATTTCTTAAGCTGTGATACATGGAAAATCATGAACATGAGAGTTGTTTCGGTAATTCTAGCTGGTAAGCAACTTCTCCTCTCTGGTTGATGATCTTGAAGGGTCCCACATAGCTAGGTGACAACTTTCCCTTAGTATGAAACCTCTTAACTCCTCTCATAGGTGAAACTTTGAGATAAACAAAATTACCAATCTCAAACACCAAATCCCTTCTTCTCGTGTCGGCATAGCTCTTCTGTCGAGACTGTGCGACCTTTAAATTTTTCCTTATTGTTTGTACCTGTTTCTCCGCCTGTTGCAAAACGTCTGGTCCAAAGACTTGACTTTCCCCCGTTTGATTCCAAAGCAGTGGTGTCCTGCACTTTCTGCCATACAACACTTCAAATGGTGCCATCCTAAGACTTTTCTGGTAGCTACTATTATAAGAGAATTCAGCATAGGGCAAACTCTTATCCCAACTTGTCCCGTACTGTAAAGCACAAGCTCTCAACATATCCTTTAAAATCTAATTTGTTCTCTCGGTCTGCTCATCTGTCTGAGGATGATAAGCTGAGCTAAAATTCAACTTCGTGTCCATGGACTCATGCAACTTCTGCCAAAAATGAGATGTGAATTGTCTACCCCTATCTAAAACAATCTTCTTCGATAATCCATGTAAACATACAATCCTTTCCATGTATAGCTCTGCCAACTTCGCACTAGAGTAAGTTCTCTTGACAGGAATGAAATGTGCTACTTTTGTCAGACGGTCTATAATTACCCAAATAGAGTCATATCCCCTCTGTGTACGGGGTAATCCCACTATGAAATCCATTCCAACTTCTTCCCATTTCCACTCGGATATCTTCATATGTTGAAGTAAACCTGCTGGCCTCTAATGCTCTGCCTTTACTCTTTGGCATGTATCACATATGGCCACATGTTCAGCTACATCTCTTTTTAGTCCATACCACCAATATCTCTCTTTAAGATCAAGATACATCTTAGTACTCCCCGGGTGTATGGAATAGGCCGAGTCATGAGCTTCCCTCAAAATAGACTCTCTAATAGACTTCACTTCTGGCACACAAATCCTTTTACCAAACCATACTATTCCTTGATCATCCATGTGGAAACCTGGGGCTTTACTAATCACTATACGCTCGGCAATATCTTTGATGTTCTCATCATTCAACTGTCCCTTATGAATCTCTCGTTCTAAAGTAGGTTCCACCTCTAACTCCATAATGTTAGCCACAATACCCAAATTCAAATGTTCAAACTCCTCACACAACTCTTTAGGTAATTGAGTTGCATAGACCATGTTAACATAACTCTTCCTACTCATAGCATCTGCTACAATGTTAGCTTTACTCGGATGATAGTGTATCTCCAAATCATAATCCTTGATTAACTCTAGCCATCTGCACTGCCTCAAATTTAGATCTGACTGAGTGAATATATACTTTAAACTCTTGTGATCGGTATAAATCTCACACTTGTGATCAATCAGGTAATGCCTCCAAATCTTGAGAGCATGTACCACAGTTGCTAACTCTAGATCATGAGTCGGATAATTTAACTCATGTTTTCTCAGTTGTCTAGAGGCGTAGGCAACAACTCTACCCTCTTGCATAAGAACGCAGCTTAGACCTTGTCGTGAGACATCACAATTGATAGAGAAGCTTTTGGTAAGATCAAGTAAGACAAGCACTGGGGTAGAAGTCAGTCTCTTTTTCAACTCCTCAAAACTATCCTGATATTGCTTAGACCATACAAATTTGGCATTCTTCTCTAACAGGGAAGTCATAGGTTTGGCTGACTTAGAGAATCCATCGATGAATCTCCTATAGTACCCAACCATACCAAGGAAACTCCAAATCTCACTAACATCCTTAGGTGGCTTCCAACTCAACACATCTCTAACCTTCTTGGGATCTACTGCTACTCCTCCAATAGAGATTATGTGGCCAAGAAAAGATACTTCTTTTAGACAGAACTCACATTTGCTAAACTTAGCATAGAGCTAATGTTCTCTAAGCTTTTGCAATACTAGCCTCAAATGTTCTTCATGTTCTTCTTCATTCTTAGAGTAGACTAATATATCATCAATAAACACAATGACAAACTTGTCAAGGTACTCCATGAATACTTTGTTCATCAAATACATGAAGTAGGTGCATTTATCAAACCAAAGGACATGATTGTGAACTCATATAATCCATATCGGGTCACAAAAGCAGTTTTGGGAATATCAGAACATCTTATTCTCAACTGATGGTATCCAGATTGGAGGTCGATCTTGGAAAATACACAAGCTCCTTTCAACTGGTCAAACAGGTCATCGATTCTAGGTAGTGGATACTTGTTCTTAATTGTGACCTCATTAAGTGATATGTAATCTATGCATATTCTTTGGGTACCATCTTTCTTCTCTACAAATAATGCTGGTGCTCCCCAAGGTGAAGAACTAGGTTGGACATAACCCTTATCTAGCAGTTCCCTTATTTGTTTCTTAAGTTCCGCTAATTCATTCACTCCCATTCTATAAGGTCTCTTAGCTATAGGTGCAGTTCTAGGTAAAAGTTCAATTCTAAACTCAATATCTCGTTCAGGTGACATACCTGGTAACTCCTTAGGGAAGACATCTGGATACTCATTTACTATTTGTATATCCTCTATGGTTGTGCCCTTCAATTGATTAACCCGATAAATTTCTGAGGCTGACTGTGTTGCTACATACTCAACTTTCTCTCTAGATGGAGTGGTTAGATTCACGGAAATGTTCTCACAATTTATAACTGTCTTCCAGGACCTCAACCAATCCATACCCAAGATAACATCAATTCCAGATGAGTCTATGACTACAAGGTTGGCTTGAAATTCTACCCCCCTTATGATGAGACTAGCAGCTAAGCATATCCAATTTGCTTTCATTTCCCCTCCAGGTGAGTTTACTATCATGGGTTTCTTCATAACACATACAGGAATACCATGCTTCTTTATGAAAGTATATGCTATGAAGGAATGCGAAGCACCAAAATCAAAAAAAACTATAGCTGAGTTTGAGTTGACTGGAAACGTATCGATCACCACATCAGGTGCCTCCTGAGCTGTGTCTGCGGTCACATGATTGACCTTTCCATGGACATAGTTCTGCTGCACATTAGCCAACTTCTTAGGACATCTATTGGAGTAATGTCCTGGTTCTCCACAGTTGAAGCATATGTTGTCATTGACTGCATTTGGTGCCTTTGGTGCGCCATTCTTTGGTGGAGCATTAGGAACATTGCCCTTCACAGGAACATTGTTAGCTTGCTGCTGACACTGAACTAGTGCCATGTACTACTGCTGCTGTCGTGCACACTTTGTCTCCTAGTTGCAGTTGATCAAACTAGACTGACCTTGATAGCACTGCTGTGGGTAAGCTTGCTGAGGAATAGTGCGGACACGAGTGTTGCTCCTGGGTTGTTGCCCTTGGAATTTCCTCTTCTTGTCCTCCATTTGACGGCGCTTGTTCTCTACAACCAAGGCCTTGTCCACTAGCTGCTAGAAACTAGCAAAGGTATGGGACAACAGTTGGTACAGGAGATCATCATTCAAACCTTCCATGAACAGCTCCTACCTCTTCTCATCATATTCCACCTCAGTAGGTGCGTACTGTGACAATTGTATGAATTTTTCATGATACTCCGCCATGGTCATGCCTCCCTATTTGAGAGCAAGGAATTCCTTCTTCTTCAGCTTCATCAACCCAGCAGGAACATGGTAAGAGCGGAAGGCATTGCAAAATTCCTGCCAAGTTATGGGGTTAGCTTCAGTACGGCCAGAGCGAAATGACTCCCACCAGTCAAGTGCAGCCCCCTACAGTTGCCCAGTTGCATACAACACTTTCTCCTTGTCATCACATTGTGCAATCTCAAGTTGCCTCTCAACTGCACGTAACCAGTCATTAGCTTGGAGAGGGTCAGTGGAATGCTTGAAGACAGGCAGATGTCCCTTCAGAAACTCTCCCCTCTTGTCTCTAACTTGAGGGGGTGCATTCCCATTTCCATTCCCATAATTCTGCATGCTCTGAGCCATCTGCTGAAGTAATTGAGTTTGCATCATCATCAGTTGCTCCATAGTGATAGGGGGTGGTGGCAGCAAGTCCTCACCTCCTTGGTTATTCCTCTTGGTATTCACCATCTGTAGATACATCATATAAATCTCCTATGTCCAAAATATATAACCTTTAGGAGATAATGGCCTAATGAGAGTAGGTATCACAAGATCAAAGACAAGAGATATATATATAGAGAGAGAGTATACAAGAAGATAATTGTTCTGAACTTTCCAGCGAGTTGGACAGACAGCAGTGCAATAAAATGAGGATATCTCACTCTTTGTTTGTCATCTGAATCCAAATTCTTACCTTTCTGGAAATCTTATGAAATTCTCTATAACTTTAATTTAGAACACATTCTCAGATGATGTCGTTTAATTAGGCAAAAACAGACGACAAGCAGCGTTGTTCCAGATTTTTGACAGCACAGAAATATCAACTTACAACAGCTGTATCTCACAATTTGTAAAAGGTATTGAGGTGATTCTAGAGCCAAAAGAAAGATACAGAAGTCTACTTATCTCCATAAAGTTTTCATAACCATTGGACATCCAGAACATGAGATATGAACTGATAAAGGTGGACTGCTCAGAATGATATAGAATGGACAGCAAGATAAAAAGAAACCCAACTATTTATTCATATTATCCTTAAGCCTTAATCTTAAACTAAATGACTGTGGACATGCTCACAATCATGACAAAAATCCAAATAAAAAATTATCCATCATGACAATCATCCAACCACTCAATTAACAATTGTTCAACCATTGAAAAGAAAAGAAACTAAACACACTCTCGCACATCTATGCGTGTTTATTACATATTTTTGGGAAATCCTCCTATGGGTCGATGTTGGTGCTGGTGTTGGGGTCTCCATAGCCTCCTCTGCTCCTTGGGGGTGATTCAATAGGAATACTTGGCGTCTCCACATCAGGACCACTTTGTTGCTGCTTCAACGTAGCATTCTCAAGGGCAAGTTGCAGGTATGCCTTCCCTATGACATCTAGCTCATTCAAGGCTTGATCCAAGTCGGTGTTGGTCTGGGCCAAGCTCACCAGGGTAGGCCTAAGCCTATGGTTCTCCTCCCCAAGTGGTGCGGTGATGTTGCGGGTGGATTGGCCGCTCCGATGGCGGGGAAGATAACGATCCTCCTCCCATTTGATGTCATCGAAGTGGCGATCGCGATTGACCACTAACGCCTGTCAAGAAGCATCCTAGATGGCGGCTGCACATGTGAGCCGTGCAGTGATAGCACGGTGGATGTAGCGCACTCGACTCCCTTCGTGGATGTACACCTCCGTCTTCTAGAAGCCGATGTAGTCGGGGTGGGTCCAATGCCCGTCCGGTACTACACGGTGCACCTGGTGTGGTAGCGGCGTACAAGGGAGAGAAGCTTTGGGTGGTAGTAGGCATTGCCCTGCAAATCATAGTGGATCTCCATGGTCCACCCCTTAGCCAACAGTGCGGCATGGTAGTCATCACCATTACCTCCACCATCTCCTCCATCTCCGTCACCATCACCACCATCATCTCCACTATCATCACCATCATCACTGCCATCTCCATCATCACCACCATCATTACCCCCATCATCAAAATCAGAGTTGTCAGAAGCATCACCATCATCAGGATCACCAGCTCCATCTTGACGCCCCTGTTCATCTTCCTCCATGGGCTCCTCCTCAGATTCTTCTATCTCTATAGGCTCCTCATACATGGGCCCCTCTTCAGTCTCTTCATCCATAGGTTCATCCTCCATCTGGTCCTCCAGAGGTTCCTCCATGGGCACCTCCACAGGTGGTTCCTCCTGGGGCTCCTACGCCATGTTCCTCAAAGCCTCAACTAGGTGCGGAGGAACGTGCTTGCCAAGCGTGAACCTCGTCCTCCTTGTTGGCATCACAATGGTACGCTTGCAGGCTGTCAACTTGGTGTGGGCCATCTATAAGATTGAAAAGGTTGAGTATTAGAATAAGATAATTTTTGCAACAGACAACAGACAGAATATAAGCAAAAAATTTATAGTAAATTAAGGGTAGCAAAATAAAGATAATGTGATCCTAAAAACGTCCATTTCTAACTAGGTTGATCGTCCTACAGTCAGTTATAGCTTTAATACCAATTTGTCGCACCCAATTTTGCATAGCAAAACCAAGTGCTCATATATGTGCGCCCAGGAATTCCAAACAAACATATAATCTCAAATTGCAATAATATCAAAGCAAAGTACTTTATTACAACGCATATTTCATCCCATAGTTATCATAAGTCTTGCTCATCGACAACATTATTACATAGATTAGAAGGCTAAGCCCAAACGCCATGGGGACTCCAACTGGGGAACATCATCCTAGTAATCCTAGACGTCCTTTGGCAACTCTTCATATGTATTATGTGTTACCCATCCGGGATTTTCATTGAATGTAAAACAAGTGTAAGCACACCATGCTTAGCAAGTATATCAAAGGGATCTATGAGGCTTAAAGGCTAGACACGGTTTGACTGCGGTTCGCAATTTTAGTTGGTCAAGTTTTAACATCCTGAATCACTACTTTAGTGGATAAACCCAACCCAAGTGATATTAATGAATAATCAAGATTATGTCAATTCCCAACCATCCATAGTAACCACTAATCATGAAGGATCAAGATCGCTCATATCCATGAGCACGGCTATTATGACAGGTTAAATATTTGAGAAGAAATTGTACAACTTTACCCACCGAGCCGTGATTCCCAATGCCAGGGTTTGCAAAGCCCACATCACCTCTACCTAGGAAGTGTGGCAGGGTTTCACTATGTAACCCTTTGCTAGTCGCACTAACAGGTCGTAGATGCTAAGGTTTCAGCCATCTAGCTGTATGTGGCCCTCCTCTAGGAGTGGCACTCGTGGTCACGGCACGGTACACACCCTAGTAGGAAAAGAAACAAACCAACTAGTGCCCCCCTCTTGCCCTTACGGAAAGCTATAGACGAGCTAGTACAATCTAATTAATAGGTTAAAGTTAGAGCCATATGACACTCAGGGTTGTACGAAACCTCCTAGGTGGCCGCTTTAGGATTAAGTCCTTATGGAGAGGCACTAGAACACTAAACCCAGTACTCTAGCCCCCTAATTTTTGATAAAAAACTCCATTTTAACATATTGCATAATACCTTTAGTCATGTTTAACAATTATTTTATGTTGAGCGCAGCAGCATCTATCCACAATGCATCCCAAACCATAGGTATCAAGGATATGTGGTACAAATAGTAATCTAGGTAAAGTCCTTAAAGGTAATTCAAATTTAAACACATGCATGTATATGAATTGTAGAGTTCATAGGTACAAGGGGCCTTTACTACACTTGCCTACCTCAAAGTTCTCCTCCTGGTACTACTGGTCTCCCAACTGGTCCTCAATAACCTCGAACTGATCACCCTCTAAACGTGTTCCAATTCAACAATCAAGCATCCATTCCAGTCATCACATGCATACAAATATACTTCTATTAGAACAGTCCCACAAACAGTAAAAACGTTGGCTGAAAAGCTTATAAAACTAATCTACGTACTGCTACGAACACATGAGCGAAAGAATCACTCTAATCAGACTTAAAACGCAAAAGTTATGCATAAAACAAGTTTCAATGGCATTTTTGTAAATAAACCGAACTCAATTTTGAATAAAAACTGAATTCTAACGTGATCTGGACGGCGCACACTATTTTTCAAAAGTACAGGGGCTAAAATAGAAGAAAATAGGACTGAAAAGAAATACTTTTGAATTGATGTTTGATCGCGGGTTGATTCCTTGAAACCCATGGGCTAAACTACAAAAATGCACGGCTGACTGAGGGTTGACCCGTGTGGCCGCTGACTGGGCACCACGCGGTGCGCGCGGATTGGCTTGGTGCACCAGGTGCGAGGTGGACTCCGCTGACGTGGGCGCAGTGCACCGAGTCCGTGGTCCACGGTGGACCGATTACATACTCCGAAAGGGTATCTAATCTGAGTCGTTTATCCATGATCGAATGGCGCTAGAAGAACGAGTGGACTCCCATCACCGGCGTGCAGTGCCGCCGACGACGGCGCCATGAATGCCGATGGCTCGAGCTCACTAGTGATCCCCTAGTATGGCGATTTTGGCCGCCTCAGACCCAACCGAGGGCACGGAAATGACGAGCGCAACGACGCGAGTTCGACACGGCATAAACGAAGGGCGGGGAAGCTTGTTGGGACGACGGCCCCATAGCGGGGCCATGGACAGTGTGATCTAGAGCTTGCCGATACGGTGCTCCAGAGAGACATTCACAGAAAGGAGGGTACGGGAAGATCGAGTGGCTCACCACAAGTCCGAGGAAGGTGTTCGCGGTGTCCGGGAGGGCCCGAAGGATCTGGTCGACGGCGACGGTGAGCTGGAGAGAGAAACCATTGCCGGTGAGTGTGAATCCATGCGATTGGTTACCAAAATGAAGAGAGGAAGGTACCTATGGAAGCGGCGAGGCACGGCGGAGCTCCTGGGTGAGACGGCGACGGTGATTGGGCACCGGAGCGGGTGGATTATGGGGTGGCAGTGCATGCTTGACTGTGGATGGGGAAAAGGGGAGAGGAAAGGGCTCGGTGGTGGGTTTTATAGGCGAGCGAGCGTGGTAGAAATGGGAAGTAGGCATGGTGGAGCTGCGAAATCAAGGGATTTCAATTGGTTTCCATGGCTGGCGCCGGCGCAGCGGATGAGCTGCCGTGGATGGCAAGCGCCATCACCGAGAACAAAGAAGGAAGGGAAGGGGTGGTGACGTGTGGGTCCCACGACATAGTGAGTGAGAGGGAAACAAGCGTGGGCGTGGGCGTGGGCGCGGAGAAGGCCTCTGCCTAGGCCGAATGGCGCCGAACCGGACCATGTTGCGTTCGCGCGTGCGGAGGAAAAGAAGGGCGCTGGAGCGGGCCACACTGCCGGGCCACGTCCGCGAAGGATGAGGGAAGGAAGGGCATGGGGCTGGGCTGCTGAGCAAGCTCTAGGCTGGAATGGGGTGCGGTGAAGATAGGAAAAAGAAAACTTTGTTTCAATTTCTTGTTTTTGCAAACTTGCTCCAAATTCAAACTAGATTTGAATTCAAAGCCACTCAACCCTAACCCTACACTCAGACAAAAACCAAAATGCCTCGGCATGAATGCAGCAATCATGTTACTAAATCTTATAGTAAATTTCAATTAGTCAAAAATTATTATTTAACCTAGTTTAAAATGCATAAAAATTAATTAAATGCTCAAATTTAATTACTAAGTTATAATAAATTTTTAGGGTGTTACACCTACGGGCCTTACCCTCAAGTTTGAGGTCGCAGCGGCGCTCTGGCCGACCCTGAGGAAAAATACCAAATTGGAGGTCGGTAGTGATCGGGCGGAGATGGGGAAGATAGAGTGTCTAGTTGGCTCCCTAAGCCACTTACTGGCACGAGTAATCGGACCGTGGAGCCGTGAGCAAGCTAAACCAACGGGCGGCAGCACGGAGCTCAGGCCGTGGTCGTTTCATGAAGGAATGTGTGAACAAGCTCAAGCAGATTAAGACGGCGGCTCTGGCCATTTGCCGCCACTCGGACCTATGCACACAAGTGATGAGATGGATTAAGCCTTGGCGCGGCGTGCATGAATTAAGTTGGCCGAACCCGAGCAGAGTTCTCCATGGTAGCTAGCGAGACAAGCCAGGCAGAGGAGTGTCACCTCGGCACTGCGATAGGGACCAGATGGCCACGGTGTGGCGACAGCGGCACAGGTAGGGCAGGGAAGTGTCTCGTCTCTAGGGTGACTGAATCATCGTTGCGTTAGGTGGAACGAGGGGCAGGGCAGTCGCCACGGTGTCCGCTCAGCCCGCCTTCGGCCTCGGCAGCGGCATTTTTAATGCGACGGGAGCCCAACGGCCTCAGCCATGGGAGCCCAACGGCCGAAACAGCAACATGCATGATTTTTAAAGTGACGTGAAAACCGCTAATGATCCCTGGATGAAGTTCAATTAATTTCCCTAATCTTAAGCCCGTAGTGCCAACTATCTGGCGAAGCAATCGCCAAGGCTAGGGAGTAACATGAGGAGGAGTTAGATGCATGCCAACATGGGCTTGTCATGCTGAACGCTCGTTTGCAAACAAAGCACCTATAGGGTCGTGATGGCGGACTAGAGGGGGTGAATAGCCCTTTCTAAAATTAATCGTGCCGGCTAACCGAAAACAAATGCGGAATTAAAACAATCATTCTAGCCAAGACTACACCCCTCTATCAAAGTTCACAAGCACCTTATAAAGATCCTAATTAGGCAACAAAGGTGCTAGGCTAGCTAGAGCTCATCTATCCAATTCTATGAGCAAGGTCACACAAACCTATGCCACTAGTATTTTACACACCGGGGAGCTCCTACACAATTCTAGTAAGCAAAAGCACAAAGCTCCTAAGCTCACTAGCAATGCTCAATAAGAAGGCAACCAATGCCAAATTAGAGAGCGCAAATACTTAGCTACACAAACTAAGCAAAGTGACTAACAAGGTTACACAAACCAATTTAGCCACGCAAGGGAGCTACTTCTATGCTACACAAGCAAGAAGGTAACTAGTGAGCTACACAAGCTAACTAATTGCAAGAGCAACTACACAAGCACAATGTATATGCAAGTAATTACAAGCTTGTGTAAGGGGATTGCAAACCAACGGGAAGAACAATGTTGACACGGTGGTTTTCTCCCGAGGTTCACGTGCTTGCCAACACTCTATATCCCCGTTGAGACAAGCTCCAAGGTTGCCGCCGGTCCTCTTGCTAGTGGTGACCCGCAAGTCACACTCTCCCACATGGAGTTCTTACCACAAGCTCTAGCATTTGACCTAGTCGGACGACTTGTCGCCCTTCGTGTCTCGCTCTACTAGAGTTGCACTTCGTGGCTCCCGCGGGGCGAGCACAATGCCCATCATAAAGCTCTTCTCCGGAGCACCGCACAAGCTTCTTGTGGGCTTCGACAGAGACCACCACCAAGCTATCTAGGAGGTGTCAACCTCCAAGAGTAACAAGCACCACCGTCTTGCAAGACGACCACCTAGTGCCACTCAATGCAACCTCACGATGCAATCGCACTAGAATCGCTCACTCACTCGATCGGATGAACACTATCAAGCTCACATGAGTTAGAGGGCTCCCAAGCACCACCACATATGCCCCCAAGGCTCTAGTGTGCTTAGCTCTACTAAGCTACCGATGGAGTTCCATCCGCATACTCTTGGGCTACATCGTCAGCGCCCGTGGCATTGAACCCAACCCCAACAAGGTCTCCACCATCACCAACATGAAATGGCCAACGTCCATCAAGGATATACAGAAGCTTACGGGTTGCATGGTTGCTCTCAGCCGCTTTATATCATGCCTTAGTGAAAAGGGACTACCGTTCTTCAAACTCCTCAAGGCCTCCGAGCACTTTTCCTAGTCGGAGGAGGCAGATACAGCTTTCGAGCAGCTCAAGTTGTTTCTAACGAAGGCTCCGATCATGATGGCGCCTCGACTAGATGAAACTCTATTGATCTACACGCCGCCAACTCTCGTGTCGTTATCACAGCTATCGTCATCAAACACGAGGAGGCCGGGCACACATACAAGGTGCAACATCTGGTCTACTTCATCAGCGAGGTCCTTAATGAGCCTAAAACTCATTATCCTCAAGTTCAGAAACTGCTATACACTATTCTGATCATGTCGCACAAGCTTCGCCATTATTTCAAGTACTACAAGATCACCATAGTCACCAAGTTCCCTCTAGGGGACATCCTCCGCAACAAAGAGGCCAACGGCCATATCATCAAGTGGGCTATCGAGCTCGGCACTTACTCCATTGAATTCAGAAGCAGGCCTACCATCAAGTCATAGGCGCTCGCTGACTTCGTCGCTGGGTGGACCGAGATCCAAGAACCCCCCCATCCTCGCTGATGTACTTTTCCCCCTCAACATCCGGTGTTTTGGTGATGTACTTTGATAAAAGCGACCCTCAACATCAAGCATTTGGCATTTGGTGAAAACTTTGAGATGCATACACTAGTTTATATTCATGTGGTATGTGTTGAATTTATTGGTTGACCAGTTCAAAGTTTGGACAATTTTTAGAAAACAAGATTTAAATCCCCACGAAAATCCATTTCAAAATCCAATGATCCATTTCAAGTTGTTTAGAAAAATTTTGAGTAATTCAATAAGGCGTAATTCGTTAAATTTCCTATTCAAATTCAAAAGTTCATTTCAAAATCTAGACCGAATGAAGCATGTCTCCATTTTGAACACTCCACATAGCCATCGTAATTTGTGAATTTTGGCGATGGCATCAAATGCCTCATGTTGGTAAAACGACTCGTCGTGGCTTCTTTGAGCTTGGTCACCAACCAGCTCAACAAGACTAGATCGTCTAGTCTGTTGCCATCTGAGAAGATGGATGCATGCGAATCCAAATTACTAATTGCATCGAAATTCGAGAACTCCTCACGCTCTTTTCTTCCTCGTGGAAAACTCAAGGGAAGTTCGGTGAGCCGTTGTCTATAATCGAGTACCACCACGTGGTACAAGATCGTTTAATTAGCTGATCACCGACCACCTATCAAGTTCAGATAGCTCTTCTCACCGAGTGGTCGGATAGTGATTTCACCGTAGGGTCTGGATAGTTCGTTCAAGATCTCTTGGCACCATCCATTAAGGAAGAGAAGGAAGTGCAAGAAATTTTGCATCCATCAGTCGCCGGTACTTTTCATATTCCGCATCATGTTAAACATGGATCACCGATTGAAGGTGACAGAAGCGGAGGAGTTTCATCAAGTACCTCACGTCGCAGAGCCGGACTTTTCCATCAAGTACCCACCTTGTGTTTTACAAATTAATTTCGCTTTTGCTTTCCGTTCATTGCATTAAGTGATTAAGAGTTAAAGCCGAATGCCTAATCCATCATATTAAGCAAGCATTACGTTGCTTAGCTATGGTGGATGGGAACTTGATGAGGAAAAGTGACAAGGAAGGCATACCGGAAAAAAATGCATCACCCAAGACATGGAGGTCTTGAGCGGGATCTTCCACTTTTGTGTCGATTAAGGCACGTCCGTTGTTGAATTGCTTGAGGTGAGAATTTGTAGTACTAACCACATACTGAGCCTGAACTTTTCTAATGGCTACTCAGCGCCTTTAGGAGTGGAGAGAGGGAGTGATGGGATTGGAAGCTACTATTGGTGGAGTATCAGATTCTCGGTGGCATGGACCCGTTCTTGTTTTAGAGGATCGAGAAAAATTCATGTCTCTGGTCCCAATTTGGGTTTATAATCGGTGTGACAACCACGCTCCTCGCCTCGAGAAAACACGCTCATCATCGTAAAGCTTAGAACTCGAGAATGTTGATGAAGGTTTTGAAGTTTCATGATCTCATTACGGATCGTGTCCATGATTTTATGAAGTTTAAACTGCCATTTACATAAAATAACTTTGACGCTGCTAAAAAAGACCTCGTTCGACAATGTGAAGGATGTCAATTTTTCGCCAAGCAAATCCATGTTTTGTATTATATTATAATGCCGCTCCACACAAGAATCGAACTTAGAGACTATCAAATAGTTTGTAAACTATGTTATTGTAAGTCTTCGGCCTTTTTTGCATGTCTATTTGGGAATACTACATGATCGGGCCTTTCAAGCTAGATTCGGGGTTCCCCGAGGACACCCGAGGACTTAAGTTACCCGCTAGGTGGTTTTTACGGTACATGTACATCGCCATCGACAAGTTCTCCAAGTGGATCAAATACAAACCGCTTGTTTAGGAGGTTCTACCACAATTTTGCAAAGCAAAGGACAAGCTCGAGCTCTCTTCAAGATATCATCCATGATTCGAATATGAAGCATGTCTCCCAAACAGCATTATTACCGACCTCGAGAACTACATTTATTGGTCATCATTTTTGACTTTGCGAAGACCGATGCATCTCAAGATCAAATATGTCTCAAGATTGCCTATCCAAGATCTCAGCACCATCCATTAAGGAAGAGAAGCTACCCCGCGAGTTGAACTTACAAGCGAACGACGGCATGATCCTTGATGCCCCTCAAAAAGTGATTATATCGATGAGGAAAAGTGACAAGGAAGAAGAAAAGCATCCGAGCAGATGGTTCAAAGAGCTACTAGAAACCTGGTCGGCAAAGCGTAGCCCACACCATCGCCGACGCTAAAGACCTCATTCGACGATGTGAAGGATGGGCCGACACAAGAACTATAGACTATCCCGACTTCACGGCCTTTTGCATGGACATGACTCAAGCTAGTCACAACACCGATGTGTCTCCGTATTTCTTAGAAAAAGAGATGGCTCTTGAAGACCGATGTGTCTCCGTATTTCTTAGTTTACGGCTCCAAAGTCATACTACCAGCGGACATTGCCTTCCGAGCACCTAGGGTGGAAAATTATGATGAAGAGCAAGCCGCAGCTGTTCGGACAAAGGATGTCGATAGGGCCAAGGAAGAATGCCTGGTCACTTGTATCCGCACAGCCAAATACCTAGAAGGCTTACGAAGATACTACAACCGCAACATCAAAGGTCATTCATTTGTTGTCGGCGACCTCATTCTCCATAGAAAGCAGAAAACCAAAGGGATGCAAAAGCTCTCCTCCCCCTAGGAAGGACCCTATGTGGTCAAAGAGGTTACCCGACCAGGGTCTTATCGGCTATGTGACTTGGATGGAATCGATATCCATGGCACATCGAGCACCGTATACATTTCTATCCTTGAAATGCTCTAGATATGTATTCTCCACTCCATGATGAATAAAGTTTTGGTTGCCATAATTTGTCTCCATTATTTCTCCATTACGATTTAATCTCCACTTGTGGTCGCCAACTTAAAGCTACTCCTTAACGAACTCCAATACAAGATCTCCATAAACACTCCGCCATGTTTCTCCATATCTCCAATATGTGATCGCCATAAATACTCTGCCACATTTCTCCATATCTCTGAAATGTTTCGCCAATCATCGAGCAGCACACGTTTTGTTCTATGCTCTATGGAGAAGACCCAGTCTCCGATCTCTCCCTACACGTGCTACGGGCTCCGTGCTCTGCATTATGCGTGGTCGGCTACGGTTCCTTGGTCACGCCTGTTCCTCCTACATGTGCACGGGCTCCGTGCTCGATGTTATGGACTATGGGCTAGCCAAGGCCAAGAGACTAGTAAAGAACTAACTGCTCGGGGGCCACTAATACTACATATATCTCCAAGTTATTTCCCCAACCGTCGAGCAGCATACGTTCTGCTCTGTTCTCTATGGAGAAGACCCAGTCTTCGATCTCTCCCTACACGTGCTATGGGCTCCGCGCTCTGTGTTATGGGTGATCGGCTGTGCTTCCTTGGTCATGCATGTTCCTCCTACATGTGCACGAGCTCCACAATCGACGTTATGGACTATGGGCTAGCTAAGGCCAAAGAGTTCAGTAACAAACTAACTGTCTGGACGCTACTTATACTACGTATAATTGCGTTAGGGTTAACACTACAATGATTCTTCAACGAAAACCTGGCAAACTGCATAAACATGCACATGTCATTTTACAACATTTAAACATATATATAAATGATTATCAACGCCCTTGCGCGTTTTAACTACTCTCTCCAGTTATTACAGACTTTTCTCCGAGCAGATCATCGGGCTTCATCATCACCGTCCATCTCGCCGAACAGGTCGACGTCGCCGGCTAGCTTCTTCGCCGTGTCTTCCACCTCATCTTCCAGCTGCTGGTGCTCTGTTGCGCCCGTCCCTCTAGCGAATCCGGCCCCTATCGCTTGAAGGTCAATGGTAGGGTAATGGGACCGAACCATCGCTAGGGCGTGTGTAACGGCGGTGACGATGTCATCACAGTTGAAGCTTTTGAAGTTATCCCACGCCACCTTGCACCTCTCGATGATGGTGTCCAAACGTGGTGGCCTACCATCGGGCTGAGGAGCCATCTCCAAGTCGACACAGTCGAGCACCGGATTGACTCCGGTAACTACGGAGTCGAGTTTGCTCCGCTGGGTTCTGGCCTCTGCTCCAGCACATCAAACTACGCCTTGACCCTCTAACGATAGTCCGCAGGCATTGCAAGGGTCCGTCAAGCAAAGAAATTACTCCACCAGTAATTCTGACCATGAAGAACTCACCTTTCAGCTCTTCGGCCAGCTTCTCCGCCCGCCCAGCCGTCTTCTTCTCCTCCTCCTGGAGTTGCCCGATGGTTTGGCGTAGCTAGCCGAGCTCCGCATCTTGCTCTACAAGCACAACAGTGGTCAGCAACAATATGACTGTTCAACAATGCAAATCAAAATCGCCGATACGCCATACCTTTTCTCTGCTCAGAGACGCTCTTGAGTTGCTCAGACTTTTGCTCCAGCTGTGCGGAAAGACTCATCACCAGCTCGGAGCTACGTTCTAGCTGCTTCGACTTGCCCCGTAGCTACTCGGATGTGGTTGCCAGCTGCTCGGATAGGAGGCCCTTCTAGTATTCTAGATCCAGCGCGTTGGATTCAGCAAGATCCCGCTCACGTTGGGCCCTTTGGACGTTTTTCTCTATGAATTTCATCGCCTCCTTCAGCTTTGTATTTTCTTCGATGAGGGGCTCCATCCTCTTGATTAGCTGGTGTCGTTGCTCGGCAGTCTGAGCTATCCCCTACAAACATACCAAGACTATGAAGAACTCCGGTCTCCAACGTCAAAGATGAGCAATGCAGACATAGTACTAACCTTGATCTGTTTCATCACTCCGGAGAGGGTGGACTCCAACCCCCTAAGCTCCCTGGTGGTGTCCTCCTCTTCAACAACCACCACCTCATCGCCCGCTTGCATAGGATTTGGACAGCTTGAGGTCATGATTCCTTACGCTCAATCTCTTCCACTTCGTCCTCCTTCGCAGCTGGAGGCACCACCTGGGGGCTCTGTGGCCGGATGGCGTGTCCGACCACGCCCTCCGACACTTTGGGGAGGGTCGTCTGCTCCCCTGGCACCACAGGCTTCTCTGTTCTGGACTCCGGCGCGGCAACTCTAGCTACCTCCTTCGAAGAGCCAACGGCTTCCACCGTTGCCATGTGCTTTGCCACCGACCCGCTCGCCATCACCGCCAACCGTTCGCCACCCCCAAGTCCACCAGTAGGGGTGCTTGACTCCTCTGTAGGCTGCCAAGCACCCGGGGACTCTAGGACAGGATCTGCCAGCATCGCCTCAATGCCGGGACCAGCCCCCGGCTGCTCGCCGGTCTGGACGGATGGGTTCAACTCCTCCGTGCGCCTCGCTCTGCATCAGATTAGCTCATCAATCGCTGCCGCAATAAGCATCCAACAGCAAAATAACTCCAGGGCAAGGATACTTATGTGTCGGCCGACCGATACACTTTTCTGAACCGGCGCTGCCTACCCGAGCCCCTAGGTGTGGCCCTGGGGTCCACTCCTGCACCATGGGGTGGAGGTCTCGCGGTCTTCGCCGTTGGCCTCTCCTCCGCTTGTTGCTCTAGGACTCCCCTTGCCTGCTGCTCGAGGACTCCCTTCGCCTGCTGCTCGGGGACTCCCTCCCCTCCTTTCGATCGCTCCTCCGCGCGCGTGCTGCGCTGAGGTGCTTCAGTACTCGGACGAGGAGCTACTAGAGCCCCATTGTCTTCCGACCACTCAGACATCGCCGCACTCTGCGTCCGAGTGGTCCGATCACCACCAAGCGAGATGCCGCCCGGTTTATGGGGGGTGGCACCCGCCGTCTTCCTCTTCTTCCAGGCTGGCTCATCTGCCGCTGTCCTCTTCCCCCAGACTTTCTTCGACATTGCTTATTGCTTTCATTATTTATTTAATTAAAGTGCAGATTCATTAAGTTACCGATATTACTTATTGCTTTCATTATTTATTTAATTACAGCAATATCACTTTGCCCGATTGTGATTGATTTAGATCGGCCTTATATCATGTTTAACCCATCGTTTATTAATCTAAATTGATCTAATCTGCACTTTAAACGATGAGTTATGTTTTATCGGTTGTTTTATGTCAATCTTGATCATGCATAGTGTGCGGTTAAGGCATGTTTGGTCTTGAATAGATCTATTGGCTAACGAGAACCGTTCAATGGCCCGTTATCACGGCCTATGTGATTCTGCCTCACACCCCACTGTTAGCACCATAGAGTGGGGATTGTTATTTGGTAGATCTGTTCTTGATAGGGTATGACTTTAATTGTGCGTTATGCTTGAATTGGCTATTTTAGCCGATATCGAGTGTTTTCACATATGCAGTTCACGTCACGAGACCGTTGAAGTAAAGATAGGTTGAAAGATGTGTTAGCCCCATGATCTTATTATTGTATTATGGCCTGCATGATTCTGCCTCATGCCCCACTGATATTAGTAATAAGTTATAGTCATCGAGTTTATCGCTATTTCTACGGCCTGCATGATTCTGCCTCATGCCCCAATGGTCATAATGATAGATGAGATCTAATATGTCCATTAGATTTATCTCTACTAAAATGGTTAAATGATAATGGGTTGCTTCTTTTATATCAAAAGGGATTTGGTTACATGCAGTCATTGGCTTAGCATAAACTGATTATTGTTGACGTCATATTGCCATTGACTAATATTTGTCTAAATAACGATATTCATCCTGAATGATAACCGATTTTTATTCCACAACTCCGTGAGTTTTAACTGATTTATTCTTAGGAGTATGCTAGAATTGATTATTTAGTCGATCTCCTTCCATATTGGCTCTCAGAGCCACACATTCGGTGCTATGTCGCAACACCGGCATGTTCCAACTTAAATTATTGATTAGCTTTTTCTTCTTGTAAATTATAGGGTCAAATTGACTGGCACGTCTTGGGAGGAGTGTGCAGGATCGATAATCCCTACGTTGAAGCTAGGCGGATCTCCAACTCCATCGAGCAGACCCTTCCGGCTTGCTCGTGTGCCCCAGCACGGAACGAAATTTTCGTGCCGACACACGTTCTGGCATGCCTGGTGGGACACCACAATCGTCATGGTGGATTACAACAACAATGACATCCTTATGGTATCTTATGAAGACCTACCTGATGGAGATAAAAATGTCATCGGCAAAGCTATAGAAGAATTTTAGAACAAGTGTTTGTTGTCCTATACCAAAATACGTGACAATATAATTGTTCAGAAATATCCACTACCTAGAGTTCTGTTGCATGGGCAGACAGATGTAGATAAGACTAAAGACAGACATTTCTTCACGGAAGCTATAAACAAGTATGTTCATGATGCCATATCAAACCATAATAAAATTTTCTTAAATACATTCCACAACACCATGAAAGAGGTGTTTCATGGGTTTCTAGTTGATCAGGTTGGACCGGCTTATTACAACATTCCACATCTGTCGACTCAAGGGACTAATCAAACTAGTACCAGCCGTCAAGAAGTAGCACTAGCTGGTAATGATGATGTCCAGGCAGTTCAGAGTTCATCTGAACAAGCTCAAGATGTTACTACAAATTAGATATAGTATAATCCTAGATCGTCAGTGCAGCATGTGCAACAGCCGGCGGGGCAAGATCAAAACTAGGTGATTAATTTTGGCACAACAGGCTACATACCATCGTCGGCTCAAAAAATAGCACCATTAATTTAAAGGATCCATAGAGATATAGATCCTAATGTCTATAACCAGAGACTTCAAACAGCAAACCAGCAAAGGACCCAGCAGATAGATATTCCATAGGGATATCATTATGGCACAGATTATAACACCCTTCACATGATTCCGAATCCAGGGTATCAAGGCACATGAGATTTCAATCCACAGATGGGTCGGCAAGTGCAGAGAAATCCAAATTCACATGCTGACGAGTTGTTGCTAAAGGTGACCGAGATGATGAAGAATCAGTTTGGTCTGAAGCCAAAAGGACTAACCTTCTCGTACAAACGCCCATATCCAGAATGGTATGATTTAGTCACTCTTCCTACAAATTACAGGCTCCTAGAGTTTGCTAAGTTCACTGGCTAAGACAGCACAAGCACAATAAAACATGTCAGTCGGTATCTTACACAGTTGGGCGAAACATCCGTTGAAGAGGCCCATCGAGTTCGTTTCTTCTCCTTGTCCCTATCAGGGCCAGCCTTCACTTGGTTTTCATCACTGCCAGTCAACTCCATTGCCAATTGGGCTGACCTAGAGAAGAAATTTCATACATATTTTTATACTGGGACTGGAGAAAAGAAGATTACCGATTTGACGACTATAAGGCAGAAAACTAACGGATCGGGCACTGAGTTTCTTCAGAGGTTTCGAGAGACTAGGAATTTGTGCTTCTCATTGAATTTGGCTGATGATCAGCTAGCCGCTTTGGCCGTTCAAGGGATGCTGCCAACATGGAAAGAAAAATTGCTGGGACAAATGTTTGATAACTTGGGTCAATTGGCTCAATGAGTGGCGGCGCTCAATAGCCAATTCCAGAGTATACGCAGAGATACCCGATTCTAGAAGAGTACCACAGTGGCCGAAACTTATAATCCATATTCAGTCGATGATGGCTACGAAGATGAAGAAGAAGAGGTTGCCATGGCTGAATGGAATTGGGGCAAAAAGACAGTAATGGTGCCACATCCTTGGGGAAAAGGAGTCGAGGAGAGCTATGACTTTTACGTCACAAAATTAGACAAGCTCTTTGATTTCTTGCTTGAGAAGGGACAGATCAAGTTGCTTGATAATCAGGTTATGTTGCCCCCTGATCAGTTGAAGAATAAGAAGTTCTGCAAGTTCTATAACGCTACTTCTCATTCCACTAATGAATGCAGAATTTTCTAGCAGCATATACAGAGGGCTATTCAGCAAGGAAGACTCAATTGATATGCCTTAGAAAATGAAAGTTGATGATAATCCTTTCCCAGGAGATCAAAACATGGTCGATGCTAGGCTGCCCAAAGGAAAGACTAAGGTCCTGACATCAACCAAATCAAGAGAAGCTAGAACAGTCGATCCCGAGATGCAAATATTGGCTGAAGAGTATAGAGAAATTAGAAGACGTCGCGACAAGCAAAAGAGCCGATATGAGCAGGGAGAAACATCAAAAGATGGGGCGACAAAGCCACGAGTTACATCTCGAATTCTGTTGAAAAAATGGCAGCGATAGAAGGAAAAGGATTATCAACGTTGGTTAGAAGAGCAAGAATACCAACATCAACAGGAAAAAGAGAGGTATGAAAGAAAGCAAGCTGAATCACATTGGAATTGTCCTTTCTTCAGACATTGCTGGAACAAAGATTTGAAGTTGCCTACCAAGAATAACTGTCCAGAGTGCAGCGATCGATATTGGGAGTTTAGGCAATCTCAAGCCAACCGCCGTTCTATCCATGCTCAAGATGCATATCATCATAATAACATGGATCGGCGCTTAAAAAATGGAAGTGTTCATAATCGGCTTGGAAAAAGAGTTGTTGATCAAGACTGGGTTGATTATGAAGAAGAAGGCAATGAGAGAGAATATGTTTGGCAGGAAGGCCAATGGTGTCCAGGAGGTTTGACAAGAACCCAGAAGAGAAGGGTGCAACGCCTAAGGAATAGAGAGTTGGAACAGGCTCGGGCATCTGGTAAACCTCAAGTATGGCGTGCTAAGCAAACAACCGATAGAAGGCAACCATTGGCTGATATTCAAATGGCTTTTTTATTGCCATTAGAGTTCAGAGCTTCGGTAGATCAAGAAGTTTATTTGGATTTCGATGAATCAGAGTATGAAGAGATAGTTGCCAAGCTGACGGTTATACAGCAGGCTATATTTGATAAACCAGTCAAACATTGGCACTCAAAGGCTTTATATGTAAAAGGTTTGGTTGATGGGAAGCCGATGAACAAGATGTTGGTGGATGGAGGTGCTTCTGTCAATCTCATGCCTTACACCACTTTCTGGCAAGTTATGGGAAGGAGGCTTCATTAAAATTAGCAATAAAAGCCAAGAGCCCATCCAAGCAATCGCCTATGAGAGTTTGTTTTAGTAAATAGTCACGGCTTCACGTCGGCCATTGGATTAAGGAAGAATGAGCATTAGTCCTAGAGATAGGCTTAGGCCGACGTATGTGAACGCTAAGTCGAATCATAAGTGCAATTCAGAGTTGATAGATCTATTAAAGGAAGGTTTATTTCGCTTAATGAGATGCTTGGCCTGGATCGATTGTTTAACCTTTGGTCTGAAAAGTTCTGGTGCAACCTATCAATAACGATCGACGAAAAATGTTTAAAGGGATGTTATCCTGGCATTTGATCAACACTTAATAGCGGATTCGTTTAGTAATCGGCTCTAATAGCCGGTACTGGAAGGTATCGCCTCTAGTTCAAAAAAAATAAAGATCTTCAAATATATAAAAAAAGTACGATATGTATCGTCTCCGAGCAAAAACAAAAACAAAGACATTCATAAATAGTCGGGGCATTCACATCGAGCCATTACATTCATGAAAGAAGAAGGTTTCATTCATTAGTTTGCCCTAGATACAAGCTAATCAAAGACCTTGTTCACCACATCTTGCTAAGATGTGATGTCATAATGGCTTCCGAGTTGATACAAACTCCTCAAGCAAATCCTCATGCTCCCTTTTCGCCCAATGGGAAGTTGGTCTCCATAGCGTGGAGCTCATTTAACGGACTTTGGTCTCTGCGCTACCGAACGGTGCAATGATGAATAATGAGGGCGATTTCCTAAACATGGGCTAGAATGATCTTGGAGGCGAGCATTGATGAGGGACACTCGAGCATTGACGGTGTTTAGTCATCGGCTCTAATTTGCCAGTTGGAAGGACTCCAACTAGTTCAAAAATAAAGATCATAGAAAATAGAAGAACTATCAAGATAAAGGTAGTGGAAATCATAATAGAAGCATTCATGGAACTCATCTGGCACCATAGGGGCATCAGACTTTGGCTAGATACATTCATGAAACGATGAAGCCTCCTCCTCGGCCGCATGAAGGTTTGCCTGAGAGACCCCAAGCGGATCTTGAAAGACCATTTTCCCACATCGCCTCGTCATGTGATGTTCTAAATGGCTCCACTCTTGAAGAAAACTCCTCAAGCAAATCCTCATGCTCCTCGGAAGAATCGCCCATTGGGAGGCCGACGCAGAAGATGCAGCGTCAGAGGGCTCACCAGCTCTAGGAAGAGGACAGAGACTATCATTCAAAATGAATCTATAGACAAATTAGAACAGTTCATCATCACAAGCAGAAGATGTCGATCTCACCTCATGCGTCGGAGACGCTAATTCACCGGCATATTCTCCTCCAGGACCTCCTCCACCGCATGCTTGTCGCAGTTGTCCTTGTCGGCCATGAAGTTGATTGGATCTATAGGAAGGGAGGAAGGCTGCTATAGAGTTCTCCGAGGGTGAAGAAATGCAAAGGAATAGAAGAACTATCAAGATGTTCGAGTAGGAAATCGCCTAGTATTTGAAGCCGTTCATGGAAAGAGATAGACGCCTTGGGACATACAAAAGGCAACCGCAATTAATAGAAGGTGAAACACCACCTCACTGATACCGAAGGGAATACGGCGTGGGGCGACTAAAGACAGAAGATCAAGGGGTTCTCTTAATCAAGGCCGTGTTTTCAGACCTGCATGGGATTGAGATCGAGAGTCTGGAATCGGCTATTTTCAAATCGGCCCTTTAGCCGAAACAAAGAAAACACAGCGACACAATGGAAAGTATGGATGTCATTGGTTCTACACAAGACATATGTTGATACATGAATTACAAGTCTAGAACATCCTGGATCGCTTTCAACACTTCTAGCCAAATACATCAACTTCTATGATCTGTTGTTTGTCTTCTTTGACTAATCTAGGAATGGTCTCGAGGCTACTTTGGATGGCTCTGCCTTTTCTGACTTTGGCTAGTAGTTCCTATTTCTTTTGTTGAATGGCATCAGGTATTTGAGCCAAGGTGGACTTATGACGATCAATGGCAGCCTTCATGTTTTGTAGCTCCTTCTTAAGTTCTGCACGCCTAGCCCCCAATTGAGACAATTCTGGGTCGATACTGAGGGAGAAATTCTTCAAAAGATCAATCAACTGTGTTAGCTCTTTAGCCCCTTGCCTGTTAGAGTTCCCCTTGGCCAATAAAGTTTCACGATCAAATAGATTCCTCTAAGCTTATTTCACCTTCAAGACCTGATCTTCAAAGATAGATAAAGGAGACAAGACTCTAGACAGAGCTAGGGATAGATTGCCCTTAATGGCCAAGAAAACTCTATGCATCAGTTCAATGTCTTGGACCAAATCGGCTATATTCTTCTCAAGCATTGGCAAAACATCTCTTAGCTGATTTTTTGTCTCTTCTGACAAGATTTTCTTGGAGGAGGTGGCTGACGAACTGATTTCATCTTTATCAAGATACTCCTCTAGATTAAAAGAGTAGCTCAGGACTAGAAGATCAAATGCCTACAATTAAGAGAATCTTGATTAAGAGGATTGGATCAGTTTATGATGAAATGAACAACGAGATGAACACAATACATTTTCCGTGATAGCCTCTATCTAAGGAGAAGGGACAGCTAATGATGCATCTGTGATGTCTCTTTGAATCGGCTCTGGACTCTCAACACTAACATCTGCAAACATTAGGAAAGATTTTTAGCTCATGTTTTTGCAGAGAAAATAAATTGAACGTATAATTTCCTTACCATCAGTTATATGCCGAACTGGGGAATCGACAATCTGAGTGTTGACAGAAACAGGATCACCCTCAACTCTGGTAGGATCATTAAGTAGGCTATCAGGGTCCTGCTCTTGCATGGATGTTTCCTCAGGAAGTATCTGGCATGGTAAGAAGTCAGATGAAGGATGAAAAAAACTGAGTAAATTGAGAAGTTCAAGAAAGATACTCCGACGAATGTCAAGGATAAAACTCACGTTCTCTGCTATTGTGGAGGCATTAGTTGTTTCAACCGAAATTGGCTCCTTTTGAGGATCAGCCGATAGGGGTTCAACTGGTGCTAAATCAAATGCTTGGGATGGTAGTACCGCACCAAGAGTAGATTGGGATGCAATACTCGATAACTGTGAAGGAACGAGATTAGAAGTTGAATATCGATTCGAGAAGAACATGGATTGTTTACCTGAGCGGCTGATGGTCTCATCCTATGGAGTCTTTTTCCAGTGGTGATTTTTTAGGTCATCCCTTGAGCCACCTTGCGCTTTGAAGATTGATTATTACGATGGTAGGGGGAGCATGAGTTTTCATCAATTTCCTTAATGAAGGTGTGGTTGATCCCATTCTTGAAACTGGGCATGGTGGCTGATAATCTATAGGATGCCCTTTCCTTTCCAAGCTCGGAGGATTGAATTCAGTATCCTAAAAGGGTCGGTTAGAACAGTTGGCAGAGGGATCCATCGAGGAATTTCTCTAAAAAGGGGATGAAAGTTACCTCATTGTTAGAAGCGAATTCCTCGTCTAGAGCTATGCACAAAGGGTGGACTAACCCACAGAAAAGATGGGAGCGCCATTCTTGCCACCAGGAGTCAAAAAAAGTGGAAGAGAAGCTGACCCTGATCCAGTCATGCAAGCAAAGAGAGGGAAGATCTTATCCCAATTGGAAGACTCTGGAAGCTTCCATTACCTCACTGATATCTTCTCTTGGCTTCAGTATGTTTTTGAAGAACAATTGAGGGGAAGTTGACCAAAACCAAACTGACGAGCTACGAAGGATGGATAATAGAACACATCAGTTGGAAGATTGCCTAGAATAGACTATTTCATCGATCTCCTTCCATATCGGCTCTCAGAGCCACACATTTGGGACTGTCTGGCAACACCGACATGTTCTGACTTAAATTATTGATTAGCTTTCTCTCCTTGTCAATTATAGGGTCAAATTGACTGGCATGTCTCGGAAGGAGAGCGCAGGATCGATAATCCCTACGTTGAAGCTAGGCGGGTCTCCAGCTCCATCGAGCAGACCCTTCCAACTTAATCGTGTGCCTCGGCGTTCCACCCCTTTAGCGACGTGTTTAGCGGTACAGTAAGGTACTCGCCTGCCATCCCATCGCGGAGTTGTAGATAAATGCCACCGACCACCTTGGAACCGCCGCCACCCTTCTTCTTTAGCCAGAACAAATGATAGAAGAGGTTGAAGTGGGGAAGGACTCCGAGATATGCCTCATAGAAATGGATAAAGATAGATATGTGCAATATGGTGTTTGGGTGGAGATTGCACAAACTAACTCTCCAGAACTCCAATAGGTCCCTCAAGAAATGATGAATGAGGAAACCTAACCCGTGCTAGAAATAATCCTCAAAAACTATGGCTTCGTCGGTATGGGGCATTAGAAAGGGCTCACCGCTGGCTGGCTGCCATCCGGTGGTGACATGGTCCGAGAACGCCCGCCTCCACCAACCTATTGAGCTCCACCTCCCCGTGCGCGACGGGACCCACTCATCGTCATGGCTGACTCCGGCGCTCGCCTTCTTTGGGTTACCAGCTCCCTTCTTTGGCGCCATCTCTCAGATCTGGTTTGGGATTGGTGGTGGATGCACGTGTGGATGTGAATTGGGAAGCACGAGGACTGAGGAGGAAGATGAAATGGCAAAATGACAAAGGAGGGAGTGCGAGGTGCGGCGGCAGAGTTATAAAGCACTCCCCCCACCTTTTGCATTCGAGGGTTTTTGGGAAACTGCTCCATGATTTGTGCCTCTCTCGAATTCTCCGCAACAGCATGGGGGTCGTAACCTGGGCTTTCATGAAACTACATCCCATATCGCCCATTTATCGCTGCAATTTGTTACTGCTCACTGAATATTCGCTGACTTCTCCGCCATTTGTTACGGCTTAGTAATTACTATTGTACAGCCATTACTCTAGTTTTTTCTCCAGGATTTGTTTTCTCAAAGATTTCCTTTCGTGGCTCGGGGACTACGTCAGCACTACGTCTTGGTTCCTCACCGCACTAGGGACTTTTTTCTGTTGACTACTGTTTCTGACCCTGGCACCATGTGACTACGTCACCTACTATTAGGCTTGGGGACTAAGTGGGCACACTTCACCTTGTGGTGAATGTGCTTTTCTCATCTTGAGGCTACGCCGAGGACTGGCTTCCTTCTCGGCTGGTCTTCTACTTTTCTCCTACTTTGGACCCTGGCACCATGTGACTACGTCACCAAGGCTCGAGGACTAAGTGGGCACACTTCACCTTGCGGTGAGTGTGTTTGCTTTAATCTGGAAGACTACGCCTCTTGAAGCTAAAGAAGATTATCTCCCTTTCTTGTGGTCGGACTCTAAGTGGGCACACTTGATCCACTATGAAGAAATTTTTGATTCTGAACTTGAGCTCCTTACATCCTTATGGCAAGCCATACTTGGGTTACACTGCTCGGTGACGGTTCACACTGCTCGACGACGGTTCACACTGCTTGGTGATGGTCCACGCTGCTCGGTGACGATTCACGTTGCTCGGCGACGGCTCACAACTGCTCGGTAACTCATCACGGTGGTCGGACCATGAGTTTGACTGCTCGGCTTTGTTCGCACTTGCTCGGACAAGCTCAAGACGGCATTGCACAATGGACACAAGGCACTCGGGGACTAGCTGTGGGGGGTACGACCCTGGATACCTACGGCGACCACATGGGTTGCGCCCCCAGGGGCGGCCTAGCCCACAAGATGAAGCCTTGCGGGGTACGACGCTGCTCGGCGCCTCCCACAAGGCACCGAGGAAGATATCCTGAAGGTACTACGAGATCTGTTAGGATACGTATGATCTCATGATTCCTGTAATCTGTTATTACTTTCCGGTTATCTCCTAGATCTAACCGACTTGTAACCATGCCCCTCGGACTATATAAGGCGGGCAGGGACCCCCTCCAAACTCACGCAATATCATACGATAGCCAATACAATCCAATAGACCACAGGAGTAGGGTATTACCTCATACTAATGGCCTAAACCTGTCTAACTTGTGTGTCTCTGTTGCCTTCTTATTCTTGATTACACGCATCTCTGTCGATCAATCTACCTTCGTGGGATACCCCTCGGAGGACTACCGACGATATTCTGTCGACAAGTCCACATAAGGTTGTCACTCAATTACCAAAACCAAACAAGGACCTTTCAATCTCCCCTTTTTTGGTAATTGATGACAACTCTACAAAGATATGGGAATTAATCTCTTTTCAAGCTAGCACTTCACACAAGTGTAAATTGCCAACTTGATTTGGATTTTATGCCACTTATCCAACATTTAAGCTCTATGTTAAGATTTAGATATGCATCATAAAATCCGACTTGGTAGTGATAGCTCCCCCTACATGTGTGCTCAGATGATTTGGTTTTAAGTTTGCACACATGCATAAATATGAAATTTGTGGGAGTGTTATCACTTCTAAGTGATGCTAAGGTGTATAGAATAACCTTTGAAGCGTGACACCAATCGGAGTTGCACTTTTAACACCATCCTTAGCATCATGAGTAGCTAGACAACAAAAACACTAGAAACCCCGTGAGATCAATATTATAAGCAAGGTTCTAGTACCACGTGTAAAAATATGAGTCTAGCTAACATCCTATGTATGCTAGTTATCAAATCATCATTCAAATTCTACAACTAGCATACACCACACAAGCATGCATATTGAATTTAAAAGCTTATGCCATGCAAGCAAGCACATGAATATGCACATATCAAATGCAATCAATCAAAGTTCATGAGCTTGCTCCTCCCCTACTTGTGTGCTTCTCTTGTCCAAGAATTTTGATCCTTCTCAATTTCCCAATGTTGCTCCCTCTTTGTCCATGTCCATGTCCAACCTCTACTTCTTTGTCTCAATCTCTCCCGAAGCTTTCATATCTTTGTGCAATCTCTCCCCATTTGTCATCAATTCCATAAAAGGTGTGCTTCTCATTGATGCAAAGGTTTGCATTTGGGGTAGAAGGTTGAGGCTTAAATCTTGCATTTTTTATGGACATCACTTGATTGTTTGAATGACACCACTTGTATAGCTTCTTGAGATACCACACATAGGATCTATGACCATGATACCAATTTGTGGGACATCTCCCCCTATGTCATAGCATGGGTCATCCCTTTGATAAACTTGAGCTCTTGTAGGTGAGGGATGCATTCTTCATTTGATGATCACTTAAAGTTGAGGATCACTTGTGGAACCATCGTCTTGCATGATTGATACCACATGTAGATGTGATACCACTTGAAAGAATTTTCTAGTATGGAACCACTTGTTGGATTTATCAATAAAAACCATTTCTTGAACCTTTGCTATCTTCATGAGTACCACTTATAGGATATCACTTGTGAGTTGATTTAGACATCACTTGTGAATTCTTGATGAAATACTTGAGTCTAAATACCACTTGAAACAAACAAACTAGATATCCATTTGCATTATTATTTTGTGCTTGTACTCTTGTCACTTATCATGAGCATCTAAGTTGATTTGAACTAAATTGATTTGCCTAAGCTTCCAAGTCCGGTTTGAAACCTTTCTAAGCTTCTTCACACTCATTTGGAGGTTATCTTGACGAGGTTGTACTTGTCACTTGTTGGCAATCTAAATTAAATCAAGTACTTGGGTTCACTAGCTCATGAACAAAATCATATACTAACCACTAGATCAACTAATCATTTCAAGCAATAGTGGTAGTCTATGAATTTAAACATTTCATTTGTTATGCATGATCCTATGAAGCATGTACTATATGCACTAATCACATGTTAGTAAGGGATGAAATGATCATGCACATTACAATGATACCTTTGCTATGTTGGAGTAGAGGATAGTCACATAGATTCCAATTTATTACTCCAATAGCAACGTGAAGTCCAATTATAAGCTTGGTGAAGACCAATAGATACCATTTTGAATTCCATTCTTCACCTATATGAAATGAATACCACTTACAATCAAGTGCACTAACTTGTTGTGGTTAGCTTGCTTCATATTTTGATCAAAGCTTGCATGAGAGAACTATTTGGAATACCACTTGAATTGCCATTACTTGCTCTCTTTTTGGGTGTTGCTTGCTTTCCTTGATCAACCTTTTGATTGCTTCAACTAAGCATCTCAAATGTCCCTCGGATCACCACTTCCATGTTAGCTTTCCAAGTACCACACTTGGTTTACCTACACATAGGCGACAAGCCCCTACACTTAGGGAGAAGTGACCTTTCTCCAAGAACCATTTTTACGCTCACTTGAAATAACTTGATTGATTGATCCAAGTGATGGACTTAACTTGATGAGTAATCTTGATTCCTTCTTTAAGTCATTTTCTTTCTTACTTGTTTAAGTCCTTTTCTTTCTACCAAATGATTTCCAATAGTCACTTGAACTTAAACTTCATCTTCATCTTGAGTTTGATCTTGATCTTCCAATTTGAGTACCAAATATGTGCAAAGTACACTCCACAATCAAATGGCCTTGTACTCTTTGCTTGTTATGCTTCTAGATCATCTCAAAAACAAACTTAGGTACCTCAACCACTTATAAACATGTTTCCAACTTGAGGACCTTTCAATCAAAGTGAATCTAGATCAATCTAACATTTCTCACTTTTCTGGCAGATTTTATACCCTTTAATGAGAAATGCATATCTCCCAACGTACAAATACAAATACCACGAAATTTGGTGGAAATGTTCTTAACTAAGTTATCTAGCAGCTGTAAAAATTTGATATTCATTTGACTTCTAGATTGCTACTAGATTTTAATTCTTCCACCACTGTTACATGCTGAAAATGCACTATAGCTGGCAAGATCCACTCCAAAACCAAAGCATCTCTTATCCAATTCTCATGAAATTTTTACAAAATCTTATACCATAAGTCTAAAGCATGTAAATCAATTTTTATGCCAATCTAATAAGTTTTGGTCACTCAAACATGGCTAAGATCACAGTTATCTCAGATTTTATAATATAGGACAGATTTCAACTATTGAGCTATACTTCATCAAATATGAATCAAACTTGAAACCAACTTGTTTGAACACTTCGAGAAGACATAAATCCATTCAATCCACTTACTAAATGTCATCTTATGAATTTATCCAACACAAATCAATCCAAACTTGATTACTAAGCAATTATTCATTCAATCATCTTATAGCAAGCAACATTGCATATTTATCCAATTCAATCAACTCATATGCACCCAAATCAAATGATCAATAAGAGATATACCTTGGTTAACTCATGATCATCTAACTAGCAAGCTTCAACTCAATTATTTGCAAGCCATCAAATATATCCAATGAATCACCATTAACTTGAATTATAGCACTTGTTTGATGTAGCATATTTGGACTTCACTCAATTATCATGGCATTGGGTTTGGATGTGCACTAGGCTTCATATCTTGACTCAACATATGATGATCAATATGGAATCAATTGAATCAAGTCTCCAATGTCTCCAATGCTAATGGTACCTTCAAACAATTATCCACTTTTTGATGGTACCCAAACAAGTTTGGGTCCTCTCAAGTTAGGAGCAATATACTTAGGAAAATCCTTAGTATGAGTAGCGGGATATTTTGCAATAGCAACCATAGAGGTACCATTACCATCCTTCCTAAGCATAGAATCATCATTAATTGAAATAGGCTTAGGAGTGTTACCTAAGGGACATGAATGTGCCATGTGTCCTCTTTCCTAGCATGAGTAGCACTTTCTCTTTGATTGAGCCTTCTCTTCCTTACTCATATGGTGCTTCCCATTGCCTTGCCTCTCATGGATTGCTTGAGCCTTCTTGTCAAGCTTGGTAGGACACTTAGAGGCAAAATGTCCATATTTCCACACTTGAAGCACTTGATGTGAGCATAGATTTTCTTCTCATCTTGTGTCTTGCTCATCATCTTGGCATCTTGGGTTTGCATCGGATGCCTAGCTTTTCCACCCCTTCTTGTTTTCTTCTTCTTCTTCATCAAGTCACCGCCATCTTCATGGTTGATCTTGATATGCTCTTGGGGTGTCTTCTCTTGCTCAACTTGTGGCTTTGGTTGAGGCTCTTCTAGTTGCTTCACCAATTGCTTGGTTGGGTACTTTGAGGTAAGATGACCCCAAGTATGGCACTTGAAGCACTTCACATGCTTTAGCCTCTCTTCTTCCTTCATCTTCTTGAGCTTCTCAATGTCAAGGCAACCATTTGCAAGGTGTCCCGCTTCATGACACCGATAGTACATGGTATGAGAGAGCTTTCTTTGTTGTAGCATCTTCATCTTTCTTTCTCTCTTTCTTTCACCCTTTGTCATCTTCTTTTTGAAGCCAAGACCACACTTGTCACCATAGTTTCTTTGAGTCTTCAACATGTGCTCAAAGGTGACTTTTGAGTTGTAGCACCTCTCTAACTTGTTGCTCAAATTCTTCACTTCATTTTTGAGCTCATTGTTCTCCTTCAAAAGGTTAGTCTCACAAGACATAGAAGTAGAACGGGCATCTATATATGAAGAGCATGGCATATCTAATAAATCATCACAAGAGGTGGATACATGCTTCTTGCCTACATCACAAGGGTTAGCAACATTTTGCAATTTATCATTTGATCCATATGATGAGCTCTCATTATTTTTAAGATTCTTTGTAAACACTTTAATGAGAGAAGCATGTTGTTCTAATCATTCTTCATGAGATGCAAGTAGTGTCTCATGATTCAATTTTAGCTCACAATGTGAAGATTTAAGAACATCGAGTAATTTCTTATGTTCTTCACAAGAGTTCTTTAGAAATGAGTTTTTATTTTTCAATTTCATTTTTTTAGCTCTCTCATTTTCTAAAGACATAGTCATGCTAGCAAGTCTACTCACAAGCTCATCATATGAATCAACATGATCAACCACATTATCATTTGATACCTTGGTGTCACCTTGTGACATGAAGCAATGTGATGTAGTTGGAGAGCTTGTAGTAGCATCACAATCATGGCTTGAGCATGAAACAACATCACCATCAAGTGTGCATGGGGTAGGATCATCATGTACATCACTTGAGGCATCACCATCAATCTTGTCAAGTGATTTTGTGGTAGCATCATCATCATTATCACTTGACCATGAGGTGGAGTAATCTTCCACAATCACCAAATTGTGGTCATGCTCAACATGCTCATGTGCCTCCTCCTTGGGCTCCTCCTTCTTGAATTTTCCATCATCCCACATGGAGGAATCACCAAAGGTATGCTTGATTGATTCTCATATCTCACGAGCGGTTCCCACATAGTTTATCCTTTTCATTAAATCAAAGCTCAAAACATCCATTAGAAAACAACAAGCATGTGCATCAAGTTCATAGAGAACTCTTTGAGCTTTGGTGAGATTTTTATGGTCCAAGACATGAGTGAGACCACTAGTGACAATCCACCAAAACTTAGGTCCTTTTGCACGAAAATGATCAAGCATGTGATTTTTCCAATGTGCAAAGTTTGTGCAATCAAAAATGTGTGCCCCACAAACATCTAGCCCACTAGATGCCATCCTCTCGGGTCGGTGAAGACCACAAATGAGAGACCTAGCTCCGATACCACTTGTAGGGTCGAGATGGCGGACTAGAGGGGGGTGAATAGTCCTTTCTAAAATTAATCGCGCTGGCTAACCGAAACAAATGCGAAATTAAAACAATCGATCTAGCCAAGACTACACCCCTCTATCGAAGTTCACAAGAACCTTATAAAAATCCTAATTAGGCAACAAAGGTGTTGGGCTAGCTAGAGCTCACCTATCCAATTCTATGAGCAAGGTCACACAAACATATGTCACTAGTATTTTGCACACCGGGGAGCTCCTACACAATTCTAGTAAGCAAAAGCACAAAGCTCCTAAGCTCACTAGCAATGCTCAATAACAAGGCAACCAATGCTAAATTAGAGAGCGCAAATACTTAGCTACACAAACTAAGCAATGTAACTAATAAGGTTACACAAACCAATTTAGCCACGCAAGGGAGCTACTTCTATGCTACACAAGCAAGAAGGTAACTAGTGAGCTACACAAGCTAACTAATTGCAAGAGCAACTACACAAGCACAATGTATATGCAAGTAATTACAAGCTTGTGTAAGGGGATTGCAAACCAACGGGAAGAACAATGTTGACACAGTGATTTTCTCCCGAGGTTCACGTGCTTGCCAACACGCTACGTCCCCGTTGAGACAAGCTTCAAGGTTACCGCCGATCCTCTTGATAGTGGTGACCCACAAGTCACACTCTCCCACGTGGAGTGTTTACCACAAGCCCTAGCATTTGACCCGGTCGGACCACTTGTCGCCCTTCGTGTCTCGCTCTACTAGAGTTGCTCTTCGTGGCTCCCGCGGGGCGAGCACAATGCCCCTCACAAAGCTCTTCTCCGGAGCACCGCACAAGCTTCTTACGGGCTTCAACGGAGACCACCACCAAGCCATCTAGGAGGTGGCAACCTCCAAGAGTAACAAGCACCACCGGCTTGCAAGATGACCACCTAGTGCCACTCGATGCAATCGCACTAGAATCGCTCACTCACTCGATCGGATGAACACTATCAAGCTCACGTGAGTTAGAGGGCTCCCAAGCACTACCACATAAGCCACCAAGGCTCTAGTGTGCTTAGCTCTACTAAGCTACCGGCCAAAGGCCGACCAACACTTCTATTTATAGCCCCCACGAAAATAGAGCTGTTGTACCCCTTCACTCGGCACTACTCGGGGCGACCGAATGTGTCGGTCAGATCGACCAGACACACCCTACCAGCGTCACGTCAACGGATGGCTACCATGTCATCCCTGGCTTTAAATACTAAGCGCCCGATCTCAACGGTTAAGTTGTGATCGGACGCACCGTGAGGATGACCGACGTTGCTACGTCTGAGTCTGGTTGTTTCCAGAGAGCTCCCCGAGCCTCTGTTTTGTGACGAGACGTCCGGTGCTACACGACCGAACGCAGATCAGTGTCCAATCAGCTCTGTGCCCGTGTGCCAACTCCAGCATCGCCTACGTCACACGTGACCGAACGTAGGCCCTACCGTCCGGTCACTTGACCGACACCGCACCCAACTGTTCTCACTGACCGGACGCGCCGGTCCTGCCGAGGCCAGCGTTCGGTCACTCACAGTGACCTCCTTTCGCCTCCATTTCTTCACCGAGTTGATCCGTTTCAACTCCAACTCCTCTCTTTGCAAAAGTGCCAACACCACCAAGTGTACACCACCATGTGTATGTGTGTTAGCTTTTCATAAACATTTTCCAAAGGATTAGCCACTCAACTTGCCACGCCACTCGATCCTAGCGACGATGCAAAGTTAGATCACTCGAGTGGCACTAGATGACCGATATGCAAACAAGTTTGTCCCTCTTGATAGTACGGCCATCTATCCTAAACCCGGTCATCAACTTCTCTACACACCTATGGACCGGTGAAATGAAATGCCCTAGGTTATACCTTTGCCTTGCATATTCTATTCCATCTCCTCCAATGTTGATGCAACACATGCACCAACACGATCAACAATGATATGATCCACTTCATATCATCACGTGATCATATTGGTTCATCGATCTTGACTTCACTTGCTTTTCACCGTTGCTTTCGTCCATCGGCGCCAAGTCTTGCTCAAGCTTTACCGCCACATAGTCCATCACTCCAAAGCCTCCGACTTGCCCTTCACGCTTGCAACCGGTCCATCAAACCAAGTCATGTCTTGATCTTCTCCACCTTGATCACATGACTCCATGCATGTCTCATGTGCAATAAGCTCCTTCATCATCACATGTGTGAGCTTTGCAACATCTTTGAGCCATCATCACCATCATGGCATATGTTGCACACATACATGTACCTATGGACTAATCACATGTGTATCTCACTTAAACACATTAGTCCACCTAAGGTTGTCACTCAACTACCAAAACCAAACAAGAACCTTTCAGCACCGAAACGTGATTTACCGCGCGTTCTAAGGAATCTGGGCAATTTTTATGAGCACAACATGACTCCTATCGTGACTACAACCTATACCATACTCAAGTACTCACCTTATGCAATCAACTGTATAATTACCTGAAGCTAGTGTTTAGATATTTTAGCTAGAATTTAATTACCAAAACAGCATTGTCTACTACCTTTCCATACTTAAAAAATTAAAGGTTTTAGTTTGAACTAACATCTACTAGCGTTTTTGCTGAAATTTTTAATATGCCTAAACCTAATTAATTTCAACCACTAGGCATTTCATACACTAGTCCATAGGTCATACTAACTCGTAGAAACAAAACATCTAAGAACTACTTAACTAGTTTGTTCAATATATCTCGCCAAAAACGTTACTTTTAAACATAAGTTCAAGTGTTCTAAATTTAAAATCCGAGAAACTCTTTTTTTTAATTGCTTTTAGGCCTTAATCTAGGTTCTAAGGTGTTACAGGAACCTTCTAAAACAGTGGCCTCGTTCGGCTGGTATGAAGTTTGGCTTGTTTGGCTTCTTTTTTCAGCCGAAACAGTGTTTTTCTCTCACAACATTTCAGCCAGAACAGTGTTTTTCAGCCAGTTTCAGCTAAGTTTCAGACCAGCGAACGGAGCCATTGCAAATCAACCTCATGTTGATAGACACCAAACAATTAATCAAAATAGTGTGGGTGGACAACATCTACAACTTTGTCCAGTGGTGCATCTTCATATTAGGGCGTACATCCGTACACCCATGTCTATATATTGCATCTACCCATGGTGTGGCTACATATAATGATTAACCACACATTCAACAGTCATGTGGTATTTGTTTTATCAAGTCACCTGCCATCATATATGAAGATAATCTAGCATGTAGAAACATGATACATTAAGAGCAATGCAATATCACTAACTATATTGCTATGAAGTTATTCTGTCCTCATGAGTTATAATAAAATGGGAAAATTAACAATTTCAAATCAAGTATAATGACAATTCTGGTAATTTATTCACTAAACAGTTACCAACAACCATGTTCCAAAAATATGTTCATGAAATTAGTAATCGTCATTTTAGGTATTTGTAAGGTTCACGGGGAGTTTCTCCCTATGTTATGCCCGTCCATAAATCATATATTGCACTCTAATCTTACATGAGTTTTAACTGATTTTCTAAACTAATGCAATATCAATACAAGAGTAGTACATGTATATGTGTTTCTATTTTCTCACTGGACATTCAAGAAAATATTAAGGATCAGTTTTAAATTTCTTCGAGATTCAATAAATCTCTACGAGGTGTTTTTGTGGAATGAGGTAGTTCGGTGTCATCTCTTTTTTTCTATGGAATAAAATGAGTTGGTCCGCCATTACCTCATTCATCACAAACTAATAAGTAGTCTAGTAATAAGTTTATTATACTAAATTTTGAGAAATAAACTCAATGATACATCACCCCATCTAAAATGAGTTCATTCCTCAAACCTAACACTAACGTATCACAAAGTTATACACACGACGCTCCGTTTCCATCTCTACGGCCGATGCAACTCTCGGTTTCACACGACGTGTTGCTTCCGTGTCCGTCAGTTTGCTGCTGGTGTGTTCGTGTGTGATTTGCAGGCAACCACGACCATGGCACCATCAGGCAGCTCCTTGCAACTGGTATGTTCCTGTTCTTCAACAGTACTTTCAGCGAACGCATAATATTTTTCTATCACAAAATTTCAGCAGTAGCAACACCATAATGTCAAATTTCGGTGAAACACCGTTTTCTGCTTAATATAGCCATAGGAACGATCGACTTGCAGATGATTTTGATCCTCTCGATCCCTCCAATCCCCTTGGTGAATGGTAGGTGATTTAATTTAATCCCTACAATCCACTTAGGTAACGAACAGGGCGCACCGGTGAAAAACAATACAACAGCATCCGTTTTTCATCCCTGAGTTTGATGGGGTCATCTAGCGGGCAAACTAGGGCCAACAGGAGGTGGAGAAAGACTACAAACGTTTCAGTCTACGGAAGGCGGCAGCATAACACAACAGCAACGAAAAAGGGAAAACCACAAGAGTTATGCTACCATATAGATATAGTAATAATATTAACCCAGAATTCTGTCACGATTTATGCCAGCACATACATGCTGAAGACCCTGAACAGGAACACCATAAAGTTCTGACTTTGAAAAGAAGCAGCAGCATTATGCAGCGAAAAAAGCTTTGAAACTTCTAGCCATCTTGTTGACCCAAACGACGCACCGAACCGATTTGCCAAGTTTCAGTTCTTGATCTTCTTCTTTGGCCTCAGCTGAAAATGGGAGAAACAAGGGAAACATTAGGCAGTCACACGAACCAAATAAATAAATAAGCCCTCGATTGTGATTTTCAGCTGTGTACATCTTAATTAGTATCTCAGATAAGACAGTAACTAGACAAACATACAAAGAATAAAGTGAATAATGCTCCAAACAATATGATATTTCCTAGAAAACTCTTGAAGGGATGTCATATAGTAGCAAATGACATGATTTGGTTCATGCAATGAATTCTGAAGATTTATGCCAAGTTCATCACTATCGCACATGTCCAAAGCTGACTGGCATTAACTTGCTTATACAAATCTAAAAAATTTGACATTGTTACTGTAAGGCACGACAAACAAGAATTTAGCACTAGAACAGCATTGCTCACCTGGTTGCTGTGGCCACACTTCTTCTTGCGGCAGTTAACAGCCCTGGGGTGCAGGCGCGCATAGCACCTGTATCAAATATTTGACATAAAGCAATTAGATTACCCTAGGTTCATAGTGAATATAAGAATTTCAAATGCAAACACAATACTATTTACAGGACTATCCAGGGGGAAATCAAACACACTATCCTTTGTGGCAATGTTCACAAACAAAGCAAATTAAGTGCAAGACAGTCAACCTAACTCACACAAAACAAGAACCAAGAAACTTGCTGTGATTTACAGTCTGAATGATTGGCAGGTCAGACAAAATATATGCCTCAAAAGTTAAGCTCATAAGGCAACTTCACACATCTAATTGATTCATCATTCCAGCCAACCAACTGTGTTAGGAGCCTAGGACAGCACAAGTCTCAATTGAACAAGTTAAACTACCCAAACACAAAGAGCTCTAGTAACATTCAACAGATATGCTAATACAAAGAGTAAAGAACAATAGGTGTGGCATGAATAAAATGAAGCAAAGATATACATGCCGCTGACAAAAGAAAGATATGTGTGGCATGAACAAAATGAAGATGCAAATGCGACAATGAAACTAAAACAACCCCAACAGAATGTAGCAGAATATTAAACATTGGCATGGCAATGGTAACAGTCGAGCAAAAGCCAATGCAAGATTGGGCACATGAGGAGGGCCAGCATAAATGAAAACAGCTGCCACAGTATGTAGCAGAATATTAAACAATGGCATGGCAGGTCAGACAGAATGTATGCCTCAAGAGTTAAGTTCATAAGGAAACTTCACACATCTAATTGATTCATCATTCCTTGCCAATGAACTATTCTATGAAAACACAAAAGCAGCAGTGCACCGATATTCAACAATGGGGCACTTATACACAAGTGTCGCAGAATGCAGAGGAGCACTAAGCAGTGGACTGGCAGGTCAGACTGAATGTATGCCTCAAAAGTTAAGCTCATAAGGTAACTTCGCACATCTAATTGGTTCATCACCCCTGCCAGCCCACTGCGCTGAATGCAAATGAAACATTGTGGAATGTCACAAATGGACGCAAAGGAATGGAAATTGTCCCACCCGTGAAAATCAACTGCTGGAGTGGACTAGGCAGATGACAAAGTATGGGTGGGTGTCAATCTCTGGAGCCATGGGGAACCCAATGCCACACATAGAGGTCAGCGAGTTAAGAACCCACAGTTCCACTAACGTGGCAGCACGAGGATCGGCACATCCTACCACAACTAGAACGGAACTCATAGAAACAGAAATGCTCCGTGTAGGTATCTACAACAAACTAGGAACGTAATCACAAGTCGCCAACATCAATACATCCACCAAAAATACAAAATGATTATTGGGACGCGGGGGTGAAAGGTGCTCACTTGCGGCAGATCATCTTGTCCTGGTTGTACTTGCGGGCGAGGGCCTGGAGAGAAGGTTCAATGATGCCACCGCGGAGGCGGAGGACGAGGTGGAGGGTAGACTCCTTCTGGATGTTGTAGTCGGCCAGGGTGCGGCCGTCTTCGAGCTGCTTCCCGGCGAAGATTAGACGCTGCTGGTCCGGCGGGATGCCTGCACACGTCGTCACGGCAGAGGAATCAGCCAGAGAGCCACAGGTGAAGCGGGGCGGCTCTCAAAGAACCAAACTCAGAAATGGATGCGTACGATACTCTACCTTCCTTGTCCTGGATCTTGGCCTTGACATTGTCGATGGTGTCGCTGCTCTCGACCTCAAGGGTGATGGTCTTCCCCGTCAGGGTCTTCACGAAGATCTGCATCTTGACCTAACCGGCCCTCCTCCGAAGCTCCCCGGACCAAGCTTTAGCGCGGCGGCTGCTCGTCGGCTTCGTGCACAGAGGGGCAGGGTGAGGAAGGCAGGGCGGCGGCCACCTGCTTTTATACCACGGCAGGAAGGCTAGGGTTTTCATTGGGCCGGGCCTTTTCTGCTCGACCCACGGCATGAAGGCTCTAGGGTTTCCATTGGGCCGGGTCTTTTCTGTTCGACCCGAAATTATTGGGCGCCCCTTGTTAGCAAATTTCGCTCAAAAATTTGCTATCAACTAAAATTACCTTTTAAATTAAATTTTCATTTATTAATTCTGAATTGGGTGTTTCGTCCGGTGGTAGGATTCTTTGCTTAGGGAGTAAGAGGTCGTCAGTTCGATTCTCACAACACCCCATTATTTTATTTTTTTACAATAAAAGTAGTCAAGTAAATCTTTTGACCTAACCGGCACTCCTCCCAAATTAGTGGGCACCGCATATTAGCACTTAAAATTCTATATTGAATTATTAGAATTTACATTACATTTCACTAATTGTGAATTGGGTGTTTGGTCTGAGTGCACCATGTTAACGACTAAAATTCTAAATTGAATTATAATAAACATACAAGTTGTTAATTTTGTGCTCGTTTTGGGTGCGAGAGGTTTGAGTTCAATTCTCACAACACCCCCATTAGAATTGATTTTTAGTCACTAATAATTTCATTTGTTTTTAGTTTTAAAAAATCATTTGTTTCTAAAGTGCATGTCTAACTCCATGTAAAAAACCACCGCCTTGGTCCCTCTCCTCTATATTTTAGGCAAGCATGTCTAGGTTCAACAAATTTGATTCACTAGTTTCATTTGTTTTTAGTATATACAGGTGTTTTATTCATTAGTTTTATTTGTTTTAAATAGGCTAACAAGTCCAACTCCGTGTAACAAAACATCTCTGATACCACCTCGGTCCCCCCACATTTCTCCCAACCAACAACCGCCCATGTGAAAGGTCCTAATGACTAGAGGGGTGAATAGCCAAATAAAAATTTCTACAACAATATTTAACAAACCGGTTAGATAATTATGAGGCGAAACAAGTGTTGTGCTAGTCTACTAAAAATACAAGCCATCTACCATAATTTTAGTTTCTATTGTCTCTAACCACAAAATATCTATGGCACTACACCAAGTTAGTGTGCTCTCAAAGACTAACTAAAGAGCCACACTAATCAAACTAATAAGCTCTCACAACTAGCTACACTAAAGAGCTTGATAACTAGTTTGCGGTAATGTAAAGAGAGAAAGCAAGATAGTTATACCGCCGTGTCGATGAGTGAACCAATCAATCATAGGAATCAACATCAATGAAGACCAATCACCTTGGAATCAAATGATGAACACAATGATTTTTTACAGGGGTTCATTGGCTTGCCAGCAAGCTAGTCCTTGTTGTGGCGATTCACTCACTTGGAAGTTCACGCGCTAATTGGCATCACAGGTCAAACCCTCAATAGGGTGCCGCACAACCAATACAAGATGAGGATCACACAAGCCACGAGCAATCCACTAGAGTACCTTTTGGCTCTCCGCCGGAGAAATGTTAAGAACCCCTCACAATCACCACGATCGGAGCCGGAGACAATCACCAATCTCCGCTCGACGATCCTCGCTGCTCCAAGCCGCCTAGGTGGCGGCAACCACCAAGAGTAACAAGTGAATCCCGCAGCAAAACACGAACACCAAGTGCCTCTAGATGCAAACACTCAAGCAATGCACTTGGATTCTCTCCCAATCTCACAAAGATGATGAATCAATGATGTAGATGAGTGGGAGGGCTTTGCCAAAGCTCAAAAGGTTGCTATATCAATGCAAATGGCCATGAGAATGAGCTTGAGCTGGCCGTGGGGCTTAAATAGAAGCCCCCAAGAAATAAAGTCGTTGTACCCCTTCACTGGGCACTGCTCGGGGTGACCGGACGCTCTGATCATATTGACCGGGCGCAGGACCCCAGCGTCCGGTCATGCGATGCACGCCACGTGTTCCCTTTCTTCAAATACTGAGCGCCCGATCCCAACGATCAAGTGATGACCGGACACGCTGCTGCAAAGTGACCAGACGCTGGACCTCAGCGTCCGGTCATTTGCAGTAAGCATCCAGAGACAACTTTTTCACGACCGGACACGTCTGGTCATGCTCGACCGGACTCACCCAGCGTCCGGTCACACGGTGACTCCCCTATGCGCTGCCACATCAGTAGGACCGGACGCACCTCATTAGCGTCCGGTAACTATGTGACCTAGCATCCAGTCGATGACCGACACCAGCATCTTTACTTCTTTTATTGACCAGGCGTAGGACCTCAGCGTCCGGTCACTGCGTGACCAGCGTGACTAACTCCTTTTCAACTCTATCTTCTTCACCCTTGCTCAAATGTGCCAACCACCAAGTGTATCACCTTGTGCACATGTGTTAGCATATTTTCACAAACATTTTCAAGGGTGTTAGCACTCCACTAGATCCTAAATGCATATGCAAAGAGTTAGAGCATCTAGTGGCACTTTGATAACCGCATTTCGATACGAGTTTCACCCCTTTTAATAGTACGGCTATCAATCCTAAATGTGATCACACTCAATAAGTGTCTCGATCACCAAAACAAAATGGCTCCTACCATTTATACCTTTGCCTTAAGCCTTTTGTTTTCCTCTTTCTTCTTTTCAAGTCCAAGCACTTGATCATCACCATGGCATCACCATCATCATGTCATGATCTTCATTTGCTTCACCACTTGAAATGTGCTATCTATTTCATGATCACTTGATAAACTAGGTTAGCACTTAGAGTTTCATCAATTCACCAAAAACAAACTAGAGCTTTCAATCTCTCCCTTTTTGGTAATTGATGACAATCCTTTCACAAAGATATGAATTGAAATTCAATTGAATCCATATTGCTTGTCCAAGCATATTTACCATGTGTAAAGGATATGGACAAGTTTATGAACCCTAAATGGTAGCAATTGCTCCTCCTACATATGTGCTAAGAGTTTAGATTGTAGCTTGCACATATGCTTAGATAGGAAATATAGGAGACAATGTCTACCAAATGATGCTAAGGTATAAAAGATGTACCTTTGAAGCGTGATATCAATCGGAGTGCACCATTATACCATCCTTAGCACCATGGTTAGCTCGATACCACTTGAAAACAATTAGAAATGAAATCACTAGATAACCTATGCATGCTAGATTTTTATTTCATCATTCCAACCTACAACTAGCATACACCACACAAGCATGGATATTGAAATTTAAAACTTGTGCCATGCAAGCAAATATATGAAATGCACATTCAAATGCACCATACAAAGTTCATGAGCTTGCTCCCCCTACTTGTGTGCTCAAAATTTTAATTGATCCCTTTTTTTTATCATATCTCTCCCCCTATGTCAAATTCTTCCTCTTCGTTGACTTTTCACTATCTTTGTACACTATTTGTCCCCATGTATTAATATCTTTGTTTTTCTTCCCATGTACTAATATCTTTGTTTTTCTCCCCCTTTATCATCAATGACCACAAAGGTTTAAAATATATATAGGTTGAGAATATCAATGTCAATCAATGGGGTGAGGATCATTTTCTCAAATTTGGTCCAATCTATATCATTTATCAAAGATATTTAACTCGGTTTGATCCAAGGGCAAGCTTCTTCACACCTCTAAATAAGGGTTATCTTGTACCATGTTGAGTTAAACACTTAGAGCTTATTTTCTAGATCAAACACTAGGTTTACAAGCCCACAAACATGTCATATGCTACCACTAGACCAAATTAAGCATAGAAGCAATAATGGTACCATACAATCATCAAATTCATTTGATTTTCATGAATGAGCCTATTAAATATGAAAGATGTCTAGATGCACTAAACATGTCCTTAGCAAGGATGTATGCCATGCCAATCAACTTTTACCTTGGATTGCTCGAATGAGAGGCATGTCATATAAGTGGGGGTGCATCAACACATATTTGAGAAATCCAATATATTCAACTCATTTCTTAGCTTACAAAACCTTTTCTTATCCAATGGCTTGGTGAATATATCGGCAAGTTGATCTTCGGTGCCTACACTCTCAATGCAAATGTCCCCTTTTTGTTGGTGAACTCTTATGAAATTGTGGCGGACATCAATGTGCTTTGTTCTTGTATGTTGAACCGGATTGTTGGTCAACTTGATTGCACTCTCATTGTCACATAGCAATGGCACTTTCTTGAACTTGATTCTAAAGTCACTCAAAGTGGCCTTTATCCAAAGTACTTGTGCACAACAACTACCGGTGGATATGTATTCGGCTTCGGCGGTTGATAATGCAACACTATTTTGCTTCTTTGATGACCATGAAATAAGTGATCTTCCCAACAATTGACATGTGCCCGAGGTGCTCTTCCTTTCAACCTTGCATTCCCTCATAATCCGAGTCGGAGTAATCAACTAGCTCAAACTTTCCTCCTTTGGGATACCACAAACCAATATTTTGTTTATGCTTCAAGTACCTCAATATTCTCTTTGTAGCCTTCAAATGACTTTCTCTTGGTGAGGCTTGAAATCTTGCACACATGCATACACTAAACATGGCATCCGGCCTTGATGCGGTCACATAGAGTAGTAGGCTTCTAATCATAGATCGATACAATTTTTGATCCACCATGTTGCCACTTGCATCACTATCCAAGTTGCCATTTGTTTCCCATTGGTGTACTAATGACTTTGCTATCAATCATGCCAAACTTTTTGATCATATCCTTGATATACTTGCCTTGACTCACAAAAGTACCATTCTTCAATTGCTTGATTTGAAGACCAAGAAAGTAACTTAACTCTCCAATCATGGACATCTCAAACTCATTAGCCATCATCTTTCCAAATTCATCACAAAAGTTTTGATTTGTTGATCCAAATATGATGTCATCAACATAGATTTGCAATACAAATAGATCTTTTTCAATCTTCTTGATGAAAAGAGTGGTGTCAACCTTACCCATCATGAACCCTTTAGAGAGTAGGAAGTCCCTCAATCTCTCATACCATGCTTTAGGTGCTTGTTTAAAGCCATACAATGCCTTCTTCAACTTATACACATGGTCGGGCTTCTTGTTATCTTCAAAACCAGGAGGTTACTCAACATATATTTCTTCATTGATGTAACCATTGAGAAAAGCACTCTTAACATCCATTTTGTAGAGCTTGATGATGTGGGCACAAGCATAGGCTAGCAAGATCCTAATTGCTTTCAATCTAACAACCGGGGCATATGTTTCTCTAAAATCAAGACCTTCAACTTGTGTATAGCCTTGTGCTACTAATCTTGCTTTGTTCCTTACTACTATCCCATCTTGATCTTGCTTGTTTCTAAAGACCCATTTGGTTCCAATCACATTATGTTCCTTTGGTCTCTACTAATTTCCATACTTGATTTCTTGTGAAGTTATTCAATTCTTCATGCATAGCATTCACCCAATCAACATCCTTCAAAGCTTCATCTATCTTCTTTGGTTCAATGGATGACATAAATGAGAAATGCTCACAAAATGATGCCAATCTTGATCTTGTTTGTACACCTCTAGAAATATCACCAATTATGGTGTCTAATAGATGATCCCTTGCAATATTGGTCGGTTGGAGCATTGGAACTTGATTGCTTGCACTTGCTTGATCATTGGGTTGAGATGATGTGCTAGCCACTTGATCTTGTTCATTGTCATGAGAGCCACTTGTACTAGCTTGATTTGTATCATCTTGCACATTTGAGTTAGAGAGCACTTGTACTTGATCATCTTCATCATCATTCACTTGCCTAGGCCTTAATTCACCAACATCCATGTTCTTCATGGTATTTAAAAGTTGAATGCCTCTAACATCTTTAAAGTTCTCATTATCTTCTTGTGAACCTTTGGTTTCATCAAATTCAACATCATGAACTTACTCAAGAGTACCACTATCCAAATTCCAAACTCTATATGCTTTGCTTGTAGTGGAGTAACCAAGTAGGAATCTTACATCACATTTCTTGTCAAATTTGTCCAATCTAGTGCCTTTCTTCAAGATATAGCATTTGCAACCAAAGACCAAAAAATATGCAATGTTGAGCTTTCTACCATTCAAGAGTTTATATGGTGTCTTCTCTTTCAATGGGTGACAATAGAGGCGGTTGCTACAATAGCAAGCCATGTTGATAGCTTCGGCCCAAAATGATGGACTCACATTGTACTCACTAAGCATAGACCTTACCATATCAAAGAGTGTTCTATTCTTTCTCTCAACAAGACCATTTGATTGTGGAGTGTATTTGGCCGAGAATTGATGTCTAATTCCAAATTTATCACACAACTCATCAATTCTAGTGTTCTTGAACTCACTACCATTGTCACTTCTAACTCCCTTAATGGTTGTTTCAAACTCATTGTGAATGCTCTTGGCAAATAATTTGAATGTTGTAAACATATCACTTTTGTCCACTAGAAAGAATACCCAAGTGTATCTAGTGTAATCATCCACTATCACAAAGCCATTTTTGTTACCATCAATGCTAGTATATTGTGTTGGCCCAAACAAGTCCATGTGCAATAACTCAAATGATTTGCTAGTGCTCATCATGCTTTTCTTAGGATGTGTGTTTCCAACTTGTTTTCTGGCTTGATAAGAGCTACAAAGCTTATCCTTCTCAAACACAACATCTTTCAAGCCTCTAACCAAGTCATGCTTAACCAATCTATTCAATTGTTTTATTTCAACATGGCCAAGCCTTCTATGCCATAACCAACCCATGCTAGACTTAGTGAACAAGCATGTAGATAATTTAGCCTCACTAGCATTGAAATCAACAAAGTATAGATTCTCATATCTAAAGCCTTTGAAGATCAAGTTAGAGCCATCTACACTTATGATCTCTACATCATCTACCCCAAATATGCATTTGAATCCAAGATCACACAATTAAGCCATGGATAGCAAATTAAAGTTCAAGCTCTCTACTAGCAATACGTTGGATATGCTCATATCATTGGATATTATAATCTTACCAAGCCCTTTGACCTTGCCTTTACCATTGTCACCAAATATGATACTATCATAACCATTATTGCCATTGGTGTTGATTGAGTTGAACATTCTTGCATCACTGGTCATGTGTTGAGTGCACCCACTATCAAAAACCCAATGCCTTCCTCCGTCTTTGTAATTAACCTACAAAAGAAGATCAATTCTTTTTAGGTACCCAAACTTACTTGGATCCTTGAAGGTTAGTCACTAAGCTCTTTGGTACCCAAATGACTTTCTTCTTTGAGCCCATTCATGGTTTACCAATGAACTTAGCATTCACACCATTTGCACCCTTGGTAAGCATATAGAAAGAATCAAGCTTAATGGATGATACATTAGCATTTTTGCTCTTATTGTTGCATTCATGCTCTTTTATGACCAATTTGCTTGCAACTAGTGTAAAACCGACCATTGTTCTTCATAAAACTAGTCTTGCGAGGAGCAAAGGCCACCTTACCTTTCTTGGGGGTATATCCCAATCCTTCCCTGTAGAGAGAAACTCTTTGGCTACCCAAGCACATAAGCGAGCGGTCCTCACACCATAGGTCTTAGCCAAGGTGTGAGTGATCTTATTGACCTCCTTCTTGAGGTTCTCATTCTCAACCATTAGTGAGGCATCACAAGTGAAACCATCACTACTAGATGAGGTGAAAGTAGAAGTACTACAAGAAGGGTTAGCAGGAGCAATAATGATAGGCATAGATAATGAATCATTAATTATATCACAAGTTAAGCATACATCACAAGTTTCAACATGCTTCTTTTTATTTTGCTCATCAAGCAAAGAGGAATGAGCCTTTTCAAGCTTTTTGTGAGCCTTACCAAGCTTCTCATGGGCTTCCTCTAGCCTCTCATGAGTTGCTTTGAGCTCATCAAGGGCTTACTTAAGGGCTTTTACCTTCTTATTCGAGCTCTTGCATTCCCTTCTCTTAATGTCAAAGTGTTCTTTAGCATCTTCTAGCATGTCAAATAATTCATCTTTAGTATGTTCATCATCATCATCACTATCACTATTATTTTTATTATCATGTTCATCATCACTTCCATCATCACACATTTGTACCTTAGTGGCCTTAGCCATAAAGCATGATGGAGTATCGAAGAGAGAAGGCTTCTCATTGATAGCAATGCTTGTAAGTGCCTTCTTCTTGGTGGTCTTGTCATCATCACTATCATCATCATCACTTGAGGAAGCATCACTATCCCAAGTGACCACATATGAACCACCCTTCTTCTTCTTGAAGGTCATCTTGTCCTTCTTCTCTTTCTTTTCCTTCTTGTCCTTCTTCTTGTTCTTCTTGTTGTCATCATCATTGTCGTTATTGTATAGACATTAAGCAACAAGATGATCTTTGCTTCCACATTTGAAGCACATTCTTGACTCTTCCTTGTTCTTGGATGAAGATTTCTTTCTTCTAGCATGGTACCCTTTCTTCATCATGAATTTGCTAAATTTCTTGACAAAGAGAGACATCTTCTCATCATCATCATCATCATCCCATGAACCATCATCTTCACTTGATGTTTCTTGTTTTGCCTTGCCCTTGGATGATGTGGCCTTGAATGCCACACTCTTCTTCTTCTCATCTTTCTTCTTCTTCTTTTCTTCCTTCTCACCATCATCTCTATATGTATCATCGGTCATTATATCTCCCAACATTTGGTTTGGTGTCATGGTATCCAAACCACTTCTCACTAGAATAGTGACCAATGTGCCAAATCTTGAAAGTAAGCATCTCAAGAACTTGTGGGAGAAGTCCTTGTCCTTCACCTCTTCTCCAAGTGCTTTGAGATCATTGCCAAGCACTTGAAGCCTATGGAACATCTCCGGCACACTCTCATCCTCCTTCATCTTGAAGCTTGCAAACTTCTCTTTAAGAATGTATGCCTTTGCACCCTTCACGGCTTGAGTGCCCTCAAATGATTCTTCCAACTTCTTCCAAGCCTCATGAGCCATCTCAATATTCTCGATTTGCTCAAATGTTCTCTCATCAATTGCATCATGAATGGCACTTAGAGCAATGTCATAGTTTTGGAGAAGCACTTCTTCGGCCGCGGCGGGATTCTCTGGATCACCAATCTCAATTTTGGTTTCTACCACCTTCCACACTTTTCTATTGATTGACTTGATATGTGTAGTCATCTTTGATTTCCAATATGGATAATTTGTGCCATCAAATTGGGGTGGCTTCTTGGTGTTGTTGATTTGAGTCATTTTTACACCGAAGGTTGTTAAGCCTCAAATCACGATGACATCGGCTCTGATACCACTTGAAAGGTCCTAATGTCTAGAGGGAGGGTGAATAGCCTAATAAAAATTTCTACAACAACACTTAACAAACCGGTTAGACAATTATGAGGCGAAGCAAGTGTTGCGTTAGCCTACTAAAAATGCAAGCCACCTACCACAATTTTAGTTTCTATTGTCTCTAACCACACAATAGCTATGGCACCACACTAAGTTAGTGTGCGCTTAGAGACTAACTAAAGAGCCACACTAACCAAACTAACAAGCTCTCACAACTAGCTACACTAAAGAGCTTGATAACTAGTTTGCGATAATATAAAGAGAGAAAGCAAGATAGTTATACCGCCGTGTCGAGGAGTGAACCAATCAATCACAAGAATCAATATCAATGAAGACCAATCACCTCGGAATCAAATGATGAACACAATGATTTTTTACCGAGGTTCACTTGCTTGCTGGCAAGCTAGTCCTCGTTGTGGCGATTCACTCACTTAGAGGTTCACGCGCTAATTAAAATCACATGTCAAACCCTCAATAGGGTGCCACACAACCAACACAAGATGAGGATCACACAAGCCATGAGCAATCCAGTGAGTACCTTTTGGCTCTCCACCGGGGAAAGGTCAAGAACCCCTCACAATCACCACGATCGAAGTCGGAGACAATCACCAACCTCCGTTCGACGATCCTCGCTACTCCAAGCCGTCTAGGTGGCGGCAACCACCAAGAGTAACAAGCGAATCCCACAGCGAAACACGAACACCAAGTGCCTCTAGATGCAAACACTCAAGCAATGTACTTGGATTCTCTCCCAATCTCACAAAGATGATGAATCAATGATATAGATGAGTGGGAGGGCTTTGGCTAAGCTCACAAGGTTGCTATGTCAATGCAAATGGCCAAGAGAGTGAGCTTGAGCTGGCCGTGGGGCTTAAATAGAAGCCCCCACAAAATAGAGCCGTTGTACCCCTTCACTAGGCATTGCTCGGGGTGACCGGACGCTCCGGTCATATTGACCAGACGCAGGACCCCAGCGTCTGGTCGTGCGATGCACACCACATGTCTCCTTTCTTCAAATAATGTGCGCCTGATCCCAACGGTCAAGTGATGACCGAACGCGCTGCTGCGAAGTGACCGGATGCTGGACCTCAGCGTCCTATTGTTTCTAGTAAGCATCCAGAGATGACTTTTCACGACCGAACGCGTCCGGTCATGCTCGACCGGACTCACCCAGCGTTTGGTCACACGGTGACTCCCCTGTGCGCTGCCACATCAGCAAGACCGGACACACCTCATCAGCGTCCGATCACTATGTGACCCAGCGTCCGGTCGATGACTGACGCCAGCATCTTTACTTCTTTTATTGACCGGACGCAGGACCTCAGCGTCCGGTCACTGCGTGACCAGCGTGACTAACTCCTTTTCAACTCTATCTTCTTCACCCTTGCTCAAATGTGCCAACCACCAAGTGTATCACCTTGTGCACATGTATTAGCATATTTTCACAAAAAATTTTAAGGGTGTTAGCACTCCAGTAGATCCTAAATGCATATGCAAAGAGTTAGAGCATCTAGTGGCACTTTGATAACCGCATTTCGATACGAGTTTCACTCCTCTTAATAGTACGGTTATCAATCCTAAATGTGATCACACTCACTAAGTGTCGATCACCAAAACAAAATGGCTCCTACCATTTATACCTTTGCCTTAAGCCTTTTGTTTTTCTCTTTCTTCTTTTCAAGTCCAAGCACTTGATCATCACCATGGCATCACCATCATCATGTCATGATCTTCATTTGCTTCACCACTTGGAATGTGCTACCTATTTCATGATCACTTGATAAATTAGGTTAGCACTTAGGGTTTTATCAACTCACCAAAACCAAACTAGAGCTTTCACCATGGTGGGCTCAAAAAACGCCCATGGCCAGAGGAGCAAGGGCCCAACCCCCTTACTAGATTTAGGTTTTATTGATCCTTGTTCACTTAGGGTTTTGGTTTCTCTTGTCATCAATGATGTGGTGGCGAACATGATGCATTGAAATAGTGTCTCTTCAGCCTGTTCCTACCTTGACGATATTCAATCTGGCGTTGACGAAGGGCTAGTAAGTAGGGTGGCATAATTAACTAAAACCGAAAGAATATTCGGTTCAAGGTAGCAAGGAACCAAAATAATAAAAAAAATCCAATTTCTACTCATGATTAACGAATTAATTTACTGAAAACTGAAATACATGAATAGTACTTCAATTTATTGTATTTTGTAAGAATATGTTTGGTTTATGTGTGATGTCTCATATTTAAATTGCTATATATATTTGTGCTACTATATTGTTATTGCTCCCTTATCAATTATTACTATCCAAAATAGAGGTGGTGTTGTCTAAATTTGCTTTAGAATGTGTAAGTATATATTTTTATCTTAACCTCTGTTGAAAAAATCGGTTAGTCAAAATGCTCGGTTCCTGTAACTTTTTAGAACCTACCCATTCACATTTTCTAGGAACCGAATTTCTTCAAAATCGAGAAACCAAACTGAAAACCGAATGCCCACTCCTACAGGAAGTTGGTTATTATCTTTAAATCCTGGCAGTTGGTGTGTTTACCAGTGAAGCATTTTGTTAGTTTTTTATGCGACGATTTTGACCTCTTCTTTTAGTCTATTTTACAACAAGGTCTGACATCTTCAAATCTCTGTTATGATGGGTGAAGGATTGTAAACCTGTATTCCCTGGAGGGTTCTTCCAGCCAATGTTCTTTCGGTAGGTACTAAATCTTGTTGTCAGTGGTGAGTGATTTTTGCGATCTTCAAAGTCTGGCAAGGTTGTTTGTAGGTATCTCTTTTCTTTGTTGTATTTTCAATACAATTATTAAGCTATAGCAGGAAGTGGACGATCAAAGAAAGAAGACTAATGAATTGATTTTTATGTACTATCTTATCATTTAGATATCATTTTTGTGTCATGTTGTTCGTCTTTTGTACTAGTCTTTGTTTTCCTACGAAGTACTATTTTGAGCGTCTTCTTTGCGTTCTCATCTTGGATCGCTCCTCATACACAAGCATAAGCAGAGCCAATCTTGATCCTAAAAAGAAGCTCAAGCTCAGTTACTAGGAAACCATTGGTGGCCATACAAGACAGAAATGCAGCTCGTTGTATTCTTTCGCCCCATAAAAATTTTGTTTGCGGGCTTGCATCATTTTGTACCCGGTGTATGAAGTGTTTGTTCCAAGTGTATAAACTTTGTCTCAACTCTCAAGGCAAACTGAGTTTTCATGATTTTATTCATTGCACAAACTTGGTTCTACACTATATAAAGTTCTTTTCTACCTAAACATTTTTTTTGTTAGCATGATTTGTAGTAGTACAATTTTTTTGAGCATATCTGGATTAAACTTTGTTCCACCTAAATAAAAGATTTCTTTTAGTACAAGAATTCCTAAAAGTTGGAACCAGTCCGAAATTTGGGTTTAGGAATAGAAGGTGCAATGTCTCTTAAGTCTTAGGCCCACTTTGGCTCTTGGAAAATGAGAATAAGGTAAAAAAATGTTTATCCATTTGATTTTTTTTATCTTAATAAAATGTTTCTGTCTTAATCACTGCAGAATGAACGGGCTCTGTTCGGCTGAGCTGGATTAAAACCGGTTGGTCGTTTTTTGACTGATTTGTTGTGAGAGAAAAATACTGAAAAATAAATAGTGTTTTCTGAGGAGGAACCAGCCGGCTCCAGCCAGCCGAACGAAGCCTTGGGGCCTGCTAGAATTGGGGTCTGCGCATTGTCTTAGAATGAATCTCAACAGATTTTTTATCTTAGAATGAATCCAAGTATCCTTTGATTTTTTATCTTAGAATGAATCTCAACAGATTTTTTATCCATAATTCAGATTCTATATTTTTTTAAAAATGTTTATCCCTTGGGGGCGCATTGTGGCATCGCCGCGACGCTGCCACTTGCGACCTGCGCATTGCCTAGACCATTGGATCCAACAAATGGACGGACAGGATTCAGCCTAGCGTCCACCCTTCCCCTCCAGTAGCAGCCTGAAAGCTGCGGGCTGCGGCACGGCCCCGGCTCGGTGGGCGGGAAGGGGAGAAAAGAGGGCGGGAAGGGCCACGGATTTTGCTAGGGTTTGCGGTTCCTGCAATCCTGCTTCACACTGCCTCCTCAGTCCTCACCACTACAGCCGTCGCGCGCAGGAGAGGAGGGAGGATGCCACGGAAGGCCACCGAGGCCAAGGAGGGGGAGCCGCAGCCGGCGGAGGCCCCACAAGAGGAGCCCGCTCCGGCACCGGCGGCACCTGCGGCCGCGTTGACTGAGGCGGAGGTGGACGAGCTGCCCAGGGCCATTGTTCGCCGCCTGGTCAAGGACAAGCTCTCCCACGTCGCCGGCGGGGAAGGAGCCGAGGTCATCGTCAACAAGGACGCAATGGCCGCGTTCGCGGAGAGCGCCCGCATCTTCATCCACTATCTCTCCGCCACGTCCGTAACATCCCAAATCCCATTCTCTCGCTCCTCAGTCCCACCACTCTCTGATTCAGATCCAGATTGCCCCCGGTTTTACTCTGATTCTTATTATCCTCTGTTTCTCTGCTTGCATTGGGAAGTTTGGAACTCCTAAGAGAAGGCCAGTAATCTGATAGACTGATACTACCATTTTGTTGAACAGTAGTAGTGACGTACAGCATATTTTATCCAATTGAATCCCGGGTATTTTGTGCAAAATTGTAGAATGCTGCCATCAATCAAGGCTCCAAGTAATATATGTGATGTATTTTACTGTAGTAGAGTAAATAGGAGTGCGTTTTTGTCCGATAGCAATCTCAGCTCATTTTTAAGTAGAATGGGGTATGGAAAGGGGAATGTGTGAAATCTAACTTTTTGAAGAAAGGGTTCTTGCGTGTCCTAACCTGGAGGCTCTCGATTTTTCCAGTTGGAAAACGGGCTTCCAAGTTCAGTATAATCAGCTCTTCCTTATTAAGGCATCCGGGATAATAATGCGGTGATGATTTTGTCTGCAGTGCCAATGATATGTGCAAGGAATCAAAGAGGCAGACCATTAGCGCTGATGATGTCCTCAAGGCGCTTGATGAGATGGAGTTTTCAGAGTTCGTAGAGCCCCTTAGGACTTCACTGCAAGGTTAGTCTTGCTGCCTTCATCCTGTTAGCACCTTGTTAGATGCTCCATGGTGTTATCGATATGTTAAGGTAATGCAGGGCAAAACAGCATGAGTTTGAGCTTTGGATTGTGGATTGTGCCTTTTACAATATGAAGCTTAAACAAACAGGCAGCATTTGACTCCAGTTTCAACAACCTAGGTCGTTGGATTGTAACAATCCAAGAAGCCGGTCTTCCCCTGCTTTTCACGGATTGTGACTTGAAATTACCTGCAATGCCACTCGTTACAGACCCCGTCAAGTGGCGCGCACACAATCAAACAACCCTATGATCCGGAGCTTTTCACAATCTGCGAAGCTGTTTTTCAGAATCCCTAGCTGAAACACCACATGCCATTACTCATTGCTATACTTGCTTAAGCTTTAATGTCATAGTCCATTAGGTTGAGTCGAGGTTCTTAACAATACTCACAAGTTCTAGGAGATTCCATCCCAATAATTTCCCAGTTTTTGTAACCATGGTTTGCATGGTTCTACAAATGAGAATGCCAACCCATATGAGTTTGTATACAATTCTTTGGAGGTTTTTGTAGTGAAGTCTATTTTATCTATAGCCCATCTGATCTGATTTCATCCTTTGACCTCATTCTTTCTGTTTCAGAGTTCAGAAACAAAAATGCAGACAAAAGGTCAGAAGCAAACAAAAAACAAAAGGAAAAGAGAAGGAAATTAAATGAAGAGACACTTCCGCAGAAGGATCATGATCCAGCTGATGATGCCAAGGAGACTGACGAGTAGCTTAATCGCAATAAAAAAGAGAAAGAATGACAGTTAGCTTTTCTGCTGGAGTGGTAGTAACACGCAGACGTCACCCAGATATGGCAGTGTTTATGTTGGTAGTAGTATGTGGCTATTTGCTCTGTGCTCCATGTTGCCTCTGTAGTGCAAAACATTTTCTAGACTTGATATGGTGCTGTATAATTCTAGTGCCCTATCAGTTTTCAGCTTGCTGATGGTGCAATTAAAATTCTGTACCTGATGAAATGGTGATTTTATAAGTGATCTCAACACCATGTCGGTTGGCAAATTGCTGGTTTTATTCAACCTCGAATAGCTCACGTCTTCCTAGATGTTGAAATTGAATGTGTTGTGTGCTTATTGGTGTAGTGCTCTATATACTTATAAAGTTTGACTTTCATACATTTCTGCAATCCCATGTGTCTATCCGGACAAGCATATTCCATATTTTGGGTTCAATATGAATTTGACACATTAGCCATGAAGCGTTCAACATGATTGTATAACCTTCATCAAGGAAGGTCTCAGTAATATGGAAGGCCTGACGCTAATTGAACAATATTTAGAAGTTGTCGTCGGTTTGGCCGAACAAACATATGCTCGTCATTCTTCTTGCAATGACATTAGATTTTTGTATAGACAAAACATTATTGTAACTATTCAAAACCATCCACAAAAAGCTGCCTACAATTCAAATTCAGAAACTACTAGCTTGAACCTTGGTGACGATGATGGATGACCCAGAACTCAGAAAATAAAGGGTAAATATTTGGCTTTGAAAGAGCCAGGATTACAGTGCGTAGAGCTTACAGAACGAATCAGAAAAGTTACACGTAAATAATTGAAAACACGAATAAGCACACTTCGTACTTCAAATTGAGTGGGCAACGCTGATACAAAAAAAAAACCCCCTCATGTTCAGAGATTGAATCGATCATAGGCTACAATTGTGAAATGACCAAGTTACAATTCACAAACACTAATCAGAACTCTGAACAATTGAGCTGCTGCAGTCTTCATCCCAAACAATTTGGCAAACATCATCAGTACAATGTCAGTAAAATTCTGGACAAGACTATACTCCGTCTGATTCAAATGCATGTTTTAGGAATCCTTTCGGTCAAACTTTTCCAACTCTGACCATCATCAACATATAAAAACTTGCATCATGGTTTCAAAGGCGACTAGATGACCCAAGGCGAACTGGGTAGGTGACACCTACGTGGCATGGCATAACTAGACACCCCCAAGGCGAGCTGTGTCCGCCTAGACGACTAGGCGACACCTTTAAAAGAGTGTAACATATATTGACAATGTAAGATAGATCTTATTAGATTCACCCTAAAAGTTCTTTCAAAATGTTCAGTTACCTTCATTTAAAAGGTCATATTTTAATACAATAGGCAGCTCGCCTGCCGGTTCCGTTTCAAAAATAAAATAAAATTAAAAGGTCATATTTTCATAGAAATTGTTGTCAGAGTAGCTCACAAGATATAACTGTGCTCTACTTCAATCCATTCCCCATTTCCTAACTACTCTTTCTTTCGCAGACATTCCAGCTCTTTCTTTCACAGGCACTCCAGCCACATTGCTACTGCCAAGGGTACTTGACTTTGGTCCAGACTTTTCAACCAATGCGCCCTGTTTAACACAGAGAGCTATGAAGGAGAGTATGCACCGTATCTGCCGCAGCACAAGCAGCAACGAATTGATAACAGCAGCCACCAGTACATTGAAGTTTGCAATCAGGAAAAACTGCAACACAAATTGAGCATATACTTAGCAGACATTAGGCTGGGAGCTCAAACAATGTAACAAGGTTATTTTGTTTTACCGCTCCGATAATGCCAAGGATTGTAAAAACAGTTTGTTTTGCTGCATCCCAGAAACCTCCACCCGTAAGCCGCCTAAACCACCTGCCTCCTCCTGACCATCCTCCACCACCAGCAGCAGGACCTCCAGGCTGGCCCCTTTGCCTCCTCCTTTCAATTTCCACACCCCATTTGTCAAACTCAGCCTTCTTCTTCCCCAGGGCATTTTCCAGTGCTTTTCTAGCTTCATCCTGTAGGGAAAATAGTAATTTAATCCTGTAGACTACTTGGTCTAATAAGTACTAGTGCCTTTTTTATTTACAAAATAAACTACTACAAGATGAAAAGGGACTACTAAATCCTTGCACTTTACAGTTTTGCTACAGCAGGGTTATCCAAATTCCGAAGATCAGTGAACAAAGGGGAAATTAACAAGTAGAAAAAGTTTTCTCTCCACATCAATTAACAAGAAAGGAGTGGTCAGTGATGCAACCTATGACATATGCAAAATGCACGATGAAGATGCCGACCACATCATCTCAGCCAGCGACTTCGCTCGTCAATTCTGGGCTGAATCGGGTGGAGAGCTGAGGATATCTGGACAGTGGAGAACCTATGGTGTGCTAAACCCCCCGAAGGAACCCCGAAGAAAGCGGCATCATCACTGATCCTTCTCTTCTGCTGGGAATTGTGGAAACACTGTCATGATGTGGTGTTCCGAAGCCTCCCCCCCAGCGTGGATCGACTCGTGATGGTGTGCAAGTCCACTGCGAAGCTCTGGCAATGTCGTATCCCTAGAAACTCTCCCCTTCTCTCTAGTTTTTGGAGCTCAATTGTTTGGTTGTAATCTTTTCCTCTCCCTTCTCCCAAATTTGTAACTAGCTCCAAGTCGAACCTCGGGCCCCGGCCCTCCACCCACCAGATATGTCTGGAATCTGTGGTCATCATTCAGCATTATCAATATCCCCATAAGAAGCAAAGTAATAGGAATTCCCAGCACTTTCATAGCTTCGTTCTGTGAGGAAGCTTGTGTTCTGTCCTTCTGGCTGCAATGCAGAAGAAAAATGTTGAACATATGCTTTTCACATGCCCTCATGCAAGTCAGGTATGGACAGCAGTAGGTCTGACACTAAATCAAGGGACAAACATGGCTACATCTTTATTGACTCTAGAGCAAAATCACACACATCAACCAGGCTCTGAACTTGCAACGGCAATAATAGCAGTGGCCTGGAATATTTGGTTGGCAAGAAATATGAAAGTCTTTGATAATGTTACAACCTCATGTTCAGCAATAAAAAATAACTCTGTACAAACATTAGAACTCTGGAAACATAGAACCAAGAAAGAAGCAAGGAGAATAGCTATCGAACCATGGACACAGAATTGGGAACAAACAGCTGGAAGTTCAGAAACAACTTCAGACTGAGATGATCAAGCTGGTTTTAGATTGTACCGTGTTCCTTCTTCTTTTATCTTTACTTTTGTTTTTATTTTCTTTTCCTCTCTCTTTGACTTCTTTTTTCTCTCCTCTATTTTTCTGCTGTTCTCCTTCTCTTTTCTTTGCCACCTTGGCATTGCATAAAAAAAAGGGCGTACCCAGTGCAGAGAGCTCCCGCTCTGTGGGGGTCTGGGGAAGGGTGTAAGTGGCAAGCCTTACCCTCGCCTGTGCAATGCGAGGAGACCGCGACTCAAACCGGGACCTTCCGGTCACAGGCGGTAAGACTCTACCGCTTGCACCAGGCCCGCCCTTCCCACCTTAGCATTGCATATGTACAATTATTTTTCATATTAATACAAATTAGGTAGGGGCCTCCCCTCCTGACTTCCTCAAAAAAAAAAAGGAAGCTTGTGTTCAATTTAGCCAATATTTTGCGTATTTTTGGATTCTCTCAGAAATCAAGAGTGGTGTCTAGTTCAATAGTCTTGCATATAACAGTGCCAGTTTTTTCATATAAAGAAAATCAGCATCGCATGCCAGAAGACCTGATTCCAAGAAAATGTAAAATTTTGCAACAAAGGGGTTGTCTAAATAATCGTTGCAATGGGTAAAGAGGGAGGAAATGACACTAGTAGCAGATTAAGGTGCCATTTGGATCCTAAGGGACTTTGAGAATTCGGATAAAAAGAATCCCAACAGTTTTATTGGATTTCGAGATTCTAAAAATTGGAGAGTTAAAATCACTATATATCTAGACTGTTTGGATGAGAATCTAGGATTTTGTGCCGGATTCTCAAAATCCGGAGGATCCAAACGGGGCCTAAATAATGCAATACATCAAACTTGATTCGGTCACTATCTGCTTACATTACAGCATTCGGCATTATATAAGGGGTTTCTTATAGAAATTTCCTCCTGATCCGCCCCCGCCCCCGCCCCCGCCCCCTCCCCGCCCTGTGGTGGTGTTCGTTTGAATATCGAATAGTTTAAACAAATTTAATCGATCCCATTATGGCATTATGTACAGCTTAATGTGTTCAATCCCAACCCCGCGACGCTAGAACTTGGGCCTCATCGTCACATATGAAGACGGGAATCCACGAAAAATCATCCCAGATAAACCAAACTACCAACGAACCCCGAATTCGCGGGGCTAATCAATCAACGTTGCGCGCACCTGTTTCTTGCGGCTATCACCGCCGGAGAAGAGGCAGTAGACGCGGCCGGCGCGGGCGAAGGAGCGGAGACTAAGGCGTCCAGGGATACTGGGGAATCGACCGGCATCAAAGGAGGGGAGGACTCCGTCGCGGAGGCGAGGGGAGGTCGGAGGAGGCCGCGCAGGCGACATTGCTGCCTCGCTCCGTAGCTAGAGTGGCGTGGGTTTGTGTTGGAGAGTTTTAGCTGTGTACCGGCTCTTTTTCTCTTCCCGGTGGGCCAAGCTGTAAGTGACCTGGGCACCTTCTTCCTCCTCAATCTGTCACCCGAGCTGGATGCTGCCCGCACGTAGCTCGGAGGCGAGGATGACGGCGTCGCTGTGGAGGTAGAGGGTGAAGTGGCTGGTGAGGTTCAAAGGCCCCGTGAGCCACTTCCCGGCGGGCACGGAGCGTTCACATCGCCATTGTTGCTCTGCTGTGCACCTCTGCAGGGGCAGGGCTGGAGACGAGGAGCTGGAGACGAGGGCTGGAGCCCGCTGCGCATGCGCGGAGCCGCTATGTTTTCCCATGCGCCCGCCCGCCGCTATGTTTTGTTTGCATAGGAAGAGGTTTTTGACCTTCTTTGACTTGAGACAAGTCTTGGCGCCATTCGCTGTGTCGCTGGCTGCTGCAGCTCCCTTGCTTGCTTGTTTGCATAGGAAGAGATGCGGCTCGACCTTGCTTTGCTTGCCAGATGTCACGCCGCACCCCAAGGCTGCAACTTAAGCAGTAGCAGCATATCAGCCGTTTAAGATACCAGACATCAGAGCTAATTTCTTTTCCATTCTTTCTCCCTCATGTGCTCTCGGTCTCTGTTTTTTTTTAGAAGAAAAGGTAACGAGTAGGGAATAGTTGGCCCCATTTTTGGCTTTCACCGCGAGAGAGGCTGACACGGCAAGTTGCTCCAAGAGACGTGCGGATGGAATTTTCTTAATACACTTGTTTGTTAAGTACAAAACTAATACAAAGTTGTCTAATGATAGATCAACTTTTAAATTTCATTCCACCAGAAAACAACTTTAGATAGAAATCGTACGACGAAAAGGCAATTATATTTTTCATAAACGAAAAATGATTTCCTATAAAATACTCCCTCTGTCTCTAAATAACTATCGTTTTCGTTTATCGAGAAATAACTTTGACTAAATATATATAAACAAATATTAATATTTATGATACAAAATTAATATCATTAGATGGATCCTTAAATTTATTTTTATAATAAATTTATTTGAAGATATAAATGTTAGCACGTAGTATTTTCTATAAATCCAGTCAAACATATGGCACAGAAAACCAAAAGCCACAGTTATTTAGGGACGGATGGAGTATTTATTCTAGTAGAACGATATCTCCACCCATTGAGCAAGTATAATAAGGGGTTGTAATAGGTTGTATGCTGACGTGGAGAGAGGAGAGGAGAGAGAAGAGAAGTGGGCTACAAGCTTTCTCCAAAATAAAACAGAGACCAAGAGCACATGAGGGAGAAAGAATGGGAAAGAAAGTAGCTATGATCTTAGCCATTGCTGTATAAGTATCTTGAACGGCTGAGAGACTTGCTCTTCACGTTATTTCTTGATTTCTTTTTACCAATAAACAAAAATCTAGGAATCTCAAAAAAATCCTGGTCCCTTCAAAAGATATTAAAATTCTAGACACGTTTGGTTCTATCTGGCATCAGATTTTGCAGTTTAAAAGTGAAATTCTTCTTGTAATGCTATATTTGAGTTTTCAGTTAAATTCTTCTTGTAATTCTTCTTGATCTATCATTAGACAACTTTGTATTAGATGAGAACAAACAAGTGTATTAAGAAAATTCCATCCGCACGTCTCTTGGAGCAGCCTTCAGCCTCTCTTGCAGTGAAAGCCAAAAATGGGGCCAACTATTCCCTGGGCGTTACCTTTTCTTCTCCGCCTAAAACAGGACCGAGAGCACATGAGGGAGAAAGAATGGGAAAGAAAGTAGCTCTGATCTTAGCCATTGCTGGTATCTTGAACGGCTGAGATGCTGCTACTGCGCGTTGCCGAGCCGCACCCGATCATGGAGGCCCGAACCTCGAGAGCGCGCCGCGCTTTCCATGCCGACCGGCTGGACACCGATGCCAAGATGAGATCCTGAGCGAGCCAGCTGCTGGAGCCTTCTTCGTGCGTGGCAAGGCGGTGGGCGCCCGCCTCTGGTGCGCTGCGTGCACCAGCGGCTGTTGGAGGATGTGCGCGGCAGCTCTCGGGAGGCGCCGAGCCAGCCGGGTGGTGAGGTGGGGGAATCGTGGAGATGGAGCCGCTTGCACCAGCGGCGGCTGTTGGAGGATGTGGGGGCGGAGGCGCGAGACAACAGGGGGAATCGTGGAGATGGAGCATTGGGACTTTTTTCCAGCAGACACCGTCACCGGTGAAAATAGACGGAATGGCTTAGAGAAAAATAAAATAAAATGTTATTTCTTCTGTATGTGTTCGAATTTTTTAGTGACCTATATAAAAATGTTATTTTTTAATGGTGCACGGATAAAACTCTCTTTGTGCTGTGTCCAGCCTATCTTTCGCCTTCGCAATGGACCTCGTGTGCGTAAGTGCGTTCTTGTGAACGATCTCTTCTGTCCTCTCTTGTGAGGCTGACAGCAAAATCACGATGTATGGCACGTAACCTCAGCAAACAGATTCAAGCAGATTCAGTATATTTTCCAATAGACAACACTACGAGTATATTTTCCAATAGACAACACTACGATAATAGTAAGACAACACTACGATAATAGTAATATACTACTATATTTTCCAATAGACAACACTACGATAATAATACTACTACGATAGTTGTTCTTTGAACGTTTCAGGAATAAGAGCATGGCATCACAGCAACAGATCAACATGCATCATGCATAAACTCAGAGCATTAGCGTAAACAGAGCACAGCTTCTCTAGGAGCATAAAAACCAGCCGCCAAGGCTGAACCACACTGATTTATCAGCTCTGGTGGAAGATAAAAACACTATCAATTCAAAGACTGGCAAAGCAGTTCTATCTTGTTCACTTGAATACTAGACACAAAAACTTCCACTACTAAACTTATATCCCATAACAAACTCCACTACGGTATCACGCCAGGAGAACAATAACTCAGAACACTCTGTTTGGCTTCCCCATCGTGCTCTTGATGTACAGGCACCGTACCTGCAAAAATAAACATCACGGCCAAGCCAAGTCAACTTGTGTTGGAGCAGCAAATCCAGAAGATGCAACCAAACAGAGGGAGGGTAAAAGTAAAACAGGACTCACGTTCTGCCAGTTCTTCTTCAGCGACGAAACCAGGAATTTGACGCTCATCTGGATGTTTTGCTGGATCTGCTTCTCCTCCATCGACAGGTTGCCCACTGCGACGCCCATGCACAGAACCTTCTTGAGCTGGAACTTGATTGTAGCTTTCGTCTCATTTACTTTTGATTCCCGAGAGTCCTGGTGAGTAACCAAAGTGGGGAACTTGCCTGTGATGACATTGAAACATTATCAATAACCAGGGTCAATACCAGGATATCAAATGTGATTATGATATGATAAAAACTCGTTCCTCATCACATACAGAACCTAACATGATATAGTGCTAGCTAAAAAGATGTAGAACATATAGCACAAAACAGAGGGTTCCGGTTTTAAAGAAAATGAGCCTCCATTACAGAAGTTTCAAGTTTGGCAAACCATGTGGAGTCACTACTCACTACAACCAACAAGGTACATAATCTTGCAACATACCAACTATGCTGTACAAAAAAAAAGTTCCCAGACATATATTCATATGAGTATGCTTAGGGAATGCCACACACATAACTGAAGTTGTGCTCACAAAAGGCTAAAATATACTTTTTCTTACAGAAAAATGGCAAAATTACCATCATATAATTAACAACAATAGCAGGGATGTACAAGGCAGATAGCAACATGAACATAAGCTCATTCTAACTGTCAAGTGCAACAGTCATTCTAATTATGAATGGTGACAGCCAGCAGATGACAGATCAGAATACTTGCCTGCCTTGTTAAGACCAGGACCAAGGAGACGAGGAATTTGCTGGCTTATCAGCTAGAATCTACAGTATTTTTCTCTCACAACAAAACAGCTTCAGCCGGCTTATCAGCTGGCTTATGTATCAGCCGAACAAGCCCAAGCCTCATATGCTAAGAAAGCATGGTACTTCTTGGCAAGCTTCTTGACAAGCTTCTTGTTCTTGTTCATCCTCTTGAGAGATTCAACATCCATGTAATCAAGATCGATCTTCTCAGCCTGCAAACAAATGAATACACAAGCATGACATCATCAGAACAAAAACAAAAGAAAACTTTACACAGAAGACAGTTTCTAAAAGTTCAAAGATTTATGATCCTGTTTCAAACATCTCGATTTCAACAGGAAGTATAAAAGATTGGTCTCATTGCACAATAGTCAACAGCGAGGTAAGGAGGTTCTACCACAGTTTTAACAATCATAGTTCAATAATAATGATATATTTGGCCAAGTAAAAGGATGAACCAACAGCAGCGCCGTAAGAGAGAGGTACTCCCTCCGTATATCTTTTAGAGGTCGTTTTGGACAGATCTACGCATACCAAGGTGTGTTTAATTTTAGTCTAATCTTCCATGTTTGCCCTTATTAAATAGGGTGTTGAGTAGGATCCTAACAGAAATCTCTCTCCGATGGATTGGTTAGTGTAGTCTGTGTTAATGTTGTGGTCTTGAGTTTGATTCCTTGGGCTCCATGTTTTTTTGCTTCGCTGCCTTTTTTGCATGGCGCTGCAGCTTTTTTCCGTTTCGCGCGTTGCTGGCTGCCGCGGATGGAGGGCGCGGGTAGCTTTTCCCTTTCGCGCTGTGCTGGCTGCCGCGATTTTTTTGCTTCGCTGCCTTTTTTGCATGGCGCTGTTGCTTTTTTCTTCCGTTTCGCGCGTTGCTGGCTGCCGCGGGTAGCTTTTTCCGTTTCGCGCTGTGCTTGCTGCCGCGGATGGAGGGAGCGTTCCGAGCGGGAGAGGGCGCGCTCCGTTTTTTCACTGTCGTTTTGCATGCCTATAAATACCGTAGGAACAGGTCTCAACAGTGCACCTCAACCAAATCAAAATGGCAGGAATAGATCTCAATGTTGTACCACCAAGGGATGAAGATCACGGTAAAGTAGCACTTGCCTGTCTCATTTTTTTTTGTAATGACAGCGAGCGCATACCTCCTGCAACTCCGGCGTCATCTGCGACTCCGGCTCCATGTCCGAGACCAGCGCGAGCTCCATGTCCGAGACCGGCGCCAGCTCCATATCTGAGGACTCCGATGCGAGCTCCATCTCCATGTCCGAGCAGGCGCGGCGGCGAGGCGAGCGGGCACGGTGGCGAGGCGAGCGCGGCGGCGAGGCGAGCAGGCGTGGCTGCGAGGCGAGCGAGCGAGATGCCGAGGGCCGCAGCGCTAACGAGGGTCAAAACGGATTTGGAAACCGAGGGTCGCGGCGTGAACTGAGGGTCGCGGCGTGCATTAACTCGAAACGGATTTGGAAACCAATGAGTCAGGGGCAAAGCCGTCTCCTTTGGCCAGCGCGGGGACGAACGACTTGTATTGTGCAACTCGAGCGAACGCCCAGAACGACCTCTAAAACATATACGGAGGGAGTACCTCCTCCACATGTTGCGCATCGCCAAGCATGCAAACCTTCATCATTGGGCGAGGGATGTGGGGCAACTTAACGGAGCCACTGAAACGCTTGTCCTTTTGCGGATCATAGTTCTTTAGTCCAATCTTGAGCTCGATGGTCTCTGTGAAATTCCTGTTCTTCTCCCTAGCCTCCGCAGCGACCTGGGAGATTGCGTCCTTGAGGACCTCGGTTTGCAACTTACTGCAAAGTAGAGCGCAGGTGTCAAAAAGATTGCAGTGTGTCAAAGATGAAGTGAATGTGGTGTGCAAAACACAAAAAATGCCGGCAACTTAACAGTGACGACTACTCCTCACAATGCAGCTAGGTGATGGGTTATTACACTGGTAAAAGGAGCTCAGCTGCATTTAATTACTGGAATTCAGGACTCACAAGCTATGGAGTATGGAGCAGTCTAACACGGTAGACTAGTACACATTTGTATCATGATTCAAGAACATCTAGAATGATCAAGCCACCAACCTCTTGTCAATCTAATATTCTAATCCCAGCATTTTTCACAACTTCTCTCATCATGTACGGACTCTTATCTTTATGCACACAAATAAAATTGTTATGGGTAAAAGAGACGCTGTATTCTCATACTAGGGCGGAGCGGGATCCTACGTAAACGAGGTAATCACAAAAAACTTATAGCACGCGACAATCATGAGAGCACAGACGGTAAGTGCAACAAAAATTGGAGAGGAAGAATGGGTCCAAAGATCGATGGTGGGTAGGTACCTCATGGCGGCTTGCCGATCGCCGATCCGCTGCTGTACACGAGAAAACCCAGACAGATCGTAAGGTCAACACAGGAGAAAGACAAACTCCCACTACCGGAAACAGTCGCTTTGCCGCCCAAAAAACACTCGGCAAAGGATTTACCGAGTGTAACACTCGGCAAACAGCACACGACATCTACAGTGCCGGTAAACGGCTCTTTGCCGAGTGTTTTTTATCGGGCACTCGGCAAAGACTTTGCCGAGAGCTGAAACCGACGCTCGGCGAAAAAAAGTTATGTGACGGAGTGGAGACGGTCACGGTGCGTTTGCCAAGTGTCAAATCTCAGGCACTCGGCAAACCTTCCTTCTATGTCGAGTGTCAAATTCTAGGCACTCAGCAAATCTTGCTTCTTTGCCGAGAGTCAAAGTTCAGGCACTCGGCAAAGCTTCTTCCTTTGTCGTGTGTCAAATTTCAGGCACTCAGCAAACCTTCGTCCTTTACCGTGTGTCAAATTCCAGGCACTCGGCAAACCTTCGCCCTTTGTCGAGTGTCGAATACCAGGCACTCGGCAAACACGTCCCAGAATGCACAGAATTTTGGCTTCTTTGCCAAGTGTCATAGCGCAGACACTCGGCAAAAAAGTCATTTTATTCTAGAAAGCACATATTTTTACCATGTGTCCCTCTTTGCCGAGTGTAATTTCCATGGCACTCGGCAAATAGCCCTTTTGCTGAGTGTAACACTCGGCAAAGCTACCACAAATAATCAGTTTATTTGTTTCGGTCACAGCCACGTACCACATTCAAATAAACATCACATCCATCACAGATAGTTCACAATAGGCATCATAGGCAGTTCATATAGATATATCGACAACACATTAATGCAAATAAATTTCAGAATCACTAGTAGGTTCATTCACAACCACAAATGATCACAAGTAGTCACAGGTAATCCACAAATGCAAATGCAAATAAAATCACTTAGGCCACGAGTTCCACTACGACCACGCTGGGTCATGAGGCTCATTCGATGTCGCCGATTGATGCTGCACAAAGGAGAAGAAATTGCATGTGTGAGTCAAGATTGAACAACACGTATGGTCTCTCTGCTGCCTAACTAGTATAACTCTTGCAACTATCAACAATATCTTCTCAGTTGCATTGTGCTCTAGTATGATTGCTTAAGTACTAGTTGTTAACAAACATATAGCATTAGTCACTAAGTTTATAGTGTCTGGGCATCTTTGTAAGATTGATTCTACATAAATTAGAAACGGTGATTATAAGGTTGTAAAGCGACTCACAGTGTTTAAAACAGTGTTTGGAGCAGGTTGAGGAGGGACTGGCATCGGTGGCGGAGGTTGACCGATTACAACATAAACACCCTTCATATATTCAAACATCTGCAACTCCATCCTCTACCGCTTTGCCTCCATCCTCTACCGCTCTGCTTCCATCTTCGCCTCTAGCTCCTCCCGGCGCCTCATTTCTTGTTCTAGCTCAGCCTATAATATTTCATTCCAATATTACAATGCAATGCAAAAGTATGTAAAAATCAATGAACGATGAATAAAACAAAAATAACATGGAGTGCATTCATCTGAACCGTGTAGAGTCCGACCGTGGGTGTATCGCCGGACTAGAACCCGTGCTCCGTGCTCGAATCTGGGAGAGAGTGGGAGTACTGGCCGTGTTGATTGTGCCGTCGCCAATCTAGAACCGGCCATGCTTCTTGCCTCCTCCCACCCTCATAACCACTTCTCCATTAAGGTCATGGGCGCTCGGATCGTACTCTGGGCCATGGACCACCCTTGCCATCGATGTGTATCCATCGAGGCAACTGTGGACGGACTCGTTGCTGTATGCCGAGGGCGGGTCCTCCGGGTTGTAGGCAACGTTGGACGTTGCCTTCCCCTTGTGGACCAAAGCATATGCCATGAACCGAGAGCAAGGCTCGCCACCGTGTGCCGCCGACTGCAAAAAAAGCAATATGATTAGAAATTATGCAGAGTTGAGCGTTAGAATAAAGAAATGAATTCGCGTACCCATCTAGCCACGTATTCTGAGAGGTTGAGGTTGCCTTGATGGTGTGGTGCACCCGGCATCAGCAAACGTCGCTCCTGACAAGCGTTGTGATTCTCCTCCCACGTAGGGTTGCACCACCTATCCACCATCCGGGCCTAGCACTGCAGATCGTAGGCGCACCACCACGGAGGCACCTACGTCATCAAGTATATGACATATAAGAAGATGAAATTAAGCATAATTAATTTTAGAAAAAATAAGTATTAATATTCTATATTTACCTTCAGGTATTGTTCTGAGGTCAGGCTAATGGTTCTTGCCGCCCTTTTAGGAATCCTCTCTCTAAGAATTTCCGCGTGGTATTGGATCACGACCTAGATGCGCGCCTCGTAGTGCATGTCCTTGATGAGTTTCTTAGTGGCTTTGTCAGCCACAGCATCTGCCTTGGCCTCGTATCCCTCCTCGTATCTAAAGAAATCCTGCATATATATAGACGTGATGTATCTAGTCATTATTTCAAGAATGTCCAATTTATGCGATGTATTGAGCAATGTAGTGCGAGAAAGACTTACCCAAAGCTCGGCCTTGACACACTGCGCCTTGTCGGCGAATACCCTACCATCCCTGTAGGGGACAGCGGCATAGTGGGCCCACGTGTAGGCTGGCTCAATAGTTTCGCCGAACTGAACCAGGCCAGGGAACTTTTCCTTGATCAAAAGACCAAGGATGCCGTTCACATGGCGTGCATGATCACCCCCACTGACCTTCCTCCAACTCCTACCCAAGTGATTAAGATAAATTATTAGTTTCTATTGTAATTTTGAACATATCAAACGAAAAATTAGTGACAACATATAAAGTTACTTACTTGTCTCCATCGGGTCGAATTAGCGGGCGTCTCTCAAGAGGTATCGGTTGCCTCAGGAGGGTCGAGGGACCTCGCAACCACACACGCGACGAAGTAGAGGAAGAGGTACCCCCTGTATCCTCCTCCACCCCTGCCTCCTCCTCCACCTGTACCTCCTCCTCCTCAGAGGATGAGTGAGCGGAAGGTAACTCAGACGGCGACGAAGGTACAGATGACGGTGGCCTCGTCTTGCCTCCACCCTTCCCTCGACCCCTGGGTCTACCCCGAGATCTCTTCCTGGATCCCTCAGCTGCATCAGACCCTTTACGCGTCGCTGTCCCTTTTGAGTAAAGCGACGCTATCCTATTTATACCGCCCACCATTGTTCAATCACCTGCAATTAAAAAGAGTAAACCAATTAGCACAGATAATACATTAAAATAGATGAAAAAAACATACATAGAAAATAACATGGTATGACAAATAATAAATCAGTTAGCACGGATCATACATGTATTAGAAATAATCATCATGATCGGGATTAGCTGGATCATAAGTCTCGTCATCACTATCATGCATGTCGATATAATCATCCCCGTGCTCCGAAGGAGGAATGTTGTCATCACCGTCATTGCTTTGATGTAATCGCTGAAGTAATTCTAAGTCCTTCACATTCTGAACCTCGTCTCCGGCGTCCTCGTCAGCACCACTTTCATTGTCTACTTCCATACCCTAAGCTTCGGTTAAGTCTATCTCAAAACTCCCTTCGAGCCCATCTTCTTGAAAGAACTCTCCATCATATGTGTTGGAGTCTATGTTGTAATCTTGATTGTTTGGGATAGGTAGTTTACCATGTGGCAATACCTTGTACACAACATCCCAACCCTTAAGACGGTCTACAGTTTGGCACGGGTATGAGAGATAATAAACTTGCGTGGTCTATTGAGCCACAATATAGACATCGTCTCCTGGTAAGACGGATGATTGTTGAATTTTGACTAGCCCAAGATTAGGGGTCCGCCTCACTACTTCAGGATCAAACCAATGGCATTTGAATATAACGGGATTAAGAGGTTTGCAACCATGAAACATGAGTTCGTATATTTCTTCAATTCTTCCGTAATACTCAACCCCATCTAAGCCTTGCATAAAAACTTTGGTATTTGTGGTTCTTCGATTGGACCGACTCTGCTCGTGGCTTGTTGTGTGAAAGCGATATCCATTCACGTCATAACCAGTAAATGACCTGACCCTATAGGCACAACCATTGGCAACCTGTCTCAACTTGGCACTCATAGACGCATCAATTTGTCCCTACAAGTTCAAGCAGGGTAGTTCGTTATATTAGTTGCACGTACGAGCAACTTGTAATGTCAAACTAAGTACGAGCCAAATTAGACAGTAGCTTCTGTTTGAACCAAGAAATAAAATCGGGCATTCCATTTCCCGCACCCTCTCTAAGAAGGGTCGAAGTTTCCTGTGGGGTAGGTTCCCTTGATTCACGCTAGAATTGTTCATGAAATTCCCTGTACCAACGAGAAACAAGGGAGTTGGACACATAATTGTGACTACTTAAGAAAAAGTTTGTTGAAAACTTACAGCATGTACGACTCCACTTCGGATAGTTTGGTCAACACATATAACATAATAGTGCGCCACTCTTGATGTTTCAAGGTCTTGTTAGTCGCACCACTTGCACTTCCGAGTTGCCCTCGGAAAATGCTAAGGTTCGATTCATCTTCGCCAGCATTGTAACGAGGGGGTGGATCATGCACGCTAGGAAGCTTGTCAGCATAGTATTTTGTTGTGAAATTTTACACCTCCTCCAGAATATATGCCTCTGCTATGGGTGCTTAAATTTTGCATTTATTTTTACATTTAGTTCGAAGAACCTTTTGAAATCTCTCAATTGAATAGCACCAACAGCCCTACACAGGCCCCCCTATTCGTGCCTCATATGGGAGGTACAAAATAAAATGCTGCATTGGATTGAAGATGCCAGGTGGAAAGATCTTCTCCAACTTGTAGAGCAACATAGGCGCCATTCTTTCCATGTCTGCAACCACGGTACGAGATAACTCCTTAGCACAAAGCTGGCGGAAGAAATTGCTCAACTCCGCCAGCACTATACAGACATGCTCAGGGACATAGCCTCGAACCATCACCAGCAGTAGCCGCTCAAGCCATATGTGGTAGTCATGACTCTTGAGCCCGTTGATTCACAAAGTAGCTAAGTTCACTCCCCTCTTCAGATTCAGCTGCATACCCATTAGGGAACATTAACGTTTGGAACCATTCCAGTACTTCCCTCCTTTGGGCCCTCGTCAAAACGAAATCAGCCTTAGGCTTTCTCCATGACTTCCCGCCTCCAAGAGGCACCATGTCTAGCTTTGGTCTATTGCATAACCTCGCCTGATCCACTCTAGTCTTAACATTATCCTTTGTCTTATCAGGAATGTCCATGATTGTACCAAAAATTGCCTCGGCAACATTCTTTTTAGTGTGCATTACATCAATGTTATGTGGAAGTAGAAGGTCATCAAAATAGGGGAGGTTCCACAAGCACGACTTGTGAGTCCATGCATGTTCCTCACCATATCCTAGAAAACGATCTCCTTGGTCATTGACCTCGAGAGCGTCTAACTGAGCATGAACCACGGCACCAATCATCATCTAGGGTGCAGGGCCTTCAACTACTATATCTTTCGTAAAGTTCTTGATGTCTCGTCTGAAGGGATGGTCAAGAGGGAGGAATTTTTGATGTTTGTCGAACAAAGAATACTTATCACCCTTCGTCAACCAAATGAACATCAAAGATGCCTTGCATACTAGGCATGAGAACTTCCCGTGAACACACCAGCCATATAATATCCCATATGCCGGAAAGTCATGCAGGGAGTACTGGTACCAAACATGCATTTTGAAGTTTGTCTTTGTAGCTCGGTCATATGCCCATACCCCTTCCTCCCAAGCACAGACCAAATCATCAATCAGAGGCTCCATGTACACACTCATATTATTCCCCAGGCATTCAGGAATTATCAACGACAAGAATATGTTCTGTCATTGAAAGAGGACGCCAGGGGGGAGATTGAGAGGGATAACGAACATGGGCCAACAAGTGTATGAGGCTGCCGCCATTCCATAAGGATTGAACCCATCTGTTGCCAGCACAACACATACATTACAAGCCTCTAAAGCTTTCTCACGATGAATCATATCAAACCTTGTCCATGCTTCACCATCGGATGGATGCACCAGCTTCTTAGGATTGTATCGACGTCCATATTTGTGCCATGCCATCTGTTTCGTGGATTCCTCAGTCATATAAAGCCATTGGATCCTCGGTATGAATGGAAGGTACCGTAGGATCTTCACGGGGATGGCGAGCTGCCTCTTCTGACCATCACCAGAGTCTACCTCCAGGAACCTAGATGATTTACACTTCACACAGTACTTTGCTTCCGCATGTTCTTTCCTAAATAAGATGCATCCCTTCGGACAAGCATGTATCGGCTCATATGGCATCTTAAGTGTATGAAGGAGTTTCTGTGCCTCATGCTCTTTGGCAGGATGTGACCATCCGGGAGCAGGCTACCAACAACTATCAGCATAACATCGAAGGCTTCTCGACTCAAGCTAAATTGGGACTTTATGGCCATTAGACGTGCAATGGCATCTAGTTGAGAAACCTTGGCATGCTCGTAAAGGGGTTGCTGTGTCGCAGACAATATATCGTAATATGCCTTTGTGGTTGGCTCTGGCTCCTCCTCCCTACGTCCTTCATCGAAGTGTGCTTCATGATAGTCATTTAACATGTCTCCTACCCCGGCATCAGCATCATAATCCTCAATGCGTTGTCTCACGACCTTGTCTCTCACACGATCAGATTCACCATGGTAGATCCATCGGGTATAGTCCGTCGTAAATCCATTCTTGCAAAGATGTTTACCCATGACCACCTTTGTTTGTCGATGCGTGTTTGCACAAATGCTGCAGGGACACCAAGTGCCACGCGCTCCTTTAACCCTTGCAAATGCTAGTTCCAAGAAAGCATCGGTCTTCTCAATCCATTCATCGGAATGAACCCTAACTAGAGCGGCCCATGTACATCCACTCATGGTCATCCATCCTCTAACATATCAACAAGTAATATAAAAATCAATTGCATCTATAGGTTCCTATACTGTCTAATAGGTGAAGATAGGTCCTAATCCCACCCAAGGATGTGTATATGGGGTTAGTTTCCATGCTCTACTCCTATCCGAGACAGAATTTCGGCAGCACCTCCCCGCTATTCTCCAAATACACATCCTGGCATGGAGATTGTGTATCCGGAGAACAACAAGGAGATGCTACCAAAACTCTGTCTCGGATCAGAGTAGAGCATGGAAACTAACCCCATTTACACATCCTCAGGCTGTCCAAAAAACATGGACATTTCGAAATAGATACGGTTATAGATATGCAAAGATCTACATATTTCCAACCGTATCTCTTTCGAATGGGAGACGCCTAGCTAGGTTACATGATATACAAACATCCTATATTTCACATCATATGGAAGAGGGGTGTAGGATGCCTCACCTTGCTGTAGGGCAAAGTGATGAGTCGAGGACGGTGGAGAATGATCTTTGCAATGGCCTCTCCTGCTGATGAGGACATCGCCATGCTGGACACACTGACGCCATGGTCTTCCCCAAGTTGCAATTCATTCCCAACTCAACTGCCACGTCGCCCTCGGATTCAGCAGACACGTCGTCACTGTTTCGGTCATAACTTTCTCATATGACATCGAAACGGGCCGTTCTTGGATGCGTTGGAAAGGGGACGACGACGCCGTCGTTTTGGATCTGGTCCCAGCTCCAGAAGGTCCGTGGACCATTCTGTGTGACCATGGCAAGGTGCTGCGTCACCTATTTGGGCCAACTTGGCCATGTATCATGTCGGGCCTTAAGCCCAAGTTGTGAGCGCCCAACCCCTGGCCGTCCCCAACCCTAGGTCGAGTCTTAGACTATAAACACAGCCGTCGCTGCTGCTACACAATTGGGTTTTGTTTAGAGTTTAGTTTTCCATCGAGAAACTGAATCGTTCATTGTAAGCTGTGGTGACAAATCCTTTTACGAGTGATCCAGGGCCCCATTCTTGATCTCCTCCCTTTGTGTTGATTAGTCCTTTGGAACCGAGTTCTAGAACCCTCTATTGATATTCGCGTCATTCATATTTGCAATATCGATTGCGTGTTTTACCTTCTTGCTTGTGCTCTTGATTCGCTTGCGAGGAAAAGCCTTCTTGGCGAGGTCAATCAAGTTGTGCTTGGTTGATAACCAATGGAGCAAAGGTGTAGCAGTTGCGAGGGTTCGAATCACGTCGATTTGAAGCCGGATCGCCAACGTCGAGATCTCCACAAATCGAACTTACCGGCTACCTCTCGGAAGATCGGGCTGTACTCATCAATTGGTATCGAGATATTTCGGTTTATCGCGAGGTATAATCTCGTTTGCCTTAGATTCGTATTTGTTCATTATCTAGAGTCTACAAAAAGCCCAAAAATATTTCAATTTCCGCTGTCCTATCGCCCTTTGTGCCTTTGCAATTTTGTTTCTGATTCGTGTTGTTGAGTTTGTGTCCGTGATCGAGTCTTGTTGCTGGTTTAGGATTGTGTTCGTGGTCGTAGTTCAATCGTCCGTTGCTGTGATTTTTGTTTTCCGCCACTATCCCATCCACCGTTCCCAAACAACAAGTCGAAGCCACCACATTACTCGACTTGCCCCGCTAGCCGCCTTGTGTCACTTCTCGCCACCGCGCAAACCCTAGACAGGTTGCCAGCCGCTCTTATTTTGCCTGCATCGCAGCCCTCCTTACATCATCAGGCGAATACCTACTGCTGTTAGTCATAGTGACGATCCTGTGATCGGTGTTAGAGTTTCGGGACGCTTTGCCCTAACTGCCGCCGCCGTGTTGTGCCTCCCGAAAAACATACCTTGAGATACCTTCGGTAAAACAGGCATAACTTTTCGCTCGTTTATCCGAAAAATCTGAAATTTTTTCAGCAGCTTATTGACACCATTTGGGGCCAACCCAAACTTGGCTTCGTCCTGTTTGGTTTCATCAGAATTGCCAAAAAAATTCGGGAAAATATAGAAAAAAAAATTGTCAAAGTTTTTGCACGCTTTTCAGAGAACGTGCTGAATTTCTGTAGACCACATCCCACCTCAGTTGTAGGTGCCAATTTTTGTGGTTGCATCTTTTGTGATCCTTGTTCAGAGAAAAGTATATAAAAAATAGTAAAAAAATAAAAAAGTTTGTTTCCTACTAGTGCCTTTTGGAAAAATCCGGGAAAAAATTCAGGAAAAAGGAGAAATCCGGGCTATTTGCTTGTTCTGTGAGTTCTTTCGATCGTCCTTTGTTTTCACCTTGTTGCGCTACGTCTCGACACGTCTTAGTCAGCACCTGTGATTTGTACTTTGGATCCGGATTGAACAATCATTAATCTGCATTCGTTAATTGCTAATCCTTGCTGTCATATTGTGTGCCTACCCATAGCTCCACATATTCTTTTGTCAGCACAGGTTCATCTTGCAACTGTTACCCACGCTCTACAACAGATTGCTTCGCCATTTTGGTTTTGCTCCTGTTTGGCGTTGGTAAGAATACAGGCAAGACGGTGGTAAGCCGCTTGTGATTTTGCATTCCACTTTCACCACCATCACCACTACCACCACCACTTGTTTCCTTTTAGTTGATAGGGATAATACTTTGGTGTTATCTTTTTCTATCTTCTAACCATGGCAGGAACTCCGACGGACTTCAATGAGTGCGTGTCCAAGGGCGAGCTTACAATGTTCATGACTAAACAACGCAATCTTATGACCGAGCTGATGCGCAACGTGAACAATCTGGTCACCCGCATTGAACAGCTTGAGCAACGCCCTCCACCTTATCGTGCTGATGATGAAGATGCAGATGCTTTTGGTGATGAAGATGCGTATGCTGACGGTGGTGCCCATCGCCGCCTCAACTTCAATCGTCGTGGTATGGAAGGTAATAATCATGGTAATAATGATCCTTTTGCTAAAATTAAATTTAGTCTACCTCCTTTTGCTGGTAATGTTAATCTAGAGGCATATTTAGATTGGGAGCTTGCTGTTCAACAAAAATTTGATTCTCATAATGTTCCCGCTGAGCATAGAGTTAGACTTGCTACTAGTGAGTTTACTAATTTTGCTTTGTTCTGGTGGAGTGATCTTTGCAATGCCAATAATGCTGTTGCTGTGCCTCAAACATGGAATGTTTTAAAGCAACGTATGAAATCTCGTTTTGTTCCTCCTTATTACCAACGTGATTTACGTTTGAAACTACAAACTTTAAAACAAGGTGATAAAGGAGTAGAAGCATACTATCAAGAATTGCTTATTGGTTTAGCACGTTGTGGTATAAATGAAGATGATAATGATGCTAGTGCTAGATTTTTTGGTGGTTTAAACCATGATATCTGAGAACATACTTGATTACAAAGAATGGCTTAATTTTTCCCAATTGTATCATCTTGCTATTAAGGCCGAACGAGAAGTACAGGGGACTTAAACAACACCAGCCTTTCAGGTCTAACAATGGGAGGAATTTTCAGCAGCGTTCCAAGCCGAGAGACGCCTAAGCTTCTGTTGCACCATAGCCATCTACACCTCCATTTTCTTCCGGGGTAAGTAAATTGTCTAATGTGCGATTTCCACAATTTGAAGAAAGGTGGCACTCGGGTGCTTCTACTAGCTCCTCCTCATCCAGCTCTAAAATCATTTGCCACCGATGCAAAGGCATGGGACATGTCATGAAGGATTGCCCCGGTCGTCGCTCTTTCATTGCTACCGAGGATGGATATGTAAGTGCTAGTGATGTTGAAGATGATTTAGCCCTTGTCGCTAACATTGATGTAGATCCCACCAAGAGGCGATCAAGACAAGGAGGCCATCACCATTGACTCCGTGGGGCTGCTGCCATGGACTACCCTAGCCTTCTTGTGCGGCGTGTGTTGAGTACACGTGTGGGACATGAAGAAGAGATGAAGATCCAATGCCACAATTTGTTCCACATGTATCTCATTGTGTGCGGGGTTGTCGTGTTCTCACTATCATTGATGGCGGGAGTTGCAACAACTTGGTGAGTTCAGATTTGGTTGACAAGCTTGGTTTGACCACACGACAACATTCGTATCCATATAAACTTCAATGGTTCAATAATAGTGGTAAGACTAAGGTAACTAAATCAGCACGCATTAGCTTTTTTCATGTGCTCTTATCATGATCTGCTGATTTTGATGTTGTCCCTATGCAAGCTTGTTCCATTTTGTTAGGTCGACCATGGGAATTTGATAATGATGCTTTACACCATGGTAGAACTAATACATACACTATCATACATAAGGACAAGAAAATTACATTCTTGCCTTTGTCTCCTATGGATATTGTTAAACATGCTAATGAGATTAAAATAAACCTCCAACAGACATTGCTAAAAATAATGGGATTAAGTTAAAAGGAGGTGCTTTTCTTGCTACAACTTCGCTCTCTTTGAGTTATGTGATAATCCTAATGCACCATGTTATACTATGTTTTGTCAACCTTTTATGTCGGTGCATTGCCCTTTGTCACTAACCTTTTGTAGGAGTTCGTTGATGATGGGATGGAGTCGAGGGGCGACTCCAATTCTAGAAGGAGGGATGATGAGGACATCGCCAAGATGGAGTCGAGGACGACTCTAATTCAAGAAGGGAGGATGATGAGGACATCACCATGCTGGACACACCGACGCCATGGTCTTCCCCAAGTTGCAATTGTTTCCCAACTCGGTGCCACGTCGCCCTCGGATTCAGTGAGACACGTCCTTTGTTTCGGTCATAACTTTCTCATACGACATCGAAACGGGCCGTTCTTGGATGCGTTGGAAAGGGACGACGACGCCGTCGTTTTGGATCTGGTCCTAGCTCCAGAAGGTCCGTGGATCATTCTGTGTGACCACAGCAAGGTGCTGCGTCACCTATTTGGGCCAATTTGGCCATGTATCGTGTCAGGCCTTAAGCCCAAGTTGTGGCGCCCAACCCCTGGCCGTCCCCAACCCTAGGTCGAGTCTTAGACTATAAACACAGCCGCCGCCGCTGCTACACAATTGGGTTTTGTTTAGAGTTTAGTTTTCCATCGGCCCGAATCGTTCATTGTAGCTTGTGGTGACAAATCCTTTTACGGTGATCCAGGGCCCCCGTTCTTGATCTCCTCCACTGTGTCGATTAGTCCTTTGGAACCGAGTTCTAGAACCCTCTATTGATATTCGCGTCATTTATATTTGCAATATTAGATTGAGTGTTTTACCTTCTTGCTTGTGCTCTTCGATTCGCTTGCAGGAAAAGCCTTCTTGGCGAGGTCAATCAAGTTGTGCTTGGTTGATAACCAACGGAGCAGTGGTGTAACGGTTGTAGGGTTCGAATCACGTCTGATTTGAAGCCGGATCACCAACATCGAGATCTCCACAAATCGAACTTACCGGCTACCTCTCGGAAGATCGGGCCTGTACTCATCACCTACAACAAAGGAACATAATAGTGTCAATTATAAATTTCGGCAGCACCTCCCTTGCATGGTGAGGTAACCACAATCTGCAACAAACCAACGGCACGATGGCCGACAACCACATACACAGTTTATACCTCCTCTTTAGTTTCTAGTAAATTTTAGTTTCAGATAGGAACATGGCAACTAAGATGCTGTAGACAAAACATAACCTATAAATGATTTTACAACCCTAAAAAGGAATTCCATATATCCATCTTCCCCTTAGCACACTAAGTGCCACAAGATGCTTAATTGTTCAAAAGATGCTTCTATCAATTCCTAAGCATTACCTAAAATCATTAATCAAACAGAAAGGCTCAAAAAAATAGATACCGCATTATTATGTGTTATTATCCATGAGGTGATCTTGCAACCAACAGCTTGCTCAACAATTTTTAGATGGTTGATGTTGCTGTTCATCTACCTTTTTCTCTCTGATGGATCATCCCCACTAAATTGGGTGAAAGTGCAAAATTAATTCTTACATCTTGAACTTGGCAACAATCAAATTAGACAAAGGAAGAAATCATCACATGCAATAAACAATACCTGTCTTTGGTGCCTGGAAACTACACAAAGCAAAAGAGGTAGGAAGAAATGCATGAAAATAGATGCAACCATTGAGCATTGCTTTAACTATCATTGAACATGTACAAAGGTAGTGTCAACTTTGGGTTTGATGGTTGGTTCAGTTGTGAGCATTGCCTCAATCATCAAAAAAAGAAAGAGATGTAATGTGGAAAGGTAGACCATGATAATTGCATGAAACATCAAACATAATTTATGCTGTAATCATCATAGTCTCACGTGCTTCGTCGCCAATTGAACTACAAATAGAATCCACCAAACCAATGATATCCAAGACAAGCAAAACATAATTACCGAGAACACCTACTATATGAACCATAGCATCCAACAGGCACAGGCGGACAGTGGCAATACCTCCTTAGATCAGCGACACCTTCTTCAATCAGCAACAACAGTAGCTCCTCCACGGTGACTGAAACAGGGGAAGAGATGGCGACGGCCGCGCCCCAATGCACCCACCGCAAGGAGAAGGGAAATGGTGGTGAAGCCACGACATAGGGCGAGTGCGCGCAAGGACAACACCTACACCCCAACAGCTCCATCCTAGCTCCGCAGAACGCTCCACCCATAGCTTCAGCGGGAGGCGCGGTGAGGACCTAGGGCGGCGGCGGGCTCCTGGGGCAGCGAAATGGCGGTGGGCTCCTAGGGCGACAAAACATGGGCTGGGAGGCCGGCCGCTGGGGGTGGGGAGCCAGTGCCGAGGGCCAGGCGTTGGGGGCGGGGGCATGGGAGGATGACACTCTAGGGACCTTTGGTTGAGGGCGGAGCGACGGGCGCCGCGCGTGCCGGGAGCGGAAGGGCGAACGCCGGGGGTTGGGAGGCCGACCACCGGGCAACAGGGGCTGCGCACCGGAGGCGGGAGCATGGGCACCGAGGGCCAGGCGCTGTGGGTGGGGACGTGGGAGGACGGTGGCTTGGGCGCTGGGCACGAGGCCGGTGGCGGGGTACGGACGCGGGAGGCCGATGGCGTGGCGTGTGCGTGAGTGTTTGGGTGCGTGCGTGTGTGCGGGCGAGGAGCAGATTTGCTGGATGAGAGACACGTTAAAGAGAAGAAGGAAAAGAAGGAAGAAAAATGAAAAAAAAAGTTTGCCGAGTGCGCCCTGATCTAGCACTCGGCAAATCTAGGTATGCCGAGTGTCAGATCGGGACACTTGGCAAAGCCAGCTTTGCCGAGTGCCAGATCGGGGGCACTCGGCAAACATTGTTTTTTTATTTTCCTTCCTTCTTTTCCTTCTTCTCCATAACGTGTTTTTCTAAATTTGTTCCCATGAACTTTGAAAATACCTTGTCTAATTTACTCAACAATATATATTTGATTTTTCTACGAATGTTATTCCATTATTTCATTTTATTCTATTATTTGAATTACTTGCAATTCAAATTTGACTTATACCAAAAAATTCATTGAAATACAATAAATTAATTAAATATAGCAAATGGATCCAAAAATATACCAAATCTTAACATGGAGTACCACATGTTGTATGTGGAAAGTAGAAAAAGTTTCAAGGTCAGGAGTGAAAAAAACTTATTATTTTATGCACTTGTAGCTCAAATTCAATGTATATCAATTAAAATTCTATAATTGCACTTAACAAATTAAAATTATCGAACGGATCCAAAAATTTACCAAAATTACACATGAATCAATCTATGTTCTCTATTGCCTATATAAAAAGTTTTGAAGTCAAACCCTAATTCAACCGTCACTTTGTCTCCAAATCTTACCGAATCATTCTCAATGCTACGATTCTTCTTCTAAGATACTTCGGTTTGCAAACATCGTACGTGACAGATTGTGCGAAACCTTCTCAATTTTTTACCATGGCCTCCACATATGATATCTTGAGATCTTGATAAATCTCATGATTTTCAGAGTTTGTTTGTTTTTTTAAGAATTTAAAAACCATTCGACCACACGTTCTTGGTCGGGTTTCGTGAACAAGATGTTCAAAATTTCCTTTCATTTCCCAGATAAGGTCTCACACAGGACTCAATAACATGAATATCATTTTTCTACTCATTTTATTATATTATTTGAATCACTTGCGGTTCAAATTTGACTTATACCAAAAAATTCCTTTAAAGGAAATAAATTAATTAAATATAGCAAATGGATCTAGAAATATACCAAATATTAAAATGGAGTACCACATGTTATATGTGGAGAGTAGAAAAGTTTCAAGGTCAGGAGTGAAAAAAACATATTATTTCATGCAGTTGTAGCTCAAATTCAATGTATATCAATTAAAATTCTATAATTGCACTTAACAAATTAAAATTATCGAACCGATCAAAAAATTTACCAAAATTACACATGAATCAATCTATGTTCTCTATTGCCTATACAAAAAGTTTTGAAGTCAAACCCCAATTCGACCATCACTTTGACTCCAAATCTTACCGAATCCTTCTCAACGTTACCATTGTTCTTCTGAGATACTTCGGTTTGCAAACATCGTACGTGACAGATTGTGCGAAATCTTCTCAAATTTTTACCATATCCTCCACGTATGATATCATGAGATCTTGACAAATCTCATGATTTTTAGACTTCATTTGTTTTTTTAAGAATTTAAAAACCATTCGGCCACACGTTCTTGCTCAGGTTTCGTGAACAAGATGTTCAAAATTTTCTTTTATTTTCCGGATAAGGCCTCACACGGGACTCAATAACATGAATATCATTTTTATACTTATTTTATTATATTATTTGAATCACTTGTAGTTCAAATTTGAGTTATACCAAAAAATTCCTTTAAATAAAATAAATTAATTAAATATAGCAAACGGATCTAGAAATATACGAAATCTTAACATGGAGTACAACATGTAGTATGTGGAGAGTTGAAAAAATTTCAAGGTAAGGCGTAAAAAAAACTTATTATTTCATGCAGTTGTAGCTCAAATTCAATGTATATCAATTAAAATTCTATAATTGCACTTAACAAATTAAAATTATCGAACGGATCCAAAAATTTACCAAAATTACACATGAATTAATCTATGTTCTCTATTACCTATACAAAAAGTTTTGAAGTCAAACCCCAATTCGACCGTCACTTTGACTCCAAATCTTACCGAATCCTTCTTAACGCTACGATTCTTTAGTTTGTAAACATCGTACGTGATAGATTGTGTGAAATCTTCTCAATTTTTTACCACGGCCTCAACATATGATATCATGAGATCTTGACAAATCTCATAATTTTCAGGCTTCGTTTGTTTTTTTTAAGAATTTAAAAACCATTCGACCACACGTTCTTGGTCGGGTTTCATGAACAAGATGTTCGAAATTTCCTTTTATTTTCCACATAAGGCCTCACACTGGACGCAAGAACATGAATATCATTTTTCCACTCATTTTATTCCATTAATTGAATCACTTGCAGTTCAAATTTGAGTTATACAAACAAATTCCATTAAATGAAATTAATTAATTAAATATAGCAAACAGACCGAGAAATATATCAAATTTTAACATAGAGTACCACGGTACTGTATGTAGAGGTTAGAAAAATTTTTGAGGGTAGCAGAAGGAAAAAAGTTTAGACTTTGCTGAGAGCCAACAAAAAACACTCGGCAAATAATGTCTTTGCTGAGAGCCAACAAAAAACACTCGGCGAATAATGTCTTTGCCGAGTGTCACTAACGGACACTCGGCAAAGTGCAAATGGCAGGGCGCTCAAGCTGGCGGCCGTTGCACGGCTGGCGCACGTGCTGCTATTTTGCAATGTTTGTCGAGTGTTTCGTTATTATTTGCCAAGTGTCTACTTTAAGGCACTCGTATGTTTGCCGAATGTTTCCACGACGGCATTCGGCACACAGCAGGTTTGCCGAGTGTCCAATGGAATGCACTCAGCAAACCCTCAGGCACTCGGCATACCTACTGTTTCCAGTAGTGGCTTTGGGCATCTGTGAGCGACGAAAAAGGATCAGAAGTGAAAGAAGAGAAGAGGCGGACGCGTACCTGCTGCTAGGGCTTGGGGCAGGATGAGACTGCGGCAGATATCACAGACAGTAAAACTCTTACGTTTTTGTCATTTTTGCTGATGTAGCACACCACGTTGGCAATCCAGCACGGCAGCACCTCTGGAAGCCCCGACTTAACACGGAAAAGACCTATTTACCCCTGTTATTTCTCTATCTACTCGCTGACGCGTGGGTCCTGCATGTCAGTTTCTTCTTCAACCTTCGAACATCACCTCACAGTGAGGGGAGGGGAGGAACTCGTACAGTGTCCCGGCCACGTCGCGCAGCGGCCTGGGCGCGACGGCCTGGGTGATGACTTCCAGCCAGTTCCGACCACGCAGCGACTGCACCGAGCCAGTTCCCCGTGCCCCCTGCCCCGGAATCCTTCTTCGCCAACGTCCGAGACGCGCTGCAGGTGCTCTACTATTTTAGTCACTTTTTATTTTTTCCTGCTCTAGTGCTGTGCATGCACAGACGTATGTGTGTGGCTCTGTGCTGCCTGTGCGGCACCGGAGCATTGTTCATTCAGCACGATCACTCATTCCCTCCAGTTTCCGTTCGGCGATGGCGATGCATTGACGAATGGGCGGTTCAAGAGCGTGAAGCACCGGGTGGTGGCACCGGAGGGGGTGGAGTCACGGCTGTCCGTGATCTACTTTGGCGGGCCTGCGCCGTCGCAGCAGATCGCGCCGCTGCCGCGGGTGATGCGGGACGAGGAGCAGAGCCTGTACCGGGAGTTCACATGGACCGAGTACAAGCGCGCCATGTACGAGACCCGCCTCGCCGACCACCACCTCGGCCCCTTCGATCTGCGCGCCGCCAACAGCAACAGGCCCAGTGAGCCCGTGGCGGGCAGCGCCGATCCGCCGCACTGCAACGGCTTGGGCTATGACATTATAGCAGTGGCAGCCTGGGCAGAGGGAGAGTGAGAGGCGAGATTAGAGAGGGAGAGGACTGAGAGTAGCCATGGCCGCCCTGCTGGACGGTGGCCAGGCCGCCGGGCACCCAGCCGTCGTGCGCCAAGGTGCCCAGGCCGCTGCGCGACGCAGCCAGGACTCTGTACGAGCTCCTCCCCTCCCCTCGCTGTGTAGTGATGGCCTGACGTTGAAGAAGAAATGGATATACGAGGCCCATGTGTCAGAATATAGGGAGAAACACCAGGGGGTAAATATGTAGTTAGGGCTTCTAGGGGCGCTGCCGCGCTGGCATGTCTACGTGGCATGACACATCAGCAAGAGTGACAAAAGCGTAGGAGTTTCACTGTTTGCGATGGCAAATCTGTAAGTGCACCCACAAAGCTGGCAAACGAAGAGGTGTCATCCGTAAGAATGACAAAAAGTTAAAAATCCCGCAGAGGAGAGAGAGGGCGAAAACCTGGAGCAACAAATTTTGAGGCGTGCCGATGCAATCCTCCTCGCTGTTGCAGCGCCGCTAGCCGTCCGATGTGATTCTCAATTACAGTGGATTGGTTCTGGGCAGGGTTCAAAATTTCGGCGAAATTTCGGCCGAATTTCACGAAATTCGGTAATTTCGGTGGTGGCCGAAAGAAAACTCTGAATTTTTTAATACACTAATACATGTGCTATATAACTCTAATCTTATATTTTTCTATTGTTTATATTGCATATTCTTCTATTTAATAGATATGTAGTCATAAATCATACTAATATTTGTTTAGATCCATTTTTTTTAAAAAAAACATACTTCATGTGTTAATCTCTAAAAAATTTTGGCGAAATTTCGGCCGAATTTCGCGAAATTCGGTAATTTCGGTGGTGGCCGAAATTTTGGCGATACCGAAATTAAAAACCTTGGTTCTGGGCCTTTTGTGGGCTGAAATATAACGGGCTAAATATACTGGGCCGATTGGATAGATATCTCTAAGGCTAATTTGAAAACTCAAATCCTTTTGGATCCCTGACTTTTTTTCAGGATGAAAAATGTATGGAGAAATAATTTGAATAATTATTAGGTTTTTATGGAGGGTTTTCCATCTCTGGGTGTGCCTCATCCTTGCTTCCAAATTAGCCCTAAAGAGAAAAGTCCTATTGATCCCTCGACTATTGGAATAGTCCGATTTACCTCCTTCAACAATAAACCTGGGTGCTTGTGCTCTACAAACTATTGAAACCGTTCGGTTTACATACCTAAGTGGCTTTGAAAGCGGTTTTGACTACGTCAACAACGAGCGAGGTAAATCAGACTTTCATGATAGTTCAGGGAGGTCAAATATACTTTGGAGAAAACTATAGAAATAAATTTTCAAAACATTGCCTAAATATTTTTCTAGAATAAATATACATTTAAAAATACTAAAAATCTGATTTAATGTTAAAGAATCATAGAAGATTGTTTTAACTCAACAAAATATGAAACATGTTTCATATTTCCCTAAAATCATTCCGTATGTTTTTCGGAGCTAGGAATATAGAGCATGATTTTAAGAGATATATGAATTCTGGCATCCCAAGCCCATCCAAACTGTCTTTCTACCTGATCATGTGCTCACGTACGCCGGTGATGATGAATGAGGAAGCAGTCGTGTCCGTCCGGATGCTGTCGACCAAGTCATAGATGTCTAGAGTCTGAGAAATCATATGCCAGTGGCTGCTGATGGACCAATCTTTCTGCATATCTCATCATTGTGATGTCCCCTAAGAAGACAATATAGCCACAAAGTTAAACCACATGGTACACGTTGTTAATGTGCAATCAAAGCTTGATTATATATATTTTTATTTGAACTTTCCCATGCATGTCTCGATGGTTAAGCTAGACATTGCTGCCAAGAAAATGTTTTTTGCAGATTGCACAGTGGTTGTGCAGTCATTCACGTTGCGGTATGCGAGAATTTGTCTTTTTGTTTGCATCTTTCGTTTCATATTTGGCTAGTTTCAAATTTTAGAAGATCATATAAGATTCACATAATTCTAAGCAAGAAATAAAATGTAGTGCCTAATTTTAGAAAAAATATAAAAGTGGTTTCATATTTTCTGAGTTAAAACAAAGTGTATATGAACTTTCTCGTATTAAATCAAATTTTTAGTATTTTTCAATGCATATTTATTCTAAAAATATTTGGATAATTTGTGGAAAATTTATTTCTATAACCTTTTTTATAAAGTCTAATTGATCTACTTTAACTATGGTGAAAGTTTGATTCACCTCCTCAATGCTGATGTGATGCCACATAGGACAGACTGTTGTGGCGTGTCAAAACCGCTTTCAACACCACTCAGGGAAGTAAATCGAACGATTTTTAATAGTTTGAGAAGCGTAAACATCCTATCTTATAGTTGAAGGCTAATAATTAATGGAGTCAGAGAACTTTTTCCTTCTCTAAAACGGAGTCAACATTCGTGGGTAAAGCTGTTCTAAAGAAAACATTTGTGGGTAAAACTGTGTGTCGGGTTCATAAACCCGGGGTCCCTCATGGATCTGCTTCCCAGCAAAAGCTCGGCCCAGCAGACGACATTGCGAACGACGCGTAACTCCTGAGCCGGCCCAAAAACCTAACGACAAGCTAGAGGCGATCCAGTCTCCGACCAGAAGGCCTGGCCAAGAAGGACCAACGCTCGCCTCCGACTCTGGCCCGCCTCTCCGACTGGAGGGCCTAGCCAGCTCGCCTCCGACTTCGGCGCTCGCTTCTGACTCCAGCCCGCCTCTCTGATCGGAAGGCCTGGCCAAGGAGGAACGACGCTCGCTTCCATCGCCTCCGACTCCGGCCTGCCTCTCGACCAGAAGGCCTAGCCGAGAAGGGACGACGCTCGCCTCCGACTCCGGCCCGCCTCTCCAACCGAAAGGCCTGGCCGAGAAGGGACGATGCTCGCCTCCGACTTTGGCATGCCTCTCCGACTGGAAGGCCTGGCCAGCTCGCCTCCGACTCCGGCGCTCGCTTCTGACTCCAGCCTGCCTCTCCAATCGGAAGGCCTGGCCAAGGACGAACGGCGCTCGCTTTCGTCGCTTCCGACTCTGGCCCGCCTCTTCGTCTGGAAGGCCTGACCGAGAAGGGATGACGCTCGCCTCTGACTCTGACTCGCTTCTTCGACTGGGAGTACACCGAACCTCTGCTTACAGCTCTTCTCCGATCGGGAGGCCGGAGCTGATTGGGGAACGACCGACCGGGGATGCCCGCTCGGTGAAGACCCAGGAAACGGACAGAGCAAGTAAGGCGGGGCGCTCCAGTCAATCACAATACCAAGGACCATACCCTGCACACCTGCAGGTCAGTACAGTTAGGCCATGTCAGAAGGATGCTCCGTAACCTTTCAGATGCGTCAGAACATGAGCAATGTTGTAGGCGCCGACATTTATCCTACAGTATGGTAGGCGCTGACATTTGCCATACTAGAAGATCACGGTGGAACCAACCACATGCAACCAGCCATCATCAGTATTGTGGGCGCCGACAAACCACCATGTACCCGATGGTGTGGGCAACAAGACTAGGTAGCACACACACTCTCTTTCTCTCACGCTCTCTCTCTTGTAAAGCTGTCCCCTTCATCTATAAAAGGGGATGCGCTCTCTTTAAATGGAGGACGACTCGAACAACCAACGAACAACAGACAACCAACGTCCGATTCTCTCTGCTTGGCTCTAGAACTCTAAAGCTAGACAGAGCATATGTTCGAACACTTAGCGCACGTCGGAGCTCCTGTCACTCTCAGCCCTTCGGTCTGGAGTCCGACCAGACCTCTGATACCCCCATCTTACTCCCTCTTGTTTGTAACCCCACAACAAACTTCGAGCACCTGGGCTCAGGAATAAAGTCTCCGAGCGACCCAGACTGGACATAGGGCATGTTGCCTAAACTAGTATAAACCTTGTGTCATCGAGTGCAAGGTCACATCCGATCACAACGTACGACAAAACTACAAATATTTACGTGTTGATCACTTTTCGCACTGACAGTTGGCGCCGTACGTTCACGCTTTTGGTCATCGGATGGCCCACCTTTCCACCACCTTCGCCATTGCGGGCTCAAGCGATACAACTCGCTTCGGCTCGCTGGAGTTTCCCGCGCTCCCACCTATTGGGATCTAGGTTCCTCCTGTCTTCGAGCCGTCTCAGGCCTTCCTCTTCGGAAGCCTGGACTTCGTTGCCTACTAGCTTAGCATGCTTCACCTCTGTGAGGAGGCACTCATCCCGGCGCCCATCGAAGGAGGAGTGCCCTCCGTCGGCTCTAGGCCACCCAGCGACCTATCCGATGAGGCACCTGCGCTTCGCTCTGAGCCCACGCTGGGCTCAAACCCCACTGTGAGTAACGTACATACTGTTCTTTACTCGCTTTTTCATATTTTCTGCCAACTCTCTGGAGGGACCCCATTGTCCCTGCCGCGACCGCCGTACGACCGGTTCCCCTACGGCCTCGCATCCCCCACGGACGCGTACGCCTGGGGCTTCGAAGGATGCTGGCGCCGCCCCCTCTCACATCCGAATTCATGGGGATGGCATGCTACGCTCCTGCCTCTTTCCATGACCTCATGGATGGTGATGTTGAGAGCGAGGGCTTCAGCATCGGCGATGTTGTGGCACCCAGCCACCCTCTGTCCTGGGAGTGCGCTATGGCGGACACTCTGGGATAGCCACCGGTGGTGGCAGAGTTTCTACAGACCCATACCCCTTCGGACCATCAAGCGGAGGCCCTCACATGTGCACAGGAGCACGGCGAGGAGCTACGACAAAGGTGGCAGAACCAGCCGCCACCTACGCCAGCGCACTCGGCGTAGCATGCTGTGCCCCATGTGCGCGACCCAGTGAACGGCGCCCGCCAGGTCCAGCGCAACATCATGGATGGGGTGAATGATCCCCCATAGTTTGCTCAGGCGTCGCAGTGGTGATGCTTCTGCATGGCCTTCCAGAGCCTGTCAACCCCGAGGAGCAGCCGGTCCTCCGAAACCTCCGGGCGCTAGTGGAAGCCGTCGCCGTTCAGTAGGCGGAGAGCTCTGCGTCGCGACACTGACTCGCGGCCTCTCTCTCCACTAGGGGAGCGGGGACGCACCAGATGCATCGCTCCATCCACTCACCTCTACAGTCGCCGAGCGTGGAACAGGAGGCCGAAGCTGCACCACGACCTGACTCGGCGCCCGCTCCACGCCGGCCGCCTATGCACGAACGCCTTGGGCTGAACCAAGACACTCGCAGCGTTATCAAAAACCGGCATCAGACCCGGCATGACGATGACGTCCATCGGGCGGCGGTGAGAGCAAGCAGCTCGGGCTCCGGCCAGACCATCGAGGAGACCAGTGAGACACACCCTAGGCGTGGTCGCCGACCCGACGACCAGAGTCCTAGCCCGGATGGCCCGGGACCATGGGCCTTTGGCCGATGCATCCAGAGAGCACCTTTCCCATAGCGCTTCTGACCGCCTACCAACATTGCCAAGTATACCGAGGAGACGAACCCTGGTATATGGCTCAAAGACTTCTGGCTCGCCTACTGAGCTAGAGTGGATGATGACCACTTCATCATTTAGTAGCTCCCCATCTGCGTGGGGGAACATGTTCGAGCATGGCTCGAATTCCTCCTGCATGACAGCATCCGCGATTGGGCGGACCTCAAGAGGATCTTCGTTGGGAATTTCTAGGGGACTTATGTCCACCCTAGGAACTCCTGGGACCTCAAGAGCTGCCACCAGGAGCTCAACAAGTCCTTTCAGGATTACATCCATAGGTTCTCAAAATGATGCAACTCCCTTCCTGATGTCATCGACACGGACGTCATCAGCGCATTCCTCTCTAGGACAACCTGTGAGTCTTTGATTCACAAGCTTGGCTGTCTGAAGCCCCGTACCACCCGTGACCTGCTCGACGTCACCACGAACCATGCCTCTAGTAAGGACGCGGTCGGAGCGGTCTTCAATGGAGGCTGGGACAAGGGCAAGGCCAAGCGTGAGGATTAAGATGAGGGCCCCTCCACACGGAGGGGCAAAAAGAACAAGAAGGATCGATGCTGACTGGCCAACTCCACGTTGGTCGCCGTGGCTGACCACATGGGCTAGCAGCCCCAGCAGGGTCAGCTCGATCACTTCGACAAGCTCATGGATAGCTCATGCACCAACCACGCTTACCCTATCAAGCACCTCTACAAGGACTGTGAGCTCCTCAAACGCTTCCTGCGATAGGCCGGCGGGCCAAAAGAAGGGAAGGGCAAGGAGGCTGCTGCTAAGAAAGGAGGCGCGACGAGCAAGGATGAGGATAGCTTTACCGACCCCGAGGAATGCATCATGATCTTCGAGGGATCCGATGCCATCTACTCCAAGCGCCAGCACAAAGTGCGCTACAGAGAAGCATGCATCGCTGAAACGTTCGTCCCCACTTTCCTTCGCTGGTCAGAATCTCCGATCACCTTTGACCAGAGGGACCATCCCTCCCATGTTGCCAGACCGGGTCACTACCCACTCATCATCGACCCCATCATCCATCTCACCAAGGTGTTGACCCCATCATCCACGTTGAAGAAGCACCATCACCATCCCCGATCGGAGCTCGCCAAGTGAGCTCTCCTTCCACGGATGATCCTAGGGACACAAGCGTACGGCAGGCTCAACATCCTGTCACATTTGACGAGCCAACTTCCGCTTTGTACGCGCCATCCCGGCATACATGGCCCTGACCCACTCTTCCTAGGAGTGGTCCGACCACAGTAAGCAACCCGCTTGAACTTTCGTCTCGCCGTTCAAAGCGGTTAACCGAAGGTTACTATGCTCCCCCGCCCCTGGTATTTAAGTCGATCCGCGAATTAAGCTCTCCTTACTAAACTCGTTGCATGATCCGGGGACAAAGTAACCACCGTGAACAGTGTTCGCTGGCCCAATTCGGATGAACAGTACCGCGCTACAGTAACCTCTTTGGATGCTACATCGACTGCTGTGACGCCGTTGGATTTTTAATTGGGCCCACTTTGGCCCATTAGGATGTTACAATCATCCCCGACGTCCCCGCCGAATGCGAGATCTTACCCATTTGGGACATTGGATCCGGTGTGGTGGCGCATGTGTATGCCATCCGCGGACCACCACGGATCACGCACATGCCATGCTATACCAAGTTCATGGTGGTCCCCAACGTGACCTACCTAAGGTTGTCTCGAGACCAAATGTAACGCGCCCATCCCCGACATACATGGCCCCGCCCACTTTTCCTAGGAGTGGTACCCACCTTTTAACCCGCTTGAACTTTCGTGCGCTTCGTTCAAAGCATTACGAGCGAAGGTTACTACGCTGGATTTCAGTGTCGCCCTCTCCTGTTGCCGTATTTCATCAACTCATCCGAGCTCGGTGCGCTGCTGCGACGCCTACAAGAACCACCGTGAGCGATGTTCAATTTGGCTCGCCCACCCGGATGAACATACCGCGCCACAATAACCCACTTTGGATGCCAAGAACCGGCCTAGGCGCAACAAGCCCAACCTCCTGGGCCCACTTTGGCCCATTAGGATGTTACACTTGAGGTACTTACCTTGAGGTGGTGGAAACTAAGTCGGTGGGGATCTTGGGGCTGCCATGCTATGCCAAGTTCATGGTGGTGACCCTACCTAAGGTTGAAGATGCCAGTGCGGATCAAGACCTTTTCCACGCTCGCTCGGCCAAATACGAAGCTCGCGAGCTCACCATCATCAACTCATCCGAGCTCCGCTCGAGGACCAATCACGATGTCTTCGCAACAAGCCAACCTCCTTTGACTTGAGGAAACTAAAGCGGTGGGGATGGACACCCTCGGTGCGGATCAAGACCCAGCTCTCGGCCAAATAGGAATCGAGCTCACCGCACGACCAATCGCGCGTCTTTGCATGGAAACCTTTTGACATGTCCTCTGTGGAGGTCACCCCGCCAAGCCTCAATCCCACGCATCGCCAAGCAATGAGATCGCTTTGACAACGAGAGGCGTAGGGCCATAGGTGAGGAGGTCGCCAAACTCCTGGCAGCCGGATTCATCAAAGAGGTATACCACTCTGACTGGCTCGCCAATCCTGTTCTTGTTAAAAAGAAGACAGGGAAATAGAGAATGTGCGTTGATTATACTGGCCTCAACAAAGCATGTCCCAAGGACCACTTTCCTTTACCACGCATAGACCAGATAGTCGAATCCACCTCAGGATGTGAAATCCTCTCCTTTCTAGATGCCTACTCAGGCTATCACTAGATCACAATGAAAGAGTCCGACCAGCTCGTGACTTTGTTCATCACTCTATATGGTTCGTACTGTTATGTAACCATGCCTTTCGGTCTAAAGAACGCTGATGCCACCTATCAACGGTGCATGCAGCAATGCTTCGCTGATCAAATCGACCTGCTCGATCAGCCTGACCAAGTCGAGCGGCCAAAACCAACAATCGCCGTCTATGTTGATGACATAGTGGTCAAAACAGCTCAAGCTTGTGACCTGATCACAAACTTGGCCGCAACGTTCATGAACCTCCGAAGGTTCAACATCAAATTGAATCCCAAAAAATGTGTTTTTAGGGTTCCGAAGGGGAAGCTACTTGGATACATCGTGTCCGAACGCAACATCGAGGCAACCCCGAAAAAATCATGGCCATCTCCAACATGGGCCCTATATGCAACGTCAAGGGCGTACAGAGGCCCGCCGGCTGTTTGGCCACCCTAAGCCGATTCATCTCTTGGCTCGGCGAATGGGGGATGCCTCTCTACAAGCTTGTAAAAAAGACGGACGCTTTCGTCTGGACTGAGGAAGCACAGAAGGCTTTGAAGAGCCTCAAAGTGTTCACTGACATTGGCCCCAATCCTTGTTGCTCCCTAACAGGGAGAGCCCCTCCTCCTCTATGTCACGGCAAGCAACCACGTGGTGAGCGCGCCCTAGTCATCGAAAGGGAGGAGCTAGGACACCACCTTAAGGTCCAATGACCCGTATACTTTGTCAAGAGAGGTACTCACCGACCCCAAGGTTCGGTGCCCCTAGGTGCAAAAACTCCTATACGTCGTGCTGATGGCGACCCGGAAGCTCCTGCACTACTTCACCGACCACGAAGTCTTGGTCGTCACTTCATACTCGCTTAGAGACATCATCCGCAACCGTGACACCATGGGACGAATCTCCAAGTGGGCACTCGAGCTAATGGGCCGCTATTAAGTCTTAGGCTCTTGCAGATTTTGTCGCCAAATGGACGAAGGTCCAGCACCCGACCCTAGACGTCACCCATGAGTACTGGATGATGTACTTCGATAGGTCCGTAATGGCACCTGGCTTAGGGGCTGGAGTGGTTCTAATCTCGTTGGACAGGAGTAGGCTCTGCTACACAATCCGCCTCCACTTTTTAGCCTCAAACAATGCCGTGGAATACAAGGCCCTCATCAACGGACTGCGCATCGCCATCGAGGTTCGCACTACGTGGCTCTACATCCGCGGTGACTCAAAGCTTGTCGTCGACTAGGTCATGAAGGAGTCCTCTTGCAAAAGCCCCCTCATGGTAGCATACTGCCAGGAGGTGCGCAAGCTTAAGGACAAATTCTAGGGGATCGAGCTACACCACATCCCCCGAAAGGACAACGATGCCGCTGATTTTCTCGCAAAATTGGCTGCTAGGCGGGTTCCGTCTCTGGATGGGGTCTTCATCAATGACCTTCACGAACCGTTAGCCCACATCCTGGAAGGTCCGATCCAGACACACCCTGATGCCGACCCAGCGCTCGGGCGCTCTAACCCCAGTACCTACGTCATCGTGGTGGCACTCGATCAAGCTGACTGGCAAGCACTGCTACTCGCCTACCTCCTCAAGGAGGTTCTCCCACCAGAGAGGACTAAAGCGTGATGAATCGCACGATGCGCCAAGACATTCGTCACAATTGGTAACGAGCTTTACAAACAAAGTCTGTCGGAAGTACTCATGAAGTGCATCCCTACCGACCAAGGCAAGCAGCTCCTCCTCGAGGTCCATGCCAAAATCTATAGACATCTTGCAACCCCTAGGTCGCTGGTCAGAAAAGCCTTTCACCAAGGTTTTTACTGGCCCCCCGCACTACGAGATGCAGAGGAGGTCGTCCATAGGTGTGAAGGATGCCAGTTCTACGCTTGGCAAACTCATTTACCAGCACAGGAGCTCCAAACCATCCCCATCACCTGGCCATTCGTGGTCTGGGGCCTCGACATGGTGGGGCCCCTCAAAAAGGGCCTAGGCGGCTTCACTCACCTACTCGTAGCGGTCGACAAATTCACCAAGTGGATAGAGGCGAAGCCCATCACCAACATCCGCTCGAAAGAGGCAGTCAAGTTCTTCCTCGACATCATCTACTGGTTTAGTGTTCCTAACTGTATCATCACTGACCATGGAACTAACTTCACCGGGAAGAAGTTCCGGGACTTCAGTGATGGATACGGCATCAGGATCGACCGGGCCTCGGTCGGACATCCATGTACTAACGGTCAGGTCGAGCGGGCCAATGGCATGGTCCTCCAAGGACTCAAGCCACACATCTTCGATTGACTCAACAAGTACGCCGAGCGATGGGTTGGATAGGTCCCAGCGATCCTCTAGGCCTGAGAACGACCCCAAACCGATCCACAGGGTTCACACCCTTCTTCCTGGCCTACGGAGCTGAAGCAGTGCTACCCTCCGACCTCGACCATGGTGCCCCAAGAGTGAAGGCCTTCGATCGCGATCGAGCCACGGAGGCTCAGCAAGACGCAGTCAACCTGCTTGAGGAGGCCCGCGAGATGACCGTCATCCGCTCCGCTCGCTACCAGCAAACTCTCCGTAGGTACCATGAAAGAAAAATAAGAGGGAGAATCCTCGAGGTCGGAGACCTCGTGCTTCGAAAGACTCAATAGACCAAGGAGAAACACAAACTATCTCCACCATGGGAAGGACCCTATACGGTGACCAAGGTGATCCAACCGGGCGCTTACCGACTGAAGGACGACAACGGCAATGTTATCACCAACACTTGGAACATCGAACAGTCATGTCGTTTCTTCCCCCCAAAAAATCTAGTCTTACCGCTTTCTTTCATTCAACGTTTGCTCCTACAAGCACCCCGGCCCGAACACTTTTGGCCTAGGTCGCTCGGGGGCTCCACGGGGGTGCGATACCACCTCTCTTTTTTACTATCATATGGTAAATACTTTTCACCTGAACGAAAGGGTAGTCCATTCCTTTAATTACCTTATGTAACTTTGCTTTAAACATTCCGACCGATCACACCCCGCCACAACCTATGGTTACGAGCAGCTGAGCCTCGCGGGCCATGCCCGAGTTCTTAAGGTTGTAGCCTATGGTTCAAACAGGTAGGTGCGAAAAAGAAAGAATAAGAAACAAAGCTACGCTAGGGTAAAAGTAAGGAACGGATGGGACAAGCTTCCCCGAACGAGGTGATTCATCACAAAATGAAAATTGATGTATTCATCAATACAACTGTTCACACGGGGGCTTCCCCATGAACTTATCCTTTACATATGCTAAGTACTTCTACTCTAATTCCTACTATGGCCGCCAGGTGGCATCGGCTGACGGCGTGACCGGTGAAGACAAGGGTTGCTCGCTCTGTCGACGAGGAGACACTCGGTTTGGTTGGAGGTGGGGCGACGTTCGCTTCTAACCCGGGCTCGCTCCATCCGCAGGCTGGGCGACGTCCTCTTGGTGCACGCCTTCAGCCATGCTCGCACAGCGAGCCTCCATCACCCATTGCGTGGAGACTTGCTCTGCCACCAACTGTGCGTGCGACAACAAGCTCTCCCCGAGCGCATGGATGGCGTCCGGGCTCCAGCCGTCAGCACACCCGCTATAGATGGCGGCGAAGTCTAGGTCCGGGTGGTGCGTCGCCACCAAAGTCAGCACCCCCAACGTCCCGTGGAACATCCCATCGGAGATAAGCGCCCAAACTTCATCCGGGACCTCCGCCAGTCGGATGGCGGGCGTGCTGATTCTTGGCGCTGACCCGAACACCTCCGAGACGATGACCTGGGCGACATTGCAGAGCTGATCAAGGTCCCCCTCGAGAGCACGTCGCTCCTCAAGGGACTTGGCCAGCTGTAAGGTCAAGATGGCAGACTAGAGGGGGGGGTGAATAGTCCTTTCTAAAATTAATCACGTCGGCTAACCGAAACAAGTGCGGAATTAAAACAATCGGTATAGCCAAGACTACACCCCTCTATCAATGTTCTCTAGCACCTAACAAAGATCCTAATTAAGTAACTAAGGTGCCGGGCTAGCTAGAGCTCACCTAATCAATTCTAGAAGCAAGGTCACACAAACCTATGCCACTAGTACTTTAAGCAACGGGGAGCTCCTACACATGCTAGTAAGTAAAAGCACAAAGCCAACTAAGCTCACTAGCAATGTTCAATAACAAGGCAACCAATGCCAAATTAGAGAGCGCAAATACTTAGCTACACAAACTAAGCAATGTGACTAACAAGGTTACACAAACCAAATTAGCCACGCAAGAGAGCTACTTCTATGCTACACAAGCAAGAAGGTAATTAGTGAGCTACACAAGCTAAATAATTACAAGAGCAACTACACAAGCACAATGTATATGAAAGTAATCACAAGCTTGTGTAAGGGTATTGCAAACCAACAGAAAGAACAAGGTTGACACGGTGTTTTTCTCCCGAGGTTCACGTGCTTGCCAACACGCTACGTCCCCGTTGTGTCGATCGCTCACTTGGTGGTTCGGTGGCTAATTGGCATCACCCGCCAAGCCCGCACGTCGGGCATCGCAAGAACCTACACCGAAGGTGAGGGTAGCTCAATGACACGCTTTAGTAGAGTTGCTCTTTGTGGCTCCCGCGGGGCGAGCACAATGCCCCTCACAAAGCTCTTCTCCGGAGCACCGCACAAGCTTCTTGCGGGCTTTGACGGAGACCACCACGAAGTCATCTAGGAGGTGGCAACCTCCAAGAGTAACAAGCACCACCGGCTTGCAACTCGATCACCTAGTGCCACTCGATGCAACCTCATGATGCAATCGCATAAGAATCGCTCACTCACACAATTAGATGATCACTATCAAGCATATGTGAGATGGGGGGCTCCCAAGCACTCACAAGCATGGACACAAAGTCCCCCAAGGTGCTCAGACCGAGCCATGGCCGAGACCACCTTCTATTTATAGCCCCATGGGCTAAACTAGCCGTTACCCCTTCACTGGGCAAATTTTGGGACGACCGGATGCTCCGGTCAGATCGACCGGATGCACCCTGCCAGCGTCCGGTCGCTCTATGCCATCCACATGTTGCTCTATGTTCAATCGGGTCCACCCGATCTCAATGGTTAAGTGCGTGACCAGACGCTGCACAGTGAATGACCGGACGCTGCTGTGCCAGAGTCCGGTCGTTTCCGGAGCGCTCCCCGAGCCTCTGTTTTGTGACTAAACGCATCTAGTCCACCATGACCTGATGTAGACCAGCGTCCGATCAGTTCTGTGCCCGCGCACCTAACTCCAGCGTCGCCTATGTCACCATACGTCAGCACTGACCGGACGCAGACCCTGAGCATCCGGTCACTCTTCGCGCCAGCGTCCAGTCACAAGACCGAGACCACATGCTTACTGCTGCCACTAACCGAAAGCTTACCGAGGCCAGCATCCGATCAGTTTTGTGAAACTCTATCTTTTCTATATAGGGCGCCGGTGGCACCGTCGGACTGTCCGCACTCCGCCGGTAAAGTTTCAAACCCTTCTCACCTTCGTATCATCACCGAGTTGATCCACATCAACTCCAACTTCATCTCCTTTGGAAATGTGAAAACACCACCAAGTGTACATCACCATTTGTATGTGTGTTAGCATTTTCACAATCATTTTCCAAAGGATTAGCCACTCAACTTGCCACGCTACTCGATCCTGGCGACGATGCAAAGTTAGATCACACGAGTGGCACTAGATGACCGATATACAAACAAGTTTGCCCCTCTTGATAGTACGACCATCTATCCTAAACCCGGTCACCAACTTCTCTACACACCTATGACTGGTGAAATGAAATGCCCTAGGTTATACCTTTGCCTTGCGCATTCCATTCCATCTCCTCCAATGTTGATGCAACACATGCACCAACACGATCAACAATGGTATGATCCACTTCATATCATCATGTGATCATATTTGGTTCATCGATCTTGACTTCACTTGCTTTTCACCGTTGCCTTCATCCATCGGCGCCAAGTCTTGCTCAAGCTTCACCACCACGTGGTCCATCGCTCCAAAGCCTCCGACTTGCCCTTGACGCTTGCAACTGGTCCATCAAGCCAAGTCTTGTCTAGATCTTCTCCACCTTGATCACATGACTCAATGTCATGTCTCATGTGCAATAAGCTCCTTCATCATCACATGTGTGAGCTTTGCAACATCTCCAAGCCATTTCCACCTCCATGGCACATGTTGCTCACACATATGTACCTAGGGACTAATCACCTGTGTATCTCATATAAACACAATTAGTCCACCTAGCTTGTCACTCAATTACCAAAACCATACAAGGACCTTTCACCAGCGCCTCCGCGCTCCAACCGATCATCGCCTTGGCCGTCTCCAGGTCCTGCTCTAGAGAACCAACCTTTTAGCCTAGTTCTGGAAGAAGGATGACAAGCTCAGAAGCAAGGAAAAGAAAAAAACAAGACATCAACCAAAAATGGAACAGGTACATACCGAGGCGGGTGTTCTCGAGGATGGAGAGTCCTTCCTCCTGTTGAGTCACCTGCTCGCGCAGCCGAGCGTTCAACTCCTGCATCCCAAGCACCCGGCCTTTCGCTTCGACTCTAGGACCTCCAGGGAACTCTAGAGCGCCGCCTCAGTCTCCACCAGGGACTTCTGGAGCGCCACCTTGGTCTTCACCTGGCGGACCTTTGTCGTGTCAAGACCCCTCTCAGCGACGGTCGCCCACTCCACGGCGAGCAGTTCCACCGCTTGTGCCTCCATCGCCTCGGCCGCCCGGTCTTGAGACTCACAGCGGGAGGACTCTAGCTGGCGCTCAAGCTCGATGACCCGCCGTGATCTGCGGCCTCCTGCTCCATCCGAGCGTGCTCCTCCTAGAGAAAATAGGACTTGCGGCTCGACATCTCCTCCAAGCCCTGCAAAGCAAGAAGCAGGCGTGCTGAGACAACCGTTGAAAGACCAAGGAGTCAAGGATGAACGTAGAAGACTTACCTCTACGACGCGGGGCAGGTTGACCATAACTGCCTAGTGGATGGACTTGACCCGCTCCAAGGCCTCCTTGAGCTTCGCCCTAGTTTGGGCTAGATCGGACTCCATGGCGAGTCCTCTCCCCCAAGAACGTCCCAGATCTGCACCTCCTGCTTATCCCGAAGGATGAACCTCACCTTCCTCTAATTGCCGAGGCAAGGCCACACCAAGTCGGTGGTCGCCCCCGACTCGCTGGAAGGCCCAACGGACGACTAGACCACCGCCAGCTCCTGCGATGGTGGGATGGCTGGCGACTCCACCCTGGTGCCCACCTCACTAGTGCAGGGGATCTCCACCTCCTCGACTTCGTGGCCCCCGGTGGTTGTTCCGCCTCTGGTCTAGCCGCGTCTCCTCCTGACCCCGACAACTCCGACCAGGAGGGTGAGCCGTGCGTCCCTCCGCCGGGCGAGGCAGGGAGCCCGGTCTCCCTCCCCTCTTCTACCGTAGCCGGTGCAGGAGGGATCACGAGGGTCACCTCCGACCCAGCCTTCGCCGTCGCCACCGGGATTGCCGCCAACACCGTCGCCTCCGCTGTCGCCATACTTGCGACTGGCCAGGAGGGCACAACCCCCGGAGCACGAGCACTTCCTGGTCGACCTCCAACCGGGCCTTCCGCTCTGACTCCAGGGCCTCCAGAGAACTCTAGAGTGCCACCTCGGTCTCCACCAGGGACTTCTGGAGCACCACCTCGGTCTTCGCCTAGCGGACCTTCGCCGTGTCAAGACCCCGCTCAGCGGCGGTCGCCCGCTCCACCGCGAGCAGTTCCACCACCCGCGCCTCTGTCACCTCGGCCACTTGGTCTTGAGACTCACAGCGGGAGGACTCTAGTTGGTGCTCGAGCTCAGTGACCCACCGCATTACCACAGCCTGCCGCTCCATCCGAACGTGCTCCTCCCAGAGAAAACGGGACTTGCGGCTCGACATCTCCTCCAAGCCCTGCAAAGCAAGAAGTAGGCGTGCTGAGACAACCGGTGAAAGACCAAGGAGTCAAGGATGAATGCAGAAGACTTACATCTACGACGTGGGGCAGGTTGACCGTAACTGCTTGGTGGACGGACTTGACCCGCTCCAAGGCCTCCTCGAGCTTCGCCATGGTTTGGGCTAGATCGGACTCCATGCTGAGTCCTCTCCCACCAAGAACATCCCAGAGCTGCACCTCCTACTCATCCCGAAGGATGAACCTCACCTTCCTCTGATCACCGGGGCAGGGCCACACTAGGTCGGTGGTCACCCCGACCCGCTGGAAGGCCCAGCCAACGACCGGACCACCGCCAGCTCCTGCGATGGTGGGATGGCCGGTGACTCCACCCTGGTGCCCACCTTGCCAAGGTAGGGGATCTCCACCTCCCCTCGCGGCCCACCGGCGGTTATTCCACCTCCGGTCTGGCCACGTCTCCTCCTAACCCTAACAACTCTGACCAGGAGAGCGAGCCGTGAGTCCCTCCGCCGGGCGAGGCAGGGAGCCTGGTCTCCCTCCCATCTTCTACCACAGCCAGTGCAGGAGGGATCGTGAGGGTCACCTCTGACCCGGCCTCCGCCGTCGCCACCGGGATCGCCGCCAACATCGTCGCCGCCGCTGTCGCCGTACTTGCGACTGGCCAGGAGGGCACAACCCCGAAGGGGAAGGTCGCACCGCTGCTCGTCATGACACGCTGCAAGGTGGGCCTCCACTCCTCCCGCATGGGGGGCAGGGCGATGCTCAACCCCGTCAGTATCTAGCCACTGTCGAAAAAGTACAGGTCAAGTCGCACTCCAAAAACTCAACTATGAGATTGAAAAATGCATACCAGGACATAAGAGATAGGGCTATGAAGCCCCGACCCGCTAGCAATGGGCCCGCCGGACGAGGGCCGCTCACAGGATGCGACCCACGCCCCCTCAATTCGACCGGGGGGGAGTCGACCCGACCGGCTCCCGATCGGCCTGCGAGTCGCCATGACCGCCGGCTCGGGCGTCGCCGACCAGGGCAATTGGCTGGGCGTCCCCCCATTGTGGATCGCGTGTCGGCGCTGGCCCCGAAGATGCGCAGGTGTGAGCCCGCTCCTCTCGACCACCGGGCCTCCCCGCCACGCCCGGAGCATGTGGGGACAAGGCCAGCGACGCCTCCGAAGGGCGCGGTGACCGCGTTCGCTTTGCTTCCTGCTCGTCGATGGCGTCTGAGCTCACAGCGCGCTTCCTTGGCGCGGGAACATCGCCGCCCCTTTCTGCCTCCCACCCATCGCCAGCGGACGCAGCTGCAGTCTCACGACGCTCCACCGAGGTCGCGATGACCTCCCGGCCTCCCTCAACCTCGGAGGAGATCACGTCGTCACCCATCTCCGTGGGATGCTCTGACTCGATCTCCGCCTCAACATCGCTCCTATTTTCCCTGGCCCGCACATGCCGGGCGATATCCTTCTCCTTCTGGTGCCTCTTCCGAGCCTTCTCAGCTCTCTTCTTCTTCCTATCATCTACCACCTCCTTTAGGGCCACCTGCCGAGCCACGCCCTCCGGCCCCTTTGAAAGGTGCGGCTAGGATTTATAACTGGTGAGTCCCTGCGAAACGGACGACTTGAAATCAAATTACAAGAGAGCAAGATCAAAAGGGATGTGAAATAAGGAAGGGAGAACATACCAGATTAGGCAACTTCTCGGTGTGGAGAGGTCCGGGCTTTCCTTCAAGGGTCTCCTGGGCCTTTAGTTGCAGCACCCGGTCGAGTTGGCTCCAGACTTCATCCTTCGCCAACTCCACCGGCGTTGTGCGGTCGGGGTCCATCGGGCTGGAGTACAGCCACATCGGCCGCGTCCTTTCCGCCAGCGGGGCGACTCTATGGTGGAAGAAGGTGTGGAACACCCGCACCCCATCAAGGCCATGCTGCAACAGCTTCTGGAGCTCTGCCCCGATGATCTCTAGCTTGTTCTACCGGCTGGAAGGGCCCCACGACCAGCTCTCCTGCCTCTCCGGCCTTCTATCGGTGAACGGCGGGAATGGCACCTCCGCCGGGTTCCTGATGTAGAACCATTCCTCATGCCACCCCCGATTGGAGTCGCAGGGGGTGTACGCAAGGTAGGAGCCCGACGCACTAGGCTTCTTCTCTGCAGGCGAAGCCACCAACCGGCGTGGTCCTGGCCGACTTCCCCTCCGACAAAGCTCGCCCAGTGAAGATCCGCCAGAAGAAGTCCATGTGCGCCTCCATCCCGAGGAAGGCCTCGCACACGGTGATGAAGCCGACGACGTGCAACACTCCAGTCGGATTGAGGAGCTGCAGCTCTAGGCCCCACTCATTGAGGAGCCCGCACAGGAACCAGTGCGCGGGGTATCCTAGCCCGCGCTCATGAAAGGCGAGGACAGAGACGACCTCGCCGGCCTAAGGTCGCGGGAAATCCTCCCCCGTAGGAGCCCTAGAGTGCGCCACCTCCTTCGGCGGAAGCAGCCCCTTGTCGGTGAAGGCGGCCAGCACCGACTCATCCACATTGGATGGCCTCCAGCTCGACATTAAGCTTCGGATTCATGAAACAGATATGTGAGTTCTCCTACCCCTCGCTCTACCATCTCTCACTTAGGAACCGCTACGGCATGAATGCACTTGGCGAGAAAGAAGGAGGAGGAGATTCACGAAACAGATCTGAAGGAACGGGACGAAAGCCCTCTCCCTTCCCCTATTTAAGGAGAAGACGCAGCAGTTGGAGAAAGGTGAAGGATTGGGGTGAAAAATCCTCTCCCTTCCCCTATTCAATGCGGATGGGAATGTGACGGGACGTGCCCTGACTGATGGGATGCGCCTCGCCCGATGAGACGGCGCCCAGTTAGGCGGGACATGGCCTAGGCATAGCCCACCACTACTACACGCCAGGCACGAGAAACAAGGCACAACCGCACGCAGGCGGCCCTCCGCCTTCCTAGGCAAGACTTGGAAGGGCCCAACAACGGGATCTTAGCCCAGGAGAAACCAATGGGCTTCCTGAGTCGATCGGACGGCTCAGGCGAACTCCGAGAGGCAGGCAAGGAGCAAAGGGATGCCCCATGTGGGCCATGCCGACTCCATCATGAACTACGAGCACGAATCCCATTCGGACATATCCGATAAAAACTCCTTAAGCCTGTCACTCGAGTCATCAAGGTAACTCTACCGATCCCACTTTATTTATTCTGGTACATAGTCATTCACTCATCCATTCTCATACACGTATTCGCACATTCATTCACACATTCACTCATTCATCCCATACATCCGAAGCATCGCATATGCAGTTAAATGCATCACAACGCTCCATGTTGCGTCATGAAGCGGAACTTGCCTCATTCGACATGAGCAACGACCGACCGAGGTTCGAAGGCCGGCCCACGAAGGGCTCGAGGCCGCCTCACGTCAACCTTCTCGTTCGATCCTAACCTCGAGCCATGCCCACAGAATCTCCATCAAGGGGAGGCCAGCGGGCCACCTGAGTTGGTCTCCAGAACAACCTGGGCATCTGCCGGTACACGGGTTTAGGAGCAGTGGAATGCCACATGAGGGCTATGCCGACCCCGTCACGAACGACGGACCCGGATTCCACTCGAACGTACCCGTTAGCGAGCTCACCGAGCGAGTCACTCGAGTCATCGAGGCAAGCGACGTTAGCTCAGCCCCTCCGGTTGTGGAAACCACAGATGGGGTAATGCACAGAACTAGACCAACCCCTACCAAGCCCAACGGGGCTCAGGGGCTCAGGTCGCTCGACACCGACTCAGGAAATCAACCGACCGCGTAGGTCGCGGGCGGGACAAACACGGGCGAACGCCTCGAACGACAATCTGCGGCCCTAGGAAAGAGTACAGCCTCCAACTGACTCACCAGTCGGACGCAGGCTCGGGGGCTACACCCGTGGGTGCGCTCGCGCGCACCCACCGTCAAAACAAAAATTCTCCCGCTGGCAACATGAAAAACCCCCCAGACAATTCTACCCGAATCGCCCGGGACCTCAAGGGCTACACTTGTGGGTGCGCTCGCGCGCATCCACTGTTAAAACAAAAGAACCCCCAGACGATTCTACCTGAATTTCCGGGGGCTCGGGGGCTCCTATCGGGTTCATAAACCTGGGGTCCCTCATGGACCTGCTTCCCAACAAAAGCTCGGCTAAGCAGACGACATTGCGAACGACGCGCAACTCCTAGGCCGGCCCAAAAACCTAATGACAGGCCAGGGGCAATCCAGTCTCCGACCGGAAGGCCTGGCCAAGGAGGACCAACGCTCGCCTCCAACTCTGGCCTGCCTCTCCGACTAGAGGGCCTGACCAGTTCACCTTCGACTCAAGTGCTCGCTTCCAACTCCAGCCCGCCTCTCTGACCGGAAGGCCTGGCCAAGGAGGAACGTCGCTCGCTTCCATCGCCTCTGACTCTGGCCCGCCTCTCCGACCGGAAGGCCTGGCCGAGAAGGGACGACACTCGCCTCCGACTCCGGCCCGCTTCTCCAACCGGAAGGCCTAGCCGATAAGGGACGACGCTCGCCTCTGACTTCGGCCCGCCTCTCTGACTGGAAGGCCTAGCTAGCTCGCCTCTGACTCTGGCGCTCGCTTCCGACTCCAGCCTGCCTCTCCAACCGGAAGGCCTGGCCAAGGAGGAACGACGCTCGCTTTCGTCGCTTCCGACTCTAGCCCGCCTCTCCGACTGGAAGGCCTGGCCGAGAAGGGATGACGCTCGCCTCCGACTCCGACCGGGAGGACACCGAACCTCTACTTACACCTCTTCTCCGACCGGGAGGCCAGAGCCAACTGGGGAACGACCGACCGAGAACGCCCGCTCGGTGAAGACCCAGGAAACGGATAGAGCAAGTAAGGCGGGGCGCTCCAGTCAACCGCAATACAAGGACCGTACCCTGCACACCTGCAGGGCAGTACTGTCAGGCCGTGTCAGAAGGATGCTCTGCAACCTTCCAGATGCGTCAGAACATGAATAGTGTTGTAGACGCCGACATTTATCCTACAGTATGGTAGGCGCTGATATTTGCCATACCAGAAGATCACGGTGGAACCAACCACATGCAACCAACCATCAACAATATTGTGGGCGCCGACAAACCACCTTGTACCCGATGCGCGTGGGCAACAAGACTAGGTAGCAGCACACTCTCTTTCTCTCATGCTCTCTCTCTTGTAAAGCCGCCTTCTTCATCTATAAAAGGGGATGCGCTCTCTTCAAATGGAGGACGACTCGAACAACCAACGAACAACAGACAACCAACGTTCGATTCTCTCTACTTGGCTCTAGAACTCTAAAGCCAGACAGAGCATACGTTCGAACACTTAGCGCATGTCGGAGCTTCTGTCACTCTCGCCCCTTTGGTCTGGAGTCCGACCAGACTTCTAATACCCCCATCTTACTCTCTCTCGTTTGTAACCCCACAACAAACTTCGAGCACATGGGCTCGGGAATAAAGTCTTCGACCGATCTAGACTGGACGTAGGGCACGTTGCCTGAATCGGTATAAACCCTGTGTCATCGAGTGTTAGGCCACATCTGATCATAAACGTATGGTAAAACTATAAATATTTATGTGTTGGTTACTTTTCGCACCGACACTTTGTATAGTAGAGCTCTTGTGCTCTTGATTCTTCCTAGCAAGTTATTATTATTTTTTGATCGGGTACAATTTGGGCGCATATAACTTATACACTCCACACTCACACCACACGCACGCACACGTGCGTGGCTCAAAATAATTCTTGCACAAAATGATTTTGCGCGTGTAGTAAAAAAACTACTTTTTGAAACTCCTAATCTTTAAAGGACCATTTGGATCCTTTAATTTTTGAGGATTTGGAATCTACTCAATAGATTATACTATTTGGTTTGAAATTTGAGATTCCACAACTTTTCGAAGTTCTCGTATAAGTCTATCTCAAATTCATAGGGTGGGAGATGAAATTAATTTTATAGATCAATGTGCTATGTTTCTATTCTTCAACTTATAGCATGCTCTTCAACTCGCTTTTCTATAGTAGAAATACAAAATATAAGCATCTCTTATTCCATATATAGCTATATTAGCTTAATGAAATAAACTATATATGCTAAACTATATACTCCATATATAGTTTATTTCATTTCAACGAATCAACATAGAAAATGTGAAAACGTGGCATGCGAAGTATTGATTGTTCGTTCAGATGTATGCATGCTGCGCGCCTGCTCTACGATCTGATGTGTTAGCTTAACAGAAATCAAGGTGCTTCCAACCAGACAGCTTCATTTTGATTTTTCCAAAGTTAAAATATCAGTTTCCAGCAATATCTAATTAGATTTTGCCTTTCAAAAAGAATGGTGAAACCTTAAAGAATTATTACCTATTACGATCGAGGTAAAACACAACCATCGTATAAACACACAGATGCAAGACCATCAGATTGCTCCAACACCAAACACTGCACTGTAGTAACTGAGGCGTACATGATTCGTCATCATCTTAACAACTAGAGTCGTTGCTTGTCACGCACATGGTACAAGAAATTGGTTTGGTCACTCAAACTAACACTGAATTTACAACACAGCGCTGACTAGAAATAACTTAAAACACCAGCGACGTGAGCAGCGACTGCGACAGAGATGCCTCTGCTTCTAAACCTGACCACACGCCTGCACTAGGCAAAGCAAGAACCAACATCATCTTCATGCCACCACAGCTCAACCCGGCAACCATCCCATGGGCAATGGGGGCAAAAAGCTGCATGTGGTTCATCTTCATTACTAAGTGCCAAGGGGGCCAAGTTTTAAGCAAAAAGAAAAGTGAGAATTGCACTAACCCACATCCCTGTCGCCTGTTCACATACTGGACCGTCCCAATCTTCCCCTCACTGATCATCCGCTCAGTGCACAATCCCAATCTTTCATCATCATCACAAGTCCTTTGACAGCAGAGACCATTCAATGAGGGCAAGATGTGCTCCTCCAGCATCTCAATCTGTGAGGAGCAAGCAACAGCTCCGAGAATGAAGCTGAACGGGGAATGCAGGTGGCCCCACAGCCCACGCTTCACCTCTCAGCTTCTTGTGGATTGGACTAGCGGGGTTGTCCAATAAACCTCGAGTGGCTTCTGTTTAAAGGAGAACAGAGTATAAAGTGCCCCTCCTGCATCTCAGTATACAGGGAGCAGCTACACCGAGTGCGCACAGGCTGACAATATCAAACGGATGGCTGACTCTGCCTTACGCCTCTCGGTTCTTTTATGCCTGCTACCATCTGCCAGCAAAACAAAGGATAATGTGTTCGTTGCACACTGGCAGGTGCAGGCATACCCGGGCCCCTCACCGGGGCCGGGCAAAGCGCAAACTAGCATCAGGTTGTTGTTGGTGAGTCTGTACCAATAAAAGAAATCAGTTAGACAAGAAGCAAATTTATCTAGTGCATCTCAGGAGTTTCAATTCATTCAAAGTTAAATACTCCCAGAGTACAACGTATAATGCAATAGGATTTCTAGGAACATATGATGCCATTATAGTGAATACCAACCATATACTGTGAATTCATAAGCTTCTATAATATAAGCTTCTATAATAATACTCAAGCAGATATCAACTCAGTATGATCAACAAAGGATGAAAGGAATCACATAGGATGAAAACAAATGCATATACAGACCTGTGCAAATGGTCCCATGGATTCCTGTGGATGTACAAATGGGACTCCAGGGCGTGAAGGTATGGCATATTGCTGTGAAGCATGCATGAAAACAGACGATCTCACAGGTGCACCAGTATGGCCAGGGCTGTAAGGTCCCATGACACCATTTGGCCCATAGCCAATTGCATTTGATGCTTGAGCCGCTGACCATGATGCAGGCATGTGCTGAGCTATTGGACGAGGTTGCTGTTCGACAGCAACAGGTGATCGGTGCGCTGAACCAAGCTGGGGAAATTCAGTGTTGTAGTTAACAGCAGGGCCATAGAGGGGTTGAATTGTGTATGGGCCTCCACTAAATCCAAATCCAGGATCAAATCTTTGAATATACCTGTACAAGTCACTCATGGTGAGTAAAACGAATTTCTAGGGATCAAGTATGTCTACCACAGTGAACAAGAACATAAAAAGGTATCATGTAATCCGAACTAGCTTAACCAACTTCATAGAAAATAAGTACATCACAAGATTTAGTGTTTCCTATAAAAAAAATGATACTCTTATTGCCATGCTTCACTAGCATCCCATCATTAGCATTTAGCAATCAAACTGATATTTTGCCAGTTGACTTCAAAAGTTTAGGGCGATAGTTAAATGAAGTAGGACTTCACTAAACTTAAAAAGCAGTGACATACAATGCATAAGAAACTATTGGAGCAGAAGCATGGTAAAAATAACCATAAAAGCTTTCTTGTTCATGGTGCGCTAGGAGCACAGCAGCAAAGAGATGTGTTACGAGAAAAGAAACTAACCTGTCATAGCTTCTGTCATAATCAGGATCCTTGCGCTCTGACTCACGGTCTCTGAAAATTGCAACCCTATTGTTCTGCCTGCTTGTATTGACTGCAGGCTCCTTATCAATCTTGCTTCTATTTGACCTGCTGCTAGCTGAAGTGGTAGTCAGGCTCCTCTCGAGAGTAATTTCAGCCCCTTGGCCCATTCTATTGCTTGAGTTCAACTCCAAGGAAGTGGACCTGTGAAGAGTACTGGGTAAAGTCACTTCCTCAGCTGACCTCCCATCAGTAGCAATACTGCTATTGCTGTTGTTAAATATCCGCGCTCGTGCCTTGTTGTATTCCTCTTTCCTTTCTTCGACACTTTTCTGGTGGTTCTCTCTAGATGAGTGAGCACTTGAGCTGTTCATGCCATGGAAATTCTTTTGAGGCCTCTGCTTAATAGCTACTTTCGCCACAGAGATGTTCTCTTCTTGTGGCAGGTTAACTGGAATATCTGCAAGGCGGACAGCAGGCAGTCGGCACTCGGATGATGTCTTACGGAGGATGATACGCGAACCAGTTCCATCAGGCAAACTGTTGTCTGGTATGGCAATGGACTGCAGGAAGTAATGCTGTGCCAGGCGATGTGCAGCAAGACGCAGATACGAAGTCGGAAGACCATTGAATTCATACTCTGTACGCCTAGGGTCACGAATGAACTTCAAAATTTCCTGCTCCATTCTTAGCACTGCAGAAAGGAATAGACTAGAGTCAAATACAAGGACTACGCACATTTTGTCAATTAAAGCATTAGGCAATGGAACAGTCAAATTGTAAAGTTCCAGTTGATGATAATTGAGATGAACAGCAGTAGAACCCCGCGACCATCAGATGCAGTAGCTGCTTGGAACAAACACTCTTGCAATTCATATTTTTTTGGAACAGAATTTTACTATCTGATGGTTGTATAAATCTCTTATCCTTAGGGCCAGGCATGTTTGCACATATTAAAATGACATAAGATGCATGGAATACATCAGTCACATTTTCAAGATACCTAGCTACCTCGCTATAGTAGCAAGCCATATGGGGTGAAGTACATAAAGACAGCACACAGCATACAAGTACAAGGATACAACATATATGCCCATATGCCCTATGAATAAAGCAGCCAACCACCTGCTTACATCTCAAAACAAGCAAGGAACACTCTGCACGTATCCTAAATTAACCTTTTCGTCACCCAATCATCAAGTTAGTAGAATCGCATAACAGACAAATCCATTTGGTAAACTAACTCCGGAGGAGGCGTGAATTTTACCAGAAAGCCTCTCCCTTGGTTTCTCGAGGGCCTCCCGTAGGAACAGATCGACCTGGGCGACCAAATCCTCGCGCGCAGCCGAGGGAGCCGAGGAAGGTGGGCCGCCCTGCGGCTGCAGAGTGGGCGGCGGCTGGGGCGGATCCTGGTCGTCGGCGAGGTCGGGCGACGAGGACACGCGGCGCGCGGAGAGAATGAGCCGGCTCATGGGCCCGTCGATGTCGGCCGTCTCCCACGAGTCCGGCGCGGCGGCTGCGGCTGCGGCGTCCTCGGCTGCGGGCTCCATGGCTTTGCGTGCGCGGGCGGGCGATCCGGAGCTAGAGTGCGGAGGGGCGCCGGGCAGAGAGGCTGGAGCTAGGAACGAGCACGGCCATGGGTCCGGGGCGCCGGGATCTGGAGGAGGAAGCGCAGCTAGGGTTTGGTTTTGCGGGGCTGGTGTTGGGAGGAGGAGCCCGAACGCGGTGGAGATAGGAATCTAGGCGAAGGCGAGGAGGATAGGGAGAGGAAGCGGGTGTGCAGAGGAAGTTACGTGATTACCCTTGCGACATTGCCGTGCGGGCTGAGCCATTCGCGGCACGGAGGGTTAGTTTCATGATCTCTTTGGCAGGCTCCGGCTTCGGCCTGTCGGCCGGCCAGAGGCCCACACCAACTACTGTTTATCAGAGCCGATTTTCTCTTTTCTCATTTTTCCTCTCTCACTAGACACGTGCAGAGCCGCCGGAGCTTGTTTTTCTGGCTCCGCGGCTCCGGCTCCCGCAGCCTCCTGTCGGCCTCCCAGAGGCCGACACCCTGCTATAGTGCCCGGAGCCGGAGCCGGCCGGAGCCCTGCCAAAGAGGAGTCGGCCTCCTAGTACGCGCAGTGGGGGTGAACGAAACCGGAGGGACACGAGATCCCAGTCCCACTCGATGGTGGTTTCGTGCGCCAAGGACCGTGCGGACTACACGCACTCACATGCACCAGCGTTTCTCTGACGAGGCTTTTATCCACGCGCCACTATAAAAATTAATAATTACTCCTAGGTCATTAGAAAAATTGAGTTTTTATAGTAACCACTGCTGTCGGTGTTTCGGACCGGGGGTCCTCAACCAACCAGTGAATTTGAACTGCGTGCCCCTAATCCCGGATGGTGATGTAAAGAGACACAATGTTTATACTAGTTCAGGCAATCGAAGCCCTACGTCTAGTCTGAGAGATCGATCTTATATTCCTTGCACCGAGGTGCCTGTAGTAGGGGTTACAAGCTGGGCGAGAGAGGGAGCTGGTCCCAGGTCTCTACGCGGAGCGGTGCGGGCTGCTTGAGACGTTGCTCTCAGGCAGCGGGGGAGCGTGTCTGAGTCTACGAGAGCTTATGCGAATGTTCGTCTATCTTTTTCCCGTTGTGGGCCTGTGTGTGAGTGTGTGCGAGACCGTCCGCCCTCTAGAAACGGCCCCGGTCACTCCTTTTATAGTTGAAGGGGGGACCGGGGTGATACATGTGTTCATTATGCGGTGAGCGGAGGTGGCGTGTCTGAGTCTTGTAGCTTGCTACTGTGGTGGCATGGTCAACAAAGTGGTCTTGTCCTTGATGTACTGGAGCAATGCGCCGGTCACACCTGATCTTATACGACGTGGGTGCTCCAGTGATAGCTTGACGCAGGGCATGGCCGACGATGTGCTGGTCGCTGTGCGTTGACGGTGTAAAGAGCCGAGGCTCAGTTGGTGCCGAGGCCGAGCCGTCGCGGGGGGCTCGGCGGGTGTGAATCCGAGGCTGCCGAGCCCCTGAAGTGGATTGCCGAGGCTTGGAGGGAGCAGTCGGTCCTATACACTGATTCCGAGGCTATAGTGACCCGGACTAGACTCCCCACGCCGCGCTGTTCCTGGAGCAGGTATTAGGTAGCACACAATAAAGTATGGCCGCCGATCATGGGTATAGTCTTTGAAACAGCATGGTGATGTAATCCTCGCCGATCCTATCTCCCATCCCGTCGGTCACTCTGCAGATCGCTCGCGACGCGCGGCGGACGCTATGGGAGTGGTTGGGCGCATTAACTGGACGCGACGCTTTGTCAGAGAAGTCGGTCGAGACGGAGGCGACAAGGTTGTTGTCGAGCCGGCCTCGGGCGAATCGGAGAATCGGTAACCCGTCCGAGGCCTTGCGGGGCGGGGCCTCGGGCAAGAGGGCCTCGACGAGAAGGCCTCGGCGAGGCGGAGAGTCGTTGTGGCGCGGGCCTCGGGCGAGTCGAAGAATCAGGCGAGACCCTGTGATCGTCCTTTGGCATTGATATAAGCGAGGCCTAAGGACTCTTTTCGGTTCTTACTTAGGGTATCCCCTTTTATGGTATCCGACAGTAGCCCTCGAGCCTCGGGGAGAGTGCGAGCACTCTCCCTAAGGCTTTGTCGAGATTCTGTCTTGCAGTGGCTCCCGTCGGGATTGTGTTTTGTTCTCGTGGTTCCGGTGGGTGCGCGTGAGCGCACCCACTGGGTGTAGCCCCCGAGGCCCTGGAGGAGTGGATTTACTCCTCCAGGGGCTTTGTCCCTATTGAGTGAGGAGTTTTATCACGTTTGGCGGGCCCATGAGTGCGAGTTTGAGTCGCTGGGACTTGGCCTAGTTGTAGGAAGAGCCCCCGAGCCTCTGCACGGAGCGAGAGGACGATCAGTGGTTTTCTTGTCTTTTTTGGCGGCCCTCACGCATCCTTTTCGCTCAGAAGGAGGGGTGGAGCATGCCAAGCTACCCTCGGTGGGCGCGAGCAGTGACATCTCCGGTGAGCTGCTATCGGGTAGTCCAAGTGGAGGCCCGTGCCCCATTCGATAGGGGTCGGCTAGCGGTCCAGAGACGCACTCCAAAAGTACCAGAGGACTTCTCTTGTGGGTCCCAGGGCCGTTCGATTGGCCCCGGGGGCTCGGCGCCTCCCTACGGTGGGATCCCATTCGGAGACCTCTCTGCTAGTCTCGGACATGACTTAGGGCTTCCCAAGCATTTGCTTGCTCGGGCTTTTGGCCATTTTTGGGCTTGCCCACAATCATCCCTGACTCTGTTGTCCTGGGGCGGCTGTCGAAACCTTTGGGGGGGCCAGCCTTCGAACCCCTGGACCGTAACGGTCTCGGTGCCCTTTTTGTCGTGTTTTCCAAACCTCCGAGTGTGAGCTTGGGTGGCTTGTTTTCACGAAGAGAGAGGGCGATCAGGAGTTTCCCTGGCTTTTTATGCGACCCTCGCGCATCCTTTTTATTCAGAAGGAGGGGTGGAATATGTCAGGCTACCCTCGGTGGGCGTGAGCGGTGACACTTCCGGTGAGCTGTTATCGGGTAAGTCCGAGTGGAGGCCCATGCCCGTTCGATAGGGGTCGGCTAGCGGTCCAGAGACGCACTCCAAAAGTACCAGAGGGCTTCTCTAGTGGGTCCCAGGGCCGTTCGATCAGCCCCGGGGGCTCGGCGCCCTCACGGTGGGATCCCATTCGGAGAACTCCCTGCTGGTCTCGGACACGACTTAGGGCATCCCGAGCGATCGCTTGCTCGGGCCTCACCATGTACGGGCTCGCCCATAGTTGTCCCTGACTCTGTTGTCCTAGGGCGGCTGTCGAAACCCTCGGGGGCCCAGCCTTCGAACCCCTGGACTATAATGGGCTCGGCACCTAGTTCCTTAGTCTGAAAGGAATCGGCTAGGGGAATATTCCCCTCCCATCGGCTGACAACGGCAGGCGTGCCTTTTGAGGCGGTTTCTCGGGGCCTACTGTTGCTGTGGTTGGATGCGATGCGGTGTCAGCGGACAGGACATAACCATTCGTGCGATTAATGAGGAAAAGGTGGCGCGTGGGCGGTAGAATCGGATCTGGATTAACTGTGCCAGATTTGAGGGAAACTTCCCCGGTTTTGTCGCCCGTCCGTTTCGTCCCCTTCCTGCATAAATACGTAATGAGCCTCACCCCTCCCCTCCTTACCTTGCCTACACTTGTCTTTTCTGCCTCCGAGCCATTGCTAAGAACAGGGAGCGCCGGGGAGAAGAAGGGAGAAGGGCGAGGGAGAGAGGAGAGAGAGAGAGAGAGAGAGAGACTTACCGCCATAGCCTAAAACGACATGTCATCATATGCATTGCAAAGCATTTGGCATTTGGTGAAAACTTTGAGATGCATACACTAAAACAAGTTTATATTCATGTGGTATGTGTTGAATTGTATTGTTTGACTTAAATTCAAAGTTTGTTTGGATTTTGATTTTTTCGAAAAACCAGCTTTTTTGACATTTAAATCCTACCCTAAAAATCCATTTCAAAATCTAGGCAGAATTAGGAGATGGTTATAGAAGCAAAGTTGTAGAACTTTCAATTTTGAACAACTTTTGTTTTGGAGATTTTTGAGTTGTTATGAAAAATTTGAGAGTAAATTGTGAATTTTTGGCGTATGGCAATTTTGTAATTTTTGTGAGCAGTGTTCACCGCCTAAGCTACATTTTGTCGTCGTTCCTTCTTGGCGTTCGAGCGTGTCGTGGCCGTCTTTGATGTCGTCGTGGCACGGAAATAGCTCCGTCGTGGCTTCCTTGAGCTTCTGCGCTGGCGCTATAAGTACCAAGGCGTCGTCGTCATCGTCGTTTTTCTTCCTTTGTTTTTCACCACCGTCGTTGTCATCGCTCCAACAAGCTCGCATCGTCTCCCTAGCGCTGTTGCCATCTCGGTAAATGCCGTCCTAGTTCCGTCTTTTCCTTGCGAATCGGCCCGGCTAGCCTTGATCGCTTTGAAATTGCGAGAACTTCATTTGTCCACGTTTTTTTCTTCCTCGAGGTTGACAACTTCACGCTTCTTGAGGCGTGTCATCGTGGCGAGTTTTTCGGTGAGCCGTTATGCATGTCGGTGTACTTACGGTTTCGTTTCGATCTTTGTAGTCTTTAAATCGGTTGTTGTTTACTCATTTTGATCATTGCGATCGCGGTTCTCCCTTACCGGCGATCTTTGCTTCGCATAGTTCACCATAGTGGTCGGATAGTTCACCATAGTGGTCGGATAGTTCACCGTAGTGGTGGATAGTTCACCATAGTGGTCGGATAGTTCACCATAGTGGTCGGATAGTTCACCGTAGTGGTCGGATAGTTCACCATAGTGGTCGGATAGTTCACCGTAGTGGTCGGATAGTTCACCATAGTGGTCGGATAGTTCACCATAGTGGTCGGATAGTTCACCATAGTGGTGGAGAGTTCACCAAAGTGATCGGTGCTAAGCGTGGTCTCATCGATTCTGAATATGGTTTGGTTAATTTGGTTTGTAAGCTGTCTTTGCGAAGAAAAATTGTATCAATTTATTTATTTTTTGTATCCATCATCGAGCATCATGTTTCATATTCCACATCATGTTAAGCATGGCAATGTTACTTCGTGTAGTAAGCGAAGGTGAGCACGTGGTAGTTAATCAAGTTGCGGAGGAGGTTGATGCATCTGTTGAGGTCGGATCGAAGACTTGTGAAGCGTCGCGAGAGGCGGACTTTTCCGTCAACGAAGGCAAGCCCGGATGCATATAACCCTACCTTGTATTTTACAAATTGATTTCGCTTTTGCTTTTCAATCTTGCATTAAGTGATTAGAAGTCAAGTGGAAACCTAATTGTTGCATTATCAACCTTGTTGTTCCATATCTACCTTGTTACCCGTTTAAAATCGTATATGCCTAGTTATGCTTAGCTCTGCTTAGACCGATCGAGTTGGGTGATTACTGTCACTGCGAGTTTTAAATGGAACTTTGGTTACTTATGTTATCATGTGATATGGCAATGTGGAGTAATAAATCTAGGCCAAGGCGGACTCGGTGTGTGTGAGCCACAAGACACTGGTAATGTCTTGTGGCGGGTTCTTTCACTTTGTGTCGATTAAGGTCCATACCGTTGGTGAAGCCGCTTGCGGTGAGACTTTGTAGTACTAACCACATACTCGGTAAGCCTTAACTTGGCTATTCTATTACGAGAATGGCTACTCGCGCCTTTGGGAGTGGAGAGATGGCGAGAGAGTAGCGTGTACCCTCGTGCATTTGGAATGTGGCGGATTTGAGGTGTCTTTGTGCTCTCGGGTGGCGTGGACCCGTTCTTGTTTAGAGGATCAAGGGTAGGTTGGTATATGTAGGTCGGGGACCTACATATGTAAATAATGATCTGGAAGTCCCATTTGGGTTAATAATCGATTCAGAATCGTCGTTGCTCCTCGGTTATGGAGACTCGCTTCTCTGTTCATCATCGTAGTATTAATACTTTGGAACTCGAGAATGGTTCGAGAAAGTGTTGGATATGAAGTTTCATGATCTTAATACGGATCGTGTCGACTTTGTATATGATCGATGAGATTTTAAATATTGATACAAAGAATTTTGTTAAAATGCTTTTAAGCAAAAGAACTTTGATTATTGCTAAAGCCATACCTTGAATCCACTGAGCACTGCATTCACTGAGTCTTATCGGTTTTATTTCGGTTAAGTCTTGTTGAGTACTTTTCGTACTCGGGGTTTATTGACCCTTGTTGCGGTGAGGCTCATGGCGGATCTGTTTTGGATCGTCTTTGCATATTTATTATTGATCGATGATGATAAGTAATGTGTGGCCCTTAGGCGAGGCGGTGATATTTGTGTGTTTTGTATATATTATAATGCCACTCCACTACTACGTTTTGTAATAATAATCGAACTTAGTTTGTAAGGTTTGAAATAAATGTTTTGTAAACTAAGTTATTGTAAGACTTCCATTTGATTTACTCTGTGTTGATATTTGGATAAATGTTGTATCTTGCAATGACTACGTAATGTGATCACCTTTCGGAAATCGTGGATGATTCGGGGTTCTCAGAGGACACCGACAGATCTTCTTAAGTTATCGGTAACATATGCATAAATGTCAAAGGTCGTTGGATAGTGGCAGGTGCATATGGGCCCTATAATTTAGGAGGTTACGCCCACGAGAATGGTATCGAGCGATCGTTACAAGTTTTTGTTGTATTGTTTTACAAAAACTTCAAAATGATTTGGATGACTAAATTTAACTTGATAGTTTGGTCCAAATTGCTTACGACTTATCTTATTTCTTTCTCACCATTCCTTATTTGATTAAAAGGGTCTTGTGTGGTGGAGTAGTAATCTTACTATGCCCTATATAAAAATAAATGTTGTTTATGTGCATTATAAACTTTGATGTTGTTAAGTGAAACGATTCATGCATCATGAATAATTCACTCGTTACTTCCTTCACCTCTTAGTGCGGGTTGAGTAATGAGTGCGATTTGAGAATGTAATCCATCATAGCTGCTCTTTAGACTTTGATCAAGTGGTCTTACTTGGATTAAATTGGTTTCCTTGATTATGGCTCGTGCCAAGATGGCGCCAAGTAAGTCCTTTGGACCCAAAGGGTTCCTCGTCACCAACTTGCCCCTAGGAATGATGGTGCTAGCGATGCTTGGCGCTAGGCACGATCCTCGGCGGAGAATGAGAGGATTCTACGAGAGTTAGCCCAAGCTACTAGAGATAGGGCTATGGGCGCCATTCGGTGGGGCGATTACGGGAACAATTAAGGCGTCTTACCACGGCTCACGAGGAGCTGAGCGAGCGTATGTTAGTTAAATGCAGTGGAAGGAAGGAATGAAGCTTGGCATAGGGAAAATGTAGCTAGAGTTAGAACTCATGAGTTAGAATTTTATGTAGAAGACTTAGAAGAGCATAATACATATCTGCATGAGGAAGTTCATAGGCTAAGCAATCTCCTAGATCCAAATCATGAACCCCAAGTTGATGCATTGGATCCGGTGTCATCCTTGCCGATGAAAGTGAATCGAGAAGAAGAAGAAGAGATCCCGAAGAATTAGTAATGATTGATGAAAGTGATAATGAAGGCGGTAATAATTCGGAATGGATCTGAGAGCACGAAGTTTGATGTAATCATAAAAAGAGTAGAGTTGTGAAATAATTACTTCTAGTTAAGTTAAGTAGTCTTGTTTAGATGTGGTCTTGTGTTTAAATAAGTGGCACCGATGTAATGCGTTGTAGTAAGCTTTAGGATCTTTGAATAAAGGCTTGTGAATAAAGTTTGGTTTGTTATGAAGCGGATCATTAAATGCTGTGAGGATCGCATATTCTGGTACTTCACAAGATGATGATGATATATCCCAACCCGCCACCAATGCCGACCAATTTGGGTGATGCTATCATTTGCATTAGTCAATGTGGTATGGAAAATTCTCGTTTGCTTCATGAGATGGCTCAAAGTAATCAAAATCGGATGCATAGAAATGTGGGCCTTAATCCTAACGGGCATGAGGCTACATATGTTGACTTCACGGATACAAAACCCCGGTGTTCACTAAAGGTGATGAACCATTGGAGGCGATGGTGGCTTAGGACCATGGAGCGAAATTTGATCTTATTCATTGCGGAGTTTGAAGCCGGTGTTTGCCGCCTTGACAACTTAGAGTGCGGTAGGTGCTTGGTATGCAAACCTTATGGCCATGCAACCCTTGGTGTTCCATTAACTTGGATAGAGTTTCGTCTTTTTGCTTTTAGAGCCTATTATATCCACGAAGGAGTGATGGCTATGAAGTTAGAAGAGTTCCTTGCCTTGAAGCAAGGAGATCAAAGCTGTGATGCGATATGTAGGAAGATTCAATCACTGTCACAATATGCGAGAACATGTCAATACGGATGCCAAGAAAAAGAAATGGTTCATGAGAGGTCGAATACCAAGCTGCTGAGACAATGATGATGACTGTACCAATATCACTTATCATGAGGCGATAAATATTGCACTTGCTTGAGAGGCAAAATATCGGCTGACATAAGGAGCTCAAGAAGAAAAAAGAATGTGCCGTCTGGACCTTTTGGTGGAACCCAAAAAAGCGAGTGATTTATCATCCGATAAACCATTATCGTCCTCCTTATATCGTCCCTTGTGGTTCCAAGCGAAGACAGCGATCAAATGTAAAATCTGCTATAACCTATCCGAACTCACAGTCAACCAATGTTCCTAGTGGTAATGCTCCAACATCACGAGGTCACAACTATCCGTGTTACAATTGTGGGAGGACTGGTCATTTCTCTAGGGAATGTCCATATCCTAAGCGAGCTAATCAAAATTATCGAAGGCCCCCCGCCAATCAACAACGAGGTCAAGCACCAAACAAGAACCACAATCGAGAATGCTCGGAAGGGCAAAAGATGAGAGGAAGGCAGGAAGGGTTTTCTATATTCAAAGGGAAATTCACGAAGGAGAGCCGGTGATGATGGGTATGTTTCTGTTGCCAATCATCCTGTGATTATACTTTTTGATTACGGCGCATCGCATTCCTTCATCAATAGAGCATTTGTTGTGAAGTATGAAATTTCAATTGGGACAACAAAGGAAAATTTCTTTATCTGATCGCTTGGGGGGCGTACGTGTACTAAGAAATGGTATACCGGTACCCATAAACACAGGTGGGCATATTTTTCCCACTACCATGATTATCCTAAAGGACGAGGATATAGATGTAATTTTGGGAATGAATTGGATGTATCGACATAAAATTACATTATAAATGCTTTGAATAGAACTATAAGGGTAAGTTTGCCGACTAGTGCTTCTCAACTTCTTATCAACTTCCAACCTTAAGAAGATCGATTGGGCAAAGTTTGTGCAAGCGTGTCGTCGAAGAGATTAGAGATATCCGGTAGTATGTGAATTTTCTGATGTGTTTCCTAAAAATTACCGGTCTACCACGAGATAGAGATGTCGGTTTAACATAGAATTGAAACACTGGAACAGCTCCTATTTCTCGGAGAGCTTATAGGATGCCACCTAAGGAGTTAGCCGAGTTGAAGACTTCGGTTGCAAGAATTGATTGATAAAGGATTTATCAACCTAGTTCATCACCTTGGGGATGTCGGCAATTTTGTGAAAAAGAAAGATGAGACCTTGAGGTTATGTGTCGACTACCGTCAGTTGAATGAAGTGACCATCAAGAATAAGTATCCATTACCTCGGATAGATTTGCTTTTTTGATCAATGGCCGAACCAAAGTTTTCTCAAGATAGATTTGAGGTGGGGATATCACCAAATCAAGATAAAGCTGAAGATATTCCCAAAAGCGGCATTTACCACAAGATATGGATTATATGAATATTTGGTCATGTCTTTTGGTTTGACCAATGCTCCACTCATTTCATGTATTTGATGAATTCGGTATTCATGCACGAGCTAGACAAATTCGTAGTGGTGTTTATTGATGACATTCTAGTATATTCCAAGAGCAAGGAAGAACATGCGGAACATCTCGAGAATTGTTACGACTCGTTTGAAGAACATCAACTATATGCAAAGTTAAAGCAAGTGTGAGTTTTGGCTTAAGGAAGTACAATTTCTTGGACATGTCTTGTCGTGGAAGGAGTTTACATTGATCCAAGCAAAGTGAAGGATGTTCTTGATTGGAAACCGCCAACCACAGTTCATGAAGTTAGGAGTTTTACGGGATTGGCGGGGTATTACCGTCGGTTTATTCAGATTTCTCTAAAGTGTCAAAGTCCATTCTTGAGTTGTTGAAGAACCAAGTCAAGTTTGTTTGGTCGTCGTCATTTGTGAAAAGGCTTTTCGGACTTTGAAGAGATTGTTGACCTTTGCACGATATTAGCCCAACGACATCGAGAAGTCATTTGGCGTCTATTGTGATGATCGTCGGGTATTGGTATTGGATGTGTGTTGATGCAAGAAGGCCGAGTCATTGCTTATGCATCTAGGCAACTTAAGCAACATGAAGAGCACTATCAGACTCATGATTTGGAGTTAGCATTTGTGGTCCATTCTTTGAAGATTTGGCGGCATTACCTACTTGGTAATACATGCCATATATATCTGAACCATAAGAGCTTAAAGTATATCTTTACTCGATCGAGAATTGAATCGACGAAAAAGAAGATGGTTAGAGCTGATTAAAGATTATAACTTAGAAGTGCATTATCATCACGGAAAAGCAAATGTGGTTGCGAGATGCTCTAAGTGCATAAAAGTTATTGCAATTGCACGAAAGTAAGAACAATGGGTTTGACCTTATGTCAAGAGATGGAGAAGTTGAATGTAGATGTAATTCAACAGGGCAATTTGACCAACATAATTGTTGAAGCCACTATTCGAGATCAAGTTATTCTTTGCTCGGAAGGAAAATAAGGGTATAGCCCATATCAAGGAAAAAAGTCAAGAATGGAAAAGCGGAATGCTTTAACATAGATGATGAAGATGTGTTATGGTTCAAGGATGCTTTGGTGGTACCAAAAGTTCTGAGTTCTGGCGATCAATTCTAGATGAGGCACATGCTACTAGGTTATCTATCCATCAGGGGAAGCAACAAGATGTACCATGACTTAAAACAAAGGTTTTGGTGGACCAAAATGAAGATAGAAATTGCAAGGTATATAGCAAAGTGTGATACTTGTCGAGAAAGTGAAAGCTATACATTTGAGGTCTCTTTGGAGAATTACAACCATTACCTATTCCGACTTGGAAGTGGGAGGATATAAGTATGGGACTTTATTGTTGGTCTACCCAAGACATCAAAGGGATTTGACTCGGTATGGGTGATTGTGGATCGACTAACCAAGTCGGCACATTTTATTCGGTTAGGAATACATATTCTCTTATTCAATATGCCAAGATATATTTAGCAAAATTATGAGCCTACATGGAGTACCAAAGACCATAGTGTCGGATAAGGGGTACAGTTTGTCTCGGTTTTTGGAAACAATTACATTCTTCGTTGGGAACCAAGCTTACATTTAGTCTGACCTATCACCCACAGGTGATGGAATGGGTGAAAGAGTCAATCAAGTACTTGAAGATATGTTAAGGTGTTGTGTCCTTAACTATTCCAAGAAGTGGGATGAGTGTTTGCCTTTTTTGAGTTCTCATATAACAATAGTTATCGGAAAGCATTAGAATGGCTCCATTTGAAGCACTCTATGGTCGTGAGATCGAGAACATCGTTGAGTTAGTGCGAGCAGGAGAAAGAAGATTCTTTGGAGTTGATCTTGTGAAAGAAAGCAGAGAAGACAAGGTTAGGCAAATACAAAGTAATTTGAAGATAGCTCGGTCCCAACAAAAGAGTTATCTGGATAAGCGGCGTCGACCATTGACGTTTAACAAAGGGGACTTTGTGTATCTTAAAGTATCACCAATGAAAGGAGTTACTCGTTTTGGTGTTAAAGGCAAGTTAGCACCTCGATATATTGGACCATTTCAAATTTTGGAGAGGTATGGAAAAGTGGCCTATCGCTTGAAATTACGAACATCTATCGTGATTGCATGATGTATTCCATGTTTCTCAATTGAAGAAGTGTCTCCGAGTGCTGAGCGAGAATGTTGAGATTGAAGGGGTAGGACTTGAATGATTTGACTTATTAGAATATCCTATCAGTGTTGGCTCGGAAAGATCGTGTTACTCGAAGGAGGACAATAAAGTTCTATAAAATACAATGGAATCAACATTAGAAGAGGAAGCTACACGGGAATCGAAGATTACTTGTTAGAAAAATTTCGAGTTTCTAAGCGTCAATATAGAATAGATAATGTTAGTTGAGCTCGGTTACTACAAATAGTGTTTTGTAAAGAAACCTCACTTGTTTTATGGAAGAGTTCGGGATGTTTTGGATTAACACATTTCCTTTTCCATTACTTACTCTATGGCTTTGAATCTCTGGGGTGAGATTTCTTTTAGGAGGAAGGATTGTAACACCTCGGGTGTTTAAAATACTAAAACGACATGTCATCATATGCATTGCAAAGCATTTGGCATTTGGTGAAAACTTTGAGATGCATACACTAAAACAAGTTTATATTCATGTGGTATGTGTTGAATTGTATTGTTTGACTTAAATTCAAAGTTTGTTTGGATTTTGATTTTTCGAAAAAACCCAGCTTTTGACATTTAAATCCTACCACGAAAATCCATTTCAAAATCTAGGCGAAATTAGGAGATGGTTATAGAAGCAAAGTTGTAGAACTTTCAATTTTGAACAACTTTTGTTTTTGGAGATTTTGAGTTGTTATGAAAAATTTGAGAGTAAATTGTGAATTTTTGGCGTATGGCAATTTTGTAATTTTTGTGAGCAGTGTTCACCGCCTAAGCTTACATTGCCGTCGTTCCTTCTTGGCGTTCAGGCGTGTCGTGGCCGTCTTTGATGTCATGTTGGCACGGAAATAGCTCGTCGTGGCTTCCTTGAGCTTCTGCGCTTGGCGCTATAAGTACCAAGGCGTCGTCGTCATCGTCGTTTTCTTCCTTTGTTTTCACCACCGTCGTTGTCATCGCTCCAACAAGCTCGCGCATCGTCTCCCTAAGCGCTGTTGCCATCTCGGTAAAGCCGTCCTAGTTCCGTCTTTTCCTTGCGAATCCGGCCGGCTAGCCTTGATCGCTTTGAAATTGCCGAGAACTTCATTGTCCACGTTTTTTCTTCCTCGAGGTCGACAACTTCACCGCTCTTGGCGTGTCATCGTGGCGAGTTTTTCGGTGAGCCGTTATGCATGTCGGTGTACTTACGGTTTCGTTTGATCTTTGTAGTCTTTAAATCGGTTGTTGTTTACTCATTTTGATCATTGCGATCGCGGTTCTCCCTTACCAAGCGATCTTTGCTTCGCATAGTTCACCATAGTGGTCGGATAGTTCACCATAGTGGTCGGATAGTTCACCGTAGTGGTCGGATAGTTCACCATAGTGGTCGGATAGTTCACCATAGTGGTCGGATAGTTCACCGTAGTGGTCGGATAGTTCACCATAGTGGTCGGATAGTTCACCGTAGTGGTCGGATAGTTCACCATAGTGGTCGGATAGTTCACCATAGTAGTCGGATAGTTCACCATAGTGGTCGGAGAGTTCACCAAAGTGATCGGTGCTAAGCGTGGTCTCATCGATTCTGAATATGGTTTGGTTAATTTGGTTTGTAAGCGTGTCTTGCGAAGAAAAATTGTATCAATTTATTTATTTTTGTATCCATCATCGAGCATCATGTTTCATATTCCACATCATGTTAAGCATGGCAATGTTACTACGTGTAGTAAGCGAAGGTGAGCACGTGGTAGTTAATCAAGTTGCGGAGGAGGTTGATCATCTGTTGAGGTCGGATCGAAGACTTGTGAAGCGTCGCGCGGGCCGGACTTTTCCGTCAACGAAGGCAAGCCCGGATGCATATAACCCTACCTTGTATTTTACAAATTGATTTCGCTTTTGCTTTTCAATCTTGCATTAAGTGATTAGAAGTCAAGTGGAAACCTAATTGTTGCATTATCAACCTTGTTGTTCCATATCTACCTTGTTACCCGTTTAAAATCGTATATGCCTAGTTATGCTTAGCTCTGCTTAGACCGATCGAGTTGGGTGATTACATCACTGCGAGTTTTAAATGGAACTTTGGTTACTTATGTTATCATGTGATATGGCAATGTGGAGTAATAAATCTAGGCCAAGGCGGACTCGGTGTGTGTGAGCCACAAGACTGGTAATGTCTTGTGGCGGGTTCTTTCACTTTGTGTCGATTAAGGTCCGTCTACCGTTGGTGAAGCGCTTGCGGTGAGACTTTGTAGTACTAACCACATACTCGGTAAGCCTTAACTTGGCTATTCTATTACGAGAATGGCTACTCGCGCCTTTGGGAGTGGAGAGATGGCGGGAGTAGCGTGTACCCTCGTGGCTGGAATGTGGCGGATTTGAGGTGTCTTTGTGCTCTCGGGTGGCGCGGACCCGTTCTTGTTTAGAGGATCAAGGGTAGGTTGGTATATGTAGGTCGGGGACCTACATATGTCGTAATGATCTGGAAGTCCAATTTGGGTTAATAATCGATTGAATCGTCGTTGCTCCTCGGTTATGGAGACTCGCTTCTCTGTTCATCATCGTAGTATTAATAAGCTGGAACTCGAGAATGGTTCGAGAAAGTGTTGGATATGAAGTTTCATGATCTTAATACGGATCGTGTCGACTTTGTATATGATCGATGAGATTTTAAATATTGATACAAAGAATTTTGTTAAAATGCTTTTAAGCAAAAGAACTTTGATTATTGCTAAAGCCATACCTTGAATCCACGAGCTGCATTCTGAGTCTTATCGGTTTTATTTTGGTTAAGTCTTGTTGAGTACTTTCGTACTCGGGGTTTATTGACCCTTGTTGCGGTGAGGCTCATGAGCGAGATCTGTTTTGGATCGTCTTTGCATGTATTTGTTGTTGATCGTTGATGATAAGTAATGTGTGGCCCTTAGGTAGAGGCGATTGATATTTGTGTGTTTTGTATATATTATAATGCCACTCCACTACTACGTTTTGTAATAATAATCGAACTTAGTTTGTAAGGTTTGAAATAAATGTTTTGTAAACTAAGTTATTGTAAGACTTCCATTGATTTACTCTGTGTTGATATTTGGATAAATGTTGTATCTTGCAATGACTACGTAATGTGATCCTGCCGGAAATCGTGGATGATTCGGGGTTCTCGAGGACACCCGCAGATCTTCTTAAGTTATCGGTAACATATGCATAAATGTCAAAGGTCGTTGGACAGTGACAGGTGCATGTGGGCCCTATAATTTAGGAGGTTCTGCCACAGCCCTGTCATCCTCCCGGCGGATCCTTGGGAGCCATCCGACGTGTCCGTGGAGGTGCTGCAGTATCTTGTCGACGATGGCCTTCTCCGTCCGATCGCCGACCCCGATAGGCCAGAGTGGATTGCTCCGTTGGGCGAGCCGGAGCCAAGGCCACGCGAAGGGTACATCGTGAGCTTCGTGTCTTTCCACGAGCATGGTCTCGGCGTGCTGGCGGACCGATTCATGCGGGCACTCCCGCATTACTATGGGGTGGAGCTGCACAACTTCAACCCCAACTCCATCGCGCAGGCGGCCATCTTCATCGCCGTCTGCGAGGGGTATCTAGGGATTGCCCCCCATTGGGAGCTGTGGCTCCATCTTTTCCGAGTGGGGCATACCACCAAGCCGACGAGCACGGCGGGTACGAGGAAGACGATGAGTGCCGGCGGCTGCACTCTCCAGGTGCACCAAGATCGGCAGCAGCTTTACATCCCGGCCTAGCTCGCATCGACCAATCGCCGCTGGTACACCAGCTGGTTCTACCTCCGCAATGATGACGGTGGACTTCCCCCCTACACCGGGTGGATCGTGGAGGACTATCCAGAGAAGTGGAGGTATGGCATCCCGAGGGAGGATCAGCCCAAGCTGCAGCCGCTCCTGGAGGGCCTAGAGAGGCTGCGGAACCACGGCCTTACGGCGGCTGTGGTCGTGGCTGCCTTCCATCGCTGAAGGGTGCTGCCGCTGATGGCTCGGCAGCGGCGCCAGTTCGAGATGAGACCGGACGAGCCGATCGATGGCGTCCGGATGTCCGCCGTCCCCCTCTCCGATGAGGAGGTTCTACGGCGGGCGAGGGAGACGGTGGAGGGGCGGTTGAAGAGCGGTGGTCTGACCCCTATCGCGATAAGCCCGTCGCAGGGGTACCTCTCGCTGGTAAGTCATGCGCTGCTGCGGCCCCCGAGGCTTTCTTGCTCCTCATCGTTTTCCGTTTCCTTACTTGTGTTCGCCATTCCAACAGGGGATGAGAGCCGTGCGAGCCTCCCCGCCGCCCGTTCCCGAGGACGTAGAGCGGCGGGCGATGAACCGGGCGCATGCCGAGGCGCAGAAGAAGAAGAAGGATGCGGAGGAGGCAAAGCGCAAGAGGAAGAACCTTAAGCGCGAGCAGCTGGAGAAGCACCGTCGGTAGCAGAGGCAGGACAGTCTCCCGGTGGAGGCGTCTCCAACTCCATCGCTGTCGACGGATTCTTCGGACGAAGATGACGAGACCGAGAGGGGGCGAGGTCCCCTAGACCATCTCCCCGATGTCGGAGAGACAGCGCTCGGGGCGTCGACGAGTAGCCCAGTGTTTCCAGGGGGAGGAGGAGAGGGCGCCTCAGGGTCGGCAATCGCCCACCCCAGGTCCAAAGCCGACGCGCCCGAGGCATGGGCGTTAGGGAAGCGCGCCGTCAGCCTGGTGGGCTTGACGGCAGAGGTGGGGCAGGCAAAGTCCGGGGTGATGCAACCATCCCCGCAGAGGATCGAGGGGGCGCTGGAGTCCGGTGGAGACCGGCCGTCGCTGGCGGACACGGAGGCTGTGCCTCTGCCGCCACCACCGCCGTTGCTGAGGAGGACAGCAGTGCCGAAGTGGTTGCATCCCCGTTCATGGTAAGTGCCTTTTTGGTGGAGTTTGTAGTATCTCCCACTCGCCCCTTGGTCGTACGCTGACCTTGGGAGTGTTTTTGCTTCTAGCCAGAAGTGTCAAGTGGAGGTACTTGCCTTGGTGCCACGTAAGGCACTCAAGGTGAGCACCAGCTCCACCGCTCACCGGGCGGCGGAGGCGTAGGCCGCCGTGCAGCGTGGCACGGCGTCGGCCGGGGCCGACCTGGGGGAGCTAGTTGCCCAAGAAGAGGCTCCCCAAGCGGCCATGGAGCAAGCAGGAGAGGAGGCGCCCAAGACCTTCGAGGCCGAGGTGGCAGAGGCCAGGGCTCCTGAAGTCGAGGCGCCGAGCGCCAGGGCTCCCGGGGCCATCGAGGCCGAGGTGGTCGAGGCGAGCGCGGCGGACCCGATGGCCCAGGATACGGAGATGGAGGCGGGGCAAGCTTTGGTGCTGCCCCCAGTCCAAGACTTGCCGCCGTCGCAGGAGAGCGCCCGGGAGGTGGAGGTTCAGGCAACCTCTTCCGACGATACTTCCCGGGGGAAGGAGGCAGCAAATGCTGAGGCGGCCAGCACCGCAGAGCAGCCAGTTCAGGCTTCTAGCGAGGGAAGCTCGGCCCTCGTGCGGGTACGACCCGAGCCCCACGGGTGGGATCACCCGCGTGTATCATGGCTGAGCTGGGACGACCCTGAGGGGGAGCCTCTATTCGCCCTCGAGGACGCGGTCGAGGGGGGACTCTTAGGCTCCTTTGAGCAATATCACCAGCTGGCGGTGTGGTTGCTGCGGACAGCGCTGTCCGTCATGGACGATGATCTGCCCGGTGTCGCCCAGGTACGCGTTCTCTTTTCTCGTGCGATGTCATCTTGTTCTGAGTTTCCTCGCAGCGTATGACCCTAGTTCTGCCTACCCAGGAGCTCGAGGCCCGATCCCTCGAGAAGTCGTTGTTCCTCCGTCAGGAGAGGGACGTCTGGGACCAGCTCGGGCAGCAGAAGGACCTGCTCGCCAATGCCAACAAGCTTCTATCGGCGTGAAGCGTGGAGGCGGAGGACCTCCGCCTTCACTGTGCAGATATGAAGGCCGAGGCGGCCACGGCTCGGGAGCAGGCCGCCCCTTTGGTGGCGCAGATCAAGGAGCTCGAGGAGGAGCTGACCCGGGTTGTCGGTGAACGGGACACCTTCAGGTCCCGGGCTGAAGAGGCGATGGTCTCTGCCAAGGCCGTCGCTGGGCAGTTAGGGGCGGAGCAGGGCGCGCATCTGTTGATGAAGGGTGCCCTAGACGAGGCCCTCAAGGTGGCCGAGGCCTCCCGGGTCGATGCCTTGGCTTGGAAGGAGAAGTATGAGGGTGACTTATGTTCCCTTTATTTTACTTGTTTTTCTTGCGTTCGGCCCCTAACTCCCCGATGTGTTATAGAGCTGGAGAAAGAGGCTTCTAGGGCAGCCGAGGCCTCTCGGGTTGAGGTCCAGCACTGGAAAGAGAGGTCCGAGGCCTCTTAGGTCGAAGTCCAGCGCTGGAAAGAGAAAACCAAGGGTGAGTCCCATAGGGCTTTGCCCCTGTCTGGCCTATTTTTCTTTTGCGCTTAACCGCATCCTGCTTATTTTGGCGTAGTGTTGGAGAAGGAGGCTTCTCGGGTGGCTGAGGCCTCAGCCGCAGTGCAGGCGGTGCTCGAGGCCAAGACTGGGGAGCACGACGTGCTGTAGAGCGCAGCCCGTACCGTCTGCGAGGCCCTGGAGGTTGAGGGGGTCTAGTCGGGTAGCTCCCTTAGGAGCCGCTTGACTGCGTTGAGTGGCCAAGTGCACGAGCGACTTCGGGGGGCGTTGCATACGGGTGTCAAGCACACCCTGGCCGTCGTCTCCTCGCACCATGCCATCAACCTTGAGGCCATCAGCGACGGTTACGTCTTGCCTGAGGATGACGAGGAGGCCGATGAGGAGGTCACGAAGCTGATGGAGGCGGGCGAGGCCCCTAGCATGGCGCTGGCTAGCCTGTTCAAAGAAGAGGTGGTTCCTCCCGCGCCAGCCGCCGATGCACGAGACCCTGAGCTTTGACCTGGGCCAAAGGGGCCATGTAAACGGATTAGGTGATTGTCATACCGTGACGTTTGTGGCTGTCGAGGCCTTTATAAAGTACTCTGTGTGCGTTTTTTAACCGTTTTTATATTGTTTTTCCGAGTCTCTGCCCTCTGCCTCGTTTCTAGACAAGTCTTTTGCAAAAGACTTCCTCGGAGCCTAAGCTGCCCCTCTGGCGAAAGGTGGTGAGGGAGTTGTCGTAGCCCAGAGGCGTAGGTAGTCTCGCGGCTCAGCCGGCCTTTTGCCCTCGGGGCGTGCTTTCGGTCCTTAGGTTTTTCACAATCGACCTATCAGAGAGTACGAGAGAGTTTGGCGTAGAAATTTATTCGAAAAATGATTAAAAAATAGTGCCTGGGACTTAGGGGGGTTCCCCCCCTTCTAGCCCCCGAGGGAGGCTCGGTTCTGCAGAGGCAGAGCCGAGTCTTGTTCGAGCCCCATGGTGGGCACCTCTGCATAGGCAAAGCCGAGTCTCCCTTATAACGTTATCGCAACGTCGATCCCCCATTGATGGGGGGGGGGTTTCTCGAAAAATTAGAACAACTAAAGAACGCTTCTTTAATATATTTCGAGAAACAATGTATACAATGCTTGGAAGTTTAAGGGTAGAAACGACGTAGCTGTTCTATGTTCCAAGCGTTGGTGAAGATTTCGCCCTTCTCGTTGGCTAGCTTGTAGGTCCCAGGCTTTAGCACTTGGGCGACGATGTACGGCCCTTTCCATGGTGGGGTCAACTTGTGGTGGCCCTTGTTGCTATGCCTCAGTCTTAGCACCAGGTCACCCACCTTCAGGTCTCGGCTTCGAATGCACTGGGCTTGATAGCATCGTAGGGCTTGCTGGTACTTGGCCGAATGTAGCAGCGCAACGTCTCGGGCTTCCTCTAGTTGGTCGAGGGCGTCCTCGCGGGTAGTGCGGTTGCTTTGCTCATTGTAGGCTTGTAGCCTTGGGGAACCGTACTCCAAGTCAGTGGGGAGGATGGCCTCAGCTCCATAGACCAGGAAGAACGGCGTGAACCCTGTGGCTCGGCTCGGGGTGTTCCTCAGGCTCCAGATGATCGACGGGAGTTCGGCCAGCCATTTCTTGCTGAATTTCTTCAACTGGTTGTATATCCTTGGCTTGAGGCCCTGTAGAATCATGCTGTTGGCACGTTCTACTTGGCCATTCGTCCTAGGGTGTCCTACGACCGACCAGACCACACGGATGTGGTGGTCGTCGTAGAACGTCAGGAATTTGTGACTGGTGAATTGTGTCCCATTATCGGTGATGAAGGTGTTTGGAACCCCAAACCTATGGATGATATCAGTGAAGAACAATACCGCTTGCTCGGATTTGATTTGAGTGATCGAACGAGCCTCGATCCACTTGGAGAACTTGTCAATAGCTACCAACAAGTGGGTGTAGCCCCCAGGGGCTTTCTGTAGAGGCCCAACCATGTCTAATCCCCACACGGCGAACGGCCACGTGATGGGGATGGTTTGGAGGGCTTGGGCCGGGAGGTGTGTCTGCCACGCATAGTACTGACATCCCTCGCAGGAGTGTACCAGCTTGGTGGCGTCAGCAACCGCCGTTGTCCAGTAGAACCCTTGGCAGAAGGCGTTTTCGACGAGCGTCTGAGGCGCAGCATGGTGCCCGTAGGCTCCCGCGTGCAAGTCCCAAAGTAGGGCTTGGCCTTCCTCGATGGTGATGCATCGTTGGAGGACGCCTAGATGGGCTTCGTCTATACAACCCGCCATTGCTGAGGACGTAAGTTTTGGCTCGTCGCGCAAGCCATTGGGCCTCGATCCTGTCCTCAGGAAGCACTCCTCGAACGAGGCGATCAAGGAGCGGGACCCGCCAGTCCGCCCCCTGGTCGACCTCGGGAGGCCCTGCATTGATTTCCATGACCTCGGGCTCGGCCGCCGGGGTCTCGGTAACAGAGGGGGCCTCGGGCCCTGTGGTGGGCTCGACCGGTTGTCCCTCTTCTGCCGCCGAGGCATAGTTCACCGAGGGCTTGTGCAGGTCTCTAGCGAATATGTTTGGGGGGACTGGGGCCCATGCCGATGCCATCTTCGCCAGTTCGTCCGCGGCCTCGTTGAACTTCCATGCAATGTGGTTGAGTTCGAGACCGTCGAACTTATCTTCTAGGCGACGTACCAATTTGCAGTACGCCTCCATTTTGGGGTCGTGACAATTTGACTACTTCATGACTTGGTCGATGACAAGCTGCGAATCGCCCCGCACGTCGAGACACAGCACTCCAAGCTCGATGGCGATCTGCAAGCCATTGACGAGAGCTTCGTACTCGGCTGTGTTGTTGGAGGCGGTGAAGTGGAGCCAAATCATGTAGCACATATGCACTCCGAGGGGAGAGATGAAGAGCAGACCCGCGCCTACCCCGGTCTTCATCAGAGACCCATCAAAGTACATGGTCCAGCATTCCGCTTGGATTTGAGCAGGTGGCAGCTGGGTGTCGGTCTACTCAGCCACAAAATCGGCCAAGACCTGGGATTTAATTGTTTTCCGAGGCATAAAAGACAGGGCCTCCCCCATGAGTTCAATGGCCCACTTGGCTATTCTACCCCAGGCCTCCCGGTTCTGGTTTATCTCCCCTAGAGGGAAAGACGACACCACAGTCACCGGGTGGGATTCGAAGTAGTGACGCAGCTTGCGTTGCGCCAAGACTATGGCGTAGATCAGCTTCTGGATGTGGGGGTAGCGTGTCTTAGTCTCGGAGAGTACCTCGCTGATGAAGTAAACAGGTCGTTGGATGGGTAGAGCGTGCCCCTCTTCCTGCCTCTCGACTACTACGGCCGCGCTGACCACTTGGGTCGTTGCGGCGACGTAGAGTAAGAGGGCCTCGCCCTTGGTTGGCGGTACCAGGATGGGAGGGTTGGTGAGCAGTGCCTTGAGCTTGGTGAGGGCTTCTTTGGCCTCGGGGGTCCAAGAAAAGCGTTCAAATTTTCTCAAGAGGTGGTACAGAGGTAAACCATTTTTGCCAAGGCGCGAGATGAAGTGGCTCAGGGCCGCAAGGCATCCCATGACTCTCTGTACTCCCTTGAGGTCTCGGATTGGCCCCATGTTGGTCACGGCCGAGACCTTCTCCGGGTTGGCCTCGATGCCGCGTTCTGAGACTATGAACCCCAAGAGAATGCCTCGGGGGACCCCGAAGACACACTTCTCAGGATTAAGCTTGATGCCCTTCTCCCTGAGGCATTTGAAAGCGATCTCCAGGTCGCCGACGAGATCACTGGCCTTTCTAGACTTGACCATGATGTCGTCCACATAAGCCTCGAGCCCGATTTGCTCGCCAAAGACCTGGGTCATGCACCACTGGTATGTGGCCCCTGCGATTTGTGAGACCGAATGACATGGTCACGTAGCAGTACATGCCGAACGGGGTGATGAAAGAAGTCGCGAGCTGGTCGGACTCTTTCATCTTGATTTGATGGTAACCGGAATATGCATCAAGGAAAGATAGGGTCTCGCATCCTGCAGTGGAGTCAATGATTTGGTCTATTCGAGGTAATGGAAATGGAACCTTTGGACATGCTTTTTTTAAACCAGTGTAGTCCACACACATCCTCCACTTTCTATTTTTCTTCTTAACTAATACAAGATTAGCTAACCACTCTAGATGGGATACTTCCTTGATGAATCCGACCGCTAAAAGCTTCTGCACCTCCTCGCTGATGGCCCTGCGCTTCTCCTCATCGAATTGGCTCAGGCGCTGCTTCACCGGTCTAGAGCCGGCCTGGATGTCCAAGGCGTGCTCGGTGACCTCCCTCGGTATGCCCGGCATGTCCGAGGGACTCCATGCGAACATATCGGCATTCGCGCGGAGAAAGTCGACGAGCACGGCTTCCTATTTGTTGTCGAGGGTGGCGCTGACCCTCAACGTTCGACCGTTGGAGCAGTTGGGGTCGACTAGGACGAGCTTGATAGTCTCTGCGGGCTCGAAAGTCCCGGCATAGTGCTTGGAGTCGGGCACTTCGCTATAGAGTTGGTCGAGGTTGACGATGAGGGCCTTGGCCTCCACGATAGCCTCGGCGTACTCGATGCATTCGACGTCGTAGTCGTATGCATGCTCATACATGGACTCGACGGTGATGACGCCATTGGGGCCCGGCATCTTGAGCTTGAGGTAGGTGTAGTTCGGGACCGCCATGAACTTGGCGTAGCACGGGCGCCCCAGGATGGCGTGGTAGGTCCCCTTGAACCCAACCACCTCGAAGGTGAGGATCTCCTTGCGGTAGTTGGAGGGAGTGCCAAAGCAGACCGACAAGTCGAGGCGCCCGAGGGGTCGCGTGCGCTTCCCTGGCACGACGCCATGGAAGGGTGCGGCACCGTCTCGGAGCCGTGACTGGTCGAGCTCTAGGAGCTCCATGGTGTTGGCGTAGAGGATGTTGAGGCCGCTGCCTCCGTCCATCAGTACCTTGGTGAGCCGGGTGTTGCCGATGATCGGATCGACGACGAGCGGGTACTGCCCGATGTTTGGGACATAGTTGGGGTGGTCCTCCCGATCGAAGGTGATCGCCTCCCAAGACCAGTTAAGGTACTAGGGAGTAGCTACCTCAACCGAGAAGACCTCCCGGCATTCCCTTTTGTTGACGTGCCGTGAGGCACGCTGAAGGCCCACCGAAGATCATGAAGGCATTGTGCACCTCGGGGAACCCGTCGTCCTTGTCGTTGTCTCCGTCGCCGACGCCCTTCTTGCTAGCATCGTCGTTGGGGAGCCCAAGCTTGGCGTAGTAACGTCGGAGCATGGTGCATTCTTTGAGGGTGTGCTTTACCGGGCCCTGGTGGTAAGGGCAAGGCTTCTTGAGCATGTCGTCGAATATTCCGAGGCCCCTGGCGGGGCCTCAGGGGTTCTTGCGATCAGCAGCTGCGACGAAATTGGCCTCAAGGGCCTCTAGCTTCCCTAGGCGCCCCTTTTTCTTTTTCTTCGAGAAACGGGAGGCCGAGGCCCCGGGGGTCTCGTTCCTCCGCTTCCCCTTTGCGTCACTATCGGGGAAGATGGCCCCAACAGCCTCTTCACCCGAGGCGAAGTTGGTGGCGATGTCGAGGAGCACGGCCGCTGAGGTTGGTACATTCCAGCCTAACTCTCGGACTAGGTCTCGGCAGGAGGTGCCGGAGAGAAAAGCCTGGACAACTTCTGAGTCACCGACGCTGGGCAATTCGGTGCACTGCTTGGAGAATCGCCGGATGAAGTCTCGGAGAGACTCGTTCAGCTTCTAGCGACAACTCTTGAGGTCCCAGGAGTTCCCGGGGCGCACGTATGTGCCGTAGAAATTCCCGACGAAGACCTTTACCAAGTCGCGCCAGTTGTGGATCTGCAAGGGAGGGAGGTGTTCGAGCCAGGTTCACGCCGAGTCCGACAGGAACAAGGGGAGGTTGCGGATGATGAGCAGGTCATCGTTCGCGCCACCTAGCTGACAAGCCAGGCGATAATCGGCCAGCCACAACTCGGGGTTGGTCTCACCGTTGTACTTTCCGAGGTTGGCCAGTTGTCGAAACCGGGTGGGGAATGGGGCACCACGGATGGCCTTGCTGAAGACTTCGAGGGCCAGGTGGCCCAGGAGAAGGACTGCGGTCCTCGCCACTATCGTAGCGGCCGCCTCAGTGCTGGTGGTAGCCTCGAGCGGGCCCATCGTCGTCGTGGCATCATCGCCTGCTGACCACATCATGGTCGTCTTGCGCCTCGCGTCGGTCGCTGAGGCGGTCGTGCACTGAGGGGGCCTTGAGGCAATCATGCACCGAGGGCCGTTTCGAGGTGTCCCCGCGCCGTCGAGACATGGAGCTTTCGGCCTGCTGTACCGCGGTGGTCTTGAGAAGGTCTTGGAGCACACCGCGAACCCGTCGCCCCTCCATGGTAGAGGGCTCGGGCATCGCTCGGACTAGCATCGCTGCTGCCGCGATGTTTTGGCTAGCGCGATTGAAGATTGGGGGTTGCTCACTTCCTTCGTCATTGTTGATGCGGTGGTGGACGTCGTGGGCCCTCCGCCGAGCTCTTCCACCATCACCGTGACCTCACTGCTCCTGCTCGAGAGTGTCTCGGAGCTGCTGCAGCAGGAGTCGGTCTTGGTAGACTTTTGCCTGGAGCTCACGGAGCTGCTCCAGGTCTAGGCGTCGGAGTTCCTCGGGGGTGGCGTTCATGTTCTGTGCTGCCCGAGGCTCGACTGAGCGGAGGTGTGGCGTCGTCTACCCCTTGGCAGAGCGGGGAGTGGTTGCCTGCCCCTTCACTCTCATTACTTGCTCCTGGCATTCCGAGCCCGATGTGGAAGCACTCTCGAGTGGGATCGTAAGTGCCTTCGTCATCAAAGTCGGAGTAGGCAAAGCAGTAGTCGCTTGCGGCCAAGAAGAGGCGCATAGCTTGAGGGTCGCAAAGTCCAGAGAAGTCTGCTCCGGCCCACGCCTCGTCCTCCTCCGAGGAGTCGGTGTGGGTGTGAGCCGAGGTTGTGGCCGAGAAGTCAAGGGTGAAATGTTGGTGGCATCCTGAGGGCTCCGTGTGAGCGGAAGCGTAGGTGGCGGAGGCATTTCTCAACCCAAAGGGGTACGGAGACGGTGCCATCGCCGGGCCCTGCTCCGCCGGAGTTGGCTCCTCAGGCGGTGGTGGTGCGGAACTTGATGATGGGTCGTCGCTGCACGTCACCGGTGTATTTCCCCTGCCCAAGCTTAGGCCAGACAGGTCCCCAACCAGGGACCTTGTACCAACAGCCGGGCATGGGATACCGACAGAGCGCGGTGCTTCGCCCTAAGGTCATGCGGCATCAGGGTGGTTCCGCCACGCCGCGTGCTCGGCGAAGCGACGACGAGAGCGGTGGCCGGCGCGCCTCGCGCCGGGCTGCTGTGCGCGATGATCTTGTGCGTCGGCTAAAGGGGCTCTGGGTGGGAGGAGTACTAGGTCGTACTCACATCCTAGAGATATGAACTCTAGGCTCCCGAACCAGATCACCGTGCCGAGACGTAGTGGGCGTATGGGATCTGCCATCCGGAACTTGTTGGGACGGTTAAGCTAACACGCAGTATACCCCTACCTGGCGCGCTAACTGTTGGTGTTTTGGACCGGGGGTCCTCAACCAACCAGTGAATTTGAACTGTGTGCCCCTAATCCCGGATGGTGATGCAAAGAGACACAAGGTTTATACTGGTTCAGGCAATCGAAGCCCTACGTCTAGTCTGAGAGATCGATCTTGTATTCCTTGTACCGAGGTGCTTGTAGTAGGGGTTACAAGCTGGGCGAGAGAGGGAGCTGGTCCCAGGTCTCTGCGCGAAGCTATGCGGGCTGCTTGAGACGTTGCTCTCAGGCAGCGGGGGAGCGTGTCTGAGTCTACGAGAGCTTATGCGAATGTTCGTCTATCTTTTTCCCGTTGTGGGCCTGTGTGTGCGTGTGGGCATGTGTGCGTGAGCGTCCGCCCTCTAGAAACGGCCCCGGTCACTCCTTTTATAGTTGAAGGGGGGGACCGGGGTGATACATGTGTTCATTATGCGGCGAGCGGAGGTGGCGTGTCTGAGTCATGTAGCTTGCTACTGTGGCGGCATGGTCAACAAAGTGGTCTTGTCCTTGATGTACCGGAGCAACGCGTCGGTCACACATGATCGTGTACGACATGGGCGCTCCAGTGATAGCTTGATGCAGGGCATGGCCGACGACGTGCTGGTCGCTGTGCGTTGACGGTGTAAAGAGCCAAGGCTCAGTTGGTGCCGAGGCCGAGCCATCGCGGGGGGCTCGGCGGGCGTGAATCCGAGGCTACCGAGCCCCTGAAGTGGATTGCCAAGGCTTGGAGGGAGCAGTCGGTCATTTACACTGATTCCGAGGCTATAGTGACCCGTACTAGACTCCCCACGCCAAGCTGAGCACAGTGGCAGGTAATCCCTGCTCAGTCCTGTCTCCCGTCCCGTCGGTCACTCTGCGGTACTGCGCCGACGTGCGGCTGACGTTGCGGGAGTGGTTGGGCGCATTAACTGGACGCGACGCTTTGTCAGAGAAGTCGGTCGAGACGGAGGCGACGAGGTTGTTGCTTAGCCGGCCTCGGGCTTATCGGAGAATCGGTAACTCGTCCGAGGCCTTGCGGGGCGGGGCCTCGGGCGAGAGGGCCTCGGCGAGGTGGAGAGTCGTTGCGACGCGGGCCTCGGGCGAGTCGGAGAATCGGTCGAGACCCTGTGATCGTCCTTTGGCATTGATATAAGCGAGGCCTAAGGACTCTTTTCGGTTCTTGCTTAGGGTATCCCTTTTATGGTATCCGACAACTGCTCTGAACTCTTTTACACTGCACATCACTTCCATCAGATTTAGCACTAACAGTGTCAAACTGCAGGCGTAAAAAGTCAAAAATACCCTTTGATTTGAATATGTAATTAATTTTTTTGAGCACCTTAACGATCTCAAATGAAAAATATCAAAACTAGAAAGTTACAGATCTCATCGAGATCTACAATATTTATATAAAAATTATTTTGATTTGATTATGTATAAAAATATGATTTTTCTAAGACATATTAATCGTATCTAATCATTTTTTACGGAATTAAATGAAAGATATTTTTTATAAAAATTATAGATATTGTCGAGATCTATAACTTTCTAGTTTTTAGTTTTTTCATTTGAGTTCATTAACATGCTAAAAATATTAATTGTGTATTCAGACCACAGGATATTTTTTATTTTTCACACCCACGATTTGATACCGTTAGGGCTAAATTTGACGGAAGTGGTATGAATGGCAAAAGAGTTCGAGAGCAGTGACACCTATAAAAACTCAAACTTTTTAGTAGCTTGTATATAATTACCAACTTTTATAACGACACACAGGCAAAACCTCTTCTCTAAAAGCGTCCGCGCCGCGCCGTCCGTTCTTCGGATGGACAGGAAATTCCTTGCGTTCTTCTCTGCGTCGACTCACGCGAACAACTTAAGTTTTTTTCCCGTCGGAATTAAGTTTTTTTTCTCTTATTACATCTCCTGCGTCCCAGATGTTAATAAGGGTCTACTTAGAACTGAGAAATAAAAAACACATAAATAGAAAAATATATTTCTCGAAAACGTACGTGTCTATAAAAGATGCTCGGCAGTCCTCCGATGGATATCCCACGAAGGTAGATTGATCGGTGGAGGTACGCGTGACAGAAACCGGATGGTGACACAAGGCGTAGACAACGATTTAGACAGGTTCGGGCCGTCTGATCGACGTAATACCCTACGTTCTGTGTTGTTGGTGTATTGTATTGATCTGGATGACCACGTAGATGTAGAATAGGAGACCCCTACCTCTCCTTATATACTCTGGAAGGGTAGGGTTACAAGAAAAATATTATATTTGATACTATACACTATCTTGCGGTGCACGTCGATCAGTGCCGTGCACACCTTAATCTTGTGGGCTGGGTCAACTCTGATGGTGCAGCCCTTGTCTTGTCTTGTAGATATCGGGGGTCATATCCCCCATAGCTAGTCCTTGAGCACCTTGTATTCGTTGTGCAACAACGTTTTGTGTTTGTCCGAGCAGGTGCGAACAAAGCCGAGCAGTCAGACTCATGGTCCGACCACCATGATGAGTTGCCGAGCAGTTATGAACCGTCACCGAGCTGTGTATCCCAAGTAAGGCTTGCCATAAGGATGTAAGGAGCTCAAGTTCAAAATATGAAAATTCTTCCACTTAGGAGAAGTGTAGCCACTTAGACTCCGTCAATAAGGTGGGTAAATCAAGACATAAGCACTACATTCACCGCCAGGTGAAGTGTAGCCACTTAGTCCCCGAACCTGCTGGAAGATGAAGAATGAATCTTGTAGTAGGGTCAAAGAAAAGAAGTCTGAAAGCTTAACGACGTCATCTGACATGCGCGTATCAAGACCCTAGACGTGCCGCACAAGATCAGCACCCTGATCCGAACAGCATGGAGCAGCTTGATAGCACACCAATGAGACGTAGCAAAATCCGACCACCAAGGAAGTTCTCAGCTTAGCTGGCGATGCTTGCACCAAGAATCCAAGCACCGATGAGTCCCCAGCGTAGCTGACGATGTCCGAGCACCGAGGAGTCCCCGGTGTAGCTAGTGATGTTCCAACATCGAGGGGTCCTCGACGTAGTTGACGATGTCTGAGCACCGAGGAGTCCTCGGTGTAGCTAGTGATGTTCGTGCATCGAGGAGTCCCCGGCATAGCAAGCGATGTCTGAGCACCGAGGAGTCCTCGGCATAGCTGGCGATGTCCGAGCACCGAGTAGTCCCCGTGTAGCTGACGATGTCCGAGCACCGAGGAGTCCCCGGCATCGCTGGCGATGTCCGAGCACCGAGGAGTCCTCGGCGTAGCTGACAATGTTCGAGCATCGAGGAGTCCTCGGCATGGCTGGCGCTATTCGAGCATCGAGGAGTCATCGGCGTAGCTGGTGATGTTCGAGCACCAAAGAGTCCTCGGCATCGCTGGCGATGTCCGGAAACCGAGGAGTCCTCGGCGTAGCTGGCGATGTTCGAGCATCGAGGAGTCCCCGGCATGGCTGGCGACGTCCGAACACCGAGGAGTCCCCAGCGTAGCTGGCGACGTCTGACCACCGAGGAGTCCCCGACGTAGCGGGTGATGTCCGAGCACCGAGCAGTCCCCGATGTAGCTGGCGACGTCCGAGCACCGAGGAGTCCCCGGCGTAGCGCGCGACGTCAGAGCACCGAGGAGTCCCCGGTGTAGCTGGCGACGTCTGAGCATCGAGGAGTCCCCGGCGTAGCTGGCGATGTCCAAGCACCGAGGAGTCCCCAACGCAGCTGGCGATGAAGCACGAGCGACAAATAGTTCGATCAAATGATCGGCGGCGAAGTGAGCATTGAGTAGGAGCGATCGGCGAATAGTCCTATCAACTGGTCGGTGACGAAGTCCATTAACCTAGCGGTTTGATCAGTTGATCGGTGGAGAAGTCCGAGCACTAGGTGATCTGATCACCTAGACGATGATTCTGTAATACAAATATGTAAAATGGGTAGTACATGATGTAAAAATATATGAACTCCAGAGAAAAATTAGCAATGGTGATGAAATAGCGTATGCAGCTCGGTGATCCATTGGTGTGAAGATGTATTTATATTTAATATAAACCGCGCGACCAGTTACTGTGTAGCTGGGTCTCCAACCCTAGCTACCTGGTTAACCATAACGCGGAGCACGGAGCCCGTGTGCGTGTAGGAAGAACAAAGCATCGCTAAGGAGCCACTGCCGACCACCCATAACGCAGAGGGCAGACGCTCATGCACGTGTAGAGAGGAGCCAGAGACAGGGCCATCTCTGGGGACATCCGAGCAACATGACTGTTTGGGGATTTGCCTTAGACTTAGCAATATGTCATCTTTAAGATGGTATACATGAAAGAAAATCATTTGGAGAGCAAACATGGAGAAAACAGCTTAGAGAAACATCGTGGCAATATGTGAAGATCAGAGAATATTTAGAAAAATATTAAAGCGTAACTTAGGTTTAGACATAATGTTTGGTCGGCGGCGTATGGCTTTATCTGGTCGGCGACACGGGCAGCTCACTTAGCGGCTTGCTTGATGGCTGGAATGAAGTTGATCTCGTGTTGGAGTAGGACGGACGTAGTCGGAGCTTGGTGGTGTCAATCCACGTACGAAGATGTGCGCCGTGGTTGTCAAAGGATGTCGACGCGATCAGCCGAGTTGCCGCGAAGGATGTTGATCTTGAGTTACGCCATCTGGTTCGCTAGGGATCAATGTGCACAAGCCCCACGATGGGCGCCAACTATTGACAAAAGATGCTCGACAATCCTCCGAGGGGTATCCCATGAAGGTAGATTGATCGGTGGAGGTGCGCATGACAAGAACCGGATGGTGACACAAGGCGTAGAGACAGCGATTTAGACAGGTTCGGGCTATCTGATTGATGTAATACCCTACGTCCTGTGTCGTTGGTGTATTGTATTGATCTAGATGACCATGTAGATGTAGACTAGGAGACCCCTGTCTCTCCTTATATACTCTAGAGGGGTAGGGTTATAAGGAAAGTATCCTATTTGGTACTATACAATATCTTACGGTGCACGTCGACCAGTGCCGTGCACGCCTTGATCTTATGGGCTAGGGCACCTCTGATGGTGCAGCCCATGTCTTGGGTCATATCCCCCACAGCTAGTCCCCAAGCGCCGTGTATTCGTTGTGCAACACCGTCTTGACCTTGTCCGAGCAGGTGCGAACAAAATCGAGCAGTCAGACTCATGGTCCGACCACCATGATGAGTTGCCGAGTAGTTGTGAACCATCGTTGAGTAGTTGTGAACCGTCGTCGAGCAGTGTATCCCAAGTAAGGCTTGCCATAAGGATGTAAGGAGCTCAAGTTCAAAATCTAAAAAATTCTAAAAATTCTTCCACTTAGAAGAAGTGTAGCCACTTAGACTCCATCAATAAGGAGGGTAAATCAAGAAATAAACACTACATTCATCGTCAGGTGAAGTGTAGTCACTTAGTCCCCGAACCTGCTGGAAGATGACGAATGAATCTTGTAGCAGGGTTAAAGAAAAGAAGTCTGAAAGCTTGCCGACGTCATCTGACATGCGTGTATCAAGACCCCAGACGTGCTGCCCAAGATCAGCACCCTGATCCGAACAGCATGGAGCAGCTTGATAGCACACCGATGAGATGTAGCAAAATACAACCACCAAGGGTGTCCTCAACTTAGCTAGCAATGCTTGCACGAAGAATCTAAGCACCAAGGAGTCCCTCAGCGATAGCTGGCGATGTTCGAGCACCGAGTAGTCCTCGGCATAGCTGGCGATGTCTGAGTATCGAGTAGTCTCCGGCGTAGCTGGCGATGTCTGAGCACTGAGTAGTCCCCGGCGTAGCTGGCGATGTCCGAGCACCGAGGAGTCCTAGGCATAGCTGGCGATGTTCGAGCACCGAGGAGTCCCCGGCATCACTAGCGATGTCCGAGCACCGAGGAGTCCTAGGCGTAGCTAGCCATGTTCAAGCATCGAGGAGTCCCCGGCACCGCTAGCGATGTCCGAGCACCGAGGAGTCTCCAGCATAGCTGGCGATGTCCGAGCATCGATGAGTCCCCGGCATAGCTAGCGATGTCCGAGCATCGAGGAGTCCCCGCACGTAGCTAGCGATGTCCAAGCACCGAGGAGGCCCCAGCGTAGCTGGCGATGTCCGAGCACCGAGGAGTCCCCGGCGTAGCTGGCGACGTCCGAGCACCGAGGAGTCCTCGGTGTAGCTAACGACGTCCGAGCATCGAGGAGTCACCGGCGTAGCTGGCGATGTCCGAGCACCGAGGAGTCCCTAGTGCAGCTGGCGATGAAGCACGAGCGACGTACAGTCTGGTCAACTAGTAGGCGGTGAAGTGAGCATTGAGTAGAAGTGATTGGCGAACAGTCCGATCAACTGGTCGGCGACGAAGTCCATTAACCTAGCGGTTCGACCAGTTGATCTGTGGAGAAGTCCAAGCACTAGGTGATCCGATCACCTAGACGATGATCTTGTAATACAAATATGTAGAAAGGGTAGTACATGATGTAAAAATATATGAACTCTAGAGAAAAATCAGCAATGGTGATGAAATAGCGTATGCAACTCGACGATCCATTGGTGTGAAGATGTATTTATATTTAATATAAAGTGCCCGACCAGTTAGTGTGTAGCTGAGTCTCCAGCCCTAGCTAGCCCGTTAACCACAATGCGGAGCGCGGAGCCCGTGTGCATGTAGGAAGAAGAAGGCATCGCTAAGGAGCCACTGCCGACCAGCCATAACACAAAGGGCAGACGCTCGTGCACGTGTAGGGAGGAGCCGAAGATAGGGCCGTCTCTGGGGACATCCGAGCATCAACATGACTGTTCAGGGATTTGCCTTAGACTTAGCTGTATGTCATCTTTAAGATGGTATACATGAAAGAAAATCGTTTGGTGAGCAAACATGGAGAAAACAGCTCGGAGAAACATTGTGGCGATATATGAAGATCGGAGAATATTTAGAAAAAATATTAAAACATGACTTAGCTTTAGACAGAATGTCTGGTCGGTGGCGTATGGCTTTATCTGGTCGGCGACGTGGGCAGCTCACTTAGCGGCTTGCTTGATGGCTGGAACAAAGTTCATCTCATGTTGGAGTAGGACGGACATAGTCAGAGCTTGGCGGTGTCAATCCGCGTACGAAGACGTGCGCCGTGGTTGTCGAAGGATGTCGACGTGATCAGCCGAGTTACCGCGAAGGATGTTGGTCTTGAGTTACGCCATCTGGTTCGTCAGGGATCAGTGCGCACGAGCCCCACGGTGGGCGCCAACTATCGACAAAAGATGCTCGATAGTCCATTGAGGGGTATCCCACGAAGGTAGATTGATCGGTGGAGGTGCGCATGATAGGAACCGGATGGTTACACAAGGCGTAGAGACATCGATTTAGATAGGTTCGGGCCGTCTGATCGACGTAATACCCTACGTCATGTGTCGTTGGTGTATTGTATTGATTTGGATGACCATGTAGATGTAGACTAGGAGACCCTTGTCTCTCCTTATATACTCTGGAGGGGTAGGGTTACAAGGAAAGTATGCTATTTGGTACTATACAATATCTTAGGACGCACGTCGACCAGTGTCGTGCACGCCTTGATCTTGTGGGCTAGGCCACCTCTGATGGTGCAGCCCATGTCTTGTCTTTTGGATACCGGGGGTCATATCCCCCACAGCTAGTCCCCAAGCGCCTTGTATTCGTTGTGCAACACCGTCTTGAGCTTGTCCGAGCAGGTGTGAACAAAACCGAGCAGTTAGACTCATGGTCCAACCACCATGATGAGTTGCCGAGCAGTTGTGAACTATCGCCGTGCAGTTGTGAACCGTCGCCGAGCAGTGTATCCCATGTAAGGCTTGCCATAAGGATGTAAGGAGCTCAAGTTCAAAATCTAAAAATTCTGAAAATTCTTCCACTTAGGAGATTTGTAGCCACTTAGACTCCGTCAATAAGGAGGGTAAATCAAGAAATAAGCACTACATTCACCGCCAGGTGAAGTGTAGCCACTTAGTCCCCAAACCTACTGGAAGATAAAGAATGAATCTTGTAGCAGGGTCAAAGAAAAGAAGTCTAAAAGCTTGCCGACGTCATCTGACATGCGCGTATCAAGACCCCAGACGTGCTGCCCAAGATCAGCACCCTGACTTCAACAGTATGGAGCTGCTTGATAGCACACCGATGAGATGTAGCAAAATCCGACCACCAAGGGAGTCCTCAGCTTAGCTAGCGATGCTTGCACGAAGAATCCAAGCACCGAGGAGTCCCCAACTTAGCTGGTTATGTCCGAGCACTAAGGAGTCCTCGGCGTAGCTGGCGATGTCCGTGCACTGAGGAGTCCCTGGCATAGCTGGCCATGTTCGAGCACTGAGTAGTCCCCGGCGTAGCTGGTGATGTCCGAGCACCGAGGAGTCCTGGGCATAGCCGGCGAAGTTTGAGCACCGAGGAGTCCCTGGCATCGCTGGCGATGTCTGACCACCAAGGTGTCCTCGGCGTAGCTGGCAATGTTGGAGCACCGAGGAGTCTCCAGCATAGCTGGCGATGTCGGAGCACTGAGGTGTCCCCGGCGTAGCTGGCGATGTCCGAACACCGTGGAGTCCCCAGCGTAGCTAGCAATGTCTGAGCACCGAGGAGTCCCCGACGTAGCTGGCGACGTCCAAATACTGAGGAGTCCCCAGCGTAGCTGGCGATGTCCGAGCACCGAGGAGTCCCCGGCATAGCTGGCGAGGTCCGAGCACCGAGGAGTCCCCGGCGTAGCTGGCGACGTCCGAGCACCGAGGAGTCCTCGGTGTAGCTGGCGACGTCCAAGCATCGAGGAGTCCCCGGCGTAGCTGGCGATGTCCGAGCACCGAGGAGTCCCCAGTGCAGGTGGCGATGAAGCACGAGCGACGAATAGTTCGGTCAACTGGTCGGCGGTGAAGTGAGCATTAAGTAGAAGTGATTGGCGAACAATCCGATCAACTGGTCGGCGATGAAGTCGATTAACCTAGCAGTTCGACCAGTTGATCAGTGGAAAGTCCGAGCATCAGGTGATCTGATCACCTAGACGATGATCCTGTAATATAAATATGTAGAAAGGGTAGTACATGATGTAAAAATATATGAACTCCAAAGAAGAATCAGCAATGGTGATGAAATAGCGTATGCAGCTCGACGATCCATTGGTGTGAAGATGTATTTATATTTAATATAAAGTGCCCGACCAGTTAGTGTGTAGCTGAGTCTCCAGCCCCAGCTAGCCCATTAACCACAACGCGGAGCGCGGAGCCCGTGTGCATGTAGGAAGAACAAAGCGTCGCTAAGGAGCCGCTGCCGACCACCCATAACGCAGAGGGCAGATGCTCGTACACGTGTAGGGAGGAGCCGGAGACAGGGCCGTCTTTGGGGACATCCGAGCATCAACATGACTGTTCAGGGATTTGTCTTAGACTTAGTTGTATGTCATCTTTAAGATGGTATACATGAAAGAAAATCATTTGGAGAGCAAACATGGAGAAAACAGCTCGGAGAAACATCGTGGCGATATATGAAGATCGGAGAATATTTAGAAAAATATTAAAGCATGACTTAGCTTTAGACAGAATGTCTGGTCGGCGGCGTACGACATTATCTGGTCGACGACGCGGGCAGCTCGCTTAGCGGCTCGTTTGATGGCTAGAACGAAGTTCATCTCATGTTGGAGTAGGACGGACATAGTCAAAGCTTGGCGGTGTCAATCCGCGTACGAAGACGTGCGCCGTGGTTGTCGAAGGATGTCGACGCGATCAACTTTGTTGCCGCGAAGGATGTTGATCTTGAGTTACACCATCTGGTTCGCTAGGGATCAACACGCACGAGCCCCACGGTGGGCGCCAACTGTCGACAAAAGATGCTCGTAAGTCCTCCGAGGGGTATCCCACGAAGGTAGATTGATCGGTGGAGGTGCGCGTGACAGGAACCGGATGGTGACACAAGACGTAGAGACAGCGATTTAGACAGATTCGGGCCGTCTGATAAACGTAATACCCTATGTCCTGTGTCGTTGGTGTATTGTATTGATCTAGATGACAATGTAGATGTAGACTAGGAGACCTCCGCCTCTCCTTATATACTCTGGAGGGGTAGGGTTATAAAGAAAAGTATCATATTTGGTACTATACAATATCTTACGGTGCACGTCGACCAGTGCCGTGCACGCCTTGATCTTATGGGCTGGGCCACCTCTGATGGTGCAGCCCATGTCTTATCTTGTGGATACCGGGGGTTATATCCCCCACAGTATGAGAATTACTCTTCGTCATTCATTATATTATGAAGAAAAGGGGGAAAAGATCCCATACAACACACACCATACCATTTCACTTTAACAAACTTACATATCGCCTGTAAACCCAAAAAGACAACTAAAGCTAGACTATCACTAGGCTAAAAACCTAAGGTTGCTAAGAATGAAAGCATCCTGGCCCTAGCCAAAGCCTACAACCAACACTCCTCCATAGCAAAACCCCAAAGCACCAGCTAAGCTGGGAGCATATACTGGCACGAGCAATAAGCACATGATTGTGGTTTTGTTTCCCGTTGTAACGCGTATAAGAAAAGAATAGAAAACACATAAAATTTTATAGGATTTAGTGTTTAAACAAATAAGTATATGAATAGCCCAAGAATTAAAAGGTTAATGGTAAACATAATTGCATACACTATACAAAAACTACCTAAAACATCACCTTGTTCTACAACACCACTTCAGCAGTATTTTTCAGCGAATGAACAATGTTTTTCTCTTACAACAAATCAACATAAGCATCAACAATAGCTAAAGTTCAACGAAAGGGTCATTTTCTTTCACAAAAGCAGTATTGTACATACGATGCTTGCTGACCGCGTGGACTCTCTGACTTGCGGTATCATGCATCTAATTCCCATCCAACGGTTGGGAAGTTGTTCACCTTATCATTGCCAACCTGACATGCAAATAGCAGCCTATTTAAAGCCTAGGTCGCAGACAGAGCTAGGATAGTTAGCATATTTTTCTTTTATATGTATAATTTATCTTTTTTTTTTCAAAATTTTTACATTTGTACTTCAAAAAAAACTTTTACATATGAGTTTGGATAAATATTTGAATCCATCTTGATACTTGACACTGAAATAAAGATAAAATTTATATGAAAACTATAGATCTCAGAATATCAACAACTTTATGGTACATGACTTTTCCATTTAAAACCATATATTATATCGATTATTTCGGTAACAAGATGAATTCAAATAAAAATATTATAAATTAAATGGTTGTAGATATTATTGAGAAATAAGATTATTTTATAAAATTTATCTTTACCCGAGATTATATTAAAAAAATATAATGTTTTTGAAGAAGGGTTATGTAACTGTAGATAATTTGAGGCAATTTATTCACACAACAAGATTTTAAATGAAAAAGTCATATACTACAAAGTTATAGATATTCTCAAGGAGTATAATTTTTCTATAAATTTTATCTATATCTAAGGTCATGTGTAAAAGTTATGATGTAAATAGGATAAGCTGCACAAACAACAACAACAACAACAAAGCGTTTAAGTCTAAACAAGTTGGAGTAGGCTAGAGTTGAAACCCAGCAGAAGCAATCAAGGTTCAGGCACGTGAATAGCTGTTTTCCAAGCACTTTTATCTAAGGCAAAGTTTTTGGTATATTCCATCCTTTCAAAAATTCTACCAATTATCATTCCTCCATCCGTGAACTGGACTTTAAATGGGCTGCTCTTTGCATCTTGGGTGGACACTAGATGGCATCCGGGTGAGGTAAAGTCACTGGTGACTTTTACTACTACAAGTCAGAGAATCCACGCGGCTTGCTAAGACCATAGATCCCACTTTTAGAGTGTTAATCAATAAGTGCTCGATTATTTGCTTCCATGAAAGCATGCCTACCGCGCAAGAGTCTCTCGGACTTCATGAAGAAATTGAAACCAAAAGATGACAGTTCATTTCTCCAATACATACAAACACATAAACCTTTCCTCTCAAAAGGATGTAATAATCCTCCGTTCCAAATATTGTTACAGTATTAAAAATATAAAAAATCTGATTCTTTAGAATTCCTCTGAAAATAATGATGCAGCGTGTTGGGACGCCCATGACCACTCACATCTCGCTCCACACTCTGTGCCACTATGCGACGAAGCTGTGCCATCCGTATCCACATCCAGCGTGGGATCCGAGGAGCTTAGGCACGGGGCCAATGGCCCAGATCGCGCGTTTGAAACACCACGGCTTCCCAACCCTTGGATTGGCAGTTCGCCTCTTATAAAGCATGGGGCGTCGCATGCATTAACTCCACCTATCGGCGTAATGACCAAGGAATATCTTTTTTTAATATAGACATGATACTTAGAATACTCCCGGATGAAGTGCTACACCAATATTCTGTGCGCTTGCAGAATAATCCAATTGAGCATAAGAGATATCAACACATGCCTGCACCCTCATCATCTGGCCCCTCCCATATTTTTCATCTGGTTGTCATTCCCTTTTTAGGTAGCCATAGGAGGAGAAAGTGAGAGGGGACGAGGATGTGGGAAGGGACAGATGACAAGGGTAGCCACAGTGCATGAGCTCATTGCCATCGAGGAGTAATGTGAGGTGGAGCCAGAGATAGACTGGTGCTCATATGGTGGTGCAAGCAAGCCTAGAAAGAGTGGGGAGATGAAAGCAACTGATGATAGACTTATGTTCGTGTTTTCTAAACCAGACTAGTGAATTTATACGATTGCCGCCCTGCTCTAGGAAGACAATGGTAGCATCCAAAAGACACGAGGATTTATAATGATTCAGCTCGGAGCCCTACGTCCAGTCTCAGAGATGATCGAGTGCATGTTCCTCGCTTGAATACTCTAAAGTTCTTACAATGGGGGTGCAAGAATAGTGGAAGAGGTAGGAGATGGAGCTAGAGCTAGGAGATGGACTACTCGAATGAAAGCTTTGAGAGTCTAGAGAAGATGACGATGAAGAAGGGGTGCCCTAGCTGCCCTTATATAGAGTCCGGGGCTAGGTCATGTACAAAGAAGGAGGTTCTCCCGACCGAGGGGTCGTGAACTGAGGGAGGGAACCTAGCTAACATGGCTTGCAGCAATGCTATCTTGGGGTGCACGTTTGGACATGGTTGTCGTCATGGTCCTGTGTCCATGTCGTGGCATGGTGTGACGTGGTGCTATAGTGCCGTTCATGGCGGCGCTGTGGGCACATTGGTGTTTCGCCAGCCATCTTATGCGATGTGGTCTTCATCGTGGCCTTATCGCTTGATCTCCCGGGGGCATCATACAGAAGTTGGTAGCCGTGTCCTAGGTCATTGGTCGTCTTATTAGCTTGTGGAGTTGGTGGCCATGATCCCAGGCTCCGGGGTCATGGCCCCTGCTAGCTTGGATGGCCTCTAAGTCAAGGCCACCATTGTGGATCCCATCCCATAGTGGGTGGAGTCGTACATGCATCTCATCAGGCCATATTTGGATGGTGGGTCACCGTACTGGCCGTCACCGCTTGGCGGTGTTGTGTTGTCTCTGTTATGTGGCATAGGGATGGTGTCTGACTAGACTGAGATGACCGCTATCCCCTCGGTCCTTGTGGGGTCAGTGCGGTGTGCCTGCTCTTGTCAGAGCAGGCACACTTGGCTGGACTCGATCTCTCCCCGTTCCTCCTAGGGGTCAGTACGGTCGAGAGGTCATGAGTTTTTGTGCAACGTGTGGCTAAGGCAAATGAAAGGAGTCATGGTAGACTTTGGCCTCAGTGCTGGGCCTGGTCCACTTAGCTTAGTCGGGCCTCAATCATTTGGGCTTATACTAGCCGACGTACCGTGGGCCGCCCGAGTGGTGATCTAATCTATGCCTTGAGATACCTGGGGTATCATAACCTCGATAGTAGCCCCCGAGCATTTTTGCGATCATGAAGTGTGTCGGGTTCATAAACCCGGGGTCCCTCGGGGACCGGCTTCCATGCCAGGGCTCGGCCCAAGAGAACAACATGTAGTCCATGGGCCGGCCCAAGAGTCTAAAAACACGACGGGCCAGAAGGACAGTCCGGTCGCCGACCGGAAGGTCTGCCCGAAAGAACAAAACGCTCGCTCGTCAACTTCTTCGGCCCTCCTCTTTGACCGGAGCACTCGCTTTGGACGCCAGCCGCCTCTGGATGGTCTCTCCGATCGGAAAGGCCTGGCCCAGAACGCTGCCTCCTACTCTGACCCCACGACTCCGACCGGGGACCCGTAGGAAGCCTGCTTACCGCCCTTCTCCGACTGGCACGGCAGGTACCGACTGGGGCCATCCGACCGAGGACACCTGCTCGGAAGGGACCCAGGGCAAACGGAGAAGGCAATGCACAAAGTCAAACCATGATACCAGGACCATACCCTGTACGCCTGCGGGAACAGTGCTCCTCAACCGCCCTGACACAAACAGTATTGTAGGCGCCGACATTTGTGTCTACAGTATTATAGGCGCCATTGGGCTCCCATATGGCAAAAAGACTCCCACATACCTCTGGGCATCGATAGTGGGCGCCAGGGTTCACCATACCTGGTACACAGGGTAAGGCTCCTCACATACCAATAGTATTTGGAGGTACCGAGATCCACCCTTCCTAAAGAAGTCAATGCAACCTCCCATGTGCACCTGACATTCTACAGTGACATCAACAGTATTGTGGGTGCCTACCATCATCGCTACCCTCATCGACGTGGGCAACAAGGCTTAGAAACATCTGTAGTCTCTCCCTCTCACCTGTAAAGCCATCCCCATTATCTATGAAAAGGGGATGCGCTCCCTCCAACGAAGGAGGTCCACTTCTTCAAGTTCAGGCTCACTAGATCGAAGCTCAAAAACCCCTCAAGCACACGCTTGAACACCTAGCTCATAGCGGAGTTCCGGTCGCCCTCAGCCCTTCTGGTCGGACCCAACCAGGCCTCTCATACACCCCTCCTTTCTCCTTCTCGTTTATAACCCCACTACAAACTTTGAGCACCTAGGCTCAGGAATAAAGTCACTGACCAACCCACACTGGACGTAGGGCACGTTGCCTGAACTAGTATAAATCCTGTGTCATTGAGTGCTAGGCCACCTCCAATCGCAATGTACAGCAAAACTACAAATATTCACTTGTTGGTCACTTTATGTACCGACAAAGTGATTGTGGAAGCGTTGAGATGCGTTTGTGCTGAGTGCTGGTTCATAGTCGTGGCTTATCCGAGCTTTGTCGCTCGACCCCATGCGAGCAAGCTCGTTCAATGCAGTAGGTGGCTGTTACGTCCTGCCCTGTTAGGACACCCTGACGATACGGTACGTGACTACTGAGCCCTGCCATGTTAGTGTGCTGCATATCGGTGTTCATGACCAAGGCAGGGCTGAGCGGTCATGTCAACACTGTACCGGCTCCGCCTTTAGGAGGATCTTGATTCCCGACCTCTCGTGGACATCTGACATTGGTTGAGGCCTCCTGTGGTGCGCCACGTGACGCGAGGGTCTTAGGCTACTCAGTCCACCCTTGGGCCTATAAATAGGGACCTTCCTATCATTTCAACCACCTCCATCCATGTCACTACTAGAAATATCCACTTCTATGACAAAAATCTTAATGACGAATCTGAAATGGTCATAGAAGAGCGCTTTTTATGATGAATATTTTTGTTTTGTCATAGATCAGTGGTGACGATCCTGCAACCCTCCCTTTCTATGATGAAATCAGGCATCATCACAAAAAAACATCATAGAAGAGCGCATGTTTCATCATAGATCACTCACGCGACTCATCTATGACGATCTTGTTTATACCTATGACAAACAGGGCTTCATCATTAAACTAATTACACATATGTGACGAATAATATTCAATCTATAACGAATGACTTCATCATAGATCTCCACACTATACTTTCTCCATCCAACGTGTACTTGTGGGACCTATAGTTACTCATCCATGACGGTTGTAATTCGTCATAAAAGTCCCCGCTCGATCCTTTCTCCATGCGACGTGTACCTGTGGGACCCTTCTCCATCTGACGTGTACCAATGGGACCTATAGTTACTCATCTGTGATGCTTACAATTCATCATAAAAGTCTCCGCTCGGTCCTTTCTCCATCCGACGTGTACCTGTGGGACCCTTCAGCATCTGACCTATGGGACCCGATGGCTTACGTGTCACATGTACCTGTGGGACCGTTCTCCATCTCCATTTGACTTGTGGAACCCGACGGCTTGCGTGTCATGTGTACCTGTGGGACCCGATGGCTCACGTGTCACATGTACCTGTGGGACCTTTATTCATCTCTATCCGACCTGTGAGACCCGACGGCTTGCATGTCACTTGTTGCCACCGGGGTTTAATAAATTCAAACTCAAAAAACCATGAGACCTGGAAGTCGAACCTGGTACCCAGATCAAGGAATAGACCATCTTCACCATTGCGCTAGACGCCTGGTTGTGTTGACATGTATTTGAAATCCTAATAGTAGTATATGTTCTTTGTGTGGACAGGTTAACTTATATATTGGATGTATCCCCTGCAAGTGGAAATAAATCTATGCCCGTTGGACTTGTGGCAGCGGCGGCGGATCCCCAGTGTGCTGTGGTGGCTCAGGCATCCTTTTGGAGGCTAGGTGACAGGTCTTCTTGGTGGAGCGCGTGGCATTGGCTTCCGTGTTCGTTGTGTGCCGCGGCAGAGGCGACAGATCTGATCCACAGGTCTCCTTTCTCACCTTCTCCTATTTGCTTTTACTATTTTGGTCCTTGCTTGAACATGAGGTATACAAGAAACATTGTAGCATTGCAGATCTGGTTAGGCCAATGCTGATGAAAAGAAGTAGGAGGTGGCACTGGTTGTTTTTTTACTGGTGTCTTGGTTTTCTGCATATGTTTAGTGTTCTTACTATAAATGCCTATATGCAACTAGGCCTGTTAATTGTCAAGTGCTTGCTTGATTATACCTATCTGTCTAGATAAACATACAGGCCCTTTGCTTCTGCCTTAAACTATTTTTTCTGTCCAGTGCTTACTTGATTCTACATTTTTGTTTCATATGCTCCAGTGCTATCAGTGAGTCCTTATGGTATTTTGAACTTGTAACATATCTGAGGCCACATTTCTATGCCAATAATGTCTATATGGCTATTGGAATTATTAGGATGCAGCTCATATGTTTGCTTTTTGTGTCTTCTCCTTGTTGACAACCAAGTTATCAATTTGGTTTCAAACAAGAGGAAGGCATCGAAAGCAAATCAATGCTTTGTGTCCATCATTCATATCGCTGAGGCCAATAATGTTTAAGCTACACATGTTGCTACTAATGCCAATGATGATCACTACCACTGGTTCTCTGACATTCTACTTGTGAAAACTGAGAAAGCTCAATTAACTGCTGAAATTATAATGGTTACGGCTCCATTAACTGCTACTCTAGTTTGAGTTATATATATCTATGTGGCACTACTCTAAATTTACATGAGGTCATACCATGAAAATTATTAATAGTTGCACTTTGGTATGAGTTGTGGACTTCACTGCGCTACTCTAAATTTACATGAGGTCGTACCATGAAAATTATTAATAGTTGCACTTTGGTATGAGTTGTGGACTTCACTGATGGATCTTTGTTGGATTATTTTCCTCTTTAGTGATCTCATTACTGAGGAAGCTCTTATCATACTACACATTGATAAAATGGAGGAGGCCCCCAACAGGAGGAACGCACTAGCCAGCCTCACGGAGGATGTCATTTTCGATATCCTCCACCGCCTCCCCGCCCGCTCCTTGTTCTGCTACAAATGTATCTATCGCTCCTAGAAAGACCTCATCTCGGACCCCAACAACCATAAGAAGCTACCCTAGACTATGGCCGACTTCCTCTACGATAGTGAGAACGGCAATCGAAACTTCACCAGCGTCGTTCGTGGTGTATGCCCCCGCTCCTTGGAATTCTTGCCCTTCAACATTAACAATATAGCTCTCTTAGATTGCTGCAATGACCTCATCCTATGATGGTGCCTTGGGGCTAATGGATACCGCTATGTTGTTTACAATCCAATGACCTAGAAGTTTAAAATTCTACGATGTTGTTGGTGAGGCTCGCTTGGCGTTCTATCCGACAGCCTCCTCGCACTTCCATGTGATTGAATATGTGGATGTCAACGCTGTGTGCACAGGTGTGGAGATCTACTCATCTCAAATTATAGCATGGATCTATAAGGAATCTGAATGGGGCGAGCATACTGATGTGACATTTTATAGACAACCAATTGTGTTTCTTAATGGTTGTCTGCACATTATGGGGTACTCTGGGAGGTACTTTATGATATTTGCTGTGGATATGGAGGGAAATACATGGAGGAAAATTGATAGGCCAGATGGTTTTCACCACTCCTTGCATCAAGCTCAGGGTCACTTGTGTGTATGTACTATTGATGGTCCCAATGATTCCAAGCTTTGAATCTGGATCCTTAAAGACAATGGTACTGATAATTGGACATTGAAGCATACAGTCACCATGCAGATCCTATTTGGAAGGATTAATATTAGATTTGGTTACCCAGATTTTGATGACGAGGACATAGTGATCACAATTCACCTATAATGGAATTTGTTTTTCTTTGCTAGAGAGGGTGGAACAATCTCGCATATAACATGGACCACAAAAAAGTTCATGTCATCCCTATCCGCGTCTTTCGGTATGGTAGACGTATCGTTAAAAAAGAGTTCATCTACAGACCATACTATGTTCCTTATATTCCCTTGTTCTTGGATTCATTAGCAGAGCAGTAAATAAAGCTGCATTTGATGTATCTCTCTATCATGCATTTTAAATGGACCAATGTTGTTTGCTTGTCTATGGACATGTTAATTTCCTCAATGATGGATGTTGTCATTATTTCAGCTAAACTAGTGTGCCATCTTTGTTTTGTTTCCAAATTGAATTATTTGTTTGGTGTGCACATGTGTTACAGTGGTGTTACAGCTCCAATCGCCGTTTCATCCATTAATTCAGCTGTAGTACAATACTTATATTGATTTCTAATATCATGGGTACATGGGGTATGTTGATGAGGGCACTCCAAAATACACAAAAATGACACTTCAAAAGCACTACAATGCACCCACCATATTGTACTACTAGGCTATACTACTATTAAGTTAGCCCAACTTAAAATCGTAAATGACACAGTAACAAGCATCACAGGAAGACGAGGAAAACTACAGAGGATACTGTCAAACGCATTCAAATATACAGAGGTTGGACTTTCTTACGTGTGCAATAACATTTCAACACCTATGGCTCCTCTGCTCTGCATTAGTCTGAGGTGAGACTTGTGGTCAGACTTTCTTACGTGTGTAATAACATTTTAATACCAATTACTCCTCTGCTCTGCATTACACTGAGGCAAGACTTGCTCCTCGCTACAAGGTTCTTGCAAGTTCAACAAAGATTAACAAAGACACCAAGGCAACAAAAAAAACAAACAGAAACCAAACGACCTGAGCAACATCACGCTCAACAGATTATAAGTGCGAGACTTTCTCTTGGTGTTGAAATTATAATGGTTGTCATATGTACCTTCTTCAGATTGGTTTCCTTTAGGGAGCCACATAGGTATTCAAATTTACTACGCACGCAAGAAAGTCCCTAGCATCGTAAATCTGTTCGGGCCGGACACATCTCCCGTTATACATGGAAACCTATTTCATACGAGTGCTTTCATTGAATCCCTAAAGGAAACAAATAAAATTGAAACAAAACAACAGAAAAGCAAAAGCAAAAACAATATTCTAGACTTGTTCAGATGAACTCCTCACTACATGGTTCTTTCAAGTTCAACAAACTTTATCAAAGACACGAGTTGGCTTCAACAAAGATCAAAGGCACTCATGAATGTTTAGCATATTATAGATTTGATCAAAGACAAGTAGAAAGAAATCTGCAGCGAAAAGCAACCAACAGGGGCTACAAACTAGCTACAAAATGACAAAAGGACCTGAGTGACACCACGCCAATAGAGTTTAACCCACCTAAGGCCTTGTTTGGATGCGCATGTATTCATCTCAATCCACATGTGTTCAAGTGGATTGGAGTGGAATTAAACTAAATTCCATTCTATTCCACTCTAACACATGTGGATTGAAGTGGATACACATGCATCCAAACAAGGATGTCCATGTATTCATCTCAATCCACATGTGTTGAAGTGGATTGGAGTGGAATTAAACTAAATTCCATTCCATTCCACTCCAACACATGTGGATTGATGTGGATACACATGCATCCAAACTAGGCCTTATACAAAGTTCAACAAAAGTTAACACCAACATGCAAATAAGAGTTCACATATTTTCAAAGGGCGTCCTGCAGATCAAACTTATTCATGACTACTAATACTACTAATATGTCCCACAAATCAAGGGTCAAGGTTGTCATGCAGGATCTCGTCCACATCCACCTTCGGTAAGACGGTGTTGGCGGCCGACTCAAAACTCTCGATCAAATCGGTGATGTCATTGTCTATGGAACATGGTGGAAAACCTTGCTTCGCCACTTCGTGGTTCACCGCTGTGCCAATCTGAAGCAGGGCAGCAACCAGCACCGTGGCAGCCCCTTGACGAATGGCTTCGGTCACCATGGCTCAAATTTAGGCCGGCAACGCTCGGAGGTGCTCCTCTCCGATGAACATATTATCCATTTTTCCAACAGGGAAGGCCACATTACAGGTGGTTCGCACAGACATCTGCAAGGTGTCGATTTGCGTGCTCAGAACCACAACAAGGTTCATCATGTGTTGGGCCTACTGCTGGGCGATCGTTAAATTGGCTCACGCCTAGGAGGCCAGTTTCTTGGAAGCTTGAAGTGCATCGCGCGCGACGTCCATCTCACCGCACAGCATCTCGGCGTTTAGCCTGGTCGATGACAAATCCGCTTGGACCTTGCGGTAATCCTTCAATAATTGATGGTAGTTTACATCGTCTAAGGATTCACGCTCTTCTGACGATTCACCCACTTCAGAACCAGAGGGCTGTGCGGGGACAGACGGTCTCGGCGGCGGCAAGCGGTGATGGGATGACTCTCCGGCTCCACTAGGGGAAAGCCCCACGACCTAGGATGGCACCGCCATGGAGGAATTGCTGCACAATGCAAGCCAAGTTCAATCCCAAATAGGATAAGGGGGAGAGTGATCTGATGGAGAAGGTAAACGATTTTTACCGAACTGACTGACACAGCATGGCACGGCATCGCGGGTGGCTACCTCCATCGAGGGATGCCTCGCGGGGCCACTTTCTGAGCGTGACCACGAACGAAGAACCGAGCACTGGGGCCAATAAGGCTCGGGACGCCATCACGCCCATGATCAATTCCAAATACTAGTTAAATTAATCAACATGAACACAAATACTAGTGTGAGCATTGCTCGCATACTCTAGTGAAATAAAGATAAACAATATAAAGAGTGGTGATGATCCACCTCCAAAGGGGGAACTGGCGGGTTAGAGAGCAGGCCACTGAGAGATCCATCTATCGATGGAGGATTGCCAGCGTTGAAGGCCTTCGAGGACTCCACATCGATAGACGACCTCATCCACTCCACCATGGTCCTCATAGGAGGCGTCGGTGGCGCAGTAGGGTGGAAGGCAAAAGCTTTGGGATTGAATCAAGAGCTTTGGAGAGAGAAGGCAGCACGTATAACCTTCCCTCTCGCCCCTTGTCTCTGCTGTTATAGTTTGGGCGCCGTCGATCACCCCACGGCTAAGACATTTGCGTGGGTAGGTGGTGGGGCTTTGCCTTGTCATGTCAATGTGACGGGCTGGAGGCGACATCCCCTACTATAATAGGCTGCTGACGCCAGCCACGCACGCGCTCCTATGTGGGATGCAGGAGCACGTCGTCTAGGTAGTCAAGATTTTAGACGGCTGGACCTTGTGTGATCCTGTAAAGTATAAAGTTTCTAATAATTCCTGGTGTATGGTTCTTGCAAGTTCAACAAATCTTATCAAATACACGAAAATAAGACGAGTTGGGTTCAACACAGATCAAAGCCACTCATGACTACTACTGATACAAATGTTGTGACCAAGTGCACTCCATAGGCAATAGTTTTACTCACAGCTCTAAACTATATAGTGTTCGACAAGATCAAATGTGCCATATTTAGACTTTCTTATGAGCGTAGTAAAATATGAGAGTGAAGCAAATACGTCAGGAAAGCTGGACACAAGAAGTGATTCGAGAAAAGGAGCTTTTAACATGCTTGAGACTTAAATGCCTGGTGCGGTTGTGATAGGTCTTTTCTCTACTTATTTGATTCCAATCCAAGAAGTCACAGCAGTCGAGGGGCAAACTAAAGGCGTGCCTAGCTCAGTTAGATTTACAATGCTCGGACCATCACAGGGACTATAGGGCAAGGCAAGATAAAGATTTTTTTCCAACCGGTATGCTTCGCCTCGGGTGTTGTCGCACTCCCTCGGGAACCTCAACCAGTCATACCGTAGAAGGCGTGTTCGACTAGAGATGCAGGAGTATTGATATTCCCAAGCGTACACTAATGAAAACACAACACATCTCCTCCATTTATGCCGATGAGACGGCGTCAGTCTCGGCGCTGGTTTTTACTACATGTTAGCTCCTCCACTGATGCCCCAATAGTGTGTGCACTCCTTGTGTTTGTGACATCACTAGAAACATAGAAAAAGAAAGCCCCCCATGGGAGGAGAACTAGAACAAAGACATACCAGCAAGGATTCCTCAAGACTGTCAAGTTCCCTAGTTGGTATGGCAGGGCTGCAAGAAGACATGGCAGGACCGAGCTAGAGTGACTAGAGTGCATGAAGATCCTTCTTCCTAGATTGTATGCAGAAACATTGGTAAGTGCCCGTTTTCTGTGTGCTAAATCTGATATGCTAGTGTTTACCTTTGCAAATGAACTTGTCCCTCTATTTGGCTTTGTTGATCGTTGTGCACATAGAAACTGTTGGCTACAATGGCCTGGGCCATCGGAGGTCATCGGAAACTCGAGCTTTGTCTGGACGACGAGCAGAGCCTGGCCCGGTGGAAGGTGGAGGTGTTCCCCGACGACGGACACTTGTACCTCCGTCGGGATGGAAACACTTCGCCCGCACCCTTGACCTCCAAGATGGGTTCTCTCTTGTATTATGGTATGATGGCCGGTCACATTTTAACGTCAAGATCTTCGACCTTACCACCTGTCGCAAGCAATACCTGCATGACTTCGAGGCTAACGGTAGTTAGCTCTCCCTACCCATCGTGGAGCCGAGGAGTTTTGCAGTGATCCTGAAGAAGTACCACCTCAAAGTGAAGTATCTGGTGAGCACTCACGCGAGACACAGAACATATCGATGATGTCGCAAGTTACTATTGTCCTCTTTGTCATCAGTCTTTTTTTGTGCGAGGCAAAGAATGTGCCAGTGGAGTTCGAGCGACCGCACGACTACAAGCAGCGGTGCATGGTCGAGCTACAGGTGGCTGGGCAGTCCTGGTTCATGGGTTGGAGAGGACCCGCATGAACAAAGTCTTGTGAGTTTCGTTCAAGTACGGGTGGGGTGCCTTCTGCGCTGACAACAACCTCAATGTCGGTGACACCTGCTTCTTCAGCATGATCCGTGAGGCCACCTTCAGCAATGACGACGATGAGGAATGAGAGGAGGAGCTAGAGGACAATGAAGCTAAGCTCAAGGTGGATGTGTGCTAGTCAAACGGCGGATGGAGGTGATGAACTCGGCACAAGAGTTGACACGATCTGTATTTTGTTGTTTCATCAATACAATTATTCGGCCTGTCAAGATTTTTAAGTACTGGAGTGTTTGAGGCCCTGTTTGGATGAACTACTACTAGTTAGCCATGGCTAAAAATTAGCCAATTAGTTGTTTTATTAGTCCATACCTATTTGTATTGTGAACTAATTGTTAGGTCCTATGACCTAGTTGGATGGCCCCTAATAGTTGCCATCACTGTATTTTGTTGTTCATTGACTCACAGTGATCCGGATCATCTATATTTCCTAGGGTCGGACTGTCTTAAGCTCTAGAAAATTTCAACATCTATACGCCCACGTCCTCCGATCATAAAGGGCAAACACCGTCAATATACTACAGATCAGAAAGAGAACCAGAAAGAGAACTATAGGCAAAAGCAACCAACTAGGGCTAGACAGAATTTAACCCACCTAATACAAAGTTCAACAAAAGTTAACATAGACATAGAGATTACGTGGGTTAAACTCTGTTGAGCGTGGTGTAGATCAAGTCCTTTGGTCATTTGGTAGCCGTTTTCTAGCCCTTGTTGGTTGGTTTTGCCTGCTGGTTTCTTTCTGGTTCTCTTTTTGATCTGTAGTATGGTAAATATGTATAACGAAATTCATCCAATCAAGTCCCCCATTGATCTAATGCCTAACAGAGGAGCCACATAGCTATTCAAAGTTTACTACACACATAAGAAAGTCCGAGCATTGTAAATCTGACCGGGCCGAACACATCTCAGGTTATACAGGGAAACCTGCTTCGTACTAGTACTTTCGTTGAATCTCTAAAGGAAACAAATATAATTGAAACAAAACAACAGAAAACCAAAAGCAATAGGAAATCAAAAGCTGCTGAATACATTATATTTGAGAACAAATTTCAAATGCCAGAATACACTACATTCAAAAAGAGTGAATTACTTGTTATTCCAATTTCCCATTCAAAAAATGGATTTCTTGGCAAAGCCAACAGTCCTTGCTGCAATATAGAGCCCTTCTTTCCCATCCGTCTACATAGCCGCATCGCCATTGTGCCTATAGAGCAATAGGGCGACCAAATAGGCTTTGTACACACAAGGACGTTAGGGCTGGAATAGGCTTCCGAGTAGTGCATATTTTAGGCGGGTCGGACCTTCTGTCATCCGGTGAAGTGTACAGTCGCATAGTGTAGTAAAATCCAAGTAGTCGCAGGCTCACATCAGCCAAAGGGCAGCAGCATGCTAGAGATGGCTACATGGTTTCATAGGTTCTGATCGTCTGTACTCTCTCGGCTATGTTTGATCGTCTGCACTCCCGGAGGAGAAGGGGGGACGCTCCTTTCATATAGACCTTGCATGGCTGACGAGGGGTAGACTAATTTCTATGACACGCTTGACACTTGAGTGCCTGGTGTGGTTGTGATAGGTCTTTTCTGTATACTTATTTCACTCCAATCGAAGCAGTCACAGTAGTCAAGGGATAGACTGATTGCTACAACACTTTACAATGTCCTACAAGATCAAATACACATCGGGCTGACTTTCTTGCGTTCACAGTAAAAGTCAACAACTATGGCTCATCCATTTTGTATTACATCAAGGCGAGACTTGTTCAGATGAACTCCTCACTACATGGTTCTTTCAAGTTCAACAAATCTATAGGCAAAAGCAACCAACAGGGGCAAGAAACAAGTTACCAAATAACCAAAGGAATTAAGGTACACCACGCTCAACAGATTTTAACAGACCTAATATGAAGTTCAACAGAAGTTAACACAGGCATACATGCAAATAATTAAGATTTCACATACGGTCGTCCCACAGACTAAACCTAGTCATGACTTGTACTACAAATACGTCCCATAGATCTATGGTTGAGGCAGTCATGCAGGATCTCATCCATGTTCACCTTCGCTAAGATGGCGTTGGCGGCCGGCTCGACACACTTGAATAGATCATCAATAAGATCTTCATCTTCTGGTGCCGGTGGAAAAGCCTGCTGCACCACCCAGAATTTCACCACTGCGCCAAACTCAAGCTGGGCCGCGACGAGAGCTGTGGCAGCCCCTTGATGGACGGCTTTGGATGCCATGGCCCAAATGCAGGCCGGTAGGGCTCGGAGGCGCTCCGCTGGTGCAATGATCGGATCGTCTGCTATCTGCACCAGGAAGGCAGCATCACAAGCGGCAGTAGTGTCGACAAGGAGGTTCTAGACCTCCACCTTAGCGGCCGCCTTCTTGTCTTGTGCTTGGGCGGCTTCTTGTTGGGCAATGCCAAGTGCAGCGCTCGTGGCCTTCAGCTTGTCGGCGTCTAGACTGGCCCCTGAGTACAAGTCTGTGACCTTGAGGTAAGCCTCCTTTAACTTAAAGTATTCTTCGTGGTCTGATGATGCATCACCAGAAGACTATTCAAGGTCAGACGAGGCTTCATGGTCTGACGATGCATCACCAGAAGACTGTCCAGGGTTAGACAGGATCGACAGCGGCGTGCGGCGATGGGACGTCTCTCTGCCCAATGCAGGCCAAGTTCAAGCTCACAGGATAAGGGGGAGAGTGATCTAATTAAGAAGGAAAATGACTCACCAGACTATCTGGAGTAGCATGGGATGGAATCATCACTGGTGGCTACCCCCACTGGGGGATGGTTCTCAGGGCCGCTTTCCGAGCACGACCACGAACAAAGAACCTGGCTCTAGGGCCAACGATCCTCAAGACGCCATCATGCCCATGTCCACCTATTGAGAAAGTAGGGAATTTCCAAATACTAGTTAAATTAAGCAGCATGGACACAAATACTAGCATAAGCATTGCTTGCATACTCTAGTTAATTTAATGAAGAGAAACAACATGAACAGCAGTACACGAAAAAATCACCTCGTGAGGAGGAACTGGCAGCAGGTGTGAGACCACGCCAACGAGAGGTCCATCTATCGGTGGAGGATGGCTAGCGCTGAAGGCCACTGGGAACTTCCCCCTGCCACGATCCATCGTGTACTCTCCCATAACCTTTATCACCCATTGTAGGGTCTATTGGGCCTCAGAACTCCCACTGGGGGTGTTGCCTCATCTTCAAGGGGAGGACCCAATGACCGATGAAGGTATGGATCACCCTCGTCCCCATCAGGACTCAGTCCTTTAGGTCCTTGATCACATCCAACAAGATGGGCACATGGTGCCTGTAGGTCTCTAGGGGCAGTAGTTCCTCCCATGACTCTAGGAGGTCACCACGCAGCCTGGTTAGGAGAATAAGACGGCAGCGACAGGCTCTCATTGGGGACGTAGAGCCACGATTTTTGCCACCCCAAGTCTGTGGAAGGGTAGCGATCAAGGCTCAGGTACCTGTCCTCCAATCCGGGATGAAGTTGGATCAAGGCACCCCCATCCAAGGAAGATGGACCCCCAGGTACTGGGCGAACCACCCGGAATAAAGACCGCCATAGGTCATAGTGGGCAGGGACTCCTAGGAAGCCCTCACATAGCATGATGAAGACAGAGAGGTGGAGGATCCCCTCTGGGGTCAAGTTGTGGAAGCAGATTCCGTAGTAGTATAGCAACCACTAGAGTAAGGGGTGCGCTGGCACCCCGAACCCAAAATAGTGGAAATGGGTGAAAGAGACGACCTCATTCTCCTCTAACCTCGGCTCTAGTTTGGTTCTCTGGCGGGACTCCACCCGATCATGTCGGTGGCCTTCGGGATCATCGTGTTCAGTCGTAGCTTATCGAATGCCTTGTGGTCGAGGATGACTTCGTCCACTGCATGGTCATGGTCCACGCAGGAGGTGTCGGTGGCGCAAAGGGCATAGTAGGGGTGGAGGGCAAAAGCTTTGGGATGGAAGGAGGAGATCTAGGGTGGAAAGGTAGATGGATGATCGTAGAAGGCAGCAGATAACCCATGGAACCACCCCACGACCCACGACCACTAACATGTTTGCGTGGGTGGGCGGTTTGGCTTTGCCCTGTCACATTAATGCGATGAGCAGCGAGGCGACATCCCTGCTAGAACTGCCTACTGATGCCACCCACGCGCGCATGCCTGCATGGGAATCTAGGAGCCTACAAGATGAAAATGGATGCTGCACGTCATTCATCAATAGTATTCGGGTAGTCACGATTTCATACCGCTAGACCTTCTATGATAAACCTTATCGCTCCACTAGTGTCTGGCTAGTGAAAATTTTAGATGATCGTTCTATGTATAGGGTGCACAAACATTTCAACGGCTATGCATCCATCCTTTGACGATTGTGATTAGCCCAAATCTGAATTCAACTACTTCCTCCGTCCCAAATCGAGGAGTCAGAATTGTCAAATCTGACCAAATAAAAAAACTCAATGTAATAAGAATCAACCGAAGTATTTGAAGTATGAAAGAAATAAAGGAAGATAAATATAGTTGGACCAACATAATAACTTTATTCCTTTATATACAAAAGTACATTACGTAGTATTTCTCTAATCTCTAATGTCTAAAACATCTCATCTTTCCAAGGGGACTCATGTCAGACGGTTGACAAATTGCAATCAGTCGATCAACATGAGTGAAGATGACAGAGTCTCCTCCCACAAACACAGTAATACTACTAAGTCTTTTCATTTGCTCGAAATTTCTAACACGAACAAAAATCTCGCCACTATCATTGTCTTCGACAACTGTAACAAAGCATATAACGAACTACGACTTCAACAACGATCAGTCGGGGCTGTTCATGAACATGACGTCCCCAAGCAGCAAGCACCCCTTCTACGATACCTGGCGACACTCCTAGCCACCAAAGCGCAAGCTTGCTGGTTGAGTAAACATGGGTGTTGTGGTACAATGACATCTCTCTGTATACAGAACAAAAGAGCACAAGGAAAAAATCATTAGAAAAAACCACATATGAAAAAACCCTACACCTTGAACAAGCAACAACTAGTACAAAGCAACATTGCCTAGGCCATATCCTAGCCTCGATTGAGATCTTGATCCTGACTAGAATAAAATGACAAAGAAACTAAAACTCACCTCAACAAGGATGATTATTGTAGTTCTATGGGCAACAGCTACTAACGAAGTTGTAACACTGCCTCCTTTCCTTGGCTAGCAACTTGCAAGTGAAAAGTAAAAGAGACCATGAAGGATATTTATAGTTGACGCAGACGCTAACAAACGTTAGAAGACATGAGTCCCCGTTGCGTTACTAATTACTAATAAAATAGATTCAGAATATGAGCAGTCAGAGTGGTAGTCGAGGGGTGGGCATGTTTTCCTGTTCTGATGACGAGAAAGTCCGGCACGTTAAATACACAGAGCTACGGACTTTTGTTATCAGAGCAGGAAAACGCGTCAACCCCTCGACTACTACACTATCGATTCGAGTAGTAACGGCGATGAGTAATGGGAACATACTCTAGCGATAGCAAAGTACAGCACCGACCGTGACTCTAGCGAGGAGGAGGACGATCTAGACTACTGCGACTCGTCCAGTGAATCGCTAAAGCACTAGCGAGGAGGAGGATGCTTTTTTTCTCTTTCTCTGGAAACTCAAATCCCCTTAGAATCCATGGTTTTTTCTAGGTTGGGAAATCCATGGCGATATCAATAACCTATTTAGTTATTTATGGAGGGTTTTCAATCCCTGGGCCTGCCTTCCTCTTGCTTTCAAATTATAGGCCTTAGTTCAAACAGCCGCAGATGTAGTCACACAAATAAAATAATAATAATCGGCAGATGCAGCGCAACAAGCTACAACAAGTAGGTTTATTTTTTACTTTTTGGTAATTTTTAGGTGTCAAATTCATGCATCTTTTAATTATTTATTATCATCCTCTTTTTGTTTTATGTTTATTTATATTAATATGAAAAAACAAAAAGGCAACAACTAACTCATCGGATATATAAATAGGTGCATAGGAGGAAAAAATAAAAAGACGGATATTAGGTAAGTAACATTTTGTTGTAATCGTTTCCTATTAAAATACAGAATAAATTCCAGTCTCTACTGAGCACTGCGCTGAGCAGTCCTGCCAACACGCCCCAAAAAATTGATTTCGCATCGCGGCAAGCAGTCCCGCCAACATGCACCAAAAATTAGATGTCTCTCTTTTGCCCTCCGTGCGGAAAATAGATTTACCACACAATCGATTTCAGACAAGGGCATTTGTGGTATTATGATGGCCACATAAATGCACAAAGAGTCAGCTGTCTCTGCCTCCATCTCCATTCTCTAGCTGTACCGTCTCTCCTCTAGCTCTAAATCCTAGTCACATGGCCTCCCTCTCTACTCTCCAGCCACCCCCTCTGCCACCACGCTCCGGACCCTAGGCATCATCGGCATAGTAGTTTGACTCCCTCTCCACTCTCCAGCCACACCCTTGCTCATACATTTTTGAACCCTAGTCTTGACGTCAATACAAGCCAAATCTAGATCTCCTACCTTGGCACCTACCATGACCGACTGGATCTGAACCCTAGCTGGAGCCAGACCTGTTACCCCTTCGTCAATGCTGGCTACACCAGCTCCGTGACCACGATGACAAGATCTGATCTGAACATGAACACAGAGGAAGAGATACCCAAATTCCTTTTATGATGTGTGCTCTACTATAGAGGCTAAACCAAGGATATGTAGATAGCGATAGGGTTACATATTTCCTATAGTTGAGTGTAGCTGACATGTGCTTTATTGGATTAATGAATTCTGTATAAGCTGTAGTTACTAGTTAGGCGCTTATTTGCATACTCCTGCTATGTTGTGTTGACATTTCATAGAAGCTTTAGTTAATAAATGCCTTTTGTAATCTAGAAAGATGGAAGAACTTGGAATACGTGTGGGCCCAAAACTTGTGTCTCCAAAGGCAAAAAAAGTCGAGCACAAAGGGTAGACATGGTGAAGATTTGGAATACATCCCTGAACTAGGGGAGGTAGTTGAGGGATTTGATGTTAAAAATAAAACAGATTCAGATTTAGAAGATGAGCCAGTACCCCTAACAATTGAGGTGCTTGTTCTATCTTGTATTTAGTTCGGAGGGGGGTGTAGGTAGCAATGCAATGCTTTACTGTTTGGATAGCAATGCAATTTGTACAAGCTTGCTGCTTAAGTTTGTATCTCAAATTTTAGTGTCCGGGTTAAAGGAGCCATAGAGGAGGCTCTGCCAGTAGGACAAAAGGCAGTGCTACCATGAGTCCTATGCAAAGGCACTCCAAGCGGTTGAATTCAAGACGACCAGGAGAGTTTGCTCTTGGAGTTCATACTCGGAGGGCTACCGCTGGCAAAAGGGTGGAGGTATCAACAGTAGGTGAACATAATTCTCCATCACCACGGACACCTGTACCTAGGGATCAATTCAAACTTCATGAATTGACTGGAGACATTTGTCGTGATGACACCCTACCTAGCCCCATGAGAGACTGCCCATGGCCAGATGATGATAGCCATGCCGAAGAGGAACCCTCTAAGCTACCTAGCCCTGTGAGAGACTACCCACGGCCAGATGATGATAGCCATGCCAAAGAGGATCCCTCTGAGCAAACTCCTATCTCCACTGACCCATAGAACAATGAAAGTTGCCTAGTTTAGTATTACCTTACATATGTCTATCAATCAATTTATACTAGCTATTTGATATCCATGTTACTTTTCTAACAATCTAAATATATGAAAACTTTGTAGTACCATTGCCGAGAAGTGTGAGGAAGCCGAGGCCTCGAACTCATGAAATTTTGCTTGACAAAATGAGCAAATCAATGGGAGGATTGAGGATGCCCATCTCTATTGCCAAGGGGAACAGAAGGCCACATGATCCAGTGCAAGCTGCCAAGTTTGCCTCAGAGGCAGGTGTAGTAGTCAGACATCAAATACCAATTTTGACACATTGGAAACATTACAAGAAGCCCTCTGGTGTCATCCATTACAAGAATTTTGTGGAGAGGCTAACTGTATGTATGGGTATCCTCTCTTGACATTCAACTCTGCTTTGAGCAAATTTAACGGATTTACTTTTCATTCACACTACTACGTGCAGTCAAGGCTGGACATTGATAAGGCTCACCCACCAACACAAGAAGCTTGCCAGAATGTATTAGAGTGTGGGGTACGGTAGGCACACTACAGGTTGAAGCAAACCTACTTCATTGGTGTCCCTGCTAATTAGATCCTTATGACCTCTCGTATCCTATGCATGAGAGATGCACAGTGATGGGAACTTGTTGTGACTTGGTCTAGTGCTAAGAACAAGGTGTGTGTGAACCCATCGATTTCCTGTCTAGTCTTACTATGGTCTACTTGTGCTACAATCTAACACAAATGAAGCTATAGGAAACATCTGAGATGAACAAATGAAACTGTGCAAAAGTGAAGTACCACCAGTCTACAAGATCTCGCTCCTATGTTGTCCAGCTGCAAACTTTTGTAAGTGATGGTTGTGTTTTATTGTTACTCTTGCCTTTGTATAAATATAAACAGAAACTCATGTGCAATGTGAGTAGAAGGAGAACAAGAGGAAGGCCGCAGAACACGATCAAGGTCTTGATGAACAACATGATGATCCAGGACTTGAACAACATGGTCGACCTAATGAAGATATTAATGATATGGAAGTCTTCACGACTTCCATACTAGTACAAAAAAGAGCCTGAGTGATGCGGCAAGATCAGTAGTTGTAAGTACCTTAATTTACTTTCCTTGAAATCTACTGAACCCATTGCAATAAAAGAAAGAAATGCAGCAGGAGCCTAATGTGGCAGCATCATTTAATTTTGTAGTTGCAATTTTACACCAATCAATATGGTACCTGTACATTGTGCTTATGTAATCTCTATCAGTAGTAGGCTACAAAACACATATGCATTGTGCTTATGTAATCTCTATCAGTAGTCGTTTGAGGAAGTCATATGCATTACTTGTTATGAATTATTCTCTTTGGTTTTCAGTTGAAGTCCTCTTCCATTATCTATAAGATAATGTTTTACTGATTGAATTTCATAGGAAGCTATGGAAGCTATGCAAGCAGAACCTGTTGCTAATAGGCAGCAACCAATGACTAGTGCTGATGTTGTTTCCAAGGTCCTCTATCTCTACCAGGGCAAGCACCCCTCCTAGGCAAGCAACAAAAACCTTTTTTTGAAGAATGCTGGTATCCTGAGAAGCTCCACCAGAGTAGAGACATCGACAGAGATGACACTTCGGGGAGCAGCTTGCTGGTGAACAGGAAAGTACATCTGAACTCGTCGAACTAGTGGATGAACTGAAGGTGAGGACGGAAAAAGCTAAAATGGAGCTTGAGGAATTCAAGCAACAGCAATAGGAGTACAAAAGGCTCTATGAGCTAGTCTTGATCTTAAGCTCTCCTCGTAATTAACTCTCAGTCTTCAACTCCTATAGCTTGATATGGTGAACATTTGTGATCTGTTGTGTGGACGTATGTGATGGTTTGATGTTGTGATACTTTGTAAGTGGTTCACTGCTGACGTGTGAAATGTTAATTGTGGTTATTTGATTGCCAGACTGAATTGTTATGTAGTCAATCTGTGCAGTAGTGATGATCTCAAATTACTTCTATGATGAATTGATTGTACACCACATGGTAGAACTAGAACGAGCCACGTGATCAAATAAAAATGCAACATGTGGAGGAACCAGTGCATGGCATGTGAAATAGCCAGAGCATGACACGTGGGCTATTAAAAACTAACACATGGAAGGATGTCGTCAAGCCACATGGTCGGATAAAAATGTGAAACGTGGACGGATAGTGCCATGACGCGTGGTCAAATAAGAAATGGCCACACAGACAGTGCCATGATGCGTGGTCCAATGAAGAAGTGACACATGATCCAACCGCAACACGACACATGTGCCCATAGAAAACTGACATGTGGAACAACAGAAACCCAACACGTGGTCCAGTAAGAACCTAAAATGTGCAAGAACTAGAGATGGCTACGTTGTGCAATAAGAAGGTGACACGTACCTGAACCATCTCCAATGCAATCCGCTATAGCATGTATACGTGGAAAGCATCTCCAACGGAAGCACCCACCAGCGTGGCAGCCTCCTACCACGCATGCTGTTGGTATAAATTAATGCACACAGAATAATCCGCAAGTGCACGAATATTATACCGATGTAGTACTTTACTAGGAGTACCTACTTTTATATCGAGCTCAAGGAAACATGTGTGAGAATAACCAAATCTAACTTATCCCATCTTCACAACCAAGGCTAGATAATAGGAATATAGAGGAGACTATTAAGGTGCTCTAGTTCTAACTTCAGTAAGCTTTGTCTTCTATTATTCAATTCTAGGGATATTACTAGAGAAAACATAGGCAGAGTATGTTTCCTACAGTAACAAGGTCCTGCTAGGCCTACTAACGAGAGGTGGACTACAAAGGATTCAATGAGGCTATAAGAGTCACCCTCGTGAGCTACCACCGATCCGAAAAATAGGGTACATCCACTAGTAACCGAGTCTAAGCACCACGCTTACACTACAAATACTACTTTAACCCAGGAGCTACAAGGATTAAAATACTCAAAAGAGAGTCACAAACCTGAAGAACAATATGAACAAGATGCTTACTTGAATTAGAAGTTGATTACTAGAGAAATCTCAGAAGCAAGCTCAAGAAGAACTTGATTCTGCTAGGGTACAAGCCGTAGAGAGAGCACCGATAGCCTGGGACTCCTCCATACTCTTCCCTCACACTATCTCTAATACAAGACTAGATCCTATAGAGGACTAATCTTCTCTTGATTGCTAGCTATGACCCTGGTGGACATATAGATTAGGGTTTTTGACCCTCAGGCTCTCAGGATCAAATGCATGGATGCCCTGGAGGGGGGGCGCAGGTAGGTATATATAGGCTAGAGCGTCAATCTTGAGCCCTCGGATCAAACCGACTTGAATAAACGGCGGAGATGCAATCTTTAAGGCGGTGGAGAACCAACATAACAACCGGGGGCTGACATGTGGGGCCCACAGGCCAGCCAGCCTAGGCCGGCTAGCCCCACATGTCAGGGACATGGGCTCCGCTTTGGTGATTCACCTTCTAGAGTCTTCCCATGTGGGTATCATCGCGAATAAGTTTGATTTCCTTTCACAAATAGGTCCTCCTTGGTGGTTTTCTGATTAAATCCTGTTAGAAACATAGATTCACCAAAACTCATGGAATTTGTTAGTTAAAACCCCTAAGTCTATAGTGGTGATCCATTTTAACCATTTATGCAAGTTATATTGACGGTTTGTGATGAATGTTAACTACCATCAACAAACTCCCCCACACTTAGGCTTTTGCTCATCCTCGATAAAAGGATGGATTACTCAAGACATAATCTTAGGACAAGACATCAACATAAAATCATTCCTAGTCATGCATGTACTGTAGGATTCAAAGTGTCTACCATGAAACTTTGGGCGCTTGAAGAATGGAACAACTTGAAACAGATCACCTTTTTCCTTCAATCAAGTCAACACAATAGCAAGTAGCATATGTAGAAGGTTTCTCTAGTCTATCATATTTGGCTCTAGTAGGACATTGCTTACCATAAAGGAGAGGTGTAGCTATTCTTTTTACTTTTTGAAATAAAATTCTCCAATAACAAGATATCAAGAATCATGTTCTCATCATTCTACTATATCTCATTCCACAACAACTTAAGTAACATGTGGTCCCTAATAATAGGTTCCCAATAGTAGCAAGACTTCTAGGAAAAGTATTACGTGAGTCTATCCTTTAGTCATGATTGAAATAATCTTTCCTTAGGTTTTAAAATTCCTTTGTCAAAGGATTTTCAATTCGGTTCAAAATGAAAAGCATAACATGTGAAAATAGATCATATGGGCCACAAACCTAATCGTGGACGAAGCGCGAGGCGAGGCGGCACTGTGATGGACTGGCCAGCCCAAAAAGGAGGCTGGGCGGCCTGCTCCAGGGGCTCCTGGAGGCCCGCTTCGTTGGACGTGGTCCTTGATCGATTACTTTCTGAATTTCATGATTTTTGTGATTAAATTTCATCTTGTTGTCGCGGTGTGTCTCCCCCATAGTTGTTTTCCTGTATACCTTTATGCACAACATGTGGAGACAAAACACATATCCAAAAGAAATATAGAGTAGATAATAATAATAAGACTCTATTAATATCATAAGGCACTTTATTACTGTTTACACCAGAATTTGGAAGAAGGATTTCGGAGGCTCGAAAACTCCCAAAACCATGTCAGCGAGGAATCAATTGCGTGTAGATAAAAAATAGCTGATTCGGATACAGCACTAGAATCGGCTTTCTTCAGATAGCGTCAGTGGATAAC